>CM057453.1:145852500-148252500 GCA_016271365.2 Neoceratodus forsteri | reverse complement strand
TTAAGTTTTGGATCCCTTCCCTCATTTGAAATACTTAGTTTTTTTGTTTAATGAAGCAAGTGCACCACAGATACATAGTTTATCACATTAATGAGTGTATTGAATGCATAAGTGTTAATGTTTATTGTATACTGAATTATTTATGGTGTAAATTTATGGGTAACCTATATAGGACACCACTTAACATGATCCTTGGCTGAATGGTCATTTCCTAAACAAACTTATTTTACTACTACCACCACTATTAACATTTATCAGGCCATTTGAAATTAGTATTTTGCATCTTTCAATGTGCAAAGTCAGTGAGGATCTGGAATCTGGCTTAGAACTTAAATGCAAACCTCTCTGCAGTACACCTAAGGAGAGTGTACTAGTAGATTCATCCATCCAGATCGGAGATGTAATCTATGAGTGATCTCTGTACCAGAAGAGCTAATCTCAGTGCTTCAGATGTGGAGAATACCAGACATGCATCTGTGTGCATCATGGTAAAACAGAGAGTTACTCCAGTTCTGTGTCAAGCCTCCCTCAGTGGGGTCAGTTCCAGGGGATACACTAGCTTGTCCTAGGAGAAACATGTTCCTGTATACATTCCTTCTATTTCCACTAATTCAAAAAGTGTTATTGATGGGCTGTCCCAGTGGTGCTGAGGGCTGAAATGCTGGACACCTTACCTCGTGTCATGCCGGCGACCCAAGTGCGGTAATGAGCTCGAGTCATCAGGAGCTGGCACGTGGGGGAGGAGGGAGGGGCAGGATTGAGCAGCCGAGGCAAATCTCCTATCCTGGGGAGGTTGCTTGCCCCTCTGTAGTTCCACTCCCATCAGGTGGAGGCCCAATTGGTAGCGAAGGTGGAGGGGAAGGCAGACGATTGCCAGGGGTGGGGCAAAAGATGCTGAGCTGGTACCCAGCATGCGTGTGTGCCTCCACGTGCACGCACATGCATGTCTGCCGGGGTCCTGGGAGCCAGGGAGAAAATGTGGAAAAATCCAAAAAATGTAAATATATATTAAAAAAAAAGTGTTATTGAAATTAAGAAGAAAGGCTGCTACAATGATTCTGACAGCAACAGACTGGGCAAAGCAGTTTTGGTAGTCAATGATGCTGACAATGTCACAGAGCATATCAATAGGCCAGCTACTGGGACATGGCCTGCTGGTTCTATCCTAGGGCAGGGTGAATCATCCAGCCTCCAATCCTTTCACTATTTGGGGGGTGATTCTTGAGGAAATAGAAAATTCTAACATGCGCTTCACAAACCAGGTCTTAAACGTTTGGAAAGTTGCTAGAGAGCCAGCAACTAGGAAAACTCATTATTAAAAGTAGAAACTATTCATTATTTAGTGCGAGTCTCACCATGTCACTGCAAAATCTGAACATGTGTCAATAGTTTTGGACTACTTGGTACATTTAAAGGCCCAAGGCTTGAAACCTTCCACTCTGCAGACACATTCTTTGCCACTCCTACTGTGTCCCAAAAGATTCTCAAAGGTCTGAACCACCTATATCGTCCTTTAAAGGAATAGAGATGGGCACACCAGAGCAGACTCGAGCCTGGCTCCAGCTTAGTGCCTAGATTGATTCAGTTTGACCTCTGTAGCCAGTTGAGAGCCAAGGCCAGACCAAGCCAGTTATGCCCAAAGTAAGCTTGAAGTGTAGTGTCTGAAATGTGTAACTCCTATGGAGAAAACAGCCTGTAGCAGCCAGGGCTCAGCTTGTGTTTTGACTTGTAGGGTCAAGCCAGACCTCTGGCTTGGTTCTAGGTAAAATATTTCTAGCTTGCCCCTCTTCTATAAAGGAACCAGGCCCTCCCTTGAAATTAAAGCTGGTCGTCTTATAATTAGCAAATTCTTCCTCTGAGCCTATGTTTTCATTAGAGTTCAAATATTTAACCTGAAAAACTGTTTTTATTAGCTATTATTTTTTGCAGGAAGGATCAGTGAACTGCATGCATGCCACACATACTCTAATTTGTGGTGTTTTTATGGGTATAAGGCGGTGCTTATAACACATGTGAAATGTTCTACCTAAAGTAGTCTCCTCATTTCACATGAACTAATATGTAATATTGCCTGTGTTTTTTCTAAAGCCTCACTTCAGTGTACAGTAAGAAGGGAGAAACTTTCCAGAAAGGACTTGTAGATGGCTTGGTTTTCTACATGCAAGGGACAGGAAAGTTCAGAACTGAAAACAAACAACTTTCTAACCCCAGTAATGCTCAGACCATTCATAACTTTGTACAGTCATCCTGATGGGTTGGACTGCCCGGAGAGATGGAACACATGCAAATGATAGAATTCTTTGCACGTGAGCATCTTTCAAATACTGCCTCTACCAACTGTAGTGTTCTAAGCCCTTCAAATTTTTCTCTCCGCCTGAAAGTCTGGTCGCTCGGAGTCTCTGTCGCCCTCTTTCGCATGAAGAAGAAGAAAGAAAAAAGCTTAAAAACCATAAGTATTTTTAGTTTCTTTTACTGCCTTTAATAATTTGCTAGTTATATTGGTTATTATTGTTTAAATTGTTGTTTTCTCGGTTCCTCGCGGTTCGGTATAACCGTGAGGGATCCGAGCTAGTTGTAACTTTGTTTCGGTTCTCTAACTAAAGAACCTATTCATTTTCATTTAAATTTGGTCCTTAAAGTTTTTATTTGTAACTGCTTTTCATCGGTTACAGAACCACTGAACCGGTTCATATTTCATCTCCTTTCTCGGTTCCATCGGTTCCCTATCGGTTCCGGAACCGACCGAAAAAAAAAAAAGTAAAAGCCTTTTAAGCTGTTTAAATAACCGCATTAGCTTTTGGTATTAGCGGTTGAGGTTTTCATTTTATATTTCACCATGACTGAGAAACCTAAAAAGAGAACCGGTGAACCTGGTTTTAAAAACTGTTTGAAGTGTGGAGATGTGTTTGCCAAGGCAGACAAGCACACCTTATGTGTAGCTTGTCTGGGTTTTGAACATTTGGACCAGGAATGTGAAATATGCAAAACATTCCCAGAAAAAACTGTTGAAAAATGCCTTGAAAGGCTTCACAAAAAGTTTACAAGGGGTCCCTCAGGCTCTGACCAGCTGACACCCCAGTCTGTTGTGGTTGAATTGACAAGTGCTACCCCTGCCCCTGATACGGGCGAAAAAGGGGCAAAAAGAGGGAAAGAACCGTCTGACTCCCCGGTTCCCTCAAAGAAATTAAAGAAGCTCAAACATGCAGAACCCTCTCCTGCTAAACCAGGGACTTCTGCGCAGCAGCCTGTCATGCCTTTTTGCTCAAGACATAGCCCAGGCATTCAAAATTATCCAGGCTCTGCAAAACATCATCCCTCAGCCTCCTGCCCCTCCCTAGGGTACCCAGGTTGCTGCTTCTGTGTTGCCTCCTGCTCCGGAGCAACAATATTTCGAAGGGGATGATGACATTTATGAGGAGGACGAATGTATTCCCCCAGAGGTTTCTCCTGAGCAGGAATTTGGCTCTCCTCCCAGAGTGTCTGAGGATTTTCCTCCCATTTTCTTTGTAAGAAGAATGGCAGATGCTCTGGACATCAACACAACAGAGCAAGTGGAAGATGAGGAGGAGATTGAGTACCTCCAGTATGATGGGTTTAACATCCACAAAGCCCTCCTCCTTCCAGTATATAAATTCTTTAAGAAGGATGCTATGAAGCTCCTCCAGACCCCAAACTCTATTCCTCCTATTGACAAGAGAATAGATAAAAAATATCAGCTGAACAGGGAGGGAGCTGAATTCCTTTTCTCCCACCCTGATCATCAAGGGGTTATACAGCAAGCTGCCTGTGATAAGGCTAATGTCCCTCTGTCCTCACACCCTCTGGACAAGGACTCCAGAAAACTGGACAGTATGGCCAAAAAGGGTTATCTGTCAGCCTCATTGGCCATGAGACAGGCCACTTTTCAATCTTATGCTGCCCAGTATCAGAAATCCCTGTGGCAGTCAGTACTGACAATGTCCATGAAGGCCACATGACCCTTGTCAGATGACCTGGCAGAAACTGCCAGGTTTGGGCTAGAGGCGGCCAAGTACCAGTTCCAAATGGCTGCTGATTTGAATGACACTGCAGCCAGATGGATGGCTAATACAGTGGCTCAGAGGAGGTTTGCTTGGCTTAGGGCCACAAACCTCACTCAGGATACCCAGTCAAAGGCCCTGGATTTCCCACTGGAAGGAAATCTGCTGTTCGGGGAGTCCACAGTGGCCTATATGAAAAAGTGGATGAATATAAGGCTACTTATAGAAGTAACTCTGCTAGAGACAGAGCTTCTTCATCCACTAGGCCTTATGGAAGGGGCTGAGGTTCGTCCCTTTTATCACGACCTTTCTTCCAGCCAGTAGCCATGCTCAATACCAGCAGTACCCCCCTCAGGGCTACTCAAGGGGTAGGGGTAGAAGGGGCTCTAGGCGAGGGACTCAGCCACAACCTCAGCCCCAGCCTAAGCAGAACTCCTGGGATGCAAGCCGCCTCCTCCCTACCTGTTGGAGGCAGACTGTCCCATTTCCTCCCTCTCTGGTCAACCATCACCACAGACAAGTGGGTGCTGGAGGTAGTGGGCAAAGGTCTCTCTCTGCAGTTCAGATTTCTTCCTCTAAAAAAACCCAGGGTTTCTACCTCCCCACCTCTAGCACAAATCTCATTGCTAGAGGCAGAGGTCCAGAAGCTGCTTCAGCTCAAAGCAGTGGAATTAGTCCCTGCAACCCTGAGAGGAAGAGGTTTTTACTCCAGATACTTCCTAACAACAAAGAAAAATGGGGAGTGGCGGCCAATTTTGGATCTCAGAGCTTTAAACAAGCACCTGAAAAAGCCAAAGTTCAAAATGGTCACTTTGGCTCAGATTCTACCAATAATCCAGAAAGGGGACTGGCTGGCATCTCTGGATTTACAGGACACTTATTTCCACATCCCCATAAAGGAATCTTACAGAAAATATCTCAGATTCAGACTCCCATCAGGTCATTATCAGTTTGTAACCCTACCCTTCGGCCTTTCCTCGGCACCAAGGGTGTTTACAAAATGCCTAGCAGTTGTTGTGGCATTTCTTTGAAGACAGGGAGTGACTGTCTTTCCATACCTGGATGACTGGCTGATAGTAGGCAAATCACCAGAGCAGGTCACAACCTCTCTAAGGCTTACACAGGATCTTCTGGAATCTCTGGGTTTCATAGTAAACCAGAAAAAATCTGTCTTCGCCCCTTCACAGACTTTACAGTTCATAGGGGCAGAGATCAGCACCCTGCAGGTCAGGGCCTTTTTACCACTAGACAGGGTGCAAAGTCTTCAGGCCATAGCAAACTCCTTCAAATTGCATGGTCGAAAACAGCCAGGCAATTTCTGCAGCTCTTGGGTCATATGGCTGCATCCACAGGTACAGTGCAGGGCTCCAGGTTTCACATGAGACACATCCAGTTTCACCTCAGGACTCATTGGAGTCAGAAAAAAGACCCCTTCTCAAAGTTCATTCCAGTGACAAGGCCCCTGTTACAAGCCCTCTTGTGGTGGAAAAAGGAATCCAACCTAAGACAAGGAGTCCCCTTCCAGAAGGAGGATCCTTCTCTAATCCTCACAACAGATGCATCCCTGCTGGGCTGGGGTGCCCATCTAGGGGAGTACACAACTCAGGGTACCTGGTCAGAAGCAGAGTCCCTCCAGCATATATATCTGCTGGAACTCAGAGCAGTGCGGCTGGCACTAAGGGTTTTCTCTACACTGGTAATGGGCAAGGTGGTACAGGTCAGAACAGACAATACCACCACTATATATTACATAAACAAGCAGGGTGGCACCAGATCAGGTCCCTATGCACAGAAGCCTGAGAATTTGGGCTCTGGCATATTCTTTAAGACGTCCTGCAAGCCATCCATCTGCCAGGAAAGGACAATATCTTGGCAGACACACTGAGTCGAATCAATCAGTCCCATCACGAATGGGCATTGAACAAGCAGGTGGTACAGGTAATTTTCAACAGGTGGGGTGTTCCAGAGATAGACTTGTTCACATCCCACAAGAACCACCAGTTGCCTCAGTACTGTTGCAGGCCACCAGCCCAGGGCACAATCCCTCTAGATGCCTTGGTGCTGGATTGGTCGGGCAAGTTTCTCTATGCATTCCCCCCTTTCCCTCTGGTTTTCAGGGTACTGCTGAAACTCAGATCCCTCTCAGCTTCTCTGATATTGATAGCTCCAGATTGGCCCAGGCAGCCATGGTACTCTCTTCTGCTCTCCATGGCAGTGAGCAGGCCAATAAGCTTGCCTCTCAGGCACAATCTTCTAACCTCCAATCAGGGAACATTGCTATTCCCAAATCTCAAGTCTCTTCACCTCAAAGCATGGCTCTTAAGGAGTTAGAGTATGTAGGCTTGAACCTTTCTGATGCTGTATTAAACATTTTGAAAGGTTACAGGAAGCCTTCAACTAAGAAAACTTATTTTGCTAAGTGGAAAAGATTCTCTTTCTGGTGCTCTACTAGAAACCTCACCCCAAATGATGCAGGGGTCTCAGTGGTATTGGATTATCTAACTCACTTGCATTCACAAGGTCTGCAACCCAGTTCCTTAAGGGTCCACATTGCAGCAGTATCTGCATACATGTCTGCTAGAACAAAGGTATCTGTAGCATCAAATCCCATTTTCAAAAGATTTTTCAAAGGCCTAATGCATTTGCACCCCCCTCACAGGGCACCAATGCCCGTTTGGGATCTTATTGTATGTATAGCAAGGTTGATGCGGGCTCCCTTTGAGCCCATGGCTATAGCCCATCTAAAGTATGTTACCTGGAAAACAGTTTTCCTGATAGCAATTACTTCAGCAAGAAGAATCAGTGAGCGTCAGGCTCTCTGTGTCGACCAGGACTATATTTCCTTCCACAGGGATAAAGTAGTCCTCAGAACAAACAGACAATTCCTTCCCAAGGTGGTTTCAGATTTCCATCTGAACCGATCAATCACTCTGCCTATCTTCTTCACAGACCATGCAAGCTCTGGTGAAAGAAGGCTTCACAGTCTGGATGTGAAAAGAGCTCTCAGCTACTACATGACAGCTACTAAAAGTCATAGGCAAGACAAAAAACAACTTTTCCTTAAATATGGGGATGTTGGAATGGGCAAACCAGCCTCAAAAAGATCCATTTCTCTGTGGATTGTCCAGTGCATTCAATTCTGCTACAATAAAGCAGGTAAAGAGTCCTCAGCTGGGCTGAGGGCTCATTCAAAAGAGAACAGCTGCCACTATTGCAGCTGTTAGAGGTGCCATTGTTGGACATTTGTAAGCAGCTACTTGGAAATCAGTACACACCTTTACAAAGCATTATAATTTGGATATTTTGTCCAGAAGTGACGCCAAGTTTGGCACAGCAGTCCTGCAAAGTCTGTTTCCAAAATAAGTTCTGTGCCCACCACCTGGGGGTACTGCTTGGTAGTCTGCATAAAGTTATGAATGGTCTGAGCATTACTGGGGTTAGAAGAAAAAAATTACTTACCATAGTAATCTTCTTTCTTTCCAGGGATGCTCAGACATTCATAACTGCCTCCCTTCCTCCCCTTCCAGAACTTAAGCCTCTGCATTCCGCATGCTAGTGCCACATAGACATATCCTTCTGGGTACATTTCTCTATGCTATACAGAGTTTTACCAGAGTTTTCTGTCTCTCAAAATAGTTTTTCTCAATCTATGGTGAACACCATTATTATATTTAGATATAGCCCCTCCCTTGGAGGTTTTTTCAAGTAAGTTGTTTATTAGGCTAATCCTAAAAATGTTTTATTAAAAATGTTTTATTAATTAGTTAATAATTTATGGTAAAATTTTTCCATGTTGCCTGACTTCCAGGCTTCTTACAAATCTGAAGGGCTTAGAACACTACAGTTGGTAGAGGCAGTATTTGAAAGATGCTCACGTGCAAAGAATTCCATCATTTGCATGTGTTCCATCTCTCTGAGCAGTCCAACCCATCAGGATGACTGCACAAAGTTATGAATGTCTGAGCATCACTGGGAAGAAAGAAGATTACTATGGTAAGTAATTTTTTTCATTTGTAACCTATGTCAAGAAAGGAAAAACTAATCCTGCTACAAGATAGACAATTACTCACTGGATTGTCTTTTGCATAGAATTATACTTTGGTAGGGCTGGCAAGGAGCCACCAAAGGGTTAAAAGCACATTCCACTAGCGCTACATCTGCCATAGTGTCATCATTTAGGGATATACTGTTGTTAGAGGTGTGTAAGGCAGCCACATGGCATACAGTACCCACCTTCACTTCTTTCTACTATTTGGAGATCCTAGCTGCAAGGTGTGCCAACTTTGATACTTCGGTGCTTCAGAACCTTTTCCTAAATAGGTTTCAGACCCCATCTCCCAAGATATCACTTGGAGTATTCTATTTGTATGACATCACAAATACACTCTCTTTTATCTAGAAGAAAAAAATACATACTGTATTAATGATGTTCCTTCTAGAGAGTGTATTTGTGAGTCATACAAGCCCTCCCTAGCTCCCCTTGTAGAGCCTAAATAGAAAGGGTTCTTCAGGTCAAGTCAGATCAAATGTTTTTAAAATGTTCTTGCTTGAGCATTTTGCTATTTTAAACGTTGCAGTAATTTATCATATTGTGATTTGTCATTTCTACTGCATTCATATTTCTCAGTACATAGCATAGGCTAGTTGAATAGTCACTGCTCTCTTCTGCTCTTTAGCCATAAATCTGCTGTTAAATTGCCAGGAGGAGTGTGACCACACTGCAGAATTTGAACTTTACCTTTATAAAGTCCTATTACTTCGGCAATACCTCAGGGCTGAGATGCTGCCATTTGTATGACTTACAAATATACCCTCTGGAAGAAACATCATTATTATGGTGAGCAATTGTTCTTTCCAGCCATTAACCTTACCCTTTTATTTTTTATTTTTTTAAACCAGTGTTTATTAATTTTCATTGGAAAAGGGAAGGGGAGACAAGGGACATACATTATCAGATATACTTCCACATGTAGATCGATGTCACTTACAGGGCAATGCAATGTATGTTATCAGTCCTACTACAACATAAGTACAAGCAGTATTGTTTTACAATGTTAGGCTCTTTCTAGAATCATCTCCAATATCACCTATACTACAGCTGTGTAACTACCCCATCCCACTTTAAAACATGGGCCTCGAAGGCCTGACTGGTCAACTCCATTGGCCCATCCCAGGTTGGTCAAAAACTCTTCCAGTTTTACCCAGGTGGTCATACACCCCTGGTCTGCTCCTGGCCTTATAAACTATTTTATCAAATGATGTGGCCAAAGAAACCTTCTAGAGCAATGGTTTTTAGACCTTGTCACAGTGAGCCTCCCCAAATCCATGGAAAAGATTTTGAGCCTCCCCAAAAAATTGAAATAATTTTGGGCCTCCCCAAGGAAAAATAACATGCTGTACTTTGCGCAGTACACCATGAATAAATTGAAACCCCTTTGAGTACTTGGTTCACATTCAGTTCTTTGTCTTATACTGATGTGGAACCTTTGAAAAAGAGCTCTTGTGCTCAAAGGTGTTATCTGAATAACAAATAAAATAAACAAATATTATTATTCAGTTTATTGTAACACCCCCCCCCCCCGGCCAGCCTACTTACTATTTTCATTCTTGAACCATTGTTACCCCTTGTTGCAGTACCTTCATGGGTCAGACTACTTTCTTTGTTTCTTCTCTATATGAAATAACCTTCCTGCATACTTTGCCTCTCCCCCTCCTTCCCTACTCCTAAGCAACTTCTCTGGGATTACTTTGCTCCTTCCTGCTATTGCTCTTAGCACTTCTATGCCCAACCATTGTATTTGGGGTGGTCAGCCATCAGTCTACAAATTGATCAATTACCACCACTCATTATCAGTTTATTGTTCATATTTGTTTGCAGTATTGTTCATTGTGTATTTCTTGATTGTTTTGCAGCTATCTTTTGAAATGTATTCACTACCTACCCTTCTCCGGGTACTCCTGAAACGAGCTTTGGCTCATTCACCTTCCGTTGTCATCTATTAGTAAATAAATACACTAAATTTACCTACTGTTATCCTCCTTCAGTTTGCTTAATCTCTTCACAAAAAGTACATAAAACTCAAAATGTAAATAATGTACTTTTTCAGACTTGCTTGAGCCTCCCCTTGAACAGGTTGGGGCCTCCCCAAGGAGGCTGGCCTCACCATTTGAGAACCCCTGTCTAGAGACATTCTATATGTTCTGGGGAATGAGCCTTAATATAACCTGTTTTGCCATAATAATGGCCAACTGTAACAATTTATACTCTTCACTAGACAACTCCTCACCTTAAGACAAATTCCCCAGAAGCACAATTTTATCTGTATGCTTCCCCAGCTGCTATAAAATCACAGAGAGTGTTCCTCACTTGTTTACAAAAGACAACCAACACTGGACAAACCTAAAACATATGCAGAGTATCGGTCCCTTTTGCACCATGCCTTGGACACCCACTGTCCGCTGTTTGAAAGAACTTAGCCAGCTTCTGTGGGATATAGTAAGCCTGCTGCTGAATGCAGAAATATTATTTTTTTAGATTACTATTAACAGGCAACTGTACAGCATCTTCTGTTAATGAAGCTCAGTCCTCTTCTGAGTACTCATAGTTTAATGAGGTACAGTAGACCACTTTTGCCGTTCCCCAACCTCACCCCTTGTAGAGTGCTCTCAACCAATAAAGCATTGTTTAATAACTGACTTACAAATAATTATTTCTTCGTTATTTCTCTAGGGTATTTTTGGTAAATCATCTTCATAATATCACAGGATACTACAACTCAACAGGAAAAGCCAGTGCTTTATACGAAACAGGCAAGTGCAGTGCTCTTGGTCTATTAAAGAACTGTGTATCTTGCATAACAACTGCAGCTTCAGGAACGTAATGTGCTCCATGAATTAGTCTATTGGCTATCAGTACATGATAAAATACAGATCAGTATATGCAGAGGTTCATAGAATACATGTGCCTTACTCGGCTTGACAGCTTGACATCCATCCACTTGCCTAGTTGGCATTCTTCACTTTCATGTGATGCCACTGTGCGGGCAGTGCAAAATTACTATCAAACTGGTAGACCACTGCCATGATGCCACATGGAAAAGGTTGATGAAGTCAGTGTTTTCCTTGTTGTATAACATTTAGGTCATCAGCATTGGTACTCTCTTATAAGAATACTTGAAAGAAGAGGCCAGCTCATTAGCACAGCAGATGGAAAGCCCACTTGCCATGCAGGTAACCTGGGTTTGTGCTCTGTGTCTAGCATATTGTATGGGCCAGCAGGAATAGGATCACGCATCTCAGAGGGTGATGTCCTCTGATGGGGTGCAAAGGATGGTTTGGCATAGCATCTGCTCCTGGTGACCACTGGGATGCAGTGAAAGCCACAGCATATCTTGTGGGAGTGTGGAGGTGATGGCCTTGGCCTGCACAGACCTGTTTTTATGCACATGCATGAGCTTGGGTCTCTGAGGGGAGGGACAAAGAAATGGAAGAAAACTACAGGCCTGAGGATAATGCTCAGTCAGGCCCAACATTACTGCCTGAAGTGCTTAATCCAGTCCCTGGAGGGAGTGGTGCCCTGAAGGTCCTGCCACAATAAAACCATGGGAGCAACAAGCTCCATAGAAAAGTCTGATGTTGGACTTAGAAGGGAGTCAGAGGCTGATTTGGGCTGGTCAGGCAAATGGAGGAAAGAGAGTAAATAAAAAAAAAGAATAAATACATTAGAATAAACCAAAAAACCAAAAACTGAATGCATTACGTTGAGATTCTCAAACAAGCAGAGAGATTTTACCTCGCATCATGACTCATGACATCATCACAACCAAACAAAAACTAGAGTAGTCTTAATTAGCAGACGGCCTGAACAACTTGAGAATGGTAACGGGGAAAGTAACTTCCATGATTACAATACTGAAAAAATATATATAATCTCTCTCTCTCTTTCTCTCTCTCTCTCTCTATATATATATATATATATAAATGCTCTATCTCTATATCTCCAGTATCTGTCTGTCTTTTTATCTGTCTGTCAGTCCCATCCATCTATCTGTCTCTGCAATGACCAGTGTGATAACTTTTTTATCTGGACAAGGGAATTTTGAACTCAGCTAACCCAAGTGGCATGGACATGAGTGGTAAGCCCAAGGTTAAACTACTTGAGTGCAGATAAAAATGTCATCACACTGGTGTGACCATACTGCGAACTACAATAAAAATTAAATTTGGTTCCAGTTGAAAATCTGGATTCACATGAACAAACAAAATTGAGAAATGAAGCTACTTTTTAAATTTGTATACAAACTGTCAATACTTTTTGTGACAAGTGTCTGCTACTGTACAGGTAAACTCTATAATGTGGCATGGTGTGGCATACTGTAGTATTGTAACATATAATCACTCCTTGACAAACTCACAGGCCTTTCCATGACAGCTGACTGTGAGATCACAAACACAGCAATTGTAAGGTCAGTTGTGGACAAATTAGATGGGTTGAAACACATGCCAGGTAGTTTCGGTAAAGGCTAACCTGTTTGATGTCTCTTCCTGGCATGTGTTAGAGAAATCCAAATCTATACAGGTAGCTCTAAAAACCCATGACAGTAGCAAGTAAAATTCCCATATTAAAAATCTCTTTGTGGTAGAGGATAGAGCCATGAACAGGATAATGCTTCTCCTACCAGCAACCCCCCCCACTCCCACCCCTAATTAGGCTTTTCAGCTTAAAAATTCTCATTACTTCTGTGTAATAATATATCTTCCAATGTATTGACCATAATGTAAACATGGTTGGAGCAGCATGGCACCATTTCACGTGCTCAGTGTGGCTCAGCGCTGCCCCACCAAGGAGCAGTGAAGAGCTGCACTAAGCATGTGAAATAGCACTGCGGTGCTTTAGCCATGTTTACATTATGGCTGATACACTGGAAGAGATATTATTACACAAAGGTAATGACATACTTTTTTAGGTTGAAAAGCCTAATCGGTGAGGGGGGGGGGTTATGGTTTGGTGGGTGGGGTGCTGGGAGACCAAGTGTTGTCCTATAACAGGCCTGCAATGAGTGCAAGGAATAAAACAGGGGAGTACATGAACTAGTTACTGTATAAGGTTTTATCAAGGCATTTAATAATAGACATGATTGCAACAAGTCAGTCAGAACTGTTAGGTGGTTACCTGTTGTAACGCCATGTATTGTTCTTGATTGTATGGAATGAAATGTGCTGCATGTTTGTGACATTTTATGAACAAAATCAATAAACATATCTGTACTGAGCATTTTTGTACCAGGAATAAATTGGCATGCCATTGAATAAATAGCTGAGCTGATTTACGTGATGTTATACATGTATTACATTTGATGACTGCAAGAATGATAAAACATCCTTATGATTCATAGAGTCAGATCAGGACTTCTTTTCCAGGACACCCAGTATGAGTCTATGTGTAACAGCAATTGGATGATGCCCGTAGACCCCATCTGTTCATCGAAATCCAAACAGCAGAAACATATGGTTTTAATAACTGGCACATTATCAGGCTTGCTTAAAGAGGAACTGTCATTAACAGGGTTTCTTAATGTCTGAAAGACCATAAAAAGCTAATTTGAGTGAGCTATTGTGTTTATCTGTGAGTCTTTGCAGTTCAGAATTATTCATATGTAAATCAGTCTGTAATTAAGGCCTGGGGGCAGCCATATGTTTTAGGCTCCTAACAGGAAATGATGTCACTGAGAATCTTGGCCCTACACTGACTGTAGGTTAACTAGGAAATTGCCTGTTTTATTAAGTGCATTTTAAGGTGTTATTATAACACTTTCTACATTTATAATGATTGTTTTGTATGTGAATTGAATCTAGTGAGTTATCACCCTTACATTTCAAACTGTTAGTAAAAATAATCCATCTTTAGGATTGCTTTAATCTCTAGGCTATACTGCCAGCTGATCATTAAAAACTACATATCTCAAAGCTGGCTTTATGTTGCCGACGGGTATTGGGGCCCCATACTGTGTCAAGATTTGTAAACCCTGGCTGTGTTCATGTCAGTGCAGATTTCTGGGGCTGCCACAGCACTAACTTTTGTCTTATTCCATTCCCTCTCTTACAGCCTTTTCTCTTACAATTTTGGTTGTGAATTCAGGTCTACAAGATGCAAAGTGGCTGCGTACCTACAGGCCTGGCATCATGGGACCAGACTTGAAATGTGTAGTTTTTGATTAACAGCTGGCAGTACAACCTAGAGGTTAAAACAAAGAGCTATGAACAAACTTCATTCATCCAGCAGAATGGGGTTTGATTCCAACATGCTCTACTTGTATATTGTGTGACCATAGTAAGTCACTTAACCTCCCTGAGCTCCCAAAACACACCCAGAAACAAGCTGTAGCTGTGTGCCTTTCCTGGGCAAAGATAGTAAAAACAATCTGAGCATGTGTTATTATTCTGAAAATATTATGCTCTTTTATCCAGATTTGACTCAAGAAGAAAAAATAGGACACCATTAGTTGTTTATTAATTGCAAAAACACATGGAAGGGCAACATTGTTTAAAAAAAAGCATCTGAACTGCATTATTAAAATATAGAATAATGTATGGGTGTGTGTAACCAAATTTTACACACACCTGAGGTGTAGGATGCTACATTAATCCTGATGGCAAAGTCCAAGTGGTTTATAAAAGCATCCCACACTGAGGGTGTGTGTAAAATTCTGTTTTTTACACCCACCCACTCATATATTATTTTATTTAATTAATGATGATATTTTTTTTCCCTTTCTGCACAGTTCAGTTAGTGCAGCACTTCACGAGATACACACACTCTACGCACACACACTTCATACACACACTACACGCACACACACACACACACACACAAACCCCCTCACACACACACATATCACACACCATACACATGCCACACCCACACAGCCTGTCTTTCCCTTTGTTTTGTTTTTTTTGTTTTACATTAGAGTGGGAATGACATTCTGGAAAGTTGCAGTCCATCGGCATAGCTGCAGAGTGTAAGACACTCTCGAAGGGTATAGGCGGCAGCATCAACCAGATTGATTTTTTTCCTTTACGGCAGAAAATCCCATTCCATCCAAAGTATTTCAGTAAGAAACTGTTATACTTTTAACTTAATCAAAAGAAGTAAAATACTCTTTTAATAATGCATTTCATGTTACGCATGTTTTAACTGTGTTATCCATCTGTGTGTTTTTGCAATTAATTACATTCTAGAATAGCCTCCCAGAAGCTATAGTTATGAGTAAAACCATGGAGTCTTTCAAGAACTCCTTGGACAATTACATGGGAAATTAAAAATATGAATGCCACCACTGAGTCAAGTGGCGAGTGATATTGGTCTTACGACATCCCAGCTCGTACTATACTATGAAACTATGAACTATAATAAACAAGTAATGGTGTCCTATTTTTTCTTTTCGAGTCAAATCTGGATATGAAGAGCATAATAGTTTTTAGAATCATAACACATGTTCAGTTTGTTTTTACTGTCTTTGTCCAGGAAATGTACACAGCTGCAGCTTGTTCCTGGGTGTGTTTTCGGAGCATAGGGAGGTTAAGTGACTTGCTCGGGTCACACAATATACAAGTAGAGCATGATGGAATCAAAATCCATTCTGCTGGATGAACGAAGCTTGTTCACAGCTCTTTGCTTTAACCTCTAGGTTGTACTGCCAGCTGATAATCAAAAACTTCACATGATGCCAGGCCAGTAGGTATGTAGCCACATTTGCATCTTGTAGACCTGAATTCACAACCAAAATTGTAAGAGAAAAGGCTGTAAGAGAAGAAATGGAAAAAGACAGAAAATGGTGTTGTGGCAGCCCCAGAAATCTGTAATGACGTGAACACAGACAGGGTTTAGAAATCCAGATATGGGGCCCAAACACCTGTTGGCACCACAGAGCCAGCCTTGAGATGTGTAGTTTTTGATGATCAGCTGGTAGTATAGCCTAGAGGTTAAAGCAACCCTAAAGATGGATTATTTTTACTAACAGTTTGAAATGTAAAGGTGATAACTCACTAGTTTCAATGCACATACAAAACAAGTATTATAAATGTAGAAAGTGTTGTAATAACACCTGAAAACACACTTAATAAAACATACAATTTCCTATTTAACCTACAGTCAAGGTAGGGCCAAGATCCTCGGTGACATCTTTTCCTGTCAGGAGCCTAAAACATATGGCTACCCCAGCCCTTAATTACAGGCTGATTTACATATGAACAACTCTGGACTGCAAAGACTCACAGATAAACACAAAGTCTCACTCAAATTAGCTGTTTATGGTCTTCCAGACATTAAGAAACACTGTTGATGACAGTTACCCATTAAACTTCCCCTGGAACAGGTTGGGGCTTCCCTTTGGAAACTAGCTTCTTAATGTGGGATGCACTACTCTAGATCACACACCAGGAGTGTGGTAGATCACATACACCAGGAAAATAGGTAGGGGTCTCACCAGCAGGAAGAGGGAAACCAGCAGGAAGAGGGAAATGGTGTTGCCCCTATCTAGGTCATTGGTAAGACCCCATCTGGAGTACTTTGTCTGGTTTTGGAGCCACATCTCAGGAGGACATAGGCAGAGTTGGGGCTATCCAGAAGACGGCAACTAAGATGGTACAGAGTCTGCATCAAAAGCCTACAAGGAGAGGCTAAAGGAACTAAGCATGTACACCCTGGAGAAGAGGAGGGAAAGGAGGGATATGATCGAGACCTTTAAATATCTCACGGGGCAAATAAATTACAGGTAGCAAGTATTTTTTAGAGGAAAGGGTGCTCTAGAACATATGGAGCTGGGGGGTAGATTCAGGATGGATGTGAGGAAATACTTTTTCACAAGAAGGGTGGTGGCTGCCTGGAACAGTCTTCCAGCGGAGGCTGTGGGGGCAAAAACAGTGGAGGGATTCAAAAAAGCCTGGGATAGGCACAAGGGAATCATAAGTGATAGTAAAAAGGTGGAAGAGAAAGTGCCATAAGTCTGGGCAGGTCTGCAGCAAAAGCAGCACAATGAAAAAGGGCAGACTGGATGGGACAAGAGCCCTTATCTGATGTCAGTGTCTATGTTCCATGTTCCAAAAGCAAAAACAAAAAAGTTATGTCAACATATAATCTCTGGACATGGTAAAGAGTTTTATTATACTTTTACAGAGGAAAAGTACGAATGCTCAAAACTTCGTGAGTGCACAGAGAGGACGGGGCATCTGCAGAATGATGGAAATAAAAAGGTAGGGTGAAACTTTTATGATTCAACATTGGTTCCTATTTGTCTGCCGGCATCATGCAGGCTGTGGGGGAGGGCAATCATTTCTGCAGACTTCTAACAAAAAGAACCCCAAATCTGAAAGTGCATTGGTTTGCAGGAGCGTGTCGCCCTGGAGATACAACTTATGTCAATCATGAAATTTAGAATAGTGCTAGAACTCTGTGCTGAGGTCAAGCTCCCACTACTAACTTAATGCCAGATTTATTTATCTACTTGAACAAAGCAGTCGCCCCAAAGTCATCCAACCTTCTGGACACTTTTATACTCATTTTGTTTATTTATTTATTTAAAAGTTATTAACTGACAAAGGCACATTGAGCCAGGACTCATTTCCAGGTACTTTCTGGGGGAAAGGGTAGAAGGAGAAACATATTACAAGTGAAGTACTGCATGCAAAGAAAGCAAGTCAAAAATTCATCAAAAATTTTACACAGGGGTTGGTATAACTCTGAGGAAGTAGCAAAATGTCAAGAATTCAAACAAGGTACATCCTTGTAGCAGCCGTGGTCAGGTGATTAGTCATAGACGAAAGGGGGAGACATGATTGGCTATTGTGGAAGTGGGTGTAAAAGGAGGCAGCGGTAGGAGTGAAAAGAAGCCAGGGAGCCACATAAGCACAGGTGCAATTCTGTGACAGGCAAAAGTGCATAGTAAGAGAAGGGCAGCTTTTGGAGGACTAAAGCAGGAAGAGGGGTATAGAGTTAGGGAGGACAGCAGGAGCAGGAGGGCATTGGTAGTTGCCTCAGGTGAAGTCTAAAGGCAGGAAGTGAAGGGGACTGGCGAAGAAGAGAAGGGAGCCGATTCCAGAGGGAGAGGAGGTGATAGGAAAAGACCACTTGACCAGCAGAAGAGTGAGGTTTAGGGGTGGAGAAGACACTGGAATCCCTGGACCAAAGCGAGTAGGAGGAGCTGGGAGCAGGGGAAAGCAGGGAAGAGAGATAGGAGGGCAGAGACCCAAATCAATATTTGGCAATGAAGATGGCACAGTGGCCCTGACAACATGATGCTGGGGGAAGGGATGGAGAGGGAAGAGTAGAGGCTGCAGTGGTGGGTACGAGGGAAAGAGTCAGTGACGAAGCACAGAAAGCATTGCATAGAGTATCTAGCCTGGCGAGGGAGGAGGAGGAGGGGGCAATGCTGTAGGCCATATCAGCGTAATTGAAAATTGCATCATTTTGATAACCAGCTCCTTATGGACCTGAAGGGGGAGGCATTCTTTATTTCTGAATAAGGCACCCAGGAGTGACGTTAGGAGTGGATGGTGTCAATATGGACAGAAATGTCAAGCTTGCTGTCCAGCCAGACTCCTAGGCATTTGAACATGGGGACCACTTCTAATGAGGTACCATCTAGGGTGGTGAAGATGGGGGAAGGGACAACGATAGCCTGGCCAGTTTCTGGGTGGAGCCAAAGTTCAGGGTCACTGTCTTTTTGGTGTTGCTCTTAAGCTGGTTATCATGGAACCACTGAAGGACATTATGGAAATTCTGTTGGAGTGGACCAGACACAGCTGAGGCTATAGGGCCAGATGCGTTGATAACTGTGTCGTCCGCGTACATATGGATGTTAGAGGAGACACATGCGGAGGGGAGGTCATTGAGGAATATGGAGAAGAGAATTGGCCCTAGTATGGAGCCCTGTTGGACTCCAGCAAAAATGAAAAAATGGGGCAGGATGCCCCTCCCACCTGAACTGACTGTTGACGGCCCGAGAGATATGAACAAAACCAAGCAACAGCTTCGGTAGAGAGGCCGGCAGAGGACAGTTTATTAAGGAGGAAGGGGCGAGACACTAAGTTGAAGGCTTTGGCCAGGTTGATGAAAATAGCAGAGGTGATGCGGCCCTTATCCATCCCTGTAAAGATGGATTCAGTAACCCACAGTAGGGAGGATACAGTAGAGTGGCACTTCCTAAAGCCAGACTGTAATAGTGAGAGGAAGTCTGAGGAGTGTAAGAAGTTGGCAAGTCTGGAGTAGACGAGGAACTCCTGTAACTTAGCAAAGGAGGGGAGGATGGAGATAGGCCAGTAGTTGCCAGGGGAGGAAGGTTCTCCCCCTTTATGTAGGGGGAGTACCTTGGCACTTTTCCAGGCCTGGGGGACCCTGCGGTGGGAGAATGAGAGGTTAATGATGTGAGCTGGGGGGGCAGGCAATGGCAGGGGCTGGCCCTGCCCTCAGGGGGTAAAGCCAGGGTGCTTCCGGTACCATAGTAGGAGTTCTGTGGGGGAACCAGTGGCCCAGTCCTGGGTGGAAAGCCAGGGTGGATGTGTATCCTGGGATCATGGGTGTTGGGGCAGAGCTGTGGGGATTGCAGGAGAGGACCAATGGTGGCCGGCGAAGCCCTGACACCAAAACAAAAAGCATAGTCAATAAGATATGAAGAAGCCTAGGGTCCAGCCCATCAGGGCTGGACTTGGAGGGTTTGACTGGGAGGTGAGGACGATGAACATTTTATGGGGAGACTGGAGGGACGTGGTATCCATTTGGGGGGTGACAGAGGGTGGGTTGGAGGATTGGGAAAGGGGGGCTAGAGGGGAGGGAGGAATAGGTGGTGAATAAATTATTAAAATGGCTAGCAGCTGAGGCGGATCTGGGACTATGGAGCCATTTACCAAAAGGATCGGGGGATTGGGTGGGGAGGGTCAAAATGGAGTGGATTACTTTCCAGAATTTAGCAGGGGCATTGAGGTTGGATTGAGGGTTATTTTTGAAGTAAAGGGCTTTGGCAGCTCTGATGACCTTGGTAAATTAATTTCTAAGTGATCTGTAGGATAGAAAGTCAGGTAGGGAGTTGTAGGATTTGAAACAGGCCCACGCCAGATCACGGGACCTGCATAGAGCAATAAGGTCAGGTGAGATCCACAGATGGTGGGCACATTTGACTCTCGATTTTCAGAGGGGGGCATGTGTGTTCCACATGTGAGAGTGGCTAGGAAGTAGGATAGGCAGTGTTGACATCAGGGGCATGGGAGACAGGGGACCAATCAGAGGTAGAAAGGTCTTGGACCAGGGCATGAGTGTTGAGCAATCTTAGGGGTCTAGTCCATATATATTTGGGGGTGGAATGGGCAGGTTTCACTTTTCTTTCTTTTTTTTGTAACCCCCTTACAAATGGGGGTTCCCAAAAGTCTTCCAGGTGCTTGCTGGGCGCTCCAAGTCTGGATGGTGTTCGGCGCTTAAGCTGTTTTAAATGGCACTGCAGCGAGTGTTTTTAGAGCCTCTGCGTACTGTCTCTTTAAGAGCTGTCTGCTTGCAGACATAATTAGTTTGCAAGGGGGGGACTGTGTGTTTCCTCGCTCGAGTCTTGCTCGAGCTTCTGACCAGTCACTCCGTTTCTGCTGTTAGTAAGTGGGCAGAGTGAGCATTGTTGAAAGATGTAACTAATTCTGGGGAGAAATGCAGGGTATTAGTGACAATGTAGTTTTGTCTAACCTGCTTCTTTTGCAGCATGAACTGTTTCTGATCAGCTACCCCATTTTGGTCCCGGACTGCTGAATTGGGCCAATCAATATGTGGGGACTTTAAAATGGAGCTTACTTTGGACCAATGGGGACTGGGACTCTGTCTGGAACCTACTAAAAGGGAGTCGTATAAAGGGAGCTTCTGGATAATGTAGTCTTGGATCCTCGGTGCCCTTTTTGCACCAGTGGGGGCCGATTTAAGTGACTGATACCTGCAGCCCACCAATGGGATCGGGTGGCACCCGAATTGAGAGCCCTTGCCCAAACTGCCAAGGGGCAGAGACGCTGTGGCTCTGAGCGAGGAAGGAGCTCTGGGGCTCCTGCGCTGTTGAACTTTCACGTGGGAAGCATGTGTGGAAGGCCAGAAGTCGGCAGTTTTAAACGCCAACAAGGTCAGACTAAAAACCGCTAGGCAGTG
This sequence comes from Neoceratodus forsteri, assembly GCA_016271365.2. Classification (NCBI taxonomy): domain Eukaryota; kingdom Metazoa; phylum Chordata; order Ceratodontiformes; family Ceratodontidae; genus Neoceratodus; species Neoceratodus forsteri. The sequence goes on along the minus strand of CM057453.1, from coordinate 148,231,314 downwards.
GTCAGAGGAGACTGGGCAAAAGCGCAGCTACCTACCAAGCTCACCCTGTAGAAGACTGGAGAATCTGCTTCAATCGCGCTTGGTCTGTCAGGACATGTGAAGCTGCGTTGTTGGGCCCGGTGAGTTCCATGAAAGTGATTGGGAGGTATACAGCAGCTGCCTGGTATGGTACCCCTCTGCCTTTCATATAAATGTGTGGAGAAGTGTTTGAAGTCCAGGCTCGGTCCTGTGAGTGGTGTGAGAGCGCTTTTCCTTCTGGAGTCATGAGTACTAAATCAGGGTAGCTCCCTGTCAAATGTTCCTAGTGAGGGCAAGATCTTCTGGTTACTTTACTGGCTACACTAACTGAGCGTGCTGGCTCTATTTAATCTTCGTAGGAGTCACATGCTCGTTTCTGTGTCAGGGCCCCAACCAGCTGCATCGAGGGACTAGCCTTTATTGCCTGGGTACCCAGAGACAATGACTTATAGGTTAGGCCTGTGCATAGTGCCCTAAATATATACTTACATATTAGAGTGGTAAGCTAATTAATCTGATCACCCCAGTCCTTGTTATTTCCCCCTAAATAAATCAGATTGATTGTTGTGCAAAGGTATACTGGCTAACTTGTGTGTTGATGGTGAATTACTGTACAGTGATTATTGTGTAACAGCATCTTACTTTTCAGGGGGTCCCCGGAGCAAGCTGACTGGTTCAAGCCTGGGGGTAAGTGTATATTGTAAGGGTACTGTGATTGATTTGTGTGGGCCATTAGTGGGAAGAAAGGGGGGTTGCAGTGACCCAGAGGGCTGTGACCAAGTCATACCAGACTGTCTTAACCCCGACCTCTGGGTGGAGGCGCCCGCCATCGAATCCAGGCCCCTCAACCTGTTAGTGACAAATCAGGCAGGGGTAGTAGCCCTTGAGATAGCGCCCCCTTGGGGTTACACTTTTTTTTTTTTTTTTTATCATGTCATTATTTCTCCTCCTTGTGGTGCAGGCATGGCAGGTCGTCCAGCCACCAGCACCTGCACCCCTGGACTCAGTCTGGCCAGCGACACGCTCTCCTCCACAGGCTTGGTGTACACCCCCCCGGGGACCTGGAACCAACACCTGGGGTTGCACCTCTCAGGTCCGGGGGCCCAGTACATGGCTATCTGCTGTGACCACTCCACTATTTTTCCGCCTTTGGTGTTGCCCTGGAGCTGGCGTGCAGTGACGTACAGCGCACTTACATGCCAATGTCTACCATGCTTCAACCCTCTTTCTGTGCGCCGCAACTTCCAGTGCACCCGACAGCCACCAGATGCTGCTGCAGGGCAACACAAGCCCAGTGCCCACCCCAGAGAGAGGAGAGCTTATCTGGGACGCTCGATCCTCTCCCTTCCCCTGATGACCCCTGATGACCCGAATCCATTCTCGAACCTGGGTCGCCTGCATAGACTGAGGTGTGGTGTCCAGCGCCTCAACCCTCAGTGCCACCAGGCTGTGGTTTCACTTTTCTGATGCAGTAGGTCATGCTGTGATTGTTGAAAGCATTTGGCAATGTGTCAGCAGTTATAATGCAATGGGGTGGGAGGTTAGTACCCAGTTCAGCAGGGAGTGATTAGAGGAGTGTAGGTATTGTCGAGTTGGTTCCAAGATTAATTGGATGAGGTTAAGGGACTCTATTCTATGGGGCATGGATTTGGAGGAAGGGGACAGGCAGTTTAGGTTAAAGTCACCCAAGAGGATGAGTTCACTATAAGTAGTGTGGGAGACCAGGGAGGATACGATTTCAAGAAGAAAGGGGGAGGAGATCTTAGGGAAGGCATTAAAGACACTTACAAAGATGGGGAGGGTTGAGGGGAGGGGAAATTTTGGCCTGTAGGCCAGTAGGAGTTTGTGTGATGATGGGACCGATTTTTGAAGATGACAGAGCAGGACAGGTTTTGGCACACATATCGTGTGACCTCTCCACCGCGCTTGCCACTGCCCTGGTGGAAAAGGAGGAAATACAGGAGCACCAGGTTTGAGACAGGCACCCTTGAAGAAAGCCAGGACTCAGTTATGCATAGGAGGCTAGGAGAGATCTACACTTTAAGTAGGTCAAACTTTGGGAGGAGACTCCCAGCATTTATATGGAAAATACTAAGGCCTTCAGGGAGATTGAAGTGTAGTAGAGGGACCAGGGTTTGGTTTAATGCTACCAGCTGGAAGGAAGAGAGGGAAGAGGAGGGATCGTGGTTTCTGCCCCCTTGAGTAATGGCTGGGGGGGGGGCAGAGGGAGAGATAAAAGTAAACAGGAGGATGTGGTGAAGAACTTCCAGGTTGGGGGGGGTGAGAAAGTCCAGGGTGTAGAGCTATTATATAGCGGGGGTGGGGGGTGGCAGGAGATGGGGGGTAGGGAGAGAAAAGGAGGGGGGATAGCACTTTCTCCAGTTCCCAGTCTGTTCCCAGGAACTAGAAAAGGCTGCTCTGTAACATGGATCCTGACTGAGGGAACTGACCGCATTTTGTATTTTAAACTAAAACCACTTTAGTCTTTAATCCTAAATGAAACAGTTTTCAGCATTTTAGTGTAAAATTATTGGATTTTACTGTTGTTTACTTCAGGAACCGAATATTTTAATTCTTAGACTCTATCAGTATTTGGCATGATGAATAGGCCTAAAAAGAAAACAAGGCCCACAGGTTATAAAAATAGCACTACGATCCCAATTTTAAAAACTGTACTTTTGTCAAAAGTTTTGCCCAAAAAACACAAAGAAAGGGGCTTTAAAAAGAAGAGAAAGTATGGTTTCTCAGTCTGCCTCTATGTCACCAAAGCACAATAAAGGCTTAGCGGAAGCTCCCAACGATTGTGGAAAACACGCGTAAGAGGGTTCTCCTCACAAGCAGCAGTCCCTGTAAAAAGGGGGCAAACAAAAAAGACAGAGCTGCTCAGCCATCAGAAAGGCAGGGAAAGGATGGTAAAAGCAGCTGGGTGTGTGGGAGGGGGAACCCTGACTCTAGTAATGGCAAAAATACAAATAAAACAGCCTTCAAGCAGGTACTGGAACTAGTGTCTGACAGGAAAAAACAAAAAGAAAATCATCCCTGCCAGTCGTCCTGCAAAGGAAAAGGAGCAGGCAGTGGATCAGAGACAAATGCCCTCAGCAGAGGACATGTCAAAGATGTGGCAGTTCTTCCAGGCCTTCCAGGAAATGGGAAATATATTTAATGTACCTGCCCCACCCACCCCCCCAGCTCCAGGTTCAGAACAGCAGCCTACAGTTATTATGAAGAGGAGGAGGGCAAATCCATAGAACCTGTTGGCTCTGATGAATAGGAATTTGGTTCCCCTCCTAGAGTTACAGAAGACTATACCTCTTACACCTCTTTGCTTAAACAAATGGTTGACACCCTCTCAACATCCTCCCTCATGAAACAGAGGAGGGCGAGGATGAAGTGACATTTATGGACATGAGGGGATTAGCCCCTACAAGAAGGCTATTGGTCTCAATACACAAGTCCCTAAAGAAAGCCACTTCAAATATCATGTCAGCACCAAATTCAGCAGCTGGCATTGATAAGGAAACTGAGAAAAAGTATCAGGTGGACAGAGAGAATGATAGAATACCTGTGTGCCAACCCTGATCATGAAGGAGTGACACTGTCGACTGTTTGTGAGAAGGCAAAGGTGCCTCTGTGCACAGCCCCCTGGAAAGGAAGAATGTACGCAACTTCCTGTTTTAATAAAGGTATCTTATTTGGTGTACACAGCTCAGTATCAGCAAGCACCATGGAATGCAGTGCTGGCACTGAGTGAAAAAGTGGATGGTGAAATGGTGCAGGAACTGGCAGCAACAGTAAAGTCAGCCCTGGATGCCACAACATGCCAGTTCCACCTGGCTGTAGATACCAGTGACTCTGCATCAGGAGTCTTGGCACATGCAGTGTCACTGAAGAGATTTACTGGGCTAAAGGCCACAGTTCTCACCCAGGACACCCAGGCAAAGGCCACTGACTTCCCCTTTGAGGGAAATTATTTGGTGACAAGATGGAACCACACATATAAAAAGTGGATGAGAACAGAACCACTTACAAGAACACTACTGAAAAGGAAAAGTCCTCCACTTCCTACAGGCCTTACAGAAGTGGGGGTTGGAGCAGGGGTTACTACCCCAGACCTACACTATCTACAAGTATCAGCCTCAGAATGGGTACTATAGGGGTAGGGGCTGAAGGAGAACAAGGTGTGCTATACCACAAGCCCCTAAGCCACAACAAAAGCAAAACCCCTGACAGTTATGTCCGGGTCACCAGTCAGCCAATGCCAGTGGGAGGAAGACTGATCCAATACTTACAGGAATGGGAAAACATTACCACTGATAAGTGGGTCCTGGAAGTATTGGGTCAGGGGTTGTCTCTACAATTTCAGAGATTTCCCAAACTGCAGAGGCTCAAAAACCTTCCAGCCCATTCACCAGCTGAAAAATTTCTGTCACAATAAGTTGCATTTGGAGCCTTCAGGAGTCTCCGGAGCCCCTGAAGAAATCCAGAGTAAAAAGACTTCATCGCCCCTGAAGCTGCCCACCTGCTGACCAAATGCAGAGCCAGGGGCAAAGCTTGGTATCACTACAAAAAGTCCCTTTCTAAAGTGGACTTCCAAACTTACAAAACCCTAAGGAACAATTGCACCAAGGCCACCCGACTCTCCAAGACCAATTACTTAGGCATCACCTGCAGCAAGATCAACACACATCCACTTCCTTTTGGAAAGTTCTTCATTCTCTCCTTGATCCGCCTGCCAAACAAGTCTCCCTGTCCTCACAGTTGATGGCTCCTCAGTCTCTGACCCTGCATCAGTTGCAGAGATTTTCAATAATTTCTTCGCCTCTTGTGCTCTCCCTGATAATCAATCTCCCTTACCTCCCGAACCCCCTTTGGTCCCTTTGGATGCCTCAGATCAGCCCTCCTACTTCAAATTCCCACTTTTCTCCCCCCTTGAAATCTACTCTGCCCTCCTCACCCTTAATGCTATCAAGTCCAGCCCTGACGGTCTCCCCCCCCAGGCTTCTCTACATCTCTGCCCCAGCTATAGCTGCCCCGCTCGCCCACATTCTAAACCTCTCCCTCTCCACCTCCTCCATCCTGAAGGCCTGGAAATCAGCCAAGGTCCTACCCCTCCACAAGGGAGGTGACCCTTCAGCACCCAGAAACTATAGGCCTATTTCCCTTTTCCCCTCTTTCGCCAAACTTCAAGAATCCCTCATTCACGCTAGGCTGTCTGAATCTCTGGCCACTACCAACACACTCTCCCCAGTGCAGTCTGGCTTTAGAAAACAACACTCAACCATCTCCTTATTATTATGAGTTACTGATTCGATTTTCTTTTCAGCTATGGACCAGAGCCATATCACTGTCACCATCTTCATAGACCTGGTTAAGGCTTTCAGTTCTGTCTCCCATCCCCTCCTGCTACAATATCTAAGATTGATTGGCCTTGCTGAATCTGCTGTAAACTGGTTCTGTTCTTATCTTCATGACAGGCATCAAGCAGTTCAAATAGGCGATGCTATCTCCTCTCTGCTCCCTATCTTTTCCGGTGTCCCCCAAGGCTCCTTCCTCGGCCCCATCCTTTTCTCCCTATTTATAAATAACCTTCCCTCAGTCTGCAAATCTTCTAGTATGCACATGTACACTGATGATACCATCATTTTCATCTCTGGGCCCTCTGCCATCAGTGTACAGTCCCCTCTCCAGGGGGACTCCAATAGAGTTCAGTCTTGGTTCAAGAAAAAACAACTCAAACTAAATGCAAAAAACAAAACGGTTGCCATGACTTTTGGTTCCAGACAAAAATTGGCTACCCTCCAGTCTTCTCCCGTCTTAACAACTTTGGATGGCTCTCCCCTTGAGAATGTCTCAGCCTTCAAATACCTAGGGGTATGGCTGGATTGCCACCTGGACTTCTCTACCCATGTCAACGCCATCTGCACTAAACTACGTCTCAAACTGGCTGTCCTCCGTCGGTATAAGGATAGTCTCCTCCTCACCAACCACCAAGAACTGGTAACCAAAATGATCCTACCCATCTTTGATTATGCTGATGTGGTTTATGGCATTGCCTCACAATTTTCACTTACCAGATTAGACATCCTTCTGAACTCTTTCTGCCACTTCGCTACCACCTCCCCCCCTTACCCACCACTGTCTCCATTACTCCGCCCTATCCCTAGCACCTTTCTCTCACAGGAGAATGGTTCACTGTGCCTCCTTTGTTGCAAAATTCTGGTTTGGAACCCTCTCCTCCTACCTCTCAGCCTGCCTCTCCCAAGCTGCCTCCTCAATCTTCTCCCTTCACCACAGAGATACACACACCTTTTCCATCCCTCGCCCCAACTCTGCATCTGGTCAATCTGCTTTCTCCTTTCATTTCCCTTCTCTCTGGAATAAACTCCCCTCCGACCTCCAATAATCCTCTTCCTCCTTCTCACTCAAAAGGCTCCTCAGACTTCTACGTCACCCACTGTGCTCTCAGTGTTCCCAACCCTCACTTCCATAATTACCTGAAGTCTCCCCCGTTAGTTGTCAATCACCTTGTAACCCTATCTCCTCTCCTCCAGAAAGTACCCCCGTGTTTGAACTGCATACCCTGCTCTCATGTCTATTGCTCAGGACTCAAATTTTTATTTTGGTGTTACTTTAGGCCCTGTACCTGGACTTGTGCTGTATTGTGGTTTGAATAATGTTGTATGTTGTCTCCTGCATCTGGTTGCACCTACTCTTACGGGTCTTGTAATCGTGACCCTTGTTACCTACTCATGGGTCTTGTAACTATGACTCTTGTTTTTTGCTTACCTGCATTTGTTCTTGTCTTATGTTAATTTATTATCCCTATGTTTTCCTCTTCCCCGGGCTGCACCTGGAAACAAGCCTTGGCTCATTGGTGCTTTTTCCAGTTACCAACCTTTAAATAAATAAATAAAATAAATAAACATAAACCTCCTCAAGTTCAGAGCAGTACTGCTGGCAGTGTAGTCCTTCTCCTCTCAGTTGCAGGGTTAGTCAGTCTACATGCAGACAGACAATACCAAAACAATGTACTACATAAATAAACAGGAACAAATCCTCAAAACTGTACGTAGAAGAAACGAGGGTCTGGGACCTAGCCTACTCACTGACCATAAAGATTTCCGCAGTGCATCTGCCATGCAAAGACAATGTGCTGGCAAACTCCTTAAGCAGAATCAGCCGGGAAACCATGAATGAACCCTGAACCAGCAGGTGCTGGCTTCAGTTTTCAGAAGAGGGGGTACCCCAGAAATAGACCTGTTTGCCTCTTGGGAGAACAATCAGATACCAAATTTTTGTTGGAGGCCACCAATCAGAGGTACAGTGCCAGATGACACTCTAGCCCTGACTTGAACAGGGAGGTTCCTGTATGCTTTCCCCCATTTTCCCTCATACAGAGGGTACTCATGAAGCTCAGGAGAGAGCCATTAACAATGATATCAGTGGTCCCAGACAGGGCCAGCTAGGCATGGTGCTTAATGTTACTTACCCTGTCCTGAAGGACTCCAGTCAGCCTGCCACTGAGTTACAACTTGCTGACTCTGTCTCAGGGCAAGATAACCTTTCCAGATCTCAGAACATTACACCTAAGGGCACAGTTCTTGAAGAGCAGGAATTTTCTGGTTTGAGTCTGTCACAAGAAGTGTTTAAAGTCCTGAAGGTTTCCAGGAAACCAGACACATGAAATGCATATTCCTCTAAGTGGAAAAGGTTCTCATACTGGTGTGCTCCCAGAAAGATAATCCCAGTGCCGACAGGGCTGTACACAGTTCTGGACTGCCATGTACACTTACAGTCCTTAGGTCTGAGACCTTCGACTCTGAAAGTGCATCTGGCAGCTGTGTCAGCTTGTACATCAGCAGGCAAGGACAAGTCTTCGGCTTCATAGCCTGTTTTTAAAAGGTTTTCCAAAGGCCTCAGTCACCTGCACCCTCACGTGAGGGAACTGGTTCCATCATGGGACCTGAACATTTGCCTTATCCAGCTGATTGAACCCCCTCTTTGAGCCTGTGGTTACAGCAGACTTAAAGGGACACATTCATGCCCAGTGGCCATCACAGTCTGGAAGCAAACGAGGTATTGGGCTCATCTGTAGCCGAAAGCACTTCAGAGATACAGGTGACTGAGTCTGTTCAGTACTAATACTACATTACAGCCATTTTTAGAACATTGTGAGGTCACTGAAGAACAAGCTGTGCCTAACTGCACTGACTTATGCACAGCTTGTTCGTCACTGATATCACAATGCTCTAAAAATGGCTGTAATGTAGTATTAATACTAAACAGACTCAGTCATCTGTATCTCTGGGGTGCCTCCAGCTACAGATGAGCCCAATACCTCATTTGAAAGAGCTTTTCATGGGCTTTCAGACTGTGACGCCCACTGGGCATGAATGTGTCTCTTTAAAATATGTCACCTGGAAAACAGTTTTCCTAGTAGCCATGACATCGTCCGGGATAGAAAGCAAGCTGCAAGCCCATTGTACAGATCCGAACCAATAGGAAGTTCCTACCTAAAGTGGTTTCAGAATTTCACCTAAATCAACCAGTGACCCTTCCTGTGCTTTTTCTGAACATTCTGGTGCAGATAAAAAAGGCTACACTGTATTCTGATGCAAAAAGGGCACTGGGCTACTATATGAACCAGACAAGGGATGTCAGTTCTAATGGCACACAGCTCTTTGTTACCTGTGGAGAGGTTGGCAAAGGTAAACCAGCAACCAGGAAGACTGTCTCTCTTTGTATAGTCTATTGTATATGATTCTATTATGAGAAAGCTGTAAAAAATCTCCCAGAGGCCTATGGCCACACTCCACAAGAGGGACCTCTACCTCTGTGGCAGCTTCAAGGGGCATTTTCCTTCAAGAAATCTGCAAAGCACCTACCTGGAAAACAGTGCACACCTTCACAAAGCACTACTGTCTAGGGCTGGCCCGCCAGTGCAGTGGTAGGGCTACTGCTTGCAACACCAGTGACCCGGGTTCGGGAATGGACTCGGGCAGCTGGAGGGCTGGCTGGGGGGGGGAGGATCGAGCACCCACAGGCTGCCCTCCTTCTCCGGGGAGGGTGGGGATGCCTATCCCGCTGCTCTACCACCACCTGGGTGACCACGGGTGGAGGTGCAGTGGGACAGCTTGAACAGGGAGGGAGGATGTCGGCCAAGAGCTGGGACGACAGCACACTGCTACGTGCTCCGCCCCTTGGTTCTCCAAGCATGTCAGCATCCTAAGGGGAAGGGCAGCACCAAAAAAATGGGAAAACTCCACAATGGACGCCTGGGGATGGGACCTGGCTGCCTGAGAGAAATCCACAACCGGGCTTCAGGATGGACCTACACAGCATACCTAACGCACACTAAAGGACTGAAGGGGACTATAGGGGGTCCCTCTCCTCCCTGCCCCGGGGGGCAAACCAAGGCAGGATGGGGGTAGTGCTGACAGGACCCAGAATGGAGATACCTGGGGAGGACCTACAGGAGCGTGCGCAGCCTAGGGATCCCCAAGGAAAGGGTCCAGAGCGGTGAATAAGGGGGCATAAACAGAGAAATATATATATATATATATATATATATAAAAAGCACTACTGTTTGGTCATTCATTCTAGCAGGATGCCAGTTTTGGAACTGCTGTCTTGCAGAACCTTTTTCTAAATAGGTTCTATACCCGTCCTCCCAAGGTACTGCTAATGAGTCTACACTTTGTATTAGGGATCATTGATGGATTCATGTTGTTGAAAGAAAAATTACTCGCCATAGTAATGCTGTTTCTTCTCAGGGATCCATCAGTGAGTCAATACAAACACTGAGCCTGCCTCCCCTTCTAGAACCTGAAAATAGGTTCACACAAGAATCAGTTCTGACTTTTATAGTTGCTTGAGCATTACTTTGTTGAAGTTTCCTCAAAAATATTTAAAGTTGTGGTCATTTGATGGAAAAAAAAATGTCTGCTAATATTTCATTTGGTCTTTAAAAAATATGTGCAAATTTTTGGAAAAAATATTTTAGTAGTCATTAGATTGTTTTAGTGGTCACTGCTCCCCTGGATTTAGAAACAAATCTGGCATTATGCCAGTAGGGGGAGCATGACCACAGCCCAAAGTTCAAATTTAATTCAAAATTTAATAATTTACATGAAGTTCTGTCTCCAAGGCAGCACACTCCTGCGGACTTGATGCACTTTGTATTGGCTCAATGGTGGATCCCAGAGAAGGAAAAACATTACTACGGTATTTTTTCTTATCCAGCACTGCATAGGTTTGAGTGTCGGTTACCTGGCACAGTTGAGGGAAACGTGTTATTTCACTTTATTAGGTGTAAACAAAGGATGGCAAGGCAACATCCAGTGGTGCAGTTCTAGAGTCAGCCATGGAATGTGAACTGAAGTAACTGTGTGAACAGTGGCACAATGGTGGTCTCCCTGTCTGTTTTATTTATTGTCTTCCAGTGCTTTCACGGGCATAGCCTTCAGAGTATGGCATAGTCTGCAAAAGCATGGCATAGCCTGTGAAAGCATGGCCTAGCCTGTGAAAGCATGGCATGGGGTGAGAAAGCATGGCATAGTCTGCAAAAGCATGGCCTAGCCTGCGAAAGCATGGCATAGCCTGTGAAAGCATGGCCTAGCCTGTGAAAGCATGGCATAGCCTGTGAAAGCATGGCCTAGCCTGTGAAAGCATGGCATGGGGTGAGAAAGCATGGCATAGTCTGCAAAAGCATGGCCTAGCCTGCGAAAGCATGGCCTAGCCTGTGAAAGCATGGCATGGGGTGAGAAAGCATGGCATAGTCTGCAAAAGCATGGCCTAGCCTGCGAAAGCATGGCATAGCCTGTGAAAGCATGGCCTAGCCTGTGAAAGCATGGCATGGGGTGAGAAAGCATGGCATAGTCTGCAAAAGCATGGCCTAGCCTGCGAAAGCATGGCATAGCCTGTGAAAGCATGGCCTAGCCTGTGAAAGCATGGCATGGGGTGAGAAAGCATGGCATAGTCTGCAAAAGCATGGCATAGCCTGTGAAAGCATGGCCTAGCCTGTGAAAGCATGGCATGGGGTGAGAAAGCATGGCATAGTCTGCAAAAGCATGGCATAGCCTGTGAAAGCATGGCCTAGCCTGTGAAAGCATGGCATGGGGTGAGAAAGCATGGCATAGTCTGCAAAAGCATGGCCTAGCCTGCGAAAGCATGGCATAGCCTGTGAAAGCATGCCCTAGCCTGTGAAAGCATGGCATGGGGTGAGAAAGCATGGCATAGCCTGTGAAAGCATGGCCTAGCCTGTGAAAGCATGGCATGGGGTGAGAAAACATAGCATAGCCTGTAAAAACATAGGAACATTAAGAGTTATTCATATAAAATTATGATTTTATGCAGTGGAATGAATTCCACTTTAGAATATTTTATCATGCCCATAGTCATGCTATCAGCTCTTATTTCCCATGTGCAGTATAGGAACCAAAATCAGAAAATGTTGAAAAACTATATTTTTTTAAATTGTTTCAAAAAAATGTCTGTTAGATGTTTGCATCAGTGTATTGTATTGGTACATTGATGCTACCAGAAAAGGGGAGGGATGCCTCTAGATGGTGGCACAGCTGGTGCGTGTGCATCGTTGTACATCTGGAATCCCCCCGGGAGAAAACTCAGAGCAGAAAAGCACCAGCTTGCCAAGGGTGATGCCATCACCCCCAGCAGGCCCACGCTTTACCGACGTGGCAGTCCACCCTAGGGGTGTGCGTGTAATGAACAGTGTTGACAGAATTCATCGAATAATGCACTGTTTGTTATTTGAATACAAATAATGAATCATGGCACTATTCATAGTTAATCCTATTTGGGAAATACTATTTAAAAAAAAAAAGAAATAGCCCCCACCTCCTCCTCCCGAGACCAATCCTTTAAAAAACACCACCCCATCCCCCCCATTACAGTCCCAATCCCACCCTCCTCCCCCTGGCACCCACAATTTCATATTTTAAAAAGAAATTCCACTACTTCTCAGTGCAGTTTAACCCCTGCAAGGTATATAGTTTTTTTTTAAACCAAGGATGGAAATGAGAAAGGAAAATGTAGGAAGCACGGGATTTGAACTCCATTACCTCTGGTATGCCGTTCCAGCGCTCTAACCATTAAGCTACAGGCCCACTGGTTACAGCGTCCGAAGAACTTCCTATTTCACAGTCACACATTCCTTTCTCTCTAGTGTTGCTTAATCTGCAACCAGAAACCAATTTAGAAATTCCACTACTTCTCAGTGAAGCCTGTGGGCCTGTAGCTTAATGGTTAGAGCGCTGGAACGGCATACCAGAGGTCTGGAGTTCAAATCCCGGTGCGCCCACATTTTCCTTTCTCATTTCCATCCTTGGTTTAAAAAACTATATACCTTGCAGGGGTTAAACTGCACTGAGAAGTAGTGGAATTTCTAAATTGGTTTCTGGTTGCAGATTAAGCAACACTAGAGAGAAAGGAATGTGTGACTGTGAAATAGGAAGTTCTTCGGACGCTGTAACCAGTGGGCCTGTAGCTTAATGGTTAGAGCGCTGGAACACATACCAGAGGTCCGGAGTTCAAATCCCGGTGCGCCCACATTTTCCTTTCTCATTTCCATCCTTGGTTTAAAAAACTATATACCTTGCAGGGGTTAAACTGCACTGAGAAGTAGTGGAATTTCTAAATTGGTTTCTGGTTGCAGATTAAGCAACACTAGAGAGAAAGGAATGTGTGACTGTGAAATAGGAAGTTCTTCGGACGCTGTAACCAGTGGGCCTGTAGCTTAATGGTTATAGCGCTGGAACGGCATACCAGAGGTCCGGAGTTCAAATCCCGGTGCGCCCACATTTTCCTTTCTCATTTCCATCCTTGGTTTAAAAAACTATATACCTTGCAGGGTTAAACTGCACTGAAAGTAGTGAATTTCTAAATTGGTTTCTGGTTGCAGATTAAGCAACACTAGAGAGAAAGGAATGTGTGACTGTGAAATAGGAAGTTCTTGGACGCTGTAACCAGTGGGCCTGTAGCTTAATGGTTAGGCGCTGGAGCCAGCACATACCAGAGATAAGAGTTCAAATCCCGGTGCGCCCACATTTTCCTTTCTCATTTTGATCCTTGGTTTAAAAAAATATTTTAAAAATAAAAACTCCCACAATGGGTGAATGGCACAACCTGTCTGTCTCCTGTCTCCATGGCTGGTTGCTGTCTTCAGTGCTTTATTTTTTTTTCTAATAACTATTTCCCCCAACCCCACTGACCTCGGTGGCACCCTTCTATCCCCAGCACCCAATTTTTCTTTTAAGAAGCGTGGTTAGCGCCAATGAAAATGACTGACACAACTCACCCTCCTCCACGGCTGGCCACCTCCTACTGAATGAATGTGCTCCTGCAGTTGCCCATTTAGTAAAACCAGCTGATCATCATCGGTCAGGTACCTCCAGTTTAAATTTTAACATACCAATATAAGCTGAAGTCCCACCGCTTTATCGCTTTCTTTTGTTTTTAAGCTTATTTTTATTGTGGAAAATGCAAAAGCATATCATACATTACATAGCCATCCCATCACTGGGCAATAGAATACATTTTTTGGACTTCTGTTCTCTTTGGTACATCAAGACAGTTATCTTACACATCTTTTACTACTTCAATCAGTTGAAAACAGGTGGGCCCATGCAATATAGGTACGTCTGACTAATGTATCTTCAAGTCACATTACATTTTTGATATAAAAAAGAAAACAAAAACCAAATGGGGGTGCCTTGAACCTGGCACCCACTCTGTAATGATTAACTAAAATTGTTCTGCTTATGAGCTCTGCCCTCTTTTCCACTTCCGTGGATATAGCCCTCTGTTCTTGATCTTTTGTTTCTCAATTTTTGTTTTGACCCCAGCACTTCAATGCTGAGGTGATGGCTGCAGGTCACCTACCAGCTTCTAATAGGCCCATTTGTGATTGCCTGAAGCTTTTTCCTCAGCTATCCTATCTTCTGTATGATCACCCCCCCCCCCCCCATCCTTCTCTCCATGTCTGCATGTTGCAGAGCCTCACTTTGTCCACATTTCCTAGTGCTTTGGACATGTGAGTCTCAAAGATGCAGTTAGCTCCTCCATTCTTCTAACGGTTCTTACCCTTGTAATCCAGGAATGTAGAGAGGAGGTAGTCTGCTGCTGCCAGTTTGCTGTTATTTCCTTCATTGCTGTCAGGCAGAGGATTCTTAATAAAGCAATCTGTTTTTTGTCTCTGAGTGTAGGTGTCCTTATTCCTAGGACCATGGTATTAAAGTGAAATTGTATTTGTATTCCCTATTGGGCCTCTAAGTATCCATGTATGGTTGACCAATAGTCTGTTACTCCTGGGCACACCCAGAACATGTGAAAGTGGGTTCCCACCTGTCCGCATCCCCTCCAGCACCTGTCTGAGTTTCCTGTCTGGAAATGTTTTGTTACAGAGGGGGTGTGGAAGAATCTAGAGAGGCACTTCCATCTAAACTCTCTCCACCCTGGTGATGCCTTTGTTCTCCACCCCTGTTTCCAGGTCATCTCCCAACTTTCGTCTGGTATGTGGGTTCATTTTCCCATTTTAACCTTAACTTACTTAGTGTCTGATCTTGCTCCTCTCTTAGTGCTTTATATCCCTCCGTCACTAGTTTCCCTTTTCCTGCCAGTCTAGTGGCCCAGTATATAAAGTTTTCTAATGGGCTTAGGTCTCTGTCTAGTTTTGCCACTAATTGATTTGTGGTCATGTAGTGCCTTATCTGTAGATGTCTGTGGAAATCTGATCTTGGTAGGGCATATTTCCTTTCAAGTTCTGTGAAAGACAGAACATTGTGATTAGCAACCAAGGATCTAAACAAAACCAGAGAAAGCTGGTTCCATCTGGTATATCCTGGGTCAGTTCTAGCTGGGCTGAAATTTGGGTTTCCTATTATGGCCATCAAAGGGCCAATCTCTTTTGGTGTCTGAGTAAGCTTTCAGGCTTTGGACCATACTCTCAGTGTATGTCTGGTCCATGGGTTATCCAGATCTCTCCAGATCTGGGAGGTGAGCGGTGCATGTGGAGTGGTGTGGAGTGGGATGATTGTTGATTGGCTTGCTTCTATCTCTTGCCAGTCAGTGTCCCCCCTCGTTTGGTCCAGGTAACTGTCGGGGCTATTTGTGCTGCTACATAATAATTCCTGAGGTCTGGAAGAGCCAGGCCTTCCCTCACTCGGGGCTGTGAGATTGCTGCCTGGCGAACTCATCTCCTGCCTTTACCCCACACAAATGCCAGAATGGCTTTATTGTTTTCCAAAAGAACTCTGGGATGTTAACTGGGAGGGCCTGAAAGAAGAACAGGGATTGTGATAGGACGTTCATTTTAATCATGTCAATTCTCCCCCTAGTGATAGTGGGAACAGCTCCCTCCTCATCAAATCAGCTTTGATTTCCACCCATAGCGTTTCATAATTTACAGTAATTTAAAAAGGTTTGACATAATTAGGGAAAAGTTTACTCCTAGTTATTGTTAGCCCACTTAAAGGGGAAGTCGTCCAGGGCTCCCTTACTGAAGGGGGGCTCCAAATCTTGTGGCTTCAGATTTATCATGGTTAATTTTATAACCTGACACCTGTCTGTATCTCTCCAGTTCCTGAAGAAGCTCCGGCAAGGAGGTCCATGGTGATGTCAAAAAAAAGGGTATCATTGGCATAGAATGAAATTTTGTGGGGGCGACCTCTCACCTCGATGCCTTGTATTTTATTGTTGGCCCAAACCACCTTGGCCAGTGACTTGATACATAGGGCAAACAACAGAGGGGACAAGGGGCACCCCTGTCTGGTTCCTCTGGTCAGGTGAAATCTGTGAGACATGATGCGGTTTACTCTCTGTGGCCTGTGGGGATGTGTATAGAGCTTTAATGCCGTAGTTCATCAAGTTTATCTGTCAGCTCTTTCTCTCGTCTCAGAAAGAACTAGATTACCATGTCTTGCTTGTCTACCATTGCTGCCATTTCAGTGAGCCCCTGCTTGAGGTTGGTGTTGCGCTGTGAGACCTCGGCAAGGTCCTTGCTTGCCTCTGCCACTGTTCTCTCTGTTCTGTCCATTGTTTTGTTTATGTTGCCCAGATCATGGAACAGCCTCATAAACGTTATTGTAAAGTTTTCTTTGGGTTCGTCGTTGCTGACATCGCTGACTGAACCCTGCCCGGCCCCTGCTATTGGCTCTAGTCTCTCATGGTTCCATGGCAAGTTGTGGTTTTAAGTATTCAAGGAGAGTTTCTTTTGGCCAGATCTTTGGCAGCATTCTTTCTTACTCTTATCAAAAGTGTCCAGTTTGGTTTGAGAGGCAGTATTTCCCCGGATCGTTGTTGATTAATATAGATTTCGTGTGTCCCTGGGCTGGAGCCCTGTATGCTAGGTTTGCATTTCTCAGAGCCGGAGCTGGAAGTCTGCTTCCTCTCTTTCTTGTGTGGAAACCACTCTCTGGCTTCATCTTTTATATAGTGTGCTCTGGCACATAAGAGGCTCAAAGGTGACCACTAGGGAGCATACTAGTTAAGAGGAGGCCACGACTTTCCTGTTTTTAACACAATATTAAAAGTTTAACAAGGTCAACCCTGGCTAATACACAGAGATTTTATCACACTTCTTACACACTTTTCTTAAATGTTGCAGGGGGTGCTCCTGGTGTGTGACATTTCATACAGAGTGGAACAGGAAAAACAAATGGGAACTGTACCATGTCAGCTTTTGGTTCCCCAATCTGCAAGAAGGGAGGTATTAAAACTTGTCATTCCATACCTATTGTGGGTCACTTGGCCCAAGAGAAAACCAAGAGGCACATACTTTCCCATTTTTTCAGGCCTGGTACATGGAAGGAAGTGGCAGATTTTTGTGCTTCCTGCCCAGAGTGTCAGTTGGTAGCCCCCAGAAGTATAAAGCAGGCCCTCCCCCGAGTCTCATGCCCATAATAGATATTCCATTGGAAAGACTTGGGGTTGATATGATGGGACCCCTGGTAAAAAGCTCAGCATGGTATTAGTACATTATGGTGATAATGGATTATGCCACCCAGTACCCTCAGGCTATTCCCATGCACTCCACTACATCCCGGTCAGTAGACAAAGAATTGCTAAAGGTATTTTCCTGAGTTGGGTTACCAAAGGAGATCTTAACTGATCAAGGCACCGATTTTATGTCAAAGTTTATGAGGGATATATGTGGTTTACTGAAGGTTAAGTCCATCCAGACATCAGTGTACCACCCTCAGACTGATGGCTCAGTTGAAAGATTTAACAGATCCTTAAGGGGTATGCTGTCTAAATGTATTTCAGCTGAGGCAAAAAAACTAGAATGAACTGTTACCCTAGTTAACAGTTGTAGTTCAGGAGGTGCCACATTTGTTCATGGGTTCTCACCCTGTGGATTGCTGTATGGGTGACAACTTCAAGGGATGCTGGATCTTGTAAAAGAGATATAGGAAGAATAGGTGCATAGTCCCTTAATATGTTCCAATATGTAATGCAAATGAGAGAAAGGCTGGGTACCATTGGCAGATTTGCCTGAGAAAATATATTTAAAGCACAGTAAACCCAAGCAGAACACTGTAACCAAATGGCCAGGCTATGGGAGTTCAACCCTGGTGACAGAGTACTTCTGCTCCTGAGCTCTGAAAGTAAACTGCTGGCTAAATGCCAAGGACCGTATGAGGTCCTGAGAAAAGTGCGGCCAGTTGGTTATGAGGTATTACAACCTAACTGAAAAAAAGAAAAAAACAAATTTATCATGTTAATTTGTTGAAGCCCTGGAAAGACAGGAAGATTTTGCTGGCTGACCCAGAGAAACCAAAAGGTGGCCCTAGTCAGGTGACAAATAAGGACACTGAAGATAGACTCCTCGACTTAGGTCCTAAAATTTTAAAAGAATCAAGCCCTGTTCCACTGGACAGATTGCTTAACTTGACCCAAAAAAATGAAGTCCAGCAACTGGTAAAAAATTTTGGGGATGTGTTCTCCCCAAAACCAGGTCGAACTGATGTGATCCAACACCCCATAGACACAGACACAGATGTCCAGATCTGCCAACAGCTATATAGGCTCCTGGAAAAAGCATAAGAGATGGCACAGGAGGAGATCTGCTCTATGTTTGAACTGGGAGTCATTGAGGAATCTAAGAGTGACTGGTCTAGCCCTATTGTAGTAGTCCCCAAACTAGATGGGTCTACTTGGTTTTGTATTGACTTCTGGAAAGTCAGCACCGTCTCCAAATTTGATGCATGTCCTGTGCCTAGGGAGGATGAACTTCTGGATGACTGAGTAAGGCGCAGTACATTAGTATCTTAGACCTGACCAAGGGGTATTGGCAAATCCTGCTTACTCCTGAATTCTGGGAGAAAATGGTATTTGTCACCTAATTTGGTCTGTATCAGTTTACCGTACTCCCCTTTGGGTTGCATGGTGCTCCAGCCACATGCCAGAAAATGATGGTTTGAATCCTTCATCCCCGTGGGTTATATGCAGCAGCGTACCTGGACAATGTTGTCACATGTAGCTATGATTGGGCCACTTATCTGCGGGATGTGGCTGAAGTACTTCAGTCACTCAGGGATGCAGGTCTCAGAGACAGTGCTGCAAAATGTGCCTGAGGATGCTGACTACCAAAAAGCAAATGAGGTCCTTTCTTGGCTTAGCAGGGTATTATCACTGGTTAATTCCAGAGTTTGACACTGTTTACCCCACTGGCTTCCATGATTAAAAGGCTGCCCCAAATAAGGTTCAGCAATCCTCAAAGTGACAAAAGGTAGCCAAACTATCAAGTGTGTTGTGAAAAGGACCTGTCCTATGAAGTCCTGATTTCAACTATCCATTCATTTTGTACATGGATGCCTCAGAAGTAGTGTTTGGGAAGGTTTTGCTACACGATTTTGATGATGGGATCACCCCATTCTCTATTTATACAGAAAATTGTTTCCAAGGGAGCAACATTATGCCATGCTGGAGTAAAAGTGTCTGGCAGTGAAGTGGGCAGTATTAACTCTGCTTTACTATTTGTTGGGAAGACACTTCACCTTGATCACTGATCACGCACCTTTCAAATGGTGGCATGCCATGCAGGACACTAATTCTCGAGCCACTGTGTTACCTGGCTCTGTAGTCGTTTTCATTTCAGGTGTATCACAGAGTGGGTTACATACATAATAATACTGACTTCCTTTCCCAGGAGGGCAGCTCAATGATAGCCAGTGCCAAACATGCCACTGGCACAGCTCTGAGGGGAAGGTATGTGAAGGGGTCTACACAACCTTCACTCAGGACCCCCTCCCTACTAAGATACTAGCAGGAGAACAGGGGAATTGAAATCCAGCCCTCCTGATTTTTGTCCTGGCCTTTTAAAGTCCATTTGTACTGGCTACCTGCAAGTCTGGAATTCCCTGCGGGGAAGGGCACAAATTAGCCTAACCTGGGCTACATTAAAACCAAACCAGACATAGCAACAAGGGGAATTTAAGGGCTTGAGAGAGAGCAGGGCTACTGAGAATTAGAGAGCTTAATCAAGCTTAATCAGGCTGGCAGTATAGCCTAGAGGTTAGAGTGACAAGCTGTGAATGAGCTTGATACATTCCCATAACTTCTACTTGCGTACTGTGTGATTCTGAACAAGTCACTAAACCCCCCAGTGCTCCCAGGTCACCCCTGCAAACAGGAACGTGTGCCTCATGGGCCTTACCCGGTTACCAAAGACAAAACAAAAAGCTAAACAGTATTTTGTTTAGTGTTTGCTATATACAGATATTTTCTATATACGTATACTAAGTGCTATACTGTACAGTATATTCTAAAGACAAGACAGTAGAAGGCATCTAGCCCATAATCCTGTCCCCCAGTTTAGTGAGCCCAGATTTCCCTTTTGTTTTCAATTATATATGTGTCTAGTTTGTTTTTGGAAGTGGTAAGACTGCCTGTGCAATATGTCTCGGTAGATGATTCCATGCTTTTCCAGCTCTTTGTGTAAAAAAACCCTGTCTATTATTGTTTGTTTTGTTTCCCAGTCTGATCTGTTAATTATGTGATCTCAGGTCAAACTCTTTGTTACACGTCTCGAGATTCATACTACTCATACCTTCCTTATCTTCTAGTATGTTATACATTTCTAACATAGAACTTAGTCTGGAAGGTATTAAAAAAGAAATGGGTTTACCCCCGTACTATTATGTGTTCAATAGTAGGAATGGGCAGTGATTTCCAAGGTTCAGAATCAATTGTCTTGCACCCTATTGTTATGTTGGGCTTCTTTGTAATTGGCTGCCCTTGGGTGCATACTCTTGCTAATATACCAATTGGGGTATTGCTTAGTACCTTGGATATTTTTTTTTCCCCCATGGACAATGAATCGGTGCTTCAAATGCTATGTTCTGAGAGTTACATAACCTCTTTTTAGGGCCAGCCATTGTGAATAGGTTGTTTTTTCTTTGTCTTTCTCATACCATTTTAAATACTTGCCACAGTGAGCTACTAAGTAATTTATTTAAGAGTTTCACCAGGAAGGGCACACTGAACAAGTTGCTCATCTCACAGTGCGTCCTGGGGGGTGGGGGAGTTGGAAGGCGCACAATAAAACGTAATCAACACAACAGTATACATTGCCAATATGTGGAAATTGGAAGACATACAAATACGTCATAGGCAAAGAACAAAACAGTATATAGTGCCAATTATGCATAGGGGACGTTACCAAGTAGAGAACAATTAACAAGCAGTAACAGGCAGCCAGAAATTACAATTGGTATGTATATTTCGTTTCATCATAGTGAACAGAAGGTCCGCAAGTGCAGTAATAGGATAACTATTACAGTCCATTTAGATGCAACATGGTCTGCTCAGTTGTAGTTGCAGTTCACAGATAGGTAATTGTGTAATTCTGAGGAGACAGAGGAAGGGGAAGAAGAAAGGCGAATCTGCGGGGGGGGGGTGGTTCCACAGTTTAGGGAAGTGGTACAAGAAGGCTGCCTGGCCGACAGTAGTCGTACAGCACGGGACACCTAAAGTACAGGAAACTGAGGACCTAAGTGAATGGGTGGATGGTGGGGGGATTGTTAGGGAAAAGTTGAGATAAGTAGGGAAGGAGCCAAACCAAAATTTGGAGATGAATTTAGTACAGTGGATGAAACGTCTGTTATCAAGAGATGGGAAAACCAAAGTGTGGTAAAGTTGACAGTGATGAGTGAGGGTATGAGCGTCAAGTGCAAAGCGGCAGAAGGAGTTAAAGAGGGTGTCCAGTAATAATGCAACAAGTTGGGCAGTCTAAGTCCACTTAGATTTTCAGAGGTGGTTCATTTCACAAGTCCTTCTTGCTACTGTAGCATTCCATATGAAGTTAGTTATAATAGAATTGTAGCTTTCTAAACCAAGTGCCTAGAAGTGCTATATTTATCATAGGTAGGTGGTACAAGAGTCACGGTAAAATTAATTTTCACAGTACTTATCCTACCAGTGAGAAACAGTGGTAATTTAGCCCACCTTTCTAAATCCAGTTTTATTACTACAATCAAGTTATCTAGGTTATTCCTTCTCACAGAGCTGTGTCTTTGGTGACAGAATTGGTGACATCAGTTCTTGAATATCTCAACTTGTGTGGAGCCCACTGTAGTGCCAGGACAGTGGTATTACTTTTTAATACCCCTCTGTTCAGTGGCATTGCAACTCTTAGTGATATTTGTCATAAACACACTCCGCAGGTCAAGCCCTCTGCTCCCATAGTGCCAACCTCAGAGCGCAATAGTGTGAACAGGTAACAGACATGGTAACCCTCCTGTCTGCTTTTGGATCTGAATCACCTTTAGTCTAAAGTTCTGGGGGGATTCAAACTGTGAACCTTATGCTAGCATAGCCTATGTACATGCTCAGATACCTACCCTCTTCGGGGATTGCGGTACAATCTTTCACCAGGATCACCAAGCCAGTCTTCCAAAATGAACCCTTAAAACTCTGTAAGAGACCTTGGGTATATTCTTACCTTTTCCCAGTTTAGTAACACCATCAAGCCCTTCAGAACAGCTGAAAAACTTAACCACATATACAACAAATGCAAAAAAGAACTTGGAAGACACACCCAGGCAGTATCTTGAAAAAAAATGATTTTACTAAAAGATGATAAAAATATGAAAAATGTAAACACAGAAGAGTATATCAAAGAGCATACAATCACTTAAAAGAACAAGGACAAAGTACAAAACAAAAACTCCTACCACAATACATTTAGACTTTTTCTATTTAAGGTATTACCTCTGTACAGTAAGTGCCTTGAAAGTTAGAGAAATGTGTCTCTCTCAAGTCCCAAAATAATATGACGTATTCCCCAGTTACAAGGATACATTTCAACTCCATCTCCCCACCCCCTTGGTGAGTCATCTAGCTCCTCCTTTTTAGAATTAAAAAAATACAAACATGATGTTGTAGTAGGATTATATTAAATAATGTGACATCAGCAAAAATTCCACTTCCTAACTATGACTCCTTAATTAAACATTTTCTCTTTGATCTTGTGTGGTTCCTATTCCCAAGGCATATTAAAGGGTTTTACAACTTTTAACACCATGTTGGTATCAAATGTTCTTCCTATAGGAATCATAAAACTTTACAAGCCCTATATCCTGGCAGTTGGGTCATAGAAACATAGAATTTAATGGCAGATAAGGACTGCTTGGCCCACTTAGTCTGCCCATTTCCCTACCTATTGGATAAGCTGTGGATTCTAGTTAATCAACAGCTTACTTCCTCCTACCCCCACTAAATTTGCCTTATGCCTGTCCCATGCATTCTTGAATTCTCCCACTGTTCCTGACTCCACAACCTCATCAGGAAGGCTGTTCCATGCACCCACAGCCCTCTCTGTGAAAAAAATACTTTCTAACATTACCTCTGAGCCGTCTCCCTCTATCTTCAATTTGAGCCCTCTTGTTCTTGCACATCTCTTCTTCTGAAAGATGCTACCCTCTTGTACTTTGTTAAATCCCTTGAGATACTTGAAAGTTTCTATCATGTCACCCTCTCCCTTTTTTCCTCAAGAGTATACATATTAAGCTGCTTTAATCTCTCCTTGTATGTCTTCAGGTGCAGACCCTGCACCATTTTGGTTGCCCTCCTCTAAACAGCCTCCACTCTGTGTATGTCTTTGCAGAGATGGGTTCTCCAGAATTGCACGCAGTACTCCAGATGGGGTCTCACCAACTGTCTGTACAGAGGGATGGCAACTTCCTGTTTTCTACTGTTGATGCCTCTCCCTATGCAACCCAGTATCCCCCCAGCCCTCCTTACTGCCTTCTCACATTGCTTGCCCACTCTTAGGTCATCTGATATAATTACTCCTAGGTCCCTTTCAATTTTTGTTGTTGTCAGTCAGTTCTAATTAAGACAAAAAAAAACAGGAGACCTTTAATCAGGTCTTTGGTCTTGTAATTACCTCCTGGTTTCAGGTCACTTGTCACTGCTGACACCTTGATGTAGGCCAGTTCTCACATCCTCTGGTCAGTTACATATCCTGTAGCTTCACCGAAACCTGGGGGGCTTCCATGGAAGCACATATTTTTATATTACAAATATCATACAGCAATCATAAACAGCTGGCCAAGTGTCACACTCCTCCCCACCTAGTCTGAATTTGGGGGCTCTGTCCCCTGCATGGGATGAGCTTCCCAAGTCAGTTCACTCCTCATATAGACGTGACAAGCCATCTGTGTTCTGATTGGTCACTCCAGCGCTCTGTAAGATTGTCATGTCATACCATTGCAAGGCAAGACTCCATCTTAATAGTCTACCGTTAGTTTTTCCCATTTGTGTCAGCCAAACCAGGGGGTTGTGGTCAGTTTATACCTCAAAATGCTGCCCATATAAGTATGGCTTTAACTTCTATAGGGCCCACACTATGGCAAGACACTCTTTTTCCACAGTAGAGTAAGCCTGCTCCCTGGGAAGTAATTTCTACTCAGGTACACTACAGGGTGATCTTTCCCTTGGTTGGATGTCTGACTCAGTACTGCTCCAATACCCATGTCTGAGGCATCAGTCTGGACTATAAAGGGTGTGCTATAGTCAGGACATGTCAATACAGGAGCACTGCACAGTGCCTCCTTCAGGCTGGAAAAGGCTTTATCACAGGCTGGTTCCCAGATAATTTTCTTAGGCATCTTTTTCTTTACCAGGTCAGATAGGGGAGCAGCCAGGGCACTGTGATTGGGTACAAATTTCCTATAGTACCCTGCTTTCCCTAGAAAACTCCTGATCTGCTTCTGCATTTCTGGTCTGGACCATGCCTTGATCACCTCTATTTTTACTTGGTTAGGACGGAGCTGTCCCCGGCCTACAACATTCCCAAAGTATGCCACTTCAGCCATAGCAACCTGGCACTTCTCAGCTTTGACAGTGAGCCCAGCCCTCTATATCCTGCCAAGCACTTTCCCAAGGTGGAACAGGTGTTCCTTCCATCTGGCACCAAAGATAGCAATGTCATCCAGGTACGCCATGGTGTATTCCTCAGCACCATTTAACACCTGGTTCACCAACCTTTGGAAAGTGGCCAGGGCATTCTTCATTCTGAAAGGCATTACTTTAAATTCAAATAAGCCTACTGGAGTGATGAAGGCTGACCTCTACCTAGCTCTGTCAGTTAACTCTACCTGCCAATACCCATTTGTCAGGTCAATAGTCGTAAGGTATGTCGCGCCTTCCAACTTGTCCAGGAGTTCATCTGTCCAGGGTATCGGGTGGGCGTCTGACTTCGTGACTGCATTCAGTTCACGATAGTCCATGCAGAAACAAGTAGAGCCATCTAGCTTGGGCACAAGGACTACGGGTGATGCCCGGGGCTGTGGGATCTCTGGATTACCCCTAAATCCAGCATTTCCTCCACCTCCCTACTAATGTTCTTTTGGATAGCCTCTGACACCCGATGTGCTGTCCACCGTTTAGGCATCTGTGTCCCTGTCTCCACATTGTGCATTGCTAAGGGGATTAGTCCAGGCTTGGTGCTAAACAGTGGGACTAAGTCTGCTAAAACCTCCCTTACTTTCTGGATCTTGTCCAGGGGCCAGCTGGGGTGACAATTTAACTGCCTCCACAGAGGGCTCCCGCTTGCTTTCTTTCAGCAAGTCCAGAAGGGGGTCTCCTTCATCCGTCCCCTGCCCAGGACTACATACTGTGAACACCATGTCAGCCCTATTAGCGTATGGCTTCATCATGTTGACATGGTACATTCTTTTTGTATGTCTTTTGTCAGGTAACTCTATAGTATAGTTCACGTCATTTACCTTACTAACTACTTTGTATGGTCCTGCCCACTCAGCCTGCAGCTTGTCTTTCCGGATCGGTATAAGGACTATGACTTCCTGACCACCATGTACGAGTGAGCCCTGGCTCTGCAGTGTTACCACACTTTTTGTTTCTGTTGGGCAGCTGCCAGGTTGCTCTGGGCTGTCCCCATAAGCTCCTTCAGCCTTTCCCTAAACCTAAGGACGTAATCCACTATGGGAGTTCCCTGGGTGGTGTGCTTGCCTTCCCAGTCCTCCCGGTTCAAGTCTAGGGGCCCATGTACCCAGTGTCCATATAAGAGCTCGAAGGGGGAAAATCCTGTCGACTCTTGGGGCACCTCCCTGTATACAAACAACAGGTGGGGAAGGTATTTCTCCTAGTCCCTCCCATGCTGTTCAGAAAACGCTTGGATCATTGACTTCAGGGTACCGTTAAATAGTTCCACAAGCCCATTGGATTGTGGGTGATAAGGTGTTGTGCGCCTCTGCACCACCCCACACTTCTCCCAGAAACATTTAATCAGGTCCGACATGAAGGAACCACCTCGATCAGTGATAACCTCCTGCAGAAACCCAACATGGGAGAAAATCCTGGGTAAGGCATCTGCCACTTTGTCTGTCCTCAGTGAGGATAGGGTGACTGCCTCTAGATGCGGGGCGGCATAGTCCACTACAGTCAGGATGAACCTATTCTTGGAGGAGCTGGGAGTATTTAAAGGCCCCACAATATCCATCCCCACCCTCTGGAATGGCTCCTCTTCTATGGGCAATGGAATTAGGGCAGTTTGGGATTTCTTACCCGCCTTCCCTATTTTTTGGCACCGGTGACAAGACCTGCAATACTCCTTCACCTGCTGGGTGAAGTTGGGCCAATGGAAATTCTCGGCCAACCGCTGTGTAGTGCGAGCGATTCCCAGATGATCAGACAAGGGAATATCATATGCAATCTTGAGCAACTACTCACGGTGCCCCTGTGGAATGACAAGCTGCCTGCCTATCACCCCTCCCTCTGTATTCACAGCTTGAGTATACATCAGTCCATTTTCCCAATAAACCTTATGTTTACCATCACCTCCCTGTGCTCCGTCAGAGTCTGCCCAAACCCTCAGCTTCTCTAGACTAGGGTCACTTTTCTGAGTAGCTGCAAACTCCTTGCACATTCCCAAGGCATGGGACAGGTCCCCTTCAGTCTCTAAACTAGGGTCCCTAGCACTAGCGTCAGGGCACTCAGGAGCACTGTCATCCCTAACCCTCTGACAATGGGTCATCCCTCCTTCTTCGGACTAACCTGCCATAGCTGTGTGGTTAACTGCTACTGGGGAAATTTCTACCCCCTTTTCATTAGTCTCCATATCAGGAGACACAGGCTGGGGAACCAGCCTTCCAGTGGTTTCCACAATGGCTTCTGTGGAGTCCGGGAAACTACAATTTTCCCTTGCCGCTTGGCTACAGGTAACTGCACACACCATCACCTGTTTGAGATTGTTGCCAAGGATGATGTCAACTGCTAACATTTTGGCTACTGCCACCTGTTGCACAGTTCCCCCTGTTTCACCCCAGTCTAGGAGAACACTAGTGATTGGAAATGTTTTCTCCTCCCCAGTGAAGTCTTGTACAGTTACAAATTCATTGGGTATAAGCTGACCAGGCTCTACCAGATCCCTTTTACCAATGTCAGGGATGCCCCTGTGTCCCTTAACCCTTGTGTCTGTATACCATTCACCGTGACTGGGTGAATGTGTTCCCTCATGTTCACAGGCATGCTTCCAGGGACACACAAACAACCCACTTCTTTCCTTGCCCCATGCTGCATATTGCTTGTCCTTTTGGAACACTGTCTGGTAACATGCCCAGTTTCTTTACAAACCCAACATTTGTTTCTTTTCTCAGAGAAATCTTTTCTTTGAAACCTGAGGCTAACTGGTTTCGCTGGAGGCAGTGAGGGTTTTAGCTGCCCTGAAGGCAAGCTTTTCCCTTTCTGCACTGCCATGCCCGCCCCATTCACTTTCAGAGCAGGTCCGTTCTTGGCATAGCAGTCTGAGAGTTCAGCAGCCTCTTGCACTGGTTTGGGATCTTGGTCCTCCAGCTAGGTTTTCAGCTCTGCTGGGCATGCCCCAAAAAACTGCTCTAACAATATAGCATTTTCGATTTTATCTAGAGTTTGCTTCAATTCCTTCCACCAACGTTTTAAACACTGACGCTATTTCGTGGCTAGCTCCTTATAGCTCATGTCAGGGCTTCTCCTGAGCTTACGGAATTTAGCTCTGTATGCTTCTGCAGTTAAATCAAACTTTTTTAAAAGTGCAGCATTAAGTTTGCTGTAATCATTACTGTCCTCATTGTCCATTTGACCCAATGTATCCCGAGCTTTCCCGGTAAGTAGCGAGGATAGCTGGAAGCTCCAGGACCCACTAGGAATATTTGCATGAATACAAACTTTTTCAAAGGAATTTAAAAATACATCCATATTCTCTCCCTCTTTAAATTCAGCTATCAATTTGGAATTTAATTTGTCACCCAGTCCTGAAGTTCTAGTTAAACCCAA
Source organism: Neoceratodus forsteri (assembly GCA_016271365.2). Classification (NCBI taxonomy): domain Eukaryota; kingdom Metazoa; phylum Chordata; order Ceratodontiformes; family Ceratodontidae; genus Neoceratodus; species Neoceratodus forsteri. Next base: position 148,203,504 of record CM057453.1, on the reverse strand, counting down.
GACACTTACCTGCTCTGGTGCTGGTGGTTGGAGTAATAACTTCTCCAGTTCATGTCGCCTCTGGTGCTCACGCTCTTCATGGTCCGCCTCTCGCTGTTCATGATCCCTCTTCTCCTCTGCGGCTCACTGTTCTCGCTTCTCTTCTCTCTGGAACTCCAACTCCATTCTGTGCAACTCAATCTGCAGCCTGACTGCTTCTGGCTCCAGAAGGCTGGTGACCTTCCCCTGCTGCTGTGGCCCTTGGCTTGCACTGGCCCTGCTGTTTCCTCACCGGATATGGACACTGCACTGGCCACTGACCCCTCCACATCCAAAGTTCGGTCCTTTACAGTCTCAGTCAGTGACTCAACACTCTGGGCATCTGCTGCCATCAGGACATCTATGAGGTTCTGCTTGGTGGCTCTCCCCTCGTGCAGGACTCCTCTGTCCTGGCACAACTGCCTCAAGTAGTCTACAGTGTGCCCACTGTAGTTGGAAGCCATCTTCTTCCCTAACTATGGCTACTCTAACTTGCACTTTAGAAAAAAAAATAAAACAGGTAGGAACTTGACTGTAAGCAAAATGATATAGTTCTGTTTTCTTTTTAAAAAAAAAATAAATCACTGCTTTATTTTGCAACTTAGCTGTATGGTATTAAGCTGGCACACTGAACAGTTAAAGCTTGTGTTACCAAATTTTTCACACCGCTGTCAACCAAATCTGTCACAAACACACTCCGCAGGTCAGGCTCTCTGCTCCCAGAGTGCCAACCTCAGAGTGCAATAGTGTGAACAGGTAACAGACAAGGTAACCCTCCTGTCTGCTTTTGGGTCTGAATCACCTTTAGTCTCAAGTTTTGGGGGGATTCAAACTGTGAATCTTATGCTAGTGTACCCAATGTACAGGCTCAGATAAGTACCCTCTTTGGGGATTGCGGTACAATCTTTTGCCAGGGGCACCAAGCCAGGCTTCCAAAATGAACCTTTAAAACTCTGTAAGAGACCTTAGGTATATTCTTACCTTTTCCCAGTTTAGTAACACCATCAAGTCCTTCAGAACTGCTGTCAAACTTAACCACGTATACAGGACATGCAAAAAGAACTTGGAAGACACACCCAGGCAGCATCTTGAAAAAAAAGATTTTACTAAAAGATGATAAAAATATGAAAAATGTAAACACAGAACAATATAGCAAAGAGCATACAATCGCTTAAAAATACAAGGGCAAAGTACAAAACATAAACTCCTACCACAGTACATTTAGACCTTTTCAATCTAATGTATTACCTCTGTAAGTGCCTTGAAAGTTAGAGAACTGTATGTCTCTCTCTAGAGTCCCAAAATAATATGATGTATTCTCCAGTTACAAGGATACATTTCAACTCCATCTCCCCACCACCTTGGTGAGTCATCTAGCTCCTCCTTTTTAGAATTAAAAAAATACAAACATGATGTTGTAGCAGGAGGTATATTAAATCATGTGACATCAGCAAAAATTTTACTTCCTAAATATGACTCCTTAATTAAACATTTTCTCTTTGATCTTGTGTGGTTCCTATTCCCAAGGCATATCAAAAGGTTTTATAACTTTTAACACCATGTTGGTATCAAACGTTCTTCCTGTAGGAATCATAAAACTTTATGAGCACTATATCCTGGCAGCTGGGTCAGTTCTAATTAAGACAAAAAAACAGGAGACCTTTAATCAGGTCTCTGGTCTTTTAATTACCTCCTGGTTTCAGGTCACTTGTCACTACTGACACCTTGATGTAGGTCAATTCTCACATCCTCTGGTCAGTTACACATCCTGTAGCTTCACTGAAACCCGGGGGGGGGGGGCACCCATGGAAGCACATATTTTTATATCACAAATATCATACAACAATCATAACCAGCTGGCCAAGCGTCACAATACTCAGTTTGTATCCTAAAATGTCACTAAAACAGGAGACAGTGCTGAGTACTGCAGGCAGGTATGTTCTGGGATGTCTGAATATACAATAAGATGCCATCAACATACATCAAAAATCAGGTCCGGTGTCAGGTTTTTGTGGGCCTCCAGTGGGCCCCCCTTTCACCTCCACTCCTAAACCAAAAAACATATTTCTATTAAAAAAGTTTTCGTAGTTTTTAACTGGAACATAATAACAACAGTGAAATAAATATATAAATGTGATTTAGTAAACACAAATTCCTAACACTGGTCTTTTAATTATTAGTCAAAAATATCAAAATATTCCCTTCTTGATTTTTCAGAGGCAAATTTGTAAATAATGTTGTCAAAGTTAACAGATTCAGCTTCTTTCTACTCAGTTAACAGAAGAGCTAATTCAATCGTTCTTGTGACATCTGTGACCGGAGATACAGTAATTCTTGATATGCTTTAACTTGCTGAAACTCCTTTCTGCTGAGGCAGCTCACACAGGAAGAGTCAACAACAGCTGCAGTGCAGCAATGGTTTTTGGGAACGCAAGGCACAGTGATCGAGAAATAATAAACAGCCATTTTCAAAGATGATCAGGCAGCATTCTCACCAGTGTCTTCAGTTCTTGAAACATTTCCTCCCCAGACAGATCTGCAGCTGCAAGAACTGAGAAATATTTGCATGGCTTCTCAAACTCTTCAATATCAGAAGCTCTTTTTTTAATGTGAAACAGAAATCCATAATTGGAGCTAAATTATTGCAGGAAATCAAATCTTGTTTCAATTTTTGGCCAGGACTGTCTCAAGCAGGGTCTTAACAAATGTTTGAGCAAATTCAACTGCAAACAAAAAATGTTCACTCGCGGGAACAGAACCCAGGTCGAGAGCGCCATGCAGGCTAAGTTGCTAGTGGCATAGCCCTCCATACCACTGGAGCAGCTCAGCCAGCTTCCACATTTTCTCCTTCCTTGTGGTGCCTGTCTAGGGGTGCGGTAGTGGTTCGTCACATCTGCTACCTTACCTGTCGGCACCAGCTTCCTTCTGTCGGGCAGCTGTGTGTCGGGCTGCCAAACTCAAGATCCTGAATGTCGGAATACTGAGTGTCAGCATTAAGAAATACTGCCCAGCTGGAATATCTAGCTGGTGACAGACTCCTGCCGTTTGAGTTCCAGACTCTTGGGACCCAATTTTAAAAGACCCCTTAGAGCAACATAAGTTGCGTTGCTCTAAGGGTTGTAGCAAACTCTGGGTGTGCCAGGGATCCTGTGCCCAATTCCAGGAAAAAAAGAGGGCCTCTGGTGCCAAAGTCCTCAGGTTTGCTGCAAGTGTGAAGGTGTGCCAAATATTTGGCGCATCTGCCAACATTGCTGCAGGGAGATGAACCTCCCCCAACCTGGCGCAAGACAAGAGGGTCCTGGATAGTGTGTGTGGAGTGGAAGAAACATGGTGCCAGGAGGGGCCCTGGGGCATAGGGGCACAGGAGGAGGCAGTTGGGGTGACGGGGCACAGCTATACATCAGCCTTAGCGATTTGGCACCAGGCGGGTTGCCGCTGCAGTGTCTGAAAAAAAAGTTATGTTTTAAAATCATGTTGGTACTTTAAAAAGATGTTCCCTGGTAGTGTGCCCCCCTTCTCTGATTTCCGATGCTTATGTATAATCCCTGGTGATGTAATGGAAACCCTCCCACAATCCCCAGTCTCCCCTGAGAATGATGCAACAATTGCCCCTGTGGTATAGCACCCCCCCCATCCCTGATCTCCTGAAAAAAATCTGGTCATACTCCTTGGCGGTCTAGTGGTCCCCCACCCTCCTCATCAGGCATTGCCCAAGCACCCCCCCCCACCACCCCGCCACTATCCTGTGACTGGCAGTACCCTCTGCTCACCACTAGAGTCAACCGCAGAATGTGCTATCAAGGAGCATGTACCAGTCAGCCCGGTGGCGCTGAGGGTTAAGGTGTTAGATGCCTAACCTCGCGCCACACCAATGACCCAGGTTCGAGAACGAGACCAGGAAGTCAGGGGTTGGCAGGAGTGGGTAGGGATGAAGCATCTGTGAGACAGCTCTCCCTTCTTGGGGGGGTAGGGACTGCATCGCTCCTGAGCAACTCCTGGTGATGGCCGGGGGTAGCCAGGAAATATGCGATGCCGCCGAAGGCAAAAAAGAGGCGGAGCTCGGCAGACGCTGGTCATCATTGCACGACCAAGCTCCATGGGGGGGGGGAACAAAGCCAGAAAAGTCTCCCACACCATTGGTGAGATGACGGTGGCACCAGTGGATTACACCCACATCCCAAATGCCGTCCCAGACGTGCTCAGGATCTCTCTCCAAGGGCCGCCCCAGCAATGCAGGTAGGCACCTCACACTTAGGAGCCAGCCACCGAAGGAGGATGGAATCAGCCCTGGAGATGGTACTGGGGGTCAGGCCTGCCTGTGGTTGTTCGGGGAGGAGGAGATCAGGAGAGTTGCAGGGGTTCAGGCTGGGAGTAGGGCAGACTCTGAGCGGGTACTCCTGAAGGATGCCTGGGGGTGTAGGTGAAAAAACAAAGTTTAAAAAAAAAAATGAGCATGTACTGATACCCCACTGGGTGCCAGGTCACTAAGACTGATGGGCAGCTGAGCCCCAACATGCTCCATGGCTCCTCCCTTGCCCTTAGTGCACCCTACTGTCCACTGACCTCCCAAGTCCCAGTGGCACAACCACTTAGACCACCTCCTGGCTGGTCTAAGTGGTGCTCTCTGCTACGTCCATGTCAGGGCGTTGAAAATCAAAAAAGGGGATGTGGCAGTCCTGCCATGGTGCAAGCCCCCTTGCGACTAGGTACACTGTGTTGTTTGATGCAGCCGTGGTGCAAGGGGGGCTTTGGCGCAGCAGCGTCTGACTCAGACGCAGGCTGCTCTAAAAAATCACATTTGATGCAAGTTGTGATGCAAGTCACCACTTGTGTCAATCTCTTTTTGATGCAAGTCCTTTGCGACATTCTAACCCATTTGACAATTGGGCCCTTGAAGTCTAGACAACAAATAATCCTGGAAGTCTGAAATTGCAGCTTGAGCCAAGGGAATTGCACTGATGCATCTTTTTGGATTGTAGAACAGTGCTAATTCGGTTGATTTTTGACAAAATTTCATACCAGATAATTAGCGAAACACATTTGTATGTGGAAGTTTGAGCCATCAGAGACTGTGCTTCAGAAAAGACTTCAACAATGAGAATGTCGCCATGCAAAAGCTTCTCAAAGGATTCAGTAAGCTGCAGAAATTGGAACAAAATGATCTAACTGAATCTTGGAAAGCCCTCCAACGTGTTTCAGAGAGCCCTTTCAGGGTGGGATTAGTCAAATGCTGTGAAGCGACTTCCCATCATTTCATGGATGCAGCAAAGAATGTATAAATTCTTTGCCAAATTCCAAAAACAGACTTTGCCTGAGTGGAACTTTCAGTAGCATGCACATGCACAGATTTCAGTTGTGGGGACAGCAGGGAACAAAGAAAGCCTGAGGGTTCTTTTCAGCAATGATGGCTTGCATGCCATTGTCCTGGTCTCTAATATTAGCACCGTTGTCATAACACTGGCTACGAAGATCAGAGATCAACAATCCATAATTTGTTAGGTGATCTAACATAACATTGGCAAGTCCATTTCCAGTTGTGTCCATGAGAAGCAAAATTTCCAAAACGCTCTCCTTAACTTAGAGGCACGGGGTCATAATGTCGTAGACGCCACCATGCACACCACAACCGCGTAGCAGCAAACAGTGTGAAAACAGGCTCGACTGCTTTCCATTTGCTTTATGGGGACTTTGTCCCTGTGCCCCCACCCACCCCCAGACTTATTATAATCAACTCAGGGAGGGTGTGGACTTAGGGTCAAGAAAAAACAAAGTAAAATATTCCACATCGGAATGAAACCCGTTCCTCAACCCCATTCACTGCAGGGTTGGGTGCTCTAGCCACTCTAGTATGGGAGTGGTTCGACTGAGCACCGACCAGCAGTGTTCATAAACTACTTCAATGGTGAGCATCAGGGGGTAGCGATACTTTTGTATCGCTGTAATTCCCCTGACGCTCGAAAGGCATATACATTACTCATAGCACAGTTGTGCTGTGCGTGGATTACTCCGCAGGGATATCACCCGGTACCTAATTTCGGCTGCTTTGTTAGTTTCACTTGATTTCAATGAAGTGGAGCACTAGCGACAGTTGTTCCTGTTTAGAATTGTCTGGCGTACAGTCCACTATCAAGCTGAAGTACTTTTTTCTTGACTTTTGCAATAATGTTGTCCAGCACAGCATCTGCCAGAAGACTGAGAAACTTGTTTTGTATGTCCTTGCAGAGATAATGTGCATTGGTCTTCTAGCTAGGACGTCACAAGTGCACCATCAAAACTGAGTCATACTTGGTCATTAGTGTGAGTAGCTGCAGAAAAATTCCATTGTGCTCTGTAAAAACTCTTTCAGAAGATCTGCAAAATGGCAGATTGCTTTTAGCTAGCCATTAAATTACTTCTAACAAACGACTCAATACCTGACACAATCTTGCCTTCTCTGTTTCTAACCTTATGAGCATTTCCTTGTCGCTCGTCACATTTGACTTAACAGCTCTAATGCCAGTTCTTTCCACTTCAAGTAACTGTCAATGCGAGGAGCAGAAATTTCATTCATATGCAAGGACCCATCAGTGCCACACAGACGTTTCCAGTCACAAAAGCCTGTCTCACTAGAGAAAGTCGACTTCTCATCATGATCAAATAGCAAACAGCAGAAACAGAATACACAGGCTGGCCTGGTGGTGCAGAGGGTTGAGGCACTGGACACCACACCTCGCACCACACTGGCAACCCAGGTTTGGGAATGAGCCTGGGTTGTCAGAGGCTGGCAGTGGGAGGAGAGGATGCAGTGGCTGCCAGTTGGTGGCCCTCTGCCTTGAGAGGAGGAACAGGTGTCCTCGGAGCTTGGCCACCCCTGGTGGAGGCTGGAGTGGCTTGCGTTGCTCCAAGGACTGCCGGTGTTAGGCTGAGGGAGGGTGGAAGAGACTGGCACTGGAGCTGTGGTGCGCACGTGCTCCTCCACTCACATGCACCACCACATCTGGGGTCTCGGGTGTAGGACCGAGGAGCAGAAAAGCAGAGGAAACATTGGGGGGCCACTGCGGATGATGCCTCCGGACCAGCTCAGGGGATCTGCTGGGGTGCGCATGGCTCCAAAAAACCTCGAAAGACCTGAGACCAGTAGGGTTGGCGGACGACAAGGGTGACCTGCCAAAGGAAGATAAAGAGAGTTGATAAAAAAAAAAAGAAGACGAATACAGAATCACCTGATTTTGAGTAGGCTAGCCAATCTCTTTTGATTTTAGATCCATTGCCTAATTTTCAATGGTAGTGAGCAGAAAAGAATCATCTCTTAGTGCCGTCAGGGTATTCAGTCACTGGAAAATCTTCATGTAACATATCCAACCCTTTCAGCTGTGTAGGTCCTCTCAAGCCTGCTTGACTTTGCAAGGAGTGAGTAATTTTGCCTGGCCCTGGCCACTCAGGAGACTCTTCACCGAGCTCTGGTAGTGGTTTAGATAGTTTGAAGAAAGTCATGATGGTGGTGGTTGTGTCGCTCTGCCCCTGCTTCTGGTTACCTGTATGATATTATTATTATAAATAAATGGTCTGTTATGGAATGTCAGTGTGTGAGAGATTGACCCTTTAAATCACAAGGTCAGCCGCTGAAAATCACAGGATGTATTACACTGACCGGGAGATCCCTGTAATTTAAGACTTCCTTAAAGAAATGGCATTTTATTACCTTTTTATGACCTGCCTAGGCTTTTGAAGTGAAACTAAATCTAAAGTTTATGATGGCAGGAAAGAAAGGGTAATTTGGCTGTTCCTATCAAGTTTAACACCTAAATGGCAAATGCTGGGATTGCTAAAATCAAAGTGAAATGTTTAATTAAAGGATGTCATATTTAGGAAATGTGTTTTTTTCTGATGTTCCATTAATTAAAGATACTTCCTGGTACAAAGTATGTTAGAATTAATTCTGAGGGAGGGTCTAGCTGACCTCATCCAAAAGGGCATGGGGAAGACAGAGAAAAAAACATGTAACATTGTATATGAAGAGATATCATTTGGGGATCTGAAGAAACAAAGTTCTCTCTAACTAAAAGAGCACTTAGAAAGGTAATAGTTAGAAAGCAGTTACGTCTTTTGTGGTAGGAGTGTTTGTTCTGAAACGTCCTTTTTGTTTTATAAGATTGTAAGCTGTATGATATATTGTTTTGTATTTTATTTTACTTATTTTACAATTTTTAGTAAATAACCAATTAAATACTGCCTGTGTCTTCCCAGTTTTCTTTTTGCATGTGAAGTGCCTGTATTTTTAAGTCTGACACCAGTTTAAAAGGCTTGATGGTGTTACTAAGCCTGGTAAAAGGTAAGAATACACCTAAGGTCTCTTATAGAGTTTTTGGGTTCATTTTGGATACCTGACTAGGTACCCCAGGTGAAGGATTGTACTGCATTCCCCGAAGAGGGGTACATATCCGAGGCTGTTAATTGGGTATGCTAACATAAGGTTCACAGTCTTAATTCCCCCCCAGAACTTGAGGCTAAAAGGTGATTTGGACCCAAGGCAGACGGGAGGGTTACTCTGATTGTTATCTGTTCACACTATTGTGCTCTGAGGTTGGCACTGTGGGAGCAGAGGGCCTGACCTGCGGAGTGCGTTTGTGACAGATTTGGTTATCAGCGGTGCGATAAAATATTGGTAACACAAGCTTTAACAGTTCATTGTGTCAGTTTAATACTGTACAGCCCACCTGCAAAATAAGGTAGTGATTTATTTTTAAAAGAGAAAACAGAACAATATAATTTTGCTTACAGTCAAAGTTCCTACCCGTTTTATTTTTTTTTCTAAAGTGCAAGTTAGAGTAGCCATAGTTAGGGAAGAAGATGGCTTCCAACTACAGCGGGTACACTGCAGATTACTTGAGGTAGTTGTGCCAGGACAGAGGAGTCCAGTATGAGGGAAAAGCCAACAAGCGGAACCTCATAGATGCCCTGATGGCAGCAGATGCCCAGAGCATCGAGTCACAGACTGTGACTGTAAAGGACCAAACCTTGAGCACGGAGGGGCCAGCGGCTAGTGCAGTGTCCAGATCCAGTGAGGAGACAGCAGGGCCAGTGCAAGCCAAGGGCCACAGCAGCAGCGGAAGGTCACCAGCATTCTGCAGCCAGAAGCCATCAGGCTGAAGATTGGGTTGCGGTGGATGGAGCTGGAGTTCCAGAGAGAAGAGAGGCAAGAGCAGTAGGCTGCAGAGGAGAAGAGGGAGTGAGAACAGTGAGCCACAGAGGAGAAGGGGGAGCGAGAACAGTGAGAAGCTGAGCGGGAATGGTGAGAAGCAGAGCATGAACAGTGAGATGCTAACCATGAAGAGTATGAGCGCCAGAGGCAATATGAACTGGAGAAGCTACGACACCAACCACCAGCACCAGAGCAGGTAAGTGGCTTGAGTTTAACTGGAACTACAGGACTAGGTTACAAATTAAATTCCAAATTGATAGCCAGATTTAAAGAGGGGGAGGATATGGATGTCTTTTTAAATTCCTTTGAAAAAGTTTGTATTCAGGCCAATATTTCTAGAGGGTCCTGGAGCTTCCAGCTATCCCCGCTACTTACCGGAAAAGCTCAGGATGCATTGGATCAAATGGACAATGAGGACAGTAATGATTGCAGCAAACTTAAAGCCGCACTTTTAAAAAAGTTTGATTTAACTGCAGAAGCATACAGAGCTAAATTCCGTAAGCTCAGGAGAAGCCCTGACATGAGCTATGAGGAGCTAGCCACGAAACAACATCAGTTTTTAAAACGTTGGTGGGAAGGAATTGAAGCAAATTCTGTAGATAAAATTGAAAATGCTATATTGTTAGAGCAGTTTTTGGGGGCATGCCCAGCAGAGCTGAAAACCTAGCTGGAGGACCAAGATCCCAAAACAGTGCAAGAGGCTGCTGAACTCTCAGACCGCTATGCCAAAAGCAGACCTGCTCCGAGAGCGAATGGGGTGAGCATGGCAGTGCAGAAAGGGAAAAGTGCGCCTTCAGGGCAGCTAAAACCCTCACTGCCTCCACCGAAACCAGTTAGCCTCAGGTTTCAAAGAAAACATTTTTCTGAGAAAAGAAACAAATGTTGGGTTTGCAAAGAAACTGGGCATATTGCCAGACAGTGTCCCAAAAGGATGAGCAATATGCAAGGTGGTGCTAGGAAAGAAGTGGGTTGTTTGTGTGTCCCTGAGAGCATGCCTGTGTACATGAGGGAACACATTCACCCAGTCACTGTGAATGGTGTACAGACACAAGGGTTAAGGGACACAGTGGCATCCCTGACATTGGTAAAAGGGGATCTGGTAGAGCCTGGTCAGCTTATACCCAATACATTTGTAACTCTACAAGGGTTCACTGGGGAGGAGAAAACATTGCCACTCACTAGTGTTCTCCTAGACTGGGGTGAAACAGGGGGAACTGTGCAACAAGTGGCTGTAGCCAAAACTTTAGCAGCTGACGTCATCCTTGACAACAATCTCAAACAGGGGATGATGTGTACAGTTACCCATATCCAAGCGGCAAGGGAAAATTGCACTTCCCTGGACCTCATAGAAGCCACTGTGGAAACCACTGGGAGGCTGGTTCCCCAGCCTGTGTCTCCTGATATGGAGACTAATGAAAGGGGGGTAGAATTTTCCCTGGTAGCAGTTAACCAAACAGTTACGGAGGGTTACTCCAAAGAAGGAGGGGTGACCCATTGTCAGAGGGTTAGGGATGGCAGTGATCCTGAGTGCCCTGACATTAGTGCTATGGACCCTAGTTTAGATACTGAAGAGGACATGTCCCATGCCTTGGGAATGTGCAAGAAGTTTGCAGCTGCTCAGAAAAGTGCCCCTAGTCTACAAAAACTGAGGGCTTGGGCAGACTCTGATGGGGTGACAGGGAGGTGACAGTAAACATAAGGTTTATTGGGAAAATGGACTGATATATTCTCAGGCTATGAAGACAGAGGGAGGGGTGATTGGCAGGCAGCTTGTCGTTCCCCAGGAGTACCGTGAGTAGTTGCTCAAGACTGCACACGATAGTCCCTTGTCTTGTCATCTGGGAATCGCATGCACTATGCAGCAGTTGGCCCACAATTTGTATTGGCCCAACTTCACCCAGAAAGTGAAGGAGTATTGCAGGTCTTGTCGCCGGTGCCAAGAAATAGGGAAGGCGGGGAAGAAAACCCAGGCTGCCCTATTTCCATTGCCCATAGTGGAGGAGCCATTCCAGAGGGTGGGAATGGATACTGTGGGGCCTTTAAATACCCCCAGCTCTTCCAGGAAGAGGTTCATCCTGACTGTGGTGGATTATGCCACCCGGTACCCTGAGGCAGTCACCCTATCCTCTCTGAGGACAGACAAAGTGGCAGATGCCTTACTAGGGATTTTCTCCCATGTTGGGTTCCTGCAGGAGGTTATCACCAATCGAGGGGGTTCCTTCATGTCGGACCTAATGAAATGTTTGTGGGAGAATTGTGGGGTGGTGCAGAGACACACAACTCCTTATCACCTGCAAGCCAATGGACTTGTGGAAAGATTTAATGGTACCCTTAAATCAATGCTTCAAGTATTTGCTGAACAGCATGGGAGGGACTTGGAGAAATACCTTCCCCACCTGTTGTTCGCATAGAGGGATGTGCCCCAACAGTCAACAGGGTTCCCCCCCCTGCGAGCTCTTATACGGACGCCGGATACGTAGGCCCATAGACTTGATCCAGGAGGACTGGGAAGGCAAACACACCACCCAGGGAACTCCCATAGTGGATTATTTCCTTAGGTTTAGGGAAAGGCTGAAGGAGCTTGTGGGGACAGCCCAGAGCAACCTGGCAGCTGCCCAACAAAAACAAAAAGTGTGTTATGACCGCAGAGCCAGAGCTTGCTCATACACTGTGGGTCAGGAAGTCATGGTCCTTATTCTGATTCGGAAAGACAAGCTGCAGGCTGAGTGGGCAGGACCGTACAAAGTTGTTAGAAAGGTAAATAACGTAAACTATATCATAGTTACCTAACAGAAGACATACAGAAAGAATGTACCATGTCAACATGATGAAGCCATATGCTAATAGGGCTGACATGGTATTTGCAATGTGTAGTCCTGGGGAGGGGACGGACAAAGGAGACCCCCTTCTGGACTTGCTGGAAGAAAGCAAGTGGGAGTGCTCTGTGGAGGCAGTTAAACTGTCACCTCAGCTGGCCCCGGACAAGATCCAGGAAGTAAGGGAGGTTTTAGCAGACTTAGCCCCACTGTTTAGCACACAGCCTGGACTAACCCCCTTAATGACGCATGATGTGGATACAGGGACACAGATGCCCATACGATGGACAGCATATCGGGTGTCAGAGGCTGTCCAAAAGGACATTAGGAGGGAGGTAGAGGAAATGCTGGATTTAGGGGTAATCCAGAGATCCCACAGACTCTGGGCCTCACCTGTAGTGTTTGTGCCCAAGTCAGATGGCTCTACTCGTTTCTGTGTGGACTATCATGAACTGAATGCAGTCACAAAGTCAGATGCCCACCCGATGCCAAGGACAGATGAATTTCTGGACAAGTTGGGAGGGGTGACCTACCTTACGACTGTTGACCTGACAAAGGGGTATTGGCAGGTAGAGTTAATTGCCAGAGCTAGTTAGAGTTCGGCCTTAATCTCTCCAATAGGGTTATTTGAATTTAAAGTAATGCCTTTCGGAATGAAGAACGCCCTGCCACCTTCCAAAGGTTGGTGAACGGGGTGTTAAATGGTGCTGAGGAGTACGCAGTGGCATACCTGGATGATATTGCCATCTTTAGTGCCAGCTGGGAGGAACAACTATCCCACCTTAGGGAAGTGCTGGGCAGGATACAGAGAGCTGGGCTCACCGTCAAAGCTGAGAAGTGCCAGGTGGTCATGGCTGAAGTGGCATACCTCGGGCATGTTGTAGGCTGGGGACAGCTCCATCCTAACCAAGTAAAAATAGAGGTGATCAAGGCATGGCCCAGACCAGAAATGCAGAAGCAGGTCAGGAATTTTCTAGGGACAGCAGGGTACTATAGGCAGGGCACCTTGTTTACTGCGGCAAAGTGGGCCTATGTTCTGCAGCAGGACCTCATACTTTCTACGGCAGAACAACTGTTGATTCTGCAGCCATTCTGCAGCAGATGAATTGTGGTTAAACAGCATACCTTCTAAGGGATTAGGTCTTAGTTAACCCTTTGACTGCCTTCATGCAACCACTCTGTTTCGCTGAAAGTGGAACAGCAGGCAATTTAACAGTATGTAGTCTTCTTATCATGCTCATGTGGTCCCGCTCCACAAGAGTGGTAACAGGGAAGAGGCAGGGAACTATAGACCAGTCAGTCTTACCTCAGTTGTGGGCAAGATTATGGAGACACTCCTTAAGGAAAGGATAGTGCAACACCTGGAATCCATAGGAGCACAGGATCTAAGACAGCATGGATTTACAAAAGGAAGGTCCTGTCAAACTAATCTCATAGATTTCTTTGACTGGGTAACCAGAGTGGTGGATCAAGGGGGAGCAGTTGATATTGCCTACCTTGTCTTCAGCAAAGCTTTTGATACTGTTCCACATAGAAGATTGATTAATAAGCTGGGTAGGCTCAGGGTGGGTCAGACGTTGGTCAACTGGGTGGCAAACTGGTTGACGGGCAGAAAACAGAGAGTGGTGGTAAATGGTATACAGTCAGAAGACATGCAAGTCACAAGTGGGGTACCTCAGGGATCAGCTCTGTGGCCAGTCCTCTTCAATATCTTCATGAGTGACATTGCAGATGGCCTGGAGGGTAAGGTTTGTCTGTTTGCAGATGACACCAAAATCTGCAAAAGAGTAGATGATCCAGATGGGGTGGGCAGAATGAGAAGAGAGTTGGATAAACTAGCAAAATGGTCAGAAGAGTGGCAACTGGGGTTTAACGCAAAGAAGTGCAAGATCATGTACATAGGGAAGAGAACCCTGAAGCCACCTATAGGCTGGGAGGGGAGTTGCTGGCAGTCACAAGAGAAGAAAGATACTTGGGCGTTATCATCACCAATGACCTGAAATCATCCAAGCAGATCACTAAAGCAGTAGGTAAGGCTAGAGGGATGTTGGTGTATTAGTAGGGGGTATCACAAGTCGGAAGAGGGAGGTAATAATCCCTCTTTACAAGACACTGGTTAGGCCCCATCTGGAGTACTGCGTGCAGTACTGGAGTCCACACCTTCACAAGGACATTAACCAAACTGAGGCAGTCCAGAGAAGGGCAACCAAAATGGTGCAGGGACTGCATTAGAAAACATATGAGGATAGATTAACTGAGCTCAGTATGTATACCCTAGAGCAAAGGAGAGAGAGAGAGGTGATATGATTGAAACATTCAAACACCTTAAGGGCATTAACAAGGTGAAAGAGTCTAATATGTTTCAATATAAGAAAAATAGCAGGACAAGAGGACACAGCATGAGATTAGAGGGAGGCTGATTAAGGGGGTAATGTGAGGAAGTTCTTTTTTACAGAAGGGGTGGTGGATGCATGGAACGGCCTACTGCAGTAAGTGGTGGATATGAATACAGTGCAGGGCTTCAAACAGGCATGGGATAGGCATAAGGGAGCAATACAGATGAGTATGAATAGATAGGCCATTGGTAGAGCAAAGGCCAATGGTACATTCATAAGGTAGAAAAAGAAATGGGCAGACTTGATGGGCCTTGCGGTCCTTATCTGCTGTCAACTTCTATGTTTCTATGTTATCACAAATATTAAACAGCCATACTCCAAACCTAGCACAGCCATGGGCATCATTGTTCTCTTTTAATGAATTGTCCCTCCCACCCCAAATTTGAAGGCTCATCTGTTCTTCTTCTAGAAATTGGTGGCCTTTGCTGTTTTCCTAGGTTATAATCAGAAGAAGACATACCCACTTAGGTAAAACTACACAGAAGGTAAAAACTACTTGGATTTCTTCTGGTTTATATATACAGTTAGCAGATATAAAGAGAGATTCCAACTTGAAAGCCATTTTCCTGATTTTGATCAATGTTCTTTTAGATCATTATTTTTTTAAATTAGAAATACTCCCACTGCCTTGCAACAAACATGTTGTGTGCAGTGTGCAAATCTGTATGTTTGGGGGGATTGTTTTCCTATAATAGTGACGGAGGGTGTAACTTGCAGTGTCTGTAGGATTTGTTGACTCCTGACTTTTCTTTGGGGGACACACTGAAAAATGCAAGCAAGTCATTCTTATTAAGCTGGAGTAACCTTGGTTAATATGTTCCCTTCTCCTTGCAACCCAGGGGGTTGTGGTGTTCTTCAGTCAGCGACCCTCATTTCACTTATGTATAGCAGCAATCAAACTGTCCATTCTGATTTCTTTCCATACCTGCTTACTCCAGTTCTAGTATACCTTTGTCTCCAACTCTGCTGCAGCTGGGCAACTTGACCCTCCTTAAGAACTGTGCTTGATGCCACCACTTAGGCTGCAGGTTCAAATCTACCAAGAAATTGCTCACACTTGCAGGTACAGAACTGCGGCCCACAAATCAAAACTGTGATTGATGTCCACCAGTGGGGACTGAGTCCTGTGCTCATTCTGCTGCCAGCCCTATGTTTCTACAATCAGCTCCTCCTCCGATACCTGCCACCACACCAAGATCAATTCCACCTCCACGGGCAGCACTGAATCTTCTCACTTCTTGAATACAGCTCGCCTTCCAGTTCTTCCTTCCAAATTCATCTTCCAAGGATTCAGCATGCATCATGAGCAGCCTCACAATGAAAAATTAACATGGCTGATCTACCCACACCTACACACCTACACATCAGCAAATCATAACTGTCGTGGACCGAATCAAGCTTTGCTACTCTTGCATCAGTCCCCCCCCAAATAAAACTGGCTGGATGGAGTTATGTAACAAGAGACGGCATGAGTCAAGATGCCATGCGGCCACTAGCTTTTTGGTTTTGTAGTGGACAGCATCAGTTTGCTGCCCCTTCTAATGAGCATGTATACTACGGCATACTTAACATATCAATAGCTATGCCCTTGCCTTGTGTGATCACATAGCTTAGCTAGCATTTCTGCGGCTATGTGGGTAGTTTTCGTGATTTCTGCGGCAAGCACTGATTTCTGCAGTCAGCCCTGATTTCTGCGGCCACTGCTACAACCGCAGAATCGCAATAAACACAGGGCCCTGACTATAGGAAATTTGTACCCAATTATAGCGCCCTGGCTGCTCCCCTATCTGACCTGGTAAAGAAAAGGATGCCTAAGAAAATTACCTTGGAACCAGCCTGTGAAAAAGCCTTTACCAGACTGAAGGAGGCACTGTGCAGTGCTCCTGTATTGACAAGTCCAGACTATAGCAGACCCTTTATAGTCCAGACTGACACCTCAGATGTGGGTATTGGGGCAGTACTAAATCAGACATACAACCAAGGGAAAGATCACCCTGTGGTGTACCTGAGTAAAAAGTTACTTCTCAGGGAGCAGGCCTACTCTACTGTGGAAAAAAAGAGTGTCTTACCATAGTGTGGGTCCTAAAGAAGTTAGAGCCATACTTATACGGGCAGCATTTTGAGGTACAGACTGACCACAACCCCGTGGTTTGGCTGACACAAATGGGAAAAACTAATGGTAGACTATTAAGATCGAGTCTTGCCTTGCAAGGGTATGACATGACGATCTTACATAGGGCTGGAGCAACCAATCAGAATGCAGATGGCTTGTTGTGTCTATATGAGGAGTGAACTGACTTAGTGAGCTCATCCCATGCATGGGATAGAGCCCCCAAATTCAGTCTAGGTGGGGAGGAGTGTGACACTCTGCCCCTGCTTCTGGTTACCTGTATGATATTATTATTATAAATAAATGGACTGTGTATGAAATGTCAGTGTGTGAGAGATTTGGCCTTTAAATTACAAGGTCAGCAGCTGAAAATCATAAGATGTATTACACTGACCAGGAGATCCTGTAATTTAAGACTTCCTTAAAGAAATGGCATTTTATTACCTCTTTATGATGCCTAGGCTTTTGAAGTTAAACTAAATCTAAAGTTTATGATGTCAGGAAAGAAAGGATAATTTGGCTGTTCCTGTCAAGTTTAACACCTAAATGACAAATGCTGGGATTACTAAGATCAAAGTGAAATGTTTAGTTAAAGGATGTCATATTTAGGAAATGTTTTTTTTTTCTTCTGATGTTCCATTAATTAAAGATACTTCCTGGTACAAAGTATGTTAGAATTAATTCTGAGGGAGGGTCTAGCTAACCTCATCCAAAAGGGTGTGGGGGAAGACAGAGGAAAAAAACATGTAACATTGTACATGAAGAGATATCATTCGGGGCCATGAAGAAACAAAGTTCCCTCTCTAACTAAAAAAGCATTTAGAAAGGTAATAGTTAGAAAGCAATTACGTCTTTTGTGGTAGGAGTGTTTGTTCTGAAACGTCCTTTTTGTTTTATAAGATTGTAAGCTGTATGATATATTGTTCTGTATTTTATTTTTCTTATTTTACAATTTTTAGTAAATAACAATTTTCTTAAAATGCTGCCTGTGTCTTCCCAGTTTTCCTTTTGCATGTGAAGTGCCAGTATTTTTAAGTCTGACATGGTTTAAAAGGCCTGATGGTGTTACTAAGCTTGGTAAAAGGTAAGAATACACCTAAGGTCTCTTATAGAGTTTTTAGGGTTAATTTTGGATACCTGGTTAGGTGCCCCTGGGTGAAGGATTGTGCTGCATTCCCCGAAGAGGGTACGTATTGGAGCCTGTATATTGGGTATGCTAACATAAGGTTCACAGTTTGAACACCCCCCAGAACTTGAGGCTAAAATGTGATTTGGACCCAAAGCAGACAGGAGGGTTACCCTGTGTGTTACCTGTTCACATTATTGCGCTCTGAGATTGGCACTGCGGGAGCAGAGGGCCTGACCTGCAGAGTGTGTTTGTGACAGTGGTCACCAGATTGAGCACCTTTCACAGCCAAAGGCTCAGACTGACCCATACCCTGAGAATTAAGTGAGGTAGAACAACTCATTGGGTTTGAGGCTCATTTTCAGTGTTATCAGGCTTTCCTGGCTCATCTTTGTTCTCGGTTGCTGTAGCGGCAATTGCTTCAGTCATCTCCATCTGACTGCCAAAAGGCTGCAAAACTCAATGATCTAGCTTCCAGTTTTATGAGATTTTCTTCTTTCATAGTCTTTTCCTTTCACTTTTTGAATCCAGATTTGTGCTTCTTTTTTGGAGAGTCTGGAAGAATGGCAGGTTTCATTTTTGTTGGTATAAACCATCTTACCAAATGCTGATGCTGTCAAAATTGTTGGCATTTATTGTCAGCAAGCAGCAAACCCATTAAATCCGACAGTGCACGTCAAGGTTATAATTATCCAGTCTGATAATTTTCATCCAGTGCCCCCTAAGCTTTGTGAGCGGGCAGCGTGGGCAGTGTTTACCAGAAGAAATACTATTGGCACATCGAGAGATCACCTATGAAAGAAGCACAAAAATGAGTTTGAAATGAAAAGGCCTTCATTCTGTTTTCATTTATTGTTATGTATCCATTTTTATTTATTTGCCTTTTGTTAATGAGCAGCATAGCTGTCAAATCCTATTGTGCTCTTGTAGCTTGGCTGAAAGCAGCGAGCTGGGCTAAGAGAAAGTTGACACTTTTTTTTGAGCCCCTGGTGGGTTCCTCTCTTGTGTCAGGGCCCCGGGGTGGCCCAGGTACTGACGTCGGCACTGTCAAAAATCTTTACTGTTCTCCCACTTCAAAGCCAAGGACTTCTGGGGCTTCTCTTAGCTTGCAAGCTGTGGACTCAAAAAATAAGTGACATAATAAAAGGAGGGAGTGGACAGCCCTGCCTGGTTTGTTGCTGGAGTTCAAAACTGGGAGAAAATGCCTTTTCAAAACATTTGTGCTGTGGGTTTAGTGTACAATACCTTGATCCATGATATAAAATGCTCTGATATTCCATACCTTTTCAGGACATTAAACAGAACCAATCAGGCTCATTTCACTTTAGTTCCATAAGCCCCCCACCAGTAGCTTACCCTGCACCAGAGTTTAATTATTCATAGTTGACACGTTTTCATCAGATATTGTGATTCCAATTGTCCTGTTTTCTGTACCTTCTAAACCTGTGTAGTTGTACTTACTGCCTGTATTACCTATGCGCCATCGTCATGGCCTGGGTTGTGCTTGAAAACGGTCTATTGGATCAGTCGCTTACCCGGTAACAAATAAATAAATAACTATTTTGTGAAGAGGAAGGGATCATAAATTTGAGCTGCCTGCCTGAACCCTTCCCCTTCCTCTTCCCGGTCCCAGTCTAGTCCAGTGGTATCCCCGTACCACCCCAGCACTGCTATGTGTTGTTTGTAGAGCACGGGGTTGCGCTCCATTGATAGCAATGGGTGCATCATTAAAAACATCTATTTTTATATTTTAGAGGTCCACTGAGGGCAAATCAAAGCCACAGCTCAAGTGTCGAGAGCCCTGTTAGTTGCGCTGTGATTTTGATTTGTCTTCAGCAGACCTCTAATCTATAAAATAGATGTTTCTTCTTCGCTGCCATTGCTATCAGCAGATGTGCCCTGCACTCTACAAATTCCTACATCACAAAATGTAGGGCGCAGGGTGTAAGGGGGATACCGGACTAGACTGGGGCCAGGGAGGGAAAGGATCGGGTGGGCAGCAGAATTCTATGATCCCTTCCCTTCACAGAATATCTAATGAAAAAGTTTCAAGTATGAAGCATTAAACACTGGTGCAGGCCAGCTACCAGTGGAAAGCACCGAAATTGATGCTCTTTAAACATGTATGGCCAAGACACTGTCAAAAGCTTCTTCCACATCCAGGGAGGCCAGAGCAGCTGGGCTCTCTGGCTTCCCAGATGCAGAAATTAGATGGGCTAGATTCCTTACGTGGTCAGCTGAATTCCTGCCTCTCATAAACCTGATCTGCTCTGTGCCTATTAGACAATCACAGACTTTTCTAAGCCATGTGGCTAGTATTTTAGCCATGATTTTTACATCCAAAATAATTAGGGGTATTCATCTGTAGTTACCTACTTCTGCAGCAATTTTATTTGGCGTTGGTATTAAAGTTACAGCCTCTGTGAGAGAGGTGTCACTGGGACCCTTGTGGACGTGGCTATGGATATTAACTAAGTGAGGGCTCTGCTCTAGTCCCAAGGTTTTGTAAATGTTGAGAGTAAACCCATCAGGGCCAGACACCTTGTCTAAGGTTAGCTATCTGATTGCAGTAAGGATGGTTCCAGACTTAACAGGAGTGTCCAATGAATCTTGCTGTTCTTGTGTATTAGTGGATAATGCTACATTATTCAAAAACCCATCTATTTTACCTTACAGGTCTGGTGGGTCTTCTGCACTATATAGGTTTTGATAAAACCCTTGAAATTCAGAGGCAGTTTCCCCGACCTTTGTAACCACCTGTCCAGTCTTTAAGCTTTGAAATCCCAGCATTGCTCTGGAGGCTTCCAGTTTACAGGGCCTCATAGCCATGAGTGTACATTCTCTGTCTCCTTGTTCAATATACTTTGCTTTAGTCCTATATATTGTTCATTCTGCCTTTTCCTAAGTAATTCTTGGACTTTTTTATGTAATGTATTTAGCACTAGCCAGTTTGCTTCCATGGTTTTTGAACTCAGATTTCTCTCTCTGAGACGAGTACTGATGCTTGTGCTCGGGATCTCGGTATAGTTTTTTTTTAGCATTTCCGATGCTTATTTTAATGTCAGACTGACATATACGTGTTCAGAATAACTTACTCTTTTAGCCTGTACCCTTGGTTAATACCACCCAGGGATGCTCCTGCTGGTAATAATAATAATAATAAAAGTGGAGTTAATGGGGGGCATGGCCAGTGCCGGTGGAAGATGGCTGCTTAATTTATTAGCTCCTTCACCAGAAGCTTCAGTCTCGAGGCATCTGGCATCCTCCATTTACAAAGTTGCTCCCTCCCCACAGGCGATGTTGAAGGACAGTGCCCACTACAACCTGATACCATGTTTGTAAAAATTGGACTCACCTGCAGGTGGTGGTGTGATGCTGTAATTTCACCCACTCTGCAGTGATCTCCTGTGCAGCCTGAGTCTCAGCATGGCAACTTCTGTCTCTGCTGAGTACCTGGAACATTGTTCAGCCAGGTCCTGCATGAACTGAAAGAGATAAAGCTTGTAACTGCCCAGAATACTAAAGCAGTAAGACAAAATGGAAAAGACAGTGATGGTCACCAAAACCTGTGCTGCAGCAGCGGAGGGCCTCTGTCACAGGCTTCAGACAGAGAACAGGAAAGGAAGCTCTGCAAATTGCAAGAAAACCTGCATGATTTGGAGAACCAGGGTTGGCGTAATAATATACGCTGCATGACTTCCCAGGGTAGGTCAAACTGTGGGATCCAATTGCTTTCCTCTGCTATACCCTCCTGGTCATCCTAAAGCTCCCTGGGGACCCTGAGATCAAAATCGAGAGGGCACATCGATCACTTGTTCTACTGTCTAAGCCTAGCAAGTGGTCGGGACCGGTCCTGGCCCAGTTAAACATAGAAACATAGAATTTGAAAGCACATAAGGACTGCTTGGCCCATCCAGTCTTCCCATTTCTCCCTGCCCACACTATTCCTGCCCAATCTACATATCTTTCTCCGCCCCCCCCATCCTTTCCATTATGATTCCCTTTTATCTCATGCATTCTTGAACCCCATCACTGTTTTCGCCCCCATCACCTCAACTGGACGACTGTTCCAGAAATCCACCACTCTTTCTCTGAAGAAGTACTTCCTCATATCTCCCTTCAGCTTCATAGCATATCCCCTTGTTCTTGAATACCTTTCTTCTGAAAAATACCCCTCTCCTGTACCTTATTTACCCCCATGAGGTATTTAAAGGTCTCTATCATATCCCCCCTCTCTCCCTCATCTGTTCCAGCATGTACATTTATTCTCTCCTTGTAGGGCCTTTGAAGTTGACTCTGCACCATTTTAGTTGGCCTTCTCTGGAACGCCTCCACTCTGTCTGTGTCTTTTTGGAGATGTGGTCTCTAGACCTGGACGCAGTACTCTAGGTGGGGTGTTACCAGCGATCTTTACAGAGGCAACACCACCTCTCTCTTTCTGCTGGTGATACCCTTCCCTATGCACCCCAACATTCCACTAGCCTTCTCAACTGCTTTGTCACACTGCCTGGCCAGCTTTCGGTCATCTGATATGATTACCCCAAGTCTCTTTCCTGCTTGGTGATCATTAATACCACTCAACCTATTTTCTTTTAACACTACTTACTTTATCCCCTCCTGTGGCTCAGTCTGCAATTGTCCGGTCGCCATCCCCTGCGTTCCAATGACCCAGCCACTCAAGCTCGTACAGGGTTAGCATGCACAGTGCCTGCAATGGGGGTCTCCCTAATTCCTGGCCACCAGGCCTGAATCTAATACCCAGATGCAACTCGGCGCAGGCCTAGAGGAGCGCAGAGGCACGGCCATCAAGCCCCCACAACTGACAGCCATTTTCCACCGTGATTTACTCCCCAGGACTACAGACATGCAATGATGTTGAATGCACAGCCTGCAGATGTCTGCCACAGTCCTTCCTCTCTAGTTGCACTGTGACCTGCATAACCGCAGATCTCCACTGGGTATCACTGCAGCGCGGCACAAGTCCCAAACCCTCCCCAGGAAGCAGAGAGCAGCCCACACACACTTGATCTGCTCCCTCCCTGGCCAACCCCCAGTGTCCCGTGATCATTTCTGAACCCGAGTGAGGTGTGGTGTCCAGCGCCTCAACCCTCAACGCCACCGGGCCAGCTCACTCCACCTATTTTGTACTCCTCCCCTGGGTTTCTGTGCCCTAAGTGCATTATTTTGTACTTTTTATCATTGAAACCCAGCTGCCATAACCTTGACCACTCCTTGAGTTTTCTCAGGTCTTTTCTCATCCTTTCCATCTTCCTAGAGTGCTATGTAAGTACTAAGTAATTAAAAAAAAAGATACAATGGGTAAGGAAATCCCTGTGTCCTTATTGGCCGAGATTTGGTTCCAGTCATGGCCTTAAGCGAGCACTACCAATGGCTAAAAAAAGTCCCTGCCAACCAGGGCAAAGTGTATTCCAAATTAATGTGCCAGCTGCTTGGAATTTTCAATTTTTACTTGCAGTCATTTTTTTACAGTAACTGGTACAGATCCCAAAAAAACTCAACCAGACCCACAGTTTCAAGCTTATACCTCATCCATGTCTCACTTTTTAAATGTGTACTGGTATGATTTTTATTTTTGTTTTATTGTTTTGTTCTACATTTGCTCAAGATCTCTTGAGCTCAGCCTGACTGCCTGCTTGCACTCCCACTCACAACCAGAACTTAAGTGCTCTCCCACCTACTCATTCATCCTGACCCTATAACTTAACAAGTATAATTTCAAACGGAAAAATAAAACAAATGGAGCAAATTTCTATACCCCTCGTCATGCACCTGTTCTCTAATCTGCCAAAACTGCCACTCCATCGAGTGAGAAAGAAAGAGACATGGGTAGTAAGCTGGCAGGTACAGGTGCAGGGGCAAAAATGGTGGGATGGGTAGTATTTACAGGGAAGGCAGCAGAAGGTGGTGGTGGGAGGAGACCTCTCATCTCCGAGGGCAGTGACAAGCGGAGTACCGCAGGGCTCGGTGCTGGGACCAGTGTTGTTTGGGTTGTTCATATCAGAAATCTCAATGGGCATCAAGAGCAAGATCAGTTTGTTTGCAGATGACACCGAGATGGGAGCAGTAGTGGATGACCTAGGAGGGTGGCATGGGTTGCTGGATGATCTGTCAAGGTGGAGACCTAGTCAGACACCTGGCAGTTGAGGTTCAATGCCAAAAGTGCAAGGTGCTACATTTCAGGGCAAAAAAAACAAGAAGGAGCTACCAGCTTTGGGGGTCAGCTAGCCATGACAGAGGAGGAGAAGGATCTGGGGTGATTATAACAGGCTCAATGAACAACTCAGCATAATGCAGGAAGGCAGCTGCAAAGGCCAACAAAATGCTGTGTTTTATTGCCAGGGGTATATCTTCAAGGAGAGGGAGGTGATCCTGCTGTTGTATAGGTCACTGGTTAGGCCACACCTGGAGTACTGAGTGCAGTACTGCTGCCCATACCTGAAGAGGGACATTAAGTTACTAGAGGGGGTGCAGCGCAGGGCACCAAAGATGATCCAGGGACATGGGGACATACCCTACATGAGCAGGCTGAGGGAGTTGAACATGTACTCACAGGAGAAAAGACAGGGGTGATATTGAAACCTTTAAGTACATGAAGGGAATAAGCAAGACAGGCCTGGAGGGACTATTCAAGTTAAGGGGGGGGTAGGGACACTCGTGATCATGATCTCAAATTGGAGGGGGGAAGGTTCAGGAGGGAAATGAGAAGACACTTTTTTACGGAGAGAGTGGTGTCTGGGTGGAACACATTGCCTGCGGAAGTGGTATCCTGTAGAACAGTGGACTGCTTCAGAAGGGGATGGGATAGGGTAGGAGGGAGGGGGAGGGGAGGGAGGGGCAGCTGCAGTATAAGGGTTGCTAGCTGCACACTCGAGCAGACTCAATAGACCACAAGGCCTTTATCTGCTGGCAAATTCATATGTTCATATGTTCAAGACACACATGGGCTACCAGAGGTACATACACAGTGTCTCTCAGCTGATAAGACTGCAGTTTTGCTAGTGATTATGCCTCCTGTCAGCCCAATCCTTATGACTCTTCTATCTTTATTCAAGAAGCCCTGTCAGCCCCAATATGGGCAAAGAAACAATTCCTCATTTTTTTGGTTTGTTTTTGTTATACACCGATCACTTGCCCACCTGCTTGTCTGGACTGAGTGAGTAAAACAGTGGGTACGTGTATGCTATGAGCAGGAGTGCTCACCCCCATCATGATAAACGTCTCTTTCTCGTTCCCCTGCCCACTGGCTCACTTGGTCCAATCTGCTCATAAGCCTGTCTGACCGCTCCTGCCTGTATTTCTAAGAAAACAGAAAATGTAATAGATTTAAAACACAGCAAACCACACAGCAATAGGCAGAGGAACTATTTAACCTGAATTTTAAGCATTTAAATTAATTTTAGATACACTTTTAAGGTTCTTTTTTTAGAGTCCATTTTATATAAGCAATATGACACTCAGAGGTGTGGGTTGCGCTGGGTCTCTCACATGCCCAGGGGCTAAAGGACCTATGTGGTATCATGCCTCACAGTGCCTCTGGGTGTGTGGTAAACCCAGCACAACCCACACCTCATCATGTCATATTGCTTAAATGAATATTAGGTGGGAAAAAGGCTGCATTAATATGGGGCCCTAAAAAAGGAAAAACCAGGACTATTTCAAAATAAAAGCACCAAACAATACACTGAGGTGATAAAACAGACTTCACATGTGCCTAAATTTACAATTATTTTAGAAAATGTGCACAACATTGTTTATGTATTATGTTCCTTTTAATGCGTAAAAAGCTTCTGAAAGCAAGGCTGGAATGAGAAGCCATGATCCTGGTGGCAATAGACTGGTTTAGACAGTCATGGACTCACTGCTCCAAATTCCATGAGGGCTCACACTCTAACTCTGTGTCGAGATCTTTTGACAACCTCAAAAGGTCAGGTGTACCACCCAAACTTGAAGTTGCTTCACCTGAAGGCATGGTTCATGAGGGGGTAGAATTTTCAGAATTGAATCCTCTTCTCTGGTGTTACAAGTCCTTAAGGTGGCCATAAAGCCAGCCACAAGGACAACATATAGTTAAAAATGAAAAAGATTCTCAATCTGGTGTATACTAGGGAGAATTTCCATTTAGCTCACAGTGCAAAGATTTCACTAATCATAGATTATCTGTTACATTTAGAGTCCCTGGGCTTAAAGTCAGCTTATTTAAAGGTGCATTTGTCAACGATTTCTGCAGTTAGTTTCAAGGCCTCAGTAGAATCATTGTTTGTACATCTTGGGCCAGGTTTTCAAAGACCCCTTAGAGTGATGCAAGTTGCGTTGCTCCTGGACTGTGGCAGACTCTGGGTGTGCCAGTGACCCTGTGTCCAATTTTAGAAAAATCAGGGTCCTGGTGCCAAATTTCTCAGGTTTGCCGCAGGCCAACAACTGTGCCAAACAGTTGGCACACCTGCGTGAATTGCCAAAGGGATCAAGCCCTCCCCCTACCTGGCACAACACTAGAGGGGCCAGGATGGGTGGATGGGGGTGGTGTCTGTGCTGGACAGGAGGGGGCTGGGGGCAAAAGGAGCATGGGAGGTGGCAGAAAGGGAGTTGGGGAGGCAGCTGGGCGTTAATGGGAGTGCTGTGGCACCCAGTGGGGTGTGTTTTCTTTTGTATGTATTTTTGTACTGTCTATCAATACCTAGTAGAGTACCACACTGTACCTATGAATTAAACTGAATGGGGGGGGCAGGTTCCAGGGACAGAACGTGACATGGCACCTGGTGGACACAGCCCTGGCAGCTACACATTCTGGTCCCTGGGCCCCTTCCCCCATACAGTATAATTCATAGGTATAGTACTTTGTAGTACTCTAATAGGTATTGGTAAACAATATGAAAAATATACAGAAGCAAACGCACCCCGCCGGGTGCCATAGCACTCCCATTAATGCACAGCTGTCTCTCCAACTCCTCCTCTGCCACCTCCCATGCCTCTTCTGCCTCTGGCAGCCCAGTGTCAGACCCCCTCTCATTGGTGCACACCACTTAGACTACCTCCTGGCTGGTCTAAGTGGTGTCCCTTGCAGCATCCATGGTGGGGCTTGGAAAAATCACAAAAAAGGGGATGTTGCAGCCCTGCCATGGCACAAGCCCCTTGAAACCTGGCGCATAGGATTGTTTGACACAGCCTTGACACAAGGGGGCCTTGGTGCAGCTGCGTCGGGATTTGATGTAGGCTGCGTTAGAAAATTGCGATTGCCACAGGTTGTGATGCAAGTCGGCCCTTGATGCAAGTCCCTTCTGTCATTCTAACTCTTTGAAAATCGGGCCTCTTGTGTTTAAGAGATTCTTTAAAGGCCTCTCACATGTGTACTCTCCAGTGAAGAAGCCTATGCCAAGCTGGGACCTGACCTCACTCCGCTGATGTCCAGCCTTTAGGCCTCTAAATAAAGCTAAACTATCTCACCAGGAAAACATTGCTTCTTTTTTCAACCTTCTGTGTACTGTTGTACCAGTTACAGTACATGTAAGCATAATACATGACAGAGCATTGCTTTAAACTTTGACCTGGCAAGGCTGACACCAATTAAGTTCCCTTTTCATTCTAAGAATAGTAATAAACCCCCTTACACAGTTAATATTTCATGTGGGGTTTCCAAAAGTAACAATTACATTTCCATGACTCCAAAGAGGGCCGTTCACTTTAGGAATTACGAGCTCTTATGCATCTCAAGGCTATGGAACTACTTTTCCACCCCCGAATAGACACTTTCCCATGTTATGTAAAGCAACTTTCGGCTTTAATAAGCCCTACTTTATATGCTCCTATTAATCTCATCCATAACTTTTTATGCTGTAGATACAAATTAAGTGCAATAGGTAAAGTATATGCAAACTCCTCTTAGTATATATTGTCTGTAAAACCCTATTAATTTTAAAAACAACTTCAAAAATACTAAACATTTAGCAAATATAGATCCATCTTGTTTCGTTTTTTAAATACCATTATTTTCCCCTGTTCCCTGCTACAAAATGGAAATGACATTACCTTGGCAGTATTACTGTGTTAAAGGTTACCCAGCATTAAAAAGATGGCAGCAGTGGGAACTGGCACATGTGTAAGACATGCTGATATGGGGGCAGTCACAAAGTTATTGAATGCCATTTTCAAAGTCTGTGTTGTGCACCAATTAAGAAAAGTCCAGCAAGTCCCAACATCAGACAATCAGTGGAGGCCATGTCCCACAAGAATAAAAATAAAAAATGTCTCCCCCCCGCCCCTAAACCCTCCCTCCACTTAACAATCCAGCACATCATGTCAAATGTATTTAGTCTCTCAGCTTCTCTGATATCCTCCTCTGTGGCCAAAACAATCTCCTCCATCTGCTGCCACTCTTTCTCCTTTTCTTCCATCTTCCTTGCTCATTTGCCCACATCCTGGGGTTCTGAAAAAACATAAATACACTGGCATATGCATTGTGTCTGATCTAAAAGTTCTGTAGAACTCCTCTTACTGCATCAAACTGTTTTCTTCTTCATCTCACTGCAAAGCTTAAATAAGGATAGAGACAGTCTGCGGCCCCCTCCACACATATTTCCCATCCTGATCTGTCAGAGCTGAGCACTCAATCTCTTGCTCGTACCCCCAGCATCACTACCATTGCTGTCTGGGGAGTATCAACAGTGGTGTTATGCCTTCACAGCATAATACTGTACCATACTCCTTCTCCACCTCGAGTGCCTCTCCTATAGAATCTACTCCCAGTATTTCAGGTAGTCAGTCAGCCATGCAGAGGTACATAGTGTTCCCCTCTACTCCGTCTAGGAACCCTACGACTCCCACGTTTACAGGCCAAGCTTGGTTCTTTAAGTTTTCAAGTCTAATTCTTAAAAAGCTCTTCTCCTTAACCAGATGAGTTGTAGCTTGTCTGGCTTGGATGGAGTCCACTTCTGCCTCATCCATCAATGTCTTTGTGGTTTCCATGTTAAGTTCAACACTTGCGATATGTAAAGGCATCCTATTTGGTGTCTATTTGGACCACTGATTTGCACAATTTCTTGATTTTGGTCTCCAGGCTGGCCAGAGAAGCTTCCATCCTGCCCTTATCCGTACTTGCCGGCTGAGAGCATTTCCCTCCTGATGCCTCCTTCCCCTTTCCAGACCAACTGCCTCTGTTCAGTCTAACCATGTTGTTAAAATATTCAGAATGGCCCATAAATGGCTATCAATTGATGCCAAATGAGTAGAGATTACCTGAGATTTAGAGGTTTAAATTGTTTATTTAATCTAATATGCGACTGCATTTGCTGAGATTTTATTTTACAATTTTTGGCCAGGGAAGACACACTAACCTAAGACATGTTTCCA
Organism: Neoceratodus forsteri; assembly: GCA_016271365.2. Taxonomy (NCBI): domain Eukaryota; kingdom Metazoa; phylum Chordata; order Ceratodontiformes; family Ceratodontidae; genus Neoceratodus; species Neoceratodus forsteri. The sequence continues at coordinate 148,174,493 of CM057453.1, read as the reverse complement.
GCTGTGTCCTGGGAGGACAGGGAGGTTAAGTGACTTGCACATGGTCACACAGTATGCAAGTGATGGCTGTGGGATTCAAACCAATTTCTCCAGGTTTGCAACTCAGTGCTCTTAACCATTACACTATATTACCTCCCAAGATGCAGGGCATGCTCCTGAAAAACATTGTTTCTGAAGGCTAATACATCAGCAAGGAAGGTTAGTGAGATGCAGGCACTCTTTATTGGCCCCTCATAACTGATTTTTTACCGAGAAAAAAGTGGTGTTAAGGAAAAAGGTGCAATTCCTGCCTAAGGTGGTGTCAGAATTCCATCTGAATCAAACTTTTACCTTGGCAGTGTATTTCCCAAAGCCATATGCCAATAAAGGGAGAAGAAACTCCATACATTAGATGGTAGAATGGCCCTCAGTTTCTACAAATCTAGAACAGAGGAATCAGAAATGACAACAAACAATTATTTGTCACTTATGGTGAGGTGTCACAAGGACACCCAGCCTCTAAACAGTTCATTTCAATGTGGATAGTATCCACAATATATTTCTGCTGTAACAAGGCAGGGAAAGTACCCCCAAATGGTATTAAAGCACACTTCTCTAGGAGTACAGCAGCATCAGTGGCAACAAGGAGAAATATGCCACTGGCAGAAATTCGTAAAGCTGCAACCTTGTTCACAGTAAATACATTTGTATTTAATTATTGCCTGGATGCAGAGGCCAGAAGAGACCCTGTTGTAGATCTGGGCTTTCTGTACTTCAGAACCTTCAGTGTTCCCAAAGTAATCCTAAACCCCTCCATTCCAGGGTACTGCTTGAAGTCTGTACATGTTTTACTGGGCTGTTCTAATTCTTGCAGTTGGAAGGAAAAGTTATCGCCATAGTAACAGCATTTCTAATGAGTTAGAACAGCTAATAAAACCACCCTTCCCTGCCTCCCCCTTTTAGAGTAAAGTAATTTGTTTCTTCTGTATCAGTTATTTCTAATTATAGCATTAGCTTTTGATTATTCCTATTGCTTGTTCTGTTATTAAAACCAGTTTTTAAATTTTGAATTTATGTTTGTGTAATTGCCACATCTTTTTCAAATTACGGCTCGAGTCTCCTGGCCTCTTTAGATCACAAATCTACCATTGGAATGCAAGGACACTTGGGATCAGCACAATGACAGAGCATCTTGGAAAAAGATGGTAAGTTCCTAGCATTGTATTCCATGTGGAGATGCTGCACAAGTTTTATTGGCTGTTCTATTCCTTTTGAAGAAAAGTTGTTACTAGGGTGAGCAAATTTTCTTTTTACATGGATTGATACATGTCAGATTATGCCAGTATATATTAGGCTATTCCACTGTGAAATTTCATATCGTTGTTTTATTTGTAATGAGTCCTTATGAAATAAAAACTGCAATCTAAGCCTTCCAAATTTAACCAATTAAAAAAAAGTTACACTTTATTTTAAGTGTCCACTTCACTGTAACTAATCATTAATTACTGTACATGCAACAGGGTAATTACACTTTAGTTACATGTTTGTTACATGCAACTACAATACAGCTGCCATGTAGTTACAATGTAGTTACAGTGTAACTACAGTGTAGTTAACTGACATGTAAAATGTTGCCAATAAAAATCCTCTTGGCTCAGGTACTCATTCAATGTCAATAGTAACAATCTGTCACCAGTGGGTCCTTTTATTTTTTTGAGGATAATCAAAATTTAAAGGGCATGACAGTTCTTTAAGTGGCAGTGTGATGGCCTTGCTGTGTTAATACAATATCAGATATTTTGCTGCATGTTGCCTAACCAAGGTGTTCCTCTCTCCAGGCAATACAGAAACTGTTCAGTGACTCAGATTCTGCACAGGCAGTAGAGGCCTGGATGAAACTTGCCAGCAACAGTGGTAAGTCATTATGCTTCAAGCACATCCTTGCTAAAGTTTGCCAAAACAACTTTTAAGTATGCCTGTTTCTATTGCCATGCAGACCGCAGAGCTGTTAAGGAAATGGTCCACTCTGTCGCCCATACACCAATGACTGTGAGTAAAGGAGATGCAGAAAAACAGACATATACTGCTGAAGTAAGTCAGCTGTTGCCAGCTTTTTTCTGGATCTGCTTTCCTTTCTTGGCAGAATACTGTATTTTAATACTGCTGCAGGCTCTCGCGTGCATTCTTAGGGTACGAGAACCCATTCTGATGCCCTAAGAAATTAACTGAGACCACTCTTACATCTACAAAAGTAGTCTCTACGGCAGTATTAATATATTATTGATCGAGGTTGAGCAATAATAAAACAATAAAAATCCCTCAAACTAGCCTGTTTCCCAGGTACCTGTGTGTGCCAGGCACTCTTTATAGAGTAAGAGTATCTCATGCCCAGGAGAAAGGAGTGCTCTGATTGGTCAAAAGTGCTCCCTCAGTCTATAATATCCAACAAGTGTGGTGTCTCAAGTCACAAGGGAAGGAGTGTAACAGATACAGAGATCAGTTGGGGGAGGGTGGTGTTGCTAAACCTTTATAAAACTGATTCAAAAAATGTTTTTGCTGAGTATTTTAATTATATTTTCATCTTCTTTGGTGAGGCTGTTGGGGCACTTCTTTGAACTGATGGCAAGTCCACTCACATCTGTGGTAACCTACCCCACAATTCAGGGACCTCGGATTACCTTTCTCATAGCCTCCACAACCCCCCCATGGTGGTACTCAACCAGTGAGTAGTAAGTGACCTCTCTGACTGTAATGGAGACATGGTGAAAGGAGGGGTGTAGCACCCCTTTTTGAAGGGGTGACAGATGTTGCAGGCACAACTGCATGATCTGCTCAGATCAGTCTTGTGTTTTCCACCATTTTCTGCCTGCCCACCCTCAGCCTCGGAGTGTTGTTCCACATGGCCACCTGTCAGCACCATTCTCCCTGAGCACTGCAGGAACCAGTATAGTAGCTGAGACTTCCATCTGCACCAGCCAGAAGAAGAAGAAGTGGGTATCCTGTGCAACACTGAATCTTCCTCCTCCTGCCAGCCTGTTGGGGCAACAAATTGTGTTTTTACTTTAAAAGGTCAGTTCAGACAAGACCCTTACACAGACCAACTCCATCATGATGAAAATAATATATTCCTAATTTCCTCTGCATATTTCTTGATAAACAGGCCCTAAGAGCTCTGTTTGAAATGGAATATCTCCCCCATCACCTCCACTACTTTTTTAACATGTTTTTCCCCTTCCAGCCAGTCAGACATCATTCCAACACTGCCACTAGCCTGCTACCTGACCATGGAGTTCACCACCAGCCACCTGTTTCTGCTGGACCATCTCAGCCACAGACCTAGTACTCCACCCAGATTCCCCCTAAGGTACTACGCTGCCATATACATGTGCTCAAGGCATCCTCAGGCAACAACACAAGTGATGCACTGACGTTTGTACTTACTTCTTACCACCATCATTCCTGGTCTCCTGCCTGCACTTCCACCTGTGGTCACTATTGCAGTGGGAGGCACATACCACCCACCCCAAGGAGCAAAGCCTTCTCAGGGACACTCAACTCCCCTCCCTACCGCACCCTATGAGCCGAGCTTATTTCCAGCCTGGGGCAGTGCAGTGTCTATACTGTCAGTCTTGCTTACCACTACCTTGTTTTTGTGTTTCTAAACTTGAAGAAGTTGCAGTTTGGAAACACATTGAGTGATCCCCCGAATTAAGCCAGTTACTTTTCAATCTACATGAAGATTGTAGCAGCCTGCAGCAGCCTTACTTCCTTGGAGCCTGATCCTGCCACATCACAGAAGCTAAACAAAGTCAGGCCTGGTCTACAGTCATATGGGAGACCAACAACGAACACTAGGTGCAGGTAGAAGTGGTGTTGGAAGCTCTGCATGGCACCCTCTCCCCTTGGTTATAACTAATCCTACTGATGCCCCAGCATGATATTAGGGGGACACTGTACTGTCATGAGGTGCCGTCTCTCAGATGAGACGTGAATGATTAAACCAAGGTCCTGTCTACCTGTTCTGGCTATTGTTCAGGTGAACATTACAGATCCCATAGTGCTTCTGGAAAAGAGTTGGGGAATTTGCCCATGTCCTGGCTAAATTCCCACGTTTGCTAACCCATCAACAGCTTAACCAGGTTTAGTTTCAATCAGTTTGCATATGTATACCCCCAGTGAGGCTGAAAATAGGAACTGTTTCCCAGTTCTCCCTTCCAGGTTAACAAAAACACTTACAGGGTATGTGCAAAGCTGGTTTGGGTTGTCCGGTTTCAGACTATAAATGCCCATGATTAGGCTGTCTCAGTAACATGGTGGAACCATGTTTAACTGCCTCCTGGGTGATCAGGGTCCTCATTTGAGCCCAAACTCCCACCCTGGTGTCCAGGTGCATCATGGAGAGAAAACATTCTGCTACCTTGATTGGACAATGTGGGCCACTTGACATTTGTGTAGCCCCTGCCAGCTGACTATGGAGTGGCATTGACATCAGTTGTGCAGACAGTTACTCATCCAAGCCAGAGGAAGGGAACAGCTGTGGCAAACCTGAACACCGCAGTGGGTGACAGGAGGCACCATGGCCAAAGACATGGATACAAAATGATAATAAATATGGAACATGCAATGGCCTGACTTAGAACAGGCAATTATCTTCAAGTGTTAGAGGGCAGGACCATAACTCATGAGTGGCAGAGCCGTGAGCAGGTTTGTGTCCGCACCTGGATTTTCTGACTCAGGTTGCCCTAGTACAATGCTGACCTGAGGAGGTTGAAGACTAAGGGCAGAAGGTAGAGTGTTGTTGGCGGAGGTCCCACTTGGAGGAGGATAAACTGGTGCTGAGAGCTCACTATGGTGAGTACCAGTGGGTAATCACTTTTAAAAAGTCAGTGTTCCTGTCATGGGTGATTATTGCTGGAAGGAACTAGCATGCTCAGCTGTTCAACACTATTGACAGACTACTAAATCCAGTTTGTCTTCAGTACTGCAGAGCCTTTTCTCTCAATAAATGCAAAGAGTTCAACCAGTTCTTTCTAGACAAGGTGTCCTCCATCTGGGCTGTGATTTCCTGAAGCAGCCTGTCATTGGCTAGCAGTGTTCTGTCTTTGATGGACGGAGGCACTCTATCTTTATGGGCTGCATTTGAGCCAGTTTTGGTGGATGATGTGTTCTGGGTGGCCTCTGGACTGCTTCATACCTTCTGTGCATTAGACTATGGGCCGACCTGGCTACTCCTCGAGTGCTGGGACTTACTCAATCCAATTGTGTAGGTGTTCTTTGGGGAGGGGTGTTCCCATCTGCTCTTAAAAAGGTGGTGGTGAGGCCCCTCCTCAAGAAACCTTCTTTGGACCCTGATGATCTCTCCAGCTACAGGTCTGTCTTGATCATTCCCTTTTTAGGAAAGTTGATTGAGAAGGTGGTGGCACTGCAGCTAGAGCAACACCTGGAAAGTTATATCTGCAAGCTATTCCAGTCGGGTTTTCAGCCTCGTTATTGTATGGAGACTGCATTAGTCAGGGTTCACCGTGATCTCCTTCTAGCAAGGGACAGTGGATGATGCTCCATACTTGTCCTGCTGGACCTCTCATCTGCCTTTGAACGGTGGATCATTGGGTGCTGTTGGCTCATCTGGGGCACTATGTAGGATTTTTAGATATGGTGCTGTGATGGTTCATGTCCTACTTGTCTGACAGAGAGCAGCAGGTGACACTGGGCTCCTTTACATTGAGCAGGGCTACATTCTGCTGTGGCATGCCCCAGGGGTTGATTCTTGCCCCCACATTATTCACTATGTATGTTGCCATTGGTGGAGATCATTAGATGCTATGGCTTGGGTTTTCATTGCTATGCTGATGACACTGCTGTACGTGTCTTGTGCCCTGGATGATGCTGTGGCCATTTCAGAACTGAGCGAGTGCCTTAAGGAAATCCAGGACTGGATGGCGGCCAGCTGGCGTAGGCTTAATCCTTTGAAGATGGAGATGTTACTGGTGTAGCCGGGTTGGTCATGTTCAGCAGCAACAAATAGTAGTGCGTCCTTCCTCCATCGGACAGTGTGGCTCTTTGAGCCCCAGATAGGGCGAGGAATCTGGGGGTCATTGTGGACTCTAAGCTGACTCTAGAACAACAGGTGTTGGCTGTTATCTGCAGTGGCTTTTATCATCTTTGTAACATCACCCGGATTAAGCCCTCTCTTGAGCTGTTTGATCTGGCAGCACTGGTGCATGCCTTAGTCACATCGAGGTTGGATTACTGCAATATTCTCTACTTGAGTTACCACGAGACTGATGCACTGCCTCCAGCTGGTCCAGAAAGCAGCAGCCCAGCTGTTTGCTGGAACCTCCCAGTTCCAGCATATCACTCTGGTGCTCCGTGCTCTGCATTGCCTGCCAGTACGGTGGTGCATCAGTTTCAAGGTATGCTTGTTAACTTACAAGGCTCTGCATGGTCTGGGTTCAGGCTAGCTGAAAGACATCCTGGTACCATAAACTCCTGGTTGCACCCTCTGCTCAGTAGAGGCAGACCTCTTATTGGTATCAAGATCCTTATGGGATAGAGTGTTCAGTATGGTGGCCTCGACTTTATGGAATGCCCTTCCCTGGGAGATAGGAGTTCCTTCACTGACCCTTTTTAAAAAATATTTAAAAACTAATTTTTTCTCATTTTAAGTTTTGGCCTGGCTTAATAACGTACAGTTTTATTTTTGTATCTATTTGGTTTTAATCTGCTTGCCATTTGTGTTTGATGTGAGGCACGCAGAGCCCTTGGGAATGGACACCATATAAATAAAATTGCCCTGCCTTGCCATGCCTTACCATAAAAGACTCATCCGCTGACGAGGTTATTTTTTTTTTTTTATCACATTATTTTACCACCTATGTGGATCTGGCAGGGGCTATGACCCCCCCCCCCGGAGGGGTACGTCCTCCGGCCAAGCAGGGCCATCATGGGTCCTGCTGTGTCCCGGTATTTTCCTCCTTTTTTTCTCCCCGGCGCCGCCATACAGTGGGTGCAGCAGCTGTCTCCACCTCCGTTGTTATGAGAAAGCTGGCAATTACCCCCGCCCAAAGACTGAGGAGATACTTCCACAGGCACCTCTGCCTCTGTGATGGCAGCAAGGACCATTCTCCTTCAAGAGATTTCTAAAGCAGCTACCTGGAGGACAATACACAACTCCACAAAACATTACTGTCCAGATACATAGTCCAGAATATATGCCAGCTTTGGCACTGCTTTCTTGCAGAACCTTTTTCCTAAATAGGTTCTGTACGGTATGCCGTCACTACCTTGGCACTTTTACCGTGACCAACATTACAGCGACAACAGCACTAGGTCACTATAATATCGGCGCAGGACCACAGCACTGCTTCCTGGGGGTCTTGTACCCCCTCCCCGAATCAACTCCAACTAGAAGCTGATTAGTATAGTTATGGGGAGAGGTGTGGGGGAAAGAGCCTCCCTCGTAGGGGGGGTTCAGGGGGAAGCCCCCTGAAGAAAACAAGGTCTCCAGTGTACCTCTTTATGCTGACCACAATACTGTAGCTGTCAAAATAAGAGTCACTGTAATGTCAGTCAACAACAAAATTCTCAACCGATCGTCATGGATCCGTTCTGTACCCAGTCTCCCAAGGTACTGCAATGGAGTTTTGCAGCTTGTGAATATATAATGATGGATTCCTGGGGTCAGAAGGAAAAATACCACAGTAATGTTGTTTCTTTGTAAGGGATCCATCACTAATATTCACAATCCCTTACTCTGCTTCCTCTTCCATAACCTAGAAATAGGTTGATATAAGAATCTGTTTAATTTTTATTGGTTTGAGTTTTACTTATTACAGTGTGGTTACAATTCTTAATAAGTGGTCTAATCAAAGTCTGCAGTATGGTTCTTTGTATCTGTTTTTAATTTATTACTATTTTTCAAACTTTTATCAAACTCTTTTGAAAAATCATTGGTAGTTACTTAGCTGGTTTTAGAGGTCACAGCACCCCCTAACTTTAAAAAACAAATCTGACGTTAGGCAGTTAGGGGGAGGGTGACCACAGAGCACAGTTTGAAGTTGATTCTAATTCTGAATTCCATAATTATCATAAGTACTTTCTCCGGGGCTGCTCAATCAGTGCACTGATTGCAGCTTGGAAATATTACTGATGGATCCTTCAAGAAGAAACAACATTACTATGGAAAGCAATTTTTTCTTACAGTCAGGCATCAGTTATGTATTTTTTTTTAATTTATATTTTACCTGTTTTTTTGCCCATTTTCTCCCCTTGTCCTGGGACCCCAGCACATGGGTGACGTGCATGCATGGAGGTGCACGCACACCCCGTGATGCCAGCTCAGCCCCTTCCATTCCTCCCCATGGTTAACACCAGAGCTCCTTAGGTCAGTACCACCATCCATCTACCACCAGGTGGAGGCGAATGATCACAGAGCCTCCAATCCCACCTAAGAGGAGAGAGTTGCCTTGCAGCAGCTTGATCTTGCTCCTTGCCCTCCCCCAGGCCAACCCCTGACAACCCTGGCTCATTCCCAAACCCGGGTTGCCGGCGCAGTGCAAGGTGTGGCATCCAGTGCCTCAACCCTCAGTGCCACCAGGCCGGCCTAGCAGTTGTTATGTATTAAGTATTTTCTATGCCATCAAGTCAGGCAGAAGGATGGCCTACTCTTTTGCCACCGAGAAAACAGAAACCTTTTTTTTTTTAATTATTATGGCAGTATGGTAGGATGTAAACTCAGGTATGCAGAACAACCTGGTGATGCATTCAGTAAAGTAAACACTGTACAGAATGAGAATCCTCCCAATTAATTTTATGTCCTGTGTTTATCCACTTTTCACTGCCAGCCTGCTCCCATCTGGCCAGCCCCCTCAGCCCTCTAGGTACTTACCCCAGGCTCCTGTTCCCCCATGGCATGTCCTCCATGGTGGAGTCACCAGGGAAGACAACCATCCCCTGTCAGGGTTGGGATCTGGTGTGGAGGTGGGGGCCTTTTGGTAGTGCGGGGCCTTTTTGGTAGTGCAGGGCCTGCTGGATTCTGGACGCCGTACTTGCGGTTGGGGTTTTCTACCAGTTTTTTCCCAGGCTTGCTGGGGTGCATTGACACATTTTTAGTTCATTTTTATTTATTTTTAACCAGTAAGTAGACTGAGACAATGCCATGTTTCAGCCACAACTGACACTCAACAAATTAGACAATAAACGTTAAGTTGTACAGCATACAACAGACAGTGCTACCCGATGTGTGCTTTCACTGCACTACTTCACAACTTCCACCGGGTGGCAGGCAAACAGTGGAGGACAGAATCCCCTCTCTTTGAAGTAAAAGAGTTGACCTACAGGATGCTCATCTCTCCTTTCCCCAGTTGGCCCCCGGTAACTTGAGCCAGTTTCGAACCCGGGTCACCAGAGTAGTGAGCAGAAAACCTACCCCTGCAATACCTGGCCAGCCATGCAGAATCCTTGCCGTTCTGACATGTATTTATGTTCCATGTACATGGCCTTGTTCTCAATGTTGTCATCAGCCAAGATATCACTTTTATTTTGTAATTTTTATCTCCACTCTGGCTATATACAAATAAATAAATAAAAAACTGTCTAGAAATGTACTTAAAATGCTGTTTCCAAATCAGATAAGCACCTTAAAGTTACTGATTTAGACATGACAAATTTGTAAATAATGCTAACATTTGTTTTAAAAAGTTCTGAAATGTTTCTTGTGTTTACGTTGATAGGCAATGGCAAAATGTGTGAAGCCTGACTTTGTGGTTCCAGCGACACACTGGATGAATAAAGCAGGGAAAGAAGGTATAATCACCATCTGAAAACATGTTAAAGCCCCAACAGCAGTGAAAATAAACACAAAAAAAAACATTTCATTGTTTTTAATTGACTGATTAATTTAGAGCTTGAAAATCACAATACCAGCCCCTCTGAATACTGCATTAGTGGTCACTGTCTCACAATACCAGCCCCTCTGAATACTGCATTAGTGGTCACTGTCTCGCAGTACAGCCCCTCTGAATACTGCATTGGTGGTCACTGTCTCGCAGTACAGCCCCTCTGAATACTGCATTGGTGGTCACTGTCTCCAGTACAGCCCTCTGAATACTGCATTAGTGGTCACTGTCTCGCAGTACAGCCCCTCTGAATACTGCATTGGTGGTCACTGTCTCGCAGTACAGCCCCTCTGAATACTGCATTGGTGGTCACTGTCTCGCAGTACAGCCCCTCTGAATACTGCATTAGTGGTCACTGTCTCGCAGTACAGCCCCTCTGAATACTGCATTGGTGGTCACTGTCTCTTAGTAACAGCCCCTCAGAATACTTCATTGGTGGTCCATGTCTTACAATACCAGCCCCTCTGAATACTGCATTAGTGGTCACTGTCTCACAATGCGAGCCCTCTGAATACTGCATTAGAGGTCCAGGTCTCACAATACCAGCCGTTCTGAATACTACATTAGTAATCTATGTCTCACAATATCAACCCCTCTGAATACTGCATTAGAGTTCCATGTCTCACAATACCAGCCCATTTGAATCAAGCAATAATGCCCGACAGGGTGTGTGTCGTGCTGGGATAACGTCACGCCTCAGGTGGTCGGGCATGAGACCGCAGGCCGAGTGAATCCAATAACTGAAGCATGATGTTATTCCAAATGACTCACACCCTGGAGGGCATTATTGCTATTATATAATGATTTGTTATACAGAATAAAAAAAATTCATTTTAAAGGTGTTTTTGCATGGAAAAATATTTTTGTTTATTAAGAGGAGTTGAAACAATCAAGCAAATGCAAATCAAGCAAATGATCATCTACAGGTTCACAGTGAGGCTGAGACTAGACCTGTGAAGTTCTACTGGGATAACATCATGGGTCCAGCCCAAGACTGACCAATCAGAGACCAGGATTTTTTCTTGCCATTGTATACTGCTGTATTAGAGGTCCATGTCTCACAATACCAGCCCCTCTGAATACTGCATTAGTGAGCTATGTCTCACAATACCAGCCCCTCTGAATATTGCATTAGTGGTCACTGTCTCACAATGCGAGCTCCTATGAATACTGAATTAGTGGTCACTGTCTAACAATACTAGCCACTCTAAATACTGTATTAGTTGGGCATGTCTGACAATACCAGCCACTCTGAATACAACATTAGTGGTCTATGTCTCACAATTCCAGACCTTTTGAATACTGAATTAGTGGTACATGTCTCAGAACATCAGCCCCTCTGAATACTGCATTAGTGATCCATGTGTCACAGTATCAGCTCCTCTGAATACTGCATTCGAGATTCATGTCTCACAACAGCAGTCCCTCTGAATACTGCATTTGAGGACCATGTCTCACAATTGCAGCCCCTCTATACTGTATTAGTGATCCATGTCTCACAATAGCAGCCCCTCTGAATACTGCATTAGTGGTCACTGTCTCACAATAGCAGCCCCTCTGAATACTGCATTAGTGGTCACTGTCTCACAATACCAGCCCCTCTGAATACTGCATTAGTGGTCCATGTCTCACAATACCAGCCCTCCGAATACTGCATTAGTGATCCATGCCCCACAATACCAGACCCTCTGAATACTGCATTAGTGAGCCATGTCTCACAATATTAGCCCTTCTGAAAACTGCATTCAAGGTTCACGTCTCACAACAGCAGCCCTCTGAATACTGCATTAGTGATCCATGCCTCACAATAGCAGCCCCTCTGAATACTGCATTAGTGGTCACTGTCTCACAATACCAGCCCCTCTGAATACTGCATTAGTGGTCCATGTCTCACAATAGCAGCCCCTCCGAATACTGCATTAGTGATCCATGCCCCACAATAGCAGCCCCTCTGAATACTGCATTAGTGGTCCATGTCTCACAATACCAGTCTGTCTGAATAATGCATTAGTGATCTATGTCTCACAATAGCAGCCCCTCTGAATACTGCATTAGTGATCCATGCCCCACAATACAAGACCCTCTGAATACTGCATTATTGGTCACTGTCTCAATATATACTAGCCCTCAGAATACTGCATTAGAGGTTCATGTCTCACAATACCAGCCCCTCTGCATACTGCATTAGAGGTCTATGTCTCACAATACCAGCCCCTCTGAATATTGCATTTTGAGGTTCATGTCTCACAATACTAGCCCATCTGAATACTGCTTTAGAGGTCACTGTCTGACAATATCAGCCCCTCTGAATACTGTATTAGAGGTTCATTTCACACAATATCAGCCCCTCTGAATACTGCATTTGTGGTCACTGTCTCACACTACTAGTCACTCTGAATACTGCATTAGTTGTCCGTGTTTGACAATACCAGCCGCTCTGAATACTGCATTAGTGATCTGTGTTTCACAATACCAGCCCCTCTGAATACTGCATTAGTGGTCACTGTCTAACAATACTAGCTGCTCCAAATAAATGCATTATTTGTCCATGTCTGACAATACCAGCCCTCTGAATACTGCATTAGTGGTCCATATCTGACAATGCCAGCCCCTCGGAATACTGCATTAATGATCCTTTCCTTGTGATACCAGCTCCTCTGAATACTGCATTAGTGGTCCATGTCTCAGAATACCAGCCCCTCTGAATACTGCATTAGCGGTCACTGTCTCACAGTACCAGCTCATCTGAATACTGCTTTAGTGATCTGTGTCTCACAATACCAGCCCCTCTTTATACTGCATTAGTGGTCCATGTCTCACAATAGCAGCCCCTCTGAATACTGCATTAATGGTCACTGTCTCACAATACTAGCCACTCTGAATACTGTATTAGTTGTCTGTGTCTGACAATACCAGCCACTCTGAATACTACATTTGTTGTCTATGTCTCACAATACCAGCCCCTCGGAATACTGCATTAGTGATCTGTGTCTCACAATACCAGCCCCTCTGAATACTGCATTAGTGATCCATGTCTCACAATATTAGCCCTTCTGAAAACTGCATTCAAGGTTCACGTCTCACAACAGCAGCCCTCTGAATACTGCATTCGAGGTCCATGTCTTACAATACCAGCCCCTCTACTGTATTAGTGGTCACTGTCTCACAGTATCAGCTCCTCTGAATACTGTATTAGGGGTCTGTGTCTCACAATACCAGCCCCTCTGAATACTGTATTAGGGGTCTGTGTCTCACAATACCAGCCCCTCTGAATACTGCATTAATGGTCACTGTCCCGCAATACCAGCCCTCTGAATACCTTATTAGTGGTCTGTGTCTCACACAATACCAGCCCCTCTGAATACTGCATTAGTGGTCACTGTCTCATAGTACCAGCTCCTCTGAATACTGTATTAGGGGTCTGTGTCTCACAATACCAGCCCCTCTGAATACTGCATTAGTGGTCACTGTCTCACAATACTAGCCCCTCTGAATACTGCATTGATGGTCCTTATTGGACAATACCAGCACCTCTGAATACTGCATTAATGGTCACTGTTTTGTAATACCAACCCTCTGAAAACTGCATTAGTGGTCACTGTCTCACAGTACCAGCCCATCTGAATACTGCATTAGTGACCTATGTCTCACAATAGCAGCCCCCCTGAATACTGCATAAGTGATCCATGTATCACACAATTTTAAGTCTTCTTGCTGGGGCAGAGGTAGCAGTTGAAGACTGAAAAATGTGGTGAGGTTCTGGAAAGCTAACTTTGTCATAAGTTCCTATAAGTTGTTATTGTTTGTAAGTTGTGTTTTAAAATTGGCCTAACTCCTTAAGAACTTTCTGGAATAGAGGGACACAAATCCTTAAATCTTTCTGTGCTAGCTGGAGACTGTTCTTGTGGGAGAGGGACTTTGGCCAGTAACACAGCCAGCCAATCAAGGTTGTTTGCATTTCAGTTAATCTCTGAGGGAGGAAAGTGCAAGGAGAAGAACCAGTTGGGAGGAAAGGGCAAGGAGAAGGACCAGAAATACAAGGAGGATACAGTAAAGGGAGCTGAGGGTTTAGGCCAGGGGGAGCATGACAAGCAAGATGGGGCTGAACAGAGATGGGAAGGAAGGGAAGATGAGCCAGGCTAGTTTAGCAGATGGGGGGAAAGGACCAGTCGCGAGCAGTAATGGTGGAGGTAGCGAGGTATAGAAGGATACTCAGAAGGATGAGAGGCATAGGATCGGAGGGGAGGGGGTGGCCAGGGTAAATAAGGAGGGGATGGCAGGTGGCACCCAGATAAGGGGAGGAGCAAGGAGCTGACTGGGGGGAGGGGCTGGTAGAAAGGATGAGGGACATGGAAGGGGGGGAATGGAGGAAAAGGGGTGGCCAGAGTGCTCCTGTTGGGTGATTCCATGATCAGGGTAATCAAATGAGATAGAGAGGGAGAAGCTTGTCTGGTTAGAACAAAATGCTTCCCTGGACTAACAGTGCAGAGGGGCCAAGCATGAGTTATATCAGCTGGCAAAGGATTGTGGAGGTTCCCCGGACATACTGGTCCACCTGGGTACCAATGACATTGAGTGAAATAGTGAGCTAGAGATACAGGCAAGGTTCAGGGAGCTTGCCAGGGTCTGTCATGATATAGGATGCGCAATTTCCTTCTCAGAAATCCTGCCGGTGCCAAGGACTAGTGGGGAACACAAGAGGAAGATTAGGGTGATAAACCAGTGGCTCAGGGAGTGGTGTGGGGCCAGAGGGTATGGGTTGATGGGGGACTGGGGGGAGACCTGGGAGGATAAGGGGCTGTATGCTAGAGATAGGTTCCATCTTAATTTGGAGGGGAAGGAAGTCCTTAAGTTGAAAATAAAGGGGTTCATTGGTGAAAGGTGGGGTTTAAACTTGTGAAGGGGGGTGGTATGGGAGAAAAGGCTGTCGAGGGGGAGCCGATAAAGGAGGGACTCTGTCTTCACCCTCCTGGGGAGCTGAAGGAATGCAGAAAAAGGCCGACTAGTAAGGTGCGGATCGAGGAAAACAGAATCCTCACAGGAACACGAGCAGAGCAAATGGAAGTATAGAGAAAGGGTGGAAGGTAGTCTTGCTAAATGCCAGGAGCTTGGGCAATAAAATGCCTGAGCTCCAGACAATGCTAACTGAGGGAGAGGTGGATGTGTCAGCGGTCACTGAGACCTGGGCCACCGCAGGGCATGACTGGGACCTGAACCTGGAGGGTTGCATCATGTTCGGGAAGGACGAGGGGGAGGGAAGGGGAGGAGGGGTAGCAATAATAGTCAAAAACTGCATTGCCATAGGAGGAGTGGAGGAGGCGGAGGGAACTGTGGAGGCAATTTGGCTCACCTTGATAACAAGGGGGGACAAGATAGTAAAAATAGGAGTGGTGTATAGACCCCCTGCACTGGCGGAGGAGCTGGAGAAGAGTCTGGTGGCAGATGTTGGGTGACATGGCAGATTGGGAAGGGGAAGGGTGGTGGTGTTGGGGGACTTAAACATGCCAGGAACAGACTGGGAGACTATGACATCCTCGGTGGCCTGGGAATAGAGGTTTTGGATGTCTTTCAGGACGCATTCCTAACTCAGCAGGTGGGGGAACCGACCAGGGAGGAGCGGATACTGGATGTGGTCCTGGCAGACAGTGACCAGATTGGGGACATGGAGGCAAGGGACCCGTTGGTGGAGAGCGACCATGCCACGGTCTGGTTCTGCCTGAACCTAGAAGGGATAGAAGGCTGCACAAAGATGGAGGTAACTGACTTCAGGGGGGCGGATTTCAAGGAAATTGGAAGGATCCTTAAGGAGCACTTGGAAGGGATTGGGCCAGACATGGACGCTGACAGTAGGTGGGAAATCATCAGGAGGGGGGTGCAGGATGCTACCAGCACCTGCGCAAGAGTAAGACAAAAATGCGGTAGGGCCCGAAAACCCTGCTGGTGGACCAAGGAGGTTCAGGAGGTGGTGAGAGGAAAGAAGGTGGCCTATAGGCAATTCAAGTGCTCAAGGAGTGAAAGGGACCGAGGGGAGTATGAGCTGATGGCCAGAAGGGCCACTAGGGTGGTGAGGGCGGCTAAGGCAAGGAAGGAGCAGAACCTGGCCAGGGAAATTAGGAGAGGGAACAAGGGGTTCTTTAGATACAGTGGGGAAAAACGAAGGGTGAAGGGGCAGATTAGCTGGATTAAAACAGGGAGGGATGGGCACAAGACCCGGGGGAGCAGGCTGAGGTACTAAATGAGTACTTTGCCTCAGTTTTCACCAAGAAAAATGTGGGGCTGCGTCATACATGGGAGGAGACGGTGAAACTGAGGGGACCCTTAGCAATCAGCAGGTCTGGGGAGGGGCATCACTGGCAGGTGGGGGGAAGGCAAAGCAGGAAGATGAGGTAGCAAAGGTGGAAATCATGGCAAAGAGAGTGAGGGAAGCCCTCAGGTCCCTTAAGACGGAGAAAGCACCAGGGCCGGATAAATTACATCCCAGAGTGCTGAAGGAACTGGCAGATGTCCTGGTGAAACCCCTGGCGGAGCTCTTCAGCATCTCTCTGAGGACAGGGTGGGTGCCCCAGGACTGGAAGGTGGTGCATATAGTGCCTATCCACAAGGGGGGATCAAGAGAGGTGGCAGGGAACTACAGGCCCGTCAGCCTGACATCGGTGGTGGGCAAGGTGATGGAGGGCATTGTCAAGAAGAGACTGGTGGGGACCTGGAAAATTTGGGGTGCCTGGACGATAAACAGCATGGATTTGTCCCAGGGAAATCATGTCAGACAAACCTTGTGGAGTTCTATGACTGGGTGACGAGTGCCTTGGACCTGGGTAGACCAGTGGACGTCCTCTTTCTTGACTTCAGCAAGGTATTTAAATCTGTTCCTCATGGGTGCCTGTTGGCTAATCTGGGAGAAATGGGAGTGGGGAACCAGATGATCAGATAGATAGGCAATTGGCTCCAAAACCGGACCCAGAGGGTCGTGGTTGGTGGGATAGTCTCATACCCAAGGAGGGTCATTTGTGGAGTCCCTCAGGGATTGGTCCTTGGGCCCCTCCTTTTCAACACCTACGTCTCTGACATAAGGAAAGGTATCAGGAGAGAGATGAGTCTTTTTGCGGATGACTCAAAACTGGGGGCGGTGGTGGATGGAGAGGAGGGGAGGGTGGCCCTACAGGGGGACCTGGAGGCTCTGAAAAGGTGGTCTAGAAAGCGGAAGCTGAGGTTCAATGCAGGGAAATGCAAGGTACTGCACCTGGGAGCCAGAAACCTAGGCCAAGTGTACACCCGTTGGGGGGGGGGATGCTACAAGTCTTGATGGCAGAGAGGGACCTGGGGGTGGTGGTAGATGTCAAGATGAACAACTCAAAGACTTGTAGGAGGGCAGCGGCAAAGGCCAACAGGATGCTTAGATGCATTGCTAAGGGGCTCACCTCCAGAAGGAGGGAAGTGATACTCCCACTGTATAACTGCTTGGTGAGGCCACACCTTGAGTACAGTGGGCAATTTTGGAGGCCACATTTAAAGAGAGATGTCCAATGCCACCTTGGCCTTGGTGACTTCTGCCTAAAAGGACATCAAGGGCTCTAAGCCTCAAAAGAAGACATCCTTTCAACCCACCTCTGCCCCAGCTGCCAAACCTGCCCAGTCCCTGACTGGTCAGCAACAAGCTTGGCATCCCCAACCAAAATCAGTGGCCTCAGTTGTCAGGAAGCCAGGAGGCAGAGGTCCTGGTGACCCCTCTGTTGGTTCCTCCTCCACTTCCAAGACTGCCCAGTGATGGGATAGGGTGCCTCCCGTATACTCATCCTGAACCCCCTGGGTCCTCCCGTGGGGGGCCAGCTCCACCATTTCCTTTCTGCCTGGTCCACTGTTACCATGGACAGGTGGGTTTTCAAGGTGGTCGGTCAGGGTCTG
Organism: Neoceratodus forsteri; assembly: GCA_016271365.2. Lineage (NCBI taxonomy): Eukaryota > Metazoa > Chordata > Ceratodontiformes > Ceratodontidae > Neoceratodus > Neoceratodus forsteri. The sequence goes on along the minus strand of CM057453.1, from coordinate 148,156,716 downwards.
CCTCTGAAGTTCAAGATATACCCACCCTGCTGAGCCCACATCCCACGGGAGGGCATATGTCTGTTGACATACTGCCAGCCCTTTGGGATGACATAACCCAGCTCCTCCGAAGGATGTCGTGGTTCCTGTGTTAGACCCTCCCGAACACCCAGGATTCATCTCCAGGTACTTCCTGGTGCCAAAATGGATGGGGGGGCCGGCATCCCATCTTAGATCTGCATTGACCTGAACCAGTTCATCAGATCGTGCACCTTCAGGATGGTCACTCTGTCTCAGATTACTCCATCTCTCAAACAAAGCATGTGGTTCTGCTCTCTGGATCTTCAGGATGTGCTATTTCATATCCCAATCCCTCCGTCCCACCGCTGGTTCCTCCGGTTCTGGGTGGATGGGATCTTCTATGAGTTACAGGCCATGCCATTCAGCCTGTCCTTGGCCCCCAAGATCTTCACCAAATGCAGTGCAGTGGTGGCAGCCAACCTGAGGCACAAAGGGGTCTGGCTTTATCCCTTCCTGGATGACTGGCTGATTGTGAGTCCCTCCAGGCAGGAGGTGGAGCGGTCCAGGGACCTGGCCCTCCAGACCTGCATCTCTCTTGGCATCCTGGTCAATGAGGCCAAGTTGGAACTTGTGTCCTCACAGGTGATCAGTTTCATCAGGGTGGAGGTCGACTCTTGCGGAGCCAGAATTCCGCTCCCGGTGGACAGGTTGGAGGCTCTCTCCTTCTTTGCCTGATCATTTTGGGTTGGGCAGTTGGACTTCCTGCACCTCTTGGTATACATGGCAGCATGGTCCATTGGGCATGCTGGAGAGTGCGCTCTGTGCAGTGGTTGCTGGCATACCAATGGTCTCAGTGCAAGGGCCACTTCAACCAGCCAGTCACTGTGACTCAGCTGATGTGGGATGCCCTCCAGTGATGGATGATCCCAGAACATCTGCAGGAAGGTATCCTGTTTGTCCACCCAGAGCGACAGTCATTCTGATGACTGACGCCTCTCTCATGGGTTAGGGTGCCCGCATATCCACAGACTCTGTACTCCCAAGAAGTCTCGGTGCCACATCAACCTGCTGGAGTTTCAGACAGTTCGGCTGGGCTTGACTTTTTGCTCTACACATTCAGGGTCAGGTGGTCCAGGTCCAGACGAACAACACCATGACCATGTACTACCTCAACAAGCAGGGTGGGATGCACTCCCTCCCTCTGTGCAGGGAATCACTCCATGTGTGGACTCTGGTGCACAGACTAGAGGCCAATCTCCTGGCCATCCATGCAGCTGGTGTCTCCAGCCAGCTGGCGGATGCTGTCAGCCGTGTGGGCGAAGCATCTCATGAATGGTGTCTCCACCCAGAAATAGTGCACAGTCTGCTCTCCCAGTGGGGCTCCCCTCTGGTGAACCTGTTTGCCTCCAGGAAGAATGCAAAGCTGAGGCTGTACTGTGCTCATACCCCTCAGCAGGGAATGCTGCAAGGGGATGCTTCTCGAGGCCCTGGACCCTGGGCCTCCTCTATGCCTTCCCTCTGTTTCCCTTGATCTACAAGGTGTTGCTCAAGGTGAGAAGGGACAAGGCAGGGGTGGTCCAGGTGGCTTCAGACTGGCCACACCAGTTCTGGTAACCCAAGCGCCTCTGCCTCAGCAGCAAGCTCCTGAGATATCTCCCTCTCTGCCTGGACCTGCTCTCCATCAATCGGAGAAGTTTTTCCACCCGGATCTTCAATCCCTGCACCTGACAACCTGGTTCCTGAGCAGTTAGAGTTGTAGGCTTTGGCTCTCTCTGAAGATGTCCTCAAAGTAGTTGAGGCTTCTTGGAAGGAGTCGACCAGGAAATGCTATGTCTTCAAATGGAAAAGGTTCTCCATTTGGTGCCAGGGTATGGGGCTGGACCATTTATCTTGCTCAATGGCTAGTATCCTTGACTACTTTCGGTCCCTCTCTCAGTCGGGCCGTCAGTCGACGACCGTTAAGGTGCTCCTGGCAGCCAACTCTGTCTACCGGGTGCGGGTCAGTACTCAGTCGGTGGCACAGGACAAGGTGTTCTAATGCTTTTTCAGAGGCCTTGACCATAATTCCCCTCCGGTGCGTGAACCACCACCACCTTGGGAATTGTTGCTGGTTTTGGCAAAGCTCATGGGCAGGCCATTCGAACTGATGCACATGTGTCACCTTTCATGGAAGACCACCTTCCTGGTGGCTGTCATATCAGTCAGAAGGATCAGTGCGCTCCAGGTGCGTTCGGTGGAATCTCCTTACCTGGTCTTCCACAGGGACAAGGTTGTCCTTTGCCCCAACCCAAAGTTTCTCCCAAAGGGTGTGTCAGATTTTCACTTTAACCAGGTGATTAATCTCCCAGTGTACTTCACCAGCCACACCTCGGAGGCTGAGCACAGGCTCTATACTTTGGACTTGTGGCAAGTTCTAGCCTATTACAAGGAGCGCACAGCTGGAGTTCAGGGAGAGGTTCACCAGCTATTTGTCACCTACGCTGAAGATGCAGCTGGCAGACCGGCAGCTAAGCAGACAGTTGGGAGATAGATTGTATCCTGCATTGATCTCTGCTATCTGCATTGACCTCTGCTAGCACCACATCACTACAGGACTTCCAACCTCATGAGTTTGCTTCCTCGTGACGGAGCCATCATGAAGCTGATAGTTTTTTTGGCTAATAGTTTCAGTGAAGCTGCATGATCTACAGTATATGGTAAAACCCCAGCTTGCATTGTTAATAGAGATTGTGGTTTGGCGCCAAAATACAATTCAAATTATTATTTTTTTTTTCTCTCTCACTTCTCTGGCCAAAAAGTTACGCAGCTTGCTCTACGAACCACCTTTAAAATAATTTATTTCAAGTAGCTCTAAGTGCTGTCTGTGTCTTGGCACTAAGCCCCCTGTTAAAAAATATGACTTTAACTTAATCCGAAGCCTGATAGAAGTACTGCCTTAATTCAATGTCGCTTAACACCAGTAACGCAGTCGGTCAGGTATTGCCACCAACACAGGGTTAATTTAAAACTGTAGCTCACTCTGACTATAACTGTGCCTGTTTAAAACCAAATCGGGAGAGAAAGCAGAATAATAGCCAGTGCTCCAGTTTCGTGCAGGCGACTCCCTTGCAATTTAAATGTTTCAGCTGGCCCTTCCCCAAGCCTCCTACTTGATATAACTCTGTACTCTCTCCCTCTCCTTCTCCACAGCTGGGCCAAGTGAGGTCGCGAGGGTCCTGAAGCTGCCCTTCCCCACACTGAAACACTGCAGGTAGGAACTGACAACCGAAAGCCTTGGATTGAGACTGGGTGCAGAACTTCTCAGCTGCCTGCTGAAACGCAGTTTTGTTAGCCTCGCTGGCACTGGGCGCCAGCTGCCCCACTGCTCCTCCACCACCCTTGGCAAACATACTATTATATAGTGAAGCTCATGTGATTGGTAATAACCAATCAGCCCACTTTCCCACTTACAGCCTATACTCTCTCACCGCTAGTGGTCACCATCCCATCCTTCTCTAAATCTATCCGTAAAACAACATGTATATCTACCTGCAGATGCTTGTCGTTATTACCACACTGCTCCCTTTCTCTACACTGCCACCTTCCACTTCCCCAGTCAAAGAGCCACAGTTATGGGACCACAAAGTCTGGCTCTCTGCTTGCCCACTTATTGTGCTCCCCTTAAGCTCCAACTACCATGATCAAGCATGCACCTACTATACCTCCAAACTACATGGCACTGCCTCCCTGACCCACAGGGGATCTCACCCCCCATGCCCTCTGTACACCCCTCACTCAGCCCCCATCCCTCACTACCACCAGCACTACTAGCCCATCTCATAAGCATCCTTCCTATGCCAGTCAGACCCTCCAAAAAAACGCATTTCTCCTCACTCCTATCACCTTGTACCCAAGCTTCTACGGAAAGCTTTTCTCCGTCTCGCCCTCCTCCTCCTACTACTGTCAGGCAATGTGCATCCTAATCCAGGGCCACATACTCCTGGTGCTACAGCCAAGGGCAAGCAAGGCTGCCTATTACTAGCCTCCATCAATATCTGCAGCCTTCTAAGTAAATTCACTTCTCTTCAGGGCTGGATCGCTCAACACGCCCCTGACATCCTGGCATTATCAGAGACCTGGCTCTCAAAAAATAGCCCTGATGCCTCTGTTACCCTCAGTGGCTACACCATCTTTCGAGCAGACAGACTAAGCAAACGGGGAGGTGGTTGTGCCATCTACGTCAAAACCATGCTGCAAGCTCTCCTGGTCTCTCTGCCCCCACTGACCCATGGTGCCCAATCCACTACCATCAAGATCACACTTGGCAAACAGGGTAAAACACTATACGTTATGGCAGTCTACATCCCCCCCACTAACCAAAAGCCTACTTTTGACTCTATACTTTCCAGCATCACCCATCTCCCTCCCAATAGCGAACTAATTATAATGGGAGATTTCAACATGAATTGGCTATCCACCAAATCTGCCACCTACAAAAAGACACCATTCTAGCTGATGACCTCACTCAGATGGTCCTTTCCCCCACCAGACTTGACCCCAGAACAGGGTCCTCCACCCTTATTGACCTCATCTTCACCAACCACCCCAATAACCTTGCCCAGGTTAAAGTGTTTCCTGACGTGCTAAGTGACCACTCCCCTGTCACCTGCTGGTGGTCAAATAAACACCCTCCTAGCCTCCCTAAAGTTACAGTCCAAAGACACCTCAAAAAAAGGGCCTCCTCCCACCTCAAATCGTACCTTGTCTCATGTGATTGGTCACCCATCCATAATGCTCACTCTGTTGACACTGCCCTCCTCTCCTTTATCATCACCTTTAACGCTGCTTGTGACATCTTTGCCCATTCTCAAAGCATATATTAAAAAACAAGGACATCCCCTGGATCTCACAGTCCCTTCTTAATCTGATGCACCATAGAGACAACCTCCGGCTTAGGGCCCAGGACTCCCAGCTCCCCCAGGACAGGCAACTCTATAGAGAGGCCAGAAACAAATGCAACTGGGCCATTCGGCTAGCCAAGGCCACTTACTACAAGGATGCCCTCACCTCCACATGGGGCTCAGGGAAAAAATTCTGGAGCAATTTAAAAGAGCTGAGCAGGAAAACCATTCCCCCGGCACCCTCGAAAATTCTAGTGGATGGTGCCCTCACCCGGTACCCCACTGCCATGCCCAATGCCCTTAATACCACCTTCTCAGATCTCAGTCACATCCTCCCACATAACTTCTTTGACCTAATTCCTAACTGCCCCACAAACACCTCTGCCACTACTGCCCCCCCGCCCTTCCATCTAAGAATCATCTCTTGCAAAGAGGCTAAACCCTACCTCACCAAAGCTTTGATGAACGTACGCTATAGCAGTGACTCTATTGACCTCAAAATGCTCAGGCTAACTCTGGAGGTAACCCTGCCACATCTCACCAAAATTCTTATCTGGTCGCAACGCCTCTGTCAGTTCCCCATGCCATGGAAAAGAGGTATAATCGCCCCCATACTGAAGAGTGGTGACCCCACCTCCACCAGCAATTACTGACCCATCTCGATCCAACCCCCCCAAAGGCAGTCGAAAAAATTGTGTCTGACCAGTTCACCGACTACCTAACCAAATATTCCCTGCTCTGCCATGAATAACACGGGTTCTGGAGGGGGCACAGCACCACCACTGCCCTCCTGGAATTTACCTCATACATTCACAAGGCCCTGGACCAGGGGTCCATAGCAGGAGCAATCTACGTTGACTTGACCAAAGCTTTCGATACTGTCAGTCACGTACTTCTGCTCCACGCCCTTCCCTCCCAACATTTCTCCCCTGAAACAACCTCCTGGTTCAAGGAGCATCTCTCTGGCCAGTCTCAACAGGATAAATTAATACCACCCTTTCCTCTGAAAGACCAGTCCAATCGGGTGTCCCCCAAAGGTCCATTTTTGGCCCTCTGCTCTTCACCCTTTTTCTAAATTCCCTTCCTCAATCATGCAATGGGAAGCTCTTGCTCTATGCGGACGATGCAGTACTGCTCTGGAAACACCCCTACCCAGACTCCCCACAATCAGCCCTACAGGGCTTTTTTACTGAAATTGAATCCTGGTTCTATGAGCATCACCTAGTACTCAACTACAACAAGACCAAATCGATGATCTTTGCTCACTGCCAAAACCCACTCAGTAGTGCTCCACTACGCATCTCAAACTCCCAGGGTCTCCTTCTTGAACAAGTCTCTAACTTCAGATACCTAGGTGTAACTCTGGACACCTCCCTTACCTACCACACACATGTCCAACACCTCTCCTTCACTGTAAACACCAGATTGGGGATCCTATATAGACATAAGCATTGCCTACCCACTCAGGCCCTACATCTCACCGTAACTGCCTCTGTCCTATCTTTAGTCGATTATGGCATAACGATTTATGGATCTGCCAACCAAACGGCCCTATGCAACATCAACATAGCTCTCAATAAAGCCTGCAGACTGGTCACTGGGAGTGATAGAGACACCCACACATGTGAGCTTTACAAACATGCAGACTGGCTCACCTTCGGAAGGTAGACTTAAGTACCACACCACAATCCAAGCCAAAAAAATACTCATGAATCTAGCACCCAAAGGCATCCGCTCCCTCATCCAGACAGTCCCATTCAGAAGGGCCTCTAGACACACCACTGGCACCTCTCTCCTAGTCCCCCACTATAGGACCTCCCTAGGACAAAGGCCCTTCCGATACTGAGCTCCCCTCTGGCTAAATCGCCTACCAGCCTCTAACTCCTTAGCCCCCAGTCTTGACCAATTTAAAACAGACCTTAAGAACCTCCTCCTTGTTTCAGCTACCTGTGACTGCAACCATAACAACTCCACCATCCCAAAAACACAAAAGGAAGCCCAATGCTAGCTAATATAGGGCCAGCGAATGTAGAAAATCCGTAATGGTAGGATAAAAAGGCCTAACCTTACTCCTTGATGGCTTCCTCAGGTCCCTCAATCCCAATGTATATAAAAATCGACTCAGGGTTCAATTAGGACCCCCCGAACCTGTAATCTACCTTGTGGTCACACCAAAGACCAAAAATCCACTTCAGGATCCTAGACGCAATGTATGTACTGAGCCTATGTATAATGCTAGTAAATGTTATGTTTGTGCTTTCTGTACCAACGTGGAGCCTTTGCAAAGGAGTCTTTGACTCAAAGGATTGTAATTCCGATTCTCTTCAATAAATAAATAAATAAATAATTCCCAGGGTACCTCTGCTGCAGGAATAAATGGAACTGGTAGCTGAGCCTGGAGGTCCTGGGGAATTGGGGGAGGGGGTTCGCTTTGGTGCAGTTTCCCTCAGGGAGACACGGCATGCAGTGATGCTAAGACATTGACCTGCATACCTGCAAACCGACATCAGCGACTGCCTGTCCCTCAACCCAGACCTCAGCAGTCTCAGGTTACCCTGTCCTCAGCAAACTGCTATGGGCCAGGGGTGCACTGAGCATGGTAACCCTCCCCCCCAAGAGGAGGAGGAGAGCAGTCCCTGGACACCATCCTACTCCCCCTGGCTGGCCATCCAGCTTCCCGAGTCCGCTTCTGGACCTGGGTCGCTGGTGTTGCGAGTGGTTGCACAACTGCTGCGCTGGCGGTCTGGCATTTTACAAGTGATTTCATGCAATTCTGCAGTGATCTCAACCTTTAGTTGTTGCCCCGGAGATGAAATTTGGAATATTTCAAATTCTAACTGCACTGTGGTCATGCCCCCCTCCTTAGTGTTACAACATAAGATTTATTTCTTCACTAAGGAGTACAGACACTCCAGAGTCCTGCTCCAGTCCTAGCAGCTAAGATTGTCTCTAAATTACTTAATTTGTTTAAAAAAGTGATTTTAGTTTATTTTGGATACTCTGTTTTAATTGAGTTTTATGGGTAATACTGGAGGACTCTGGAACCATGCAAATAGCATAGCGGTACGTCATGGAATTTGCATACATTATGCTGTAGTACTGCTATGCTACTTGTCGTTTTGCTAATTTTGGCATTAGTGAAGCTCTGTGGACCCACTTGTACTACTTATATATCAGTTTATAGTACTCGGGGTTAGTTGATGTGGCCACAGGTGCCAGAACAGGGGGGGCCACTAGGGCCATGGCCCTACCACTTTCATAAGTGGCCCTATCACTTTTTGCTATCATGGTAAAATATTTAATAGGGGAAAATTTACCCCTTACATCCTTGGCCCTACCACTTTTCAAACTGTTCCAGCACCACTGGATGTGGCTGAGTAGTTTTTTTTATCAGTTTATTTGAGTTGGGGGGACCCTGTCCTCAACCCCCTGTTTTATTAAGTTAAGTTGTTGGGGGGGAAGCCCCACAACTCAAATAAATTGATTTAAAAAAAAAAACTAGAGGATTATACCAACTTACCTGTAGCACTACAAGTAGTGTAAACAGGTCAGTAGATCACTAACGCCGAATGAGCCATACTTATGAAAGTAGCGTAAGTGGGTCCAGAGTCCTCCTGTATCGCCATTGTGTGTGTGTGTGTGTGTGTCTTTTTTTAATTTTTCAGTGTTTTTTGTTGGTTCCTTGGAACCGGGGAACTGTGGTTTTCATCGGTTCCTGATTTGACGATTTTAAACAATAAATCCTAATGTTTCCTTTCATAAATTATTTAATTGGGCATTATTTGCATAGCGGTTGAAAATATTTAAAAGGGGAGCGTACAGAATTACATTTCAGGCCTTTTCAACTGGATTGGCATGACTCAAAACCATAAGAAAAGGACAAGCTGTACAGGATTTAAAATGTATAAATCCTGTCAGTGTTTCCTGGTGAAGGCAGGTCACCATGAGCTGAGCTTTGCTTGCTTGGGCCTTAACCATGATTTTGTGAATTATCATCTCTGCAGTTCTGTATCCTACGACAAAGAAAACAAGGGGAGCAAAGAGGGAATCTCTGTTGACTCAAATGTCCACTACAGTGTCCTGTTATGCTCTCCAGTCAAAAGCACAAACATTGTAATGGAGGGGGTTACCCCGATTGTGGAAAGTATGACTGTGCAGGGGCTGAGTAATATTTATTCAATATCATATATCACAATTATCACAAAGGAAACCCACAGGAGGGTGGTATGAAACCCCACAGGGGAAGGAAACAACTCCTGGTGGGGGACTCAATCATTAGGGGGGTAGACGTGGGGGAGGAAGGGGATAGGGAGGTAAGGTGCCTTCCTGCCGCCACGGCTTGGAGGGACAGGAAGCGAATCCTCAGGATCGTGGGAGCAGCTGCACAAGGGAGGGAGCTGGATGTCATTGTCCACCTAGGGACAAATGACCTGGCTGTAAATGGGATCAGAGCAGTGAAAGAGGAGTTTGTGGAGTTGGGGAGGGGCCTTAGACAAGTAGCATGTACGGTAACCTTCTCAGAGGTACTGTCTGTCTATGGCAAGGATGATGCCAGGGTATTCCACACCATGGGATTCAATGAATGATTGAAAAACTGGTGTGGAGCTTAGGGTTTTGGCTTCACTGGGGACTGGGGAGCCACCTGGAGGGATGCAGGCTTATACTGGCGCGATGGTCTGCATCTGTCGGGGGGGGGGGATCCAGGATTCTAGGTGACAGGTTTAAATGCTTCATTGGCAAGCATTTAGACTAGCCAAGGGGGGAGGCACTGAAAAGGAGCAGGGAAATCCCAGCCTCCCCCCACAAAGCACAGTAGTTAGAGAGGTAAACACCAAGGCAGAGAAGTCCGTAGGGAGCAGGACAGGGATAAATGCAGAAAAAGGTGTTAAGGACAGGGATGGGGGTACAAGGGGTAAGGCCATAAAAAATAAATGGAAGGTGATGAGTACCAATGCCCATAGTCTGTGCAACAAGCTCCCTGAACTAGTGGCCTTAATGGAAGAGGGATGCCTGGATGTTGTGGCAGTCACTGAAACATGGTACACAGAGAACCATGAGTGGGAAGTCAACATACCAGGATCACAGTCTACAGGAGGGACAGGATGGGTAAAAGAGGAGGAGTAGTAGCTCTATATAAGGGAAGGGATTAAAGCAACAGAACTAAACAGTAAACAAGAAGTTGATGAGTCAGTATGGGTCACCCTGGAGACAGGAAATGGCACCACAGTCCGCATGGGGGTTGTGTTCAGACCCCCATCTCAGGCAGAGGAAATGGACAAGGAAATGATAGAAGGCATCCTTAAAATGGCAGAAAAAGGGGAGATATTGTTGATGGGGGACCTGAATATGCCAGATGTTAACCGGGGTACCTTTGCTGTGGGCACACCCAAGAGCAGGGTCATTATTGATGCCCTACAGGGGCATGCCTCAGACAGCTAGTGTTGGAACCCATTCGGGAGGGAGCAATCTTAGACCTGGTACTCTCTAATGGGGAAGGAGAAAGGATCTCAGATTTAGAAGTGGGTAGCCATCTGGGAACAAGTGACTATCAAACAGTATGGTTCACAGTAAACACGGCCATAGAATCAAGCCATACAAAAACAAGAGTATTGGACTTTAGGAAGGCTGACTTTGGGAAAATGAGAGAGTGTCTGAGAAAAGCACTAGCAAATGGGCAAGAAGGAGGGGTGGAGAAACAATAGGGAATAATCAAAACAGCCATCACAGAGGCAACAAGCCTTTGTGTGAAGCAAATCAATAAAACAAAATGAAAGAAAAAAACACTATGGTTCTCAAGAGAGGTGGCAGGGATGGTTAAGGAGAAAAGGATAGCATTCAGGAAATATAAGGAAACACAGAAGGAGCAGGACAGAGAACTTTATTAGTTAAAGCAGAAGAAGGCAGGGAAGGCAGTCAGACTAGCAAAGGCACGAACTGAGGAAAAGATAACCAACTCTGTTAAGAAGGGGGATAAAAACCTTTTATAGGTACATTAGGGAGCGAAGAAAGACCAAGGGAGGGATACAGAGACATGTGGGCAGAGGGTGACAGTGAAAAAGCAGGGATACTGAACGGATATTTCTGCTCAGTATTCACAACAGATGAGGAGGGGGGAGGTGCCTAAACTAAACAAGGGAGAAACTCTGAATGGGGGGTCGATACCAGTCCATTCACAGAAGAAAGGGTTTTGAAAGAACTCTTGAAACTGAGGGTGGACAAAGCAATGGGGCCTGATGGGATTCACCCAAGAATACTAAAAGAACTAAGGGTAGAACTAGTAACACCACTGACTACTCTCTTTAACAAATCATGGGAGGATGGAGTGGTACCTGAGGACTGGAGGAGGGCAAATGTGATTCCACATCACAAAAGTGGGAGCAGGGCAGAGGCAGGAAACTACAGACCAGTTAGTTTGACTTCAGTGGTAGGGAAAAATGATGGAATCACTTCTAAAGGAAAGAATTGTTGAGTACCTAGAGGCCAGTGGGGCACAGGACCCAAGGCAGCATGGTTTCACAGCAGGAAGGTCATGTCAGACGAACCTAATAGATTTCTTTGATTGGGTGACCAAAGTAGTAGACCAGGGAGGGGCTGTGGATATGGCCTACCTAGATTTTAGCAAGGCATTCAACACAGTCTCACAGAAAAGATTAATATACAAGTTAGCCAGCCTTGGAGTGGGTCCCAAGATAGTCGCCTGGATAAAAAACTGGCTGGACAACAGGACACAAAAGGTAATAGTAAACGGAGTCCACAGTGAAGAAAGGAGGGTAAATAGTGGGGTACTACAGGGTTCGGTACTGGGACCGTTCCTCTTTAATATCTTTATAAGTGACATTGGAGAGCACCTGGAAGGAAAGGGATGCCTCTTTGCAGATGACACAAAGATCTGCAACAGGGTTGATACACAAGGTGGGGTGGAAAGAATGAAAGGGGACTTGGCAGGGTTGGAGGAATGGTCAAATACATGGCAGCTCAGATTCAATGCAAAGAAGTGCAAGGTAATGCATCTGGGAAACAAAAACCCAGGGGAAGAGTACACAATGGAGAGTGAGTTAATAACAACAACAAAAATCGAAACAGACCTAGGAGTAATTATATCAGATGACCTAAAGGTGGGCAAGCAATGTGAGAAGGCAGTAAGGAAGGCTGGGGGATACTGGGATGCATAGGGAGAGGCATCAACAGTAGAAAACAAGAAGTTGTTATCCCTCTCACAGACAGTTAGTGAGACCCCATCTGAGTACTGTGTGACTTCTGAGACCCCATCTCTGCAAAGACATAGACAGAGTGGAGGCTGTTCAGAGGAGGGAACCAAAATGGTGCACAGTCTGCACCAGAAGACATATGAGGAGAGACTAAAGCAACTTAATATGTATACCTTGAGGAAAGGAGGGAGGGGGACATGATAGAAACTTTCAAGTATCTCAAGGAATTAACAAGGTACAAGAGGGTAGTATCTTTCAGAAGAAGAGATGTGCAAGAACAAGGGGGCACAATTTGAAGATGGAGGGGGGACGGCTCAGAGGTAATGTTAGAAAGTTTTTTTTTCACAGAGAGAGTTGTGGATGCAGGGAACAGCCTTCCTGAGGAGGTTGTGCAGTCAGGAACAGTGGGAGAATTCAAGAATGCATGGGACAGGCATAAGGCAATTCCAGTGGGGGGCAAGAGGAAGTAAGTTGTTGATTAACTAGAATCTGCAGCTTATCCATCAGGTAGGGAAATGGGCAGACTGGGTGGGCCAAGCGGTTCTTATCTGCCATCAAATTCTATGTTTCTATCATGAATAGTAGGGCTTCAAAATATTCAGAAGCCCTTCTGGAATAGGGGACTATTAGTATTCAGGAGAGTATTCAGCCATCTGCTGGAATGCAACAAACAAAATAAAGAAACTGCCTCAACCCTCCTCTCCCAGTCCAAACCCAGTAAAATACAATCACCCTTCCCACCACCCTATGTCAGCAGCCTAGTCCCCCCTTCCCCGCAGAACTCAGTTTACTGTATTAATATTCATTGAGTTATAAATAATCCCAGGACTGGCAGCCATCACAACCTGCCCTCCTCTATGGCCGGCTGTCTTTGGATGAATGAAAGCACTCGTTGCGCTTGCTCTGTGTAATAGTAAAACCAGCTGATCACATGATCACTGTTGCAGGGAGCAAGTGTGTGAGCACTTTCATTCATTAGGTGACCCGCCATGGAAGAAGGCGGTCTGTGCTGTTAGCCTTCCTTTCATTGCAACTTCAGAACTGGGTGCTGGGGAAGCAGTTGGGAGTGGTTTGCTGCCAGGGTGGAGGTACAGGGAGTACATGTCATGTGGGATTAGTTTTTAGCACAATCATTTTTTTATATGAAGATATTGACTAGCCATGGAGACAGGCGGGTTGTGCCGGTCACCCATCATGGAGTTATTTATGATTTAATTAATACAGCAAATTATTGGTGCTGGGAGAGGAGAGTGGGATTGGGCTTCTGACAGAGGGTGAGGGGTGGCAGGATTGTATTTTACTGGTTTAGGCTAAGGAGGAGGGTGGGGTTTTTGGAAACAACAAGTCTGAGGGAAGGTCTTTTTTTTTTTTCCTTTTCATTTTACACACATACCGAATACCTCAATATTTGGATGCTGAATACTGAATATTTGGCCAGGGCCAAATCAAGGGAAGGGCAAAAGAGACAATGTCCTGGGGACCAGGGCCATAAGGGGGCCCCAAAGATGAGCTTTCCTTGTAGTTTGACAGCTATCAATGACTAAACAGTGAGGATCATTAAAGGTATGAACTACACCTGTGTAAAAGGCTGAATGCAGGCAAAATTACATAGAAGCATAGATAGTGATGACAGAAAAAGACCAACAGTCCATCAAGTCTGCCCAAGTTACCTATCTAACCCTGGGTCCTGCTGTCCATCCAGGGTCCCCTCAACCCCCCCATTCTCCTTCCCAGTTCTGTTGCCTGGGTGACCATTATACCCTACACTCTGTCCCAGCTGTGCTTGAAACCAAAAACTGTGTTCCATGGCTCCACCATCCTCTCTGTAAAATAATGCTTCGTCGTGTCCCTCCTAAACCTCCCTCCTGTCAGTTTCCATTCATGGCCCCATTACCTCAAACTAGCATTTTAAGTTCATTGCAGTTCACCTTGTTTATTTCCTTTAGGAACTTGAAGGTTTCTATCATATCTCCCCTGCCCTTTCTGGTTCCAGCGAGTACATGTTCAGTGTCTTGAGGCGCTCCTCGTAAGACCTGCCCTGCTGGCCCTGAATCATTTTTGTCACCCTGTGCTGCACTGTCTCCAGTCTGTCCCTATCCTTCCTAAGGTGAGGAGTCCAGAACGGAGCACAGTGCTCCAGGTGCAGCCTCACCAATAATCTATAAAGGGGTAGTATTACCTCCTTCAAACTGCTGTCAATACCTCTCCCTCTACACCCCAGCATCCTGCTTGCCTCACCATAGGCCTTATTGCACTGGTTTGATTGCTTGAGGCTGTCACTGATGACACCTCCTATATCACATTCCTCAGCTGTAGCACTAAGTCCCCCCACCCACCCATCCAGTGCTCTGTCCTAGGGTTCTTATTCCCAAGGTGCATTACTTTGCTCTTTCTGGTGTTGAATTTCAACTGCCAAACCTTAGACCACCCCACTAGCTTTTGTAAATCACTCTGCATTTCCATGATTCCCTCATCGCTAACCATTCTACCACAGAGCTTAGTGTCATCTGTGAAGAGACACAGCCTGTCATGGATACTCTCTCCAGTGTTCTGATGAACATATTGAAGAGGACTGTGCCCAGGACAGATCCCTGAGGCACACTGCTCATGACCTCCCTCTCTTCTGATTTGACTGCATTGACCACAACCCTGTGCTGCCCACCCTTTAACCAGTTTCCCACCCGGATCACTATGTCCTTAGCTGCACCCAGATCCTCCATCTTCTTCAGCAAGCGTCTGTGGGGGACCAAGTCAAAAGCCTTGCTGAAGTCAAAATAGAGCAAATCCATAGCATGGCCCCTATTTATTTCCCTCATCACCCAGTCAAAGAAAAATATCAGGTTTATCAGACAGGACCTTCCTCCCATGAACTCATACTGTTTACTATCTTGGAGACTGTTGCTTTCCAGGTAGTCCACAAGATCTTCCTTAATCAGTGACTCCATCAGCTTCCATATGATGGAGGACAGACTGTCAGGTCTGTAGTTCCCTGCTTGTTCCTTGTCCTCTCTCCCTTACAGAATGGAACAATGTCCCCCACCCTCCAGTCCTTAGGAACTACCCCCATCTGTAGTGAATGGTGGATTAGTCCTACCAGCAGATCACTTAGTTCCGCTGCCAGCTCCCTGAGAATCCTCAGATACAACGCATCTGGTGCCAGGGTCTTATCTATCTTTAGCACCACCAGCCCTTTCTGTACCCTGTCTCTTGTAAATATTGGCCTTCTCATCACTGGGACCCCGTTATCAGCCTCTTTGATGCCACTGTCAGGGAAGGGCCCCCCCCTTCCTCCCTCGTGAAAAGTGAGCAAAAATAATTGTTATGGACGGCAGCCTTTTGCCCATCCTCTTCTATCATCCTACCCCCCCAACAGCCTAACAATTCCCCCTTTCTTTCTTTTTTCCCTAATATATCGGAAGAAATATTTTTCTCCACCCTTGACCCCTTCAGCAATACGCAGCTCTGTGTCTGCTTTAGCCTCCCTAACTGCCCTCTTTACTTCCTTGCTTCTCAGAAAATATTGTACTCATTCTTCCACCCCATTTCTTCTTGTATTTGTAGAAGGCCTTTTTCTTAGCCCGCACCACATTCTTGACCTCTACTGAGAACCATAATGGTCTCTTGAACGTATTCCTTTTGGTTACTGTTCTCATGTATAACTTGGATGCCTTGAGAATGACCCCCTTTATTACCCCCAACTCTCTTCCATGCCAACCAAATTGTCTACCCTGACTAGTTTTTCCCTGAACAGTTCCCTCAGCCCACTGAAGTCCACCTTCTAAAATCAAGAACTTAGTTCTTGATAGAGGAATTCCAGCTCTTTAGGCCAGTTTGAACCAAATGGAGTTATGGACACTGTTCCTAGTGGCTCCCCTCCACTCACCGCTCTTACCACCTCTGCGTTGGTAAACACCACATCAATTGTGGCAGCCTGCCTGGTGGGCTCCATAGCATGCTGTACCAGGAGATAGTAATGGATTGCGTCCAGTCGGGCCTGACATCTGGTGCTTCTGGCCACCGGAACATCCAGTCAATGTCTGGCAGGTTCTGATCACCTACTACCAGTACTTTCCCTTTGCTACCCCTCTTTCAAGCTCTTATGTGAGCTCTCTGTCCCTCTCTTTCTCTTGCCCTGGAGGTTTACAGACCACCCCAAGCATAGTTTCTTGCCCAAGGTTGTTGTGCGATGCACCCAAAGCAACTCTGACTCACTGTTATGTGCTCCCATCTTCCACCACCTCAATATCATCCCTGACACAGAGGGATACTTCTCCCCCTCTACCTTTTCCTTTGTCCCTCCTGAACAATGAGTACCCAGGCACTGTCAGATCCCAGTCATTATTTTCTGTTGCCCACGTTTCCATAATGGCCACAAGTTCCACCTCAGTGTCTGCCATCAGTGCCTGAAGCTCACTGATTTTATTATCCAGGATCCTGGCATTAAGGCATACTCCATTCTACCTGGCCCCTGAACCCTCTTTGCTATTCCTCTATGACCATTGTGTTTCCCATGCTCTTTTAACCTCTTGTTCTTCTTGTTTTTTACACACTTATTTCCCCTCTCTAGTGTCCCTTCACATAGCCTAGATTTTACCTCATTCCTTTTAATACCCACTGAACTGCTATTAGCACCCAGATGTGGGGGAGTATCAGATATGATCCCCTTCTTTTCATCTGTCTCCATGGTTTCCCTAGCCCCAGTCTGCCCCACAGTCATTTTAAATATGCAGCATAGACATCAAACTTCTTCCCTGGGGCACAGGCCCCCTCTCTTGTCTGGTGAAGTTCATCACCCTTGATCAGTCTCTGTACCAGAAGTCCCCCCAATCCCCCACAAAGTGGTACCACTTTTCCTGACACCATCCTTTAAGCCAACTATTAAAATCCTGTATTACATGACCCTTATCCTGTCCTGCTTTCACTCCCTGCCCCACACAGGGAGGACCTCAGAAAAGGCCAGGGAGGCTGGGTGTACTGCCAATCAGTCCCCCAGTCTACAGAAGCTCTGTTTCACCATCTCCATCAACTACTTCAGCAGACCATTGGTTCCCTGGTGTACCAGCACCACCAGCTCCCCCTGCTCACTCTCCACCATCCTTCCTATCCTGTCTAAATCCCAGATGGCTGATGCCCCATCACTGGACCATCCCCCTTCCTTCCAACCCCCCCAACCTCTCTTCCCCCTAGTCAATAAGTTCCTGACATTTAAGACTGTCCTGGTATATGTTCTCCCCTTGTGTGCCATTACCTTGTACTGCCATCCCAATGACTGACTCTGCGGTCCCCCCACCACGATGCCAGGTGCCTGAACCTCCTCTAGGTTTGCAAAAGGATTCACCATCTGGAAGGTGCTTGGGTGAACAACCTCTTTATGGCTACCCCTGCCCCCTTCCCTCCCTACTACTCCTCCCCAGCCCCTCCTCCAGAGTATATCCCTAGAAATGAGTGCCACCACAACTGACTGCCTCACCTCTGAACCCCATCCCCATAAAGACTTGTACTAAATGGACAACTAATTTATAGTGCTCACCCAGATAGGGTGTAGCTGTAAGACTCAGCTGTAGTACAGACAGCCTTTGTAGTGCTCACTCTGGTAGCGTGAAGCTGTAAGATTTTACTAGAGCACATAGCAACCCTGCAATTGAAAACTGCACTAGTCCTAGCACAGATACGTGTGTGTAATTAAATTTTACCTTAGCAATGTATGTTAACTGTAGCTGATTAGACTACTTCATTAACCTGCAGTACACACCCAGATAGCTTACCAGTAGGACTTAGTAGTAGTTAGCGTCTCAAACAATTCTCCCAGATGCAATGCAGATACTTATGCATATCCAGTTTTACCTGGGATGCAACGGGCAGGGTTCCTGGCTGCTGGCTGTTTCCTGACTGACTCCTGGCAGACCCCTTTGATGTCCTTTGCTGCTCAGTTCTTCACTCAGAGGGCTGCAGTGTGGAGGGCCACTAGAGCAGTGGTGAAATTAACAGAAGGAAGAGTGGCCATGCACGCTGGTTGGTGGCAGGTCTCTTGATGGGCAGAGCTTATAGCTGGTAATGGGGTCCTCAGAACAGCAATGGTAGCTGAGATTGTTGGGGGGAGAAGTCACTCATGAAATCCAAAAGTGACTTTCCACTTGAAGATACAGAAGGCACTGCCATTTCGGGTGCTCCCAGTGATCAGACACTGAAATTTAAACTCGGCGGTGGGGACTTGATTCAAAATGTGCATCTCTTCTGGTTGTGCACACTGATTGCTGGCTGGTCTCTTAGTGGATGGGGCTTGCAGTTGATAATTGGGTCCCCAGAACAGCAGCAGGAATGGTGCTCATCAGAGGGGGGAGAGGTCATTCACAGAAGTCAAAAGTGACTCTCCACCTGAAGATGCAAGAGACGCTGCCAGTTCTGGTGCTTCCAATGGTCAGATGCCGAAATTTAAACTTGGCGGTGGGGGCTTGTTTTAAAAAGTGCACCTATTATGACTTTGCTTTAGTGAAATTCTGTGTAATTTTCATGAAGATCTCACTACATTTCACCAAAATATGATGTTCAGTTATTTTCATATCCAGAAGCAAATGGTTTGATACCTTTTATTGGACCAACATAGATGTTACAAAAAGAAAACAATGTCTAAGCTTTCAAACCAACCAAGTCCTTCCTTGGAGACTTATAACAGTTGTTCAGAGAGTCACATTCTATTAACACCCAGATCATACATTAAAAAAAAACAGAAAAAATTCTCATTGGTTTATAGTGCCTATTTCAAAAAATCCCAAATTTAAATGGAATGAATAGCATCCCATTAGCTTGCTACTATTGCAAATCTTTTCAAGGTCAATTGACATCCAAAGTAGATAAGTTGAACACTCAAGCAGACAAAACCTCTAACTGAAATTATTAATGAATGAGTGTGTTATGAGAATACTTTCAAAATTTAAAGCAAAACATTTAGATTTAATACCATATAGTTAATTGGTTATATACTCACTATTGTACTTTGAACATTTTAAGATGCATGAACTCATTTTCTAGGTGGGCCTTGAGAGATTTATTTTTTTATTTGGCAATAATACTGACAATTGATATTATCTTGTAAAAATATTGTTACAGCACTGTAAGTTTTATTGTTTATGAAGTGTGTTAGCTGGCTAAGAGTATAGTTTAGACAATATCTCTAGATAAGTTTAATTCTGTATGAATGTGTTAAACAGTTGTTCATACAAAATACATTTTTCTTATTCCCCTCTTATTCCCATACATACATTTCTGTTGTACAGTTTTTTTTTTTATCATACAATACTATCAAGTTTTAACTTGGACATTTGTGGTTATAAATCTAAAGGTCTTGCTTTTAATTTTGAATGTGTTCTCATAACACACTCATTCATTAATAATTTGAGTTAGAGGTTTTGTCTGCTTGAGTGTTCAGCTTATCTACTTTGGATGTCATTTGACCTTGAAAAGAGTTGCAGTGATAGCAAGCTAATGGGATGTTATTCATACCATTTAAATTTGTGAGTTTTTGAAATAGGTACTTTAAACCAATGAGAATTCTTTCTGGTTTTTTATGTATAATCTGGGCGTTAATAGAATGTGACTCTCTGAACAACTGTCATAAGTCTCCGAGGAAGGACTTGGTTGGTCCGAAAGCTTAGACATTGTTTTATTTTTGTAACATCAATGTTGGTCCAATAAAAGGTATCAAACCATTTACTTCTGGGTCTGTTCTTACAAGGACCAATACGGAAACTAATCTATTTCTGTATGTCAGTTATTTCCATTTAATTCTAAAACCACTCTTCCACATCTCACCAAATGTGGCTTGTTTGCAGCTCTCTACCACATATATCAGTCAGTATATATATTATCGGTGTCAGTGGCTCAGCAGGTAGCACACTCGCCTCTGAGGCCAGGAGATCAGAAGGCTGTGGGTTCTATCCCCACACCAGGCACTTGGGTTAATATCCCAATACTGACACTGCAGTGCAGCATGAGGATGGGGTGCTGCACTCTTGAGGTGCCGTCTTTTGGATGAAATGTTAAACCGAGGTCCCATCTGCCTGTTCTGGTGGTAGTTCAGGTGGGTGTTAAAGATCCCATGGCACTTCTCAAAACGAGATGGGGAATTTCCCTGGTGCTCTGGCCAGATTTCCCCCCATTCACTAAAATACCACCAACAGCTTAATCTGGTTCAAAGTCAGTTGGCATTCATCTGTATCCCCCTCTCCCAGGTCATGCCTGACAATAGGCAGAATTTGTCTAGTGCACTTAACTGGTCAACAAAAACTAAATAAAACAAGTAAAATAAAAAAAAATAAAAAATATACGTGTTCCAAGTTTCAGATCTCTAACTTCAATATTTGGACTGTTCTAGATTAAATTTTGCAAGTACAAAATGTGCAACATTATAAGCCTCTGCAACTCTAAAACTGGAGAACACAATATTACCATGTTAACCAGGTACATAGACCTAAAAGTGAAGCTGTGTCTACCTTTCAGTCTCTTGCTCAAATGATATCCATGTTATAAGAAGCCAAAAATTGTGAAATAACATCAGTGCTTAAAGTCTTTCA
The DNA here is from genome assembly GCA_016271365.2 of Neoceratodus forsteri. Lineage (NCBI taxonomy): Eukaryota > Metazoa > Chordata > Ceratodontiformes > Ceratodontidae > Neoceratodus > Neoceratodus forsteri. The sequence goes on along the minus strand of CM057453.1, from coordinate 148,136,058 downwards.
TGAGTTGTTGTGAAAACTATGGAATTTTATGATAATTTTGTGGAAGCCATATCCATGAATTTTGCTGAGCCACACAGATGATCTGTTATGAAGAAGAAAGGAAAAGTTTGCATAGAGTACTATTAAATTTGGAATCATAGATGACTTCACTGTTAAAGTAGCATGAGAGATGATGGGGCATTGCAGGACTGTGAGGCTGACGCAGGCAAAGTGATTTGCCTGCCTGCTTTACAAGTCATATGAGTGTGATCCATTGCCATGCAGAGCAGCTAGTAGGAAGATCTGACTGTTGTCTGCACTGTGATGTGGACTACACGTTCTGAGGACATGAGGAGGTCATTTATTGACTTAGGAATGTTCTTAAAGGAAAGATGTCAAGAGGATCTTCTCAATGGTCCTCATGGACCTGGGGTCTTTGAGAAAAGACAGTAACAGAAAATCAGACAAACTAACTTTGTGTTTCAGTAACACTCTGTTGAAAGAGTTAGGATCTTCTTTTTCTGGTCAGCTAGAGGGCATTCTGGGGCAAGGAATGCCCGAATGCTCAAAATGGGCTGCAGTTGTGCTGGGGAGGGGGTACTAATCATGCCAAGGGACAGGGCAGTCAGAGGAGTTTAAACTAAAGGATAGGGGTTGTGGAGGCATCTCATATAGGGGGTCGCCAGTAGCAGATGTTACAGGAGATGCATCAGTTTACCAAGGGGAACAATATGCCTCCAGTTGTAACAAGGAAACACATAGTAACAACAGTTCTGACTTAACAGCAAGTCATATAAGAATCATACCCAGCCAGAGAGCCTGATGTACTTGGATGTCCAGAACTTTAAGGCACTCAGAGAGATCTAGTGGGGTAGAAAATGGCTTCGGCACCAAGAAGGATGAATTCTAGCTATGCCCATCTGACAGAAAAAGTAGTGGCTTCCTTTTTAAGGGAATGTGTCACTGTGATGAACAAAGAGGATATCAGAAAGACAAGCAGTTCTACTTAGTCCATCTGGTCAAGCTACAAAAAAGAGGAGGGGTAAAATAGTCACACGAGAAGGAACGGAAGGACTGCTAATGGCTTGGCTCAGTTTATTAAATGCAGTGGTGAAACATGCTTTCCAAAGGAAAAAATCCACAAGTGGAATTTTGGTAGCATTACCTATTACACAACCATGAATTTTTGAGAACATTTTACCACTTGCTGTAGTAATTTGTGGTATTTTCACTATACATGTTAAACCACCAAACACAATTTCTCCAGCTAGACTCCAGGACCAATTGGCATTGGGTAAGCATGCCAAATTTCAGGAGAATACCTGCTATAGGAGCTGAGCTATATAAATGTGTATATGTTTGGAAAAAGTTCACAAAGTTTCACAAATAATTAAACTCTAAAATTAAGAGCAAATTTAACTTAAAATGTATTTAAATCTCTTCATATTTAGCCATTTTAGACCCTTCCAAGAAAGGTATGCATGCACATTTTCAGGTATCTGGCTCCAAAGGGGCCGAGTTGTAAGCAGCGAAATATTTTCAGAGCATTTCACAAAAAATACATTTTCAGCCCCTATAAGTTCAAGAGTACTCATCAAATATCAGGACATTTGACTTTCCCTTAGGAATCCATACAAGTAGGCATGCCAATGTTTACAAATTTTACGACGTTCCATGACATTTTTCAAAAATTCATAAACTTTCTTGAAAATTCCATGAAAATAGAATTTACTCATTTTGCCCAGTCCTAGTGTATTCCCAAAGGCACACAATATTGTGGTTTGTACTCACAACTTAATCTACTTCTAGAAAGGCAAGACACTTGAATAGGCAATTCCTTTTATTTAATAGAATTTAAAAAGGTATCTGAATGTTTTTGCAAAGCTTTTAAACCCAGTATGAATCATATAGTCTCTGCATTCGCAAAGCATGGACTTACTGGGGAAGAAGTCCCAAACATGCTCAGTCTTCATAGTTCTGATGTTAGCCACCCATGGATGATACAGTACAGAAATGTACTTACATTATAATGGACAAGGAGACCTGTTTAAGGATAACAATCCCATAGTTCCCAAACACTCATAAAGTGTAATAATGCCAATAACATAACTTTATATGAGAACTTCTGCCACTATTGCTCACTCTGTTGTTTCAAACTCTACAGGTTAGTTCTTCCTCCTGCAAACAACAGTTTCCATTTACAGGCAACTGTTCTCTTTACTGCAGAATTTCAATTTAACCACTCTCTTAAATGTGTTATGTTTCAGAATAGATGATGAGGTTAGAGGTACAGTCCTTTCTTTTCTAGATGACTGCAAGAGCATTTAGAAGAGGTGGTCAATCAAGTTACTGAAGAAAAGATCCCAGCTATGACCATGATTATACTTATTTCTCAAGATCTCATTCAGATTAGTGTTTGCAATGTCTTAGTGGATGGTAACAGGGGAGGGTGTGCAAAGGGTGAGGGTAGAGTGGCCTTTAGCCTCAATATGTCCTGGGGCCCAAGGCAGGCTGCCTTAATCCAGCCCTTCTTGAATAAAACCAATCAATCAGTTTAGGTAAGCAAACTCAGAGAAAAATATCTCTTTAAAACTGCAACATTATGGTACATACAGTATAAAAGGCACAATACAGGTAGAATAAGTTACATATTATATAACACATTATAGTTCCACAGGTCGCACCAGGAGATGAGCAACTTGCTGTTCAGTGTGCCTTCCTGGTGAAACATTTCAATACATAAATAAATATACAGACAATGCATATTTGGGTTAAAGTGTGTACACAGATGACAGTCAGATCAATAACATTCACAGTGACTGTACAAAAATCAAGTAATTAAGGCTTCGAATCATGAAACAGATACATCAGTTTAGTAAATTTTTGCATTTGCAACCAGGAATATGGTACTGTATTGCTGTTGACACTGTGAACTTTTCAGCTTTAGTTCATGCTCGTGGGACATAATACCTGAACAGATCCTTAGATCTTAAACCGGTCATAGTAGAAGTCTTGATCAATAAAAGATCTGTGAAGTAGACAGGGGCTCTGTCCAAGAGCACTTTATAAACAAACATATACCAATGTTGGAGTCTCCTTAGTGTCATTGACAGCCACCCCAAAGAAGAATATAATAGACAATGATGGGTCCTCCATGGGAAACTGATGATGAATCTAACTGAGCTACAATAAAGAGCAGTCAGTATATCAAGCAAAGCAGTGGTGGTGGTGTTTTGCTGGATTAAATCCCCATAATCAAGTTGTGCAAAAATCTATGAGTTAACGAGCTGTTATGAATGAAAACACTAAATAGAGCCTTATTTATGTAAAAAAGGATAGTAACCTTTTTAGTTTACTGGAGAGATGCTGAATATAATTAAAAACAAAAAAAGATTACCATCCAAGAAAATTCCTAGATATTTGCATGAACAAACCATTGTAAGTTTAGTACCATCTTTAGCATGTATTAAAAGATCAGAGAGACTACTGTCAGTCTATTTGCAAAACATCAGCAATTTTTTTTGTATTCAACAAAAGTCTGAGATCAAACAGTGCCCCTGTATTTTGTTACATTCATTCTAGAGTACATCTCTGGCTACTGCTGGGCCCTTATGCTTGGAATACAAAACTGTGTTGTCTGCATACATAAAAAAGTTTGTACAATTGCTGCTCTTCCAGTCTTTGTTCATAAGTGTAGCCCTGCATCCCCTCTACAGACTTAGTAACTTTTCACTGAACTATTTCTATTCTGTTTATCTGTGTTAGTATCTGCAGTTAGTAACTGGAGTGCCCATAGCTGACTACAGCATTCCAAGTGTGGCCTGACCAATGATCTGTAGAATAGTGGCATTACTTCCCTACTTCAGAATAACAAAATTTCTCTTAATACAGTTGATTGTTGTGGGTTCTAGCCCCACAGCAGGAACTTGAGGTAAAATCCTAATGCTGATACTGTAATGCAGCATTGGGGGGGGGCTTCATTCCTGATGTGCCTGATTAAGATGATAAACCAAGGTCCCATCTGCCTGTTCTGGTGGTTGTTCAGGTGGATGTTAAAAATTCCATGGTACGTTTCAAAAAAGTAGGGGAATTTCCCCCAGTGTCCTGGCCAGATGTCCCCCATTCACTAAATATTTAGTGACTAAAAATACCACCAACAGCTTAATGTGGTTCAGTTTCAGTTGCCTTCCACCTGTATCCCCTACCACCCTGGACGAAGCTGAAAATAGGCAGTATTGTCTAGCCCTCCTTTCCTGGTCAGCAAAAACAAACTAACTAACTAACTAACTAAAATGAATAAAAAAGTTACTGCACATTTTAATGATTGCCTCACACTATCTTGTTGATGTAAGGTTGTAAGTACTGCTTACTGTTCTAGAACTCCTACTAAAAAAAGGAGATAAAACAGCTGGAGGCAGTGCAACGAAAGGCAACAAAAATGATTCAGGTGCAGCAGGGGCAGTCATATGAATAAAGGCTGGAGATCCTGAATATGTACTTATTGGAGGATAGAAGGGAATAGGGAGACATGATAGAGACCTTAAGCTACCTAAAGGGCATCAATAAGGTAGACCCTGGCCACCCAATGGTCCATAAGAAGCGCTAGGCACTCCTGCACTGATGACCCTGGTTTGGGACTGAACTCAGGAGGCAGGTCAGGTGGCTAGGGGACTGGGATAGTGCTGCCATGCAGCAGCAAACCCAGCCAGGGGAAGGTGGCATCCTGGTTCTGCCACCATAGTGACCCATGCAGTGGGCCGAAGGAGCTTGTCTCCCCCACAAGGCATTGCTATATGCATGAGGGTCCATGCAGCCTGTGCCAGATGCCAGGGGCAGGGTAAGGGAGAAAATACAGAAAAAAACATATTTCCCTACCACTGAGTGGCAGCCCCCTTGCTTTTGGGTCCCACACCATGCAGATCCCCACTGACTTGACGGTTGAGGGGGGGAGTGGCAAATGGGACCAGGGGCGGCTACACAAGGGGCCCAAAAAAAGGTGGAGATGGCAGTGGGGGAGAAAAAGTTCTATAGGAAATAAATAAGGTAGACTCTAGTGAACTGTTCAAGACCAGTGACAACAAAATTACAAGTGGAAGCAGCTGCAAACTGAGTGACGTACATTCCAGAGGGAGGTCAGGAGGCATTTCTTCATGGAGAGAACAGTAGATGGGTGAAACAGGCTGCCAGAAGAGGTGGTAAGCACAAAATCCATAGCTATCTTAAAGAGGGCTGGTATGAAGTTAAGGGGAAGGTTATTGTGTCCAGGGAGATGGGGCAGAGCAGCACGTAACCTAAGATACATGGGCTCCAAATTGGGCAGATCTGAAAGACCACACAGCCTTCTTTTGCTTGCAAACTTCTTATGTTCTTATAGATGATAAGAAACAGTTTTTTTATACCTCTAGATGCCTTCCTCTTTTCCTTTTAATGTCTATCCAATATTCTGAAATGTTTTTAACATTTTTTCTAAAATTGATAATCTAAGCGTTTTTTTTACCTTTTTAACTACTCTGAACTCCTTTCTCCTCAGCAGTTGCTGTTCTCTCTCTCTCTCTCTCTTCATACATCCTCATCTTTCTCTTCATACTTCCTTAACATTCTATGTCATCAGTGTCATCAGTAACACCGTTCAAGGCCATTCAGATGAACAGTGTGAAACAGAGTAACTGATATCATGGAATGTCTCTGAAATCTGCAAAGAAAAAGCAACAACCAAGAAGCATCTCATTTTCAGCGTGGGATCTGCCTCAAAGTAATTTTACAGCTGGGGTAAGTGAAGCACAAGGAAGTCAAGTGGCTGGGGTGGGATCAAACACCATATCCCTCGCTACAGTACTAGCACCATACCAAAGGCAGTTTTAGCACATTTAAATATTTATTTTCCTCTAACAAAAAAAAAATAAACCTTTCTACATCTTGCGAGTCCTGTATGTCTTGCTTACACCAGGTTTGAGTAGAAAAGTTGTGATATTGTTCTAACAGAGCCCTAGTGTACTGAAATATAACAGAAAGAACAATTTTCTTGGATACATTTGCAACCACCACTGCATTCTCATGTAGGTTTGGTTATAGTAAAGTGCTTTGTTCTAGCATTTATCTTTCAGTACACTGCATTCACCATGGAGGGGGAAGGGCTACAGCTCTGGCTAAGACAGCCCAATGGAGAAGGGTCTCAGTTTCCATGCTGGATCTGCTGTTACCCTGTTTTACAGGTGGGGGTGGGGAATGAGCGAAGTAAAGGGAAGTCCAGTGACTGTCAGAAGTTGTGGTGGAATTTGAACACCACAGCTTTGGGCTCTGTGCACCACCACTGGACGATGCTAGCTTCCAGGTACCTGATTACAGAAACAAACTGTTCCTGATCTCATTGATTCTGACTTAGTGACAGTAACATTTTTAAAGATTTCCAACATCATTCCAGAAGGTAAACTTGATTTTGCTCTTGATCTAGAGGGATGACAACAATACCCAGATTTTATAAGCAACGCTTTGTAAATCCGGAAGATGTTATGTCAATCCAATCCATTCTAAATCCAGAATAGGTTATTCCCCTCCAATCCATTCTTTTTAGGTATAATTTATTTTACCAAAGGCATCACAATCAAGAAACAATGTCTCATGAAATATCTGACATCAGACCTCACAACTTGTAGTTCTAAATTGCCTGTATTATTGCAGTGAAGTGATTCCAGTCTCTGGCAGATCTCCTATCCCCCTCCATCACTCAGTTACATCCACACTCTTTGTGTCGGTCCGTTATAGCGCTGATGCAGTTGTGTTGACTCTGACCAGAATTTGTTCAGTGCGGGATCTGCTTTGATCCAGTTTTACAGCTGAGGGTGAGTGAAGTACAGGGACATCAAATGATTGCCAGTGGCTGTGTTGGGATTTGAACACCGTATCTCCTAGGTTCATTACTAGCACTTTATGAAAGGTAGTTGTAGCCCATTTTAGTATTTTACCCTAACAAGCAACCTTTCTACAATCTGTGATTCCTGAATGTCTTGTTTACACCAGGTTTGAGTAGAAAAGTTGTGCTATTGTTCCAACAGAACCCCACTGTACTGAAATATATATGGAAGACCAACGCCGTTTGTTGCTGGTTTCTTTGATACATTTGGAACCATCACTGCATTCCCATGCCAGTTTGGTTATCAGGAAATAGAAACTGTATCCAATAAACTATTGACAAAATGGTAGCATTTGTCTTTCAGTATACTGACACGTGGGTCTGTCGCCATGTGGGCAGGGGGTATCTTGCAACACTGACTAAGCTGCCTGTCAAAACAGCCCATTTGAGAACTGTCTCATTTTCAGTGTGGGATCTGCTTAGACCCAATTCTACAGCTGGGGATGAGTGGAGCACTTGGGAAGTCAAGTGACTGTCAGTGGCTGGGGTGGGATTCAAACAGCATACCTCCTAGATACACTACTAGCACCTTATCAAAGGAAGCTTTATTACATCTAAGTATTCATCCATTAGGCTAGTGCCAGGTCCATCGTGTGAGCTGCAGGAGTATGGCAGCACATTTATTTCAGGGCTTATGAATCCAAGATCTTTCTCATGTGGCCCCTCACTGTTCTGAATTAATCTGAAAGATATGATTGTCTTAACAGTAAACAGCCCAACAAAGAAGCATCTCATTTTAAGTGCAGTATCTGCAGAATAGCTTGGAGTTTCTAGCAATGAGTTATGAATGAGCTTGGTACGTTCAGCAGATCAGGGTTTGATACCCACAATCTCCATTTACATACTGTGTGACCCTGAGCAAGTCATTTAACCTCCTTGCGCTTCCTGGTCACTCCTGTAAATCCATTCTAAATCCAGAATAGGATATGCCCCTCCAATCCATTCTTTTTGGGTACAATTTATTTTACTAAAGACATCACAACCAAGAAACAAAGTCCATGAAATATCCGAGCTAAATAATAAAAAGTGATCAGACCTCACAACCTCTAGATCTAGATTGTCAGTATTATTGCAGTGAAGTTATATTGCAGTGACACAGTGACATTTGCAGTGAGAGGTGGGATGGGTAGTTTACACTAAATAACAGACCTATGCCACCGCATTGTAGGCTGAAGATAAACTACCAGTATAATCAAGGGTTGAAATGCAGATCTGTAAACTTGAGAGCAGTAGGGGCATGGAAATGCATATAAACAGAAAGGGGGCATGTGAAATTGAAAGTGCCTCAGTCTCCGGTCTAAATCTTCATTCACCATGCTGTAGCTAATTTCTCTGTTTTAATGCTGCTTCGCTAAGTTACATAAACCAGAGACTGATATTTGAGACACAGAAGTAATAGCTGGCTGACTTGAAAAGAAAGAAGCAGTTTAAAATGATTCATTTATTTACAAATACTTCATGCAAATGAGAGAACAGGAAGGATTCTCTCATTGGCTCTGTTGCTAAGGGGGGGCGCATGTCAAGAGTCAGTTTCACTTTTCAAACAGCAAACTCCACACTTTAAGAAAATGTATTTTGTTACTCATGCAAAAATAAGTAACTCCTGTTCATCAACGAGTTTAGCTATGCCTGGCAGCCAGATTGCAGACAGAGAGAGAGAGAGAGAGTAATGAAACAAGAGTCCAGATGTAGTGCAGACAGGCTGACAGGAAATGAAGGAGAAGGCAGACACAAACAAACCACAGCTTTAAATGAGATAATCTGGACCGAAGCACTGACATATGTCCACTCTGAAGCACTCGTGGGAAGAACACAGTCATCTTATCCTGTTAGTTCTCTCTCTCTCTCTCTCTGTCTGTCTGTGTCTCCTCTCCTCTTCTCTCTCTCTCTCTCCTAGTGATCCCAAATGCATGCAGGGCTCTGCCCATGTAGCCGTAAAAATGTGTCCTGTGTCAGCTGGAGAGTTGCTGTTATTTTCTGCACACTCACTATTGTCTCCAGTCCACCTCTCCACTCTGTCAAAGAGAGTAATGTGGGGGACAGCCAATGATCAGTGATACCTTTATTAACTGTTAGACACATCATATAAAAAATGTCTCTTTGCCCCTAAAAACAAGGTTTGGTGGGGAAAGTCCCAAAATACACTGCTGGAAATTAACGGGTCCTGACTCCAGATCTTATTCAGCTCTGTGTGACTTTGGTGCCAGTAGCTCCTGATTCTGGGACAACCCCGAACTATGTTTATGTTATATAGTAATGGTTTCCCTTGTCTGTGCCATCTCAGTTGCATGGAGGCTGAGACACTCTGTGCCTCACCTCATGCCACTCTAGCAACCTTGGTTCAAAAACAGATACAGGTTGCTCAGGGCCTGGCTGAGTGAAGGAGGATTGAGTGTCCATATGTTTGCTGTCCTCCCTGCAGAGGGGGAGTTGCTGTGGCTCACTGTTTGACTGTCACCTAGAGGTATTTAAGTGGCAGCACAAGTGAGTCACAAACAGAGGGAAGGGATCCCATGGTCAGGGCACTGGGGGTTTCTCCACAGAGGCAGAACTTGTACATTGCACCCATTCACATCCAGTGGGTCCAGGGAAAAAAATCAACAGAAAACAACTCCGGCAGCAGGGTGATGACTGACCCCTCACAGGCTGGCACTGGTGACCGGTCACCCTCCACATTCCTATCACAGAGGATGACAGTTGGAAGGTTAGTCCTGAATAAGCCAGGTAACAGGCTGGGGGGGGTCAGTTGTGGGGGGCAACCAGGGCACTTCAGAAGAGAAACAGATTAAGCAAAAAAATGGTTTCTCTTATTTGTACATCACGTCTAACATCTGTCTGTGGTTGCACCCCCTCCAAAGTGGGCAAAGTGTAGGTGTGTGAAGATATTGTACTATTACCTTCTAGTGGTATTCCCACCAAGTGGGAGAGGCTGTCACTATTTAACCATGCTTCAACATTCTTTTCCAGGTCTGTAGTGTGATCTGGTCACCTGACTCCCTCTGTCCTTCTAATAAGTGTCCCCCTGCCTCTAGCAATACCTTGTATATCATGGAGATATTTCTGCACTTTGTGGCCAGTTGGGTCACCCAGAATAGAAGGTCCTTCCTTAGTCATTGGTCTAGTGATAAAGGCTATTTTGCGTCCTGTCATCAGAAAATGTCTAATTTAAAAGTATTTGCAGAGGTCCTTCTTAGGAAGACCATATTCTCTCTTAAGATGCTGAACTGTCACACATATACCTCCCTCCATTAGCTGGGCATGTCTTGTGAGGGCACAGTGATTCCATTTCAGAAATTCCCCATCTTTATTCATGGGAACAAACTCTGGGTCACCTATGATCATATTCAAGGGTTCAATTTCATTGGTTGGCTTAGTCAGTGCTCTGAAATTGAGTATCACTTTCAAAGAGTGAGCTGTCCAGGGCTTTGTGATTTGCCTAAGGAGCTGGGGTGTGATTTTCACCATGGGCAGTGTGAAAAGGGGTCTGGCTAACTAGTCCTGTTTTCTAGGGGATACCATCCTGAGTCCAGGCATTGCTTAGCTATTGTTACCACCTGCAAGGCACAGGCTGCCCGGTTATATAACTCAAAAGTTAGCAAGCCTAGTCCTCCCTACTCCTTTGGAAGATTCAGAATTGCAGTCCCTATTCTGATTGTATGGCCTTGCCAGATACATTTCAAAGTGAGTTTTTAAATTTCTGCTTAAAGGTTCAAGGGGGTTTATGGTGAGGTCCTGAAATAAAAATATTAGTCTCGGGAGGATATTCATAGTGATAACCTCCACCTTCCCTCCCAGAGGAAAGGGGAGTAGATTCCAGACATACATATTGTTTGCTATCTCTTCTGGTAGTTTAAGATAATTTCATTTGTATAATTTAGCCAGTGCTGGGGTGATTTTAATGCCCAAATACCTGAAAGTATTGTGTGTGGCCTAGTGAAATGGAAAAGTTGACTTACAGTACAGTCTGTTGGGCTATTTCCAGAGATTACTATTGCCTCTGACTTTGTAAAATTAATTTTGTAAGCTGAGATGGATCCAAAACTAGTCAGCTCTTGCACTAAGGCTGGGGTGGAGTGGACAGGGTCCCTAATAAAAAAGAAGTCATCGGCACAGAGTGAAAGCTTCTGCTCTGGGGCCCCCACTCTGACCCCCCCACATGTTTGCATTAGCTCTCACTGCCACTGCCAGAGGCTCTATACATTGAGGGAAAAGGAAAGGGGACACCCCTGCCTAGCACCCCTGTTCAGTGCAGGAAAATAAACCCATTTACCTGAACCATTGCCTAGTGTATAAATATCTAAGGCAGGCAATGAATTGGGGGTTGAACCCCACAGACTGTAATGTGCAGAACAGGAAGGCCCAATCAACCCAGTCATAAGCTTTTTCCGCATCTGTGGATATGGCCAGTTGGAGTGACTTCTATTTTTTGAGCATGCAGAATATCAAGGAGGCGCCGGATATTGTCATGTAGGTTCCACCCCTTGATAAATCCTGTTTGATATGGGTTGATGAAACATGTTGCCACTCAGGCCATCAAATGAAGAGCAGAACCAGCATTTAATGCAAAAATAAGTTTATTAATTACACAGACTATCAGCAGACTGTCTGGAGACAGCCTTGCCCTAGCGCTTTGACCTGTGCAAGTCTTTGTCAGGGGGTGATCCAGGTTGACTAGGTCCCCCACAACTTCTTGCAACCTCTTAGCCATGACAGAGGTAATGGTTTTCAGATCCACTGAGAAAAGCGAGATGCGTCAATATGATTTACATCTGGTGGGGTCTTTGCCAGGCTTTGGGATAACTGATATTTGTGCCCTACACCATGTCAAGGGTGTCCCCTTCCCCACCAACACCAACCCAAAGAGTGTCAGTAGTTCTGGGGTACGTGATTCCCTGAACACCTTATAAAATTCTGAGGTTAGCCCATTTACTCCTGGGCATTTGCCATTCTTAAGTGACAGCATGCTACAATACTTCTTCCTCTAGAGGTGATGGGCTTCTCTAGGCCCAGTTGCTGCTACTCGGTCAAAGAAGGCAAATGTAGTTTCCCCAGATACTGTTGCATCGTCACCATATAACCTGAAGATCTCTCTTCAGTGTATAAAGTTGTGTAGTATTGAGCAAAGAGTTCAGCTATTTCTTTGAGGTGAGCTGTTTTCTGGTTCCCCATTACTATCTTTTAGTTTAAGCACTGGATTCAGTAACCTGGTCACACTTACAGTCTATGACGAGGGTGCAGGCAGATGAGGATGACTACCCCCAAAAAACAGACTACAGAATTGCTTACAGACTGCCACACACCAGAAAGGAGCAAGTCCAAATGGGGTACCATTAACTGGTTACTTTATTCAGTGCTTGCAAATAAGTTCAGAATAACAGCACATTCAGAACCAGCATGTCAAACAAGCAACAGAGACTTGTCCCAGCGCTTTGCCAAGATGGCTTCGTCAGGGGGTGGAATCTAGTTCACCATCACCCATTTTTAACAGTCTTAAGTGAAGACATCACAATACAATACATCAATCAAGTGTTCATTATGAGTTCAAATGAAAATTCAACATCTACAAAAAACACGGGTGTGATTTTAAAACATGACAATGTCTGTTCTGAACCTCCCATGACCACGACAGTAATTACATGTTTTTCACTTTTTGCATACAATAGCACAACTCATATTATTTCATAAAGCTTTTATATTTAATGTGGAGAAGAAAAAAGGGACCAGATAAAAGAGATAGAGAGAATAAGACAGAGTTGCCAAAAAATGCCAAAATCATATGCTGCGATCAACCAGTCAGATTCTTGGGTCCAATCCCAGACTTGTCGGTGATCCACAGAAACATTAAATGGCTCTAGTTTGGCAGTGAGACAGATTTAAAACCTAAAAAGGAAAAGAAAAGACACTGCGTAAGTTATTCAATAGTGCAGTTATAACATCCCAACTGCTCCACTTAATCAGACAGCCCAAACTCTTGACATTGTATGTAGCTGCCTTTATATCCAACGCCATTTGTGGTTTATAGGTTTCTGTCTGGCCTTTGATGCCTTCTTAAGCTTCCCAGCTCATGCCCAGCAACCCTTCTCTCCCCCTCCCCACCCCACACTCCACAGGCAAGTAAATGCTTCCATTTTTCTTCACAGACATTTTAACATTACAGTAATAAACAGAATGTGTCAACATGACCCAACAAATGAGAAATCTGTACATTTCCTTCAGGGTGCATGCCACAGAGATAGTCTCTCAATGGTCTAAGCAACTCTGTGGTGGTGTAAAACCTTGTGTACCAGTAGTGTTAGCATAGTGGCGGCAGTCTCTGCCCTGTCCTGTGCCTGACTCCTCCACATTTATGTCTCCTATCTGAAGTGGCTGTGTAAATTCCAATTTCCTCAGTGCCACTTAGCAGCCTAGGTTTCCATTATTAATAAAGTATGGATCACCCATGAGGGATTCAGTGTAGTCTGCATGGGCATTTCTAGCATCCATCTTAGGTTCCCCCCTCCCTATCTAGGACCGCTGGGACCAGCATTCAGAAGGAGACCCTCAGATGTATCCCCATAGAACCAAATTAAGCAAATTAAAAAGGGGGTCTAGTTTAACTGGGAGGTTCAGAATAGATTTTGCCTAATGCCCATCTTCACATAAACTAGGAGAAGCCTCCTCTGAGATGCTCATACACTGTAAAATGTAATACTGTAATAGAAACTTTCCAAATGTAGTCTCATTATCTTTGGCTCCCCTTCTAGAGTAATACAGATTCAAAAGCTGGGCATTATTAAAGGGCGGCATTTATGCTGCCCATATGCTCTGTGTGTCTGGGTCTAAAGCCAGGGCTTTTTCAAATGTGACGATTCAGTTTAAATATCTGTATAGGAAAGTAGGCAATGACTCTGAAGATTGTTATTTATCACTTAAAAGCTTGAGCTGTGACACATCTTAAAGCAGATATACTGCAGTACATGCCCCACATTTTCCCAAATGTATTAAAAAACTTCTGGGGTCCCTGAGGTTCATTCCTCTACCCCCTACCCCACCCAGCCCCATTGGAGGATTATATCAGCTACTGAACTTCCTCACAGGAGTGCTTTTTCCATTCAAGCCTCACTAGCAATCCAGTCCCAAACACCATTTCAGTACTAATGTGAGAACCTTCTGGCAGCGATCCTATAAACTACAGGACTGCTAAAACATTTCAAGCAGCTAATGGATTGTGTAAGTAATATTGCTTGTTAGAAAAACAAATGGATAGTCATTACTTTCAAGTTCTAGGGTAGTCAGCTTGAAGTTGATCCTACTGAAAAACAGTAGGACCAGGTCCCAGGCTAAGAAACCCAGGGGGGCAAACAGGTTAAATCCAAAAGAGTACAACAAATATTACCCCTCTGAAAGGTCTCAGTTCCAGTCAGTCATGTGTATCTTTGTCCCTCTGATCCCTGGGTACCTTCTGTGATCCTTTCTGTCCAGTTTTCCTTCATTTGTCTGCTGTGGTTGTTGGTTCTTTTTTCCTGCTATGTGATCTGGGCTTGTAAACTGACAATTTCTGTTACCGCAGATCGCACTCAAAAGCCGTGCTGTCCAAGTCTATTGGGGCTGGTCTTGGGACTCTGAGATTTTTAAACATGTAGTTGGCTTCCTCCGGGCTCCTAAAGAACCTGAGCCTATTCTTCTTGTAGATGTTCAGTTGGGTTGGTGCAACTAATTGAGCTTGGATTCCCTTTTTTTTTCAGTGCCTTAGCTGTCTGTCAAATTTTCCATCATTGCTGCATTTGTTTTGGAGTAAAACTGTGATCTTGATAAAGATGGTTTGTACTATGCCTTTCTATGGACTAGTATTTTGATTTTATAATCGGGAAACCGCAACACCATAGAGCGAGGTCTGGTATCTGTAGGGTGTTTGGCACTAGGGTTCTATGTGATCTCTTCAAGTCCAGTTTTATATCAGCTGGAATGTTTAGTAATTCACAGAGGAATGAGGCTGTAAAGTCTGTGGTCTTCCCTGTCTCTGTCCCCTCAGGTAGTCTGTATACCTGCAGGATGTTGCAGCAGGATCGGCATTCCAGATCTTCTAGTTTTGCTGTTAAGGCCTGCTCTCTGCAATAGAGATAGACTGCTGTTGTGACTGTCCACCTGAGCTGCAACACCCATGAGGCCTTGCTCCATCTCAGGCATTCTGGTTTGAATTTATTTGATATTGGCTTGGCTCGCCAATGTGACTTCTTCAAGTTTGTGTAGGGTGCTGCTGATGTTTTTTAGCTCCGATACCAAAGATTTAGATGTTATGGTTATATTCACTTCATCCCCATCGCCATCCAAAGCACAATGTGGAGAGCTGCCGGCAGTCAGACATAAGGAACTTTTTGGTTTGGGGCTTTCAGCCACAAACTCCTTCAGCTGATTTTTAGCTGACATCCTAATAAGCTCTAATTTGTCTGTTGTTGCCCAAAAACTGAGTGCTTGGAGGAGAATAATATATTACATTGTTTCTGTCCGATGCACAGAGCTTATCTTTCCTGCTACTGCATCAATGGTGATGTCACCGAAAGTCCCAGATGTGTTTTAAACACTCTTCTGATCATGATGTCATCAGCAAACATGGTGATCCAACTGGTGGAACCCAAATCCAAGCCATTTATAAATATATTGAAAAGTGTGGACACCAGGAATAGTCCCTGTGGAACAACACTTGTCACTTGTTTCCATGCTGATGGGTTACCATTTATTATGACTCTTTGCCTCCTGTCCTGCAACCAGTTTTGAACCCATTTCAGCATACCACATGTATACTTAGGTTCTCTAGTTTATGAACAAGCCTCCTGTGTGGTACAATATTAAATGCTTTACTGAACTACAGATATACATCTACAGATTTTCCCACATTTAGTTGTGGTGTGCCTCAGTGTTCAACCCTGGCCCCCTTGCCGTTTACTGTGTACACACTACCGCTGGGGACTGGTCTGCTGTGTACATGCTGCCACTGGGGGCTGTCTGCTGTGTACACACTGCCAATGGGGGAGATCACTAGATGATGCAGCCTGGGATTTCACTGTTATGCAGATGATACCCAGGTGTACTTGCCTTGTGCACTGGATGGGGGGTGGTGCAGTCTCAGTGTCAGGTCAGTGTCTGGCTGAAATCCAATACTGGATGGCCTCCAGCAGTCTGAGTCTCAGCCCAGCAAAAACAAGGTGGTACTGTTGGAACCAGGATGGCATGGGTTGGCAATGAATGGCAGCAGTGGCCTTTTACCATCTTTTAATGGCACTGAGCATGGAGTCATGGATAGGATGAAGAATCTGGGGGTCACTGTGGACTGCAAGCTGACACCGGAACATCAGGTGCCAGTGGTAGTCTGCAATGGCTTTTTCCAGCTATGAAATATCACCTGGATTAAACACTATCTGGCATCAGCTGAGCTGGTAACCCTAGTCCATGCCTTTCTCAGTGCTCTTTACCTAGGGCTTTCTGTGGGTTTGATGCATTGCCTTCAGGTAGTGCAGAATGTGGCAGGCAGTTTGATCACTGGGACTTCTTGATCTGAGCACATCACTCCAGTGCGTCATGCTCTGCACTGGCTGCCAGTCTGGTGGTGCACCAACTTCAAGATCTGTTTGATAACTTACAAAGCCTTGCACGGTTTGGGCCCTGGCTATCTCAAAGACCTCCTGACTGAATGTACTTCTGTCCGCCCCCTTCATTGATCAAAGGTGGGCCTGCTTATTGTTCCTTATTCCCGGCTCAAGTCATCTGGTGACCAAGCATATGGGGCTGCTGCTCCAATGTTGTGGAACTAAACTTGCTGATCTTTGTGGAGCCTCCTCAGTTTACATTTTTAATGTTTTACTAAAAGCATATTTATTTAATCATATGAGTCTGATTATTACTTGGTTATGATAATGTTTTGTTTTTCTGATTGTACATTTTTTCTGTGTTTTACTGGCTTACTGTGTGGTGCCCATAGCCTTCGAGACTTAGCACCTTACAAATAAACTGCCTTGCTCTAGTTCCTTGGAAACATTTTCAAACAAGTTCTGGTCAGAGCCGATATGGCTGTTGTGAGCTTTTGTGATGCTTTTACCCATTATTTATAATGAATTTGCACAATGCAGATCTGCTGAGATGCAGTTTCAATGTGGTCTTCCTTTTACACAGTTTTACAATGTGTTTTCCTAGAATATGCCTGCTGATTGCTATATGTTTAGCCTGGATAGTTCACAGAAGACATGGCATCTCATTTTCAGTGGGTTTTCCCAAAAAGCATAGCAAAAAATGCCTGCTGATTGATATATACTTAGCCTGGATAGTTCACAGAAGACCTGGCATATGTCTGAGACAGGTCTTATCAGATAGTGTCTTAAGAGGTTGAAAAAACAATGTAAATCTTTTGAGATTCATTGCTGGGAAAGGGTGACATTTATGAGGTATGAATCTTTCTTGAAAGAGAATACCTGCCCAACTGAAGCTAGTAGCAAGAAAATGTTTAAATGCTAAGTATTTAAATGTGCAAGTTGTTTCATTTCAAAGGCGGTAAACAAATCTCCAGTTTAATGGGCAACCAGTATTTAACATAGAGGATAATGTATGGTCCTCTATCAGTAACCGGTCTATTAACCATTGAGGGGTCACCAGGGTGACCATGTAAACCTCGAGAGCGAAGTGCAAGCGGTTTACGTCACCATGGCAACCTTAAGATGGTTAATGGTAACCGGTTGCCGATAGAAGGAACATACATTATTTTTTATGGTGTATGGTCCCAAGAAAAAATGAAGACGGCTCCTTACTTTTCAAATAATAGTCACCGCTGTGGCCATTCAGTTATTCTCTCACCGCTGCATGCATCCGTCAGTTCCTGAGAAAAAAAAATGCATGCACATGCGCAGACCATTCCCAGTTGTTAACCCATCGATATGACGTACCATCAATGAGTTAACAAGGATGGAATGTCACATTGATGGGTTAACAACACTGGGAAACAATTTTTTTTTAGGTTAACAACATTCTACCATACATTATAAGCTGTTTCAGTTTTTTAATGGTCATCTGATAAGCAGCTTGGAGTGCTGTCTCCAACATTCTAAACAGAAAGAAGGGAGTATTTTATTTCAGCTGCCACAGTGATTTATAGTTGGTGAAGGATACATTGAAAACTCCAAAAATGTGTTCTGTGGTACTCCATTTTTCCAACTACAGACAGCAAGATGGCTGTAGGCTCTGCCCACAGCCATAAAAATGCATTGAGGTTTGTTTGGCATGATTTTCCCTTGCAAAATCTGTACTGGGCACAGGAGTTAGAGCTGTTTTTTTTTGGGGGGGTGCAAGTTTTCAACAGTTTTCTTTTATGATTATTTCTCGCAGATTCTCTACTATGGAGGTCAAGATGACTGGCCTATAATTCCCTGGTTCTGCCCTGGAGCATTTTTTTGAATAGTGTATTGTCTCCACGGGGACACACTTCGGTCATCAGGCACATACAGTACAAAGTTCTAATAGCCTTGCTGAATGTAAATGTCAGTGGTATGGATAATTTCTTATACTGAAATCCAATGTGGCCAGAGCCTGTGGAAAGAGAGAAATAACGAGGTGGTGTCTGCTAAAAAAAAAGTCTAGTCAAAGCACAGCCGTTTGGAGAATACACTCACTCACCACAGTGTAGTATTTGATTTTGTGTTTACTCTAAATCCAGCTGGTATCAGTACGGCTTAAACGAACCACAGCCAACGTTTCAAGGATTTGCTGCTCTTCATCAGGAGCTGCAGTTACTGTCCCATATGGCAACGTGCACTGAGGTCCACTCTAATTTAAGACACTTGCTTTATTTGTTTATTTTATTTTGCTAGTTGGCAGGCAGATCACTTGCAGATCCATGCTACTCTACGGGGTGCTGGAACTAAGAGGACTGGAGACTCCTCTGCTATTCCAGCAAGGTTAGAGACATAAAGAATGTAGATACTACAAAAAGAAAAGAAGGAGCAAGTGTCTTCAAATAGAGTGGACATCAGTGCATGTTGCCATATGGGACAGTAACTGCATGCCCTGATGAAGAGGAGGTAATCCTCAAAATATTGGCTGTGGTTCATTTAAGCAGGACTGATACTATGCGGATTTGAAATAAATACAAAATCAGATGCTACGCTGTGCTGAGTGAGTCTGTTCTCCGAACAGCTGTGCATGGATAATTCCTTAGCCAGCTCCTCAAGCATTTTGGGGAGCATTTCATCCAGCCCAAATACCATCTGCTCAGTGTCTTCAGGTTTCACATAAACATCATGCAGTGTGTACTTCTGCTCCGCCTTAAGCACTATTTCTGTGTCTGTTATTACTCCAATCCTCTTCTCTATGAATGCTGATGCACCATATGTGTTGACGCATTCGCCATCTGTCAGTGATTCATAATTATGTCCCCTGTTTCCTGATGTTTTAGTGACCCGATAGTTCTCAGTCTTTTCCTCTTCTCACTTACGTATCTGAAGAATTTGTTATTGGAATTGGCCTCAAGTGCTATTTGTTCCTGTAGTGATTGCTTGGCCCTTCTGAGTTCAATCTGCTCTTACTGCATGCCTCTTTTTTACCTTTATTGCTTCCAGTAATTCATTTACATCCACACTGGTCTGCATCTTATATCATTGCACTTTCATCTCTGAGGGATACAATTTTGCTTTAGAATGAACATAAACCCTGTTCATTGCCTTTTTCAACATAACTGGTGTTTGGCCACGTGTGAAGTCTATTTAATACCCCAGTACTGTATATTGTTTTGTGTGTTTATTTTGAAATTGTCCTATTTTCCTCTTATTGAGATTACCATGTTGATGCTGCCGTTTTTCTACTTAGTATTTATTCTTTTGTAACTTGTGGATCCAGAATCTAGTGACATCAGTTGAGCGGAAGCCTTGAGTGAGTTGTGAACCTGGAGGTAACCCTTTAAATTGCCTTAACTACACCATAGTTACAGTGTAAGTACACTGTAACTGTGTTGCAATTGCAATGTAATTACATACAACAAACATGTAACTACTCTGAAATTACCCCTGCTGCATGTAATTACTGATTACCTACCCTACAGTTACATTGAAATGTACACTTAAAATAAAGTGTGACCCTTCTAAACTAAAGCAAAATAAACAACTGATGTCACTAAGCTGTGGAACTCATTCCAAGTAATTAAAAGATCAGTATCAAGTGGGAGAAATGCAGCATTTATAAGGGACCCGATGGGGTGTGCCAACTTTCTGAAGATGTCTGAATATATAGCTGTGCCAGCACAGTGCACAGTGACTAAGCACTGCACTGACACAGCCAAAGGCTGAATATGACTCACAGGGGAGCTCACTGGAGACAGCGCTACACAAACGGGATAGCGCTGGAGCTCCTGTGGGCCTTATTCAACCCAGCATGTGAACGAGCCCTTTTGGGCATGCAAGGCTCTTAAGGGGCCATTTGCATCCGCATTATGGATTCATTAACATGCCGTGCTGCCCCATAGAACCTATGTGTCTGTGTGCAACAGTACAGAAGGCATTCCCTTATGTCTAGTGGTCCCCCTACACTCGATCACCCATGCTGATGTTAATATCCCCTTTCCCCAGTGTCTAGCGGGTCCCCCACTCCCTGATCACCAATGCTGACTTTAATATCCTCCTTCTCTGTCTTCTAGTGTTCGCCCCACCTCCTGTCACCCATAGTGATATTAATATTCCCTTTTCTTGGCATCTAGTGTACCCCCAATCACCCATGTAGATATCATTGTTAATTTTCCTGGTGTCTAGTGATCTCCCAGCCCCCAAATACTTGCTAATCCCCCCCCCAGGGACAGTGATGCGAACCAGCACATCCCTCCGCTCAACTCCTTGGCTGGCCACTGTCTGACTGTCAGCGAGTGATTGCTTCCTGACAGCCAGATGGTGAATGGCTGAGGAGGCGAGTAGTGGGCTGTGCTGGTTACCGTTCTTGAGTTTGAACCACTGACTTTGGCAGGGGACGGGGAGTTGCTGAACAGTGGGTAAAGAGTAGATGGGGTGGAATAGGGGTTTGGTAACTGTTGTGGGACTGAGGGGACCACTAGATACTAAGAAAATGAACAATGACATCTACACGGGCGACTGGAGGTGGGGGGGACCACTAGATGCCCAGGAAAGAGGATATTAATGTCAGTATGGGTGATTGGGGTGGCGGGACCACTAGACACCAGGGATATAAACAGTGATATCTACATTGGTGGTAGGGGGTTGGGGACTACTAGACACAAAGGAAAGGAGATATTATCATCAGAATGGGTGACCAGGGATAGGGGGACACACAAGACACTAGGGAAATGGCATATTAATGTCAGCATGGGTGTTTGGGATGGCATTTTGGCAATATTTAACAGTGTTGCAATGGCGACTATTTAGTGCTGCCGAACCTGCAGAATATACTGCTGTGCCCCTTATGTGTGAGGGATCCCTCATTTGCATAAGTGCAGCTGTATATTCAATATGGCTGTGCTCCTTGTTAGTGTGGTGCACTGGGAGTCTCTAAATATGGCCCTTGCCCCAACAACTGGTGCTATTCATGGTTGGCATGAGTCTAACCCAGTAAGCACCATGCTAACCTTTTGAATATTGGGGCCTAAGGGTATTAAACAGACTTCATACAAGTGCAAATCTCTAAATATGTTAAAAATGTATGCCTTACTCAGAATTGTGTATGTTATGCAGATGCTGCCAATGGGCCCCACCAAGTCAGATCTCAAATGGTTGGAAAAGGGGGTTTCAGCCTTCATTTGGCAAAACAGGAGTCTGAGAATTAGCCTTTAATGGCTTCAAAGTGGGGTGGAGTAGGGAGCACAGTGGTTTCAGACCTACGGGGGTATTTTATGGCCATACAGCAAAGGAATGTACGTGAATGGGTTAACACAGGGGAGGAGGTGAATTAGGCGGACCTGAAAAGGGAAGGAATCCTCTATAGGCTTTCCGTGTATTTGGGCCAAGATGGTAAATGGGCCTACTGAGCGGCAGGAGGGAGTAACCCCTAGTTATATACACTTTAGTGGCATGCTGGGAAATGAGGCGCAGGTGGAAGGGAAAAGTGGATAACATGATGCTAGTGCCAGTATTGGGTAACCCAGACTTTCTGCCCAGCATAGAGGACAGAGGGTTTAAAGAGTGGGAGGAAAAGGGCATAAGGTGTATGGGGATCTGTTTAACAGTGGGGTCCTCTGCCCATTTGCAGAACTAAGGGAGAAATTAGAACTATCAGCCACACATCCTTACAGATATTTGAAGGGGAGGGCTTATGGCAGGTGCCCAGGTAGGGATCCCCTTGAAGCCTCCCTGTTATTTCCTCTCATACAAACAATCCTGGGAGCCCTCATATCGCACAAAGGGTTTACTGCAAGGAAACCAGGCAGGACAGGGTAAGCAGCCAGATCACAGAGTGAATGCAAACAGTCTCTGGGAATGGGACCTGGGAATATCCATAATTGATGAAAACTGGGACAAAGCACTCAGACTACACATGGGGCTCCTTATATGCAACAAGTATAAGAAATCACAGTATAAGTTCATTCATAGATTATACTGTTTGAGCATAGCATACAAATTTAATCCCATGATCTCTCCCGTTTACAGAAGGTGCAACATAGCATTAGGTACATACATGCACAATTTCTGGGAATGCAATGCTTAAATCGTACTGGGTGTCTGTAGCACAGGAGATCACTATAACTGTAGGCAGACCGGTGTTGTGCACCACACTATCACTACTGTTTGAAGTGGATGACATGCTAGGCATCTGTTTTCAGCGCTGTTAGTAGCACTGTGTTGTATTCACCTCCAAGGCATTTAAATGTACTTTTTTGTGTTTTAACAGAATCCTATAGTGACCATTCCCCAAAAGGCTTTGGAGAGTGATCCTTGAAGTTTTTCATTTGTCTTTAATGATTGTTTTACTGTAGCTGATAGAGTTTTAGGGTAGGGTCTCTAGTTGCAGGTAGGGGTTTTAGTGTGTTAGCTCAGCGGAGTTTAGTTTTATTATTTTCTGTTTTCCCCATTGGCTTCTGTCCAGAGAACTGCACATTAAAATAAAATTTTTGCTAAGCTAGGGGTCCCTGGTTAGAAGAGGGACCTGTTCTCTGACCTGAGAGGTTGCTGGCTGTGAATCCAGAGAAAGAAACACCGGTGGGAGAGAGATGCTCTGTGGATCCAGAATGCCATGATTTGGAATGGCATTCCTGTACACTGACTGCGAAGCAACGAGAAACCCAGTCTGAGGAGTGAAGGCAGGGGAAGATCATAAGTTGAAAGGGATCCATGGTGGATTGTGAATAACATTGAAATAGCCCAGTCTTTCAGCTGCAGTGAGCTGTAAGGAGTTGGAATAGCTGCTGGAGGCATAAAGATCTGGCGGCAGCCTTTGAACTGTGCCATAAGTGAGTAAAACAACTGCACCAGGAGCAAGACAAATTGGTTTCTCGACTGCCGTTTAGTTGTGGGGCTGGATCATCTTTGGTTGGCTGCCAGATTCTTTTCTACTTTGGAGCTTACAGTGAGTACTGTCTTCTTTTTGGAGTTGTGAGTGGTAAGAGCTCTCACTGATCTGGTTACTTTGTCCCCACCCCCCACCCCCCCGGATTAAAACTGTTGTCGGTTAAACTGTAATAAGACAGTGAGAGTGCCTTCATATCCTGGCTGCAGGTTTTCCAGCTTTCTGATGTCTTTGTGTTCTGGACTGGGTCTCTGTGCCAGTCGACTATTATATCAATAGGAAGGTGGTGAGAGCATTTTCCCTTTGGCCTGACACCCTCAAAGCCTGAGACTCTGTGCTAACTGTGCTGTTTGTTGAACTCGATTTTCATTTACTTTATAAACTGGTCTAGGTCTATTTTGCCCTCTTGGCATGGTGCCACTGATTCTCCTGTGAAATTATATATTTCACTCTTTTAATTTTATTTTGGATGGGCTGGGAGTTGTTGGAGTGGGTGGTTTAGTTAGAATTTGATTGTGGTGAGTGTGGGTTTTTAGGATGTTTTGTATTAGGTGTGAATGATGGTTGTTTGATTAGGGCTATAGGTTTTGGAGTTTTGTTTTGACATTTTTATTTTAATTGTTGTTGGGTTAAGAAAGTTCTATTATTTTTAGGAATTAGTGCAATAAGGCTACTGGTTAGATCCGGGGATGTGTACGAGTCATGGACCCCATCGAATTGCTTACTCTGTGTCCCCCCAGCTGCGTGACCTCTGCCCCTTTGCCAGCCTCCCTATTTCAGTCACAGTAGCGAGACACTGCAGGGAGGTGGGTATTAATAGGGAGCATGTAGGTTAGTGGCAGGGCAAAGTGGGCTTGGCAGAGGTGAGCAGTATTGGGGTGGTAAGGAGCAGGTAATGCCCTGGGGCTAAATGGAACCAAGAGAGGACAGATGTCTTTGGTGTCCATTCCCAGGGTTCCCGCCAGACCGAGTGGGCAGGTAGCCGGTGGCCCTGCAGCATCCACCAGTCCCTTTCTGGCAGTGCTATGTAATGCCACATTGATGAGAAGCAAGACCATAGTTATGGCGACCTTGATTTCGTCGGTCGATCCGGCTTGCATCACAGAGACCTGACTGGGAGATGATGCTGGGCCAGTTTTGGAGGCAGCTATTCCTGTTGGGTACGCTGTAGTGCACTGCCTGTGTTGAGAATGCAGGGGCAGGGTATGGCCATATGTTTAGATCCAGCTTGAACTTCACTGTGCACCCAGTGGGTTCATACTAAGGGTTTTATAGAGAGCAAGAGAGCCTACAGGCCCATTGGTGCTCTCATACTAGTCAAGGTAAATAATATGTCAGAGAATTTTCTGATAATAAATATGCATCCAGTCTTGCTTTAAATACTGCCCTATCTTTACTAATAATAATGTAAAGTGGCAGTTTATTCCAAGGTTTGATTACCCTTAAGGTGAAGAAATATTTTCTCCTGATGTAATTAAAGGTTTTCTAATCAATTGAAGTGGGTGACCTCTAGTATTATTCTGCCTCGTTCTTTGAGTGTGTGGTGGTGCATGGGGGCCCAGGTGTGGGGTGCAGGATTCTCCTCATTTATTGCCCTCCAGGGTCGGGGGTAGATTTCCTGCAGGAGATTGCAGACTTCATTGTCGACAGAGTGTTGGAGTCCCCCAGATGGTTGATTCTGGGGGACTTCAACACCTGGATCGATGATGACTCCTTGCGATTTTGGCATGATCTCCTCCAATTGATAACATCACTGGGCCTTACACAAGCAGTTGCTTCTGACACCCATCATCACGGCCACAGGCTGGACTTGGTTTTCTCACTGGGGCTTGAGGTCATGAACGTCAAGACTGACTGGGTCACATGGTCCAGTCATTGAACAGTGGAGTTCTTATTTGGGGCCCCCCATTGATAAAGTCAGCTATTGCACTTTAAGGGGATTGTCCCCAGAGGGACTATTGATAGTAGTGGATTTATCTGGTGTGACTACTGCTTGTGTAATTGTTTCGAGTGAGGCAGTGGCTGCCTTTAATACGGCGTTCTCTGAGGCACTCGATACAATTGCACCAGTCCGTATATGACCTAGATCCTCTCGCTTGAGACCCCCATGGTTTGATGGGGCTCTCAAGGTGATGAAGATCAGGGGTCAGAAGTTGGAGCATTGCTGGTTAAAGAACCGCTCCGAGGAGGACAAACTGGCCTTATGTGCTCACTATCATGAGTACCAAGGGGCAATCAACCATAAGAAAGCAGAGTTCCTGCCCAGGGAGATTGCTGCAGGGAAGAACAGACCAGCACAGCTCTTTCAGACTTTGGACAGACCACTTCATTCGGCCTGTCTACAGCCGAAGACTGCTTTTTCAAATTGCATTGTGTGATGAATTTGCCCAGTTCTTCTCTGATAGGGTGTCCTCCTTTAGGTTGGGGATTTCTTCAGTGAGGCAAGTATTGCCCTGCAGTGATCAGCTTGGTAGGATCTTGGGTGGTCCTATTGTCTGGGAGGAGTTTAGACTGGTGGAGGTGGCTGAGGTCAGTGGGGTAATCTCAAAGCTGAGGCCCACTTATCATGAACTAGACGCTGCCCCGACTTGCTTCTTGGTGAGGTGTGTTGAGACCATTGGTCTGGTGTTCACCAGGATAATCCAGTGTTCACTTTCAGAGGGGGTCTTTTCAGATGCCTTGAAGGAGGTGCTGGTGATACCCCTCCTGAAAAAAAAATCACTTGACCCTGATGTACTGGCAATTTACTGACCTATCTCCAACCTTCCATTTTTAGGAAAGGTTGTTGAGAAAATAATGGCACAGCAGCTCAAGAAGCACCTCATGGCCTTTGACATCTATGAGTCATTCCAGTCTGGTTTCAGGGCAAGGCACAGCACCAAATCAGCATTGGTTAGGGTGCAAAATTACCTCCTCAGAGCAAGAGATAGAGGAGAGCAGTCAATTCTTGTGCTCCTCAATCTCTCTCTCTCTCTCTTGAGCATTTGACACCGTGGATCACATTGTGCTTTTGGATCACCTTGTATTGTGGACTCACCAGTACTGTCATCATCTGGTTTGAGTCCTATCTGTTGAGAAGGAAGCAACAGGTGGTGATGGGAAATTTCTCCTCCTCTCTGAAGCGCCTGCCTTGTGGAGTCCCTCAAGGTTCAATCCTATAGCCAGTGCTATTCGCAGTGTACATGCTACCCCTGGGTGAGCTCATTTGGTGTTAAAGTTTGAGTTTTCACTGGTATACAGATGATAACCAAACTGTATATGTCCATTGCCCTGGAACACATGATGCTGTGGAAGTGCTTAATAACTGCCTGGCCGAGATCCAGGACTGGATGTCCTCCAACTGGTTATGACTGAATACTGACAAGACAGAGGGTCTGGTGATTGAGTTGGGACAAGGCGTGATGGGAGTTCCTCTGGGGTGGCAACAGGATTGGCCCTGGGAACCACCCCGTTGATGGCTTCCTCTAGGGTGTGAAATCTGGTTGTCTTCCTGGATGAAAAGTTGACACTTGAGGCTCAGGTATCATCTGTCTCCCAAAGTGGTTTTTACCACTTAAGGAATGTTGCTTGGATTAAACCCCTAGTTCCACCTGAGGACCTGCCTTCACTGGTACATGCCTTTGTTACATCCAGGCTTAATTACTGTAACACTCTGTACTTCGGGGTCAGTGGAGGGACCCTCCATCAGCTGCAGCTGGTGCAGAACTCAGCAGCCAGGTCACTGACAGACCTGTGTCATGTGACCCTGGTCCTGCAAGCTGTGCACTGGCTGCCTGTCAGGTGGAGGGTCATCTTCAAGGTGGGCTTGTTCACCTATAAGGCCCTATACGGTCTGGGCCCTGGCTATCTGGCTGATCTCCTGAGACCTGCCACCTCAGTCCACTCCCTCCACTGCTCCACCAGGTGCCTCCTTGCAGTTCTGAGGGCCAAGTTAAAAATTTCTGACAGCTGTGCATTTGAAGTTTCTGGTCCAGCCCTCTGGAACTTGCTTCTCATCTGTCTCAGGGAGGCCCCGAAAGTGGAGGTTTTAAGAGGGGTCTTAAGACTCATTTGTTCAAGCTGACTTTCCTGTACTAACCAGACTTGTTTTATATTAAGACTGTATTTATTTAATAATTAGTATAATTGTACTGGATGTTGTATTTTAATCTATTTAGGTCCTGTAGCTTGTTTAATTAATTTGTATTACCCTGCTTTCTGTTATGTAAGGTGCCCAGAGCCTCTGGGATTGGGTGCCATATATATAAATGTTATCTACCTATTTATCTACCTACATGGAAGAAGAGGGGTGAGCACCGCATCCTAGGTGGGTGAGGGTGCTGCCAGGCTTGGTAAGGCAATGTGTGCAGAACACATGGGTGTCCTGTGTGATGCCCACACTGGGACAATGGAAGACACTAGCTCTACAGGCACTTGCATTAGAAAGATTGTCCTGTGTCCTTAAAGGGAGAAAAGAGTTGTTTATGAGAAGTTGGGATAAACTGGCTCTGTGTCAGCAGCTGGGGCACTAGTCTTACAGCTGGGCATGCTATAAAGGCTCTGAGCCAAGGTAACACTCAGTACAACTGATTAAATAAAAAGGCAATACCTCCTGTTGAAACTTTTATTAATATGTAGAGATGGATGATGCAATTTATAGTTATACATTTTTTTAATTATATTTTGTCGGTGTAATGCACTTTCAGGAACACTAACATGTTACATTAATTACTGAGCTGTATTGCACTCTTTTATTCTTACATGTCATGTCAGAGTGATGTGATTTATAGTTTCACAACCCTGTATGTTATCCAAGTTACATACCAGGTGAACTGTTGTTGTGTATGTCTTGTAACGTAAAGTCATTATGATACACTTTTTATAAAACTGTTATATAAAAAAATGTAAAACACAAGGTTTATGCTCCCTTAAGCAGTCCATGGTCTGTTCCCACATTCTAAAATATTGAGTTTCATAACAGACAAGTACATGTTTAATTTCTATGGCAAGGTGCCTTTGTACAGCATGCATTCTGTTTATCTGAATATTTACACAATGTAATTATAAGTATAAAAGAATCATGCCTTCTGTTCTTGGTCTTACAGATACCATGGTGGTTGAAAGGCTGCTGAGGACTCTCTCCACACACCCTCGCAAAACTCAGAGAAGTAGCCTTCGGTCATGCATTACCAGTGACTCCGAGTGGCAAGGAAGCCCCAAGCAGTATGCACTGGACTTCCAAATCCACCCAGAATGGGTTTCCAAGCCATGGCATGTTCAATACAGAAGGTCTCACACTTGACCATGGACCTCTGTGCAATGTACGGTGTAGAATGCTCA
This sequence comes from Neoceratodus forsteri, assembly GCA_016271365.2. NCBI lineage: Eukaryota > Metazoa > Chordata > Ceratodontiformes > Ceratodontidae > Neoceratodus > Neoceratodus forsteri. Next base: position 148,107,392 of record CM057453.1, on the reverse strand, counting down.
AAACACACTGCTACCTCATATATTGCTGGCACTGTACAGTATTATCATTTCTTTTATTTCTGAAACAAATCTGTCACAAAATTATTCTCCTACTGCTTTTTTTTATGAGTTGTTTCTTATGTGATTGACAAAAAAGGGATGCTTAAGGCATGACAAAGCTGATAATATTACCTTGGCCAGTCCCCATGTTTTTTTCTGTTCATACTGACTCTTTCCACTCTTTTTTCCTTCACCCCACGACCATGCCCTCAGTTGTCACCCCACCACTCCTTTTCTCCAAAGAGGTTAGGGAAGAGTGGGCTGAGAAATTGTTTGTGTGTGTATGACGTATGCTAAAGATCATGTATCTGTACCTCATCATCATCTGTCTGTCTGTCTGTCTCCATCTCTAGTATCTGTCTATCTGTATATATGTGTGTGTGTGTATGTGTGTGGATATAGACAGGCAGATAGATTGATAGACAGACAGACAATGTAGAAGAGAATGAAACCTTAAATGATTTATTTCTATGACCTGAAGACCTAAAATGATGATAAATAATTTATCATCATTCTAGGTAGGTCATCATCATGTATCATCTCTTGAGGTTGGTCACAAAGAAGGTCTTAACCATTGGGTGAGCAGCTTGAACGATGCCTGATGACTAGAGATGTAAGTTTGTCATGGCAGTCATACACATCATTGGTTCCATGACGTTTGAGCTTTATTCAGGACTTCCATGACTTTCTCTAGTGTCATCAGAATGTAGAAATGATGACAGTGCCACAGCATTTACTACTGTTTACTAATATTTCATGAACAAACAATGAGTCATTAAACCTCATCCATGGCAAACTTACATCCCTACTGATGACATCACAGTGACCTTTGCTGCACTGAAAATAGAGCAGTGAAATCAAACAAAATACTCTTATTCTGCATTAAGAGAACTAATCTGAAAGTTCTGCAGATTTTGCAGTGACTGGTGGAGAGACATGGTATATTAAGCACAACCATACACTGTAACTGTTTTTTTTTTGAAACAGCACAACAGTTCAGAACTGTATCAAGAAACTCAAACTAAAGTAATGTTAAAGTACTTGACCAGTGCTGCAGTTTGACACCCCTCCCCCCGGTAACAGGAAAAACAGTTTCACATTCATGTTTCAAACAGTAGGCTCTAAGTTTTTTCCCTTTTGCCACATTTCCTTGCATTTTTCCTGTAACATAGAAACATAGACTTTGACGGCAGATAAGGACCACTTGGCCCATCTAGTCTGCCCATTTCCCTACCTGCAGGATAGGCCGCAGATCCTCGTTAACCAACAGCCTATTTCTTCCTACCCCCCACAAATTTCTTCCTACCCCCCTGTAAAAAGCAATATTTTTATTTATTTTATTTAACAGACTTTAGGATACCCAGTACCCATTATTAAGGCAAACAATACATTCCAGAGTTTGAGGGTTGTACTCAATATACCACATAATAGGCGACTGAAGTCACTGCTTCTCCTTGTTGTTCCACCACTCGTCTCCACGGTATATTGAACAGAATCCACACCCTATCTTTTATTATTGCTTATGTTTCCTTATTTTATTTTCTCTGTTTATCACCTCAACACAGCTGCCTGTTCACACTATCCCCAATCCCAGCCCCATCCTTGCCATTTCTGTCGCTCACCCTGCCCCCTCTGATCTATGGACTTCCCCCTCCAAGATGAGGTGGTGGGGACTTGCCCAGGCTCCACACCAGCTACTCATTCTGGGGGACAGGTGGGCAGTCAGACAGTCAGTGCCCGAGAGACTGGCGTCACTTCACCCTGCTACAATGTGGACTTTGTCTGTGTTCTGCCCCTGCCCAGTGGGAGATGCCGGGCGTGGCTAGTGTGATGTGTGTATGCAGAGCATGTCCCCTGCCAGCCAATCAGTGTCTACCCTCACCCAATGTGGCACCTCTTCCTGCACTACCAACTGAAAACACCCAAGTGGTAGTCCCACGGTGGTAGCTAGATCCCTTCCTTCCTGGAGAATGACATCATCCTTTGGGACACTCAATCTTCCTCCCCGTCAACTGGTCCATGATGACCTGAGACTGCTCTCGATCTCAGGTCACCAGTGTCATGAGCAGTAGCGCTACTGCTGTGCCAAGGGGTTGGCTCTTACATATCTTTATAAAATGGGTAAGGACAATGTTGATACATGATTGGACAAAAAGGATCACATGACCGCATACTGATTTATCCCAGTGTACAGTCATCCTAGTCCTTAGCCTAATCACATATTAATATACTATCAAAGTTCTAATAAAAAACAAATTGTCAGCCATTTTTTTCCATCTCGCTATTTCGTGTTTCTCAGGTACTGCCCCATCCTCCAGTAAATCCCCAAAACACAAATCTACAATAGTGACAATAAGCAACATTTTAAAGGTTTTATTCTCAAATACAAATCATCACCCCACTAAAGACCATTATGTACGCCATTTATACCTCACAATTTTATAGAGTAGTCCTTTTAAATGAGCTTTTTGCATGATCATTGAACTGTTTCCCGTGTAACTCAGCTGCTTTTCAGGGCAACAAAGGCTATTGTGATACATCAAACAATGTGAGAGCTTCTCTGTTATCGATTAAAGTATGTAATTATGATGTTGGAATCGTGGAAATAACTTCATGATGACACTGGAAGTCCATGTCTGTTAGTATGTTCCTCTCAGCCACTGACTGTTGTATGAATGGTTTCATGCATTTGTTTGGTAAGAACAATGTACACAAGAAAAACAAATCTTATACTACAACAAGTCACTCAGAGGGACATATAAATACATTATAGGTTCTGGGAGTGTTTAGTTAAATAAAAAAAAGACATTCTGAACATGTCCTTTTCTTTTTTCTGTAAGTATTTTAGGTATTTTTCAGTTTTCTCCCCGATCCCTCATGTTCCTGTTGTAGTGCGCATGTGTGGAGGCACATGTCCATCACGCACTACGGGATGCCCCACCCTGCCAGTTGCTCCGTTATCACCTGCGCCTGTCACCAGACCTCCATCCAGTGATGGCAGGACAACAGACAGGTGACCCTCCCTCCCGGAGAGGAGAGTCAACGCCGATCCTGCTCCCACCCTCCCTCCCCCACGGTACCCTGATGACCCAAGGTCATTCCTGAACCCAGGTTGCCAGCATAGCGTGAGGTAAGAAATGGATGCCTCAGCCCTCAGCACTACCAGGCCAGCTTTTTGAACATGTCCTTTTCAAGGGAGCTGTGCATGAGACACTCTGCTGCATAAGAGTGTCTAACATGTAGGTTAATGGAGTGCTGTGATTGGTCAGCAGTACTCTCTCAACTTATAATGGATATAACATGTTATATATAAATATATTTATACAGTGCAGGTGAGAGTCAAACCGTACCTTGCTATACATAATAGGGATTAGATACCTCTGAGAGAAATAAGAGATTTTCCCATAAGAATAGGCACACTGACTGACACCCTGCACCACTTGCACTTTGGCACGTGACTGTACACTCACTCTAAGGATGATACCAGGAGCACACTTTTACACCCACAGTAGAGCAACTGTAGGACAGGAGAGTAGGCTCCCACAGAACTAAATTTAGTAAACTGTTCCACAGAAGGCATGTGATACTCTTACCGCTCCACTTATTTACGCATTTCGAGTAACTGTCTGCTATGAAAAGAATAATGAAGCTCTGTACACCTTTAAAGGTGATAGCTGAAAAAGTGTATGTGTTATGTTATACATGCTATAGCACACTCCCACAAGAGACAATAGCCGGTTCCAGATTCACTGAAAATAAAGGAATTTAATTCTTGGGCCCAGTAATCTGTAGTGGATATAAGATAGGAAACCCTCATTATTAGTGTAGTGTTCAAGCCTTGCTAATGTGCACTACTCTGGGTGTACCTACCTCTTGGTAAGTGCATATATGAATCTGTGATTTCAAGAAAGGATTTTTTAACAGAGGGTGAATTAATCCAGCTGCCTTGTGAGTTCCCATAAAGATTAATTAGTTTGCATCGTGAGATTGGCAAGTTAATAGGCAGTTTTTGATACAAGCTCATAGTACTCCTGCCAGAAAACTGAGCCAGAATGGAAGAAACTGTGTAACACAGAGTGAACTTTTTAATATTCTGATGTTAATGGTGCAAATTCCTTTTGATACATGTATCTTATTATGAGCCTTGGTGGCAGTGTTACTGTGTATGGAATGTTATGGGCATGAAGGTACGTGTCAAGGGGATTTAACATGGTGTACTTAAGAGTAAACAACGAAAAACAAATATATGTACTTCAGTGGTTTGTTGGTGAAGAAAGCGTAAGTAATGAAAAATGTATTGAATATACTTGTGTTTTTTTCTATTTATATACGGGTAATGTAACAGGATACCATATTACCTTGGATGGAATTTAAAAATCAGAGATACAGTAATTTAACAAAGAAATTGCCTTGTCAGTAACTGTGATTTTCTATACTTTGAATTTTGGTGTCTGATTTAAAGAAGGTGTTATGATTATTATAACTAAAATCCAGGTACTGATATGATTTTTTTAGGGTTAGGAGCCACCCCTGAAGAAGCCCAACAGGGAGAAACGTTGGGCTAGGAGCTGGTGGCATGAGATCTGGATTTCATGAACTAAACCGATTTGATAAGACTGCTCTGGAGTATTCAGTTTTGCTGTGGTACTGGACTTTGCCTTCATCAGTCCCATTTAAAAGAGAAAAAAAAACAGTAGAAGGTGGGCTGCCCAGGGAAACTTGTATCTGTCTAGTTACCCCTACACACACACACACACACACACACACACACACACACACACACACACACACACTCTACTACTACTACTACTATTGTTGTTTTATACACACACACACACATATACTACTACTACTACTACTACTACTGTTGTTTCCATTTTTAGAAATTGCTCCAACATAGTGTGCTAGATAAGCAAGTCTGTGTGGAAAAAAAAAAAATACAGTTAGCACTTGACAGACATAGCAGCAGCTTTTCTAAGGGCACCTTTAAAGCCACTCGGATATGTCCTACAGTTTTGGATGATATATGCTTTCTAGGCTTCCTGTATGATATGTTGTTTATCCTTAACTTCTATAAGAAAGTTTACCTAAATTAAATCTAAGCTTTTCTGAATAAAGGAGATGTTGGTACCATATACACATGTTCTGTTGTGGCCTTTATTTATGTAACATAAATAGGTAAGGAAATCCCTGCATCTTGATTGGCCAAGACTTGGTTCTAGCCATGGCGCAAACATAACACAAACCATGGCTATAAACAAGTCCCTGCCAACCTGGATGTAGCACATTATATATCAATGTGTCAGTATGGAATTCTGATATTTTAAATGTCAAACGTTTTTTATTCATACTTGGCTACATAGATAATGACAGCAGAAAAAGACCAATGGCCCATCCAGTCTACCTGGGTTCCCTGTATAACACCCTGGAGCCTACTGTCCCATCCAGGATCCTAACCCTCCCCCTCCTCTCCCCTGTTCTCATTCCCCATTCTGATGTCCCAAGTGACCACTATACCCTTCACCTGTCCCAACCATGCTTGAAACCATCAACTGTTTTAGTGCCCACCACTTCAGCTGGTAGACTGTTCCACAGCTACACCACCTTTTCTGTAAAATAATACTTCATGTGTCTCCTAAACCGCTTCCCTGTCAGTTCCCACTTAAGCCCTCATGACTTTGAACTAGCATTCAGACTAAATAGTTCCTTGCAGTTCACCTGGTTTAATCCTTTTAGGAACTTGAAGGTCTCTTTCATATCTCCCCCCCTCCTTTCTGGTCTTCAGTGAGTACATGTTCAGTGCCTCGAGGTGTTCCTCATAAGACTTGCCCTGCTAACCCTGAATCATTTTTTTTTACCCTATGCTGTACCATCCCCAGCCTGTCCCTATCCTTCCTATGGTAAGGGCTCCAGAACTTGGTGAAGTGCTCCAAGTGTGGCATCACTAAAACTCTATAAAGGGGTAGTATAACCTCCTTACTTCTGCTATCAATACCCCTCCCTATACAGTCTAGCATCTTACTTGCCTTATTATAGGCCTTGTTGCACTGGCTCAATTGCTTGGGGGTATTATTGATGATGACTCCTAGACCACATTCCTCAGCCATAGTGTTGTCTCACCCCACCCATCCAAAACTCTCTCCTGGGGTTTTTATTCCCAAGGTGCATCACTTTGTACTTTCTGGTGTTGCATTTCAACTGCCAAACCTTAGACCATCCTTCCAGCTTTTGTAAGTCACTCTGCATTTCTCTGATTCTCTCATTGCTATCCACCTTCCCACAGAGCTTAGTGTCCTCTGCAAAGAGACACAACCTGCTCATAACACCTTCTCCAATGTCACTGATGAACATATTGAAGAGAACCAGACCCAGGACAGATCCCTGTGGCACTCTGCTCGTGACCTCTCTCTCTTCTGATTTGACCCCATTGAGCACAACCCTCTACTGTCTACCCTTTAGCCAGTTTCCTACCCAGGAGGCAGTATAGCACAGTGGTTTAAGGCTCTGAGCTGCAAACCTGGGTTTGAATACCACAGCCCCCCATTTGCATACTGTGTGACCCTGAGCAAGTCACTTAACTTCCTTGTGCTCCCAGGTTGCACCTGGAAACAAGCTTTAGCTTAGTGTGCCTCTTCTGGTTAAACAATTTCCCCCTTCCCCCTCCCTTCCCTTCCTACCCAGTTAATTATGTCTTTAGTCGCATCCAGCTCCTCCATCTTCTTTAGCAGGCATCTGTAGAGCACCGAGTCAAAAGCCTTGCTGAAGCTGAAATATGGTAAATCCATGACTTGGCCCCTATCCAATTCCCTCATCAAACAATCAAAGAAAACTACTGTATTGGGCTTGTGTGACAAGACCTCCCTGCCATGAACCCCTGTTGTTTAATATCTTGGAGACTATTGCTCTCCAGGTAGTTCATGACTCGGGTCTTCTTTGATCAGTGACTCCATCAGCTTCCCTACAATGGAGGTCAGACTGACAGGTCTGTAGTTCCTCGATTGTTCCTTATCCCCCCTCCCACATGGAGTGGAATGATATTTGTCACCCTTCAGTCCTTCAAGATCACCTCTATCCATAGTGAGCAGCAGAATAGTCCTAACAGGGGTTCAGTCAGTTCCGCTGCCAGTTCCCTGAGTATCCTCAGATGTAACCCTTCAGGACATGGGGGCATGTCTATCCTTAGGGCCATCCTTCCTTGACCCCCAGCTTCCCAAGGTACTTCTATTGAGTCTGCTATTGTAAAGCTATACTAATGGATTTCTGGAGTTAGAAGAAAAAAGTACTCTCCATAGTAATGTTGTTTCTTCTTACAGGATCCATCAGTAAACTTTACAGTCCTTTACTCTTCCTCCCCTTCCAGAAGCTGACAATAGGTTCACATAAGAATCAGTTATTTTTTAAAGTTGCATGAGCATTACTTGTTGTAGTTCCTTTACAATTGTTGACAGGTGGTCAGTTACAAAATGTTTTTCTACAAAAAATGTTGTTGTCTGCCTTAGTTAGTTAATGTTTTTTCCCAAATTTAATTAAACTGAGGAAAGAATGGCTCAGGCAGTAGCAAAAGGGGACACTATATTTTTTAGGTATGTTAGTGAAAAAAGGAACACTAAGGGAAGGATTAATATGGATAAAGAGGGAGTGGGGTTCAAGAAATAGCAGACATCTCAAACAAATACTTCTGCTCAGTGTTCACAATAGAAGGGGAAGGGAGGGACCATGAAAAGGCACCAGGAGCTTTGATGGGAGGGAAATGGACACAAGTCCTTTTTCTGTGGAGAGGGTCAGGAAGGCACTCACTAACCTGAAGGTTGACAGAGCTATGGAGCCTTATGGGGTACATCCAAGGGTGTTGAGGGAGCTCAGGGAGGTACTAGTTGCACCTGTGACAGACCTATTTAACAAATCACTGGAGACAGGAGTGGTCCCAGAAGACTGAAGAAGGGCAGATGTAGTCCCACTTCACCAAAGCAGTAGCAAGGAAAAGGCAGACAATTATGGGCCTGTCCGCCAGACCTTGGTGGTGGGCAAATTAATAGAAACACTACTAATGGAAAGGATTGTGGAATATCTTGAATCCTCTTGAATCCAATGGGTTACAGGATCCCAGGCAGCATGGATTCACAGAGGGAAGGTCATGGCTAACAAATCTGATAGATTTCTTTGGCTGGGTGACCAAGGAGTTAGATCAGGAAGTGTGGTGGATGTGGCCTACTTTGATTTCAGCAAGGCTTTCGACACTGTTCCACATAGGAGATTGGTAAGCAAAATGGGCAGCTTGGGGGTGGGCAATAAGGTGGTAACCTGGGTAAGAAACTGGTTGGGGGTAGGAGACAGATGGTAGTGGTCAATAGAGTTCACGCTGTAGAAAGGGAGGGTGACCAGCGGGGTACCTCAGGGGTCAGTGCTGGGACCGGTCCTCTTTAATATCTTTATAAGTTACGTAGCAGAGGAGCTAGAAGAGAATGTCTGCCTCTCTGTGGAAGACACCAAGATCTGCAACAGAGTGGACACTCTGGGGGGGAGTGGGGGTGGAAAGGATGGGTAGGGATCTGAAAAAACTGGAGGCGTGGTCAAGGGTATGGCAGCTGGGTTTTAAAGTAAAAGAGTGCAAAATAATGCACTTAAGCCATAGAAATCTGGGGGGAGAGTACAAAATGAGGGGAGTGATACTGGCAATGATGACCAAGTAGAAAAGAGACCTGGGGCTAATCATATCAAATGACCTAAAGATGGCCAGGCAGTGTGACAAGGCAGTCAGGAGGGCTAGTGGGATGCTAGGCTGCATAGGTAGGAGTATCACCAGCAGGAAGAGGGAGGTGGTGTTGTCCACATCTCAGGAAGAACATAGACAGAGTGGAGGTGGTCCAGAAGAAGGCTACCAAAATGATGCCGGGTCTGCATCAAAATCTCTATGAGGAGAGGTTAAAGGAGCTCAACATGTACACCCTGGAGAAGAGGCGAGGAGAGGAGAGAGGGGGGATATGATAGAAACCATTAAATATCTCACGGGGTTAATAAGGTACAGATGGGGGTATTTTTTCAGAGAAAAAGGTGCTTTAGAACAAGGGGACATGCTATGAAGCTGGGGGGGTAGATTCAGGAGAGATTGGTGGAAGTACTTCTTCACAGAAAGGGTAGTGGATTCCTGGAACAGCCTTCCAGTAGAAGTAGTGAGGGTAAAAATAGTGGTTGGGTTCAGAAATGCCTGGGACAGGCACAAGGGAATTGCTGGGGTAAGAGAGGGGGACAGTGCCATAGATCAAGTAGGGTCTGCAACAAAAATAATGGTAATAAAAAATGGACAAACTGGGTGGGCCCAGTGGCCCTTATCTGCCATCAGTTTCTATGTCTCTAAGTTGATAGCCATTTAGCTAGTTTCAGTTGTCACGGCTTCCCTTAGCTTTAGAAGCAAATCTGACTGTTGGGCAAGAGTGACCACAATGCAGAGTTTGAACTTAGTTCTAATTCTAAGATTCCAAAATTACCATAAATTTGATCTTTGGAGCAACTCAATTCAATGGACTGATTGCTGTTGTAAAGTTTACTGATGGGTCCCTTCAGAAGAAACAATATTATTACGGTGAGTCATTTTTTAGTTCCCACAAGTCGGGTCAGGTTTTGGATTCATCAGGTTGTTGAGGGAAGGGGGATAGTGTTGTGTTTTTTTTTTATTTCCTGGTGGTCCTGGTTTGGCTCTGGTCTCCCAGGTAGTTGGGTGGAGAAGGAGGAGAAACAGATTTTTTTTTCTGTTCTGTACCAGATCGTGTTAGGCACTGGACCCATTAGGTAGTTGGGAGAGGGCATTGGATCCATTAGGTAGTTTGTGGGAGGGTAAAATATTTTGTTTTATCCCCTGATGGGCCAGGTTGGGCCATCAGGAGAAAACAGGACCACTCTGCTGTGTAGTAGGATGTACTGGAGCATATATGGCAGTGTGATCCTTATTGGAATTAGAAAGAGTGCAGCGTTGAGATTGAGGTCCAAGAGAAGGGAAAATGAGAGAGAGAGAGAGAGGGAGAGCGAGCAAGAGTTGGGTGGTGGAGTCAGGATCACTGGCACTTGGGGTTACAGCAATGGAAGTGTATGGCATCGGTCTCCCTTGGTCCCTTCTCCAATGCTACTGTGCTGTGGGCTAGAAGAGGTGGAGATGACTCAACAGGCTGGTAGCAGCAGTAGTGTGGGAGAAGCCCCAAGCCTCCTGTGTAGTGTCTGAGCCCCTCACTGTGGCCTGAGTGGAAAGGCATTAGGAAAGCAATGTTTTACTACCCTGCCTATTCCACCTTCCACTCACCACTTTGCTGCTGCTCCTCATCTCCATTTGGCTTAATACATGGGTCAGGTTGGGCATGGGTCCCATCAGGTAGCTGGGGGAGGGGGCAGATTTTGTTATTCCCTGATGGCTCAGGTTGGACATTTGACTGGTAAGATGTTGGTGGGGGCGCAATTTGTTTTTATTCCCTGCTAGGCAGGGTTGGGCACTGGATCTGTCAGTTGGAATGTTAGGGGGATGGTCAGATTTTTTTTCTTAATTCTCTGATGGGCCTGGTTGAACACTGGACCTGTCAAGTTGTTGGGTTATGGTTATATATTGTTTTATTCACTAATAGGCGAAGTTGAACATCAGACCTCCCAGGTTGTTGAGGGAATGGGACAGTTGTTGTTTTTTTTTCATTCCCTGATGGGCCAGATTTGGGACAGGACCTGTCAGGCAGTTTGGGGGAAGGGAGCAGATTTTGTTTTATTTCTTATCTGCCACATTGGGCACTGTATCTGTCAGGTTGTTGGGGGAGAGGGACATTTTTTTTAATTCTGACAAGCTGGGTTGTATAGCAGACCCATCAGGTAGTTTGGGAGAGAGGGATTTTTTTTTTAATTTCCTGATAGGCTAGATTGGGTATTGGACCAGTCAGGTAGTTGGAGGGGGAAGGACAGATTTGTTTTTTATTCCCTGACTGGTCAGGTTTTGCACTGGATCTGTTCGGTTGTTGAGGGAGAGGGACCGATTTGTTTCATTCCCTGATGGACTGGATTGGGCACTGGACACATCAGGTTGTTGGGGGAGTAAGACAAATGTTTTTTTATTTCCTGATGGGCCAGGATCCTCACCAGATCTATCAGGTAGTTGGGAGAGAGACAGAGATGTTCCTCTTATTTCTTTGGGCCACATTGGGCACCAGAAACTTTATTCTATTTTACATCCCCTGAGCTACAAGTATGGATCTCCTGTGCCTTCTAAAGCACTTTGGGATGCAGTGTGTATGAAAGTCATGTTGGTTAAGTGTTGTTTTGCAAATTGCCTCACCCTGGGCCCTCCTCCTCTTGCTCCAGCAAATGATCTTCCCCATCACCTTAGTCTTCCCAGTCCATGGCCAGGTTACTCTGACTAACTGGAAACTCAGCCGTTCTTTCACTACACAGAGAGGCTGGGAGAGATACTTCCTAGCTCTGACATTCATCAGATCATGCCATAGCTACGCTATTTTTGTCCTTTTGTACTGCAGTAATTTAGTAGCACAAAAACTAATAATTTAGTAGCACAAAAACACTCACTTTTATATAGGTGATTGTGATTTCATTTCTTTCTTCAGAAAAAAATAAAGTTTACAGTAGCTTTTCATTCATGAAGTTCCATAGGCGAGTGTTTATTATAACTTCCTCTCACAGCTCATTCATTGTCATTCTTGTCATCACAGGTGTGTGTGTGTGTGGGGGCTAACAAACAACCGGACGACTTTTGATTGTATTACCTAGGTCAGCTACATGTTCACAAGAGTAACGCCACCTGCTCAACAGGTTCTCATGCACTCTACTCCTTGCAGCAAATAGAACGTTAATGAAGTTTTACAGACAGCTGCAAGGAACAACAGCAAGCACAACTCTCACTCATTGACAGCCATAAAAAGATGTATCCCAGTCCCCCAATGCATTTTAATGAGAGAGCTGCAAAACACTGCCTGACTTTGATCCCAATAGGAACTGGCTTGTGATGCAGACCTGCTTTAAAAAAACACAAAACTGTAAGAAAAAAAGTGTTCCTGGTTACCTTTTTACACCCCGCCCCCGTTCCATCCCCTTTATCTAGCGTATATCCCTATTAGTTGCTATATGCAACACTGCACTCTACTGGTGGCCTTATGTCATAACTTAGTTTCACCTGATAGCCCATTCGGGGTCAGGAAATGCGTACTTTGCTCTGTTCTTGTTGAAAAGCCTGGTTGTGTCAGATCACTGGGTTTTCAGCTTCTCTGATTGGGAAATACCCTCATTCCCATTGTAACTGCAGAGGGACTGACTGTGAGCCATCCTGCAGACTAGCACTGTAGGTGCAAGTGATAACAGACTGTACAGCTTTTGTTGCTATACATCCATTCTTGTGGGCTTTACTTACCTTTCAGCTCTATAGCTGAAACAGAGGGAGAATGGTTTCTCTTATTTTTTTCCTGATCTCAGCTTGTCACAAACTTTATCCACTGGGTACCCGGAAGCATCTCACAAGTGGTTGTGCAGAACGGTTTCCTTTCCCTGATAAGGAAAGGGTTAATGGGTGCATTTGTCATTTCATTATATGCTAAAGTTTATTTAGTATCACTTGGGAGTATTATAGGTTACTACCTTTTGAGAAAACCAAAAGATTGTAATCAAACCATATTTTAATTCTTGCCAGAGCTTAGGCTTGCGCCACTCTGGGGCTGCTGCCCATGTTACCCCTTTTCTTCTCCTCTCAGTCGGCAAGGCTACCCTTACAATAGAAATGACTACTGAGTATAACAATAGCCTTAGTTCAGTCTGTATCTACCTGACTATCACTAGCCCCCAGCAGGAAGTATATTTCCCTTTTTTATCTCTTATCTCTTTTCTGTATAAGTTGATAGTTGGGTTGTATTCAGTTGTTTCTTTTCTGTTCCTATATCCTTTTTCTATCCTTTTAATTCTATTTATCCTATCAGCATAGCTGTATCCATGTTTCTTACTCTCCTGGTGAACTGAGGAGGGTGAGGAAGCCAGCAGTAATTATTTGCCGACACACATCACCACACGGTCATGCAGGTGCCTGAGCCAGTAGCTTTTGATGGCTCCCTGGCCAAAACAATTTGTTCCAGTGGGTCCTAGCACCTCCAGCTTAGACCCAAATGTGGTACTCTGTGGAGAAGGTATTCATGAAGATCTTCAGTTACAGAAAGTACTTAACATTTCTTTCATCATTGAGGTCATCAATAAGTGCAGTGATAGAAGCCCTAGTTGGAACCATCACCAGTAGCTAACTGTGACCTGAGCCTGGTTCTGAGGAAATGATTTACAATCTGTTTGAACCTGTAGCCACGTAGGTGGGGTTGGACACTGGATCTGTCAGTTGGAATGTTAGGGGGATGGTCAGATTTTTTTCTTAATTCTCTGATGGGCCTGGTTAAACACTGGACCTGTCAAGTTGTTGGGTTAGGGTTATATATTGTTTTATTCACTGATAGGCGAGGTTGAGCATCACATGGAAAACAATCTTCCTGGAGGTCATTTCTTCAGCCCGTAAGGATCAGAGCTGCAAGCTCTTTTACCTGATCCTACATATACATGCTGGGATTTTCAGAATGAAGTCTTCCTGGACTTGTCAGCCATATATTCAAATTAGACTCATGTCCACACTAGTAGATCATCAGTTAGATGTTCTATCAGCATCAGAAGGTCAGATACAGTTGCATCTATTGAAGTAGTCTTTGCATCAGAAAACTGACACATGCATCATTTTTCTGAAGCAAGCTACCAGAAATCATGGCTTCTATTGAGAAATATGCACAGCCTCTGAAAGTACAGGCAGGTGGATCAGGCATAAGATGTCAGCCAAAGATGGATAATACCCAAGTGTCCACTGCTAACATCCTTGAAAATTCAGCACCCAGTGTTTCACACAGACAAACTGCTTCTTAAGTAACACCCTAAATTTCCAGGAAAGGAGTGTCCGAATTCTATTTGAACTAGCCTTTGCTGTTAATAGCATTCTTTCCCAAATTGTAAAACCTGGGGGATGAGCTGGCCTTTGCATTCATTATATGCCGTAAGAATTCTCAGCTTGTGTATTTGGTAGAACTAAAGAACACAGACAGTCCTACTAAATGTTGGTGGCTTTTGCCCCTACAGCAAAGGGTAAACCAGTCTCCAAACAGTGCAAGTCCAATTGAATCATTACTTGTATACAGCACTGTTACTCGCTGATAGAAAAACATTTTGGAAATCTTGCTGAGAGCTCATTCCAATTGGGCTGTCACCACATCAGTGACTTCCCTATAGGTGGCTCCATTGCAAAAATCTATAGGGCTGCAGCATGAAGTAGTGTCCATACATTTACTAAACACTGTGCTGTGGATGTACTCCATAGGATACAGGCAAGATTTGGGCTGGCATTACTTCAGGAGTTGTCCTTATGAACACCTGTATGAATCCAGCCACTCATATTGGGGGGGGAGGGATTGTTACTGCTTCAAACAACGGGAATCCGTAAATGATGCTTTGCAGTAAGCATCATCTTCCTGCCACAGTGTGGTGCCTATAAACGGGTATGAGAGGTCTGAGGCAAGACTTGGTATGGTAGTGATTCCAGAAAGGAGGGAGTCTGAGCTAGATGTGGCATACAATAGACTAGAGAAGCCGACAGAGGTGAAGGAAATTCCCATGAATCCTGCCCTAATAACGAACAGAAAACAGAATTGGAGGCCTTGTTACTGACATATGGTATGAAATTTACCAGTGTCCCTGGAAGAGCCATTGGGGTTGAGCACCCCATAATAACAAATTCCCTTCCTATTAGGCAAAAGCCTTATCATCTACCAGAAAGAGTAAGGGTAGGGCAGTGTTAGGTAAGTTACTTGTTCTATTACTTTTGGAAACTTCTTCCAGAAAGCTCTGTGCAGTCACTGGCAAGGATGGAGAAGTGCTGGAAAAAGTAATACACTTACAGTTACAATTACTTATGTCTTTTTATACAAAAGTAATACGTAACTGTAACTGATTACATTTATTTGAAAGTAACTAGTAACTAACCTATTACTTTCAAATAAATGTCATCTATTATAGTTTTTTATTATTTTTGTAGTGTTTTTGTATAAAAAGAAATAAGTAACTGTCAGGTGTATTACTTTTTCTAGTACTTCTCCATCCTTGCTAGTGACTGCACAGTGCTTCCTGGATCAAGTTTCTAAAAGAAATAGAAAGTAATAGAAAAAGTAACGTTCCCAACACTGGGGTAGGGGTGAAGGAGGAGGTTGATAAAATGAGACAACTAGGGATCATCCAACCCTCAAAGAGTGCTTGGGGGTCTCCCATTGTTGTGGTACCCAAATAGGACGGGGGAATACATTTGTGCTTGGACTTCAGAAAACTGAACCAAGCGTCTCAATGTGATGCCTATCCTATGCCCCGCATAGATGATATTATTGACAGAATAGGGAATGCCCACTACATATCTACCTTGGATTTAACAAAACGTTACTGGCAGATACCCCTAGAGCCATCAGCAAGGGAGAAAACAGCTTTTTGTACACCAGTAGGTCTTTTTGAATTTATTACAATGCCCTTTGGCCTACATGGTGCCCCAGCTACTTTTCAGAGGTACATGGACTATATTCTGACCCCTCACACCAGTTACTGCTCTGCTTATTTGGATGATGTGGTCATGTATAGCCCTGATTGGAAAACCCATCTAGTAAACCTATCTGCTGTCATTCAGTTCATCAAAGCAACAGGGTTCATGATAAACCCTCAGAAGTGTACCATTGCTATGACAGAAACCCGATACTTAAATTTTTTTACTAGGAAATGGGCAGGTGAAACCCGGGATTGATAAAACAGAGGCAGTAGTAAAATGCCCAATGCCAACTACCAAAAAGCATGTGCAGTCATATTTGGGTTTGTTTGTTTATTTGTTTATTCGCTTAACAGGTAAGCACACTGGAAAACTAGTTCCTTTTACAGGTGCGACCCACATAAAAATATGCTATACAATACAAAAGACATACATATACAATACAAATATAGCAGACCAAAAATGCCTTTGTTACAAAAGAAACTAATTAATCATAGAAAACATTTACAATTAAATTGTAATTCAAAAAACATCCTTAATTCATCTGCAAACACTTTAGCAAAACGCAACTGTCTTATATCACAAGGAATTTCATTCCAAATAAATGGAGCAATATAAGCAAAGGCTTTTTGTCTGCTTTTGGTTCTCATAAATGGCATTTTGAGAACCAAACCATCTGTCCTGTGTCTGGAAAAGTAGCCCTCATTATACGGCCTCAACAGGTTACACAATTTTTGTGGGACTCCAGAATTAATAATTCTATATGTAAATTTAGCTATATAATAATGGAAGTTCAATGAAACCAGAAGCCAACCTATCTCTCTCAAAATTTCACAATGATGAGACAATTTAGGATAATTTAAAGCAAATTTAGCAACCAATTGAAGTAGATTTCCTAGAAATTATTGTCGCAGAAGCAGTATCAGTTACAATGGCAGCATAATTTACAATAGGAAATAAACAATGATTGGAAATAGCTAACCTAGACTCCATAATAAGAAATGAATGAATTCTGTGTAAAGGGGCCATTCTACAGTGAATTCTCGAAGTATTACTGCCGCTTCATTCCCCATTTTGCTTCCAGGGCCACATCCCTCTCAGACCTTCCCAAAAAGAGATATGGAAACCAGGTGAAGTGGATTCCAGAGTGTGAGGAAGCTTTCCAATCTATCAAAGCTGCACTCTGTTCCTCACCTGTACTGAAAAGTCCCAACTTTAATCTCCCTTTTGAGGTTCACACAGATGCCTCAGAGACTGGCATAGGGGTTGTCCTGAGCCAGTCTGTGGAGGGAGAAGAATGCCCCGTGATTTATATATCACAGAAACTTCACAACAGGGAACAAAGGTATTCAACGATTGAAAAAGAGACTCTAGCTGTAAAATGGGACATAGAAGCCTTGTGTTTCTACCTTTAGGGTGCCAAGTTTGTCCTGGTCACCGAACACAACCCACTGTGTTGGTTGCACCAAATGAAGGACAATAACACAAGGATAATGAGATGGTACCTGGTCTTACAGCCTTACAGCTTTACTGTAAAACATTGAGCTGGTACCATACATTAAAATGCAGATTTTTTTGTCACGGCATGGTGCCATGAAATCATGAAATGGAAAAACAAATATGTATTAGAATATGTATAATGCCTGTGATATAGAGGTGCACTGTAAATTGAACAAGCCCCAGGGTAAAAATGTATGTAGTATATGTATGAACACTGAATGTACATATTGTTGTTATTGTGTGCTACTTAAGGGACCCTGGGGTGGAGCTTCCAGGCGTGGGTGGGCGGAAGCTCCAGCCACACCCCACATACCTGCTGAGGTTACGAAAATTGGGTTTGTGGATTTGAAAACCAGCAGTTTTCTTCTAAAAGCTGGTTTCCTCTTAAAGAGGAAGAAGTGTGGTGGATCTGTGTTCCACCTCTGTTGAATAAGGACCACAGGAACTAATTCTTCAGTTTTCTAATATTTTCATATCTACAGATCTACTGCACAGTAGTACCTCTGTTCTTAAGTATGCTTTTCTTAGGGTACGATGGGTTGGCTACCTACTGTGACCCTGTCCTATACACTTTAACTTATTGCTATTTTTGAGTATCCTTCCTATTGCCTTTCCTTCCTTGGGGACCCTAGCAGTTAAGTGTCTGAGGGAATAAAAGGGCACTTGTAATTATGCTAATATACATACAGATAGCATACAGTAAGAGTGCACTCAGAAAAAGCTAAAAGAAATGGTGCCTATATGGCAATAACGCTACAACCATGTATGTAAAGGTGTATCATGTTAAAACATGATAAAATGAATCCACAATATTGTAAGCATGTGGATAAATTGTAACTAGCTAGGTGGATTATAAAGTCTAGATGACGCATAAAAAGAATGTTTTGTTCTAGAAAGAACCTTGTTAAATTGCTACATGAAAATTTATATCCAAGCACTCAATGATAAGTTTAAATGCTACATTGACAAGCATTTAAACTAGCAAAGGGGAGTGGCAGGCCAGCAAGGAGAGTACCTACTTGCTCACCCCCACAGCTAGCAGTGGAACCAGTGAAGCAGAGGAGTGGCTATCTCTACAAAGCAGTGTGCAAAAGATGGAGATTAGCACCCAAGAGGTGGATAGGCAGAAAAGGGGCAAAATTCAGCAGAAGGGCAGACAGCAAGGAAAACCAGGGATAAAGGACAACCAAGTAAGGGGCTGGAGTAGAACAGCAAAACAGTCTAGGGAGGTCAAATCATGGAAAGCCATGTGTGCAAATGCCAGGAGCCTTAGCAACAAGATGGAAGATCTGGAGGCTGTCATGGTGCAGTCAGACCTGGACATTGTGGCCATCACTGAAACCTGGTGTAATGTTAACCACGACTGGGAGATGGCCATACCTGGCTACAACATATTCAGAAGAGACAGGGCAGGCAGGAAGGGAGGAGGAGTGGCACTGTATGTGAAAAATGACATAAGGGCCACAGAGATCCAGGAGGAACAAAATGAGGGAGATATACTGTGGGTTAAGCTGGAAAGGAAAATGGGGCCAGCCATCCGCACAGGTGTGGTCTATAGACCACCAGCCCAGGAGGAAGAAATAGATAGGAAGCTGATGCTATCCACTCAAAGGATGGCAGACAAGGGTGAGGTAGTACTGGTTGGAGACTTCAATATTCCAGACCTGGACTGGAGCATCCCAGCAGCAGCATCAACTAGGAGCAGATTTATCCTGGACTCCTTTCAGGGTGCCTTCCTCAAGCAACTGGTCATGGAACCAACTCGGCAGAAGGCAATACTGGACCTTGTGCTCACAAACAGGGACAGTGTGATGGGGGTAACAGTGGGGGAGCACCTGGGGAACAGTGACCACCAGTCATTGTAGTTTGAAATCACAGAAAGAGCAGAACCAAACCACACAAAAACACGATCCTGGATTTAGGAGGGGCAGACTTTGGAAAATGGGAGATACTTGAAAGAGGCATTAAGGGAATGGGGCAGGAATCAGGGTTGAGGAACAGTGGGCAGTATTTAAAATGGGATTACAAGCAACAGAATATGCATTAAGCAGGTTAGCAAGAGGAAAGGAAGAAGAGACCATTATGGTTTTCCAAAGAGGTAGCAAAGAAAGTGAAAGCCAAAAGATTGCATTCAGGCAATACAAAAGACACAGGCAGAAGGGGATGGGAGAGGTACCAGGAGAAGCAAGGGAGGCAGGGAGGTCAGTGAAGGAAGCCAAAGCTCAGACAGAAGAACACATTGCAAAAATCAGTGGGTAGGGGGACAAAACCTTTACTGGTACATAAGTGAAAAAAGAAAGGCAAAGGGAGGGATAGTGAGACTGAAGGGGGAGGATGGGGCCGTGTGGAGGATGACAGCAGTAAAGCTGACATATTGAAGAGGTATTTCTGCTCAGTCTTTACTGAGGAAGAGGAGGGTAATGGGTCTGAAGGGAGTACAAGGGGTGAGAATGGTGCAGAAATGGACACAAGTCCCTTTACATGAGAAAGGGTCCTGAAGTAACTGGAAGTAATAAGAGTTTATAAAGCAATGGGGCCAGATGGAGTGCACCCCATGGTCCTTAAAGAACTAAGAGAGGTGGTGGCTGAACCTCTGGCTATCCTGTTTAGCTGATCACTGGAAACAGGGGAGGTACCCAAAGACTGGAGGATAGCAGATGTAGTCCCCTTATACAAAAGTGGGAACAAAGAGGAAGCAGGGAACTACAGACCAGTCAGCCTCACCTCGGTAGTGGGGAAGATCATGGAAGCACTACTGAAGGAGAGATTGGTGGAACATCTGGTTGTCAATGGACTACAGGACCCAAGGCAGCATGGTTTCACCAGGGGAGGTCTTGTCAGACCAACCTCGTTGAATTTTTGACTGGGTGACTAGGGAGGTGGATCAGGGAGGGCAGTGGACATGGCCTATCTGGACTTCAGCAAGGCCTTTGACACTGTGCCACATAGAAGACTATTACACAAACTGGGGAATATGGGTGGGGCAGGACAGCAGTGTGGTGGGTAGGTAACTGGCTGGCTGGCAGGACACAGAGGGTGGTGGTAAATGGCTGTCACTCCACAGAGGGAAGAGTGACCAGTGGGTACCACAGGGATCAGTGCTGGGACGGTCCTATTCAACATCTTCATCAGTGACATTGTGCAGGACCTAGAAGGCAGAATTTCACTGTTTGCTGATGACACAAAGCTCTGTAACAGAGTAGACACACCAGAGGGTGTAGACAGAATGAGAAGGGACCTGCAGAAACTTGAAGAATGGTCAGGGGTTTGGCAGTTGAAATTCAATGCAAAGAAGTGCAAGATAATGCATATGGGGCACAAAAAACCCTGGCACAATATATCAGTTGGGGGGTGAGGATATAGCATGCACCAAGCAAGAAAGAGATCTTGGGGTTATCATCTCTGATGACCTCAAGGTAGGGAAACTGTGTGACAAGGCAGCAGGTAAAGCAAATAGGATGCTGGGATGCATAGGCAGGGGCATCACCAGCAGGAAAAGGGAGGTCATAATTCCACTATACAAGACACTAGTGAGACCCCACCTGGAGTACAGTGTACAGTTCTGGAGAGGTTACCTACGTAAGGACATAGACAGGGTAGAGAAGGTTCAGAGGAGGGCAACAAAGATGGTACATGGATTGCATCACAAGTCCTATGAGGACAGGTTGAAAGAACTGAACATGTACTCCCTGGAGGACAGGAGGGAGAGAGGGGATATGATAGAGACATGCAAGTATCTTACAGGGAGGAACAGGGTGCAGGAATGCACTATTTATAAGCGAAAAAGATGTTCCAGGACTAGAGGGCATGGGATGAAGTTGGAGGGAGGACGATTCAGAGGAAACGTGAGGAAGAATTTCTTCACAGAAGGGGTGGTGGACAAGTGGAACACCCTGCCAGAAGAAGTGGTGGGGGCTGAAACAATCACGGGATTTAAGAATGCATGGGATAGACATAAAGGAATTCTGGAGGTCAGGGATAAGGGGCAACAGACTTCTAGGAAAACATAAACTGAATTTACAAGCTCAAATGGGCAGACTGGGTGGGCCATAGGCCCTTATCTGCCGACACTGTCTATGTATCTATGTAATAGTATGTAGCCCCTTTTCTGTTCAAAACATTGCAGGTCTGAGTATGAAAGAACGAATAAAAGAAATGAATTTCATCTCCTGTGGGTTTGCTAATGTTGGGAGCCTAGAAAATGCTCCAGCATGAAGGATTTAAGGTAGGAGAGCCAGCGTTACTGAGAGAACATCTGCCGCTCTCGACTGTGAGAAACTCCCATTTATTTATGTTTAAAAATACCTCCGGAGGAGTGAGACAGATGCGGAGCACTGAATTTCACTATTTCTTTCCCCGCTCCACTTTAACAAAGGTTGGCTTCCTCTCGGTTAAATGTTTATGTAGTCTACCTCCTAAATAGCTGTTAGAGAGTTCAGCTATTGTGGAAGGAGGTAGAATAAGGAGCTAAAGAGCTTCGTTTAAGTTTATTTTCAGAAGTTGTATCACTGCAGGAGCGAGCGGCTGGCATGGTGCCAATTCTGGTATTTCGGCCGCCACTGCCTGCCAAAAGATGAAATGTCTTCTCCCCTTCGAGAGTACATGTAAGAAAAGTACTCTCAAGCCTCACAACAAGCCTGTAATAAATATAACTAAAGAAATAAAGTAAGCCGCTCCTTACCATACCCCCTTGCTAAATAAATGGGTGTTCCTTATAAATAACTATGAGCGGGTGGTTGGCAGGCTGCTATTTGATATTTCAGCCGCTGCTCTAATTCTAGCATAAAAAATGTACCTGTATCAGAAAATACCAAGCAACGTCTCGCTGAGACTCAGGTAAAAAGGTCCCTTTCTTGAAAATGAGGAAATATAGGCAAACGTTGCTTCTTGTACAGTCCATTTTTCTGGCCCTACCAAACACACTGTCCTAGGCTAACTTGCATCTGGGAGTCATGAATCATGCTGTAATATAGGGGAAACAGCGCCCGCACATGGCTATTTTTATACTATTTTGGACTGTCACTCAAATCAAAAGGGGAGGAGCCTAAAGCTCATTTTGGGTCTATTCTCTATATAAAGCACTTTTTAGACCTCTAGAAAAGCACAATGAAGTTATTATGATTTGAAGTGCTGCGTATGCGTGTTATTATGGGGTCATCTTGCCTGAATTATGAAATTTGTAAGTAGCTACATGAATATCTAGCTTAAGGGTTAGGTGACCCCTGTGTGCCTTATAAATACTCCGCCAAGATAGGATAAATTTAGTGGAGCCTTGGTAATGGTAAAGAAAAAAGCCACCTAAGGGAAGTAGCCAGAGATAGTCACAGAGGTAATGTACCTGGAGTGACAGGACAAAACTGTGAAAGCTACTGAATGTAGCAGACTTTTGCTTCTTGCTTTAATTTTTATTTTGTTTGCTTATGAGCATAAATAAAAATCACACCGAGGTGTGTTTTAAAACTTAAAAAGCTGTGTGTCCGTGTCATCTAACAGTATAGCTCTTAAAGAGTTCAGCTACTGGGGAAGGAGGTAGAATAAGGAGCTGAGGAGCTTTGTTTAAATTTATTTTGTGAAGTCGTGCCACGGCAGGAGCAAGCAGCTGACATCATGCCAATTCTGATATTTCAGCCACCGCTCCCTGCCAAAAGATAAAATGTATTCTCCCCTTCAAGAGTACATGTTAAGAAAAGTACTCTCAAGCCTCACAACAAGCCTATAGTAAATATAACTAAACAAATAAAATAAGCTGCTCCTTACCATACCCCCTTTCTAAATAAATGGGGGTTCCTTAGACATAACTACGAGCAGGTGGTTGGCAGGCTGCTATTTGATATTTCAACAGGTTTACTTATTTAGGAGGTAGAATATGTAAACATTCAACCAAGAGGAAGCGGACCTTTATTAAAGTGGAGCGGGAAAGAAATAGTGAAATTCAGCTCTCTGCATCTGTCTCGCTCATCCGGAGGTATTTTTAAACATAAACAAATGGGAGTTCTAACAGTCAAGAGCGGCAGGTTTTCTCTCACTATCGCTGGCTCTCGTACCTTAAATCCTTTATGCTGAGGCATTTCCTAGGGCTCCCAACATTGGCAAACCACAGGAGATAAACTTTATTTCTGTTATTCGTTCTTTCATACTCAAACCTGTAACGTTTTGAACAGAAAAGGGGCAACATACTATTAACTTACATGTAGCAAGTTAACAAGGTTTAACAAGGTTCTTTCTAGAATAAGACATTATTTTTATGCGTCATCTAGGCTTTGTAATCCACCTAGCTGCTAGTTACAATTTATCCACATGCTTACAATATTGTGGATTCATGTTATCATGTTTTAACATGATACACCTTTAAACACATGGTTGTAGCGTTATTGTTTAAATTCAGCCTGCAATGTAGTAGTTTTTGATAAAAAGGGGTTTGAGGGTGGTTTAGCGTGCTTGTCAGGAGTTCATACGCCAGATGTAAGTTTACTGCATGGTAATTTGGTAAGTGTCTGCTTTTGACATGTTTCCCCTGACAAATAGCGTTTTATACTTTAGATATTGAAGTGGCTGGAGATATACTAGTTGTAGATACTTTAGTACAAAAAACAGATCTGGTATATGTTGCACTTTATAGACACTGAAATGGTTGGATACCATTAGGTAATTTTTAATGTTGTGATTAAGTTAAATAAGCTACTATAGTTATTTAATGTGTTGTAGATTAGTGCACTTGTTGATCTAATTCAAAATAGTGCCTGATATGTTGAATAGATGCCTAGAATATATGCTGCACAGCATGGTATTGTTTTATCTTTAATAGTTAGTTGGCAGGAGACAATCTATGGGTAATAAAACAATTGGTAATAAAATCTAAATGATAAAGGGATATTAGGGGCATGGTGTTTTTTGTATTGAGACATATTTTCAAGTTATTGTTTGATTTAATTTAATTTTAGTCAGGATTTATCCCTGAGTTTCATCAGGGAGAATAGGCCCCCATGAAGCCATTTGGTAACGGCCCCCCTTACCCTCCTTCTAGTGAGGGGAGCATGCTTGTTCTGCACAGGGATCTAAGTTAATCCCTGTGCAGAACAAGCATGCCCCTCATTAGAAGGAGGGTAAGGGGAGCCGATACCAAATGGCTTCATGGGGGCCTATTCTCCCTGATGAAACTCAGGGATAAATGCTGGGCGACCTACAAGGCCTCCCTAAGTAACAATGACCTCCTAGCTTATAGACACTTCAGAAACTCCTGCACAAAAGCCATCTGCACAGCAAAAAGTGAGGCTTGCCAATCAGCCCTGCTCTCCTCTGCCAGCAATCCGAGGAGTTTCTTGCAGAACATTAGAAGTGCGGTTGGGGTCTCCGCCAGAGTGCAAGTCACGGACCTGCTCATTGATGGGGTCAGTTGCAGTAACCCTCATACAATTTCAAATACCTTTAACACAATGTTCTCTGAACTGTCTGCCCCTCCCTCCCTGTCCACTGCCCCCAAGTCCCCTAGCACCCCTCCTCTCGGTCCCAAGTCCCGGCCTCCCTTCTACCTACATCTGATGTCAGTAACTGAGACCCAGAGGCTCCTTGCCTGCCTCTCTCCCCATAGTGGGGCAGGGCATGATAACCTAGAACCGAGACTGCTTAGGCTATGGGCCCACCTCCTAGCCAGGCCCAAAACGCATATCTTCAATTCCTCCCTAACCACCAGAGTTATCCCAGACCTCTGGAAAGTGGCCAAGGTTACTCCAGTTCTTAAGCAAGATAACCCCAAAGATCCCCTGAACTATCGACCCATCGCCATTCTGTCTGCCACCTCCAAGATTCTGGAGAAAGTTGTGGCCTCTCAGCTAACAGAGTATATACAGGAACACAACCTCCTATCTCCAGCTCAGCATGGGTTTAGGAAGGGGCACAGCATGGCTACCACCCTCGCTGTAGTCTCCTCACTGATCAGAACCGCAACTGACCAGGGCAACCTCACCGGTGCTATCTTCGTGGATCTCTCCAAAGCCTTTGACAGGGTTGACCACTCTCTCCTCAGCTCCACTCTTCTTTCCCTTGGTCTCTGTCCCCCTGCCCACGCCTGGTTCCTTAACTACCTTTCTGGTGGGAAGCAGTACACCAACTTTAACTGGACCCTCTCCCACCCTACAGCTGTCCAGTGTGGGATCCCCCAGAGGTCAGTCATCGGCCCTACTCTCTTCTCCCTTTTTATCAATGAACTGCCATCCATCTCCATCCATGGGCATACCACCCTGTATGCGGATGACCTGGTTATCTTGGCTGGCACCTGAGATATTGCCACCATTAATTCCCAACTTAATTCTGACTTCAAGTGGATCCAATCCTGGCTGGTGGAACACAGGCTTACCATCAACCTCAAGAAAACCCAAGCCATGCTTCTTGGTTCCCTGAGCAAAACATAATCCTGCCCTGCTCCGCTACAAATCTACGGGGCTGATGGCACTCCCCTGCAGACGGTGGCCACTGTCAAATACCTGGGTGTCACTCTGGACCCACAGCTGGATCTTACCCTATATATCCGAAATGTCTGCAAGGCCATGAATGGCAAGCTTGGTCTCACCTACAGAGCCAAAAACTGCTTAATCCCGGTCACCCGTGTGGACCTAGCCAGGGGGGTCCTCCTCCCTTCTCTCTGCTACGGACTAGTAACCTTTGCCCCTGTGCCTAAATCCAGCCTTTCAAAATGGGACACAGCCTACTATAACATCTGCCGCTTTGTGCCTTCAGCCCCCCAACCCACCGCTGTGACCTTTACACTCACCTAGAGTGGCTCCCTCCCAAGAAGCACCGCACCTTTGTAGTTGGGAACTTCATTGACAACATCATCAGATCAGCTACACCTGCAGCCCTTGCCCTTCCCCCCAACCCTGACACCTCCTCCTACCACCTCAGGTCGAGAGCAACATTTGACCGCTTGGTTCCTAGAACCCGCACCCTTGCGGGGGACCGGGCTTTCACCACCTATGCCCCTAAAATTTGGAATTTGCTCCCTGCCCTTACTCGGTCTTCCCCCTCCCATCCAGGTTTTAAAACCTCCCTTTGGAACTACTTGAAGGGATCCTCCACTTGTCCATATACCTCGTAGTACACCAGCCCAGGTATGCTGGGGCGGTCTCTGCACCCACAGGGACCACTGCACTTATCCTCCTGGCAACTGGTCAAGTAACTGTTTTTTTTTTCCAACCTTCTTTATTAAAGTTATGCAATAATTTTCAAGACAAGGACATATACACATACACATATATCCCGAGGGATTACCCCGGGCCCACCTCCCCAAACTGGAAGTGAAAACTATGTACAACCCCTCAACTATTTACATACACAGTTACAATAAAATGCTCACAAAGATAGCAGACCATTCTTACTCAGACTTTCCTCACTTCCAACATAAACGTTTGGCTGCTATTTGCATCTGTCCCTGAGTAACTGTGCCCCTAAGGAAAAGAGAGAGTTCCGACCCCCAACCCAGAAAGACCAAACCTTTAAGCAATTTCCACAGTCAGAGGAGATATATGAAGAAGATACAAAACTTCCCAGCAATTAAGCACCAATTCACCTACAGCGACTCCCCGAAGGGTTGGCCTGTATAAACTAGACCAGGTACTACTCTTCAGACAGACAGATCCGGACCCTAGGACATTTCCTGCAATGAATACACTGCCTCCAAGGCTCCCCATTTCTTGTCAAATATTGTCTTTTTCCTTCCATCCACATGTGCTGTAGTCTCTCAAAGTCTGGAGAAGGTCTCAGCCATTAGTCATAATTACAGGTAATATCATCCTTCAATGTTTAAGAACAAAAGCTTTGACCACTGCTGATGAAGAGACATGACCTTAGCAAAATTCGTTGTATTCTACCCATGTCCCCAAGTATACATATTTCAGGAGATATACTCCGTATAATTTAATACGGGTCCATCTTTGCTTTAATTTGGGCCCATAATGGTTGAATCCTAGAGCAGGACCACAAGACATGTAGTAAATCTCCAGAGTCCCTATCACATCGAAAACACCGATCTGTCTGTCTGAGTTTACTAGAACACAATTTAGCTGGAGTGTAGTAGATGTTTAAGTAACTGTTAAATGTCACCCTTGCACCAGTCCTACCCCCCTCTCCTCCTCCCTGATTAGTTCACCAGGCCCTTGGTCCCACTCCCGGTTGGTTCATCCTACCTGCTGGCACTTACTTCTGTTTGCATTGACTGAACCTGTTATATAATTTTTGTGCACTGTACTTATCTTATGCTAAATCATTTCTATTGTTGTTAGCTACCTACTCTAGCCCTGTTAAGCTTGTAATTTTTCTGGATGTCAATCTCTGATATTGCCTGATATCTCATTGCATGTAAATTCAACTTCCTCACTGTTCTTCTGTGATCTAGCTTGTAAACCTCCCGGGTCTCACCTGAAAATAGGCACTTGGCTGTCTAGTGTGACTTACCCGGTTAACAAAAGCAAATAAATAAATAAATAAATTGTTTTAAAATTTATGTATATAATTTTGATTACTGTGAATTGTAGGGCACATTGATGTAAAAATGTACAACATATTGTTTTGGTTTAGTTTGGGAATTCTTGTTATAAATGGGAATGGATCATTTTTAAGTAGAGAGCAAAATGGAAATAAGGGTTGCCAGCTGACATCTTTGCTTGCAGGTCTGGGACCCAAGTTAAGTAGATATAGGGATACTGGTAACATCAAATAAACTAATTAAGTGGAGCAGTTATCAGCTGGGTCCTCCTAGGAGTATTAACTGGCTACAATTGGGCTCTGGACCTGTGAGTAAAGATCTCAGCAGGGGTATGCTATTGACCATGCTTCTAATTATGGTAAGTGGAGATGTGGAATTAAATCTGGGCCCCATTCAACAATCAAAGACTAATTTAATTCGACTGGCACATGATAATGCCAGAAGTTTGGTAGGTAAACAAGCACTGTTTGAGCACTGGATTCTTTTAGGAGATTATGATATGGTTGGTATTTCGGAAACCTGGCTCACAAAGAATCATCAAGATGCCGAGATTGCTATTAAAGAATACACTTTATATAGGTATGACAGAACATATAGAGGTGGGGGGGGTGAGTGGCATTGTTTGTCAAAGACAGTCTGGGTCAATCAAAACAAATGTTTTCTGGCAGTACAGAGGGTATAGAGATGGTATTGGTACATGTCCCTAATTTAAAGCTGTGTGTTGGTGTGGTCTATTCGTACCCAATGTAAAAATTACAGCATTTGAACAGTTTGCATTAAAATTGACTGCTATTGTTGTACAACAGGATACAGTGTTATTATGGGACTTTAATTGTGCTTGGGGAGCAGTAAGGGGTCAAAAACTGGAAAGGGAATTACAACTACTGGGTTTAACCCAGATAATTGAATTGGCAACAAGGAGAAACCAGTTTCAGAGCAATGAGACTATATTAGATTTAATTTTTGTGACAGATGGGTTACATACCCAAAATGTTAAAGTGGGTGCACCTAACTTAGGGGATCATTGCTTTATAGAGTGTGAGACAGTGGGGAAACATAGACAACTGGATCCACCAAAAGTTAAATATATTAGGGAATATAAAAAGTTTAATAGGACAAGATTTCAACATGATTTAAATGCAGTTAATTGGGGGCACATAGACCTAATTCCAGAAGTTGATCTGGCAATTGAAGAATTTACTGACACTTTTGTAAACATTTGTAACATCAATGCCCTGCTTAACCAAATTAAGGAAAGAAAATTTAATCATCCCTGGATTGATAATAAAATAAAAAAACAGATTCGATGGAAAGATAGATTATGGAGGAAGTCAAGCCAGACACGAAAATCTTCAGACTGGGAATTGTTTAAAAAAGCACGTAATAAATGCAAAAGCTTGATTAAAAAAGCTAGAAAAAGGTTTTTTTAAACAGAAAATTGAACAAACAAAAAACCCTGCTCATTACTGGAAGTTGCTGCAGCAGTTGAAGGGGAAATCAAGTCAGGACTCGGCCACAGATATGCATAATAAAGATGATGTAGAGCAAAATGTGAGTCAGATAGCAAGAAATTTGAATTATTATTTTTGCACTCTCCCAGATCTGGATATAACAGGTGTATCAGAGGTTTCTATTCCTTCTAAAAGTACTTCTGGAAATATTAGTATGAAAATATCACAGTTTTACTTTAGGGAAATTAAGATTAAGGAGGTCCAAAAACAAATATATAAACTGAATTCACAAAAAGCCCATTCACAGCTATGGGGTTGGATCAGGTGGAAATTAGATTCCTAAAAGATGCAGTCATACAGATAATGCCAACTTTAACCAACTTGTTTAATTTAAGTCTGAGGCAAAATATTTACCCAGACAGCTGGAAAAATTCCAAAATTGTACCCATATTTAATGGGGGGGGGGGCCGAGAAACTTTAACAAACTATTGGCCAATTGCTCTACTGTCTGTGTTATTGAAGGTTTTTGAGGGATTGGTCTCAAACCAGATTTGGGATTTTCTGGAAAAGTATAGCCTGTTAACAGACAGGCTGGTTTTAGAGCTGGGAGGTCGACGGACTCTGCTCTCATGGACTTCCTCGACACAGTCTCCAATGGACTGGAGCGGGGAGAGTCCATGGCAGCGGTGTTCGCTGACCTCTCAAAAGCTTTTGATCTGGTGGACTACAGTGTTCTGAAGGAGAGACTTACTTTAGTGGGAATGTCATAATCTGTAAAAACCTGGTTACTGTCTTACTTGATGGAATTAACCCAACAGGTTAGTGTGGGGGGATATTTGTCTGAGAAGGAAGGGACATATAGGGGTGTCCCCCAGAGGTCAATCCTGGGCCCCCTTATGTTCCTAATTTATGTAAACCCAATTCCACAAGTTATAGTTCAATCACAAATTTTCCTGTATACTGATGGTATGGCCTTGATTGCTAGAGCTAATACTAAATTAGATTTACAACATAAGTTGCAATCTGACTTTGACTCCTTGCAATATTGGCTGACCACCTCAAAAATGATCTTAAGTAAGAAAAAAACTCAAGTTATGATGTTTGAAATGAGAAATGATGCAAAAACATTAAGTCAGGAGATAAATATAACTACACTAGATGGAACTAGTTTGCAGGTAGTATCCGAATATAAATATCTGGGGGTACTATTAGATTGTAGTTTAACATTTGGTAAGCATACAGAGAACACAGTGAAAAAAGTGAATATTAGGTTGGGAGTTATCAGAAGGAAGACATCATTCTTGGAAAAGGAAGATAGAAGCAGAGTTGCATTGCAGCTCTTAATGCCAATATTGGAATACGGGAGTCAATTTTATCAGCATGCAACCAAATTATCTTTGGAATGCCTAGATAAAGTGTGTTACAAAATAGCCAGATATGTCTTACAGTGCCACAAAAACACCCATCATTGCTCTGTTTTACAAAACTTAGATTGGGATATGTTAGAAACCCGGAGAAAAAAGATTGGGGCATAGGGCATTTATGGCTTATAGGGATGGAAATTGTATGCCATGCGTGCTCGTACCAAAGAACAAATACTCTTTGAGAGTCATTCAAAATAGAGTCCTGAAGATCCCATTAGTAGAAAATCGATAGAGTCAGATGCAAAGAAGTTATTACCTACCAAAGAGCTGGAACAAACTGAAATTGGATGTTAGAAATGCATGCAGTTTGGGTCAGTTTAGGAGAAGTTTGATATCGATGTGGAGATTAAATAGTCAATGCTTAGGGCCCTAGGAAAATGGAAGGAAAACTGAATCGTGACCATTATTGTTAAGTGTTATGTGTCTTGTTTTGTTTATTGAATGTGTTATAGTTTCTGCACTATGTATTTTGTGATTTCAATTTAATGTTGTTTTGATTTATGTTTGGAACCATGTTAAGATTCTCGAACCTTGTAACCATAATCCACACAGGACAATCCTGTAAATAGGGCATAATAGTCCTAATGATTAACTCCTGTCAAAAATTTTTTTTTTATCTATCTATCTATCTATCCTATTGCCATATAGGCACCATTTCATTTAGATTTTCCTGAGTGCACTCTTACTGTATGTCATCTGTATGTATATTAGCATAATTACTAGTGTCTTTTTATTCCCTCAGGCACTTAACTGCTAGGGTCCCCAAGGAAGAAAAGGAAATAGGAAGGATACTCAAAGATAGGAATAAGTTAAAGTGTATAGGACAGGGTCACACTAGGTGGCCAACCCATCGTACCCTAGGAAAAGCATATTTAAGAACAGAGATACTACTGCACAGTAGATTTGTAGATATGAAAATATTAGAAAGCTAAATAATTAGTTCCTGTGGTACTCATTCAACAGAGGTGGAACACAGGTCTACCACAGTACCCTGGAGATAGAACTTTTAGAAACATAGAATTTGTCAGCAGATAAGGATCACCTGGCCCTTCCAGTCTGCCCATTTTCCCTACCCACAGTATATTCATAGACCCTACTTTATCTCTGGCTCTTTTTCCCCTCCCCCCATTTCTTTTCACTAAGATTCCCTTTTGCATATCTCTTACATTGAACCCCATCACTGCTTTTGCTCCCAACACCTCAGCTGGCAGGCTACTCCACAAATCTACTATCCTTTCTGTGAAGAAGTACGTTCTCACATCTCTCCTGAATCTATAGCCTCCTCCAGCTTCACAGCATGTCACCTTTTTCTTGTGAATCTTTTTTTCTGAACAATGCATTCTTATCATACCTTATTTACCCCTGTAAGGTATTTAAAGGGTTCTGTTATATCCCCACTTTCCCTTCTTTCTTCCAGGGTATACATATTGAATTCTTTCAGTCTCTCCTCATAGGGCTTGTGATGCAGACCACACACCATTTTAGTTGCTCTCCTGTACACTGCCTCCACTCTGTCTATATCCTTTTAGAGATGTGGCCTCCAAAACTGTACACAGTATCCTAAGTGAGGACATACCAGTGATCTATACAGAGACAGCACCACCTCCCTCCTCTTGTTGGTGATACTGCTCCCTATGCACACCAGCATCCCACTAGCCCTCCCAAAATGCTTTTTCACATTGCCTGGCCACCTCTAGGTCATCAGATATTATTACCCCAAGGTCTCTCTCTCTTGCTTGGTTGTCATCAGTACTACTCCACCTATTTTGTACTCTACCCCTGGGTTTCTGTGCCCCAAGTGCATTATTTTCCACTTTTTCTCATTAAAACAGCTGCTGTACTTGAGACCACTCCTCAAGTTTTCTTAGGTCTCTGCT
Source organism: Neoceratodus forsteri (assembly GCA_016271365.2). Lineage (NCBI taxonomy): Eukaryota > Metazoa > Chordata > Ceratodontiformes > Ceratodontidae > Neoceratodus > Neoceratodus forsteri. The sequence continues at coordinate 148,075,053 of CM057453.1, read as the reverse complement.
CATCCTTTCCACCACCCCACTGAAGTAGCCACCCTATTGCAGATGTTGGTGTTATTTTCAAATAGGCAGACCTTCCCCTCCAGATTCTCTGCAATGTCACTTATAAAGACATTAAAGAGGATTGGTCCCAGCACCTCCCCTCCTCAGAGTGAACTCTGTTTACTTCCACCCTCTTTCGCCTATCCCCTAGCCAATTTCTTACGCAGTTTACCACCCTTTGACCCACTCCTAGGCTACTCAAATTGCTTAATAGTCTATTATGCTAATTTTCAGAGTAGACTGCAAGTTCAAACTCTGCACTATGGTCATGCTTCCCCAGTGTTCTAACATTAGATTTGTTTCTCCGCTTGAAGAAAGCTGTCACCCTGAAGTATAGCTCCAGCCTTCTGGTCAACAAGTTATTTCTGTATTTGATTATTGTTTTCTGGTCATAAGTTAGTGTTTTCAATACTTTGTGTTAGAGTGTTTGTTTAATATTTTGTAGAATAATTTGTGGTTTCTCCAGTTCCTGACTGGTTCCAGGAACTGGAGAAAGTTGCAATTACAATAAAAGCCATAAAAAATCACAAAACTTTACTTCAGAAGTATTTTTTTGAAGTCTTACACTCAGCTCCTGTTTTTAAGGAAACAAACTGCACCCTATTTTCAGGGAACCAAACTGCATTTCTTTATTAAATTCAAACTGATTTGTTTCTAGCGGTTCCCCACTATCCATGAGGGGGGACACAATTTCAAAAATGTTCAATTTGTGCTTCATATTGAAACCAAGTAACTATTTCAAACAAAAGGTCTTTCAGCAAATGAAATGACTGGTAGACCTAAAAAATGAACAAGACCAACACGTTTTATAAATTTTGTAAACTGTTCAATTCAGTTGTTATTAAAAGACCTGGGAGGACCAGGAGCAAACTGACCATTTTCATGGCCACCTAGGATTGAAAATTCAAATACACAGAAGGCATGCATTGTATAAAGTCATCGAACAAAGTACAAAAGATAGGCATGTAATAAAGATAGTTATCATACAAAGTATACACAGTGTCTTACAAAAAACAAGTACAATCATTACTGAAAAGTAAATATTTCATAAGAGAACATTTGAAACCGTAAAAGGATTTGCACATTAAATTCTCAACCAGTAGTAAAGTATGAAGATGAAGGAGCTCGGCAAACTAAGGCTCGCTACCTTGAGGTTGTGTGTATAAAGGGCACTTCAAAGATCAATTTGTTAGCTTGTCTAGTCAAGACTATAGACCTTGACTGTTTGAAGAGACAGCTAACTGAAACTGGTAGAAGACCAACATAGGCTTTAAACAAGAAACATACAGAAAGAAATTTAAAGTGCCATTCTACAGGCAGACTTTGCCCCCGCTTCAACAGATCACAATGAATCATATTTAAATGTGTCTGATAAGTAAAACAAATTATTTTATGCAACAGAACTTTGACTTTATAAAAAACAGATCCATAACAAATGAGTTTGTATTCCAGCACTGACAGCAGAAGATTTTGAACAAGAATATTTCTTGCTTCAGGTAATAGTGAAGAATTCACTCTGTACAACATCCCTGAACATTTGTGATTTGTCTTAGTCAATAGATGAACGTGATCTCCATAGGATAAGGAAATAATCTGTCATACCTAAGTAAGAAAACAAATTTACTAAATCTAAATTAGTCCTATCCAAAGTTGTTATTCCAAATTCACCCTTTTGATCCGTTTCCTGGAATTTTGAAAAATCATAGTCTTAGTGTTTATATATATATATATATATATATATATATATATTGCATTCAGTGAAAGCTGATGATCCACAAGGCAGTATTGTTTTTAGCTCCTGGCAAAGGCAGATTGCAATGAGCTTTGTTTACTGGAAAGCAAAAGGAGCAGGCAATTGACCAAAGAAAATACCTTCAACAGAGGACATGGCTTAAATATGGCAGTTTTTCCAGCCCTTTCAGGCTATGGGAAACTTCCTTAATATGCCTGCCTCCCTCCCCAGGCTCAGATTCTTGACCATTTGTATGTGAAGGAGGAGGACATGTATTATGAGGAGGAGGAGGAGGAAGATGAACCTATAGAACCTGACAGTTCCCCAGAACAAGAGTTTGGTTCCCATCCTAGACCAATAGAGGATTATTCATACTCCTTGTTCACCAAACTGATGGTGAACACCCTTAACACCACCTCTCATGAAACACAAAAGATGAGGAGGAAGTGAAGTTCAGGGCTACGATGGGGCTAGCCCCCACAAGAAGGCTACTAGTCCCTATCCACAAATCACTCCAAAAAGCTACTTCAGAAATCATGACAGCACCTGATTTAGCTGCTGGCTTTGATAAAATTGAAAAGAAGTATCAGGTGGACAGATAGATAGAGGGTGGAGTACCTGTATGCCATGGAGTACCTGTACGGCCACTTGATCATGAAGGAGTAGTCCATGTTGCTGCTTGTGAGAAGGCTAAGGTGCCTTTCTCTGAATAGCCCCCTGAGAAGAATGCCAAAAATGTGTATAAAACAACTTCCCTACTCCTGAGGCAGGCTGCTTTTTTTGGCATACACAGCACAGTACCAGAAAGCAATGTGGAATGCATTGCTGACATTGACTGATAAGGCTGATGGTGAGGTGACACAGGACTTGGCTGCCACAACAAAGTCAGACCCTGGATGGCACTAAATACCAGTTCCACATGGCTGCAGACTGTAATGACTCTGCTTCATGTGTATTAGCCCATGCAGTGGAACTGAGGAGGTTTGCTTGGTTGAGGGCAACCATCATTTCCCAGGTCACCCAGACTAAAGCCATGGATTTCTTCTTTGAGGGGAAATTCCTTATTTGGTGACAAAACAGAAGCATACATGAAAAAAGTGGACGAGCACAAGATCACTTATAAAAATAATACTGAAAAGGAAAAGGCTTCCACTTCCTACAGGCCCCTTTGGAAGGGGAGGAACAGGTAGGGGGCACTATCCAAGACTCTATGCCTCCCTATGAGTACCAGCCCAAAGAGATTACTGCAGAAGAATGGGCTCCAGACATGCTGCTGCAGCACTGGCCACCAAGCCACAGCCAAAACAAAAACCCTGACAATCCTGCCCAGGTCCCCAAACCATTGTCAGTGGGGGAAAGGGTGACCCACTACTTCCTGAAATAGGTAAAAATTACCACTGACAAGTAGGTCCTGGAAGTAGTGGGTCAGGGGTTGTCTCTGCAGTTCAAAAGGCTTCCACAACTGCAGAGACTGAAAATACATTCTAGCTCATTCACCAACAGAAATAATTCTGCTGGAACTGGGAGTAAAGAAATTGTTGCAGGCAAAAGCAGAGCAGTAGAAAAGGTTCCCTACCTCACAGTGGGGCAAAGGCCTGTTTTCAAGATACTTCCTGATGCACAAGAAAAATGGGGAGTGGTGGCCCATTTTAGATCTAAGATATCTAAACAAACACATCAAAAAGGAAAGGTTCAAGATGGTCACTCTTGGCACAGTGATACCATCCTTATAATTAGGAGATTGTCTGGGTCACAGGATCTGAAAGATGCCTATTTTCATATTCCAGTCAGATCCACTCATAGAAAATATCTCAGGTTCAGGCTGGAAAACTGCCAGAACTGGTTTATGGCCCTTGCCTTTGGTGGTCTCACTGCAGCACCAAGGGTCTTCATGAAGTGCCTATCCAGGGTGGAAGCACACATGAGAAGGCAAGTTGTGGTGTTTTTCCCCTACCTAGATGACTGGCTAGTCTCAGGGAAAACAGAACAAGAGGCAAAGTGCTCTATTCAAAGGGTAAAGAGCACCCTAGAGAACCTGGGATTTCTGATAAACCTGCAGAAGTCCCAAACAGAACTGGCAGAGCTGGATACCCTGCAAGGAAAGGCTTTTCTTCCACAGGAAAGTGCATCAAATCTGATTGCTACTGCAGAATCCTTTACACCAGGTCACACAAGGCCTGCAAAGCATTTCCTGCAGTTACTAGGCCACATGGCTTCATCCACGGCAGAGGTGCCATGGATCACATTTCAGATGAGGGACATTCAGTATCGTTAGTCACAAAGACCTTTGTGTGGTCACAAGAGTGGTAGCAGGAGGAAAGCAACTTCAGAGAAGGCATTCCCTTCCTCTAGCAATCCCCAAGTGTCCTCACAACAGATGCCTCACTGCTAGGGTGGGCCACCCACCGAGAGGATCTCACAGTAAGTGGCATCTGGAGCCCACAGGAGACTTGTAGAAGCACATAAATCTACAAGAGTTCAGGGCAGTATTACTGGCAATACAGTCCTTCTCCTCTGAGCTACAAAGTCAGTCTGTTTAAATTCAAACAGACAATACCACAACAGTGCATTATTTAAGCAAGCAGGGAGGAGGAAGATCCTCAAAACTTCACAGAAGCCATGAGGATCTCAGATCTAGCACACTCTCTAGATGGCAAAGATTTCTGCTGCACATCTTTTAGGCAAGGACAACATCCTAGCAGACACCCTAAGAAGAATCATCAGTGGGTCCTGAACCAGCAGGTGCTGGCCTAAACCTTCAGAAGGTGGGGCACGCCAGAAAAAGATCTGTTTGCCTCTTGGAAAAACAATCAACTGCCACAGTTTTGTAGCAGGCCACCAGTAAAGAGCACAGTCCCAGAGGATGGCCTAGTTATGGATGGGACAGGGAGGTTCCTATATGCCTCCCCCCTCCCAATTCCCACTTATACAGAGAATGTTCATAAAGCTCAGGAGATAGCCAGCAACAATGATTCTGATAGTCCCAAACTGGGCCACATAGGCTTGGTACAATACTGTTTATGCCTTGTAAGTGCTAGTGTAGCCTACCATTTATAAACTATTCATCTATCCTGGGACTAGCCTTTCACCCCATCAAGGGTAGCCAATGTTGTAAACTCCTACTCTTAGTATGTTGTTGCTGCTTCAAAATGCAAGTGTAGCTTATCACTTATTAACTGCCAGCCTTCTTGTTGTTAGCCACACCCCCTATCTAGGGTAAGCCTAATTTGTCATCTTTATTTATTGTCCGCTGTTGCTGCAGGTGCTGCCTACAGATTCTGACAATACTTGACCCTGGAGGCCCGACTTGCCATCATCCAGGGGAATCTACTCCCAGTCTTGGACTACTGCTCCCCCATCTATGCTAGGACATCCACAACCCTTATGGCCAAGCTCTCTTCTGCCTAGAACAGTGCCTGTCATTTCACCTTGCTGGCCCTTTTCACTACACACCACTGTGTCCTTTACAATTCGCTACAATGGCTTCCACTGCAAGGCCACTTTGACCTTGCCCTTTGCTGCATGGTGGAGTCCGCCATCTGTACTGGGCAGGAATCTCCTCTTGCAGCCCTCCTCAATGTCCAAACCTTACACCACGGCCTCCACTCAAGCAGCATTCCTCCTCTGAATGTTCCAAGAGTATCCACCAATATGGGCGGTAGAACCTTGTCAGTGGCAGCCCCTATGCTCTGGAATAAACTGCCTGCCGAGCTGTGCTCCATTCACACATCACTAGGAGAGGCCATGGTCCTAAAACTAAATGGTTAACTCTACCTTTCCTGTTCCTCCTAAAAGAGAGGGACAGATGCTGGGCTGCTCTCAAGGACTCCAACTCTGTCTGTGACTGGTCCACCTACAGAGCCCTCAGAAACAAATGCAAACAAGCCATCCGGCAGAGTAAGAGTCACTTTTTTTATACCCAACTAGACTCCACTTCCAAAAATCCTCCTCAATTTTGGAACTGCCTCAAAAAATTTCTTGGCCGTAATAACACCTCTACCCCTTCTGACTTTGTAATTGAGGGTGTAACTTGTAATTACCCCTATACTATCCAATGCTTTAAACAAGCTATTGTCTGACCTGTTAGCGAACACTGAAGCCTTCGATACCCCCTTGAATAGTCAGACCCATCCCTCATCTACTCCCTCAGGGCATCATCCCCCTTCCACTTCAAACAAGTCAGTGTCCATGAGGTTCATACAGTATGCTCTTGAGGCAGATCCCTGTGTCCAAATCTGCTGGCTCAGATGGTATAGAGCCTAAACTCCTTAAACTTGCTGCTCGAGAACTAGCATCTCCCCTTACTAGAATCTTGAATCTTTCCCTTACCTCTAATGCTATAGTGCCTGTGTATAAAAAAGGGGAACTCTAAAATAATCAGTAATTATTGACCAATTGCCATCCTACCTGTTCTGGGTAAGGTACTCAAGAAAATCGTTGCTGCCCAACTCACCTCCTACCTCACCAACTGAAATGTCCTCTGCCCTGCTTAGCATGGCTTTCACCAGAACCAGAACACTATTACTGCACTGCTCACCCTAACAGTATCTCCACCTATCTTGACAAGGGTGAGCTTACTTGAGCCATTTTCATCGACCTCACAAAGGCCTTCGACATGGTAAACCACTCCCTCCTTTGCAGTAAGTTAAGTGACTTGGGGATATCTGAGCATGACCTATCTTGATTTAGGAGCTACCTCACTAATAGACAGCAATGTGTAGTATTGGCCCCTCCCTCTCTGACAACTTACTCTCCACTACTGATGTCCCCCAAGGCTCCATACTCGAGCCCCTACTCTTCTCCCTCCATGTCAACTCTATTCACCATTGCTTCACTAACAATACCCCTCTCCTCTATGCTGATGACCTGGTCTTCTTTACTAGTGCACAGAATGTAGCTGACATTAATAGTGCCCTCACTGTGGACCTCAAGGCCACTCAATCTTGGTTCAAGGAGAATAGGCTACTAATGAATCCCTCCAACTCTCAAGCTGTGCTGTTCGGTACCACCCACCAACCAAAAAACACTCACAATCCACTAAGGGTAGTCTGTGATAATGGCACCCCCAGGACTCTGTAAACTCCTTTAAATACCTTGGTGTAACATCTTTATTTATATTGACCAGATAAGTGCAATAGACAAATCCTGCCTATTTTCAGGCACGACCCTGGGGAAGGGATACAGATGAATGTCAACTGACCTTGAACCAGATTAAGCTGTTGGTAGTATTAGTGAATAAGTGAAATTTGGCCAGGACACCGGGGAAATTCCCCTACTCTGTGGTGGGGCGCTGCTGCTATGGAGGAAGGTGTTGCAGCTGTTCATTCTGCTGGTGTACCTGTGGGTGTGCAGGTCTCCCATCCCAAAGGTCCAGCTCAGGAGGACGACAATGTTGCTAACTCTACTAGTGCAATGGATATGGAAGTTCTTGTTAATATGACTAACTTAGCAAGTCCACCTTCAGGTCTGTTTTCTTCAGGTGAAGCTTGGTTAAATAATCTGCTAAAGCAAAATAAAGCACTGCGATTTACAGAATGTGGAAGCCTAGCAACTTCATGTCATGCTATGGAAGATTCTACTGATGTGCAGTGTGACCAGCTAATACCTGCTGAGTTGCGAGCTGCTGCATTGCTACTGAAGGAATTACCTGACAATTCAACTACTGTTTCAGCCGAACGCTCTGCAAACTTGCCAGGTGACATAGGTTCATCAAATGCATTCCTGTTACATAAATCAGAGCAAGTAGTGAAGCCATTGACAGATGAAGCACAGCCTAAACTACTGAATGGACAGTGACAAGATTTAGGAGAAAATATGGACGCAGTGAGTATCTCTCCTCCTAGACTACAAAACCCAGTTTGTGATGCTGCTAAAAATTTGGGCTTGTGTAAAGGTAGAGAAGCTGACAGTTCCCTTCTGGTTCAACGCGGGCGTTTCCCGACCTCCACTGAATGCTCGCTCCTGTCAGCTGGCTGGAAACGGGGCGAGTCAGGCGTCTGGGTTCCTGACCCCTCGCACAGCCTCATTCCTGGTCAAATACCTTTGCAAGAGGAACTTGAGACTAATAAAGTGCAAATTCAGTCACCAAAACGAGTTAATTCCCCTGTTCCTCCCTTGGGGAGTTTTGCTGCTTCTCTTGACAGAAACAAGGCAGCGATGCCGTCTTTTTCGATTACAAATTCCTTGGAATCAGAAGATCCTGATTCAGCTCACACAGAGAGGGGAGACCAGCCTAATATGGACAAACATACTCCACGAGATAAAGAGAATTTTTTTGAGAAGTCAAAAACTGCATGGGAACAATTTCATCGGAAGGACCCTTTCGCTGGCTCCTCCCCCCTTACAGAGAAGGAATGCAGTATGAGTGGAGTATGTAGGAGGTTTAGATATGGACCCAGATCGTTTGTATGTAGGCAGAACATTATTGAAGTCATCACTTGTATTTTTTTCCAGTGAGATACATGCCTTGATTCAAGTATCAGGCTCTAAGGTGTTTGATGTCAGCTTTAATACCCCACAGGGGTTAGATTGTTTCTGGACTAAATATGATGTTTTAAAGTATTCTGAACTTTGGATTCCATTTCATGTTCTTCCTTTAACAAAACCCTCAATTAAGACTGTGACTGTTCTTTTTAGGAATGAATCAGTGTCAGTCCACGATATCACTTACTGGATAGAAAAAAAATGTGATGTAATTGAGTCCCCACAGCCTATTTTTGATGAGGAACATTTGTGGAATGGGAGCTGGAAGTATAAAGTTTGTTTAAGAAATAATAGTTTGGGGCCTCTGCATCTACTGAACAGTCTGTTTTTGGGGAATGAGAGAGGACACTGTTTCTACCCTGGGCAACCCAGATCATGTTTTAGGTGTGGGGCCTCTACTCATTTGGGTTCTGCCTGTGATAGGCTAAGGTGTAATTTATGTCTAGCTTTTGGACACCGCAGTGTGGATTGTACAGAAGAGATGAGATGCAATTTGTGTATGGACCTTGGACATACTTATAGAGCCTGTCCATAGGCCACTCACAATCGCACGGACCATGTTAGTCAAGATAGTATTATTAGAGAAGCCCAGAAAAAGAGCATGGTTAAACAGGGTGCCTCTGCAGAGAAACCTCAACCACAGATGACTAGGCCCACTAGCCCCCCTCTCCTGCTGAAACAGTGGTAGAAATTGTGGCTGAGCAACCTATGAGAGAAGAATCAGTAGCCCCTTTGGTTAGTGAAGTCACCACTATAGTAGGTGAGACTGTTTTGGTGGACGAAGTCAATAGTGATATACCTTCTCCTTTAACTGTCAAAAGTACAGCAAAAAAATGGGGTATCAAACAAACACAGCCCAGGTCCAAGGTTGCAAAAGCTAATATGCCTGAAGGGGATGATATCATGTTGAAAAATAGTTTTGACATTTTGGCAAAAGGTATGATGGACTCAGAACAGGGTGGAGACTCAGAAGCATCCTCATTAGCCCCACATTCCTCGGAATCAGATGGGCATTCACAGGTACAGGCACCAGATACAACTAGGAAAAAGAAAATAGGCACTAGAATTCGAAGGAGTGCAAGATTGAAAAAAAACCACCTTAAAATATTATTCTGTCTCCTCTCTTAGCACCTCACTCATTGCTTAGCATTTCTTCGGTGAATGTTAACAGTATTAAGAATGCTAAGCGAAGAGTTATAACTATGACAACACTTAAAAATCTTAACAGTGATATCTATTTGTTACAAGACACTCGACTGAATACAGATTCTTTTAATTAGAGCAGCCCAGAGGCTTTGGTGTTGGGGTTCTTCCTTTTTTTCATTCGGTACTGATGTATGTGATAGTCTTGGAGTGTTATTTAGAGGGGATGGGCTTAAAATTTCACGCTTAGTTGATATATTACTGGGGAGAGTTTTGTTATTAGATTTTACATATAAAGGGGAAGGGTGGAGATTGATTAATATTTATGCTTCGCCAAAAAAAAAAGATAGGGTTGATCTTTTTACTAAGATCAAACCATATTTACTTATGACCAAACATATTATTTGGGCTGGGGATTTTAATTGTGTAGTGGACAGGAATGACAGGGGTGCAGTCACAAACAAGCTCTATTGTGACTCTAATTGCTTAAAAGGTTTAATCGAGCAGTGTAATTTGCAGGATTCCTTTAGATCTCTACACCCACAGGGAGGGCATACTTATTATAGAGGGGCCCTATCCACTAGGATAGATTTTTTGTTCACACAGAAAAAAATTTATATTCGCAAGGCTGATGTTATTCCATTAGAAACTACTGATCATGCAATTCTTTCGGTGGTGTTAGGGGGCATAATTGGGCCTCAGTATGGTCAACACTATTGGAAATTAAATACAGTCTTATTAAGTGAAGAGAAAGTGGATTTGTTGGTCACAGACCTTTTAAAAGCAAGAATGTCAGTGGCTGTTTTACATGATAATATTAGCTTATGGTGGGAAGAGACTAAACAGAAAAGATCCCTATTCCAGACCTTTTCAACATGCCGTTATAATTCAGAGTATCAGACATATCGTACGCTTCGCCAACAACTATTTAAAGTATACTCTATTGTTAATACATATCATATCGCACTAACCTCCCAGATTTCTAATTTAAAGTCTGCTATGGTATCATTACAATATATAAGAGCAAAAGCTATGTTGAATGAACATAGAATTTGTTCATCTGGTAAAACAGGATTTGGAGATGCATTTCAAAGCTGTTTTCAACATTCATCTGATAGATTTATGACTGACGTTCAGGACCCTGAGGGAAGAATAGTCACTGATGGCCCTGGGATTTTAAGAGAGGTGACAAAATATTTGACTGCCATGTATACAGTCCCGTCGATTGAGGATAAGGAAATGGAGGACTTACTATCCACTATTTCAGTACCTCATATACGATATGAAGTTATAGGAGATCTAAGTAAGCCCATAACAACATTGGAAATCGAATTAGTAATCAGACATCTGAAAGACCATATTGATCCAGGTATTGGTGGTTTACCATCAGAATTTTATAAGGCATTTGAAGGTTTATTAAAAGAAGTTTTGGTGGTAGTTTATAATTGGGTTTTGGGTAATTTAAGTGCTGATTTTCATTTTTGTTTAGTGGTGCAAATTTTAGTTTTCAAAAAAGGGGAGAGATGTGACTTAAATAATTAGAGGTCACTCCGCCTCCTGAATACAGATTATAAAATTTTGTTGAAAATTCTGCAGAACAGATTAGTGACTACAGCTTCAACCCTTATTACACTGTCCTAAACTTGTTCAGTGCCGAACCGTCAAATACAATATAATTTATTATTAATCAGGGAATTAGTAAAACAGGGAAAGGAGGGTAAGTTACAAGGATACATTATGTCACTGGATCAGGAGAAAGCCTTTGATAAGGTGCCTCATCAGTTCATTTCTAGAATTTTGTTGTACTATGGGATCGCCCAAGTTTTTGTTGAATGGATAGGCTCGTTGTATGCAAATGCTCAGGCTATTCCATTAGTAAATGGCACAATGGGTTCAAATATTCATATTACACGAGGGGTTAGGTAGGGGTGCCCCCTCAGTCCATTGCTGTATGTATTTTGTTTGGACCCATTATTGAGGCTTATCCAACAAGATACATGCATTAGAGGAATTAGGCCAGTTGAAGGAGATATTGAAACACGTGTGATAGCATATGCAGATGACATATGTGTACTGGTAGCAGATCACACTTCAACAATTCGAGCTTTGGAGGTGATAGACAGGTATTCGGGGCCAACAGGTGCCAAAATAAATAAAGGGAAAAGTATCATCTATGCTCTTAGTGGAACGGTAGCCCAGAAGAAGGCCTGGCAAGATATACAGGTATCAATTGACCCGTTTAAATTTTGGGGGTGTGGTTTGGGAGGGGGGATAATTTTGAATTGAACTGGAGAAAAAAACTGAATATAGCTCAATCAAAAGTTGCAATCTGGAAGAATTGGCAACAAACAAAAAAGAAGAAAGTGGCAGTAGTCAAATCCTTTCTTCTTTCTATTTTTTGTTTATAAGTGCTATTTATCCTTTGCCACAAATTTGTGAAGTGACCCTTCTTGAGCTGGTTTTTCAGTTAATCTGGGGGAATCATCTGAATCCAATCAAAAGGGAAATATTATATCTACCTATCAAAAAAGGTGGGTTGAATTTACTTAATCCTGTGGTTTTTGTTTATAGTATATTTTTGCATGTTAATTTATTAGATCCAACAAAACCTAGTCAGGCACTTTGGTCTGTATATGCAAATCACTGGATTAGGCCATTTTATCAAATGTGGGATTATTATGAGGTAATACCAGCACAGTTTAAGATAAAATGTGTATTTTTTATACCGGTGATAATTAAGGTAAAAAAATGGAAATTGACAATGCAAAATTGTGCAACTATCAAGTAGTAATTCCATTTATGAAAGTATAACTCAACAGATTGGGATTACTTCAGTTGACTTTAAGGATATTAACTCCTTATATCAGAAGTATGTGATAGATTCTTTGATGGATAAATGTATTCCCCCTCGAATTTGGGATATAGTATGGCTCTGCTCTCATGGCCTTCATTAGGGGAAATGCTAAACATAAAAGCAAAGATGAGCATATGTGTCCTAAATTGTGCTGTGTAGGTCAGGAAGAAACTATGAAACATTTTCTTATACAGTGCCCATATGTCAGGAATGTATGGGCAACATTGGCACGCTTATGGGGGAATAAGTATTGGAAGTTGATAATGTATGACGAGGTTATTGGGGGTTTTAGTTTGCAAAATCTAGGGACTGATAAGAGTCTGATTCATTTAATACTCTCATTCATTAAATTTATTTTATGTCAGATACGCTGTAAATATGTGTTGCAACAAGTGTACCATGAACCAATGTTTATTGTTAATATGATTGAACAAGAATTGTATAATCAACGCATGTATGAACAACAACACATGTCTCAAACTGTATGGAAAATTCATTGGTTACATGTCCCTTTTATGAAGGACAAAATTGGATAAATTCCTTGAGACGATTTTCCTTTATATATTATCTTTTCCAAGTTTAAAGTAAGACAGCGTACAAATTACTTGTATGTTGTATAAGTTATACATTTTGTTTATGTTTGAACAGTTTCTCTATAATAAAATTTTCCCCTGCTCTTTTCGATAAGTGCCATGGGATCTTTAACATCCACCTGAACTACCACCAATCCAGGCAGATGGGACCTCGGTTTAGCGTCTCATCCGAAAGACGGCACTTCAAAAGTGCAGCACCCCTCTCATGCTGCACTACAGTGTCAGTACTGGGATATTAACCCAAGTGCCAGATGTGGGAACTGAACCCACAGCCCTCTGATCTCCTAGCCTCAAAGGTGAGTGTGCTACCTACTGAGCCACTGACACTTTAATCCCACACATTTGACACATTTGATCCCTTCCTTGACTTCTCATTACATTTAGATTCCATTAGCAAGGCTGTTAACATCAGTCTTGAACTAGCCTATCAATCCAGTCCAAATCTTTGCCCATCAGCTCACACTGTAGTAGCGCGTGGTCTATTACCCCACCCCCAAAGTATCCTATGACCGGCCTATCTTTGCTTATGCCTCTAGCTCCATCCTGCATAAGTGGGATGTGGCCAACAATAATATCTGTCATTTTGCCTTTGCATCTAACTGACTTACTCACCATTGCACAGTTTACTCCAAACTAGGCTGGCCCTCCCCTTCTGCTCTTTGGGATCTCTCACTCGGAAGCATTGTTCACAGTGCACTGCGGAACCAAGCACCCCATTTCTTAGCCTCCCCCCTAGCACCTTGCAAAAATACCTACTCCCTCAGATCCTCTGACCTTGATCCGCTATCCAGCCCTAGAACTAGGACTATGCATGGGGAGATGGCCTTTGCTGTCACTGCTCTGAAACTGTGGAACAGTATACCAGCACCTATACATCAAAGCACAGTTGCCGACACCTTTCTGCACTAATATCAATCATATCTGCTCCAACGTACAGTTTGTTCCTGTTCCTAACCACTACCTTTAGTACTACCCTTCCTACCTACTTTTGTCTGCTTGTTGCACTTAGTTTTTCTGTTTTCTGCACTTTTATGTTTCCATCAATCTACACCCTTTGACATTCCCCTGCTTTTAGGCATGTACCTTGTTGTATCTTTTCTTCGCTTGCCTTTCTCTGATCACAGTTTTAGCCATAACTACAGTTCAATCTGTGGAATTGTATTGTATTTGTACTCCAATGAATTTCCCTCATCAACTTTTGTATTGTACACATTACTATATCCCTAGGGTTCTTATGTTATTGCATCGTGTTATCCTTGTCTACATTGCAAAGGTCCATTGGCCGTACTATCCCAGGTCATGCCCTGAAAATAAGCAAATGTCTGCCTAGTGTACCTTACCCAGTAAACAAATCTAAATAAATAAATAAAATAAATTTGCTCTGTGCATATGGAATAGCAGCTTTGGTAATTAAGTAAAATACAGACAGCTGCTAAAAAATGTAAAAAAAAAAGAAATACAGAAGAACAAAGAGAGGTAAAAAAATTAGCAAGGGATAAAATAAATATTCATTATTTGGTTACATAAATCCAATGCGAGAAATGGCAGCAGAATGTGGCCCTAAAAGTTGATCATAGGCAAATTACTTTCAAGAAGGAGATGGCTGAATTGTTTAATAAAATGTTCTGCATGGTACTGTTTATAAGGCAAACACATCACTTAATTATTCAAGACAGACAAATGGAGATATGGCAGAAAATTACATACTGCGGACTCCAATCATTAAGAAAGAGGAAGAGGAAATTCATAATCATTTGAAAGAGTTATAAATGCTCCTTTATAATGGCAAATTACGCCATAGCTTCCTTATGGAAAAAAGAGGAAGCCATTAATTATACATCAATAAAGCATATGGCCCATGTGATATCCCACTGAAGGTGCTAAGAGAACTAGCAGATCATATGGCTGACCCGCTGACATTTCTGTATGAGGAGTTGTTAAGTAAAGGAGTGGTGCCACATGATTGGAGAACAGTGAATGAAGTGCCAATCTATATAAAGGGGAATAGAACAGTGACAGGCAGCTATTGGTCAATTAGCATTACCTCAATCATTTGCAAATAGTGGACATAATCAATGACCATATTGTCCAACTGGGGAACATGGACAGGCTAAAGCATACATTTACCAAGGTTTGAACTGTGGGCACTTTCTTTCTATCCACCTTCCTTCTCTTTGTTATTTAAGACAAATTTAATTGTATAAGGAAACCTTCTGATTTAAGTTACTAGAACATAGTGAGAGCTTTAGATAATTAACTAAAACAATTACTTGCTGAAATAAAACTGAGATTGAGGTGCTTTGTAACTCTTATAAGCTAATTTGAGTAATTTAAACTGTGTGAAATTGAACTTAATAATCTGTTCTTTATCACATTTTTCATGTGTTGTTGTTTAAAAATGCACTTAATTGTTTTACTAATTAATGATCACTGGTACAAATGTGATGGTGTTGTAACTGATTCCTTAGATTCGACCCCTGAGGAAGACTCTGTTATAGGGTCGGAGCGCTGGGGAAGGATTCTGTCCAGGCTTGCTTGGCCATAAATAGTGTATTGTATTTCACAAAACTCTGGTCTCCACGAGTGCTGCTTTAAGTTCAAAAACTGTTTCCTGGCTGGCAGCCTATTTGCAGCACACCTGGCATTCCTGTGCTCACCTTTTCTTTTGTTTGTGAGCAATACAGGCAACTTTGCTTCCTGCTGTGTTTTTCCTGAAATCAGCCAGTCATCCAGGTAGGGAAAAGCCACCACCCCTTTCCTTCTCAAATGTGATGCCATCACAGCTAAGCACTTTGTGAATACAACTGGAGCTGAAGTGAGGATGAAAGGAAGGACTGTAAAGTGGTACTGGCAGTTCCCTAACCTGAACCTGAGGTATCTTCTGTGACCTGGCCTGACTGGCATGTGAAAGTAGGTGTCTTTCGGATCCAATGACCCCAGGCAGTCCCCTCTTTGCAGAAAGGGAATCACTGAGCCCAGTGTTACCATCATGAAGCTTTCTTTCTTAAATGTTTGTTCAGATAGCACAGAACTAAAATGGGTCACCACTTCCCAGTTCTTTTTGTGGGTTATAGATTTATAACATCTGCATACAAGTGGATTAAGGAATTCATCACTGAAAGTTCACTTGACAGCAGCATCAGCCTTCCTATTTGCATGGAAGCCAACATTTCTAGCCTCACACCCTTTGTTCAAAAGATTCTACAAAGCCTTCTTAACCAGCAACCTCCAGTTAGGGAACCTGTGCTCTCCAGGAACTAAATGTATGCTTGGCACAACTACTGCATGCCCCCATTTGAGCCCATGGAAAACAATGTTCCTTATAGCTTTGACCTCTGCTAGTGGAGTCAGTGAGCTCCAAGCCCTGTGCACAGAGCCTAACTACATCATTATGCAGAGGGACAAAGCTATCCTGAGGACAAAAAGAAAATTCCTCCCCAAAGTGATAGCGGAATTTCATCTTAACCAGTCACTCTACCTGTATTTTTCCCATGCCACTCAAGCCCAGGTAAACAAAACCTGCACTGTATAGATGTCAAGAGAGCACTCAGCTATTATCTTGACAGATAAAAAATACATACAATCTGACAACAGCCAGCTGTTTGTCTGCTATGGGGAGGGTAGCAAAGGCAAACCTGCTGCAACAAAGACCATTTCAAGGTGGTTAGTCTCCCGCATACAGTTCTGCTATGAGAAAGTAGGTAAGTAGCCCCCCTAGGGCTTACAGCACATTCCACAAGGGGCACAGCAGTCTCAGTGGCAGCCTCAAGAGGCATCCTTCTGACAGATATATGCAAAGCAGCTACCTGGAAAACTATACACTTTCACAAAGCACTACTGTCTGGACATTCTCTACAGAAGAGATGCTAGGTTTGGGATAGCAGTCTTAAAGAACCTTTTTTTGAAATAGGTTCCAGACTTCCCTGCTCCCAAGATTCTGCTGAGTATTCTTCAGTTTTTGTATGGCATCACTATTGGATTCATGTTATCAGAAGAAAGAAATATTCATCGTACTGATGATGTTTCTTCTAATGGGTCCAATAGTTAGCAAATGCAATCCCATCCCTACTTCCCCTTCTACAGCCTAATCAGGAAAAGGTTCCTAAATACAATATGGGTTTACATAGTGTTTTATGACTGAACATTTGGATATGTTTACACACTTGGGCCAGGATTCACAGAATAAATCACACGCAAAAGTCTGCGTTGTGCCTTGTAATTAAACAGGTGTAAAAAAATGCTGTTCAGAGAAGGACAGCATATGGTGCTATCTGACTGTGAACAGATCTAGTAAGAAGCAGTGGTAACACTAATACCGCTATCTCTAACCCCACCAGTGCAGCCCCGACCCCCAGCCAACTAAATATACCCGCAAATATAGCACCGGTGCACTAACATGGTATTCACTAAGGCAGCCATGCAAATTAGTCCATTAGGCATGCATGACACTAACAGGCCATTAGCATGCTCAGTAAGGGCCCATCTGCATGGGCTGCGGCCAGTGTAGCTCAACCCCATGCCCTGATCGCTGTCCTGTAATTGCGGAATCCCTGGTAGTTCAGTGATGTCTTCCCTGTTCTCCATCTGCTGTCCCCGAATAATCAGTGATGCTCCCTGGTAGTCCAGTGGTGCCCTCCCTCCTCCCTGGTCACCGATCACCATCCCTATATGTAATATGAAATTTCCATAGTGTAGTGGTGCCCTCACTTGCCCTAATCCTCGTCCCTATATGTAATATGAAATTTCAATAGTGTAGTGGTCCCTCCCCAATCACCAACCTAGATGTAAAATTAATTCTTCCATAGTGTAGTGGTCCCTCCCCCTTCCCTGATTGCTGACCCAGATGTAAAACTAATTTTTCCATAGTGTAGTGATCCCCTCCCACCCCGGTCACTGATTGCCATCCCCAAATGCAGAAAACCCCAGCCCTGGTAGTCTAGGCATTCTCCCCCCACCCTGTCCAGTGTGACCCACCACCCCAGTCCCCCCATCCCAACCCATGATTGGCGACCAGGACAGCCCTCCTCACACCACCGTGGCTGGCCACCGACTGGGTCCTCTTGGAGCACATACTGTATACAGTGTGGCTCATTAACTGTGATTGGTCAGTCACAGTCAATGAGCTGCACTGCATACAGTACATGCTGAGTTTCTCATATTGTAGTCGAAGGTTCCAGCAGCAAGATGTGTCTTTGATCAGAGAGTGGATCTTTTGCCCAGTGATCTGTTCAGGTGAGTGAGGGTGTGTGAGGGTTTACTGGCGGTGTAGGGTGGTGAGTGCTGAGTGGGAGATCGAGGTGGCAGGGGTCAGATCAGTGACTAACCATTCTTTTTTACTGGTTTAAAGAGAGAGAGAGTGCAAAAAGAAAAGAAAACATTGAGGGACAGTTTTCTTTATTACAGGTCACAGGGCGATGATTGGAGGTTGGGGTGTCACTAGACTCCTGGGAAGCATATAGGGGAACAGATGATCGGAAGGTGGGGGGGTGCCAATAGACACTAGGGAAACATAGCGGGATGGGATTCAGAAGGTGGGGAATGCCACTAGACACCAGGGAAACATGGATGGGGATCGGAAGGCAGAGGGTGCCACTAGACACCAGGGAAAATTACATACATATGGGGATGGGGATCGAAGGCTGAGGGTGCCACTAGACACCAGAGAAAACTACATAAATATGCAGACAAGGATTGGAGTGCAGGGGTCCCACTAGACACCAGAAAAAAAATTACATAAATATGGGGCCGGTGATCGGAGGGTGGGGGGGTGCCTCTAGACACCAGGGAAACACTATACAAAGATGGGGCCAGCGATCAGAGGGTGGGAGTTACCACTAGAAATCAGGGATAAACTATACAAATATGGGGCCAGCAATCAGAGGGTGGAGGTGTGGTGCAACTAGACACCAGGGAAACACTATAAAAACATAGGGCTGGTAATCGGAGGGTGGAGGGGTGCCACTAGACACCAGGGAAACATTACATATATAATGGGACGGCGATCGGAGGGTGGGAGGTCAGGGTACCGGGGGTTAGATCAGTGAGGGACCATTTTCTTTTTTACGGATTTAAAGAAAAAAAAAACAGTGAGGGATGGTGTTCATTATTACAGGTAACATTTCTAAAATTAATAGGGGGACAGCGATCAAACCTGGAAGTGAACTGGAAGTGAGCGTGGAGAAGGAAAATAGTGACCTGGGGTTGGAGGGGCAGACAGCACTATGGTCAATGGAGAGAACTGCATGTGCTTTAACTCTGCTGTGGAAGGACACAGTCCTGGTATCCGGCCATGTGCTTCCACAGTCCTCTCTCTCTCTCTACTACGTAATAGCAATACATCAGCATGCCGCTGCTATGCAGCCGTAAAAACTCCCTAGGTAGGAGGACTCTGTGCCTTACCTTTCTTGATGGACAACTGGGCAGGGTCCCCTGCAGATGCTGTTCTCCTATTGGTCCTCACTCTACATTGTTGCTCATGTAAAGGATCGCTTGGACCTGTGGAAGGTAAATAGTGTATGGCTAGGACTCATTTGCCTCTTGCAGAACTTGTCTCTCACTGGTCCAGAGTTCCATTCTGTGTTTTGACTGTCCTTAATCCACATCCCACACTATGAAAAGCAGGCTTTCTGCAGAAAATTAAAAGCCAATTTAATGCTGTACCTATCTCAGTTTCAGCTCAGCTTTCTCTGTTTCTCTGTCTCTCTACTCTGGCTAAAGACAAATGGCATGGGTCCCTGACTAGAGGCACAATTCAGTTATGAAGGAGGAAGAAAGGCTAAATGGAAGACGTCACTAAGGGGGATTGAACAAGCACAGTGGGGTGGGGATAGAACTGGAATTTAAAGAAAACAGCCACAAAATTAAGCTTGTGGAATAGAGGGATTAATTGCTAATGGGCCAGAGGCCCTGACTTTTTGGAGTATTTTCGCTATGAAAGGAAATGGGGGTGCAAACATAAACTTTCATTTCCAGCACATTGCCACTGCTTCCAGTGGTACTTTGCCCACCAAAGGAAGCCTGCAACAACAAAGTTTCAGTTTTTTGTCCTTCCATGATGCAAAGAACTCCTCCTCTGGTTTCCTCTGTCTTTGGAAATAAAGTTCACCCCTTCCTGCTTCAAGGGCCAACATTAGTGGTGTGACTCATACTGCAAAGTGACTCTGACAGCACACTGTCTTTCCCTGGTAAAGGTACTGCATAGATAGAATGTGTGTGTCTGCAAACTAATGTCACATTCCAGAGCTTTAAACTCTCTTGATATAATTTTGAAGATCGTTTTCATATATATATATATATATATATATATATATAGGATACATTATGGGCAGAAATTGGGATATGGAAAATATTCTCACTCCTGCAGAGTGAGCCAGGTATTCTCATGAGTGCCAAAGGCACGAGTGAAAATACACAGCTCACTCTGCAGGAGTGAGAATATTTTCCATATCCCATGATCTGCCCATCATGTGTGTGATTCATACCACAGGGGTGAGAGCTTTAGGAAAACTTTTTCTTATTCTGTATGTGTCCTGCTCATTCAGAGTGTGTGTGTGTGTGTGTGTTCTGAATGGACTGGGAGTGAGAAACACAGCTGACAGTGTTTTGCAAAGCTAATTGAGTGAGTCAGAGGCTCACTGAGAAAGACAAATTGCTGCAGGTAGCACTGAGAAACTGAAACTGCTTTGTAAAAGAGTTTCATTTAGACTTTAGGTTATTTTGAAGCTGAGATCAGCACAGTAATGGGCTAGGAAAGTTTGAAACACAATGGGACACAGGTGAGAGTCTTTTGCAAAGCTAATTGAGTAAGTTGCAGCTTCAGTGAGAAAGAGATAAGAGAAAGATTAAGGAAGCAGTATAGCACAGTGGTTTAAGGTTCTGAGCTGCAAACCTAGAGAACTGGGTTTGAATCCCACAGCCCCCACTTGCATACTGTGTGATCCTAAGCAAGTCACTTAAAGGAAAACTACTCCCAAAACTTGAAAAAATATATGTTGTGCAGAGTGTTTTAATTTGTATGTGAATTTCTAGTGTTTCCTTCCCTCTGACTGGTATTAGGAGTTTTTCCCAAATTTGCCTGCTAGCTTTATGCTAGTTTTACGACCCCTGGGGATCTTCATACCTGATAGCATAATTGTATTTCTTGTTCCCACAGTGCATCTTGTCTCACGTGACTGTGATGTAAGAGAGATCCAACATTCAGCACACACATGCCAAACAAACTAAATATCTTGGAAGCTTTACAAGCCGCACAAAAATTACCAGCAGCAAAGTTTTTCAGGACAGTAAAACCTTTAGGATGAGGGTGGTCATGAAGCTGAATTCTACAGATTTTAAAATATAGCCATCTCTATTGTTGTGAACTGATTGTAATGCAATGCTTTCTGCTGGATTTATGGGCTCTGCTACATCACCATCACATGAAACAAGGTGCATTGTAGGACAAAGAAATGCAATAAAGCTATTTGATATGGTGATCTCCAGGGGTTGTAAAACTACCCTAAAAGCTATGAGCTAATTTGGGAAAAACTCTAATACCAGTCAGAGGGAAGGAAACACTAGAACTTCACATACAAATTAAAACACTCTGCACAGCATATATTTTTTCAAGTTTTGGGTGTAGTTTTCCTTTAACTTTCTTGTGCTCCCAGGTTGCACCTGTAAACATGCTTTCAGTTTAGTGCGTCTCTCTCCTGATAAAAGATAAGCTATTTTCTGAAGCAGTTTCCTTCAGAGTGCAAGCTGCAGTGCAGTTATCTTCACTCTGGTGACAACAGCAGAGTATGGATAAATGTCGATATCCTCACTCTGCTGATGTCATCAGGATTTATCCTCACTGCAGTGAAAATAACACAGGATATCCTACAGAGAAAGCTCTCACCCCCATAGTATAAACATATATATGTATACATTTTTTCCTCTGTGCGCGTCGCAGGCGGCTGCTCAGGCCTGTGCCTGCCTCCCTCACCTGGCAACTGCCTCTCGGGCCCACCAAGCCCCACATCCCCCATGGATTGCACCCCGTTGTGGGACTGGGAAGCGGAGGGCTGTCCTCCCCCCAGCCAGAGAACCTGCGCCCAGATTTGGCAGGTCAGCGAGCCAGCGACAGTGCGGGGTGAGGTCAGGCAGGCAAGGCTTCCTATAGCCACACCTGTGACCACTGTTTTCCACAGTTTTTTCCCCATCCCCTTGCCACAGCAGGACGTAAGTGTGTGCACATGGAGGCGCATACATGCTACGTAAATGCGGTCCCTCCTTTCCATTCCGCTTGAGTTCTGACACAGCCACCCAGCCTCCACCAGGTGGCAGCCAAGTAGTGAGACAGCATCCCTCCCCAACCCAGGAGAGGAGAGGAGAGTAGTCCACTGGATGCTCGATCCTCTCCCCCACCCCCCAGCCAACCCCAAGCAACCCGAACTTGGGTCACTGGCATGGTGAGAGGTAAGGTACATAGTGCCTCAGCTATCTGCACCACTGGGCTGACTAATTTTGAAGATGTTGAACTCTCTCCCATGCTTGTTTATGTAATACATTGTACTGATTTTGTCTGTTCTGACTTGGACCACTATGTTCTTGCTTATATTTCAGAAAGACTTGAGGGAGAGATACACAGTGCTCAATTCTAGGATGCTGATGTGTTCTAGCCTCTCTTCTGGAAACCAGACCTCATTTCCTGTGTCTCCTTCCAGGTGTCCTCCCCATCCCAGTTGTGATGCATATGTGGCAGGGGTGGAAAGGATCACTGGCTGAGAAATGGGGACATCTTACCTTGGAATGTTTAGATCCTGTCACCAAACCAATGCTACTGGTCTGAGATGAACAAAAAACATATTAGTGGTGTTGACCTCTGTGAACAAAGTTCTGTTAGGTACTACACGTACCAATGAATTTCCCTTGTGTTACCTTGCTAATGGAACCACAGCCATGGTTAAAGTCATATACTCAACAGTTTTGGAAACTCCTGTGCTGTTCTTTGGGACATTCCATCAATGTTGCTGTAAAAGACATAAGGTCTTGAGCCCTAGCACTGGAGAAAATCCTTATACTCTACAATATTCAGTCCCTCCACTGTTAAGTCTGATAAAAAGTAGGTTCTAGTGTGGGCTTTTACCTGTTTAACTGGAACTCGGGGATTACATTGCACATAGTTTAACTAGGTTGTGGTCGCAGCTGACTACGAGGACTGATATGTGTTTTCTGTAAGTGTAAGGTATGTGTTCTGTAAGTGTAAGGTGTGTGTTCTGTAAGTGTAAGTTATATGTTATCTAGCTAAGTGCCAGGTGAATAAAGTGCATTTAAATGGTTAAGCTAGCCCTGGTGTCACTGTTTTGCAAGGATCCTACAAAAGTGTATCTGGTCATGGTTCTGATGTATATGGTGCCACGTGTTACGTTCTGAAATGTTTATTAGGTACAGTATATCCTGTTTTGTATGGTGTTATGTCTACTTCTGCCTAGGACACTGTGTATTGGGGGGGTGAATAAGGAATGGTATTTCACAAATACCATAAATAATGCAGTATTCATTATTCAGATCTGAATAACGAATAGTGGCACTATACGTACCTGTTCGTATTTGGGTATCAAAAACAAAACAATAAAGAAAAACAGCCCCCCCTCCTCCCTAGCCCAATCATCTTAGAAACAACCCCACACCCCACCCTCTGCAAGCAGCCCATACCTCCCCCCCCTGCAGCACTCACAATATCAAGATTAAGAAGAAAGAACTCCCACAATGGGCGACCGGCATAACCCACCCACCTCCATGGCTGACTGCAGTCTCCTTTTGCCATACTTACGAACATACGAAATTTGACAGCAGAAAAAGGCTATTTGGTATATCAAGTCTGCTCGATTTTGCAGCTAGCAGCCCTATTCTGTAGCTGCCCCTGCCTCCTCACCCCCTCTCCCTTCATCCTCCCTCTTGCCATGTCCCAGCCACTTTTAAAGCAGCTCACTGTTTTACAGGCTACCACCTCTGCTGGTAATGCGTTCCACCCTGCCACCACCCTCTCTGTAAAAAAGTGTCTCCTCATTTCCCTCCTGAACCTTCCTCCCTCCAATCTCATGTCATGGCCTTGAGTGTTCCTCCCCACCCTTACCCTGAATAGCCACTCCGTACTAGTCTTGTTTATCCCTCTCATGTACTTGAATATCTTGATCATACCCCTCTTTCCCTCCTCTCCTCCAGCGAGTACATGTTCAACTTCTTTAGCCTGCTTTCATACGATAAGTCCGCCAGTCCCTGGATCATCTTAGTTGCCCTGCATTGCACCCCTTCCAGTAATTTAATGTCCCTTTTCAGGTAAGGGCGCCAGTACTGCATGCAGTATTCGGGATGAGGTCTAACTAATGATCTAAACAGCAGCAGAATCACCTCCTCCCTCCTCGACGTTATTCCCCTTGTGATGCAACCCAACATTTTGTTGGCCCTTGCTGCTGCCTTCCTACACTGTGCTGAGTTGTTCATTGATCCCATGATGACCACCTCCAGATCCTTCCCCTCCTCAGTCTCTGCCAGCTGCACTCCCCCAGTTGGTAGTTTCTCCTTGGATTTTTTGCCCCAAAATGCAGTACATTACACTTTTTGGCATTGAACCCCAGCTGCCAAGTGTTCAATCAGGTCTCCAGCTTTTTTGGATCTTCCTGCAAACTCTGCCACCCCTCTATGTCATCCACCACCGCCACTATCTTGGTGTCATCGGCAAACAGGCTGATCCTGCTCTTGATGCCCATGGAAATGTCTGCAATAAATATCCCAAATAACACTGGTCCCAGCACTGAGCCCTGTGGAACCTCGCTTGTTACTGTCCTTGGACATGACAGTTCCCCTTTCACCACCACCATCTGCTACCTTCCCTGCAGCCAGTTTGTCACCCATCCAACCATTTTTGCTCCTTCCCCTGTGCCTTCAGGTTTTATTCCAAGTCTCCCATGCATCACCGAATCGAATGCCTTGCTGAAGTCCAGGTACAGGACATACACTGCATGGCCCTTTTCCATCTGCCTAGTTACCCAATCATAGTAATCTACCAGGCTGGTTTGGCAGGATCTGCCTGTGACAAAGCTGTGCTGTCTACTGCCTTACAGCCCACTGAACTCCAGCAGGGACACCAGCCAATCCTACAGGATCATTTCCATTAGCTTCCCCATGATGGACGTGAGGCTCACCAGTCTATAGTTCCCTGGTTCATCTTTGGGGCCGCTCTTATGCAGGGGAACCATGTGAGCCAACCTCCAATCCTTGGGTATGCATCCAAAATTCAGTGAGTCATTGAATAGGCCTGCCAAGGGCCCCACCAGGATCTCTGCTAGCTCCTTCAGTACCCTGGAGTGAATGCCATCTAGCCCTGGTGCCTTGTCCACCCTCAGCACTCTCAAGCCCTCCAGCAGTCTACCTTCTGTGATCATCCCATCTGTTACTCCCTCCCCATTCTTTACTGCCCCCTACTCCCCCCCTTGGGTAGCACTCCCCCTCTCTCTTTCGTAAATACTGAGCAGTAGTCATTGAGTGCTTCTGCCTTTTCTCCCCCCTTCTCTACCCATTGCCCGTCCTTCTTAATCCTTACTATCTGTTTTTTACAACGTCTTTTCTCCCCGATGTACTTGTAGTTAGATAAATCAACCCCCATCTCCCCATGCTGGCAGAGGCACCGAAGTCCCACCCTCTTTCCACCCTAGCATCCACATTTCATATATTTAGTTAATAGCAAGTCCCCCACCCCCAGCATGAGAAGGCGACAGACACAACCCACCCTCCTCCACGGCCAGCCACTTTCTTGTGAATAGCTCTCCCACGCTTGCTCACATAGGTAAAACAGCTGATTATGTGATCAGCTGTTTCACTATGCAGGCAAGCATGGGAGCACCATTCAGAAAAAGGCAGATGGCTGTGGATGGGTAAGTTGTGTCGGTTGCCTTCCTTGGCTGGGGGGAAGGACTTCATATTAACTAAATATATGAAATGTGGGTGTGGGGGGGGGAGGGGGGACTTGGGTGCTTCTGCTGGGGTTGGGAGATGGGGAGTTGATTTAACTGCAGCTATGGCAACAAGAGATGGCAGCTGCAAGTGTAAGTGGTGGGTTGTGCCAGTCACCCGTCGTGGGATTTGTTGCTTCTAAATCCTGAAATTATTCCAATTATAGATTATGGGGACTTTTTATACATAGAGGCCACTAGAACTTTATTGAAGTCTATTGACACGGTTTACAACAGGCTGGCCCCGCTATGTGTTGGATGTACACCCCAGAACGCACCATTGTGCGATGTATCAAAAACTAAATTGGTTAAGATTGAGTGAAAGGGGGGACTTACATATTTCTTTATTTATGGTAAAGGTTTTGAAAGGGACAGCCCCTCAATATGTTATTGATCTCTTTTCACTTAGGTCGATACGACTAAGATTGAGGTCAGCTGCTGGCTTAGAATTTAATGTACCTAAAGCTAGACTAGATATAGGGAGATTTTCAGTTAAACACAGGGGAGTGCTAGTTTGGAATCATCTCCCAGTTGAAATAAGAGATCCCGCCACACTGAATAAAAAAGAATTATATTAAGACATGGTTTAATAACCAAAGTCATGTACCTGCAGTGTGTTGTTTGTCAGTAACACCTTGGAATCTCTAGCTATTTCTTCACAGTCTGTTGGCCTTTATTAACTATATGTCTATGTTGTATATACTGATTATATGTAATGTGTCCTTTTGTAATTTTGTACCTTGTGTTATCATTATATATTTCTGTAGAATGCGTGTAAGGTAACTGTATGAATGCATAACTGGATCACCTTGAAAATGAATTTGCTCAATGGTGTTTTATCCATTTCATGGCATTGTCCTGAATAAAATATATTAGTACTACTACTACTACTATTACTAAATAGACGGTGCTGAGGGGGCGGAAGGTAGAAATGGCTTCCTTGTGAGGGTGGGGGGATGGAGATTTGTTTTTAATGCAACTGGGCGGGGGAGCAGATTTTTTTTACCTTTCTCCCCCGACACACAGATACATGAATAACAAAGTCAGAGAGACTTAAAACACAAATTAGAATTAAATAAATACTGTAGAAAAAAGAAAGGCGAACTCAGAAAGAGGAAGATTGGAATACTTATAAATCATGGCACAATAAATGTACAGAAAATATTAGACAGGCAAAAAAGAAATATCACAGAGTAAATTTTGAACAATCAAAAACTCCTCAGCAATTTTGGAAATGTGTTAAAAAATTACACCATCCTACAATAGAATCAAATAAAATTCAATTGATGAGAAATGGAAAACTGATACAAAATCAGAGTGAGTTTGGGGAGGTTCTAAATGACTATTTCCTAACCCTCCCTGATTTAAATATTAAGCCACCCAACAAGGTAACTAAGGACATTAGAGTGGCTGACCTAATTAAGAACTTAGAAAAAGATATGTTAGAAACAATAAGATTAACAAATCCCCCCACTCCTTTTTAGATTTAAGACACTTACGGTCAAAGAGGTAGTAAAAGAACAGAGAACTTTGAAAACAAATAAGGCAGGGAGGTTTGATGGTATTGAACCTAAATTTTTGAAAATTGGTGCTGATATAGTAGCTGTCCTGCTGACTTATTTATATAACTCAATGAAAAGAAATGGCTCGAACACCACACTGCAGTTGCCAACAAAAAAACAACAAGAAACTTACAAGGCAGAAGTCAGCAGGCTGTAGCACTTCCAAATAGATGCTCAGGATCCAATCTAGATGTAGAAAAAATGGCTTTATTAATCCTTAGATTCAACAATAAAATCAGGTAAACAGCATGCAAATGAGTAGGACAAGATCCAAAGATGTCTACCCTGTCCCCAGTGACCACGTCTCACTGAGTCAAATGTTTTTGCGCACTACCAGCGCTTTCTCAGGACTGGTGAGAATTGGAATTACATCACTTTTAAAGGGATTAATTTAAAGTGACAAGTGCTTAGAAAAATAGAAAACTGTGGAAAACAGGGTGATTAAACCCACAAATAAAATAAGTGCACCATTTTTTTACATGATGTAATTCTAAATAGGATCCAAAGTGCCAAGTGTATATAAACAGCTGTCTCTTAATAAAGGGGACTAAGAAATCATTATGTATATGTTTTTATATGGAATTGGACCAATAAATTATATAAAAGGGTGTTATGGTAGATAAATAAAAATCGAATCAAAAAAGAATTACAGAAAAGTATATGTAAAATTATATGTATGTGTTAAAAAGCTCATATAGCTATATGATATATGATATATAAGTTATATGTGCATGTGTACATGCATCTGGAGACTAAATCATATGGCACAATACAATACAATAAAAAATTCCACATAAATGTTTTATGTAAACAATTACTCATAATGGAAACATCCATATATACTATGGCTAAGCAACTAATGTTTAAAAAAAGACAGAAAAAGTACCATATAAACTGAAAAATGATAATTCAATATGGACCTCTTAGGTTACTATAAATAATAGGACTATAATGGCATTTACTGCTGTTTGTGAATAATGCAAAACATATTTTAAGTGTCCAGCAGATAAGGGGCCAATTGAAAATCTTCATTCGGTCCTGGCCAATCAGTGCTCTTAAGCTTGTGTTGTCAGGAGGTTTTCCATTTTAAAATTTTGATATTCAAATTCCCACCTCTGACTGTCTATTGTACAAGTTCAATTCCTTGAAAGAAGAAAGTATGATTTTTCCCTCTTTCCTGATAATGTACCACTAGGACACTAACACCATCCATCTTCTGCATACTTCTTGTATGTTGGCTAATCTGCTCCTTAAATTTCTGTTGTGTTTTGCCAACATATAAAGCCAGACAGCTTTTACAGATTGCCACATAAGTGATAGTCTGTGTAGAACACGTGATGAAACCTCTGGTCTGGTAAATCTGCTTAGTAGACAGGTTTATAAAGTTAGGGCCAGATATTCAAACTGCGCTCTTCTTAGGTGCAAGCCCTTGTGCTGCGCAAAATAGTTGCGCAGGGGTGTGGCGGCGATATTCAAAGGAGTTGCGCTATTGAGCAACCTTGAATATCACCCCTGGGTCATTAGTTACTGTGCATGGCGCAGTGAATTCGCGCCACCGCAAGCTGTCAGAGTGGAGCATTCAACTTGCGGTGGCGCAAGTACCATTGCGCCATGCACAAAATCCCGATATTCAAAAGGTGGCATGCAAATGGGGCCATAATTCATGCAAGGCACAGGGAGGCCGTTTGCATCTGATTATGGCCCCATTTGCATTCCATTAGCATGCAGGTGCGCCGATCCCCGAGGACTTGCACCTGGCACCCTGCCAGGCAGCAGCCGTCGGGGACCGACGCCCCCTGCAGCCGATCATGAGCAAAGAGTGAAAATCCCACCACCACCCACTGGCCCGATCGCGGCAACAGCAGAAATGTCCCCCACCAGCCCGACCGCAGGCTGCATAGGTTTAAAACAACCCCCTCCAGCAGCCCGATCGCGGGCAGCAATGTGTCTCCCCCCCGAACACATCCCTGGTGGTCCAGTGGACCGTAGATCCCGATCGCGGGATGTAATCATTAACCCCAAACGCATAGCCCTGGTGGTCCAGTGGACCTATAAGCCCGATCGCGAGATGTAGTTGTCAACCCCAGACACATCCCTGGTGACCTGGTATCCCCCACCCACCCACCCATGAGCCCCACCACCTCCCCCCGCGGCGGCGGCGGCAGCATCCACCCGCCTGCTGCCCGCTGCCACGCCGACTGACTGCCGGTAGGACTCTTACGCCCAGTGGTGCAGAGCAAGAGCCAATGGGCGTGCCATATACCATACCAGACAGTCAGTTTTGTGAATGAATCACAAAACTGAACTGTCTTAACATGGTATGGGCTGCCGCTGATAGCTCTTGCCTACATGAAGCGTCCAACACCGAACAATATCAGCTGGCAACGAAGGCAACAAGCGGGTAGGATACTACCCGCCAGCGAGGTAGATGAAACTTTCGTGAAATATGAAGTAATCGAAGACACTAAATCACCAAAGAATAATATCCGAGCAGCTAACTTCCCCCGTCAAAACCACCACCCACAGACCGCAAAGAATATATTCCGGAAAGTAGAGGTGTTTCGTACTTCAGCCCGCGATCGGTCTTGCTCCGATCACTGGACCACTGAAGATATATTCGAGAGGTGGAAGTGTTTCATTACTTCAGCCCGCGATCGGGCTTATCGGTCCACTGGACCATCAGGGATGTGTTGGGGGACACATTGCCCGTGATCGGGCTGGTGAGGGGCACAGAAGTGGGTTGAGGGCCAGCCACAGGTGGCAGCTGCTGTGTTGCACCCTGCAATGCAGCAGCTCACCTGTGAGTGGCCCTCAACAATCCTTTTTTGGCTCAAAGTTGTGCAGGCGCAGGTTGGGAGTTGCGCCTGCACAACTCTGCACAGCTCGGCTGAATATCGGGCTGTGCAGTTTATGCATGGTTCCTCCCCCTCCAGTTCAGCATGCATTCGTTTGCATTGCGCTGTTGCTCAGCATGTTTTCTGTGGCCCAACTGCCTCCTGCTGAATATCGCAGAATGGAGCAAGTTCGGACTTGCGCAGGCGCAACCCTATCGCGCATGGTGCAACCCTTTTGAATATCTGGCCCTTAGAACCTTGCTTTAAGTAGGAGCAGAAAGTACAATTACCACATCTGTATGTTCCATTTTTCATAACTTTGCCACATTTTTCTTGTTCATCCCAATATGTACTGGTTACCGAAATGTCTTTGATATTCTCTCCCCTGTGAAAAACTGTGAGTGGTTCAAAACAAGTCACAGAATTCAGTTTTCTTTCTGTTTTAAGAATGTGCCAATTTTTTCGGACAATTTCCTGTACTAAATGGGCTTGTGGTGTAAATGTAGTAACAAACAAGAGAGCTTCATTATTGAATCCATTCTGTGTTTTCTGTTTTGGTTGTAAAAGCATTCATCTGTCTATGGCATCCACCCTCTGTCTTGCTAAATCCAAAATTCTTTGATCATATCTCTGTTTAAAAAACGATCGCTAAGAGTTCTGGATTGTTGAGAATAGTCCATTTCATTACAGCAATTTCTTTTATATCTTAAGAACTTCCTACAGGAATATTTTCATTGCATGGGATGGGTGGCAACTGTCAAATTGTAAAACAGAATTTTTTTCTTGTGGTTTTCTGTAAACACGTGTAGAAATACTGCCCATATCTATTTTACAGATGGTAATATCTAAAAAGTTAATTTGTGTTTTCTTCACCGTCACTTCAAAAGTAAAATTTTTATTAGTGGATTCCAGGAACTGAACAATCATAGTAAGTTCCTCACAGGTGCCTTTTCAGACTAAAAAGAGCTCATCTATGTATCTCTTGTAAAAATCTATTTTGTCCAAAAAGATGTTACATGTCTCATTATAAACAAAGGTTTATTCCCAAGCTGCCATATACTGTATATAATTACATAATTAGGAACCATTGCTGTGCCTTTTTTTCTGAATATATCTATGGTCCTTGAATAAAAAGTAGTTACATGTTAGAATTTTTTCCACAAGTGCCACCAAGAATTCTATCATTTCGCTAGAATGAGTAGTTCTCTGGCATAAAGTATTTCTAAGTGCACCCAGTCATTCGTTATAAGGAATACTGATATACAGACTTCTCACGTCCATTGTAACCAAATACCAGTCTGGCTCTAATTCCATGTCATCCAAAAAAATTAAGCAGATTCATCGTGTCTTTTAAGTATGATCTGCAAGATTGGGCTACCTGTTTAATATTACTGTCCACAAATATGGCTAAGGGTTCTGTTAATGAGCCATTGCTTGCTATGATGGGACGTGCTGGAGGTTTACTGCAATTCTTGTGTATTTTGGGTGAGCCATATAGCACAGCTCTGGTTGGGTGTTTGACTTGAAGAAATTCATAGGTGTTCAGATCTACCAGACCACTCAGAAATGCTTCATGTAACAAAATGCCTATGTCTGTGTTGAATTTAGATGTAGGATCTTCTGTCAATTTTTGATAATAATCCAAATGACAACTGGTCCAACATCTTATTTTCATAGTCTTTCCTAGACCAAATGACAGTAGTACCACCTTTATCTGCAGGTTTAATAATGCTTTGTCTGTTGTTCTTTAAAATTCTAATGGCTTCCTTTTCAGTTTTTGAGCAATTATAGAAGCAAGCCATAGGAATATCTAGATCCTCCAAGTCTTTTATGCAAGTTTTTTCCAACGCGGTGACTGTTACATTTTGTGGTGGCATGAAAGCAGATTTAGCTTTAAAAGTTTCCCCACACATAGACATAGATTCTGTGCTACCATTCGATAATTTTCTGTGCTAATGGATAAATCAGGGGGGCTTCCATTTTTTTTCTTTATTGAAGACAGTTTTTAAATGAAGCTTGCATGTGAATTTATACAAATCCACCATGGTGTCAAAAAGATTCAAATGTTTAGTAGGAATGAAGGTGAGGTCCTTTTGTAAAACATCCATTTCTGCCTTCTTGGGAGTGTATGTAGAAATATTAATAACCAAGGAATTGACATAATCGTTTTGGTTTAGTATCTGTATTTGTTTCTGGTGATCCTCTCCTGAGGTTTGTATTAGTCTCTGATAACACTCTGTCCGCCCTGTCTCGTATCCATTCTGTTCCCCCACTGTGGTTGTTCTCTCTCTCTCTCTCTCTCTCTCTCTCTCTCTCTCTCTCCAGTTGTCTCTTCTCCCCTCCCTCTGCTTCTCCTTCTCCCTCTCCCACTTCCTCTGCCCCTGGCCATATCTCTTTCATCCCTTGCCTCTGCTTCCCCTTCTAGTGTATTTTCTTGGAATCTGGCTATTCTTGGACTCCTCCTCAGGGATCGTTTCAGCAAGTGGGCATTGATGTTTGTCAGATGTGTAACTTGGTCTGTAGCTGGCAGTAATAGGGGAGTTTGTGAAAGAGTGTGGGTGGGATTGGTCATAGGAGTTGGTTGTGAGGGAACTGAAATTCATACATTCAAGGCAGAAACCATGTGTCTTGATGCCAGGAGTGCTTCCTGATTAGGTGGAATGTCCTCCTGGCTGCGGTCTAAAAATATTCCGGTTGATGTCCCATTGTACCATCTGACTCTGAACCACTAGTATATGTGTCTCTTGGAATCTGTTGTTGTCGGTACCGCTGTTGGAAATTTGTTATTTTAAAAATCTATTTTTTGGGACCTGGATTCTTAGACCAATTAAATATTCTGCCTTCAAGACAGTCATTTCTATCACATTCAAATTTTTTCAGTCTAACTTTCTGGATATGTTCATCTTGTTTGCAGATGTTATTATCAAGTTGTTGTTTGCAAAACACATAGGCCCAGATATTCAAAAGGGTTGCGCATGGTGCAACAGTGTTGTGCCATGCGCAACCTACTGATGTGCCCCGGTGCGATATTTAAAAGGGAAAAGTGCGCCGCAAATCCCGATGCGCAGAGTAGCATCAGTAATGTACTGAGGCACTGGGTGGAAGTGCCCATGCATAAACTGCACAGCCCGATATTCAGCCGGGCCGTGCAGAGTTATGCAGGCGCAACCCCCTACCTGCGCCTGCACAACTTTACACACAAAAAAAAAAGGATCAAGTCGAGGGCCACCCACAGGTGAGCTGCCACATTGCAGGGTGCAACACAGCAGCTGCCACCTGTGGGGTAGCCCTCACTGTTCTAATTTACATGCCCCGATCGTGGGCATAATGTAATTCCCCCATTAGCCAATGGCGGGCATAAGCAAATGTCCCCCACCCCGGGTAGCCCGATCGTGGGCATGATCATCCCCGGTAGCCCGATCACTGCCATGGTGAAAACTCCCCCTCACCCCGAGTAGCGATCGTGGGCATGATTGAAACTCCCCCTGTAGCCCAATCCGGGCATGAAGTCATTCCTCCCCAAGTCCAAGATCCTGGTGGTCCAATGGACGCGTGAGAAGCCAGATCGCTGGCGGCATCCACACCCCATGTCCACACTCCCTGGTGATCTAGTGGCCCCACCCCTCCCACCCACGGAGCCCCACCATCCCGCTCCCCGTCAGCGGCGAGCAGCAGCACCACCTGCCTGCCGCCCTGCTTCCCACCGACAGACAGCTTGGTAGGGCTGCACGCTCATTGGTTCAGAGCATGGAGCCAATGGCGTGCAGCTAAACTAGTCTAAGGCAGTCCAGATATGTAGAAGTTTATTCACATATTTGGACTACCTTATGCGATATGATAGCTGGCACGCCCATTGAACTCATGCTCTGAACTACCGAGCTGCAGTAGCCCACCGTAGCAATCGAGTCGGCGGGCAGCAGGCGGCAGGCGAGCGGAGTGCTGCTGCCCACCGGCTGACGAGGAGCGGCATGGTGGCGTCCGCATGGGAGGGTGGGAGCCACTAGATCACCAGGGAGTGGATGGGGTGTGTGGATGCCACCAGCAATCTGGCTTCCTCACAGTCCACTGGACCGGGATCTGGACTTTGGGATGACTTCATGCCGCGAATGGGTTCTTGGGGGAGTTTAATTCATGCCTGCGATCGGCTACTCAGGGGAGGGGAGTTTCAATTCATGCCCGCGATCAGGCTACTTGGGGAGGGGAGTTTCAATTCATGCCCGCGATCGGGCTACTCGGGGGTCAATTCATACCCACGGTCGGGCTACTCGGGAGGGGTGTTTCATTTCATACCCGTGATCGGGCTACTCGGGGAGGGTGACTTCATGCCAGCGATTGGGCTACTGGGGGGGCGTTTCTTATGCCTTAATCGGGCTAATGGGGAGGGATAACGTTATGCCACGTTCGGGCTGCTGGGGGGTGGGAAAGACTACTGTGCTCACGATTGGGCTATGGAGGTGGGGAATGCTGTTATGCCCACGATCGGGCTGCAGGGGGCGTTGGTCCCCGACAGCTGCTGCCTGGCAGGGCGCCAGGCGCAAGTCCTCGAGGATCGGCGCACCTGCATGCTAATGGCATACAAATGGGGCCATAATCAGATGCAAATAGCCCCCCCCCGTGCCTTGCATAGATTATGGCCCCATTGGCATGTCACCCTTTGAATATCGCAGGTGCTGCACATGGCACAATGGAACTTGAGCCACCACATCTCGATGCTCCACTCTGACCACTTGCGGTGGTGCAGTTCCACGGCGCCATGCACAGTGGGTGTGGCCATGGGGCGATATTCAAAGAAGTTGCTCAATAGCGCAACTCCATTGAATATCGCCCTGGCCACACCCCTGCACAACTTTTTTGAGCAGCGCAAAGGCTTGCGCCTCACAATGGCGCAGTTTGAATATCTGGGCCATAGTTTGGATGCTGTGAGAATGTAAGTACAACCTTTTCTATCTCAAATAAAATATTTTTAAGTTCTTCTTGTTGTTTATCTCCATCTTTAATAATATAGTGCATGATATCCTGTGAATAACCCAAAAGCTTTTTCTGCCAGCCAGTAAGAAAATCATCTCTGTTTGTATCAAAAGCTGGTTGTTTTGTAAACTGCAGACCTCTGAGAGCAGGTGTCTCTGCTAAATAAGCAGTAAGGGTAATTTTCTGCCAATACATGCGTCGTGATATTAAGGCAACACGCTCCAAATGCAAAAATTCTGCATGAATGTCTATTGGTCGTCATTGATCAGACCTGTAGTTTATATTAGTCTGGTATGCTTCTGTAGAAAATCTGTTCATTAACAAGGGATTAGCTTGTCCCTCTTGAAAAAATAAAGATTCTACAAAATTACCAAGTGTCTGTGAGGGAGGGTGTACATGGCTATCAGTAACTTGCATTTGTTGCTCATTCTGTTCCCTGTCTGTTGCATATTTTGCTGTAGCATATCGAGAAAAGAAATAACGATGTATTAGGAAGTACATGGTGGGGCCATCAAAATCGTATGCACTCAATGAAAAGAAATAGCTCGAACGTCACACTGCAGTTGCCAAGAGAAAACAACAAGAAACTTACAAGGCAGAAGTCAGCAGGCTGTAGCACTTCCAAACAGATGCTCATGATCCAATCCAGATGTAGAAAAACAGCTTTATTAATCCATAGATCCAACAACAAAATCAGGTAAACAGCATGCAAATGAGTAGGACAAGATCCAGAGATGGCTACCCCTTCCCCAGTGACCATGTCTCACTGAGTTGAATGTGTGTTCCGGGATATTCCTAGATATCTGAAAAATAGGGAAAGTTATACCCATTTATAAAGGGGGGAGAAGGAACAGAACTCTCGAATTATAGATCCATTGTTTTGTTGCTGACCATGTCGAAGACACTGGAAAGGCTGGTTCATAGACAACTGAGCCATTATTTAGAAGGACATGGCCTCTTGTCAGATGTACAGCATGAATTTGGTAGGAAGGGGGGGTCCATGAATACAGCCCTCTTAGACTTTAATAACTTAGTCACTTCCTCAATGAATGAGGGGAAGGACACAGTGGCAGTGTTCGTGGACCTCAGTAAGGCCTTTGACTTGGTCGACCACCAAACAATGTTGGGGAGATTATTAGGGATAGGAGTACATCAGGAACCATTAAGCTGATTCTACTCTTATCTATCAAACAGAAGACAATGTGTCTTAAATGGCATAGCAATTTCTAGTATAAAACATGTAATCCGGGGGTACTGCAGGGATCCATCCTGGGTCCATTATTATTTAATGTTTATGTCAATGCTTTGGAGAATTGCATTGGGAACACTGAGGTGAGGCTATAAGCGGACGACACCATACTGGTTGTAAACTCCAGAGCGATTTGAGTAATATGGAAGAATGGTTTCAGAAATCTGTATTGTTACTGAATAAAAAAAAGACCCAGTGTTTGTATTTTCAACAAAATAATAAAATAAAACAGGATCTGGATATAAGATTTGGGGATGGACTCAGAATGGAAAACATTGCCCAATATAAATACCTGGGAGTAATGGAGGATTATAAACTTGATTTCAAAGAACATATAAAGACCATTGTTGAAAAAAATAATCAAAAATTAGGTGTCCTTAGAAGGACGTCAATTTGTTTGTCAAATGAAACTAGAAACAAAATAGTTAGCCATGTGATAATCCCCGTAGTTGTGTATGGTTCAGTACTACAAAGAAATGCTAATGTAACCCCCCTGCAAATGGGGGTTCCCAAAAGACTTCCAGGAGCTTGCTTGAATGCTCCAAGCCTGAATGGTGTTTGGCGTTTAAGCCATTTATCTGTAACCCCCCTGCAAATGGGGGTTCCCAAAAGACTTCCAGGAGCTTGCTTGAATGCTCCAAGCCTGAATGGTGTTTGGCATTTAAGCCATTTATCAGTGAGTGTTTTTAGAGCCTCTGGTACTGTCTCTTTAAGAGCTGTCTGCTTGCAGACATAATTAGTTTAATGAGGGACTGTGTGCTTCTCTGAGTACCACTCGAGCTGCTGCCAATTCACTTCATTTTGCAGTCACTAGGAGTGCAAAGGAACCTATCTGAAAGATGTAACTGTTTGCAGAAACCATTTAGAGTGATAATGAAATTACAGTTTGTCTAACCTGCTTTCTTTTGCAGTCAGAACAGTGTCTGCCTAGTTCCCCATTCTGGTTTTGAACTGCTGAACTGGACCAATCAGTGTGGGTAAGCTATCTCAAAATGGTGCCTTGGACGAATCAGAACTTGGACTCATAATCTGAGCCAGCCACAAGAGGATTGTATGGGCAGTGACTCTGGGAGATGTAGTTTGAGACTTCAAGCGCTTTTTGGACCAACAGCAGCAGTCTATTGTAGTGACAGCCAATCCAGTCAAGAACTGGGAGGAACTCAAAGGAAGTGCCGGTTTTGTCGGTTGGAGTTTCAGTTGAGCTTTGGCAGTGAAGAAGGAAGAGCCCTGTGCTTTTCAGTGTGCAGTTTTAGTCAAAAACGTGTTAGGCCCAGAGTTCCGGTCTGCAGCTTGTGTAACAGCTTGTTAGGACTTAATCCGTCCTGTGAAAAGAATCAAAGGATCTCTGAAGAGTAGAAACCAGGCTCACCCTGTAGAAGACTGGAGGAATTGCTGAAAATTACTTCGGTCTGTCAGGAACTGAATCTGCTGTGTGTTCTCCGGGTATTGTGCAGTAATTGCGATCGGGATACAGATGCAGCCTGCCTGGTATAGTGCTTTCTTTTATATGGATGTGCGAAGAGGTTTGTGTACCTCAAGTGAGCCCTGCTGACATTGAAGGACCCTATCTTATTTGGAGGTCGTGAGTACTAATTCAGAATTCGCTCCTGTTGAATGCCACATTAAATCCAAATGGAATTACTGTACTGCTGACTGTTTAATTCTCCTTTTCTCTGTGTGAAAGGGCCCTACCAGCTGCACAGTTTGGACTAGCCACTGGGGCTTGGGTACCCAGGGACAGTAACTGATAGGGATAGGCCTGTGCACAGAGCCATAAATGAATTATTAGAGTGATAAGCTAATTAACCTGATTTCCCCTGTCCTTGTTATATCCCCTAAATAAATCAGAGCTGCTTGTTTCAGCAAAGTTATACTGCCTGAGGTATTTGTCTATGTTAAAGTACTGTACTGTGATTGTTGCACTGTATCTCATTTCAGGGGTCCCAGTGCGGAACCAGACCTGGGGGTAAGTGTATACTGTGAAGGTAATTCTGATATATTGTGTGGGCCACTAGTGGGAAGAAAGGGGTTGCAGTGTCCCAGAGGGCTGCGACCAAGTTAGTTTAACTATTGCAAACCCTGACCTCTGGGTGGAGGCACCCACCATTGGATCCAGGCCCCTCAACCTGTTAGTGGCAAATCAGGCAGGGTAGTAGCCCTGGGATAGCGCCATCTAGGGTTACATCTTGGAGGCTCACCGCTGGGATTGTGTGTCCTCTAGTGGCCATATTTATGAACCACTGTTAAGAAAAATGGGTACCCGACAGAAGTGGCTGTGCACCGGCTGGTGGAGTGGTGTACTGGGAGGAGCTCGACACCCAAAATGCTATGCTTATACTGGACATCCCTTGGGTATCAATACGGACATTGTACAGGAGTACTTTCCAAGGTGGAAGGTTTACAAAACCCTGTGGTGGTGGGTCGGCATGCTAATCTGCTCACCCACACTTTTCTGGCCCTAGTAGAGTTTAAGGATCCCATAGATAGCTCCAAAGTGCCACAGACCATTACCCCAGAGGAGCCCTCACTGCTTGGAGAGTGATAACTAAGGACAGTAAAGACCGGGGAATGAGCCCCACCACTATCTGAAACTGAGGAGAAATTTGCTAAATGGTTGCTGGGGAAGGGAAACTGTGGAGGACTTGAAGAAACTATTCTTGCCACCTGGGGGTGTTCCTCCCCCAACACCCTCTCCCGCTCCAGTACCCGTAATGGTGGCTGAACCAATGAAGACTCCTATTTCTGCACCTGCCATTAGTCATGACTCTTACCGAAGGTTGAGGATCTTCTCTGGCACCCTCCCCACCCCCCAAAGGGAGGATGACTGGGAGACCTGGATAGACTATGTTGCCCCCAAGTGCTAGAATGGCAATGCTCGGAAGCCGAAAAGTGAAAGAGGGTTAGTGAGAGCCTCCGAGGTCCTGCCCTGGCTACCATCCGTGCTAAACGGGCCAGTAACCCTGAAGTGACTGCACAGGCCTATCTTGAGGCCCTGGAGAATGTGTATGGGAGCCCAGATTCTGATGAAGACCTATGGTGGAGAGTAAGAGATGCACAACAGTACCAAGGGGAGTTGTTGTCTGTGTATGTATCTCGGCTGGAAAAATTGTTGCAAGAATGCCTCAGAAAGGGTAGTTTGCCAGCGATTGAACTGGACCGAACCAGGCTGGACAGGATCCTTAAGTCTGCCCCTTCTCAGAACGCTGTTAGCTTCAGTTCGCCTGGCAAATCGACTGGAATCCCCACCCTCCTATGATGAGTTAATGAGAGAAATTCGAGGAGTTGAGAAAAAGCGACCTTGGGAGGGACCTGCACCAACAGCTAAACTCTGACCCGAGTGACTGAGGGTGACCCATCAAGTGAAGTTCAGGGCAGAGGTTGGCAGTAAATGAGTGCTCTGACAAGGAAAAGATATGCCACAATGAGGCGAACTGTTGAGAGAGATCCAGAATTCAAAAACAGTCCCTTTTAAGAAGGCCACGCCTGCAATGCAGACCCTGACCTATATCCGACTGCATCTGCTATGGGGTGGGGTACCCACCCATGTATCTCCTACTGATAACAGCTCGAACTCGATTCCTTGACCATGGAAGTGGAGAAACTGACGAGATGTCTCCAAATGCTTATCACGCCGCAGACAGAGATGGCACCAAGGTTTCGTTAGTAATACCCGCCCTGGCTCCCAGTGTGACACCTCGGCCAGCTCAAACTCCAGAAAGTATGTTTTACTATAATTGTGGAAAGATGGGCACATGAAAAGGAATGCGGTCCCAAAAGACACTGACAAAGTTGCATATAGGCTACAAGGAGAGCTTGGAGAACAAATCAGTGGTTAAGAGGTACGAAATAGATCCCAGTGAGGCACCAAAATGCTAACTCACGTCCTTTTGTGGCAAGGTCAGTTGCCCAGGCCCCCACTACGCCTCTCAGACTGGTCCAGAATAGTGGGTCCTCCATGGAGACCACTGTAAAGGTGAATGGAGTGTCTACAAGAGCTGTATTAGACAGTGGCTCCCAAGTGACAATTATGTTCCAGGATTGGTATCAGAAGCATTTGTCAGACGTACTCTTACAACCATTAGAAGGACTGCATGTATGGGGGTTAAGTGAGAAGACCTACCCCTATCCGGGTATATCAATTGGCTGTCTTTCCCCACCTCCGTGGCTGGAGTGGCCAAACAAGTAGAGACCCTAGCCTTAGTGTGTCCCCCACTGGACTGTATGATGGTGTCCCTTTGTTGATTGGAACAAATGCTCATATGTTCGGAAGGCTGGCACAGTTGTGTTATGAAAACAGGGGTCAAAGACTAGTAGAGCTTTAAGAGT
The DNA here is from genome assembly GCA_016271365.2 of Neoceratodus forsteri. NCBI lineage: Eukaryota > Metazoa > Chordata > Ceratodontiformes > Ceratodontidae > Neoceratodus > Neoceratodus forsteri. The sequence continues at coordinate 148,034,296 of CM057453.1, read as the reverse complement.
TCCGGCTTTAATTAGAAGGCCTGAGGCACAGAGATGCTGAAAAATAGAACCAGAGGAACGGTCGAATTGTATGGAAGAAGGATCCGGAGTCTCTGATCCTGGCGCCAAATGCCCAGTGTACTTACAGGAGAGGTCCTTATCGGAAAGGATGTTAAGAATAAAATATTAATGTTGGATGCACCAGGCGATGGAAAATTGCTAGAGGGACTGCTGGTCAAGCCTAGTATTTTGCCGCTAGAGCCCAGGCTTATGCCAGAAGGGTAATGGTCCAAGTTCATAATGTGTCTGAAAGAGACATTTGAGTAAATAGAGGTTGCATCCTGGCTAATGTGCATTGTGCAGACACTGCAGTGCTACCCAGCAGCAAGAGTTCAAGGAAGAATGACAGAGTAAGGCCTGACTTATTTGATTTGCGACTCCCGCTGCCAGCTGAATGGAAAGTGAGGATCAGTGAGAAGCTTGCCCAGAGAGACCAGGTGTTTTCTTTAAAGGAATGGGATGTAGGATGCGTGCAGGAGCTGAGCACAATATCCGGCTGCATGACGAAAGACCATTTGGTGAGAGGTCTCGACGCCTGGCACCTGCTGACATAGATGATGTGAGACAGCATCTGCAAGAGATGTTAGCTGCTGGTGTAATACAAGAATCCGAAGCCTTATGCTTCCCCATTGTGGTAGTGAGGAAAAGAATGGAACAGTAAGGATGTGTGGATTATCGCACTCTAAACCGGCGGACTATCCTTGATCAGTACACAATGCCCGCATTCAGGATGCTTTGGACTGCCTAAGCGGGAGCAAGTGGTTCTCTGTGCTGGATCTCTGCAGTGGGTACTACCAGATCCCAATGGCCCCAGAGGACCGTGAGAAGACAGCCTTTATCTGTCCGCTTGGCTTCTATGAATTCTTGAGGATGCCTCAAGGATTTTCAGGTGTCCCAGCCACTTTTCAACGATTGATGGAGCGTGCAGTGGGGACATGAACTTACTAGAGTGCCTGGTATACCTAGATGATGTTATTGTGTTTGGCAGCTCACTGGAGGAACATGAGGCACATTATTTAAGGTATTGGACCGACTGGAGGACTTTGGCCTTAAACTGTCCATTGATAAGTGTCAATTTTTCAAACATCAGTAAAGTATGTGGGACACATAGTATCCACCGAGGAATAGAGACCGACCCAAGTAAAGTTGAGGCCTTGACCACCTGGCCACAGCCCAAAAATCTAAAAGAACTGCAAAGATTCCTGGGATTCTGTGGTTATTATCGGCGTTTCATCAAGGACTATTCAAGAGTGATCCGCCCTTTACTTAACCCTACTCAAGGGTATCCCCCAACCCACAAAAAATACCAAAAGTCAGCGTCCCTCAAGACTGAAGAGTGTATTTTCATCGAGTGAAGTATTTGGGGCCGCTGGACTCCTGATTATGAGACTACTTTTCATGAGATCATACATCAACTTACCCATGCTCCAGTGCTGGCCTATGCCGATCCAAGAAAACCTTACGTCCTGCACACTGATGCTAGCTTACAAGGGTTGGGGGCTGTGTTGTACCAAGAGCACGAGAATGGCCTGAGACCAGTGGCCTTTGCCAGTAGAAGCCTGACCCCATCCGAAAAGAACTATCCTGTACATAAGTTAGAGTTCCTAGCTTTGAAGTGGGCTATTGTTGACCAATTCCATGAGTACTTGTATGGGGCTAAAATACTAGTAAAACTGACAATAATCCTTGACCTATGTGCAGACCTCAGCTAAGTTGGATGCCACTGGCCATAGGTGGCTTTCTGCATTATCTACATATGACTATGCTCTCGAATACCGAGCAGGTCTGAACCACATAGATGCTGATGCTCTCTCCCGGAGGCCTGTTCCCCAGAATGATTGGGTCCGATTGGCAGAACCTCGACATTCGGGCACTCTACGGAATTTGACAGGGAGGAACAAATGTCCCAGACACGATGGACTGCATGGTGGATTGCTTGGGACCCTCTGAGAATTGCATACCTGCTGCTTATTGCCACTTTTCTGCAATAGACATTGGTGCACTGCCTCAGCTGGACAATGACAGTATTCAGTGGGCTCAATCCGCGATCCCATGATCAAAGCAGCTACAGAAGCCCTCTATGCAGGAAAGATGTGTCAAATTCGCTCCACGGTTTGAGAACTGCACTATTATACAAAGAAGGTCCTAAGTTGAAACTGATCAATAAACTGTTATACAGAGAAACAGTAGACAGAGGGACAAGTAGACAAACAACAACTAGTGCTGCCCACTACCTTTCGAGACTCAGTACTGATGTCCTTGCACAACCACATAGGGCACCTTGGTATAGACAGAACACTTGACTTGGTGAGATCCAGATTCTATTGGCCTAAGATGGGGGCTGATGTGGAGCAACACATTCAAACTTGTAATGCATGCTTACAGAGAAAGCTTTGCCCCAGAGGCTGCCCCTTATTAACATCACCACCAGTGCACCATGGAGCTGGTCTGTATTGATTTTCTGAGTTTGGAGTCAGATCAAAGAAATATCAGTAATGTGCTGGTGGTCACTGACCATTTCACGAGATATGCCCAAGCTTTCCCACAAAGACCAGAAAGCATCCACTGTGGCCAAAGTACTTGTAGAAAACTTTTTGTTCACTATGGGGCTCCACAAAGAATTCATTCTGATCAAGGAGAGACTTTGAAGTGTCTGATCAAAGAGATGCTTTCTCTGGGGAGTGCGAAATCCAGAACCACTCCTTACCACCCCCAGGAGACCCTCAGCCTTGACGCGTTTCAACTGCACCTTGCTAGATATACTAGGCACCTGCACCCAAAGGACAAGCCTAGATGGAGCCAACAAATTAGCACCTGGTACATGCTTATAACTGCACCAAAAGTGATGCCACTGGGTTCTCCCCTACCGCCTGATGTTTGGAAGAGAAGCTGACTACTGGTAGATGTGTGTTTTGGGGTCTCTCCTGATGGGTTCAAGCTGACAACTATTTACAGTATGTGCAAAGTTAAAGGCCAGCTAACTCATGCGTACCAACTGGCTCAAACCATGGCTGCCAAAAGAAATCTGGCCAACAAAGAAAGGTATGATAAAAAGGTGAAAGCACAGGAACTCCAGGAGGGAGATCGGGTATTGCTAAGAAATCTGGGACTGCATGGCAAGCACAAGATTGCTGACAGATGGCACCATCTCCCTCACATTGTAGTGGGCAAACTAGATGATCTGCCAGTGTACAAAGTAAGGCCTGAGAATAATTCAAAAGATGTAAAAACAATGCATAGAAATCATTTACTGCCCATTGGACAAATCTTAATTGAGTCTGAGCCCCTAGAAGATGCCCCCTCTGGACCAGTGACTAGAGCTGCTGCTAAGAAAAGATCAAGAAAGTCTGCACCTACAGAAGCAAAGTTAAAGTGTTCCCTCCACAAGTCCCAGTTGAGCATGACTGTCAGTCCATATCGGAAGAAAGTGAGAGTGACTTTGAATACTATCCTTCTTCTGAACTGAGTCAATTGTTTGGGCAATCCCTAGTCAATACTGGAGATGAAGCTGGGCCTTCTGGACTGTCCAAGCCCCCAGCTTCGTCCCTGGAGCCAATGCTCCCAGAAAGTGAAGTGCAAAGCATCAGATCAGATGAAATGGAATCATTGTGCATGGTTGAACTGTTTGAGCTTTCAGGGAGGAAAATGATGGATTAGGTCAGACTGGTGATACACCAGAACAAGAAGAGTATTTTGAGTGCCCTGACAGTCCACTGCCAGTGTCTGAAAGCTCTCCATGCGAGCCAAATGTTGTGGACTCAGAAACTGTAACTCCTGGAGCTGAAAGTGCCCCAAGTTCTAGCCTCTCTACCCCATGGAGACTCCCTGACAAAGTGAGGACAATGCTGAAAATGAGGCTCAGAGTGCAGAGACTGTAACAGTTCCCCTAGAAAGACTGGTCGAGCTGTAAAGCCTGTGGTGCACCTCAGTTATGATTCCCTGGGCCGGCCAGTGGATCTGCCTCTCAATGTTGTCCATAAAGGAGTGTATGTGTCCCCGAGCTCATTGCCCAAACTGAGTCAGTGCTAACTCAAGTTACTTGTGTTGCCCTCTAAGTATGGTGCCTTGCCCCATCAGCCCCAAGGTAACTGATAGGAAGGGCCCCTCTCTTCAGGTTTCATGTACAAGAGGTAATAACTTGAGTTATGGTACAATGTGTATGTAATACTGTGTAAAGAGTGACGTACTGCAATGTTTCAGAAATGTGTTCTTGGTAAAATGATATATTGACTGATGATTACATATGCGAGCCTAATGCAAATGTATATGGTTGCAGTTGGAAACTTATAGGTGTACTTGCTTGCCTTAGACGTCAACTTTCCCAAACCAGGAAGGGTGTAACCCCCTGCAAATGGGGGTTCCCAAAAGACTTCCAGGAGCTTGTTGAATGCTCCAAGCCTGAATGGTGTTTGGCGTTTAAGCCATTTATCAGTGAGTGTTTTAGAACCTCTGGTACTGTCTCTTTAAGAGCTGTCTGCTTGCAGACATAATTAATTTGTATGGGGGACTGTGTGTTTCTTTGATTGAGTACCACTCGAGCTGCTGCCAATTCACTCCATTTTGCAGTCACTAGGGTGCAAAGGGAACCTATCTGAAAGATGTAACTGTTTGCCAGAAACCATTTAGAGTAATAATGAAATTACAGTTTGTCTAACCTGCTTTCTTTGCAGTCAGAACTGTGTCTGCCTAGTTCCTATTCTGGTTTTGAACTGCTGAACTGGACCAAACAGTGTTGGGTAAGCTAGCTCTAAAAGCGGTGCCTTGGGCCAGAATCAGAACTTGGACTCATGATCTGAGCCAGCCACAAGAGGATTGTATGGGCAGTGACTCTGGGAGATGTAGTTTAGACTTTGGCGCCTTTTGGACCAACAGGAGCAGTCTATTGTGAGTGACAGCCAATCCAGTCAAGAACTGGGAGGAACTCAAAGGAAGTGCCAGTTTTGTCTGTTGGAGTTTCAGTTGAGCTCTGGCAGTGAAGAAGGAAGGAGCCCTGTGCTTTTCAGTGTGCAGTTTTAGTCGGAAGCGTGTGTAAGGCCCAGAGTTCCGGGTCTGCAGCTTGTGTAACTGCTTGTTAGGACTGAATCCATCCTGTGAAGAGAATCAAAGGATATCTGAAGAGTAGAAACCAGGCTCACCCTGTAGAAGACTGGAGAAATGTGGAATTGCACTCGGGTCTGTCAGGAACTGAATCTGCTGTGTGTTCTCCGGGTATTGTGCAGTAATTGCGATCGGGATAGAGAAGCAGCCTGCCTGTTTGCCATATAAATGTGTGAGGAGTCTGTGGAGCTCAAGAGTAGCCCTGCTGACATTGAAGGACCTTATCTTGTTTGGAGGTCGTGAGTACCAATTCAGGGTCGCTCCCTGTTGAATTCCACATTAAATCCAAATGGAATCACTGTACTGCTGACTGTTTAAACTAATTTTCTTTTCTCTGTGGGAAAGGGCCCCTACCAGCTGCCACAGTTTGGACTAGCCACTAGGGCTTGGGTACCCAGGGACAGTAACTGGTAGGGATAGGCCTAATGCACAGAGCCATAGGTAGATGAGTAAAGTGATAAGCTAATTAACCTGATTTCCCCTGTCCTTGTTATATTCCCCTAAATAAATCAGAGCTGCTTGTTTCAGCAAAGTTATACTGCCTGAGGTATTTGTCTATGTTAAAGTATTGTACTGTGATTGTTGCACTGTATCTTATTTTACAGGAGGTCCCAGTGCCTGAACCAGCCCTGGGGGTAAGTGTATACTGTGAAGGTAATTCTGATATATTGTGTGGGCCACTAGTGGGAAGAAAGAGGGGTTGCAGTGTCCCAGAGGGCTGTGACCAAGTAAGTTTAACTATTGCAAACCCTGACCTCTGGGTGGAGGCACCCACCATTGGATCCAGGCCCCTCAACCTGTTAGTGGCAAATCAGGCAGGGGTAGTAGCCCCTGGGATAGCGCCATCTAGGGGTTACACTAATAAAACAGAGTTGATTAAAATAATCCAACTATATTATAAATTAGCTAGATTTATTACATGAAGCACATGTGGTACACATCACTGTAAGCTTTATCATAAATTAAATTGGCTCCATCCAGATGAAAAGCGGAATTACATTTAGTTACAATGGTGCCATAAAATGCTATATCCTCAAAGTAATGGCCTGGGTAATAATAACTTAAAACTCACTTCTAGAAAAGATAGGGGATACAATTTAAGATCCAATTGTCTGACTGTCCAACCAGAACTTATAAACAGATTTGGTGATAGAATGCTTCAGTCTTCTGTAGCTAATACCTGGAACAGGTTACCAGATGAACTGAAAAATATATTTTCTCTTAATTTATTCCTAAAGAAAGTAAAAGAGTACTTGCACCATGCTTGTGACTGTTTTAGACAGAGTAATGTGACTTTTAATGTGCATTGTGTTGTATGATAGCAGTAAGTTTTGTAACTGTATGGAAGTGTGGTACGGTTTTGTACTGGATAATTGTTGAAAATAGTTTTTTTTTTTTAACCTAACAATATATTGCCTGTATAAAAATAAACTGTTATTCATTCATTCATATACTGACATTCTGAGAACTTGGGGTCCTGAATATGACTATTTTGGGTTCTAAATACACATTTTTGAAATAAGGTACTTGCCTACCCCTACTGTGTATTTTAGGTGCAAACTTGCAGACATATTGTCCATTGGTTTGGAAGGTTCTGGAGCAATATTTCCTGCCTTGTAAGGTGGTTAGAAATAGGGGTTACATACCACCAAAAGTGTTTTGTGGAGTACTTGTAGTCTTCTAGTTTGAGTGTGCAGCTCTAGTCTCTCTAGCTGCGACTGGCCAAGAGGGCCTGCGGCTCCAGGGATAGTGGCAAGGTCCCTGGGTCTGGGTGGCATAGGTCCCCTCTGGTGTAGTTCTCCACAGGCTTGAGCTCTGCTGGAGATTCAAAATCAGGGACAGTGGGGGCCTGTCGGGGACTCACTGTCAAGGAGGGTCTCCTGATGGTGCTTGATAAAATGTTCTGTATCCTGCACCAGCAGTAGAGATGTAGCATCTTTGCTGTGCAGGTGAAAGAAGCTGGCACTAAGGTTGGTAACCACAGGAAAAGGGATAGAGTTGTTCGGTTGGTAAGCCACTGTTGTCTGTAATCACTGATGTTGACTGCAACTCCGTTTGGAGGCACGTTAAGGGGCTTGGGACAGGACACTGGGGTAGCCTACATACTATCTATTTTCTGTGTGAGTAAATGTGTGTTTGGAAGGGTACTTTCTTTCTTGTCCCCTATGCCAGACAGCATCGCTGACTCTCTTCTACTCAGGGACAGGCAAAGACTGATCTTTTCCCCATTTTAGTGATGCTACTATGAGGGGTAGTTACTCTGAAGTGTAAACAGCTGTAAATCTACACGTGTTGCTAATCAGACTCAAATCCTGTGAGCAGCCAGCTGGCCTGTGGGACAAGTACATTAACCGATTATGCTGAACAGTGCTGAATGTGATATTTGATTTAGAATGGTTTGATGCACCTTAACTGGGAGCCACAGCAGGCCTCCTACCTCAAAGCTGTGTTCATACGCTTCTGTAAATAAAGGTTGGTGTTTTAGAAAGCAAATCGTAGCCTAAGCAATTTTATTGTATCTCAGTGAAATTCCTATGAGGGTACAATGTTAAATCTGCAATTAGTCTGAAAAAGTTAAAGTAAAGCAAAGTTCCCTGTATGCAAATGAGCTGCACTGTGCAAAAGTGAAACCAAAACTGCAGTTCACAGGGAGTGAGCCGAGGCCTACTTTGTGCGGCCTTGCCAAGAAATAATAGTGTAAAATGTACAGTGTGGTGCAAGTTAGATCTATTTTTTTAGACCAATAAAGGCGGCCTCGGTTTATCGCTGGATTAAATGAGGTGCTGACAGAAGATGGTGAGAGCCTGGCTCAGCAGGGCTCGGAACCCCTGGATCCCTCACACGGTGTCCTCAACTGCATGGCCATCTGTGGTCATCCAGGTGGGAGTATTGCAGCGAGGGGGACAACCCACCCACCCTGGAGGAGAAGAACGTCCCCTGGGATGCTCAGTCCTCCTCCCCAGGCTGGCCCCCAGTGAGCTGAGCTCATTCTCAAACTCAGGTTGTTGGCATCAACAGCAGTAGCACTGCCACTGCGCCAATGGGCCGACACATTGCTTAGCTCGCTTTGATGGAAAAGACTTTGAAAAGGCCGAGCCAGGTGGTGGGGCAGCAAGGGCTTCTCTTCTACACCTCAGCATGAGGGCCACAGCATCAAAGGAGAAGGTAAATGGTTCTCAATTCTTGTTAGGGTATAGCCAAGATTGTTAAAGGGACAGTAAACATTGCAGGGATTGCTCAAACTGTGAAAACCCACAAAAAGTTATGCTGAACTAGGTATTTGGCTTCCTTGTAGGTGTCAAGTGTCCAGAGATATGAATCTTTAAATCATCTGAAAAACAAAACAAGGCAGCAGTCATTTCATGCAATCTTACAACAGAAAGTGATGTCACTGAGGGGCAAGCTGTAATTAGCAACATAGAGCTATCCCCTCAGTAACGTCACTTCCTGTTAGTAAGACTGCATGAAATGGCTGTTGCTACGAGCTGATTTACACATTACTTAGTTATTCATATCTCAAGACTCCTGTCCCCTACAGGTAAACCCAGCACCTCATGTGAAAGATCTTTTCATGGGCTTTCACAATTTGAGTGACCCCTGCAATGTTTAGTGTCCCTTTAAGCACAGCTGCAGCATTCTGCAGGGACATACATACCCAAAGATCAAACTCTGGCTGCTGGTGTGACGTTTTTGTGCCAAGCCTGGAAAACTGTATAACTGTTCGGAGGGGGGGGGCTCACAGCAAGACTGTACCATTTATACCCCCAGACATGGGAGTCACCCCTGAGTCTATTGTCAGCTTGCCACCCTCACTACCAAAGGGACTAGCAGAGGAGTTGGGGTACCTGGCTACACAATGTTCTCTGAAGTGCAGTCTCGGCTACTTTTTTGTCTTGCCACAAATCAACCAGTCTAGATATGGGAAAACTATCAGTTTCTGCCTTCTGAGTGCTACTGCCGCTACTGATGGTCATATTATGAACACCTGAGGTGCTGAACTCACACCAAATGGTATGGCATTAACCTGGTACTCACTTGTTACAACTCTAAATCTGAGATACTACCTGTGACTTACCCTGATGGCACTGTGGAAGTAGGCATCCTTTAGATGTGGGTACACAACCAATTTCCTATCCGTAAGAATGGGATTTTTATGCCTGCCCGCCGGCGCAGCAGCAAGGCGTCCGCTCACGATGCCGATGGCCCAGGTTTGGGAACAGACCCAGGAGTCAGAGAGCCGGCCGTGGCGGAGAAGGATTGAGTGCTTTCTGAAAACCCTTCTCCGGAGGGGGAGGGGGATGAGCCCTCGGTACATTAGCAGCCCCTAGTGGAGGCTGGGGAGCTACAGGTAGTGATCCCATACATCATGGGAGGCTGGGACAAACGTTTGTTGCACTCCCATTGATGTCATTGCATGTCCCACCTCTGGGTCAGCATCCACAAAAAATCTGACCCCATGATTGAAACTCCCACCTCTGATGACACCCCTTAGAGATGGTAGCCCACTGGGGATTACATTCCCGTGGCCTCGTCCTAGGGGGTAAGCAAGGACTCATGACCATTTGTCCTGGGGAGAGGGGTGTCCACCTGGTGGCCCTGCCTGGGGAGGGTAAGCCCGCGCTAGGGGGTGGCATGCCTCTACAGGGGTTGAAGTGCCTCTGCCCATAGGGCGGTTGGTGCCGGGGTGTCAAGGACCCAACAAAAAGAATGGGATTTATGTTTTTAAGGTAACCACTCTGCATGTTCCTGAATTCCTACATCCAAAATTGGTTGCCACTGTTTTTCTTTCTGGAAAGGAAATACCTTGACAAGACACTGGGGTCCAATTTGGCATCTTGGTACTGGTTCCACTGCATTCAGCTATGACAGTTTTATTACTTCTCTTCAGTTTTAGCAAATTTGGAATTTTTCAAACTGAAAGACTCTGGCCTCTCTCATTACTTCTGAAACCCACTTGTATGTGGTAATTTTCATCCACCTTTGGAAGTTTAGGTGAGGCGACTTCATGCTGGCTGAAGCAGAGATGTTGCAAGGACACAATAATCGGCGATTCATCTCTGGCTGAGCTGGAAGGACTGAAGCCACTTGATGCTTTCTCCTTCTCCTTCCCCTTCCTCTACCTTTGCTGTTACCTCTAGGAGCTATATGGCCATATTATAAATAGGGTTTGCTTTGAAACACCCTCCCAAAAACTTCCTCTTTCATAAGGCCTGAAAAAAAAGAACAGTTATATACTTACCGTAACAGTAGATCTTCGAGAGAATTTCTTTCATCAAGCCACATCTATGGAACTACATCCATCAGGCACTAGGACCACACGGAAACTTTTTGCAAGCAGTCCACTAGGGACTGCCCATGATGGTGTCATGTGTTGGCACTTCCCATATAAACATGGGTGGCCCCTTTCCTCCTCAGTTCCCCACTGTATATCATGCTTGGAGGATATCCCTGTAGAGAACTGGGAGAGAATCTGAGGCTCCGCCTTACAGGTGAGGCAGAAAGCAACAGGTAGATGTTTCTGGAGAAAGAGACAGGAGCTCCGGAGCTCTAAACCGCAAGGGGGATGGAGGGTGGGATGGCATGGCATGGCCTGATGAAAGAGATTCTCTTGAAGATCTACTGTTACGGTGAGTACATAACTGTTCTATCTTCTTCAAGAATACCTCTTTCATCAGGCCACACCTATGGAAGGGGTACCAAACAGTACTGACAGTAAAACAGTCTGTGTGGCTGGACCCCACAGCCCTAAGAAAGCAGGCCTTGAAGGACAGCTAGGCCAAAGCCTGCCCTTTTTCATGAGGCAATGTCCTGACTGTAGTGTTTAGTGAACGTGTGGACAGTACTCCAGGTGGCACAGCAGCTGCACAAACTTCAGCAGCAGACACGTTCCTGAAACAGGCAACAGAAATTGCCATACCTCTAGTCGAGTGGCCACGAACAACCCAAGGAAATTCCTTACCATATTTCCTATAACCAAAAGTAATACACTTGGCCAACCATTTGGACAAGCACTGTTTAGAAATGGGAACACCCTCTTTCCCAGGGCAAAGGAAAAAAAAAAAGCTGCAAGGACTTCCTGCAGTCCTTCGTATGGTGTATATAATATCTGAATAGTCTATGTACATCCAAAGTATGGAGCGATGCTTCCCCTGTATTGGTATGCTCAGGAAAATAAACTGGCAGGTGGATGGTTTGAATCAGAGTAAACTCACACACTACTTTTAGTAAGAACTTAGGTCTGGTATGCAAAGACACCCTGTCTCTGTGGAAAATCAAATATGGAGGCTCACACATTAGAGCCTGAAGTTCTGAAATTCTTCAAGCTGAAGTAATATCAACTAAACATAACGTTTTCCACAACAGAAAACATAGGCCACAAGTTATGGCTGGCTCAAAAGGAGCCAAAAACAGGTTACTCACCTGTAACAGTAGTTCTAGGAGTGGTATATGATGTTCACCCACACTTCTTGGCAGTGTCCTTTCCTTTTAAGATCTGCCAGAAAGTCTTCAAGCTGGTTTCTCCCACTCACCCGGGTGGTAACTCCCCTAGCACCGCTCTGTGCTTACCCACTGAAGCAGTATTGTGTGCCACAGCCAGGGGAAGTCTGGTGGGTCTGTGTGGATAAACATCATATACTACTTCTAGAACTACTGTTACAGGTGAACAACCTGTTTTTCTAGGGACGTGGATATGATGTTCTATCCACACTTTTTGGCAGACTCTTAGCAGTTCATCAGGAGGAGGGAGGCAAGGTGCACACCCTTTACTTGGAAAATAAAGATTGGAGAACTGAGACCCCAAACCAGCATCCCAGCGTGACTCAAGGTCGATGTGATAGTGGGAAATGAAGGTGTGTGCTGACCTCCAGGTAGCAGCCCGACAGAGTTCCTGGATGAGGATGTCCCTGGAAGCAGCCACCGAGACAGGGGTATGATGAGTGGAATGAGCCCTTAGCCCTACAGGAGTCTCCCTACCAGCCAACCTATAGCAGAGGCTGATGCAGGATACAATTCATCTGCCAGTTGTCCACTTAGCTGCCAGTCTGCCAGGTGCGGCTTCAGCATGGATAACAAATAGCTGGTGAACCTCTCCCCGAACTCCAGCCATGTGCTCCTTATACTAGGCTAGCACTCACTGCAGGTCCACAGTAGGGAGCCTGTGCTCAGCCTCCGAGGTGTGACTGGTGATGTACACTGGGAGATGAATCACCTGGTTAAGGTGGAAATCCAACACAACCTTTGGGAGGAACTTCGGGTTGGGGTGAAGGGCAACCTTGTCCCTGTAGAAGACCAGGTAAGGAGACTCCAACGAAAGCACCTGGAGCTCACAGATCATTCTGGCTGATGCGATAGCCACCAGGAAGGTGGACTTCCACGACAGGTGTGACATCTCGCACCTGTGCATTGGTTTGAATGGGCTTGCCCATGAGCTTTGCCAAAACCAGCAACAGATCCCATGGTGGTGGTTTATGCACTGGAGGAGAAATGTGGTCAAGGCCCTTGAAAAAGCACCAGACCACCTTTTCCTGTACCCCTGACTGCTGACCAGCCTATGCTCAGTAGGCAGAGATGGCTGACAGGTGCAGTCATTGACCTAAGGCCCGAATGAGAGAGGGACCAAAGATAGTCAAGGATGCTAGCCACTGGACAGGACAAAGGGTCCAGCTCCTTGCCCTGGGACCAGATGGAGAACCTCTTCCATTTGAAGGCATAGCATTTCCTGGTTGACTCCTTCCGAGAAGCCTCTACCACATTAAGGACATCTTCCGGAAAGACCCAAAGCCTGGAACTCTAGTTGCTCAGGAACCAGGCTGTCAGGTGCAGGGATTGAAGGTCCAGGTGAAGTACCTTCTCCTGATGGTTCGAGAGCAGGTCCAGGCGGAGGGGAAGATGCCTCAGGAGCCTGCTGCTGAGGCTGAGGAGATCGGGGTACCAGAACTGGGGTGGCCAGTCTGGAGCCACCAGTATCACCTATGCCTTGTCCCTCCTTGCCTTAAGTAGTATTTTGTGAATCAAGGGAAATGGAGAGAAGGTATAGAGGAGGCCTGGGGTCCAGGGCCTCAAGAAGGCATCCCCGTGCAGTGTTTCCTGCTGAGGGAGTGGGCACAATAAAGCCTTAGCTTTGCGCTCTCCCTGGAGGCAAACAGGTCCAACAGAGGGGTGCCCCATTGGGACAGCAGACCGTGCACTACCTCGAGATGGAGAGACAACTCGTGAAATGCCTCGCCCACCTGGCTGAGAGTGTCTGCCAGCTGTTTGAAGACACCACCCACATGGATGGCCAGGAGATCAGCCTCCAGGCTACACATGAGGGTCCAGATGTGGACAGCTTCCCTGCACAGCAGAAGGGAGTGAGTGCCGCCCTGCTTGTTGAGCTAGTACATGGTCGTGGTGTTGTCCGTCTGGACCTGACTAACTTGACCCCTGAGATGAAGAGTAAACACAGTCAGCACCAGCTGAACCACTCTGAGCAGCAGAATGATGTGGCATTGGAACTCCTTGGGGGTCCAGAGCCCATGGATTCTGTGTTCCCCCAAGTGGGCTCCCATGCCCATGAGAGAGGCATCAGTAGTCAGGATAACCATCGGCTCTGGGCGGACAAACGGGATACCTTCCTGCAGATGCTCCGGGACTAACCACCACTGGAGTGCATCCCACATCCACTAGGTCACAGTGGCCAACTGGTCAAAGTGACCCCGATGCTGAGATCACTGGCTGGCCAGCTGCCACTGCGGGGAGTGCATTTTCCAGCAGGCCCAATGGACCATGTTGGTGCAGGCTGCCATGTATCCCAATAGGCACAGAAATAGCCATGCAGGGTACAACTGCCCAACCAAAAATGATCAGGCAAAGGAGGTAAGAACCTCCACCCTGCCTGCTGGGAGCCGAGCCCTGGCTCCGCAAGAGTCGCGCTCTGCCCAATGAAGTGAATCACCTGCGAGGGCATGAGTTCCTATTCAACCTCATTGATCAGGAGGCCAAGAGAGAGGCACATCTGGAGGACCAGATCCCTGGATTGCTCCATCTCCTGCCTGGAGGAACCCACAATGAGCCAGTCATCTAGGTAGGGGTATACCTGGACTCCCCGGTGCTTCAGGTGGTCAGCCACCACTGCTATGCATTTGGTGAAGACCCTGGGGCCCGAGAACTGGCCAAATGGCATGAACTGGAACTTGTAAAGAGTCCCTTCTGCTTGAAAGTGGAGGAACCGCTGGTGAGATGGATGGATTGGACATGGAAGAACATGTACTGAAGATCCGGTAAGCAGAACCACATATTTTGCTCAAGAAATAGTATGATCTGAGACAGAGTGACCGTCCTGAAGGTGTGGGACCTGAGGAACTTGTTCAGGTCATGCAGATCTAAGATGGGGCATCAGTCCAAGTCTGTTTTAGTACCAGGAAGTACCTGGAGATGAAAACTGGTTGACGTGGAAGATCCGGTACAGGAGTCACAAAGGGCCAACCAAACGTCGACTGACACCAAGCCCTCTCATGGGATGCAGGCTCGACTGGGTGGGTAAGCCTTACATTCCAGGGGCAGACCCTGGCCGACCACCTCAAGAACCCACCTGTCCATGGTAACAGTGGACCAGGCAGAGAGGAAGTGGTGGAGCTGGACCCCCACAGGAGGACCCAGGGGGTTCAGGAGGGAAGTGGGGAGGGTACTCCCATCCTGTCACTGGGTAGGCTTGGAAGTGGAGGAGGGCTTGGCTGAGGAACCACTGGGACCATGACCTCTGGGCTTCCTGACGACTGAAGCCATGGACTTGGGCTGTGGGCACCAGGTCTGCTGCATGGGCAGGTTTGGCTGCAGAGGCAGAGGTGGGCCAAAAGGGCTTCTTCTTAGAGGGTTTGTAGCCCTTAAAGTCCTTTTGGGCAGAAGTCACCAAGTCCAAGGTGGCACTGGACTTTTCAATCCTGGTGAGGTGCCCCTCCACCCCGGCCCTGAACAGGTCAGTTCCTAAGAAGGGTGTATCTGCCAACTTGCACTGTGTATCTGCTGTGAAGGAGGAGATGTGCTAGCCAAGCCCTGTGTGACATGGCAGCTGCCATGGCAATGGACCGAGCACAAGAGTCCCCAAGGTCCAAGGCCATTTGGAACTGTTGCTTTGCAATGGCATGGCCCTGGTCCCAGACCTGTTTGACAGTGGTTTGCAGGTCAGCGGGGGAGGGGGGAGCAACTCATCCATGGACCCCAGGAGGGCATGCAAGAAGTGGGCCATCAAAAGGGCCGAACTCACATGCTGAAAGCCCCAGCTCATTCCCGAGGCATCTGTGGTGAGAATCTAATGAGTGGAAGAAATCAGGAAGGGAACCCTCTTTAGTAAATGACCGGGTTCCATCCACCACTAAAGTACTTTTCGGACAGGAAAAGTTACTAGAACTTTTTACTCTAGGTCATCTCTGTGTTGGTTCCACTGGACAACTCGTGTCCATTGTGGGATCCTCATGTGCAGCCTGACCAGTGGTACTGTAACAATGGCCACTGCCATCAGGCCTAGAAGTCTTAGGAATGTCCTGGCTATGATGTACCTGTTGTTGTAGACCATCTGGGCCTGTACTATCAGATGCTCTGCCCTGTCCTGTGGCAGGAAGATTAGGCCTTGAGCTGTGTCCAAAACTGCCCCTATGTACCGCAGATGTTGGCAAGGGGTCAAGACTGACTTTGGAACATTGATAGTAATCCCTACAGCATTGAACAGGTATCTGGTGCAGTCTAGGGTGTGGGAAAGCTGCTCCTTGGAGTGAGCTTTGAGAAGCCAGACATCCAGGTATGGAAAGACACATAAGCCTTCCCAGCAGAGAGCTGCCGTCGCCACCACTGCTAAGCAGCTGGTAAATACCCATGGTACAGATGACAAGTTAAAAGGTAATACTCTGAATTAGTAGTGCTTTCCCTGAAACAGGTATCTTAGATATTTCCTGTGTGATTTGCAAATCATGACATGCAGGTAAGCATCTTGCATAACTAGGGAGCAAATCCAGTCCCCTGGTTGCTGCAGTGGAAGCACACCTTGCAGTGTGACAATTATGAAGTTCTTGTACTCTATACAAAAGTTCAGATCACTGAGGTCTAGAACGGATCTCAGGTCTCCTGTCCATTTTGGAACCAAGAAGTACCAAGAATAGAACCCTGTTGTTCCTTTGTTCAAAGGGGACAGGTTCTATTATCCTTTTCTGAAGCAGGATGTGAATTTCCTACAGGAGAAATGGGGGATGGTCTGGAGGCAGTTCCAGAAGCTCCATAGCATGGATTTGCGCAATTATCTGCAGGGCCCAAGCATCTGAAGTTATCTTCTTTCACTGGTCCAGGTGGCGGGAAAGACAACCCCTAACCACCATCCCTGGAGGCAGAGGAGGTGGGGGGGTACTCGAAGAAGTCAGGCAGAACCTGTTGCTGCGGTTGCTGCTGCAGTGGCACCACTAGGGGCTTTTGAGTGGGCACCTGAGGTGCAGCTTGATAGGGGTAAGGGTGCTGCTGCCCTACCCTTGCCCTGCTGTCTAGTTGCAGAACTATGTCTGGTAGTGGCTGAGCAAAAGGGCACCCTCTGCCTTGACCTAGGCTGAGTATGGTACATAGAGTGCAGTGATTTCAGGGTTCAAACTGAAGCCTGTAAGTTGGCATTATATTACACAGAGACAAAAATGAGGATTACTCACCTATAACTGTAGTTCTAGGAGTGGTACATGGTGCACATCCACAGGTTGGCAGTCTTCCTTTCCCTTTAAATCCAGCCAGAACATCTTCAAGCTAAGCTCCTCCCACTCACCCAGGTGATATCCTTCTCGGCACTACCCCATGACATCAGATCTTGTATGCTGGAAGCAGGGATCCATGTGCCACTTGCAAGGGGAAGTTGGGTGGGTTGTGTGGATGTGCACCATTTTTCAAGGACTTTGATGATTGGGAGCACGAGGACTGGGCCAGTGACAGAGCAGAGCTCTTCTCTCCGAGTTCTTTATCCATCCTAACTACCTGCTGCTTCAAAAGGTGGGTTGCCAAGGCCTTCTCTTGGCATCACTGGGTAGCATTATTGAATTTTCTGTAGATTGGGCAGACCTTCACATTATGGGCCGAGCCGAGGCAGTATACACAGACATTGTACGTGTCGCCTGAGTAAATCTTTTCGCCGCACTCAAAACAGTTTCAATGTCTCTTTAGATGACATTCCCAGTGTTGAAATTCACTTTTAAAAAGTAAGCACAACTAGGCGAGAAAATAGGAAAGTCAACTGTAATGGGGGCATTTCCATTGAGGGTCTGACGGGTTATGGTCGAGGGCAGGAAAGGAACTTAGTTTAAAACTAATAGTCAGGTGGTGAAAAGTTCAGACACTCAAGCTTTTACTAGTTAGATTTTAGGGTTTAAATGTTTTAAATTTGCAAGTTTGAAAGTCAAACTGACAAGCTTGGATTAAGGAAGGGTAACTATATTATAAAGTTGAAAGTCTAAAGTTCAAACTGACACGGTCATGTATAAATATGTTAACTAGAGTTACTAAGCTGGCAAGCTAGGAACATTGGGATAAAGAAGGGCTCGGAAGCAAGCTAGTAGGGTCACATATTGTATCCAGCTATTGCTGTACAGAATGTGTGATAAGGAATTGAGGTTACATTAAGTGAAGTGTGAATTATGGAGGGAAGAAAAATGGGGCATTATGGGGGGATTGCACTGATGGGTGGAGGGGTATGAATAAGGGTGGCAGGAGACATTAGAATAGTGGATGGAATGGGGGGAACCATGGAGTGAGGGTGGCAGGCACAGGGAGTATAGTGGGGTGCAATGGTTGAGGGGCAGCTTTTTTGGATGAATATACTATGGAAACTGGGGAGTTGTCCAATTTGTTACAGGCTGAGGAGACTGGAAGAGGAGGTACAGGGGCTCTGGAGGGAGCTGGAAAGGGTGAGGGGGAGGCTGGGGCAGGAGGTACCCCGGAGAGAAGTAGCTGGGAGAAGCAGAGGAGGAACAGCAGGGCTAAATCCCGTGAGGATGTAGGGAGGGGGAGTGGGGGTAAGGAGAACAGAGGGGGGCAGTAAGTGGAGGGAAGGCTCAGGGCAGGGGGAAGGAGGAGGTGGGCACCACTGTGGGGGCAGCAAGTAATAGGTTTGCAGTGTTGGCATCAGAGGTGGTAGGGGAGGTGCTGGTGATCATAGAGGGAAGGGAGGAGGAGAAGAGTAGTGAAGACCCAGGAGTCAGTAGTCAAGCTGTGAAAGGAAGAAGGGGGAAGGGAAGAGCAGGGTAGAGGCAGAGGGAGGCAGAAATGGGGGGGGATGTAGGAGTCGTAAATGGTGCAGATAGAGGTAATAAGGAGCAGGGCAGTGTGGACTCTGAAAAGGTGGACAGCGAACACAGGAGGAGGGGATTATGGGACAAGAAGATGGGGGTACTAGTGCTGGGGAGTTCTATACTGAAAGGGGTCAGATGGGGCGGAAGAGGAGAAAGGCACAGTCGCATCTGGGTTGAGGCTATTCCATGGTTGACCACAGGCAGGGTGGAGCAGGCACTTCTCAACTGCACACAGAGGGGAGAGGGAGAAATCTCACACAGTGATGAACATGGGTACAAATGACTTGGCGGGAGAGATGGTTGAGGTGGTAAAGGGGAGGTTCGAGGAGCTGGGTAGGCAGTGTGAGGACGTGGGGGGGTTTGTGACATTCTCTGAGGCATTCCTGGTACCATGTGTGAGTACAGTGAGGAAAAAAAGGATAGAGGAGTTCAATGAGTGGCTGAGGGATTGGTACCGTATCAATGAGTACGGATTAGTGTCAGACTGGGGCAGGACCTGGGCTAGTAGTGACCTATATGCAGGGGACAGGTTACATTTGAGCAGGGAGGGGAAGGGAGTACTAAAACAGGGAATAGAGGGGTATATATCAACAAAGGTAGATTTAAACTGGGTAGGGGTGGCGAGGGGACTGCTGATAGTAAAGGGGTCCAGAAAGGACAGCCTAGTGAGCTCACCCCCCTAGTTATGGGTAAAGGCAGTGGGTAAGTGGCACAGGGAGGGATAAGGTTGGAAGAGTAGTTGTAGGAAAGGGGAGGAGACAGGTTGGAGGGTGGTCTCAGTGAATGCAAGAAGCCTAAGGAATAGAACAGTGGAGTTACAGGCTCTCTTGGCGGTGCAGGGGGTGGACATTGCAGCCATCACGGAAACGTGGGCCACCCAGTACCAGGACTTGGATATGATGATCCCAGGGTTCAGGTTATTCAGAAAGGATAGGGCTAAGGGGAATGGGGGGGGAAGGGAGTGGCAATCGATGTAAGGGAGGGGATAAAGTGCATAAGGGAGGAAGGAGAGGAGGGGAGGACAGAAGCACTATGGATCAGTTCAAAGATGCAAAGAATAGGACACTGAGAATGGAGGTGGTGTATAGACCACCAGCTCAGGGGATTGACCTGGATAGGGAATTAGCTGAACAAATTAGGACGGTCTGCAGGAAGGGGAGTACAGTGGTGGTGGGGGACTTCAACCTTCCAGGGATGGAGTGGGGCACCCCATCCACCATGAGTGCAAGGGAGTGGAGTGCAAGGGAGTGGGGTGCAAGGGAGTGGGTCCTGCTAGAAGAATTTCAAGACAGCTTTCTGACACAGCTGGTCCAGGAGCCGACTTAGAAAGGACTCTGGACCTTGTACTGGATAATGGGGAAGTTGTAAGGAATCTGGAAGTGGAGGAACCACTGGCTGGGTGTAACCACTATTCGGTGTGGTTCATGCTCAACATGGGAAGGGAAACGGGGCACGGGCACAAGGGTGACTGAGTTTAGGGGGGCGGATTTACCTGGTTAACAAAATTCAATAAATAAATAACTTTAAGAAGATGGGGGAAGTTTTGGGCAGGCACCTGGCAGGAATGCAACCACACATGGATGCAGACCAGAAATGGGACATCATAAAGAAAGGCTGGTGTAGGCAATGGAGTCTTACATTAGAAAGAAAAGCAAGAAGGAAAGGACAAAGAAACCCAATTGACTGACATAGGAGGTCATGGAAGGAGTGAGGGCCAAGAGGGCAGCATTTCAGAAGTACAGGAAACCGGGGAAGGGTGAAGATAAGGATACGTACATGGAGAAGTCCAGGGAGGTTACCAGACTGGTCAGGACAGCCAAGGCATCCAGGAAGCTGAGACTGGCACAGGGAATTAAAAGTGGAGGAAAAGATTTCTTCTGCTACATCGCAGAGAGAAGAAAGAGCAAGGATCACCTGGAGAGGATTAAGAAGGACGAGGGTGGGTGGAGAAAGGGGTGGAGCAGGCAGAGGCACTGAAAGAATACTTCTGTCCACTATTCAGTGTGGTTCATGCTCAACATGGGAAGGGAAACCGGGCACGGGCACAATGGTGACTGAGTTTTGGGGGGCGGATTTACCTGGTTAACAAAATTCAATAAATAAATAACTTTAAGAAGATGGGGGAAATTTGGGGCAGGCACCTGGCAGGAATGCAACCACACATGGATGCAGACCAGAAATGGGACATCATAAAGAAAGGACTGGTGTAGGCAATGGAGTCTTACATTAGGAAGGAAAGCAAGAAGGAAAGGGCAAAGAAACCCAATTGGCTGACACAGGATTTGTCTGGACTTTGATTTATCTGGAAGCTGAGAACCTTGCTACACAGCAAAAAACAAACTATAACTCCATTTAGGAGCTGGAAACTTGGTAAGGCATAATATTGTAAAGCAGGGGAACTACGCTTTCTACAAAAAGTTTCATTTTTTTTCCCTATTGGCATTAAGCAGAGAATTGCAGGATTCCATTAAAAGTGTAGTAATTTTATAACCAGAGGGAGTGGGATACAACTGAATTTGCTTGATTGTTGGGGTTGAGACCTAGGATTTGGAAGGATATTTTTGCAACATTTTAAAAGTGTCGTACTGGATGAGAAGTTAAGTTTTTTTCCCTGGTTTCACAGAAAGATTTTGTGTATTGGAATCAGACATAGCAGACTGCCTACATTGAAAGGCCTGCTTATATCACAGGTGTCAATAGTCAATCAATTGGCTCTGGGTGGGGTTTCATCACTGCTGTCTTAGGCATCCTTCACAGTTAGAAGCCAGTCAGTCTGACTTTGATTTGTCTGGAAGCTGAGAACCTTACTACACTGCAAAGAACAAACTATAACTCCATTTAGGAGCTGGAAACTTGGTAAGGCATAATATTGTAAAGCAGGGGAGCTACGCTTTCTACAAAAAGTTTCATTTTTTTCCTTATTGGCATTAAGCAGAGAATTGCAGGATTCCATTAAAAGTGTAGTAATTTTATAACCAGAGGGAGTGAGATACAACTGAATTTGCTTGATTGTTGGGGTTGAGACCTAGGATTTGGAAGGATATTTTTGCAACATTTTAAAAGTGTCCTGCTGGCTGAGAAGTTAAGTTTTTATCCCTGGTTTCGCTGAAAGATTTTGTGTATTGGAATCAGACATAGCAGACTGCCTACATTGAAAGGCCTGCTTACATCACAGGTGTCACTAGTCAATCAATTGGCTTAATTCTTAAGATTTTCAGTGCAGGAAGAGTGTAAAGCACAGCTGACTTATTTTGGGGCTGACTGCTTTCAGAGCACAACCCACCAGGCTGTTTTGGGGCTGGGGAGGTTTACCTGTGTCTGACTTGGATGTCTGGATTTTTCTCTGTTTGATTAGCAGGGTATTTTCTCTGTCAAATTGTTGTATAGGGCATCTTGCTGACAGGAAGGCACTCATCAGCGCTGGGTCTGAGCTTTTAGCTGATTGTTTGTGAGGGCACGGTTGAGGCCCAACCCTTCCCACCCTCACCCCACCCACCCTGGAAATAGTTCCTTTATACCTGGGGTTCTGACATCATTTCCTCAAGAGTGCAAGGTATATCACTGTCATATCCTCTCAGCACACTGCACTGACAATATAAGCATACACATTGTATAATATATATATTTCTATATAACAGACAAATCACACACACACAAAAAGAAAAAAGTAGATAAACATGTGGGGAGTAGTACAATGTAATGGCTGTGGGGCAGCAGTCTTCTGGGAGTCTTTCTGGAGGCTGAGATGCTGCCCTATTTGCAGACAACTCTCTGCCCTGAGGGAGGAAGTTGCCCGTCTTCAGGCCATGCTGGACAGTAGTAAGGGAACATTCCCCCAGGCCACACTGGACGGTAGGAAGGGAACCTCCCCCATCCAGGGAGCACCAGAGCCACCACCACTACCTCAGAGGGTGCGAATAAAGCACAGTAGTTGGACCACAGTGGGCTCAGGGAGGGTGAGGATGGTGGAACAGAGGCACACCCAGTCAGTTGTTCCACTCCACAATCCATACACCATTCTGGGGGAGCATAACTCCCCTATGGATGCACCTGCAGAGGAGACTAAGGAGGTTGAGGACAGCTGTCATAAGGGAGGCCCACAGGAAGGAGACAGAGGACACCACAAGGAAAGGAAGCAGCTCCTGGTGGGGGACTCAATTATTAGGGGGATAGAACTTGGGGGAGCAGGGAAAACTGAAGTAAGGTGCCTGCCTGGTGCCATGGCTTGGAGGGACAGGAAGCGCATCCTCAGGATCCGAGAACAGCTGCACAGAAGTCTGAGCTGGACGTCATTGTCCACCTAGGGACAAATGACTTGGCTCATCATGAGATTAGAGCAGTGCAGAAGGACTTTGTAGAATTGGGGAGGGGTCTAAGACAAGTAGCAGACACAGTATCCTTCTCAGAGGTGCTGCCTGTCAATGGCATGAGTGAGGCGAGGGTACTTTGCACCATGCAGTTTAATGAATGGTTGAAAAATGGTGTGAGCACAGGGTTTGGCTTCATTGGGGACTGGGGTTCACCTGAGGACACCAGCCTATACTGGCAGGATGGTCTGGATCTGTCCAGGAAGAGCACAAGTCTTTTGAGCAATCGGTTTAAATGCTTCATTGGCAAGCTTTTAAACTAGTCAAGGGGGGAGGCACTGATAAGCAGCAGGAAAATCCCAGCCTCTCCCTACAAAACAGGGTACTAAATGAGAAAAAGACCAAGGTAGAAAGGTCAGTGAGGGATGCTGCAACAGAAGGTAAAGCCATCAAAAAATGGAGAGCAATGAGTACCAATGCCCGTAGTCTGAGTAACAAGCCTCCTGAATTATTGGCCTTAATGGAGGAGGAACATCTGGATATCGTGACAGTCACAGAAACATGGTACACACAAAACCATGACTGGGACGTAAACATACCAGGATACACTATCTACAGGAGGGACAGGGAGGGTAAAAGAGGAGGAGGAGTAGCTCTTTACATAAGGGAAGGAATCAAAGCAACAGAAAAAAAGGGTAAGCAGGGAGGAGAAGAAGCACTGTGGGTAAATTTGGAGACCGGCAATGGCACCACAATCCGCACAGTGGTTATATACAGACCCCCTTCTCAGGGGGAGGAAATGGACGAGGAAATGATAGAAAGTATACTTAGAATGGCAGAAAAAGGGGAGATATTGCTGATGGGTGATCTGAATATGCCAGATGTTAACTGGGAGTGCAGTTGCAGAAGCCACTGAATAGTGGGGTTATTCTAGATGCCCTACAGGGGCATGCCTTAGACAACTAGTATTGGAGCCCACTGAGAGGAAGCAATCTTAGACCTGGTTCTCTCAAATGGAGATGAAGAGAGGATCACAGATGTAGAAGTGGGTAGCATCTGGAAACTAGCGACCATCGAACAGTATGGTTCACAATAAACACAGCAATAGAGTCAGCTTCATACAAAGGCAAAGTACTGGATTTTAGGAGGGCTGACTTTGCAAAATGGGTGAGTGCCTAAGGAATGCACTAGCAAATAGGCAGGAAGGAGGTGGAAGAACAATGGAATAATAAAACTGCCATCACACAGGTAACAAGCCTTGTGTAAAGCAAATAAACAAAACGAAGCGGTGAAACCACTATGGTTCTCAAAGGAAGTGGCAGTGAAGGTTCAAGAGAAAAAGAAAGCATTCAGGAAGAACAAGGAATCACAGAAGGAACAGGACAGAGAACTGTATCAGTTAAAGCAAAAGGAAGCTGGGAAGGCAGTCAGAACAGCAAAGGCCCAAACCGAGGAAAAGATAGCCAACTCAGTTAAGAAGGGGGATAAAACCTTTTATAGGTACATCAGGGATCGAAGGAAGACCAAGGGAGGGATAGTGAGGCTTAATAAAGGAGGGAGGGTGGGCAGAGGGTGACTGTGAAAAGGCAGAGATACTAAACAAATATTTTTGCTCAGTATTTACAAAGGAAGAGGGGGAGGTACCTAAAACAAACAGTAGAAACACTCTGGATACAGAAGTTGATACCAAACCATTTACAGAAGAAAGGGTTCTGAAAGAACTCTTAAAACTGAAGGTGGACAAAGCAATGGGGCCTGATGGGATTCATCCCAGAGTTCTAAAAGAACTAAGGGTAGAACTAGTGACACCACTGACTATCCTCTTTAACAAATCATGGGAGGATGGGGTGGTACCCGAGGACTGGAGGAGGGCAGATGTGATTCTCTTCACAAAAGTGGGAGCAAGGCAGAAGCAGGAAACTACAGACCTGTTAGTTTAACCTCAATGGTAGGAAAATGATGGAATCACTTCTGAAGGAAAGAATTGTCAAGTATCTAGAGGCCAGAGGGCACAGGACCCAAGGCAGCATGGATTCACAGCGGAAGGTCATGCCAGACAAATCTGATAGATTTCTTTGACTGGGTGACCAAAGTAGTTGATCAGGGAGGACTGTGGACATGGCCTACCTAGACTTTACCAAGGCATTTGACACAGTCCCACACAAGAAGTAATACAAGATTAGCCAGCCTGGGAGTGGGTCCCAAGATGACAGCCTGGGTAAAGAATTGGCTGGAGAATAGGACACAGAGAGTAATAGTAAATGGAGTCCACTCTGGCTGAAAGGGGTTACTAGTGGGGTACACTGAGGTTCAGTATTAGGACGGTCCTCTTCAATGTCTTTATGCGACATTGCAGAGGGACTGGAAGGAAAAGTATGTCTCTTTGCAGATGACACAAAGATCTGCAACAGAGTTGATGCACAATGTGGAGTGGAAAGGATGAGAAGGGACTTGGCAAGGTTAGAGGAATGGTCAAATGTATGGCAGCTTAGATTCAATGCTATGAAGTGCGGTAATGCACCTGGGAAACAAACCCAGGGAAGAGTACACAATAAGGTGAGATACTAACAACAACAAAATGGAAAGGGACCTGGGGTAGTCATATCAGATGACCTAAAGGTGGGCAAGCAATGTGAGAGGGCAGCAAGGAGGGCTGGGGGATACTGGGATGCATAGGGAGAGGCATCACCAGTAGAAAACAAGAAGTTATTATCCTCTGTACAGACAGCTGGTCTGACCTCATCTGGAGTGCGTGCAGTTCTGGAGACCAATCTCCCAAAGACATAGACAGGATGGAAGCTGTCCAGAGGAGGGCAACTAAAATGGTGCAGGGTCTGCACTGTAAGACATATGAAGAGAGACTTAAGGAGCTTAATATGTATAGCCTCGAGGAAAGAAGGGAGAGGGGGGACATGATAGAAACTTTCAAGTACCTCAAGGGAATCAACAAAGTCCAAGAGGGTAGCATCTTTCAAAAAAAGAGGTGTACAAGAACAAGGGGGCACAATTTGAAGATAGAAGGGGGCGGCTCAGAGGTAATTTAAGGAAGTATTTTTTCACAGAGAGGGTTGTAGATGTATGGAACGGCCTTCCAGAGGAGGTTGTGGAGTCAAAAACAGTGGTGGAATTCATGCATGCATGGACAGTCATAAGGCAATTCTAGGGGTGGGGTAGAAGAAGAAGTAGGCTGCTGGTTAACTAGGATCTGCAGCTTATCCATCAGGTAGGGAAATGGGCAGACTGGGTGGGCCAAGTGGTCCTTATCTGCCATCAAATTCTATGTTTCTATGTTTCTGCTCTGTATTCACGCAAGAGAATGGGGGGCAGATACCCCAGGCACGGGAGGGAGTGGGTAGGGGGGTAGGGGACAACTGATGTAGGGATTAGAGAGAGGAGGGTACTTGATGGGTTGAGGGTATTAAGGGTGGACAAAGCACATGGACCTGATGGCATTCACCATAGGGTACTAAGGGAGTTGGCAGAGGTCCTGGCAGGGCCACTGGCTGACCTGTTCAATACCTCTCTGGACACGGGATGTGTACCACAGGACTCAAGAATGGCCCATGTGGTGCTCTTCCACAAAAGTAGCCTATAGGATGAACCAGGAATCTATTGGCCAGTGAGCCTCACATCGCTCATGGGGAAGCTCAAGGAGACCATACTAAAAAAGAGGCTAGACAGCTTCTTTAGAGGAAAATGGTCTCCAGGATGGTCAACAGCATGGGTTTATAACAGGCAGATCCTGCCAGACAAACCTTGTAGAGCACTATGACTGGGTGACGTGGGAACTGTATAAAGGCCATGCAGTGGATGTCATATATTTGGACTTCAGCAAGGCCTTTGATTCAGTGCCACATGGGAGGTTGGGGGGAAACTGGAATACGTGGGGGCAGAACCAAAAATGGTGACATGGATCACAAACTGGCTAAAGGGAAGGCAGCAAAGGGTGGTGGTGGTGGGGGACCTCTTGTCACCGAGAGCAGTAATGAGCGGGGTACCACAGGAATCAGTACTGGGACCGGTGCTGTTTGGGAATTTTATTGCAGATATCTCACATGGGATCCAGAGCAAGATCAGCCTGTTCACAGACGATACCAAGATGGGAGCTGTGGTTGATGATGTGGAGGGGTTGAAGGGGTTGCAGGAGGACCTGACTAAGCTGCAGAAGTGGTTGGAAACATGGCAGTTAGGGTTCAATGCCAAGAAGTGCAAGGTTATGCACTTAGGAGCCAGGAACCAGGGGAGGGATTATCATTTGAATGGGGTACAGTTGGGGAGCTCCACAGAGGAGAAGGACCTTGGAGTGATCATTATGGGGAGCATGAACAACTCTGTTCAGTGCAGGAAGGTGACAGCAAAAGCCAACAAAATGCTGGGGTATTTTGCAAGAGGGATCTCCTCCAGAAGGAGGGAGGTTATCCTGCCCCTGTATGGGTCATTGGTCAGGACCCACCTGGAGTGCAGTAATGGCGCCCATTCCTGAAGAAGGACATCAGATTGTTGGAGGGGGTGCAGCAAAGAGCCACAAAGATGATCCAGGGATTGGACAGCAAGCCCTACGAGGACAGGCTGGGAGAGTTGAATATGTTTTCACTGGAGAAGAGGAGGAATAGGGGGAATATGATCGAGACCTTTAAGTATCTGAAGAGGATAAACAAGACCAACACAGAAGGGATTTTTCAGATGAGAAGGGGGAGGGACATGAGAGGGTATGAACTGAGACTGGAGGGGGGAAGATTCAAGTGGGAGATGAGTCATTTTTTCACAGAAAGAGTGGTGAACAAATGGAACACCTTACTAAACAAGATAGTGTCCTGCAAGATGGTGGGCAGTTTCAAGAGGGGTTGGGACATGCTAAGGAGAAGGGATACTGGGAAGGGAGGGCGGGAGGGCAGCTGCATGGATGAGGGCTAGCTGCATACTTGAGCAGACTCGATAGAAAATGAGGCCTGTTTCTGCTGCCAATCTCATATGTTCATATACGGGAAGTGCCGACGTAGGACTGCTTGCAAAACGTTGCCATGTGGTCCTAGTTTGTGACAGCTATAGTTCCATAGGTGTAGCCTGATGAAAGAGATATCCTCGAAGAAGAGCTCTACTTCTGTCTTTTGCTTATTTACCTATGTCATGTAAACTTGCTTTGTCACCAGTCAGGATCACTGTTGATGGAGGAATCGGATGCTTTCTGTTGCAAATCATCAGATAAATTGGTAGACTTTAACCAAACAAACCTTCTGACGATTACTGCATTAGCCACTACTTTGGTTGCAGTGCTATTCAAATCTACAGCCATTTGAAGCTGCTGCTTACAAGACTCAAAGCCATCCCTCATTATATGTATCAAATGAATTCTTGCTACTTGTGGATTTATATTACACAGAGACAAAAAATGAGGGTTACTCACCTATAATTGTAGTTGTAGGAGTGGCATATGGTGCACATCCACACGTTGGCAGTCTTCCTTTCCCTTTAAGTCCAGCCAGAACATCTTCAAGCTAAGCTTCTCCCACCTACCCAGGTGGCATCCTCCTCGGCACTGCCCCGTGACATCAGATCTTGTATGCTGGAAGCAGGGATCCGTGTGCCATGTGCCAGGGGAGGTTGTGTGGGTTGTGTGGATGTGCACCATATACCACTCCTAGAACTATGGCTACAGGTGAATAACCCTCATTTCTAAGGATGTGGATATGGTGCACTATCCAGACATTGGCAGACTCCTAGCAGTTGTCTGGGAGGAGGGAGCAAGGCACACACCCCTACTTGGGGAAAAAGGGATTGGAGAACCAAGGTGCCAAAACCAGCATCCTGGTGTGACTCAAGGTCGATGTGGTAATTGGAAATGAAGCTGTGTGCTGGCTTCCAGGTAACAGCTCTGCAGATTTCCTGAATAGGGATGACTCTGGAAGCAGCCACTGAGGCAGCTGTATGTCTAGTGGAATGAGCCCTAAGCCCTACGGGAGTCTCCCTACCAGCAAACCTGTAGGAGAGGTCGATGCAGGAGATAATCCACCTGCCAACTGTCTGCTTAGCTGCTAGTCTGCCAGATGCAGCTTCAGTGTAAGTGACAAAGAGCTGGTGAACCTCTCCCTGAGCTCCAGTCATGCACCCCATATAGTATGCGAGTGCTCACCTCAGGTCCAATATATGGAGCCTGTGCTCAGCCTCTGAGGTTGGTCTGATGAAGCACACCAGGAGATTGATCATCTGGTTAAGGCGAAACTCCGGAAAAACCTTCAGGAGCAACTTTGCATTGGGCTGGAGGACAACCCTGTCCCTGTGGAACACCAAGTAAAGAGACTCCACTGAGAGCTCCTGGAGCTCACTGATCCTTCTGGCAGAGGTGACAACCACCAAGAATGCAGTGTTTGATGATAGGTGAGAGAGCTCACACCTGTGCATTGGTTCTAATAGCTTGCTCATGGGCATTGCCAGTACTAGCAACAAGTCCCAAGGTGGTGGTGGTTCATGCACCGGTGGAGACAGGCGGTCAAGGACCTTAAAGAAACACCTCGACCACCTTTTCCTGCACCACTGACAACATACCAGCTTACACCCGGTATGCCGAGATGGCTGCCAGGTGCATCTTGAGGGTTGTCAACCTCCGGCCTGAGAGAGGGACCATAACTAGTCCAGGATGCTAGCCACAGGGCAGAATAGAGGTTCTAGCTCCTTGCCCTGGCACCAAATGGAAAAGCGCTTCTATATGTATGCTTAGTACTGACAGGTCGACTCCTTCCAGGAGGCTTGCACAACTTGGAGAACCTCCTCGGAAAGACCCAAAGCCTGGAACTTTAGTCCCACAGGAACCAGATTGTCAGGTGCAGGGACTGAAGGTCTGGGTGTAAGACCTTCTCCATGTGACAGAAGAGCAGGTCCGGGCATAGAGGCAAGGCTACAGAGGAATGCTGCTGTTGAGGCTGAGGAAATCTGAGTACAAGAACTGGCATGATCAATCTGGGAGTACCAGGGTCACCTGTGCCTTGTCCCTCCCCACCTTGACCAGCACCCGGTTGATCAGGGGAAAGGGAGTGAAGGCGTAAAAGAGGCCTGAGGTCCAGGGCCTTGCAAAGGCATCCCCCATCAGTGTTCCACACTGTGGTGGGCAAGAACAGCCTCAGATTTGCATTCTCCATGGATGCAAAGAGGTCAACCAGGGGAGTGCCCCACTGGGAGAAAGTACAGTTACGTAAGAACTTACCATAACAGTAGATCTTCAAAAACAGCACTTGCAGCAGGTTACACCATTAGGTCTGAAGCCGGCAGGCAGCAGGACTCCATGGAAAACTTCTAGCTAGCTACATACAGCAGGGGTCCTCCCCCAACTTTGGCCCCACCCCACAGTCCCAAACATCATAAAAGGGGCGGTCCGCCAGCATCCCTCAGTTCTCCAGCCGGAGACTCCGGCATAGCAATATTTCTTCTGAAGGGAGACCGAGGATTCGCTTCCAAGAGAAAACCCATAAAGGTTGTTAATGCAAATACAGATGGCCTCCTGAGGGAAAGGTGGGTTGGAAAATATCTGCTGCAAGAGCCGTTCTCAAAGATCTACTGTCATGGAAAGTTCTTACACAACTGTACTATCTCACTTTGAGATACCGGTCTTGCAGCAGGTTACACCATTAGGACTGAGTCCCAAGCAGTGTATGGTAGCCCCTAAAAAATGGAGGAGGACAGGAGGAGAGTGAAAGGGAACCCCTCATGAAAGAAGCCCTTGCAGGATGGCAAGGCCAAAGCCAGCTCTGCGCCTGGAGGCAATTTCCAGACTGTAGTGTCAGATGAATGTGTGCACAGTACTCCAGGTAGCTGCTGCACAGATGTCTGAAGCTGAGCCATTCCTCAGGGAGGCAAAAAAGGTTACCATCCCTCTGGTGGAATGGCCCTTTACTGATCCTGGCAAGGGCTTGTTCTGTTTCTGGTAACAGAAAACAGTACAGTTTACCAACCATTTTGAAAGTGCCTGTTTTTACGCCGGTGCCCCTAACATCCTGGGAGCAAATGAAATAAACAACTGATCTGACTTTCAGTGCATTCTGTTTCTACTCAGATACTATTCGAGTATCCTGTGCACATCCAAGGTGTGCAGGAGAGCCTCTCCTTTATTAGAATACTCTGGGTAATAAACAGGAAGGGGAATCTCATGGTTGAGATTAAGCTCCGACACTACCTTAGGTAAAAACTTAGGATTGGTTCTTGAGGACACTCTGTCTTTATGGAAAATCAGATACGGCTCTTTACACATAAATGCCTGGAGCACTGAAATTCTTCTGGCAGAAGTAATTGCAACCAAAAATAACGCCTTCCAAGAGAGAAGGCATAGCTCACAATCTGCAGCTAGCTCAAAAGGAGGCAGTGCGAGCTGTTCCAAAATAAAAAGAAGATCCCAAGGAGGGATTGGGCACCTGATGGGTGGTTTCAGATGGAGAATGCCACGCACAAATGTGCGTGACAGGTCCAATTGGGCTAGAGATTTGTCTCCAAATGGTGTGTGGTATGCTGATAATGCTGAAAGGTGCCCGTTTATGGAGCAGTAACTTAGCCCTAAGTCTGACAGGGAAAGGAGGTATTCCAATACCGAGTTCATTCGGCAGGTTAGTGGGTCCAAGCCATGAGCCAAGGACCAAATGCAGAAATGTCGCCACTTCATGGTGTACATGGTCCTAGTAGATGTTTTTCTTGCTGCCACAAGGACATCTGCTACCCTAGTGGAGACCCCCTGGCGAGAAACTGCTAGATCTTCAGGAGCCATGCATGCAGGTGTAGGGAATGCAAGTTTGGATGAACTAATGACCCTTTGTTCTGTGACACTAAGTGCAAGCTGAGAGGTAGAGGGAATGGTGGTTCGCTCGCTAACTGTTGGGAGTTAGGGGAACCAGATTTGCCTGGGCCAAAGTTGGGCCACCAGAATCCTGTCTGCTCCTGCTGCTTATAGTTTGAGCAGGACTCTGAATGAGCGGGAAGGGGGGGGGGGAAGGCATAAAGAAATCTGCTCATCCAGGAGAGGGACAATGTGTTTCACCAGAAAACACCAAGCCCTGGATCTACCAAGCAAAAACTGGGCAGTTTTGCGTTGTTTAGGGATGCGAACAGATCTAGCTCAGAGCTGCTCTGGCATTCCCCACCTGACAAACAGAGTTTCTGCTTGCTGCAGAAGCTCTCACTCATGTGTGCTGGATCTGGAGTGACTTTGCATATCCGCCAGAGTGTTCTGTACTCCTGGGACATGAACTGAAGACAGAGAGATGTTCTGGTCCATGGCCCAATGCCATACTCTTTATCACTTCCCGACAAGAGTTGGTATGGGTGAGTACCTCCTTGTTTGTTGACATAGAACACTACTGACATGTTGTCTGTTTGAATCAGTAGATGTCCTGGACATAAGTCTGTCTGGAAGGCCTGGAGGGTGTACAGGACTGCTCTCATTTCTAGGACATTTATGAGTAGAGCTTCTTCTGAGCTGGACCATACTCCTTGTGTCCTTCTGTCATCTAGATGGGCTCCCCAACCTGATCCTGATGTGTCTGTGATCAGGATCTGTGAAGGCATGTCTGACAGGAAGGGTACCCCTGCTGCTAGGTACTCTAGGAGTAGCCACCACTGAAGGACTCAGCGTATGGAGCTGGGGACTGAGACCAACAGGTCAAGATCATCCTGATGTTGATCCCACTGGACCCGGAGGGTCCACTGAATAGCCCTCATACGGAGCCGAGAAAAAGGAACTGTGGCTATGGTGCCTGCCATATGGCCCAACAATCTTAACGTGGTCCTTGCCATGACCTGTCTGTGGCCCTGGATGTGTCTGATCAAGCCTGCGAGTCGATCTGCTCTGTCTTGTGGTAGAAAGGCCTTACCTCTGATTGTGTCCAAGACTGCCCCAATGAACTGCAGTCTCTGACATGGGGTGTGGAGCGATTTTTGCCAGTTGATTGTGATGCCTGTTTCTGCAAAGATGGAAATGGTGCCCTGTAGTGCCTAATTGAGTCCTCTCCTGGACTATGCCATGAGAAACCAGTCATCCAGGTAGGGGAAGACATAGTAACCCCTTCTCCTGAGTGCCGTGGCTACCACTGCCAGGCATTTGGTGAAGACTCTGGGTGCCAATGACAGGCCAAATGGCAGTGCTTGGAATTGGTAGTCCTGACCTCTGAATTCGAACTGCAGAAACTTCTTGTGATGCTGTGCGATTGGAATAAGTAGGTATGCATCCTGCATATCCAGTGATGCTAGACAAGCGTCTTGGTGCAGCATCAAGATCAGCCATGGCAGCATGACCATCCTGAAGTATTTGTATGTCACAATGGTGTTTAGATCGCTGAGGTCCAGGATGTGATGTAGATCCCCTATCTTTCTGGGTATGAGGAAAAAATGGGAGTAATACCCTTTGCCCCACTGAACCCTTGGGACAGGTTCTATGGCTTCTTTCTCTAGGAGGGTTCTGATTTCCTCCTGGATGAGTGAGGCATGATGGTGGGAATATTGGGATAGCAACGGTGGTCTGGACGGTGGTTGCCCGGTGAACTCAGTAGAGTGGCCTCTTTGAATCAATTGAAGAACCCATTGGTAATTCAATGCCATCCTTCCAAATGTTTTGAAAAATGACCCTCAACCACCTCTTCCTCCTGTATGGGTGGAACAGGAGGGTTCTGCATGGAGTCAGGCTGTGGAGGGGGGGGTTTGCCTGTGGGGACTTGGAATTATGTATGTTTGCGCCACCTGCTGCTCAAGGGGGACATTTGCGGGTGAAATTTCCTCTCTTGTTGGCCATATCTGGGCTGTTGGCCTTGTTTACCCTGGACACGCTGATGCTGTTTCTGAAATGGCTTCGGCTTGTACATGGCCTGTACTGATCGGGCTGCTTTTCCTGCATCCGGCAGTTTAGTGATAATATTTTCAGATTCTTCTCCAGAAAGTACTGACACTTTGAAAGGGACGTCCAAAATGCTCATCTGAACATCAGGTGTGAAGCCTGAGACCCTTAGCCAGGAGTACCTGCGAAGGCATACACCTGCTGCTGCTCCTCTGGTGACTGAATCCGTGGAATCATAAGCCGCCCTCAGAACCTGGGTGCCCGCTGTCATCGAGGCACAGGTCAGGAAGCATAGGAAAAAACCAGGAGCAATTGTAAAATTTGCAAAAAATATTTATTTACACTAGCAGTAACATAAAAAATAAACTTGTTCAGAATAACTATTTACAAAGGAAGAATAAACAGCAGATTCATCAGTTTTCCTTCAATCTCTGTGTGTCCATCTGCAAGCCATCGCAGCTCTGTCTTTTTATAAGTCCTTGCAACAACCCCCCTTCTTAACACGCATCTTGTTTTTTTCTAAAATGTCCTTGTAAGTATCAGGCAGGTACTGCTAGAACACAGTGTCCCAGAACAGAGGCTCCCCTTTTCCACAGCTCTTGCAAAAGACTTAAAAATGCACTCAGGTAACCTCTTGAGTTTCCAACAGCTTTTTGCAATCATCTCAAATAATAATTATATACATTTCAAAAATTAACACTATATAATTTCTATACAGAGGGATCCCAATATCAATTACATTTCCACATAATGATTTGCATATATTTTTTGTATACCAGCAGACATGCAAGGGAGGAAAAGACAAACAGCAAGGGAAGACTGAGAGATAGCGAGAGGCAAATAATTGCGAGACTGTTGGGGTGATCAATTCCTAGGTCCCACAGGAAAATTTGGTTGCACAACCAGACAGACAAAAGACAGGAAAGGAAAGAACAGATCCTTGCATTTGAACACTTTTTCCATAACAACTGGGACAGGGTCCTGTTCAACCTTGTCACACCCACATCAGAGTCTGTCTGCAGAAACTCAACAAAATTGTCCTTTTGTCCCCCTTCTGGTAGGTTTTTGGTCAATTCCAGTCCTTGTTCCCACAGGGCATTTTTG
Source organism: Neoceratodus forsteri (assembly GCA_016271365.2). NCBI lineage: Eukaryota > Metazoa > Chordata > Ceratodontiformes > Ceratodontidae > Neoceratodus > Neoceratodus forsteri. The sequence continues at coordinate 147,999,656 of CM057453.1, read as the reverse complement.
AATTGGACCATGTGGGATAAAAAATTTAAGGAGCGGCTGGAGCATGTAGATGATGCAAACATCTTGCGCCCAAAGGAGTCTAGCTGCTTTGACTCTCAATCCAGAGTCTGGGTACTCAGGTGTCTCGGCCTCTGAGATCTATCATGTATGGCGGTGATGACCACAGAATCCACCACTGGTTGTTCCCCCAAGCGAGAGTCTTCCACTGGTGCCCTATACAGGCAGTCGGCCTTCTTGGGGATCGCTGAGGATGTGTAGGGATGCTTCCAGGCAGCTTTTGTGAGGTCTTGGAAGGTGACCACCACTGGTTTAGGATCCATCTGGTGCAGGTACTTTGCCAGACAGTGCTGTTTAGGGTCCAAGTCCTCTGTGCCCCAACCCATGTTATCTTGGATATGCTTCATGATATCCATGAATGTGGGGTCATCTGGAGGGGACCTTTGTAAATCCTTTGGGTCTGGGAAAGGTATACTAAAAGGAGGGGTGGACCTGGAAGATGAAGAAGAGGATGAGTAATCATCTTCTGAGGAGGAAGAGTCCATCCTTCTGCGATGGCGCTTCTTTTTAAGTCCTGTAGGTGAGCGGGAAGGGGTCCTTGAAGGGGACCTCTGTGCTTCTTGTCACAAGAAAGACCCTTTCTTGGGGGGGGACTGTTATCCTTAGGAGAAGGGCTCTCCTTGGGTGGAGGACTAGGTGACCTTGGAGGAGGTAGGTCTTTTGGAGGAGTTTTTGTGGGGAAAACATCTTTCTGATTGTTTCTCACCAAAATGAAAAAAGGTCTTTGACCTCTGAGATCTGGAGGCCCGAGGTCGGACCATTCGGTGGCTGTGATGCCTGGCTATTGTCGGTGACCTTTGGACAGTTACCTGATGTACCCGTCATCTGGTTGTTGGGTAGCTGTGGCTTCTGGCTGAGGTCTGCCTCTCCAAGACCCACTGATGCCTGGTCATCGCTCAGATGGCTGACACCGACGTTGGTGTCTTCGGTGTGTATCTGCTGGGACTTACTGACCTCGGATGATGTCCAGCTAGATGTGATGACCTCGGTGTTAGCTGAGGTATGGTTGTCCCTATGTTTTTTATCCGATGTCCTCTTGGCCAACGTCTGGTCGGAGGACCGTTTCATAGACGTCGCCAGGGACGTAAGGCTTCTGGGAGGCTGAGAAGCCGACCGAGAGTGATCAGAGCTCCGGTGTCGGTCCAGGGAGTCAGAACACATCACTGAGGCTGACTTGGATGGCACCTTTACCGGGCAGTCTATGGAGGCAGACCGGCTGGGCTAACCTGAAGAGTGATCAGTGCGAATCTTCAGAGGTTGTGGGATAGTTCCTAAACCAGAAGCAGAATCAACCAATGTCTGGATCTTTGCCGCAGGTTTCTGGGCCTTGGACCGAGATGGAGAGTGATTCAACCAGCTGGCAGAGTCTGAACTCTCCCTGGAGTCGGATGTCTGGGATTTCGATGGGGAGCGCTCTTTCTACCTTTCCCTCCATTTTTCTTTATGTTTCCCTGATCTGTGAGAGGAGTCTTTCGTGGAGGATGCGCCTTTCTGCATTGCTGCTAATTTTTGCTCCAAAAGAAAACTCTCTAAAACCTTTTGGCAGCAAATCCTCATTCTGCTAATGAATTTTTGGCAAATGGGACAGGCCTTGGTGTCGTGCTCTGGCCCTAGGCACCACACGCAGGCTGAGTGGCCATCCTTGAATGGAATTTGCTTGCCACAGGCACACTTGGATGAGTGCCTTTCTATGGAGAAAGTTGGGGAAGACAACATACAAAAATCAAGGTGAGGAAAAATGAACTTTATGAAGAATTTAAACAAATACTTAGGTGTGGCATCGATCGGTAGCTGAAGGTGTCCGTGGAGCCGATGCTTGTGAGTCAACGGTGGGAAAAGATCTGAGGGATGCTGGGGGACTACCCCTTTTATGATGTATGGGATGTCGGGGCGGGGCCAACATTGGGGCAGTCCCCCGCTGTATGTAGCTAGCTAGAAGTTTTCCATGGGGTCCTGCTGCCTGCCAGCTTCAGTCCTAACGGTGTAACCTGCTGCAAGAGCTGTATCTTGAAGCAAGATCAGATGGTTCACCCCATCCTGATGCAGGGGACCACTCATGAAACAACCTACCCACCTGAGGGCATCCACCAGGCTCTGGCCACGTGAATCACCAACAGATCAGTGTCCAGACTACACACAAGGGTCCAGGTACAGAGGGCTTACCTACACAGACAGAGGGAATGCATTCCGCTCTTCATGTTGGGGTAGTACATGATCATGGTGTCATTCATCTGGACCTGCACGACCTAACCTGGAACCAAAGGAGCGAATTCCATCGGGGTAGATGCACCACACAGAGCCCCATCAGACAGATGTGGTATCGGGACTCCTTGGGGGCCCAGAACCCATGGACCTTGTGGTCCCCAAGTGGGCTCCCCATCCCTCCAGAGATGGCGTCAGTCCTGGGAAAAAATGTCTCTGGGCGGACAAACGGAACTCCTTCCTGTAGGTGTTCTGGGACCAGCCACCACTAGATAGCATCCCACATCAGCTGTGTCACCACTACCAACTAGTCAAGGTGACCAAGGCACTAAGACCACTGGAGGGCCAGCTCCCACTGCAGGGGACACATCCACCAGTGGGCCCACCAGATCCCACTGGCACAGGATCCCATGTACCCCAGCATGGGCAGGACAATAGCGCCCAACCTGAAATCATCAGGCAAAGGAGGTAAGGTCCACCACCCAGTCCCCTGGGAGTCGGGCTTTGGCCCGGAGGGAGTCGCGCTCTGCCCCAGTGAAGTAGATGGACTAAGAGGGGTTGAGTTCTGACTTGGCCAGGTTGATAAGAAGACTCAAGGCCAAGCAAACCTGGACAGCCAGATCCCTGGACCACTCCACTGCCTCCCGGGATAGACAGGCAATCAGCCAGTTGTCCAGGTAAGGGCAGCCCCAGACCCCGTGGTGCCACAGAAATGCTGCCACCACTGCGATGTGTCACAACTGCGCTCAGCAAGTGAGGCCCTCTGCTTCCACAGTGCCAACCTCCGAGTGTAGTATTGTAAACAGGTAACAGACAGGGTAACCCTCCTGTCTGCTTGTGGGTCCAAATTAACTTTAGTCTCAAGTTCTGGGGGGATTCAAACTGTGAACCTTATGCTAGTGTACCCAAATGTACAGGCTCATATAATCTGTTCTTCAGGGGGATGCCAGACATCTTTCGCCTAAGGGCAGCCAACCAGGTATCCAAAATGAACCCTTAAAAATTCTATAAAAGACCTTAGGAATATTCTTACCTTTTTCCAGTTTAGTAACACCATCAAGCTTATGAACAGTTTTGTCAGTCTTAACCCTCCATATGTCACATGCAAAAGAAAGAACTTGGAAGACACCCCAACAGTCTCTTTCAAATGAAAGGTTTACTTAAAAATAGATACAAATATGTAAAATGTAAACACAGAACACTATATCACAAAGCATACAATCACATAAAGAAAAACAAGGAAAACTACAGACAAACTCCCACCAAAGTAAATTTAGATATTTTCTATCTAATGTAATTACCTCTAAGTGCCTTAGTTAGGTCTTGTTTCTTAAGAGTCCAAAAAGAAATGTCACTCAGTTGAAACACAGAATACAGTTTAAACTCTGTGTTTCCACCCCTTCTATGGTGCCATCTAGCTCCTCCTTTTAGAATATAAAAATTATACAAACAATGATCTTCCTGTCAGGAGATATTTTAAATACTGTGACTTCAGCAAAAACTAATTTCCCACTATGACTCCTTAATTAACATCCCCCTTTGATCTTGAGTAGTTCCTCTTCCAGGGCACATCAAAGGAGTTTATGACCTTTCACAGGAATCAGCTTATTTGAAGTCATAAAATGTATATTTTAGTTTCCCAGCTTCAGAGGCAGGAGTTCATAAAAAAAGCTATAAAATGCAACTTCCCAAGGAAGTTAATTACATTACCGAGACCTCCTGGTTTAAAATATCCTGTTATTCTCACTAAAACCTTTTGGGGGGGGAGGGTTGTCACCCAGGAGCACAGGATGTCTCATGTGAGACACCTCACATACCACATTCTATATTACAAATATCATAGAACAATCATAACTAGCTGGCCAAGCATCACACGATGCACTTGGAGAAGACCCTGGGGGCCAAGGAGAAGCCAAAAGGCATGACCCAAAACTCATACAGCATCCCTTCAATGCGGAACTGGAGGTACCGCCAGTGGGACAGACAGACTGGGATGTGAAAGAAGGTGTCCTGGAGGTCCAGACAGCAGAACCCCATGCCCTACTCCAGAGATGGGATTATCTGGTTCAGAGTAACCATCCTGAACTTGCACCTCCTCAAGGATGGATTCAGGTTGTGCAGATGCAGTATGGCGCGCCAACCCCCGTTTCCATTTGGGGACCAGGATGTACCTGGGCACAAAGCCCTGGCCAGCTGCGGCATCTGGGACACGAGCCACAGCGTCTTTCTTGAGGAGCTGGGCAACGTCCTCCCTGAAGGTGGACAGCATGTCCTGGAAAGCCACGGACTCCCATGGGGCATGGGCCCAAAAGGAGAGCCTTGAAGTTGAGAGGCAAACCTTGACCCACCATGGCCAGCACCCATATGTGTGTGTAGTAACAGCAGACTAGGCATGCTGAAATGGTGAAGCTGATGCCCCTTGGGAAGCTGAGGCAGGGATATGGTGGGTTGGAGGCAGACATCCCCTAACCTGTCATGACATGGTGGGCAGGAGGCAGACTCCCCCCCAAACCATCACCAAGCAGCCTTGGAGGAGGAGGAGGAGGAGGAGCTGGTGCTCACTGCCGGAGAAGCACTGGTGTTCTGATCACCAGATTTCTTGGGGCCCAGGATGGCCAACCTGGGCCATCAGACCTGGGACTGCCCCAACTGGGGCTCCTGTTGCTTAGGCTGTTGGTACTGAAAGGGATGAAACAAAAAGGGCTTCTTCAATTGCTGGCCCTTGGGGTCCTATGGTGAGGACGTGATGGAGTCCAGGGTGGCACTGGACTTCTCAGTCCTTGTAAGGCGGCCCTCCACACCTGGCCCAAAGAGGTCAGTGCCCAAGAACGGGTCATTTGCCAGCTTGCATTGGGTAACTGCCATGAAGGCAGAGATCTAAAGCTAGGCTCTACGGCACATGGCCACTGCTGCCACCACGGACGAGGCACAAGAGTTGCCTATATCCAAGGCCATCTGGAACTGATGCCTAGCAACAGCACGTCCTTGGTCACAGATCACTTTTACTGTAGACTGCAAGTCCGTGGAAAGGTGTGGAATGACATGGTCCAGGGCCCCCATAAGCACGTACGCGAAGTCGGCCATCATGATGGCAGAGCTCGCCTGCCTAAGGTCCAAGGAGGATGCAGTATACATCCTTTTGGTGGCATGGTCCAGCTTCTTCAATTCCTTTTTGTTGGGCTTGTCGACATCCCCGACACTGCCCATCCAATGGAAACTGGAATCTGCCATCAACCCCTCGGCCGAGGGATGATTGGAGAAACTGGGGAGAGACCCAGTCTGGACCGCATACCTGTAGACTATGCCAACAGAAGGTGCAGATCAAGAATCTGGATGTTGCCATAGCTCTAGGGTTGGGACCCAGTATATCTTCCACCACTGGAAAGGCCACCCCGGGGAGTTATCCCTATCCAGGATTTTAGTCAGGGGGTACTTGGCCCTCCTCTGCATTAGCTCCAGCAGGATCCCAATAGACTGACAGATAAGCTGGAGTAAGGCCCTGAAGGAAACGGCCCTGGTTGGAGGCAAAGTCCTTGAAGGACTCCTGATCAAAGCCTGGAGTACTAAAGGAATGCATGGAGGAGTCGTCTGTAGACGACAACTCCTCGAACACTGCTCTCGACCCCCGGCCCCCATGAACCACTCTGGATTCCTCAGAGTGGGTAATCTGTACTGAAAGTTGACCAGGGAGACCAGAGGCCGACTGAGCAGCCTTGGACAGGGCCCCGTGCAAGGGCTGCTTGGGTGGAAGCTCCACTAAAATAGGTGGAGAAGCAGGAGAAGGCTCGACTGGATGAGGCTGGGCCAGAACTGGCCTCACTGGGGTAGACCATGGAAGCACCGGGTCCTGCTGGAAGGACTGGCCCTGCCCGAGGACCCACTGCTGCCATGTGAACTCCTCATACCACCACCGTAGTTTGCGGCGGAGCCTCTCCTTATCCAAAGATGAGGAGTCGTATCATTGGTGCTTCTGTGGAAGTTGAGAATGTGAATGATCTGAGTCCTAAGACTGGGATGGGGACCTTAACTTAGACCTTAAGTGCAATGAGGCAGTGAATTTATGTGCTAAAGTAAAGAATATGAAGTATGTAAGGAGTTAATTTTAAAGTTTAGGGTAATAGTGAGCTTTTAAGAAATGTCTGTTGTGCATATGTTTATGTTGTACAAAAATTATATATATATTTGTCTGGTGTATTGTATTGTAATGCATTATACTGCTCTGAATTGTACTGTATTGTCTATTTTGTAATGATTTTTTTGTTGATGACTTTACAAGTGAAATAATAAACTTTAGCTAACTAACCTTAGCAGTCGATGAGAATGTCACCATCAAGGGGACGCAGGAGGAGGAGCTGTGTAGACCACATGTACTGGGTCCTGCCACAAAACACCCAAAGGGGGAATCTCCTGAGAAGAAACAGCAGGGTCAGCTGATCTCTCCTGTCCCTCCTGGGAGTGGGCTGAGAGGACTGGAGTCTGGGAGAGACAGTCGTCCCCAACTCGTCCGACAACAGGTCGACAAGATTGAGAAAATTCTCAGCCAGCTGATCGACCTGCATTTTAGCCAGCAAGCCCAACAGGGACACTGAGGAGTTAGCGACCTGTCCTTCAGCGCTAGTGGGATCAGCCGAAGCCAAGTGCTCAGTGACCATTGAGCAGTCAAAAAAAGTCCTGAGCATGGGAAGAACAAGCCCGTTCTTAGTCCCATGACCTATAGTGGGACATCTTAGGCCATGCCTTAGAAGAGTGATCCCCTCAGGAAAAGCCTTCCCCGAGGGTTTGGAAGGACTGACATATGTCCCTAAAGGACCTAGTAAAGGAAGACCCTGCAGAGGCACTCACTGGGAGCAGCCCCAGGGCTGAAGAAGAGACTGCCGTGGCCTGAGCTGCCACGTCCTCAAAGGCAGCCAGCTAAGAGGCTGAGTCCGTTGCTGCAGGCCAAAATGGCCTTGTGAGCATCCTTGGACCAAACCAGAGGATCCCACTCATCCAGCTGGCCAAGGAGAAGACGGGCATACCTGTCTTCAGGAGAGGAGGGGGGGCAGGGTCTTGCACAGACCACAAGCCTGCGGGTCATGCTCTGCCCCCAAACAATATACGCACGAAGCATGGGGGTTGGTGTGTGACATTTTGTGGTTGCATGTCATGCACTGTTTGAACCCTGGGCCTCTTACGAATTCATCATGCTCCATGGTTAAGGAGAGCTGGATCGAAAAGGAACCAGCAAAAAAAAGAAAAAACACAATGCTTGAAGAAATGCTTAAAGACGATGAAGGAAACAGGGCCTACAATACACGTTAGACAGCTGCGAAGGAAGAGACCTGGCTCTTCCAGCAGAAAGGAAAATCTGATGTCACTGAGTGGTGCCGAGGAGGATACCACCCAATTTGGTGGGAGGAGCTTAGCTTGAAGACATTCCGGTTGGATTTAAAGGGAAAGGAAGACTGCCAACATGTGGATAGTGCACCATATCCACATCCCTAGTACAGAAGATAATAAAGATGTTGGTAATCTGCAGTATGGCCCACACAGGAAAATTGCCTTAATGCTAGTGCTCTTGCAGAAAAAAAACTTCTTCCCCTCAAAAATCAACTTTTCTTGAATGTTCATCAGAAAGTGCCACTGACTATGCAATCCTGCCTTTTTCATGGGTTGCTCTCTAAACAAACCCTTCAGGAGCGGGGTGTACAAATAACATTTCTGCTCCTTTGCTAAACACTGAATATTGTTTTGCAATTTTCTTATTAATTGATGTGGGAGAAGCAGGCTATTTAAAAAACACTTACACACAATTCATGCAGTTCTTTTAGAGGGAGAAATTATTATTACGCGAGACCCAAATTCTTTAGAAATTTTGCTTTTGATTAAGATGTTCAAATTCTTGACTCTTGGCCGCTAACAGCTCACACGTATTCTTTAAACAAATGAGTAAAAGGGAATATCTTCCAGGATTAGATGGGGAGAACCAATCTCTACATGTCCTGTATTTTCAGGTGAAATGGCTTTATACTCATTCCCTGTGCCAAAACCATTCCCTGAACAACTTCTTCAGGTAGATGGGGATACTTCAGCTTTTGACACGTTTGATGTGTGCTGATAATTCCTGCGTCAGAACAGTCCCCAAGTCTAGGAAAAGGGTGTCCTCCATCGGAATCATCTAGACAGATGAAGTAAAGGCCAACCCAGGAGGGGAAAAAGCCTCTTGGAGAGGAAGACAGCTTGATAATTACTTCTGTGCAGCAAAAAAGAGCATCAATATTCAGGAGAGCGATACTGAGACTAGTAACTCAAGGATCTACAGCCATTTTCACCTCAAGAATGTTAACTTGAGTGATGCATATGCTTCCTGAGGTAAAGAATTTCAAGATGCTTTACTGCATATGAAGGGCCTTTTATAGTGGTTGGCACAGAAAGATCTGGAGATGTTGGAAAAAGACTGAAGATAGTATATGTGAAAGAATCCCTCAATGTTCGTAAACTCCTCAACTCATAATTTGATCTTGTAGCATTAGAAATCAATCATGGACTCCCCATTGAGGCTGACGGAGCCTTTAAGGTATGAAACCAATCTTGGGAAGAAGAAGGCTTATCTTTTTTACCCATATCAGGAAATTTCGTTACATATGCTTTCATCCCATCGCAGCCCTCCTTGTTGTGTTCCACATTTATTAAGACAGAAGATGCCCAGGTCACTATTGATGGTTGTCTTAAACCTGCAGGCTGCACAGTCTTTGAAACTTAAAGTATACATGGCAGTCGTCCAGAGTGGGAAAACAGAGAATCAGTGATGCAGGCTATAGCAGCGGTGAAATGTAGTGAAAAAACATTGCTTTCTGACAAAAACATCTCCAGAAAAGCACAACTAAAACAATATTGGAAAAACAGCATGAGTTGTGTAGGAGGATTTAGAATCTCATAGTGGAAAGACAGCTCTAGAGAGCTGGATGCAGATACCCAAGTATATGTGGTTCATGCGGTTAGGCGAAGTAAGAAGAAAATAGCAGTTGCGTAAGAACTTACCGTAACAGTAGATCTTCGAGAGAGGTTCCTGCAGTAGGTCTTCACATACAGGACTGCGCCCCCTGGTGTCAGGACTGCACGGCAAACTTGTAGCTAGCAATCATCGTCAGGGACCGTCCCCTGGTGTCAGGTGATGGACATCCGCGTGACCATAAAAGGGGCGGTCCCCCGCCTGCCCTCCAGTTCTTCCACTGGAGACCTCTAGAGAGGATGTGGAAAAAAAGAGTGAAAGACTCCTGATACCCTGCACCCTGGATGAGACAGAATCCTGGGAAGGGAATAAAAAGAAAAACACAGGAGCTGGGGGAAAGGTGGGTGGGAAATCTAGACCTACTGCAGTAAGTTCCTACATAACTGCTATCTCTTACTTTGAGAGGGTTCCTGCAGTAGGTCTTCACATATAGGACCGAATACCAAGCAGTCTAACAAGAAAGACTGAGTCAGAGAAGAGGTTCCTGGAGAAGGAAAATGTCTGCCAACTGAATGGCTATTCAAGACAAATGGCCTTGCAGGACTGCAAGACCGAAATCAGCCCTGCGCCTAGAGGCAACATCCAGACTCATGCTCAGTGAAGGTGTGGACGGAGGACCAAGTGGCTGCTGCCTAGATGTCCACAGTGGACACATTTCTGAAAAAAGCAGTGGAAGTGGCCACACTCCTAGTAGAGTGACCCTTAACCATACCCGGAAGGGGCTTCTCATACTTCTGGTAAATGTAGTGGATACAGTTTGCCAGCCACCTAGGCAGTCTGTTTCATGATAGCCTTGCCCTGGCACTGAGGGGCAAAGGCTACAAAGAGCTGGTTCAACTTATGAACTTCCTTAGTCCTTGAGATGTAATACTTCAAAATCCTGCGCACATCAAGGGTGTGCAGAAGATACTACCCCCTATTGGAATGCTCTGGGAAGAACACTGGCAGTTCAACACTCTGGTTAAGGGTCAATTCCAAAACCACTTTTGGAAGAAAGCAAGGGTTAGTCCGCAGAATCATCCAGTCTCTGTGGAAAATTAAATAAGGCTTTCTACAAACTAGAGCCTGAAGCTCTGAAACTCTTCAAGCTGAAGTGATAGCAACTAAAAAGAACGTTTTCCATGCTAAAAAATGTATATCACAGCTTGTTGCCAGTTCAAGGGGAGGCAAAGTACGTTTCTCTAACATAAAGTTAAGATCCCGGGGGGAACAGGATTCCAGACCAGAGGTTTGATGTGAAGGATCCCCTTCAAGAAAGTTCTGGAAACCTCTAGCTGTGCTAGGGTTTTGCCCTCTACCGGCAGGTGATAGGCTGACACCGCAGAGAGATGGATCTTCAGGGAGGAATAACTGAGGGACAACTCTGATAGTGGCAAGAGGTACTCTAAAACCTGGGAGGCCAAGCAGGAAAAGGGATCTAGACTTTTAGCAGAAGCCCAGATGGAAAATCACTTCCACTTAATAGCGTAAGTGGATCTGGTGGAGGGTTTCCTGGCCTCCACTAAGACCTGAGCGACTCCCGAAGAGATGCCATAGGGAGAGATCGCTAAGTCCACAGGTGCCACACATGAAGATGAAGAGACTTGAGGCTTGGTTGTACCAGGGTGCCCTGCTCCTGAGACAGAAGATCGTGAGAGACAGGAAGAGGTACTGGGGCTTCCAGTGCCAACTGCTGTAGCAACTGGAACCAAATCTGCCACATGAAGAGGGGGCAATTAGAATCATGTATGCCTCCTCTGCCTGAAGCTTCAGCAGAACCCTCTGAAGAATAGGAAAGGGAAGGAAAGCGTATAGAAATTTCCCTGTCCAGGAAAGAGACAGTGCGTCCCGCCAAAAAGCACCATGCCTGGGAACAAGTGAGCAAAAGCTGGGTAGTTTTGCATTGGATGGGAAGGCAAAGAGATCTAAGTCTGGTCAACCCCATTGAAGAAACAGATCTTCTACTACTACCTGCTTTAATTCCCACTCATGAGCCCTGGCCACTTATCGGCTGAGATTGTGCACCAGAATGTTGTAAACACCTGGCACATGGACTGCTGTCAAGGATAGGCCATGCTGTACCACCCAGTACCACACCCGCATTGCCTCCCTCCATAGAGGGTACGACTGGGTGCCTCCCTGTTTGTTTAAGTACCAAACAGTGGTCATATTGTCTGTCTGGATAAGAAGTGTTCCCGGAGTCAGAAGAGACTGAAAAGCCTGGAAAGCACAGAGCACCGCTCTCATCTCCAAAATGTTGATGTGAAGGTTCTTCTCCATGGGAGACCAAGAACCTTGGGTCCAGTGGTCTCCCAGATGTGCTCCCCATCCCAGGTTCAAGGCATCCAAGGTGAGAGTCATGGAGGGAGACAGAGGGTGGAAGGGAACCCCCACTGAAAGGTGCGCTGAGTCCTGCCACCAAAGGAGATCCTTTTGCAGGCTGCTGGAGACTAGGACTCTCTGGTCCATGTCGTTCAGGCGCTGGTCCCACTGGACTCAAACAGATCATTGGGTGATCCTTGTGTGCAGTCTGGCCAGAGGGACCATGGGTATGATGTCAGCCATCAAACCCAGCAGTCATAGGACCGAACACGCCGTGGTCCACCAGGAGGAAGCCACGAGTGTCGCTTGAGAGATTAAAGTCTCTGCTCAGTCGGTTGGAAGAAAGGCCTTGCTCTAGACCATATCCAGCACTGCTCCAATAAATTGGAGATCCTGGGAGGGTATCTGCTGGGGCTTGGGGAAGCTGACTGAAATGCCCAGGCTGGAAAAGAGGTCCAGAGTGAAGGACAGGGATTCCTTCAGACTGTCCAAAGGAGGGGTTGAAAAAAGCCAGTCATTCAGGTATGGGAACACATAAATGCCCCTGCAGTGTATGAAGACCGGAACCACCATGAGGCACTAGGTGAATACCCGAGGTGCCACGGAGAGGCCAAAAGGTAGGGCTCTGAACTGGAAATGATCCTCCAGAAAACAGAACCTCAGAAAGTGGTGGTGGGCCAGTAGAATGGGGATATGGAGGTAAGCATCCTGCATATCCAGAGAGCACAGTCAAGTGTTGGGCAGGAGCAGGGGTAACAGTCTCTGGAGGATCAGCATGCAAAACCTTCTGTACTCTACAAAGAGAATGAGCATGCTGAGATCTAGGATAGGCCTTAGATCCCCTGTGTTTTTGGGAACCAGGAAGAAGTGGGAGTAAAATCTCTTTCCTGTTTTTTCCTAAGGAATTTGCTCTATGGCTGCTTTTTGCAGTAGAGCTTGAATTTCTTGAAAGACCAGATGTTGTTGGCCTGATGGGCAGTACGACCTTCCTGGAGGATTGGAGGGAGGTCTCTTCAGGAACTCTATTGAGTGACCTCTTTCTATGAGTTGAAGAACCCAAGAATCTGCGGTGACAGCCTTCCACCCATCCAGGTGGAGGCTGAATCTTCCCCCTACCGGTTCCTCCATGGGAATAGAAGAGGGTAGGGAATCAGGATGCTGAGGGGAAGGGTGCTTTTCCCCCAGAGGCAGTTTTGAGAAACTTGGCCTGGGGGTTTGGGTGCCGGAACCCAGGGAGTGATGCTTGGTCTGTCGTCTGCCCTGGTTCTGCTTGTTCAATTTCCACTGGCGGCGAAATAGCCACTGCCATTGTTTTTGTCCCACACGATATATGGAATGGACATCCTTTAAGGATTTGCCAGTCTCCTGCAACTCAGTTATAATGTCTTTGGCATCACCACTGAACAGAACTGGACCCCTTAATGGAGTGTCCAGAAGTGACCTTTGCACATCTTGTGCCAGCCCCGCCAGGCGAAGTCAAGCTAGGTGTCTAAGGCAGAAGCCAGTAGCGGCACCTCATGCCACAGAGTCGTAGGTGGCACGGAGGGCATGGCGGCAGGATGACTTGTTCATCCAAACCTTATCTAGGAGTTTGTTCCAAGCTGCTCATCAGGAATCTCCTGTAGATCTTTTTCCTGATCCAACAAGGCAGATTTTGGGAAAGCCACCATATGGGCTACGTAGTTTAAGGAGCGGATAGCGCAAGTGGAAGAGGTGTAAATCTTACGACCATACTGGTCCATCTGTCTGTGGGAGGAGACACTCAGATGTTTGGGTTGGGCTGATCTATCATGAGCAGCCATGATCACAAGAGAATCAGCCTTGGGCTCGGCAGTCAGGTAGGAGACCCCTTCCAGGGGGTGGTAGGTCCTATCGGCCTTTTTGGAAACAGCCGATATGGATGACGGTTGCTACCAGATGGTGGACGTGAGGTCTTCATGTCGTCCCATCCAAGGAGGAATAGGGAGGGGGTCCACATTGACCAGGTACAGGTGCTCTGCCAACCTCCTGCGTTTGGGGTCCAGTTCTTGGGATGCCCATCTGCAGGATTTCTGGATTATCTGAAGGAGCTCCGTGAAGGAAGGGTCCTCTGGAGGAGATTTTGGAGATTCTTTTGGCTGAGGCTCAACTGGGGAATGAGGCTTTGATTGGTCCCCTATGTCAGAATCCTCATCTGATTCAGATGATTCCGGTCTGCTGGGCAAAGATGCCTCTGGTACCGAGACCGGGAGACTGCGTTCAGTGATGCCGGAAGGCAGAACCCCCAAGTCTCTGTCTAAGACTCGGCTTGAAGGTGCAGGGCTACCTGGTAACACTCTGTGAGGTGGGGTGGCCCTGAACACTATTTGAGGCTGGCCCAACTCTTAGGAGTAGTTGGGACTTAGCATCCTTCCACCATGCAGGGATGGCCTCCTGTTCCAGCTGCGGTGGTGGAGGAGGAGGGGTGGAGGACAGCCTGGGTACCCTGCAGAACAGGTAGGGTAGCTAGGTGTCTGGTACCAGTAAGGGTACTGGTAACCCTGGTAGTGGATGGCCTGGCCCGGCATCAGGTAACCCGGCGTCAGAGGAGGGCATCCTGCAATGGACCCCCATCGGATACTGCAGATATTGAGGAGTATATCCTGCATACTACCCCACTGGGCCTGATGGTGGCACGTAGGGCCCTGCTGGAGGTGGTGCCGAAGGGCCACTAGGCGGCAGATCCGACGGCAGCGTAGGAGGGGGGATCCCCAAAGGCCCCTGAAGGAGTAGGGTCCATTCCTCCTCCCAAAGTGTCCAGCGAGGGATCCATCATTAGATGAGGATCTGTTGGTGGAAGAGAGCCCAGCGAAGGGGGGAGTTCAGGAAGAGTCCCCGTCAACAGGTCTTGAATGGTATCCGAGGGAAGAGGGTCCTGGTGGTCAGGCCCAAAAAGGTTGGAGAAGGAAAGTGAATCCCTCAAGGGATAACCCTGGATGGATGAGGGAGGGACCTGTGAGCTTTCTCTTCCTGGTGTTGGGGTCCACAAGGAGTCCGATGGGAGAGACACCATGCAGGCACTGGGTGGTCCGGCGTCCAACTTAGAGGTATCGGTCAGGTGATTGATGAAGGAGCCATCAACCAACTTACTGGCTGCAGCCAGGCTGACAAAAGCCGGGAGGCTAGAGTCAGGCTGATCTGCCTGTGCCGGGCACCCAGCAGCGGAGCCGGAGGGCAACTTAGTGGCAGGGCTCAAAGTAGGTACCTGAGAAAGATCCTCCGAAGAGGATACCCCCGACTGCCTGCTGACCTTGGCGGGGGGGGGCATCCAGCTGGCTGCAGCAGAAGAAGGCTCTAAAGATGGGGTACTCACGGAGGTGGAGGGGCCCACCCGAGGTGGCGTTGGCTGTCTGGCTGGATTTCCCCTGAGAAAAGTGGCTCTGCCCCCGACGTCTCTCCTTGTCCTTTTTCTTCCATTTCTCTGGGGCCAGCGACGACAATCTTTACCTCAGCTCCTGGAGCTCTTTTTTCATCGATGCCAGTCTCTGGGTCAACAAATGGGCATAGAGGCTTCTCATGCGACAGGTGCATGTGTCCTGACTGAAGCCCTGACAGAGGAAACACTCAGTGGTGTTGTGTTTAGGCCCCAGGCAGAGGACACACCGGGAATGGTTGTCCCTGTGCAGAATCTGCGCGCCACACTTGGATCACTTCTTCTTGGGCCAATGAGATGACATAGACTGCTATATTTGTTGAAAAAAGTGAAGAAAGATTGCAAGAAATACACTTGAAAAATGGCAGGCGACTGAAGCTGTTCTACAGCATTAGGTCGGACGACACAGGTCGACAGGAACTGGAAGAGGACAGGATCAGTTGTGTTCCAGGACAGTAGCTGCTTCTTGTTGTTTTCACAGGGTTCTTGTGGATTTTACTTGCTAGAAGGTTATTTCTTTTCTTTCTTACTTCTAAGGGGCTAGCAGGGTATTGTTTTGGGGGCTGTTGGAAGTTTGAAAACTGATTTGGTGGCTGTAAGTGGGTTCATTTGTTGGATGTTTCACTGTGTAACAGGCTCGCTGGGTGGAGGCCTATTTCTTCTGATTTAAAACCTATTTGGTGGGATTTGCTTGGGCCTGGTTATTTGAATTGGAGACCTATATCTGTTAATTTCAAGCCTATTTTGATGTGTTGTTAGTGAAGCTGATTAAATTGGAGACCTGCTTCTTGGCAGCAAACATATTTTAGGGCTTTGAGTTGAATTTGATTCCTTGTTGCTGACTTCAGTGGCTACCAAGGAATTACTGCATAGTGGGGAAGGGTGTTAATGGTCTGACCAGGTCTCACTTAGCTAACTGACTGGAGGCAGAGCTGAATCAGGTTTGTGGTGTTGGCTGCTTTGTCTTCTCAGAAGGAACTGGAAGGGACAGGATCAGTTGTGTCCAGGACATAGCTGCTTCTTGTTGTTTCACAGGGTTCTTGTGGATTTTACTTGGTAGAAGGTTATTTCTTTTCTTTCTTACTTCTAAGGGGCTAGCAGGGTATTGTTTTGGGGCTGTTGGAAGTTTGAAAACTGGTTTGGTGGCTGTAAGTGGGCTCATTTGTTGGATGTTTCACTGTGTAACAGGCTGCGCTGGTGGAGCCTATTTCTTCCTGATTTAAAACCTATTTGTTGGGATTTGCTTGGGCCTGGTTCTTTGGCTGCTGGGCTTGGAGTGGGAGCACAGGGCTGATACACTCTCTCCAGGTCGGGTGTCTGCCCACATCCACCCTCCCCACCCCTCCTCCCCAGAGTTCTACACTTATAGGAACACCTGACCTGCAATTGGAGGAAAGACTGCAGGTGCAGCTCATGTGAAGAGCAGCCACTGGGGGTTGGATTTAAAGGCTGGGAGAGAGGAGCTTAGGGAGTTGTTCATTTCCCTTATAAGTTTACTGTGTTGTACTGCACCTAGTAACAGGGTTACCGGTGTACTGTTGGACTGTATCTAAGATTAGTGGGTGACCTGATTAGGCAGTAGGAGTGTATCTTGGACTAGGGAGGAACCTGGTGGCTCACCCAAGGAAACCTACTTGGAAGGGGATGGAACCACACATCATTACGGCCGGCATCTTTGGGAGGGTGGTGGGGTGCACAGGGTGTGGAGCAGCCATGATACTGGACTGGGCTTGGAAGTTCAGTGGTTACCCAGTGTGCTACCAGCTGGCACAACTTAGGGAGGAGGTTGCGGGGATTAGAAGACAGCTGGGGGAAGAGGGGAGGTATGGTTGGGGAAGGGGCAGGGATCTCCAGGGTTGCACCAAGCACTGGGGCGGGGGCATAGGGAAAGGAGTACAAGAGAATACAGGGGGTCACATAGGGACCCTGGCAGAGGGCCAAGGACACTACAAAAGGAAGCAGGCAGGCAACTGTGGACCCTCACAAAGGAGGGACAGAGGACAACATTCTCAGGGAAGTAGGCAGATGGCCAGGGCTGGACAGAAGGAAGCAAGGCAGGGAGGTGGATCAGACCTTACACTCAACAGCCTTCAGTTCTCTTCTTTGCTCGAGGATGAGGGGTGATATAGCCATGACAGGGGTGGTTAGAGACGGAAGGGAGTGGAGGCAGGAGGCAGGGGCGGATACGCAGGAAGAACAGGAGGGAATGGAATGCAGGAAAATGGGGGAGCAGTGAATCAGAGCAGGAGGGGCAGGGGGAAGAGGGAGGAAACAAGAAGAAGGGACCAGTTGGGGAGGAAAGGTAAGGAGAGGACCAGAAGTACAAGGAGGATTCAGTAAAGGGAGCTGAGGGTTTAGGCCAGGGAGCACGACAAGCAAGGAGGGACTAAATGGAGACAGGAGGAAGGGAGGACGAGCCAGGCTAGTTTAGCAGATGGGAGAAGGACCAGTCGTGAGCAGTGAGGGAGTTAGCAAGGTACAGAAGGATACTCAGGAGGAGGAGAGGCATAGGATTGGAGGGAGGGGTGGCAGGGGTAAATAGGAGGGGTGGCATGTGGCACCCAGATAGTGGAAGGAACAAGGAGCCGGCTGGGTGGAGGGGCCGGTAGAAAGGATGAGGGACATGGAAGGGGGGGAATGGAGGAAAAGGAGTGGTCAGAGTGCTCCTGTTGGGAGATTCTATGATCAGGGGTATCAAATGGGACAGGGACGGAGAAGCCTAGCCAGTTAGAACAAAGCTTCCCTGGACTAACGGTGCACAGGGCTAAGCCGAGGTATATCAGCTGGCAAAAGGGTTGTGGGGTTCCCAGACACTGGTCCACCTGGGTACAAATGACATTGAGGGAAATAGCGAAGCTAGAGATACAGGCAAGATTCAGGAGCTTGCCAGGGTTTGTCAGGACATAGGATGCACAGTTTCCTTCTCAGAAATCCTGCGGTGCCAAGGCCAGTGGGGAACACAAAAGGAAGATTAGGGAGATAAACCAGTGGCTCAGGGAGTGGTGTGAGGCCAGAGGGTATGGGTTGATGGGGGATTGGGGGGAGACCTGGGAGGATAAGGAGCTATATGCTAGAAGATGACTCCATCTCAATTTGGAGAGGAGGGGAATCCTTAAGTTGAAAATAGAGGGGTTCATTGGTGAAAAGTGGGGTTTAAACTTGTGAAGGGGGAGGGATGGGAGAAAAGGCTGTCAAGGGGTGCCGATAAAGGAGGACCTCTGTCTCCACCCCTCTGCGGAACTGGAGGATTGTGGGAAAAGGCCGACTGGTAAAGTGCAGACCAGGGGAAAACAGAATCCTCATGGGAACACGAGCATGGGAAATGGAAGTATAGAGAAAAGGTGGAAGGTAGTCCTGCTAAATGCCAGGAGCTTGGGCAATAAAATGCCTGAGCTCCAGGCGATGCTAACTGAGGGAGCAATGGATAAGGCAGTGGTCACTGAGACCTGAGCCACTGCAGGACACGACTGGGACCTGAACCTGGAGGTTATATATGTTCAGGAAGGACAGGGGGGAAGGGGAGGAGGGTAGCAATGATAGTCAAAAACTGCATTGGCATAGGGGAGTGGACAAGGCAGAGGGAACCGTGGAGGTGATTTGGGTCACCTTGATAACAAGGAGGGGCAGAGGTAAAATAGGGTGGTGTATAGACCCCTGCCTGGCGGAGGAGCTGGAGGAGGTCTGGTGGCAGATGTTGGGAGACACTGCAGACTGGGCAGAGGAATGGTGGTGGTGTTGGGGACTTAACATGCCAGGAACAGACTGGGACACTGTGACATCCTCTGTGACCAGGAACAGAGGTTGTTGGATGTCTTTCAAGGCGCGTTCCTAACTCAGCAGGTGGGGAACCGACCAGGAGGCATGGGTACTGGATGTGGTCCCTAGCAGACGGTGACCAGACTGGGGAGCCTGGAGGTAAGGACCCGTTGGCGGGGAGTGACCATGCCCGCACGGTCTGGTTCTGCCTGGACCTAGGAGGGCTAGAGGCTGTACAAAGGCGGAGGTAACTGACTTCAGGGGCGGATTTTGCAGGAAATGGGAAGGATCCTTAAGGAGCATTTGAATGTGATTGGGTCCAGACATGGGCGCTGACAGTAGGGGGAAATCATCAGGAGGGGTGCAGGATGCTACCAGCACCTGTGCAAGAGTAAGACAAAAATGCAGTAGGGCCCGATAACCCTGCTGGTGGACAAGAGAGGTCCAGGGTGGTAGCGGGAAAGGAAGGCAGCCTATAGGTCAATTCAAGTGCTCAAGAGTGAAATGGATCAAGGGAGTATGAGCTGATGGCTAGAAGGGCCACTAGGGTGGTGAGGCTCTAAGGCAAGGAAGGAGGCAGAACCTGGCCAGGGAAATGGGAGAGGAACAAGGGGTTCTTTAGATACATTGGGGAACTGAAGGGTGAAGGGGCAGATGTAGGATTAAATCAGGGAGAGATGGCCTAAAGACCCAGTGGAGCAGGCAGGTACTAAATGAGTATTTCACCTCAGTTTTCACAAAGGAAAATGGGGTGCTGCATCGTACATGGGAGGAGACAGATACTGAGGAGGGCCACCCTTACGTGATCGTATGGTCTGGCGAAGGGAGGCATCACTGGCAGGAGGGGGAGGGCTAAGCAGGGAGAAGAGGTACCAGAAGTGAAATCACAGCAGAGAGGTGAGAAGCCCTCAGCTCCCTTAAGATGGAGAAAGCGACGGGCGGATAAATTACATCCCAGAGTGCTGAAGGAACTTCACAGATGTCCTGGTGAAACCCCCATGGAGCTTTTCACCATCTCTCTGAGGACAGGATGGGTGCCCCAGGACTGGAAGGTGGCCATATGGTGCCTATCCACAAGGAGGGATCAAGGGGTGGCAGAAACTACAGGCCTGTCAGCCTGGCCTTACCGGTGGTGGGCAAGATGATGAGAGGCATTGTCAAGGACAGGCTAGGGGGACCTGGAAAAGTCAGGTGCCTGGACGATGAACAGCATGGATTCATCCGGAAATCATGTCAGACAAACCTTGTGGAGTTCTATGACTGGGTGACAAGTGCCTTGGACCTGGGTAGACCAGTGGGCCACCCCTCTTTCTAGACTTCAGCAAGGCATTTGACTCTGTTCCTCATGTGGGCCTGTTGGATAAGCTGGGAGAAATGGGGTGGGAAACCAGATGATCAGATGGATAGGCAATTGGCTCCAGGACCCGGGACCTAGAGGTCGTAGTTGAGCAGGATGATCTCATCCCCAAGGAGGGTCATTAGTGGGGTCCCAAGGATCAGTCCTTGGGCCCTCCTGTTCGCACTCATCTCTGACATAGGACAGGAATCAGGGTGAGATGAGTCTCTTTGCGGATGACTCAAAACTGGAGGCGGTGGTGGATGGGGAGGAGGGAGGGTGGCCACAGGGGGACTAGAGGCTCTGGAAGATGGTCTAGAAAGTAGGTGAGGTGAGGCTCAATGCAGGAAATGCAAGGTACTCACCTGGGGCAGAAACCGGGTCAAGTGTACACCTGGAAATGCCACAAGTCTCGATGGCAGAGAGGGACCTGGGGTGGTGGTGGATGTCAAGATGAACAACCGGAAACTTGTAGGAGGGCAGCAGCCAAGGCCAACAGGATGCTGGGATGCATCGCTAGGGGATCACCTCCAGAAGGAGGAAGGCTACTCCCTCTGTATAACTGTTTTGGTGAGGCTGCACCTGAGTACTGTGTGCAGTTTTGGAGGCCACACTAAAGAGGGACATTAAACTCCTGGAGGGTCCAGAGGAGGGCAACCAAAATGATTTGGGCTTGGGGACAGAACCTATGAGGAGAGGCCTGAATAGCTAAATATGTACACATTGGAAGAGAGAAAGGACCAGGGGACATGATAGAGGTCTTCGGTACATGAAGAGGGTAAATAAGGGAGGAACAGACAGGGTGCTTGAAGGAAGGAGGAGGGGCCACTAGAGGGCATGGTGGAAGCTGGAGGAAGATTCAGGGAGAAAGAGAGGTGCTACTTCACTGAGAGGTTGGTGGAGCCATGGAATGCGCTGCCTGAGGGCTGGTGGAGGCAGAGACAGTGGAGGGTTCAAGAGGGGTGGGACAGGTACAGGGAAGGGTTCTGAAGCAAATCCAATGCAACAAGATATCCGGAACTAGGAAGGAGAAGCCAGAGAAGGCGAGGTAGGCAGCAAGGTCAGCACCCAGGGTGGGGGCTGACCAAACGAGGAGACACGAAAGACCGTTAGACCTATTCTGCTGGCATTTTTAGTATGTTCGTAGTAGTATGTTAGTATGACAGCACGAAAGAACTAGAGGGCGGGCAGTCACGCTGACATTCATCACCTGATGCCGGGGGCGGTCCCCACCAATGATTGCTAGCTACAAGTTTGCTGTGTGGTCCTGATGCCAGGGGCACAGTCCTATATGTGAAGACCTACTGCAGGAACCCTCTTGAAGTAAGATAAAGCAAATCACCTTTTCAGTGCTCTAAGCGTGCTCAGGGGAAAATGCCAGAGTGTGCTTACAATGGAGCTCTTATAAATGCATACCCATTTTGCAAGCAAATTTTGTGCATTTATCTGGGAGATGCATCTAAGCAGATTTTCATTTCTGGCTGTAAAACAAACATTGCCTAGGCACTAATGCCTTTTAATAGACATATTATTTTGTTCATCTTAGAAACATACAGAATTTTGTAACAGCACTGTACTATATTAAAAATTCCCCTTCGACCAACAGTTTCCCTTTAGATAACTAAAGACTGTCAGCATCAGAAGATCCCTTAATATCATTCATAAGTGGAATTGGGAGGGGAAAGGGGGAGATAGGGGCCTTCTTGCACTGGATATGGAGAAGGTCTTTGATCGGGTACAGCGGCCATTTACGTTTGCCACACTAAAATATGGGTTTGGGCTGAAAATCCGTTCATGTGGGCGACTTTATATAGATTCCTGAGAGCACAAATTTTGACCAATAACACCCCCTCTTCCCCCTTCAGGTTGTTTCGGGGAACAAGATGGGGGTATCCCCTGTCCCCTCTATTATACATCCTGATGCTCGAGGTTCTGGTGCAGGTGATTCTACGTCACCCAGATATCCAAGGCTTTACAAACAGGACAGAAATGCATGTTGTCTCGGTTTTTGCTGATGACCTTCTGCTTTTTATCGCAGACCCAGACAGATCCATGCCAGCCCTCACAGCCTTGTTTGAAGTATATGGTGTCACAATCTCGCTCAGACGGTCAACCCTCTACTCCCAAAGTGCCAATCTCTGAGCGTATGATTTGTGTACAGTGAACAGACAAGGTAACTCTCTTGTCTGTTTTGTGGGTTCAAGTCACCTGAGTCTCAAGGAAGGATTCAAACTGATAACCTCTTGTTAGCGTACCCAATTATCAGGCTCAGATAATTCTGTCTTCAGGGGTCAGATATCTTTGCCTATGGGCACCCAACCAGGTCTTTCAAATGTACTCAAAGCAAGACTTTTAGAGAAATTATCCATTTCCCAGTTTGGTATACAATAAGCCCATATGCAGTGTACTTATAACCTTTTAAAAGCACCACTTAAAAAGAATTTGTCAATGCACTCCAGCAGTTTTGTTTGTAAAAAAATATCTTTACTTTAAAAATATCAAAACAGAACAATAATTACAGAACAAATTATATATATATATATCCCAACGCATACAGCCTTAAAACAAACAGGAAAAAGTACAGTTCCTACAATACATACATTTAGACTGGTCTAATGTTACTCTTTTTCAGTGCTGTGATGATTTTGTTTGTAAAAAAATATATTTACTTTAAAAATATCAAAACAGAACAATAATTACAGAACAAATTATATATATATATATATATATATATATATATCCCAATGCATACAGCCTTAAAACAAACAGGAAAAAGTACAGTTCCTACAATACATACATTTAGACTGGTCTAATGTTACTCTTTTTCAGTGCTGTGATGATTCTCCCTCAGTCAGATAATATTCTCTTGTGTCAGTCAGAAATATTTTCTTGTGTCCCTCTGTCAGGTTCTTTCAGCACTTAAACACACTTCTGAACAGGACTTTTCATGAGGTCACTAACTCTGCCTTGGTGAATCAAACTCTATATTTTACAATACAGGGTCTCCAAATAAAATATTTAAAAAAACATATGAGATGACCTCACTGACTTTCCTCTCCACAGGTTAACTGGTCAGAACTGGTTTCTGCTCTGCTACAAACACACACATAAACAGTCTTTGATGAGAATCACTGTATTCGAATCGAAGTATATTTGACTCCTAAACCTCAAGTCTGGGCCCTGGGTATCTACACATCAAAGGTATTCATATAATTCAGGGGTTCCCTTGAAATGTATATTGGATCTTCCAGAATTGTCTGGGTCCTCCCTGGCTCAGACATCAAACCTCTTCAGTGTCCATTCTGGCCTCTCTTCGACACCCCTCCCCACAAGTCCTTCCCTGGCAACTATGCAAGTCAAAGGATCTCCCTGAGGGCATTATGAATGGCTAATCTTATTTCCTGGGATGAAAGCAAATTGTCAAGATAATTGCACCCCAGATCGCCACCGTTTAAAATACCTCCTGTCCTTTGAACTTATCCTTGGGGGGTCTTGATGTGTCAGTTCCAGTAAGACAGCCTTTTCCTTGAACTGACCCTTCCCTTCACATATTTTATATGTAATAACAAAAATCAATACAGCACTAAAACGCACTCAGAGCTGGCTGTCTACATCACACTTAACCAAGCACGTTAGTACAGTGCATAAAAATGCTAGACTGGACGGCGTGAGTGGCTTTCCTTTCGGGACAGGAACCCTGATTTGGATTGGGGAGACAACTATTGCCCCAGTTTCGGTGGTAAAATATCTGGGGGTGTGCCTCACAAAGAAACTATCACAGTTGTGGGAAATCAATCATAAACCTCTACTCTGGAAAATCAAGGAGGATTGCAAAAGAAGGAAGTCTTTACCCTCGTCCTTGATTGGAAGAGCAAATTTAGTTAAGATGTGTGTGCTACCCCGGTGCCTGTACTTATTTCAGACCTTACCTGTGTATATTCCAAATAAGGTTTTTAACAGTCTGATGGGTTCCATCATGACCCTATTGTGGCATGGGAGAAGAAATAAAATAAAACAAGAAATGCTGTGGCAGCCTCTCTCTTGGGGAGGTCTGGGTCTGCCAAATTTGAGACTGCATTACCTGTCGGCTCAGCTAGCTTCTATGCTGGATCTGATTCTGGGGGGAATACATCGCAGAGCATGGGTGGGCTTTGAGAAGGAACATTTTGGAGCACCATTATATGAGGCCTTGTTTGAGCCTTCCATTAAAAAACAAACTGCCAAAACAATATCTAATCCTTTTACCAGAGCAACGATGAGAGCATGGCTGGCCACTCACTCTTTGGAGAGGGTCTCAAGCAAGTAGTTACTTCTGTCACCTTCTCAGAAGTACTACCTGTGAGAGGCATGGGAAAACATAGGGGTGCAAGCACCAGGAACTTTAACTCATGGTTGTAGTACTGGTGCTGTGAGGAAGGGTTTGGATTCATTGGTGACTGGGGACCCACCTGGAGGGATGGAGGTTTGTTCAAGCCTGACGGCCTGCATCCATCCTGGAGGGGAATCCAAGCACTCAATGATAAGTTTAAATGCTACACTGACAAGCATTTAAACTAGCCAAGGGGGTGGCAGGCCAGCAAGGAGGGTACCTACTTGCTCACTCTCCACAGCTAGCAGTGGAACCAGTGAACCGGAGGAGTGGAAATCTCAACAAAGCAGTGTGCAAAAGATGGAGATTAGCACCCAAGATGTGGATAGGCAGAAAAGAGGCAAAATTCAGCAGAAGGGCAGACAGCAAGGAGAACCAGGGATAAAGGACAACCAGGGAAGGGTCTGGAGTAGAACAGCTAAACAGTCTAGGGAGGTCAAATCATGGAAAGCCATGTGTGCCAATGCCAGGAGCCTTACCAACAAGATGGAAGATCTGAAGGCTGTCATGGTGTAGTCAGACCTGGACATTGTGGCCATTACAGAAACCTGGTGTAATGATAACCATGACTGAGATGGCCATTCCTGGCTACAACATATTCAGAAGACTGGGCAGGTAGGAAGGAGGAGGAGTGGCAATTTTATGAAAAATGACGAAGGGCCATAGAGATCCAGGAGGAACAAAATGGGGAGAGATACTGTGGGTTAAGCTGAAAGGAAAATGGGGCCAGCATCCTATGACAGGTGTGGTCTATAGACCACCAGCCCAGGAGGAGGAAGAAACAGATGAGAGTTAATGCTAGCCATCCAAAGGATGGCAGACAAAGAGAGGTAGTACTGGTTGAGACCTCAATATTCCAGACATGTACTGGAGCATCCTAGCAGCAGCATCAACTAAGGAGCAGATTTCTCCTGACTCCTCAGGATGCCTTCCTCAAGCAACTGGTCATGGAACCAACTTCGACAGAAGGCAATACTGGACCTTGTGGTCACAAACAGGGACAGTGGTGGGGGGTAACAGTGGGGAGCACCTGGGGAACAGTGACCTGTCATTGTGGTTTGAAATCACAGAAGGAGCAGAACCAAACCACACAAAAAACACGTATCCTGGATTTTAGGGGTCAGACTTTGGGAAAATGGGGAGATACTTGAAAGAGGCATTTAAGGGAATGGGCAGGAATCAAAGGGTTGAGGAACAGGGCAGTATTTAAAATGGGGATTACAAGAGCAACAGAATTATGCTTTAAGCAGGTTAGCAAGAGGAAAAGGAAGAGGAGACCATTATGGTTTTCCAAAGAGGTAGCAAAAAGTGAAAGCAAAATATTGCATTCAGGCAATACAAAAGACACAGGCAGAAGGGGATAGGAAAAGTACCAGGAGAAGCAAGGAGGCAGGGAGGGCAGTAGGGAAGCCAAAGCTCAGACAGAACGCACATTGCAAAATCAGTGGGTAGAGGGACAAAACCTTTTGCAGGTACATAAGTGAAAAAGAAAGGTAAATGGAGGATAGTGAGACTGAAGTGGGAGGATAGGGGCCACGTGGAGGATGACAACAGTAAAGCTGACATATTGAACAGGTATTTCTGTTCAGTCTTTACTGAGGAAGATGAGGGTAATGGGTCTGAAGGGAGTACAAAGGGTGAGAATGGTGCAGAAATGGACACAAGTCCCTTTACACGAGAAAGGGTCCTGAAGGAACTGGAAGTAATAAGAGTAGATAAAGCAATGGGGCCAGATGGGGTGCACCTCAGGTTCCTTAAAGAATTGAGAGAGGTGGTAGCTGAACCTCTGGCTATCCTGTTTAGCTGATCACTGGAAACAGGGGAGGTACCCAAAGACTGGAGGACAGCAGCTGTAGTCCCCTTATACAAAAGTGGGAACTAAGAGGCAAGGGAACTACAGACCAGTCAGCCTCACCTCGGTAGTGGGAAGAGATCATGGAAGCACTACTAAAGGAGAGATTGGTGGAACATCTGGTTGTCAATGGACTGCAGGACCCAAGGCAGCATGGTTTCACCAAGGGAGGTCATGTCAGACCAACTCATTGAATTTTTGGCTGGGTGACTAGGGAGGTGGATCAGGGGAGGGCAGTGGACATGGCCTATCTGGACTTCTCAAGGCCTTTGACACTGTGCCACATAGAAGACTATTACACAAACTAGGGAATATGGGTGTGGGCAGGACAGCAGTGTGGTGGGTAGGTAACGAAAGCTGGGCAGGCAGGACACAGAGGGTGGTGGTAAATGGCTGTCACTCCACAGAGGGAGGAATGACCAGTGGGGAGCCACAGGGATCAGTGCTGGACCGGTTCTCATTCAACATCTTCATCAGTGACATACGCAGGACCTAGAAGGCAGAATTTCACTGTTCGCTGATGACACAAAGCTCTGTAACAGAGTAGACACACCAGAGGGTGTAGACATAATGAGAAGGACCTGCAGAAATGTGAAGAATGGTCAGGGGTTTGGCAGTTGAAATTCAATGCAAACAAGTGCAAGATAATGCATATGGGGCACAAAACCTGACACAATATGTCAGTTGGGGGTGAGGATATAGCATGCACCAAGCAGGAAAGGATCTTGGGGTTATCATCTCTGATGACCTCAAGGTAGGGAAACAGTGTGACAAGGCAGCAGGTAAAGCAAATAGGATGCTGGGATGCATAGGCAGGGGCATCACCAGCAGGAAAAGGGAGGTCAAAATTTCACTATACAAGACACTAGTGAGGCCCCACCTGGAGTACAGTGTACAGTTCTGGAGATTTTACCTACATAAGGACATAGACAACGGTAGAGAAGGTTAAGAAGAGGGCAACAAAGATGGTACCTGGATTGCATCACAAGTTTTATGAGGACAGGTTGAAGGAACTGAATATGTATTCCCTGGAAGAGAGGAGGGAGAGAGAGGACATGATAGAGACATACAAGTATCTTACAGGGAGGCACGGGTGCAGGAATACACTATTTTAGCGAAAAGATGTTCCAGGACTAGAGGCATGGGATGAAGTTGGAGAGAGGGGCGATTCAGAGGAAATGTGGGAAGAATGTCTTCTACAGACGGGTGGTGGACAAGTGGAACACCCTGCCAGAGGAAGTGGTGGGGGCTGAAACAATCACGGGATTTAAGAATGCATGGGATAGACATAAAGGAATTCTGGAGGTCAGGGGTAAGGGGCAACAGAGTTCTAGGAAAACATAAACTGCACTTACAAACTCAAATGGGCAGACTGGGTGGGCCATAGGCCCTTATCTACTGACACTGTCTATGTATCTATAATAAGGTGCCCGGCCTTCTATTCGCCGGACGCTTCTATCCGGTATATGTTATGGGAGGAAACACTAATCCCAGCCCCAGCCAGAAGGGTCTTATGCTCATGGGAATCCAAGGGTTTAAAATTTCTCTCACAATTAGAAGTGGATGGGAAGCTTAAAACATTTCAAGACTTGTCTAGAGAGTTTCTTCTCCCGCCCGCCCATTTATTCGTCTTCCTTCAGGTGAGAACCAGGTTATTGGAGGAAGGGATACTCTGGGGCAATCCATTACTTTGAAACACTCCCCAACTGAGGAGGCACTATTTCTAGAAGATAAGAAGCCTAGACCTAACCCGATGTCTATAATATATAGGTGCCTTTTGGGGGGCTTGCTGGACCCCTTGGTAGCAACAAAGGGAAAATGGGAAAGGGACCTCTGGCCTGATAGGTTAACAGAAGGTGATTGGCACCTAGTACTATGGAAGGAGGTGGAGTGCTCGAAAAATAACAGACTCCGAGCAGTGCACTTTAACATACTTCACGGAACATATTTCACTCCGGTCAGGGCACATTGAATAGATGCAAATAAATTGGATAGATGCAAATAAATCTGATATATGTTTAAAGTGCAAGGCTGGGGTAGGTACCTTCTATTATTTAGTCTGGGTCTGCCCTAATGTGTTGCAGTTCCGGCAGGAAATAGTTTCCCTCCTGAGCAGAGTTTTGGCTTTTCCTCAAACCCCAACCTAGATCCGGTTTTTATATTGTTGGGGCTGCTGAGACACCAACTTAGGGCGGGAAAGGGAGTGCCCCCCTTGTGGACACTAGACATCACAGTAACAAAGCAAGTTCTTACTCAATATTGAGGAGCAGATAAGACCCTGCCAATTGCTCAGTGGGTTAATTCCTTGTCTCAATGTATGAAACTAGAGCATATTCAGTATAAAGCAAACAATCAAGAAGAGACATATAATCAAATCTGGGTCCTCTGGAACAGGCGATGGCCTTCCGGTGGTTCTCCACCATTTAACGTGGGCTTATATAGAGAATATGTGTATACAGTGTACTTATTTATCAGCTACTTTTACTCGTGTGTGTGTGTGTGTGTGTGTCCCCGACAGGGAGCTTCAAATCCAACTGTTGACCAAGTGACGTTTCCACATTCTTTTATTTTTAAATAGCACCACAGTCAAGATGGCTAGATTCACTCTGGATATGTTTTACGGACTGTATAGAGTTTATGGTTTAAACTTACTGTAATTATTTGGCAGTGATATACCACGTTTCTTAATTTGCTGCCCTGCATGAGATTTATATTCAAATTTCCTGAATTCAGGGAATACTAGTATCTTGTTTCTTAAACCGTGCACTTCTTTGTTCATCTAACCTGTGGATATTTGTCTCGATCTGTATGGATGTATGACTACTGGAACTTGAAAAGTTTATTTATTTATTTATTTTTGACCGGGTAAGTGCACTAGACAAATCCTGCCTATTTTCAGGCATGACCCAGGGAGGGGGATACAGATGAATGCCTACTGACCTTGAACCAGATTAAGCTGTTGGTGGTATTTTTAGCGAATGGGGGAAATTTGGCCAGGACACTGGGGAAATTCCCCTACTCTCCAACAGGGGGACTCCTTGGCCGACTGTTCGCAGGATGGTCAGTCCGGCTGAACCTTTGGAGGAGATGGATGTAGCAAGTACTGGGGAGCAGGCCTCCTCCCCGTGCACTGATTTGCAAGAGGCTGTGGATGCTGCTTTGACTGCGGCTCATTTGTTGGACTTTGATTCTTCTCAGCTACTGGAGGAGCTTGGTTTGGATAACGATTTGCATGACACTACAGGTAAGGAGTTGGAATCTCTGACTCCTGATAAGCAACGCCTTATACTTCAAAAGAAGAAGGCACTGTTACTTGAATTTAAACAATTGGATGCTTCGCTAGAGTGTGGCATTTGCGACTCTGAATCAGTTTTTATGGTTTCTTCTGGCGTTGTGAGTCCGCAGCCCGCTGCTGTGGCGTGTGCCTCATCACGGCAGGCCGCAGGCCTTGTACAGGAGTCGGCTCTACCTGACAGACCTGACCCCCCGGAACTAATTGTGGGTACTGCTGTGTCTTCTGACTCAGCGGTTTATACCCTGACAACTCAGGATGTACTTGTATGCCCTGATACTACTGTTCAGGCTGGCAGTTCTAGCAGCATTGATGCTGTGTGCTGGGAGCCTGAGACACACGTGGTTGCTAGCAAGAAGGTGCATCCCAAGCAGCTCGGTGTCAGCCATTGTTCAGATCCGCCCAACTTGCGAGTTCTTGCTGGGACTTCTCATGAGCAACAACAGAGGCAGGAGTGTACTTTCCCTCTGAATAAATCACGGCGGGGTTGGAGTAAGTCGGGCATGCTTCCTACACAACATTTGCCAATGCCCCAGGATAACTCTACTGTTTTCAACTGAGTTACGGATCAGGATATGGTGGATGGCTCTGAGTGGTCTCCTGGTCAGGCATTACAGAACGCAGGTTGGGAACAAAAAGCCAATGGGACTTGGGTTCCTGATACCTCAGCCCCTACCTGCCCCGGGTCCAGTGTTTCAACAAATCTTCCTGTGGCCACCAACAAACTTGTTGACATGAGCTCCAACAATCCCCGGGGTAAGAACTGTAATACTACTGATGCACAAGTGACTGTTCCTGCTGTAGCTGATGTTGAAGTGCAGAATATATCTGTGGGCCCACTTAGGTTAGGTCTTACTGACCAAATGTGAAATGCTGAAGGCAGAGGGGATGGTCCAGTGTTGAAAATGTCTGATTTATTTCAGAACAAAGGTGAGCCGGCTCCACAACGCAATGCAGTGAGGTTGTTGTATAAAGGAGGTATGGTGGAGCCTCAGACAGAGTTTTTATTGCTAGGCGAGTTATTGAAGGGCTCTTTTAAACTTTTTTCCTCTGAAATTTTTGTACTCCTGCATTTGGGCAATCATAATTTTGATACTAGTTTTAAAAATGTGTCAGGTTTGGATAGATTCTGGGCCCATTATGATAAGTTAAAAACACCTTTATGGGTACCTTTTCATGCCTGCACTTTATCCAGGCCAGCAGTTAAAACCATTACGATTATGTTTAAAAATGAGGACGTGAATATCGAGGATATTCTTTATTGGTTACGGCAACGTTGTGAGATATTAAATAGGCCTAGTCCTACTCTTGATAGTGAGCAGATTTGGGATGTTGGGTGGAGGGTTCAAGTTAAATTAATTATGACAAATACTGGCCCTGTTCACCTGCCTAGTACTTTTTATTTGGGTAGGGATAGAGTTGCTATTTTTTTATGCAGGTCAGCCTTGTTCCTGTTTTAAATGTAGGGACAGAACACACCTGAGTTCAGCCTGTAATACAGTAAAAATGGTAGTCTACTTTAAATTGGTCATGTTTCAGAAAATGTTTAAGTTTGTTTTGCTGTAATCTTTGTGAGCAGACTGGTCATTCTTATGGCAGGTGTCCCTGGCTTCGAGCAACAGGAGGATTGTCCCTCTCATGAAGGGCTTATAAACATAGCCCAGCAAATTCATGCTAGAAAGAAAATCGCTGACTTAAGTGCCAGGAATGAGGTGAGAGCACAAGGACAGGACACTGTCTTGGTTCCCCAAGAGAATTGGCCCTCTGTGTCTGTGGCCCTTCAGCCTGAGATGAGACAGGATTCTATACCAGCTTTCAAGGGAGACCCTATTTCGGAACCTGTTGTTCCACTGGTGACTGATAGCACTGGCTGTTCTTCTATAGTGATGCCCCCGGATGGTGATGGGTTTAAACTTGTTGTTCAGACTAAGAGGTCTAGGATTGGTAAAGTGGTGTCTAAAAAGGTTGGAGGGATGGACAGAGTTGCATCTCCTGGGTCCTGGAAAAGTGTAACAGTTTTGGCTTTGCATTCAGAGGATGAGGATTCAGAAGGGGAAGGACTGACTCCTCTTCTGTTGTTTCTTGCACTGATGTTGAAGAGGGCGGGGGTGTGTACTCCATAGCCACTCGGACAAGGCACAGACAAAAGAAACAGGCCTCATAATTACCTTGCATCATGAGATAGTCTGCTGACCTTTCTGATCAACTCTCCATTACTTCTGTTAATGTCAATAGCATTAAAGGGGATAGGAAATTGGATGGTACCTTGTATTCTCTTCAAGAGCATGCTTCTGAAATTACCTGTGTTTTGGATACCAGATTAAAAAGTGGGGGTGAACTTTCCCGGGCCTCGCATGCGTGGCATTTAGGGTCCTCTTTTTGGATTTATGTGATGGTGTGGGGATTCTATTGGCTAATAATGATCTCATAGTCACTAGATTGGTTGACATTAGTCCGGGGCGGGCTTTGTTGTTAGATATTTCTTACTTTTTTGATAGGTTTTGGTTAATTGCCACTTATGCCCCTCAGACCAAGGCTCTTAGGGCTGCATTAGTTAAAGACATTCATCCATTTTTGCAGACTTCCAGACTTGTCCTATGGGCAGGAGATTTTAATTGTAGTTTGCACCAAAAAGATAGAGGGTTACAGACAGACAAGCTCTTTGGTGACTCTGTAGGCATTGTTAAACATCATTTCTACTGCTGCACTGCAAGATTCCTATCGTAGTTTGCATGCCTCAGGGGTTTTTACCTTTTTTCAAGGAAAATTAAAGACTCAAATAGATTTTATTTTTGTGTCCAAAATTTGTAAAGTATTGTCTAGTAAGACTATACCTATGGAATACTCAGATCATGTCACTCTTTGTACACGGATCTCCTGGCAGGACACCCAAAGGTGTAGAAAGCCTAAATGGAGGCTGAATGAGTCTGTTTTATCGGATACTAAAACTCAGAAGTTTTGGCTACGAAACTGGAAAGCCAGATTGTCAGTAGCTGACTGCTATGAGGATCTTACAGAGTGGTGGGAAGATACTAAAAAAATCATGGCAGGAACTATTCAAACATAGATCTCATCAGGTGCATACGGACAAACATTCAAACTATTTACAGTTGAGACAGCAGTTGCACCGATTGATTTCATTATCAGAAACTTCCTCTCAGGATTTTGGGTCACAAATCCAGATTATTAAGACAGTTACAAAAGTTTCAATATAACATCTTTGGGGCAGGAGGCAAAACTTGGGATGCATGCTGGGAAACATAGTATTGACCCTTACAGGGACTGTAAGGAACGGGTAAAAGATAGAATTATTACGGAATTACTTTCCTTAACAGGTGTACCTGTTTCCTCTCCTTTAGGCATTTTAGGTATTGTACAAGCTCGGGCTCAGAGGATGTTTGGTGAGAAAGTTCATGCTACCACTGATGGTGGCTTTTTGGATGGTTTGCATCTTCCACAGGTAGGCTTAGAGGATCTTGCCATGCTTACTGATGAGGTTACTATCAGCGAAGTGGAGCAGGCAATTGATAGTTTAAAAATAGGCTCTGCCCCGGTACTGATGGCATAGGTGCAGCCTTTATAAATGTTTAAAGATCACCTAGCCCCCAGCTTTGCATTTTGTGGCACTACATGTTACATGACTACAGATTGGCTTCTCTACGAAAGACGCCTGTACTAGTGCTGATACATAAGAAGGGCCCTTCTGTGGATATAAATAATTGAGACCTTTAAGTCTGCTGAATACAGATGTTAAAACTTCTAGCTAAACTGTTATTGGGGTGGCTTAACAAAGTAGC
Organism: Neoceratodus forsteri; assembly: GCA_016271365.2. NCBI lineage: Eukaryota > Metazoa > Chordata > Ceratodontiformes > Ceratodontidae > Neoceratodus > Neoceratodus forsteri. The sequence goes on along the minus strand of CM057453.1, from coordinate 147,966,312 downwards.
ACAATATATAATTAGTGATGTACAGACTTGTGCTGTTCAGGGTAACAACAAAAGGATAATTTGATTTTGCTTCAGGAACTGTTCTATCAAAGGAGAGCAGGCGGGATTGTCTGGTTGGATAATTAGTATTGATCGGAAAAAGCCTTTGATCGCTCTCCCATGATTTTTGTTCCTGGTATTAAAAACTTTGGTATTCCAGAAATGTTTATAGGTTGGATAAAATTATTGTACAGGGATGTGGTTGTGATTCTAATGTGAATGGTTGTATGGGGATAAAAATTATTATACTACAGAGATTGTTGACAGGGTTGTCCTTGAGCCTTACTATGTTTCTGTATGGATATTTTTACTAGGTTATGTCTACATAATTAGGATAATAGGGCTAGGTTGCCTCATTGTTCACAGCCCATAAAAATGTTGACCTATGCAGATGATGTGGTGTTAACACTAGCCCCCCCAAACAGATGACTATGCTTTGAAATCTGTATTTCAGGTTTTTTTCTGCAATTTCAGGTTCCCAAATTAATTTTTGTTAAAAGTAGAGGGGTACCTTTGGGTCAGACTCCCTTACGTATCTCAGGTACTATTGCAGGAATTCACATTACTACATAGCCTCTGAAAATTTTGGGTGTTGTGTTTGGTTCACCTAATGCTGCTGTTTTAAACTGGGAGGCAGTTATTGCCTGAGCAGACAGGGTGCTTTTGGGATGGAGACAGAAAGACATTGGTAAATTGAAATGTGTTTGGTTGATTAAAACTTCATTGGTTCCTATTTTTTTGTACATTGCTTATGTTTATCCTCCTCCTAAGGAAGTACTAACTAGGATCTATAGTTTATTTTTTCAAGGTCTCTGGGGTTCCAGGTTTAATCCTGTGAAACGTAGCTTCACTTATCGATCCAAAGCTGAAGTGGGGTTAGGTATGATTGACTCCATTGCCTTCTTTTGTAGTATTTTTTTGGACTATAACTTTGGGAAGTGTCTCCAACCTGGAGCTATAGTTTGGAAAGAATGGTTAGATTATTGGGTGGCACCTAATGTTGAGCCATGGCAACAGATGAGGCCCAGATTGCTAGGTAAGACACGGCCCATGCCGGAGTATGGTTTGGAGGGAATTAGATGGGCTCTACAAAGGAAATTAACTCCAGATGTTATACTTATTGGAGACAGAAAAAAGTTGTATCAGCACATTTTGAATTATGAGACTACAGATGTTCTGGAATTTCCTTTATGTCCAGCACAATGGAAGCAGTACGTCCTAAAACAATTAATCCTAGGATTCCATTGTAGGCATGGGACTGTGTGTGGTTGGGGAATTATGGGAGACTAGGGGTAAAGGGCAATAATAAACATAAGCAGCTTTCAGATAGATATTGTCCGAGGGATACTTGTACTCGGATATTAGAAACCCAGAGTCATTTGTTTCTAGAGTGCAGATTTGCTCAGTTGTTTTGGGGTATTTGAGCTAAAGAGTGGGGAGAGCAATTGTTTTTGAAGTTGCAGTACACTGAGAGTATGTATGGTAACAATCCAGGACTGCTTGGAAAAGATCATAAGGATACCATCTATGTTCTATTTGTTCTGATTACATATCATTTATGGCAAGCTAGATGCCTGTGGGTCCTACAGCAAAAATGGATTCATCAGAATGCAGTATTTCTGAATGTGAAAAAGCCACACAACTATTGTTTCGTGATGATTTGTATAAATATCCTCTATCTAGAGTTGCTCATTTATGGTTAAACTGTAGACATTGGTGTGACTGATTTATGTCCTGTTTTTGTTCCTGGCACATGACTTGATTTTGTTATGTATGTATTATTTAAGATTCTGTATTCTCTTTGTATTGTTTGCATGTATTGTAATTCAGTCCTCCTTTTCTAATAAAAATTCCCCTACTCTGTAGGAGGCTCCCTTACATTCTGGCATTCCACCAAGATGGCTGTCGATGGAGGAGATGTGGAGGACATGGAAGTGTTGGAGGCAGTGGAGTTGGTCTCCTCCCCTGTCTCTGTTCTGAGAGAGACCACGTCTTCTACAGATATTATGCTGCATCCTGCTGGAAGTATTTCTTCTGTGTCTTTGGCTACTTCCCCTGCTACTACTGTGGATAACTGTGTGGTGAATTCGACCATGGATCCTTTATCTATTCCCCTGGCTATACCTGCAATGTCTACTAGCCCCGCTACTACGACTATATGTGAGTCTTCTCTTGCCATTTCAATGGATGTGGATGTATTGCTTCGAGCTGAAGAGCAGCGCTATTTTGCTGCTAGACAGCGCTTGTTAGCCCTTAAGACTCAGCCTGGTTCTTTGCCTGCTATTCATGACTCACCATCTAAGACTGCAATTTCTGATGCCTCCTTGCTGATTCTGACACTTCCACATTCTTTACCTGGTTCAGCGGACCCTCCTCACTCCCGACCGCCTGCACAGACTGCACCTCTCGCTCCGCTTCCTTCAGGAATTTCTTCTGTACTGGTATTTTCTGCTTCATTACCTCCCTCTGCTCTACCTGAAACCTCACAATCAACAGACTGGTCCATTGAGTCGGCTGTGGAAGCGGCGGGGTGGGAGAAGGACCCAACTGTCGGGACTTGGCATTCTGGTCCTTCCCCGATCTGTACTAGGCCACCCGAGTCTGACAACTTACTGACCGATCCTGCTTTGAAGGTATCTGATGATTCTATTGACCTTTCCTTGCCTGCCGAACTCCTTTTGATTCAAAACCCGACTTTGCGTTTTGGCCCTTCTACCTCGACACTTCATGACCACCAGACTCCTCGGGACCCAGGGTCTCGCCCTGCTCCTACTGTTTCCACTGTTCCTACTCCTAAGTCATATGCTTCATGTTTTCAACCCCCTATACATCAAGCAAAGAGACACAACGCTGTTTGGCTGCAGTATTTGGGGGGCTTGTCTGACTTCCCTGACCGTTTTTTTGTAGGTCGCACCTTTTTGAAGGATTCCATGCAATTTGCTGCTTTTGAAATACACACTTTAATTCATGTTTCTTCAGAGTCCCATTTTGATGTCAGTTTTAAAACTGTAACTGGTTTAGAAAAGTTTTGGAGAAAATATTGGGAACTTAAAACTTCTCCTTTATGTGCACCCTTTAATGCCATCCCCTTAACTAAGCCAACAAAGAAAACTGTTACTATTCTATTTCGTAACGAAGGTGTGAGTCTCAATGATATTACTGTATGGCTGAAGCAAACATGTACCCTGCTTTCTAACCCTGAGGCTGTTTTTGATTCTGAGAATCTTTGGACAGGCAGGTGGAAAGCGAGGGTTATGCTTCGCACATTATATACTGGGATCCAATATCTACCAAATAGCTTTATGCTAGGGAAAGACAGGGGAGTTCTTTTTTAACCCGGTCAGCCTAAAGCATGCTACAAATGTGGCTCTCAGAACCATATTAGCAGCATTTGCGACAGGTTCAAATGCTCTGTCTGTGGAACCACTGGCCTCACCGGTTCTCAATGTGTGGATGAACCCCTTTGCATCCTTTGTGACGAATTGGGACACACCTTCCAGACATGTACTTGGGCAGCTCATAACTCCCCGACTCTTGCTAATGGGGAAGAACGATTAATTATTACTGTTGCATAACGTTCCCGTTTGTCTAACACTCTTTCTAAACCTCAACGCATACTCCCCTCGCTCTCTTGTACCTGCTATTGACCCATCTTCTGTATTGCAAGGACAGCCTGTTCCTATTTCTTCTTCGAAGCCACAGGTCCCTACTGTTGCTCTCCCTTCTCCTGCCACTGATCTTGCTGTTTCTACCTCGGAAGAGGTATCTGTTTCTGTACTTCCTAGCACTTCTGGGACTTCCATGCCCCCCCCCCCAAGCCTTTTATTAGAGTAACACGGGGATCGAAGAGAGGGACTTCTCCTTCCTCTAAGGCCCTAAAATCCTCTACTGTGACTCATATAAATAAATTTGTGGTTTTACGCCACCCTCAGGACAATACAGACTCTGACACGACCTCTGTTCTCTCTTCCCACCCTGATGTAACTACTGACATGGAGGTAAACATTGACAATATTGGTTCTCAAAAGAGGAAAGCTAAGGCAAAACTGAAACATAGGGAAGATACCCCTAGGAAAGGCAGGCCCAGGTGAATTCTGTTTTTTTTTTTTTCTCTCTTTTGCTTTTACACGTGTCTTCTGCTTTCTCAGTGCATACTGTTAACGTTAACAGTATTAAGAAGCACACTAAGAGGGATGCAGTTTTTTCCTTTTTGTCCAGCTTGACAGCTGGCCTCATCCTTTTACAGATGTATGTTTCCATACTCTTCCAGAAATTTCCAAGGCCACATGTGCCTGGACCTCTGGACTTTCTTTTTGGTCCTTTGGAAAGGACTCTTGTTCCGGTTTGGGTGTTTTGTTTAGTATACCTGATGTTACTGTCATAAAACTGTTGGATGTACACTCTGGCTGGCTTCTTTTATTAGATGTTTTGATTTCTTCTGTCCCTTTCTGGATAATCAATGTCTATACCCCCCAAATAAAAACCCCATAGGACTGAACTACTGAAACTTATTCAGCCTTATTTATACATGTCAATGCATGTGATTTTTGGGGGTGATTTCAATTGTGGGTTGTCCACCAAAGATAAGACTTCTACTTCTAGGACTACTAAGTTGTTTTGTGACATGAATTTTCTCAAACAATTGCTTCTCTCCACAGGTTTACAGGATGCATATTTATCTTTTACGGGTCAACATACTCCTACTTTTCACAAGGGCCCCCTTGCAACCCGTATCGATTTTTTCTTTATTTCTTCCCATCTCCAACTTTCTGATGCTGTTATTCAGGTTGCAGAATTTTCAGACCATAATTTATTGTCTATTTCTTTAGGCCCTTCCCTAAAATCTCAATTTGGTCCTGGCATTTGGAAACTGAATGCTTCCCTGTTATCTGATTCACGTTTGTTATGCCACTTGACCAATTACATTCACAATCGGAAGTCTGTATTTTTTTTATATGATGCCCCTTGGATCTGGTGGCGGGAAATGAAGTCTGGACTCCAGGCTTTATTTAAAAACTATAGTAAACATCACCATGATTCCCTATATTTTCTTTATCACACAAACAGACGGCAACTTCAGAAATTGCTTACTTTGTCTCATGAAACTGGCCATGATTTCTCCACCCAAATTAGTAATCTTAGGAAACGCCTGTTGGACTATCACCTTCTGAAGGCTACTTCTGTCTGGCACCAACAGCATTTTGGGACCTCTAGTACCAGTGACACTGTATGTCCATATGCTACTATTCGAAAAAACGTGGAGTGCAAAACCTTTGATAAACTATTTGATGATGCTTTCTCCGAACTTACTGCTATTTCGGATATCAGACACCATGTTACCTGTTACACACAACAGCTATTCGGTGCCATGCACCCCCCCCCGCATCCATTCCAGACTACCTTTCCTTTTTACAAATTCCTGATATACCCTCCTCTGTTGTGGACATGTTAAATGCTGAGATACACGCACATGAAATAGAAGCAGTAATCAGGTCTTTACGTCCCGGAGTGACACCTGGCCTGGATGATCTCTCCAGTGAGCTGTATAAAACCTTTTCTACTGACCTGAGTTTTGAATTGGCTGCAGTTTATAATTCCATACTACAGTATGATAATCTTCCTTTAGATTGTAACATGGGCTGTTTGTTTTACTTACATAAAAAGGTGATAGGAGACTGCTCTCCAATTGGAGACCTTTGTGCCTCTTAAATACTGATTTTAAAATATTGACTAAAATCTTAGCACTCAGACAGACTTTCCAAATTGGCCACCTATGTGATCTCCACCGCACAATCTAGCAGTGTCCCTGGGAGATGCATTCAGGACCATCTTATTTTACTTAGGGAAATGATTGAACGTGGAAACTCTAATGTTTTACATGGTTTCATTTTTTCATTGGACCAGCAACAAGCTTTTGATTCTGTACATCATGACTTTTTATGGTCTACTCTTCGCCATTATAAAGTCCCGATTATACCCTTGCCAGACTTCAGTTGCTATACCCTCTGCAACTATTGTTCCCTAGTTAATGGATGGAGGCCTATAGCTTCCTCTACACAGAGGAGTTGAGACAAGACTGCCCCCTTAGTCCACTTTTATATGTTTTCTTTTTAGATCCCTTACTTCGTTCCATTAACTCGGCCCCAACAGTTATGCCACTTCCCTCTGCCCCCTATTCTGTTTTGGCTTATGCAGACAATATGAGTTTGATGGTGGCCAGTGCTGCTTCTGTACATTCTGCATTATGGCATTGTTCCAGGTTTGGGGCTGTTTCTGGTGCGGCCCTTAGTCTTGCTAAATGCGTAGGCCATAGGCTGGGTCCCCCAATTCCTGGTGAGTTTACTGTTGACCTTAAGATTTGTGAAGAGCCTATTAGAATTTTGGGCATTTTGTACGGCAATGGTCCTTTGGATGTCCTTAACTGGACACCCAAAATGGAATATGCTCAAACTATGGTTTCACATTGGAATTCATGGCAGATGAGTAAAAAAAGAGGATTTATATGATTAAGACCTATTTACTTCCCCTATTTCTCTTTCTAGCTTATGTTCCCCCCCCAACACAATTTGAAACCAGATTGCTTAGTCTTTTTTTTCAGGCCCTATGGGGTAGCCGCCTGAACCCCATTAAACGCCTTATTACATATCTACCTATTTGGGACGGAGGCTTAGCCATGGTCCAACCTGTTTTTTTTTTATACTAGTTTATTTTTGTTCCATAATGTTAGACCTCTACTAGGTAACCAGGATCGAGGGTGGAAACCTTGGTTTCTTGAGTCCTGGTGGTCCTTGGTTTCACAAATGGGAACTCAACAAACTGGCAGTTTTGATGCATTCCCCCCAGATTCTAGCTTATGTTAGGGACATTTGTTTTTGTCTGAAACAGTGTCAGATTACCAGCCGTATGCTAGGGACTGTTTCTAGGAAAGCATTGTATAAATATTTAGTGGACTGAGTCTGTTTGGATATTGTTGTTTTTCCCAAATGTCCCTCCAACATCCTGCCCTGTTTTACTCATTAGTCCGTAATTGTAGGATTCCCCAAAAGATGTGGGACTTACATTGGCTTAGCTGCCATGAACGTATCTACGTTAAATACAACCATAAACACAAAACGCTACAAGATAGGTTTTGTTCTAGACCTGACTGCCAGCAACAGGAAGAAACTATTTCACACTTTTTTTTTCCTTGTACCTTTAATGCTACCTTTTGGACCTTATTAGCTGCCAGATGCTGTGAACCTTTGTTTGCTTCAATTAATTATGAAATATTGATGTATGTTTTTCTCCCCCCCTTGGTCTCATTGGAACGTAAACACTTTGAATCTGCTTTTTGTGATCATCAAATGGCATATATGGCATGCTCGATGTTTATTTAATTTGCAGAATCAGGATGTGCCTCTTCTTACCATTATTCAGAGAACTGAACATGATTTGAAAGACGTATATTTCTCTGAAGCAGAACATTTAGCATCTGAATCCTTGTTGGAATTATGGACATTATTACCTTGGATTACTGATTTTCCTGTTACATAATTATTTTGTGTATTTATATTTTCTCCGTATTGTTTTTGTCTTCTTTTCTGTTCAGTTGATTTTCAATAAAAGCTTCCCCTACTCTGCCTGCAGGGGGCCTTGCTTCCTGTGAGCAGAGGGGACCCTTTTGTCTGCGGTACCAAGATGGCAGATGACAGTGTGGTTGCTGGTGGAATTGCTGGAGATATTTTGGATTCTGACCTGACTAAAGCTTCACCCATGGAGTCAAAAATACCTGACATTACCTCTGAAGAACCTACAAGGCTGCAATCAGCAGGAAGAAATACTGAAGGTACCACTTTAAATGAATTGCCAGACAATCATCAATAAGACTTGCCTTAGACACCACTTTATCCAGTTTCAGGCACTCAGAGCACTTCTAATGACATGGAAAATTATCTGTGAAGCATGTATTCTGCACAGAAGAACTTTCTTATTGGTCTAATGCACTCTGATTCACAGTTTTCCTCACAGCCTTTTTTGTCAACTTACCCTGCAGCAGCCGCTTCTGATTCAACTCCTAGCATCAGAAACGTCACAAACTCTGCATCGGGAGCTCCTCTCTCTTTGCATCCATGGGACAGTCATCGCACCACAGAGGACATTGAGAGCATTTGGTCACTTGTGGCAGCGCTCAGTTCTGCTGGCTGGCAGCAAAATTCAGAAGGAGCACCCTGGACCTCCCCAAGGGTTGTTTTAGCCCAGGAAATCATCTCCGAGGCACGCAATGAACTCCGATCTTCAGAAGACACACCATTACCGACTAAAACAACTCTGAAACCAGCATCTTTCACTAGTAACGCTGCAAGCACACCAGCCATCTCCCAGATAACGCCTGATATCACAGATACCATCATGGGCCCCAACTTAGCCAGATGTGAATCTACTTCATTCTCCTCGACTTCAGAATATAATTTAGCAAGTGCATCTGAGCCACTTAGTCCACAGCCTGCAGGTGAGGACACTAACTCGACCCCATTTAAACTCGGTGACCTATTCACTAACTTAGGTGAGCCAGCACAGTGACGGAATGCTGTACGTATGAAGTTCATGGGGGACATTGCTACAAGCCCTGACAGAAGAACTGTATTGCATAGTATGTTGCGGGACTCTTTAGGGATAGGGGCAACAGAATTATTTGCCTTTATTCACGTGCATGGGGAATCTGTGTATGACTTAAGTTTTAAAAATGTGTACACTTTGGAGAAATTCTGGGAAAAATATGAGCATGTAAAACATCTGCTACTCTGGGCGCCCTTTATGGTCATCCGCCTCTCGAAACCAACTGTGAAAATTGTTACCTTACTGTTTCGTAGTGAGGAGGTGAGCATAGCAGATGTCCAGTACTGGCTCAGGCAGCGCTGTGATATACTAGAAGCCGCTCAACCTATTTTGGACGGGGACCTAGTATGGACTGGGGGATGAAAAGTAAAGGTACAACTTAAAAACACGAATAAAGGTATCTCTCATTTACCAGGCAGCTTTCACATAGGCAGGGACTGTGGCTTATCTTTTCACCCTGGACAACCACGGACCTGTCATGAGTGTGGTGCTCGCACCCACCTGAGCAGCACTTGGGACAAGCCCAGATGCACTCTGTGCTTATCCTATGGACATGTGAGTTTAGGTTGTCCAAACCCTCTATACTGCAATCTGTGTGACGAGCTGGGGCACTCCTATCATCAGTGCCCTTGGGGGGATCATAATAGGCTTGACCGCCCTCCCCAGGACCAGACAGCACTCATAATGGATTCCCAGACTCATGCCTTACACTGCAGGGAGGCCCCAGCCCCTGCCACTTCTACCCTGGCACAAGAACCTCCTCTCCACTGAGGTCTGAACCTACGGCCAGACAAGGGGACATTCCCAAGTCCCCTGGCACCCATCTAGCAGCAGTACCCCCTTGTGAATCAGTCCCTGCTAGTACCCAGGCTACCATGCCTCTCTCCCCCAAGGGACTCAGACCATTTTGTGGTAATCCTCCTTCTAAATAGGGTAAAGGCAAATGAAACGCAGAAGCTTCCACCCCCAAGAGAACAAATCATCACGAGGAATAAATTTCAGGCCTTAGCCAAGAGATGGCAATGGGGAGACACGGAAGGGGAAGATGGAGACTCGGATTCTTCTCTAGCCTCTTCCTCCCGTATGGACTTCTCCTCTGACTCCCAGCTTGATTCCCCTCTTCGGCAGATGGAGGTAGGACCCATGCTAACATTACCTGACACTAGCTCCACCAGAATGGCACTGTACTTTCTGGGATGCACCACCACCAAGGACTCTGCTGCTTCACCCTAAATACATGCAGCGTTAAATCCTATAGAAAACAACTCTCTACAATGCAGTACCTTTCTGACTTACGCCATGACATCTATTTCCTCCAGGACACCAGTTTGAAATCTCCCCATGAGCTTTCTCAAATTAAAACTCATTGGCATCAGGGATCTTCCTTCTGGTCATATGGAGAGGATTGGTGTGATGGCCTGGGTATTTTGTTTGCAAATTTAATTTCCAATTTCAGGTTGGTAGACATAGCCCTTGGGGCGAGCCATGCTTGTAGACTACCTTCAACAACACAAACTCAGGCTCATTAATGTATATGCCCCCAGAGTATTGCCTCAAACAGACCTATTTAACAGAATACACCCATACCTGTATTCCAGCCGACAAATCTATATGGGAGGAGATTTCAGCTGTGGTCTTACTCTCTCAGATCAGGGTGACTCCACCCAAAAACCTTTCGCAGATTCAATTGCCCTGAACAAAATTATTCAGACTGCTGCCCTCATAGATGGACATAACACAGTACATGGTCCAGGTGGTAAAACCTATCATAGAGGTCCATATGCTACCAGGATAGATTTTCTTTTTGTCTCATGGAATATTTCAGTCACACAGGCAAGAATCATACCCTTTGAGACTTCAGACCATCTGGGGATCTCTCTGGTTTGCTCCCCCTGAGTGAAATCTTTTCCTGGCCAACCCCACCCTAGGTGGAAATTGAATAGTTCATTGTTGACAGACCTGGCCATTTCAATGCATTGCACAGACCTTCTAAGGGCCAGGCTGTCCGTAGTGGAAGTATATCATTCCCCTCTGCAATGGTGAGAAGACACTAAGAGTGATATCAAGACTTTCTTCCTATGTACAGGGAGGAAGAGAACACTGAGTTCATATCTTCAGTACCTTACTCTCAGACAGAAACTACAACAGGCCATATCTCTTTCTTTCACATCCCAGATGGACTACTCTCACACAATAAAGTCCATTAAGGAAGAAATGGAACAGTTCCAGTATGACCGAGCACATCCTTTACGGATGGAAGCTCAACATGGGACGCAATGCTCCGGTCTCTCCTTAGATATCTATAAAAGTTGCACTGACAAGCTAAATGCAACCCACACAGAGGAACTTTTTGATCCTGCTTCCAATACCCCCCACAATCCCTTGCTGGACATAAAGCGTATCGCCAGCTCTTACATAGCTACGATGTTTGGCACCACAACTCCTGTGGATAGTATCATACCTTTCCTTTCAGGTATTTCTATTCCTCCTCCATCCCAAGATACATTGAAACATCTCCTTAAGCCTATAACACTAGAGAAAACCCAGCAGGCTATAAAACACCAAAAGAAGTGCACTTCCCCTGGATCAGATGGTCTTACTGCAGAATGATATATATACAGTTTATGTTATTTTTTGGCCCCTTTCTGACGTTAATATATAATACCATCCTAAGAACTAATATTACTCCTAAAGGATTTTCTGATGCTATTATGATTTTATTATTCAAGAAAGGGAACAGAGCCGATATACGGAACTGGAGACCACTAAGTCTGCTAAAAGTAGATTATAAAATATTCACTTCCATCTTGCTCAATAGGATGCTCCCTGTTGCTGCTCAAATTATTTCTGAGGTGCAGACTTGTGCCCTTCCTGAAAGATCTATCCTTTCCAACCTATCCCTCATTCGAGACATTATTTCAAACAGTACCCCCTCTTCACCTGCCCTGTTAATCTCATTGGATCCAAAAAAGGCTTTTGACCGGGTCAACCATGTTTATTTGTTCCAGGTTCTTGCACACTACTATGTTCCCCAGAAATTCTTCTCTTGGCTTAAACTCTTATATAATACTGCTTGGATACAACCCCATATAAATGGTTCTCCATGTCCCCCATTTTTAGGCCTTAGAGGAGTGCGACACAGCTGCCCCTTAAGTCTTCTTCTATATATTTTCCAACTGGACCCTTTATTACCAACCCTACTGCTGCACCCATCTTTACCTAGAATCTCTCCCCCCACTGGAAGACCTCTACCTCCAGTATGCGCATATGCTGATGATTTGTGCATTTGTACTACTCCCTCTCTTCAGGGGACAGTACTTCCGCCTATTTTCAAAGCATTTGAGACAGCTTCAGGCTCCAAAATAATATAGCGAAAAGCACAGCACTAGTGCTGCTAGCTTCAGCCAGCATGGACTTACCAACGCATATTGTAGATATCCCTCTGGCAATCGCGCCAATAAAAATCCTGGGCTTACATTACGGCACCTCAGATGATGCCAGCTATAACTGGAATATAGTATTAAATAGAGCAGCACACTCCCTTTCCTTTTGGAAAGGACATAGCATTGCAAAACGGAAAAGTGTTTTTATTGAAAACTTTAATACTTCCCCTCTTCTTACACTTGGCATCAGTGTTTCCAGTCCCTTTTTCTCTGGAGGCAAGAGTTTATAATGTTTTTTTCAAGGCTTCTGGGGCAGCAGTTTAAATCCTGTAAAAAGATCATACACATACATGGACTATTGTCATGGTGGGGTAAGGATGCTGAACCTGATAGTATTTTTCTATAGCTTATTCCTGAAAATCAAGATACTCCACGCCCCACACCTTTTTTGGCATTTAATTATATATTCTTTTACCACTCAGATATGCCAAATATGGCAACAATTCCCACATGACATCCTTAGGAACTTCAGAAAACTAGGTATCCCCAGCTTCCTCTTCCCCCCTTTTCTGAAGATTTGGCAATGGAAACTCTCCCCTGCACATATATTGACTAAAACCAGGAGACAGCTTCATAACTTTGTTTTAGATATCCATCTTTCTGACTTACCACAGATAGTATCAACACAAGGCTCCCTTCTGGAAAGTACAGTTATGTAAGAACTTACCGTAACAGTAGATCTTCGAGAACAGCTCTTGCAGCAGGTTACACCATTAGGACTGAAGCTGGCAGGTGCCAGGACCCCACAGAAATTTTCTAGCTAGCAGTATCCAATGGGCTTCGGCCCCGACGTCAGGCATCATACAAAAGGAGGAGGTCCCCCAGAATTCCTAGTTCTCCTGCTGGAGATTCTTGGCCGCTAGATGACATCAGAAATGGAGACTGAGGATCCGCCTTCAAAGAAGGTATTCAGAGCGGTGTTACAAACACCAAATACTAGGTAGTGACTTAATGGAACAACTCTACCTCCAGAGGGGATGGCGAAAGGGAAACTACCTGCTGCAAGAGCTGTTCTCGAAGATCTACTATTACAGTAAGTTCTTACGTAACTGTACTATCTTACTTCAAGAAACAGCTCTTGCAGCAGGTTACACCATTAGAACTGATTCCCAAGCAATTCTGGAATTCCATCTTAAATGGGAGGAGGCTAGGCAGAGATTGCGAGTTGACTGAGGCCTAGGACAGTAGTCCCTGAAGGATTGCTAGACCAAAACCAGCTCTTCGCCATGAAGCAACGTCCAGACTATAATGCCTGATGAAGGTGTGCACGGTGCTCCAAGTAGCTGCTGCGCAGATGGCTGAGGTGGACACGTTCTTCAAAGCAGCAAAGGAGGTGGCCACCCCTTGTGGAATGGCCCCTTACTGAGTCCGGCAGAGGCTTGTTAAGTTTTTGGTAACAGAACATGATGCAATGCATAAGCCATCTCAAAAGAGATTGTTTGGAGACCGGAACATTCAGCATCCTATGGGCGAAGGAGACAAAAAGCTGATCAGATTTACAGTGTTGCCTGGTTCTGGTCAGGTAGTATCTTAGACACCTATGCACATCGAGAGTGTGCAGCAAAGCCTCTCGTCTATTGGAGTATTTTGGAAAGTACACTGGTAGGTCGATATCCTGATTTAGGGTAAGGGCTGAGACCACCTTAGGCAGAAATTTTGGATTTGTCCTTAGGGACACCCTTTCCTGGTGAAAAACCAAATAAGGTTCTTTGCACATAAATGCATGTAGCTCAGAAATCCTTCTGACCAAAGTAACAGCAACTAAAAATAACATCTTCCATGCCAGAAGACGTAGTTCGCAATCCGCGGCTGGTTCAAAAGGAGGCAGCGTAAGCTGCTCCAGGATGAAGGGTAGGTCCCATGGAGGAATGGGATCCTTGATCGGAGGCCTAAGGCGGAGAACGCCTCTCAAAAAGGCATGTGCGGTTTCCAACTGGGATATGTACCACAGACCTATAGGTACGTGATAGGCTGAGATGGCACAGAGGTGTACTTTTATCGAGGAGTAGGCCAAGCCTGCCTGAAATGGGGACAGGAGGTAGTCTAATACCGAACCCTCAGAACAATCCAGTGGGGAAAGTCCCTATGCTTGAGCCTAGAGACAAAAATCTGCACCATTTCATGGCATACATGGCATGAGTGGCCGGTTTTCTAGCAGCCGCTAGAACATCTGCTACCTCTTGCGAGACCCCGTAGCGCATGACTGCTATGTCCCTAGGAGCCAGGCATGCAGGTTCAGAGAGCGAAGGTCTGGATGGATCAAGGATCCTGCCTCCTGGGACAGTAAGTGAGAGCTGACTGGCAGAGGCACCGGCGGTTCCTGAGAAAGTTGGTACAACAGAGGGAACCAGATCTGCCTGGGCCAAAAGGGCGCGATTAAGATCTGCGTCGCCTGCTCTTTGCTGAGTTTCAGAAGAATCCTCTGGATCAACGGGAAGGGAGGAATTGCATAGAGGAATCTGCCCGCCCAAGAGAGGGACAACACGACTCGCCAGAAAACACCAGGCCCTGGATCTAGCGAGCAGAAACTGGGCAGTTTTGCGTTGGATGGGGACGCGAAAAGGTCTAACTCTGGTGTCCCCCATCTGCGAAACAGGTCCTCTATAACCTCTTGGAGTAGTTCCCATTTGTGGACTCTGGCCTGAGAGCGGCTCAGACTGTCTGCGATAACGTTGTCCACTCCTGGAACATGTACAGCAATAAGGTTTGCGCCATGTTGAAGTACCCAATCCCACACCCTCATGGCCTCCCTGCAAAGAGGGTAGGAACGAGTGCCTCCTTGTTTGTTGAGGTAACACATCACTGTGGTATTGTCTGTTTGTAGCAGAAGAGTACCCAGTGGAATCTCCGATTGGAAAGCCTGCAAGGCGTAAAAGGACCGCTCTCATCTCCAAAATGTTTATGTGAAGATGAGCTTCCTGGGTCGTCCACGAGCTCTGAGACCTAACACCTTTGAGGTGCGCTCCCCAACTGGACCCCAAAGCGTCCGTAGAGAATGTCACAACCGGAGACGGCGCAACGAAGGGGATTCCTGACAACAAGTGCTCTGGGTCGAGCCACCATTGCCAATCCTGGATGACAGTGTTCGTGATCTTGACTGGATGCTGCAGATGGTCTTGCTTCTGATCCCACTGCACCCGTAACATCCACTGGGTCACCCGCATGTGGAGGCGGGCTAAAGGGACTGTTGCAATGGCCCGCAGCCATGTGACCAAGCAGGCAAAGGACCAGTCTTGCTGGGACGGTCTTCTTCACCAAAATATCCCTTATGAGGGATCTGATGTGCTCCGCTCTGTCCTGGGGCAAAAAAGCTTTCCCCTGGACAGTGTCCAGGACTGCACCTATGAACTGCAGTCTCTGAGATGGAACCAGATGCAACTTTTCCTGATTAAATGTGATGCCCAAGGACCCGAAGAGGGAACGAGTACAGTGGATCGCGGACATCAGAGCCTCCCGAGAGGGGCCCATGAGGAGCCAGTCATCCAGGTAGGGGAACACATAGTGGCCTTGTCTCCTGAGAGCTGCCGCTACAACTGCCATGCACTTCGTGAATACCCGAGGTGCCGAGGACAGCCCGAAAGGGAGGGCTCGGAACTGATAATGGCGACCCAGAAACTCAAAGCACAAGATTGTTCTGTGCACCCGAGCTATCAGAATGTGCAGGTAGGCATCCTGCATGTCCAGTGATGCTAAGAAGGCTCCCTGCTTGAGCGTGGGAATTAGTCCCGGAAGAGTCACCATGTGGAAGCATTTGTAAAGCACCGAAGCGTTGAGGTCGCTGAGGTCCAGAATCGGATGAAGGTCCCGTCTTTTTGGGAACCAGAAAGAAGTGGGAATAATATCCTGCACCTCTCTGGTTCTGCAGAACATGCTCTATGGTTTCTTTCTCAGAAGCACTAGCACTTCCTGCTGAATGAGTAGGGCATGCTGTCCTGAGTAGCGGGAAAGCTGGGGAGGCCTTGAAGGTGGGTGGTCGAGGAATTCGATAAGAGTGTCCTCTCTCTACCAATTGTAGGACCCACCGGTCGGTGGTTATCATCTGCCACCCTGAAAGGTGGTGAGAGATGCGACCCCCGACCTTTTCTTCCCGTTGATCCAGAGAAGGGGCGGGGGTCGGGAAGGAGTCATGCTGTGGTAGCGTTGCCTCCCGCAGGCTGGGTCGGTTTGGTATATCTCTGACCTTGGCCTGGGGAAGACTTAGGCTGGGCCTTACGGTTGAAGTTGCCCCTTTGCTGCTGGCCGGAACATGGCTGTTGCCTTTGTTGCCAGCCGTGAAAACAATTCTGGTTCCTATGAAAGGAACCAGATTTGGGCCTGTACATGGCCTGTACAGTCCTCACTGCCTTCCCGGTGTCCTGTAACTTGGTGATCACCTTCTTGGAATCCTCACCAAGCAAGACCTTGCCATTATATAGGATGTCCAGGATATTTTTCTGGATGTCCGGGGTAAATCCAGAGATGCGAAGCCAAGATTGTCTCCAAAGACAGACGCCTGAGGCTGCTCCCCTGGCTGCAGAGTCCGCTGAATCGTAGGCGGCTCTCCAGACTTGGATCCCCACGTCTGACCCAGTGTGAAGGAGGTTCAAAAGCTCCTTCTTCTGCTCACCATCCGGAAGTGCTTTGACTAGGTCTTGACCCAGTTCCCATAGGGCATTCTGAAACTGAACCATGTGTGTCAGACAGTTCAGCGACCTGATGGAGCATGTCGCAGCTGCGTACATGCGCCTACCCAGTGAATCCAATTGCTTGGATTCCTGGTCCGGAGGCTGTGTGCTCAAATGCTCTGGTCGTTGAGACTGGTCATGAGAGGCCGTGATGACCAGTGAGTCAGCCAGGGGTTGATGTGCCAGATACGGGTTCTCCACAGGGGCCCTGTATGGGCTGTCAGCCTTCTTCAACATAGCAGGAGTGGAATGCGGATGTTTCCACGCGGCCTTGGTGGCGTCCGTGAAGGTGTCCACCAAGGGTGGCACCACCATAGGCTTAGGATCTTTCTGCCAAAGGTAACGAGCTAGGCACTGTCGTTCGGGGTCTAGGTCTTCAGTTTCCCATCCCATGTTTTCCTGGATGTCCCTCATAATCTCAGAAAAGGAGGGATCATCCGGAGGTGACCTGGGGAGGTCTCATGGGTCTGGTGATGGGATACTTATCGGAGAAGGAGACCTGGAGGTGTCCGAAGAGTCCAGTCTAGAGTTGTCCCCCCGCGGAGTGAACCTTCTTCCTCTGGGTCACTTGGGACTGGGAGACCCTGAGGGAGACCTTGAGGGGGGCCTTCTCCTGTCTCTGGATCTGCCCCAAGTAGGTGGCGTAGGTTCCTTGGGGGTCGGGGGTCTTCCTGCTGGACCCTGGGGAAGCGGAGGAGTAGGTTTTACTGGGACCACATCCCTTTTAATCGTGTCCCACCAAAAGGTAAAGAGGTCTTTTACTTCTTGAGTATTCATACCGGACGACGGTCCTGGCGTCGGGGTTGGTCTGTCGCCGGTATTGGGCGTCGTGTCTGAGGGCATCGCTGGTTCGGGTGAAGGCTCCCGTGGAAGTCCGGCATCCTCACTGTCGCCTGCCTGGTCATCAGGCAATGTCAGATCCTCCTCTGAAGAACCCTGGTGACCGGTATCCACCGGTGAAGGGAGGGCAGCCGTCGGCTCCGTAGGTCGCTTGACCAACGTCGGGTGCTGAACGGACGTCTGGCTGTAGAAGGGTCGGCAGCCCATTTAGAGTCCGGCGTCCGCTTAAGGGACGTCAGGTTCTTGGTCTTCCTGGGAGGGGGATCAGGTCCCCTGGGAGGCTGACCTGGCATTGGGTTCCCAGCGTCAGTCCGAGGAAGTAGAAGCAGACTTAGAAGAGTACTTGGACCGATGACGGTCAGCAGACTTCGTGGAAGCCCGGGAGGGTGCGGGAGAAGGGTCCAAAGTCCTGGAAGTCTTAAGAGGATGGAGAGAGGCCAAAGAACTGCCCGAAGTCCTAACTTTAACAGGAGGGGGCTGCGAGCCCTGGAGGGTGAGCGGTCTGAGCGTGTGGAGCCTGAGCTGGTGCACGAGTCCGAGGCCTGGTTCGGGGATCTGGACCTGGCCTTCTCCCGGTGTTTCTGGGCCTTGGTAGACTCACCTCAGGAGGTAGGGTCTCTATCCATACTTTTTAATTTTTCTTCTAACAGGAACCCCTGGAGTGCCTTCTTATGGTGGATCCTGGTGCGCCTGTTGAACTGCTGACAGAAGGGGCAGGCCTTGGTGTCATACTCTGGGCCTAGGCAGTGCAGACAGGCCGAATGAAGATCCTTGAAGGGGATCTGTTTGCTGCAGGCACACTTGGAGGGGTGTCCTTCTGTGGAAGGAGTAGGAGATGCCGACATTTAGTTAAATAAATGCTGGAAGTTCAAGTCGTCGTTCGCTGAAAACAGGCATCCGTGAGACCAATGCTGGCAAGTTGACAGCGGGAAAAGAACTGGGGATTCTGGGGGACCGCCCCCTTTTGTATGATGCCTGACGTCAGGGGCAGGGCCGACGTTGGAGATGGTCCCCATTGGATACTGTTAGCTAGAAAATTTCCATGGGGTCCTGGCGCCTGCCGGATTCCGTTCTAATGGTGTAACCTGCTGCAAGAGCTGTTTCTCGAAGTAAGATATAGAAACGCCCTTCTCTCAGTTAACTGACCCCAGGATCCCCACACAATTTTGGGATAACTCTTGGCTAGCTTGTCATGGAAGATTCAGCGTCAAGAACAAACTAAAACATAAATCAGTAGAGGAGCGGATATGCCCCCGAGACTCCTACATAGCGCTACTGGAAACCATGCATCTTTTTTTTATTGATTGCCCATATAGTCAAGTTGTTTGGACCCTCCTTTTACATAAATGGAAAGAAAAGGCACTTCAGAATATAACATATGATATCCTGGTGGATGGGATATACCCCCCTGGATTACGGAAATATCACACAGGGACCTTACGTCTCATCTTTGCATTCTGCCGCTATTATTTATGGCAGACCAGGTGTGCCTTTCTCCTGCAACAGAAAGTGTTTTTTGCAACACAAATAGTTGCACAGATTGTTTCTAGCCTTGTGTTAATCCACAATGAGGAAAAAAAGTTGTTGACTTCTGCTCTATACAGTTCACATTGGAACAATTGTGCATGGATTGAAACTGCAGTACCCTGAAGATGTTTTTCTTTTTTTCTCTTTCTGTATTAGTCAGCATTTATTTGCTCCATTTAAAATGAAATGTTTCTTTTGACTTCTCTCCCCCCCCCCATTTATTGGTATTTTTTTGTGGGTTGATTTCCTTTTTTCTTTCTTGCAAACCTTATCTACAGTTTCTGTAAAGCTGACATTGTATTTTGTTTACAATGTACTGCACTAATTTTTCTTTAAATAAAACATTCCCCTACTCTTTTCGAGAAGTGCCATGTGATCTTTAACATCCACCTGAACTACCACCAGAACAGGCAGATAGGACCTCGGTTTAACATCTCATTCGAAAGACGGCATCTCAGGAGTGCAGCACCCCCCCTCCCCCCATGCTGCACTACAGTGTCAGTATATTGGGATTTAACCTAAGTGCCTTGTTTAAATAAAGTTTACATAAAAAACTAAAGACTGTCGGGCTAGATGACCTTGCGTGCCACTGGTTTTACTACTACCTGACCAACCAAAACAAAGCGTCAAGTGGCAAGGTGTTATATCAGATCTTTGGGTAATAATGGATGGTGTACCACAAGGCTCAATTCTGGCACCCCAGCTCTTTTCCCTATTAATGATATTCTCAGACCTTGTGGAGGGTCCATGCTGATGCTCTCTGCAGATGTTGCTGTTCTGTACAGATCTTCTGCAGATACCTGGATAAACAGGAATCTGGACAGTGACTTCCAACAACTGGAAACATGGCTCTTGACAAACAAACTTAACACTAAAAAGACTAAATAAATGCTCTGTGGACCCAGGAGACTAGGCACTGAGAGACAACCCCTACTTAGGTTGTCCACCTTTGGTGGCACTCACCTCGAAGTGGAGAGTTCTCTGAAATCCACTGAGGTTTTCTTGACCAGGACATGACACCTGGACCCCGTGTGGATGCTCTAGCCAAAACACTGCGTCAGAAACTTGGTCAACGCTACAGGATTTTCCCCTATCTTTCAAAAGAGGCACATTTTGCCATTGCTAATAGTATCCTAATTCTGGTACCCTTTTATGGTGCCCCCATCCTACAGTCCCTTTGTGAACTGGAATTAAGCAGGCTGAAAACCCTGTATAATGAAGTAGGATGCTTACTGGCTGGTGCTTCCCCTAGTGACCACCACATCACGTATTTACAGCTCTTGGTTGGCCTTCCTTTGATGCAAGACTACAATTCCCAATGCTCTGCCTACCCTTCAAACTTGCAAAACTTAATAACACTACCTAGCCTCAAAGGAATACACCACCTAGCCTCAAAGGAATACTTACATTTAAGCAACATGCAAAGCTCCTGCATTCCACAGCAAGCCAGTTACTTGAAATACCTAGGGTGCAATCAGGTTGTGGTAGGAGAGCCTTCTCTTTCGTGGCCCCTTCCCAGAGGAACTTACTACCATATGAGATTAAGTGCCCTACATTACACCTATTCTCTCTCTCGGGGAACCAATGTAAGTGCAAATGGTGACACGTCACTTGTGTGGCCAAGTAATTCTCAGAGGCTGGCCTGGTTACCTGCTGTCCTCCACAGTGGGGCTTGTATTTTTCCTACTATGCTATATGTTACTGTGCGATGCTGAAACTAAGATCCTGTAACTTGATAGTAATTGTATATACTAATGTGATACTGACTATAATGTATCATTCTATACTGACTGTAACTAACTTAGGAACCTTGTATATATGATGATTCTACTGCAAATTTTCTTTTTTTTAATTTCCTGTATATATACGGTATTGTGCAATCCATTCAATATATGTAATTAATTCAGGGTTGCCTCTGAAAAAGGGACTTGTCTGTCTCAGTAGGCCCACCTGGTTATCAAAATTCAAATAAATAAATAAGTAAAGGTGCCCAGATTCGGGATGTTATAGACAAGTCAATGCCACACTCCAGTGCTGCATCTGAACATGCAACATTCAGCATACACAGTCGCAATGCTGTATAGGAGACAGTACAGTGTAGTGGTTAACAGCACTGAGCTGCAAACCTGGAGAACTGGGTTTGAATCCCACAGCCACGATCTGCATACAGTGTGACCCAAGGGCGTAGCTACTGATACTCCAGGTAAGCCATGGTGTACCAAGTTCAGTAGCAGGGGGTAGCAAACGAGCTGGCCAACATTGCTCTGCCCCCTCTAGTCCATTGCATTTGAATTCCTTTGTTTGGCTTCGCAGGCTTTTTCTTTTCTCTTTCAGCTTTGTTTTGGGGGTGGCAGAGTGGACCACGGACATTGAAGCTGAAGGTCTCAATTCGGTTCTCATGGTCTGCCTGCATAGTGATTGGCTGTGGCATCTGGTAGGAGGTGTGGCAAGTCTTGGGTGGCGAGTTTAAATGCCCCATCAAAGTTAGAAGCCATACTATTAGTTCAATTGTACTGGGAACGAGAGACGTGGTAAAAGAACTGAGGAGCAGCAGATGGAAGAACAGACTTAGAGCCAGCTTAAAAGAATGAAGACTTCATGTGGAGAGGCAAGTGGAGTGAATCTGCCAACCTGCAGGGGGGAGAGAGAAGAAATTTCTGCCGTGGTCTTGGACTCATAGTGCAGTCAGTTGCATTTACCAGTGGGCAATGAGCACCACACTAGCAGTGCAGACAGCAGGTCTAGTGTGGGAATCATCTGTTTGGAGCCAGGAACCTTGGACTCGAGTTGTTGGGGGGGGGGGGCAGGCTTGAACAACAGTGGGGAAGGGGGTAGCAGTGTGGCAGGTTGGTGTACAAACCTGAAATGCCTGGCTACACCCCTGGTGTGACCATGAGGAAGTCAGTTAACTTCCATGTGCTCCCAGTGGAGCTGGAAGCAAGCCTTAGCTTAGTGTGTCCTTCCTGGCCAAAAAAGTGTAAAACAAATTCTGCAAATAAAAATTAAATAGAACAGAGAGAGTAGCTTTTCATTTCTCCATGACTGTCAGACTCAGGAACAGCCCCTCTGCTCCTCAAAACACAATGCACTTTTATACCACTGATAGCAGAAACGTAATTAACACCTGTTACAAGGTGTGAATGTGTAATTAGGCAGATGGGCAGATCAAACAAGCCACAGCAATCTGTGCACTCAGCCAAAATTTGCCTTTAACCAGTTTGCACTTAGCAAAATAATTTAATATAAGGATGAAAAAATAGGAAAAGTAAACAAAACTGTGCATTTAAGGGAAACGTGCATTGACGTGGGTGCCTCTATAGTAGGCTGAATCAAGGCAGTTCAAAATCTTGATTAAAGTTTTTTTTTATACAGCGTTACAGGGCACATTAGCCAAATGTACTGCCCACATTGGGGAAAATCCAGCTGACATATAAATAACATCTGCTCTTGTCATGTGTAATGGCAGAATAATAACCATACTGTATGTAGTGCTCACTGCCTCTGATCTTCAAATTTCAACTCAGAAAAAGTGGACTGAAACATCTGCATGCTATATAGTAGAATAAAATAATTTAATGCAAAGGGTGTAGTCAACCAAAAGTTATGCTTTTATTTAGAGTATATTATACTTCCAAACAGGTTACACTGGAGATTGGCAATGCAACATAAGAAATGCTGAAGAGAACAAACCATCGGTTACTGTCTAAGTGACCCTGTACAGCCGCAAGATAAAAAAAAAGCTTTATACAGTACAATGTTTCTGAAATGCCAGCTGCAAGATGTACAACTGTTGGTGGTGCAACCTTTTAAGATGGAAAGAATATGAGAAATCAACTTATTGGAGGGATGGAGAGACAGCGCAGAGACGGCTACTGTATTATACAGAACAATACTGAACCATTCTGCTCCTTGTAATGAAAAGCACGGTGGCCCCATTCACAAAACAGGTCTGTTATAGACACACACAAAAAATGAGGCAAAGTGTTTTGAAAATGGGCCCAGAATTTGCATGGAGAACATGCATTAAGTAACTATGTCGTAAAACTTGCAAGAAGCCAAGTCCTGATGGGGGTATCTGCTACAGACCCTGGTATCCAATACTGAGAAAATTAAACAAATTGAGACCAGGTTCTGAAAAGATTTTCACTTACAATTTGGTTGCTCCATCAAGTTTAAATACACTTTTTTTGGCAGCAAACTGCCTACTAAGGAATTTTCAGGGACATCACCAGGATGTTAAAAATTCATAAATTTTGGCAGATTCCCTAGCAATTCTATGCAGGAAGCCCCCCCTCCCCCAAAAAAGTTTTAAAATTTGCTGGAACAACCAAATTTCCTGTTTTGAAAATTTTACCCTTGTTATGAGTGTGTTCTCGATACTGAGAACCAGTAGAGATGTATCGTTTCAAGCTCTGACAAGTATTCTTCTGGGAAAACAAAATTTCCATATGCCTTGCTCTTATAAAATAATAAAAAAAAGTAATATAAACTGGAATTAATAATGCCATGCATCTTTCAAAGTGCTAAACAAGATTGCCAAAACACATTAAAACACCACTATGCTTATCAAATAAATGTAGGCAAATAACTGCAGAACCCAAGCACGTACTGTAGTAATGCAAAGTAGTATGCATTCATCGAGTATAACTTTTTAGTGACGTCTTCAAAGCTAGCTTCATGTCATGGAACCTCGAGTTACCACAGGAGACAAAGCGGGCTGACAACATCTTTTTTTGTTTGTTTTTGTTTGGCATTCTGATCTTCTGAATTCAGATTTATTCCATCCGAACCAGATATTTCATGCACTTAACAAAAACAAAAACAAAACAAAAAAGAGATTTCAGCATTGGATGGTCTGGCACAGTATCTCTTTGAACTTTGAAATGTCAGCTGACAAGACCTATGGCTAACTGATCATTGGCTGGGTACTGCAATAAAGTGCTATAGTTGATGAAAAGATATTATTCTATTTTTTTTGTGAACAATAAGAGCAACGAAGAAGTATAAAATAATTGTCCTTTACAAGTGTACACCCTTGGCAGGTGTTACTGCAACTGGCCCTGATCTTAGTTAGATCAGGTGAGGTACACATCAACACAACCACCATCACCATTATCTGCCTAGCAACATATATTCATCCTGGGACGTAAAACCGGAAATAGTACGGACAGCTTAGAAATTATTGTGTTTTTCTCCTCTATACAACTCAAAGTATTAGCTTTTTGGAAAACATGAATTTTATTTTGATACACAATCATTAATCAATTCATTCCCTCTTCATAGGAAACATACTGGTTTAATGAGAAACAGAAACTAGTGCAAGACTTAAGCACTGTGCAAAACTGCCTTATTTTTAGCCTGAGCACTTGGGCCCAGAATTTTAATCAAACTCTTCTTCTTTACGCGCTCTTTCTTTCTGGGTTCTAAACCTCACTGAATTCATAATGATAAAAAGTTATTCCTATAGTGAAGGTAACCACTGCATCACTTGGGTCTAGCTTTGTCTTACCCCCGCCCCAACACAAAAAGGAGCCACTTGGGGAACTGCACTAGTTTTCACCCTGCATCACTGCACACAGTGGTATTAATCTGATATTCACTGCAATTGTTTTATTGTTCTGGGACTTCCTACATGCATTACAACAGGGATCAGTGAAAGCCAGCATACTGGACACAGTAACATGCGCAGAAGGCTCCCACGTGGTCCTAAAGGAAGGATCCCAAAGTCAAAATGGGGCTTGATTTTGAACACTACTTACCCGAAACTGTACAGGCACTAACACACACACTTAACACTGCTAAATCATCAGCTCCTCGGTCAAGGCGTGGAGCAGAGGCACCAAAATAATTTGCAGTCTGGACCATTTATACTGTAGCTACTGTGCCACTGTAAAATAAACTGGGCCTTCAAACCTCCTACACTGGTTCAGAATTGGTGAGTATAAATGAGGCTAAAAGCAACTTACAGAGTTAATGGTTTTAACAAAATGGTCCTGATATGGACTGTCTCAAAACACCCATATAAGTGAGTAATTGTGAAATTCTGAATCTGCTGTTTATGTTCGGTGGCTACCAGCAGGCTGGGCTGCTAGACATGGTGCAGTTGAGTCATCCCAAATTCCCATAGCATTCTATGGGACTCTGTGAATGGCTCAATGCCATCACGTCCAGCAGCGCAGCCCACTGGAAGTTGTCAAATGTAAACAGGTTTAAAATGGTGTGTTTACACTGGCACTGGGAGTCCAGTGAAGGGCTCATTTTATTTTTAAACCAATAACTAATAACGCACTTGTTAGTCCCTGACTATGAAGCAGGGTTGGGGTGGACTTAATGAACCCGGCGTTCTGTCTGACCTTAAATGATACATTTAAGTTGCTGCTATTACAAACTGCACAGTTTCAGGGCAGCAGTGTTCATGACTGGGCCTTCTTCCTTCAAAGGAAAACAAAAATTCCTCTGAGTGACAGCCAAGTGAATGATCTGGTAAAAACAAGAATGGGATACAACTGAAACTTCTTAAATGAAGGACAGTTAAAGGAGTAAATTCTGTATTTTGATTGGAGAAATAATATTTAAAGTTCATAAGTGCATAAAACCTGCTAAAGGAATACATTTTCGTAGCAAAAGGGGTTATGAATTTTAAATGATTTTTAACTGCATTAGAAAAACTCAGTTTTTTTTTTGAAAGCCCAGGGTGCTTCTTACAGAAAGAGAACTGGAGCTTTTACTGCCTGCTTCAGAAGACCTCTGTGCTGCCAAAATATATATATTTGAACCCACAGAACACTATCTGGGGAAAAAAACAATAGACACAAAGACAAAACATAATAATAATAATAATAATACACAGTATCATTGCTATTTACAGTACTGGCGACATGCCACTGTAAAAAGAGAAGTATATGCAGTGTGGGTTACCTCTCTTAGGATTTAGAAAAGCAGCCTTCATATAAATGGATAAAGCACATACAGCTATTATCTAACCTTGCTACTGATAATACAGTACGGAGTTCAGATGCTTTCCGATCTACATTGCAGTAATATGCAACCATTGGGTCTCAGCAGGGAAACAAGACGCACCTACGCTGTTTCCGCCCTTTCAGTCAGACCAAGGTAGGCCAGGAAGGAGTGTTTAGGTGAGCTAGTGTCTGAAGGTGCAGTCTGGGGTTTGGCTGCATGGAATGTCAGATCAAACTGGTTCCTTGGGGCAAGCAATGTCAAGGGAATGAGGTGGGCAAAATCACAGTTTCTGTATTTATCAAAGTGTGAAGAAGTGCCATTGAGAGCAAAAATATTAAGTGCTGATTCAGATTTTGTCCCGCCACCTTGTGCTGCTGACATTGCAACTGTCTGCAGTGCTTGTGAGGCTGACATTAGTGAAAGAGGCGACAAGAGATTTCTGGAGCCCGAAGTACTGAGGAGGGAAGTGACTTCATTTGTGTTTGATGACCGACCTCTCTCCTCCTCAGGATATTCCCCATTCTGGTGCTTCTTCACGTGGCGGCTGAAAACAAATGGATGGGTGGTCTTGAACATACACTCATCGCAGCTGAAGGTCTGACGGGGAGCATGCTTTAGTTTCTTGTGCAAATTGAGATTGTCTTTTCGCTTGCAGCTGTAGCTGCATTGGTCACAGTGAAAGGGGCGCTCACCAGTGTGGACACGCACATGCTCAATTAGCTTGTTGGCCGTCTTTGAGAGATAGCCACACTGGTCACATTTGTAATGGTTCCCAAGGCGATGCTCCCGCACGTGCACTTCCAACTCCAGCTGATTGGCTTTGACTGTCTGGCAGATCCGACATTTGTATTCCATTTTGTAGTGTGTTTTCAAGTGACACTCCATGGCTGTGGGACGGTTTGTGGAATAAATGCAGAAAGGGCACCTGAAAGACATGAAGGGGGACATGTTAAGTCAGACAGTAATACCTGCTGCATGCTTTCAGCTGTGCTTTCCTCTCATCACCACCCTGATTTCTTAGTGTAGCTGACTGGGTTGCACTGCTACCCCCCCCCCCCCCAATAATGATGAATAAACGAACAGGAAAGTACAGTTACATAAGAACTTACCATGACAATTGATCTTCGAGAGGAGCTCTTGCAGGAGGTAATACCAGTAGGACCAAGACCGCCAGGCGTTAGGACCCAATGGAAAAATTTTATGGCTAGCAGTCTGTAGCGGGGGACCGCCCCCGATGTTGGCTCCACCTGAAGTGGTATAAAGAGGGCGGCCACCAGCACCACCTCAGTTCTCCCACCGGAGACCCAGCTGAAAATACAGATGGAGAACCAAGGAGGCTCTCCTATCCCCAAAGAGAAGATGTAATGTTTGTTCCCGGGTGCAGGTGGGTGGGAAAGCCACCTTCTGCAAGAGCTCCTCTCAAAGATCTACTGTTACGGAAAGTTCTTATGTAACTGTACTATATCACTTTGAGGGGGAGCTCTTGCAGCAGGTAATGCCATCATGACTGAGTCCCAAAAAATGCCCAAGGAGAGACCCAGATCAAAAGGGTGGAGGACAATAAAAAACTGTGGGAAATTAAGAGAGAAGTTCTTGAAGGACTGCTAGGCCGAAATCTGCTCTCCTTCTGGAAGCAATGTCCAGACTGTAGTGCCTCACAGAGGTATGCACTGAACTGCAAGTGGCGGCTGCACAGAAGTTTGCTGATGATACATTTCGGAGGGAAGGGAAAGATGTCACCACTTCTCTGGTGGAGTGACCCCTCACCGGTCCCGGTAGGGGCTTGTTGTGGTGCTGGCAGCAAAAGCTGATGCAGTGCACAAGCCACTTAGGGTTTGCTTTGTGAGTGGTGCTCCAAGCTTTCTGTGGGCAAAGGAGATAAACAACTGGTCTGTCTGGTGGAACTGGTCCTAGCCAGACAGTAGCGCAAAATTCTATGAACATCCAGAGTATGTAACAATGCCTCCCTGTTGTTCGAGTACTCTGAGTAATAAACTGGTAGTTGGATGTCCTTGTTCAACGTGAACTCAGACACTGCCTTTTGTAAAAACATTGGGTTTGTGTGCAGGGCTACCCTGACCCTGTGAAAAACAAGATAGGGCTCTTTACATATCAGAGCCTGCAGCTCAGAAATCCTCCAGGCTGAAGTAATGGCAACTAAAAATAGCACCTTCCAAGAGAGGAGGCGGAGCTCACAGCTTGCGGCTGGTTCAAAAGGTGGCAAGGTGAGCTTCTCTAAAACAAACAGAGGATCCCAGGATGGTACCGGGTCTCTCCTGGGGGGTTTCATATGCAAGATACCTCTCAGAAAGGTCTTGCAGATGTTGAGCTGTGCCAGAGGCTTCCCATTTATTGGTGCATGGTAAACTGACAGAGCAGAGAGGTGCGACTTTATGGATGAGTAACAGACTGAAGTCCGACAGGTACATAGATACATAGACAGTGTCGGCAGGTGGAGAAGATACTTCAGCACAGATTCCACCCGGACAACCCAGGGGATCCAGAGAACGGGGAATCGACCATAAGCAAAAATGCTTCCATTTCACAGCATAGGTCACCCTGTTAGAGGGTTTTCTCACTGCCACAAGTATCTCTGCCACTCTAAGGGATACTCCAAACCTATCCCTAGCTACATCTGCAGGAGCCAAGCATGCAGGTGCAAGGACCAGAGGGCTGAATGGACCACTGTCCCTTGCTTTTGGGAGAGAAAGTGAGTGGAGAGGGGTAACAGAACTGGCGGTTCCGATGCCAGCTGTTGCAACAGCGGGAACCAAATCCGTTGAGGCCAGAATGGTGCTACCAGTATCATCCTGGTGTCTTCTGCCTGCATCTTGCGCAGAACCCTCTGAAGAAGAGGGAAGGGAGGGAAAGCATACAGAAACCTCCCTGTCCAAGAGAGGGACAATGCGTCTTGCCAGGAAACACCAGGACCTGGATCTAGCAGAAACTGGTCAGTTTGGCATTGAGTGAGGATGCAAAGAGGTCCAGTTCTGGCTGACCCCACATTTCAAAGAAGTCATCTATGACATCTTGCTGTAGTTCCCATTCATGGTTCTGAGATTGAGAGTGACTTAAGCTGTCTGCGAGGATAATGTGAATGCCTGGAACATGGACTGCTGTTATGTCCAGCTTGTGATCCACTGCCCAGGACCAAACTCTCACCACCTCTCTACATAGGGGATACGAATGTGTACCCCCCCTTGCTTGCTGAGATGGAAGATTACCGGGGTACTGTCCAACTGGACCAGTAGAGGTCCAGGAAGGAATATCCCTTGGAAAGCTTGAAGGGCGTACAGAACAGCTCTCATCTCCAAAATGTTTAAGTGAAGGGCTCATTCTGTTGAGTTCCAGAAGCCCCTTGTCTGATGTGAAGCAAGATGTGTTCCCCATCCCAGTTCTGATGTGTCGGTGGCGAGACTCTGCAGTGGACTGGGTCACTGAAAGGGAACCCCTATGCTCAGATGGGCCCGGGGTGAGCCAGCATGTCATGGACTGTCAGACTGTGTTGGAGATCCAAATGGGCTCTTCCAGATTGTCAGTATCTTGATCCCATTTAACCTTGAGGTGCCACTGCAGAATCCTCATGTTCAGATGCGAGAGTGGAACTGTCACAAGAGCTGCTGCCATGTGACCCAACAGTTGTAGAACCACTCTTGCTGGAACCAAGTCCGTGTCTTGTACCCTTCGAGCAACTTCTCTTAGCCTTGCTGCACTGTCTGTGGGCAGAAAAGCTCTCCCTTGGACTGTGTCCAGGACTGCTCCAATGTATTGCAGCCTTTG
This sequence comes from Neoceratodus forsteri, assembly GCA_016271365.2. Classification (NCBI taxonomy): domain Eukaryota; kingdom Metazoa; phylum Chordata; order Ceratodontiformes; family Ceratodontidae; genus Neoceratodus; species Neoceratodus forsteri. Next base: position 147,936,464 of record CM057453.1, on the reverse strand, counting down.
AGCTGGTCATGTTTGTGACTTGGGCAGGTTTAGGGTGATGCCCAGAGTCTAGAATAGGCTGAATGTCTCCTCCAAGGACCTGTTCAATTGGACTTCTATCGGTGCAGTAAGAAGCCAATCGTCCAGGTAGGGTATACGCAGTGACTCCCTCTCCTGAGGGCCGCCACTACCACTGCTAAGCACTTGGTAAAAACCCTTGGTGCCGAGGATAGACCAAATGGCAGCGCCCTGAACTGGTAGTGTCCGCCTTGGAAGGTGAAGAGTAAGTACTTACTGTGGGATGGCAGATCTTGATGTGCATACATGCATGTCCAGTAAGCAAAACCAGTCTCCTTGGTGGAGCATCGGTAACAGGCTCACCAGGGTCACCATTCTGAACCTTTTGTATTCGATAAAGGTGTTCAGATGACTCAGGTCCTGAATGGGCCGGAGGCCTCCCATCTTTTTCGGGACAAGGAAAAAGTGGAAATTAAATCCCTTTCCCCTTTGAGCAAAAGGAACCTCCTGTAAGGCTCTTTTCTCTAGTAAGGCCTGCATCTCTGCCCTCAGGAGGAGTACATGGGAGGGTGAGCAGTGGAAGTGGACTGGTGGATTGTCTAGTGGAAACTGGGTGAACTCTAGGGAGTATACCCTTTCTACTATCTGGAGGTTCTATTGGTCCGATGTTATACTGGACCATCTGGATAGGTAGCGGGAGAATCTCCCTCCTACCACCTCCCCCTGCACAGGCTGTGGTGGAGGGGGGGTCGGTAGGGAGTCATGCTGTGTTGGAGGGTATAGGCGGGAGGTCTTGGCGCCTTGGGGTTTTTGGGGCCCTTGGCGCCTGAAGGGACAGGGTGGCCTTATGTTTTGAAGCCTCCCTTATGTTGGGTCTGGTGCCTTCCTTGCTGTCCCTGATTTTTCTGAAAGGGATGGTGGCGTGTGGATTGTGGCTCTGACCAGTACATTCTGTGGGCTTCAGACACAGCTTTACCTGAGTCTTGAAGTCCGGTGATCAGTTTTTCTGTGTCCTGACCGAACAGGACTGGTCCTTGGAAAGGAGCATCTAGGATAGCATCCTGAAGATCCTGTTGGAAGCCTGAAACCCTGAGCCAAGCATGCCTCTGCATGCAAATGCCTGTGGCCGCTGCTCTTGCTGCTGTATCTGCGGAGTCATAAAAACTTTTGAGGACATGCTTGTCCACTTCCATGCCAGACTGAATCATAGCAAGGAGTTCCACTTTACCCTCTGAATCTGGCTGTGCTTTGGCCAGGTCCACTGCCTTTGCCCACAGGGATTTTTGGTAGGTGACCATGTGGGCCAGGAAGTTGAGTGACCTAACGGTGCAAGTTGCCGAGAAGTGCACCTTGCGCCCCATCTGGTTCAAATTCTTAGATTCTGGGTTCGGTGGCTGGGCACTCATGTGGCGTGGTTGTTGTGCCCTGCCATGGGCAGCTGTCAGGACCATCGAGTCTGCCTTTGGGTGTTTGCCTAGAAAAGGCTCCCCTTTTTGTGTCTTGTACAGTCTATCGGTCTTACGAGGAACTGCAGTCATAGTGGCTGGATGTCTCCATGTGGACTTGGTCACATCCTGAAATGGTTCCACCAAAGGGGGGATGACCAAAGGTTTGGGATGTGTGTCTCCCAAGAATTTGGCCAGTCTGTGCCATTCTGAGTCTAATTCCTCAGTGTCCCATTGGTAAAGTGCCTGAATATGGCACACAATGTCCAAGAAGGATGGGTCATCTGGGGGTGACCTCGGCGAGTCCCTTGGATTTGGAGACAGAATGGGGAGCTCGTCCTCTGAAGAACAGTCCAAAGATGAGCCCCTGCATCATCCCCTGAAGTTGACGGCGGATGTTTGCTGGATGATGGCACGGACGATGGATGCCTTTTGCGGCTGTCCGACCCAGGCATCCGCTTGTCCTCTTCTGGCCGGATCTCCTTCAGTGATAAAGGCCACTCAGGAGTGAGGTCTCTAGGTGGAGGACGTACTGGGGATGGATCCCTGGGTCTGTGGAGAAGATCCCCTTTGATGGTGTTCCACCACACATTAAAAAGTGCTCCCATCTCACCTAGTGGAACGACTGGTGGTGGGGGCGTCTGGTTTGAAGCGCCTAAGGGTCCGGGCGTCTGGACAACCGGTCCTTGGGCACTTTGACAACTGGTTCGTCGGGCATCAGATCCTCGGTGTCTGGCAGCCTGGCATCTGGTTCTTCTGATGGAGGGTGCTGGGCGTCCGGTACCCCGGTGTGTGGGGAATCGGTCACCGGGGCTGACGGCCGATCCTTTGGGGCGGACGGCCTACCCTTGGGGCCAAAGGCCTTTCTTTTGCTGGGGGTGCTTGCTCTTTCTCCGATGTAGAGTTGGAATGCCCTGTTGTCTGCGAAGCAGATGGCACCTGGTGTTCGGGTGGGGGAGGCGTCCGGTACCTGACGACCTCCCAGTGTTTCACTAGTTCGTCCAGTTTCTTGTGCTTATCGGATGTCCCAGAAGGCTTTTGGGTGGTGGACTCTGTGGATTTGCCAGAAGACACGCCTGTCCCTCATGGGTAGACCCATGTTTATAGGGTTGGTGGGCCAAGGAGATCTGGGTGGACGGCTGTCCCATCGAAGAAGACTCCTTACCTTTTGCCTGGGTAGAGCCGGTCGACTTCCTATGTGTGTCCCCAGAAGCTGCTTTGGTACCTGGAGGGACAGATTCCGACCTCCTGCCAGAGGTGGAAGTAGTAGACGCCCGGTGAGGCATCTTTGGGCGGGACTCCAATCTGCCCCTCTCCTTCTCCTAATGGTGGTGTTTCCCTTTCAATCTCTTCTCCTTGGGGGGAGACTCCCTGGCTGAAGAGGATAAACTGTGTCCCGATGAGGCCTTCTGCATGGCAACTACTTGCTGCTTGAGAAGATAGGCCTTTAAAGTGTTGGTGTGGCGAATCCTGGTCTTTTTGTTGAATTTGATGCAGTACGGGCAATCATCCGGCCAGTGGTCTGGGCCTAGGCAGATCAGGCAGGCAGAATGGCCATCTTTTGCCAGGATCTGCTTCCCACATACACACTTAGATTTTCACTGCTGAGACGATGAAGACATTTAACTTGACAGAAAAACCTGTCAAAGAAAGGTTGTCACTGAGAAAAAGTTCTGCGTGGTGCGCCAGAAAAAAGCAGCCGACTGCAGCTGTGGCATCCGTAGATCCGATGCTCGCGGGTCGACGGCAGGAAAGAACTGGTGGCGGCTGGTGCCGCCCTCTTTATACCGTCTGGCGTGGAGAAGCCGGCGTGGGGGCCGGTTCCCCGACACAGACTGCTGGCTATCAAATGTTTCTGTGGGGTCCTAATGCCTGGTGGCCTTAGTCCTAATGGCGTTACCTGCTGCAAGAGCTCCTCCTTGAAATGAGATCATGAAGGACCCTAGTTCTCAGTGGCACTTTAGTCCTAATTTCTGCGGCAGAATCTGCTCATTCTTGTGGAATGATTTATTAATTTCTATGGCAGAATGCAGTCTTGCCATTGGCTAAAATATTATGATGTCATCAATGACATCACATACTGAGTATAACGGTGGGGCTTCATGATATATAAGGAGGGAAAGGGTGTCAGACACTACAAATAAACAGAATAAATTAATCAAAATTCACCAAGACCAATCAAATATATGGCACTACATACATTCTGCAGCATGATGCAAGTTCTGTGGAAAATTTTGCGGCCATGGAATCACAGACTTTCAGGGGGCCCTGTATATGATGCAGCAGGCCATGAGATTAGCTGGGTACTCCTCAAGTATTTTCCAAGTGTAGATTTGGGGCTGGTGGGCACAGGCACTACATGCATAAAACCAAACCCCAAAGGATGTCCAGCCCCACAAAAAATGTTGTCAAAGGCAAGGGAACTGTAAAAAAACCTTTCTCTTCTAACCACACAGTTCAGAAGGTTAACAACTGCAGAAAATCCACAACAGTCTGAATACGTATACTCAACTGTTAGTGAGGTGGATGTTATCTATATATCTTATAACAGAATCCTTTAAAAAATGAAGAAAAAAAATATTAGAGCACTATTGGCAAACAAATGTTATAAATTTTCTGACAGGCCCATTCTCCCTGATGAAGTCAGCATGGCGAAACGGAACAGGCGAGAGGGGTATGCTGTAATAAAAATAAGGGTCACTCACCTGTAACCGTAGTTCTAGGCGAGGTATATGGTGTACATCCACACTTCTGGCAGAATCCTTTCCCCTTTAAGAATGGCCAGAAGGTCTTCAATCTGGCTCCTCCCACCACCCGGGTGGTATCCTCGCTGGCACCGCTGCGTGTTGTCAGATCTTACATGCTGGAAGCAAGATTCAGTGTTTCACTTGACGGGCAGGTCGGGTGGGTTGTGTGGATGTGCACCATATACCACTCCTAGAACTATGGTTACAGGTGAGTAACCCTCATTTCTAGGGACGTGGATATGGTATACTATCCACACTTCTGGCAGACTCCCAGTAGTTCTCTGGGAGAAGGGAGCAAGGCGCACACCTTCTATTTAAGGAAAAGAGACTGAAGAACTGAGGCCCCAAACCAGCATCCCAGCATGACTCAAAGTCGATGTGGTAGTGGGAAATGAAGGTGTGTGCTGACTTCCAGGTAGCAGCCCTGCAGATCTCCTGGATACGGAGGTCCCTGGAAGCAGCCACCAAGGCAGCGGTATGTCTGATGGAATTAGCCCTAAACCCAATGGGAGGCTCCCTACCAAACTATAGCAGAGGTTGATGCAGGAGACTATCCACTGCCAATTGTCCGCTTAGCTGCTGGTCTACCAGGTGCGGCTTCAGCACAGGTGACAATGAGCTGGTGAACCTCTCTCCAAACTCCAGCTGTGCACTCCTTATAGTATGCAAGCACTTGCCTCAGGTCCACAGCATGAAGCCAGTGCTTGGCCTCCGAGGCTGGGCTGGTGAAGTACACCGACAGGTTAATCACCTGGTTAAGGTGAAACTCTGAAACAACCTTTAGAAGGAACTTTGGGTTGGGGTAGAGGACAACCTTGTCCTTGTGGAAGACCAGATAAGGAGACTCCACTGAAAGCACCAGGAGCTCACTGATCCTTCTGGTGGAGGTAGCAGCCACAAAGAAGGTGGTTTTCCTTACAGGTAGGACATCTCACACCTGTACATAGGTTCGAATGGCTTGCCCATAAGCATTGCCAAAACCAGCAACAAGTCCCAAGGTGGTGGAGGTTCACGCACCAGCGGGAACAAGTAGTCAAGGCCTTTGAAAAAGCACCCGATCACCTTCTCCTGTGTCACCGTTGGCATACCAGACCGCATTCGATATGCAGAGATGGCTGCCAGGTGCACCTTGAGGGTCATCGACCGAAGGACCAACTGGGAGAGGGACCACAGGTAGTCCAGGATGCTAGGCCAATGGGCAGAACAAGGGATCCGGCTCCTTGCCCTGGCACCAAATGGAAAATCTCTTCCATTTGAAAGCATAGCACTGGCAAGTCGACTCTTTCTTAGAGGCCTTAACTACATGGAGGACCTCATCGGAGAGACCCAAATCCTGGAAATCTAGCCACTCAGGAACCAGGCTGTCAGGTGCAGGGATTGAAGGTCCGGGTGCAAGACCTTCCCATGATGGCAAGAGAACAGGTGCAGGAAGAGAGGCAGTCACCACAGGAGCCTGCTTCTGAGGCTGAGGAGATCGGGGTACCACAACTGGCACGACCAGTCCGGAGCCACCAGGATCACCTGTGCCTTGTCCCTCCAAACCTTGAGCATCACCTTGTGGGTCAGGGGAAAGGTATGGAAGGTGTTCATGAGACCAGGCATCCAGGGCCTTGCAAAGGCATCCCCCAACAGTGTTCCGCACTGAGGGGCGCGGGCACAAAACAACCTCAGCTTCATGTTCTCCTGGGAGGCAAACAGATCAACCTGGGGAGTGCCCCATACGGAGAACAGGTCCTCTACTACCTCCTGATGATGGGACCACTTGAGAGACACCTTGCCCACTTGGCTGAGGGCGTCCGCAAGCTGGTTGGACATACCGGCTACAAGAATCACCAGAAGGTCGGTGCCCAGACTGTGCACGAGGGTCCAGATGCAGAGAGCTTCCAAGCACAATGGGAGGGAATGCATCCTGCACTGCTTGTTGAGGTAGTATAGGGTCGTCATATTGTCCATCTGGACCTGGACAACCTGCCCCTGAACATGCGGAGCGAAGGCTGTCAGTGCTAGGTGCATGGCCCGGAGCTCCAAAAAGTTGATGTGACATTAGGACTCCTCGGGGGTCCAGGGGCCATGAACTCTGTGGTTCCCCAAGGTGGGCACCACATCCCATCAGAGAGGTGTCTGTTGTGAGAGTGACTGTCGGCTGTGGATGAATAAACGGGACTCCTTCCTGGAGATGTTCCAGGACTAGCCACCACTGGATGGCATCCCACATCAGCTGCATCACCATAACTGGCTGGTCAAGGTGAATAAGGTGCTGAGACCACTGCCAGGCCAGCTCCCACTGCAGGGGGCGCATCTTCCAGTGGGCCCGCTGGACCACTTTGGTGCATGCTGCCATATACCCCAGCAGACGCAGGAAGTTCTGGGCATGGCACAACTGCCCAACCTGAAATGATTGGGCAAAGGAGGTAAGATCCTCTGCCCTGTCTGCTGGGAGTCAGCCTTGGCCCGAAGGGTGTCCAGCTCTGCCCCCATGAACTGGATGACCTGCAATGGACTGAGTTCTGACTTGGCCTTGTTGACCAGGAGGCCTAGGGCTGAGTAGGTCTGGAGGGTCAGATCCCTGGACCACTCCACCTCTGCCCTGGAGGAACTAGTGGTCAGCCAGTCATCCAGGTAAGGATACACCTGGACACCTCACCACCTCAGGAAGGCTGCTACCACTGCAATGCACTTGGTGAAGACCCTGGGGCTGAGGAGAGGCCCAACAGCATGGCCTGGAACTCATACAGGATCCCTTCCGAGTGGAACTGTAGGAATCGCCAGTGGGATGGACAGGTGGGGATGTGGGAGAAGGTGTCCTGGAAGTCCAGAGAGCAGAACCACAAGCCCTGCTCCAGGGAGGGAATGATCTGGTTCAGAGCAACATCCAGAATTTGTGTGGCCATAGATACTTGTTAAGGTCATGCTGATCCAGTATGGGGCACCAGCACCTCATCCATATTGGAACCAGAAAGTATCTGGAGACAAACCCCGGACCGGCCGTGGTGTCCTGGGCATGAACCACAGCCTCCTTCTGGAGTGCTGGGCAATGTCCTCCTGAAGGATGGACAACATATCTTTTTTTATTTATACTTTTTATCGCTCCTCCGCAGAGCCATTGGGTAGCTCTGGCCCTCCCTCGGAGGGACTCATTCTCCAACCCGAACGTGTTGGGTCATCATGGACCCCGTTGGCTCCTGGCCTTTTTCCGTTCTTCTCCCCTGGGCACTCAAACTGTGCAATGGGCGAGGCAGCTACACTCGTTTCCGTGGAAGCAGCCATATGCCCTGGATGTGTGCCCTCCCCTCATCTGGGCAACGTGCCTGTGCCGACACCCAGCCATCACTGGGTGTCAGTATCTGTGTGCCACACTGTCCCCCCCTTCCCCGAGGAAGGAGAGCTGTCTATGGATGCTTGATCCTTTCCTCCTCCTGCTGACCCTTGAGTGACCCAAGTCCGTTCCCAAACTCGGGTCGCCGGTATGGTGTCCAGTACCTCAACCCTCAGCACCACCAGGCAGGCCAGGGCGGACAACATGTCTACTGACATGACATCCTCCCATGGGGCAGGGGCTCAGCTGGGTGGGAGAGCCTCGAACTCCAGAGCCAGACCCTGGTCAACCACCTCAAGCACCCACCTGTTTGAGCTGATAATGGACCCAGCAGAAGTGAAATGGCGGAGTAGGACCCCTACTGGAGGTTCTGGGGTGGACAGGACGGGGGAAGGGAGACACCCCCCAACCCGTCACTGGGCAGGCTTGGTAGCAGCAGCAGAGCTAGCTGAGCAGCTGACCCTCTCCCTCTAGACTTCTTGGCGGCAGAGGAGGTCTGCTTCTGCTGAGGCCGCTGGGCCTGTTGTTGCCCCGCTGGGAGTGTAGGTGGTCTGGCTCCAGGAGCAGAGTACGGCCAAAACTGAAAGGCCTTTTTCTTTTGTTTCTGGTCCCTGGGATGATGTGACAGAGCCCAAGGTAGCATTGGCCTTCTCAATGTGAGTGAGATGGCCATCCACGCTGGGCCCGAACAAGTTGGTGGCCAAAAAAAGGGACATCTGCCAGTTAGTGATGTGTGTCGGCTGTAAAAGTTAAAATCCGCAGCCACGCCCTGTGGCATAGAGCCACTGCCGAGGTCATGGACCTGGCACACAAGTCGCCAATGTCCAGGGCTGTCTGGAATTGTTGTTCAGCAATGGTGCAACCTTGGTCTCAGATCAACTTAACCAGCAGCTGCATGTCAGCTGGGACATAACCTGGTCCAGGGTACCCAATAAGGCATGGGCAAAGTTGGGCATCATAATGGCCGAACTAGCCTTTCAAAGGCCTAGGGACAAGGCCATATATACCTTTTTGGCTGCATGGTCCAACTTCTTGGATTTCTTGTCGGGAGGTTTGTCAACATTCCCTACATTACCCATGCGCTGAAAGATCGAGTTGACAACCAACCCCTCAGCTGATGGATGGTCGGTGAACCCCAACAGGGACCTGGTGGGTACCACGAATTTGAGAACCATACATGCATAGGGCAGGAGGCAGGATGCTGCGACAACTCCAGAGTGGGGCAAAGGATGGCTTCCACCACAGGGAAGGAGACCCCAGGGGAGTCATCCCTGTCGAGGATTTCTGTCAAGGGATACCTAGTCCACGTCTGGACAGGTTCCAACAGGATCCCCATGGATTCAGAAATCAAGTGAAGCAGGGCCCCAAAGGAGGTAGGTCTCTGCTCCGTCGACAGATACTCACCAGACTCATGACTGAAGCTGGGGGTTCGATGAAAATGCAAGACGGAGTCCTCTTGAGTTGGAGGACTCACTGAACACCAGCTAAGTACCCCTATTCCTGCTGACCATGTGAGTTTCATTGGCCTGGGTGATCTTGATCAAGACCTGACCGGGAAACCAGGGAGCTGAGCGCGCAGTCTTAGGAGGTGGCCTCTCCCTGGGCTGCGGAGGCAGGGGTTCCATCTGAATGGGTGGAGAGGCCAGTGTCGGTTTGACCAGAGGGGCTGGCTCGGGCTGAGGGTGCGGCGGCCATGGAAGCGCCAGAGGGGGCTGAGGCACAGGTGGTGGCATGCGGCCAGTGCCGAGCAGCCATTGTTGCCACATGAACTCCTCGTAATAGTGCCGCATTTTACAGCAGAGTCTGTCTTCCCCCAAGGAGGAGGAAGAAGATGAGGCATATCGGTGGTGTCTCTTCGCTGAGTGTTGAGAGCGGGACTGATGGTCACATTGGGAATCACTCGACCTCGAGCTGCGAGACCACAACCTAGACCTCGACTGCCGGGACACCAGTCGGCGAGGGGAGGCAGGGACTGGCAAAAGACACCTGGTATACCTCAAGCAGTCGGGCTCCCAAGGGGAAGGGAACCAGCTCAGTGAGCTGATCCGACCCTCCTTGGGAGGCAGGACCAGATCCTGAAGAGGGAGTCTTACCCCTCATCTGGCAACAATAGGTCGACTGGGTCGAGAAAGATCTTGACCAGCTGGCTGACCCACATCTTGACTGACAAGCCCAAAGGGGACTCCGTGGGGCCAGGGGCCTGAATAGATATGTCAGCTGAAGCCGATGGCTCAACGGCTGTTGAGCTAGCAGAAGCACGGGAATGGGAGGTACGAGACCACTCCCAGTCCCATGACCTGTAACAGGACTTCTTACTTTTGGAGTCCTGTTTCAAAGACTTAGACCCCTAGGAAGGGACCTTTCCGAGAGCTGAAAGGGACTGGCACAAGTCCCGAAATGCCCCAGTAATGAGGTGACCATGCCCACTGGAAGCAGGGTGCATATGGATAAAGCACCTGCTGTGGCCTGGGCCATGGCCTCCTCAAAGGTGGCAAGTTGCTCAGCCGAGCCCGCTGCCATGGAAACCACTGATTTAATGGGGGACGACATTGATCCAAACAGCCCAGGAGGAGGTGGGTGTAGTGGTCCTCCAAAAGTGGAGGGCTGAAGGGCACAACACAGGCTGCAAGCCTATGAGTCGTGCTGTGGGCCCAGGCAGTAGGCACACACGGAGTGTGGGTCGGTGCACGACATCTTCTGGCCACAAGTCACACACAATTTGAAGCCGGGACTGGTTTTCAGTTTACCCGCATCCATAACAAAAATGCTGCAGTCAAGAAGTAAAAGCTGGAAGACCAAATTGCACTGGAAAAAGTTAGGGCCAACTCCTAGCAGAGAGCTGCAATGGGGGAACCGCATGTTTCCAGCGGAAAGGAAGATCTGACATCATGGGGTGGTGCTGAGGAGGATACCACCCGGGAGTGTGGGAGGAGTCAGCTTGAAGACCTTCCAGCCATTTTCAAAGGGGAAAGGATTCTGCCGGAAGCATGGATAGTACACCATATCCATGTTTCTAGAAATAATGAACTTGTAATAGTGTCGTTGAGAAATTTTGTTATGTGACTGGAGATCCTTTGGGATTTGCCTCCCCCCATTGTATATGATGTCACACTACTTACATCAAGTTTGCGTCTGCAGGATGCCACAGAATCTTATGGAATTTCAAAGGATGCCCTCAGCACTGTTCTTGCCATAAGCACTCCAACCTTCCAACAGCAGAGCTCTCTTTTCTGCTAAAGAGAGTTGTTGCCCCAGGTCATTGCTACTGACATAACTCTGCTAAGTCATGCAATTTTTTAACTGAAGGCAAAGTTATTGATAATTTAAAGTGAAAACAAGATGTTCTCTGTCAGGTTCTGAACAGCTGAGGCCAGACTGCAGTAAAGCTCTACATGAATGGTCTGTTTGATCGGTTCTCAACGGCTTGGCCAAACACACAAAATTTAGTGTTTTCTGCCAAAAATATTAAAAGCACAACAGACTGAATCCAAGAATTCCCAAGGACTGGGCCCAAAAACCTTAACAGTGAATACTCCTGAAACGAAAGAAGCTTACTTTGAAAATACTGGCAAACAGTTCTCAATAACATTGGGCAGGACAATATAACCCTTCCCCACCCCCAACCCCGAAAAAAAAAAAAAATGCATCCTGCAGTCACTGGGTGACAAGAGCAAACAAACAGTTCACAGTATATTGCTTGTTTGGTTCCCAATCACAGCACTGCTGATTGTGAGTTTTGTCACGTATCTAATCCTAAAACTAAAAAGAGGAGCGGAAATTAGAAAGCATTTTTCTGCTCCAGTATAACAAAAAATTCTCGGGAATCCCCATCACGCTCGTGTCCCAGAGTGTGAGTGGAATAGGTAACCTAAGGTGTCAAACTTCTCGACAGGTGTCCACAGGTCAGCCTCAGTCTGCAGCGAGCTCTGCTGGGGAGACACAAGACTTTCTGTACGCGTACTCTAAAAAGAAGCAAGGTAATTAGTTACGGGTGGTGGGTTATGGGTAAAATTAAAATAGTGTGGGGCTTAGGATCAGGTAGTTAATAACAGAGGGAAAACAGGAGACACCCTATCTGGAGTAAGGTGACTTGGCAAGTTCAGGTAAGAAAAAGAAGGGATAGTAGTTAAAAAAGCAGAGCAAGGAGGCAGTGGGGTACTGGGAAGGTTTCCGTTAACAGAGATACTGGTAGAAGGGAAAGCAGGTAACATCCTATCTAAGGTAGGGTGATAAAGCAAACCCAAACAGAGAAAGGAAGGAAGCAAAGGAAGGAGGCAGAAGGGGAAGGCTAGGTTCAGAAGTAATAAAGAGTAAAGCAGGTAAACAGATGCAGGAGTGATGCAGTGTAATGGGTGTGGAGCCGCAGTTTTTCAGGAAACGTGCTGGAGACGGAGGTACTGCCCCATCTGCACACACTTCTCTGCGTTGACGGCAGATCCAAAGGACCTTCTTGCCCCACCCTGGGGCCACTACGTTTGCCACCATTACCTCAGAAGATGCCTAGGTGGGGGGGACTGGACCTTGGTGTGCTCTGGGGGGGGGGGTTACACAATCCTCAGCCTATGTCATTACAAAATTCCTTCAACGTTCTGGTGGGACAAGACAGTCAGAGGAGGCAACTGACTTGGTTACAAGGGAGGATGTGGGGGTCCCCACAGCAGAAGGCCACAAAGTTGGATAAAGAGGCCCCAAGCACAGGAGGAAACTGCTGCTGGTGAGGGACTGATCGTTAGGGGGACAGACCTGGGAGCAGAAGGGGAGAGGAGAAGGAGGTCAAGTGCCTACCTGGCACTTTGGCTTGGAAGGATGGCAAGCTGATCAACGGGGGAAGCTGGGTGTCATTGTCCACCTAGGAACTAATGACTTGACAAGGGATGGAGTAGGGGTAGCGCAGGGTTAGTTCAGGGACATTGGGAGGGCCTAAAAGGTAAGACATATTGTGCTGTTCACTAAGGCGCTACCCGTCTACGGCTGAGGGGAGGATAGGGTACTCTGCACCAGGAACTTCCAACAGCTGGTTGAAGGCACTGTGCACGGAGGTCAGCAGTGGGAGGTTTAAATGTTACTTGGACGAGCATTTTAACTAGCCGAGGGGAAGGCGGTATTACCAGGGGAGGCATAAACTGCACCCCACCTCCCCCACAGGATAAAGCAACAAGGAGGGAGATCCCAAGGAGAGAAAACTCTCCCAGGGCAGGGGTGCAAGATGAAGGGGGTATAAGCAAAGTGGAGGACAAGGGGAGTAAGGACAAAGAATACAGAAAGAGAGGTGTAGGGAATCAAGAAACAAAGCGGGTAAAGGGAAAAGAGGAGTTGGGGGCATTTCAGGAAGAAGCACAGGAAGAAAGGGGGAGGAAAAGGGTGTTGCAGGCAGGGAGAGAGCAAAGTTTGCACAGCCACATGCGCCAATGCAAGGAGTCTAGGAAATAAAATTCCAGCCCTGGAGGCCATCATGGTAGAGGCGGGACCTGAATCTAGTGGCCATAACTGAGTCGTGGTGCACTGAAACTCACGACAGGGACATGGCCATACCAGGCTACTCTCAGTTCAGAAGAGATAGGGAAGGGAGAAACCGGGGTGGTTTTGTATGTGAGGGAGGGTATCAGGGTTATGGAAGTGCAATGGAACATAGAGACAGAGGAAGGACTGGAGGTGCTGTGGGTCTCCCTCGAGACAGTAGCTGGGGCAACTATTTGTACTGGGGTGATGCACAAACCTCCAACACGGGGAGGAATTGGATAAGGCACTAGCGGAAACCATCAGCAGGATGGCAAAAAAGCGGGAGGTGCTACTGGTTGGGGGTCTTTGATCTGCCAGATGTGGACTGCAGCCTTCCAGCTGCAGCCTTTGCTATAAGCAGGGCCATCCTTGACTCCCTGCAGAGGGTGTTTCTCCAGCAGCTAGTCAGTGAAACCGTTAGAGACAGAGCAGTACTTGATCTGATGCTTACTAACAGGAACAGTGTAGCAGACATCACAATAGATTATCTCCTAGGGACCAGTGATCACCGTACAGTGTGGTTTTAACATTAAGACGTTAGCAGTGGAAAATCACACAAAGATGAGGGTCCCAAACTTTAGGAGGGTGGACTAAAGAAATGGGAGACTGCCTCAGAAGCAGCCTAGTAGGAGGGGAGATTGCCACGGAGGGGTAGAGGAACAGTGAAGAAAATTAAGGGAAGACATGGCGAAGGCAACCAGTCTTTGCATGGTGGAAGTGAGCAAAAGCAAAGGAGGAGAAAAGAAAACACCATTATGGTACAGAAACATAGACGCTAACGCCAGATAAGGACTGCATGGCCCATCCACTCTGTCCTTTTCTGTTGTATTGCTTAGCACTATAGACCCCTCCAGGTCTACGGCACTTTCTCTGCCACCCCCTTACCTATTACTTATGACTCCTTTGGGCTTATTCCAGGCTTTTTTGAATCCCACCACTGTTTTCGCCCTCACAACCTCCGCTGCAAGACCGTTTCGGGCATCCACCACCCATTCTGTGAATAAGTGTTTCCTCACATCTCTCCTCTACCCCATCCAGCTTCATATCGTGGCCTCTTGTTCTGGAGCACCCTTTCCTCTGAAAAAATACCTCCCACTTGTACCTTATTCATGCCCATGAGGTATTTAAAGGTCTCGATCATACCCCCCCTTCTCTCCTCCAGGGTGAACATGTTTAATTTCTTTAGCCTCTTCTTATAGAAAATTTATTGTAGACCCTGTACCATCATGCTAGCCCTCCTTTGGACAGCCTCCATTCTGTCTACGTCCTTCCTGAGATGTAGCCTCCAAAATTGAACGGCGTATTCAAGGTGGGGTCTTACTAAAGACGTATATAGTGGCAACACTACTTCCCTCTTCCTGCTGGTAATACCTCTACTTGTACATCCCAGCATCCCACTAGCTCTCTTGATCGCTTTGTCACATTGTCTGGCCACCTTCAGGTCATCCAATATGATTACCCCCAAGTATCTTTCCTGCTTGGTCGCTGCTAGTATCTCTCCTCCCGTTTTGGACTGTACCCCTGGGTTTCTGTCACCCAAGTGTACTATTTTGCACTTTTTTGCATTAAACCTTAGCTGCCAAACATTTGACCACTCCTCCAGTCGTTTCAAATCTCTCCATTCTTTTCACTCCCTCCGGAGTGTCCTCCCTGTTGCAGATCTTGGTGTCATCCGTAAGGAGGCAGAAGTTCCCTACCAGTTCCTTTGCTATGTCACTAATAAAGACATTAAAGAGGACTGGCCCCAGTACTGACACCTGCGGTACCCCACTGGTCACTCTCCTCTCCTCAAAGTGAACTCCATTTACCATGACCCTCTGGCTCCTATCCCCTAACCAGTTTCTTACCCAGGTTACCACCTTATTGCCCACCCACATGCTCCCTAACATTTTTACCAGCCTCCTATGTGGAACAGTGTCAAAGGCCTTGCTGAAGTCCAAGTCCACCCCCCCCCCAACACCCTGGTTACCCAGTCAAAAAAAAATCTATCAGATTTGTTTGGCATGACCTTCCCTAAATAAAGCCATGTTGCCTTGGGTTCTGCAGTCTACTGGATTCCAGGTGTTCCACGATTCTTTCCTTTAATAGTATCATAGTAAAAGCCAACAGAATAGGCCCCATGATCTATCGTGTCTGCTCGGAAGTTAGCCCCCTACTGGGAGCCCGCTCCTCCACCCCCCCCAGCCCCAGAGGTGGCCCTCCCTGGCCTCAGCTTCCCCCTGTACCTGTCCCAACCCTTCTTGAATCCTTCCACTGTGGTCTCTTCCACCAGACTCCTGGGAAGTGCGTTCCACGGTTCCACCACCCTCTCTGTGAAGAAGTATCTCCTGTGCTCCCCCTGTACTTCCCCCCTTCCAGCTTCCACTCGTGCCCCCTGGTAGTTCCCCCCTTCTTAAGCCTGAACACTTTCCTGGTTCTGCCCTTATTTATCCCCTTTACATACTTGAAAGTCTCTATCATGTCCCCTCTGTCCCTCCTCTCCTCCAATGCATATAGATTGAGTTCATCCAGTCTCTCTTCATAGGTCCTGCCCGCCATGCCCTGAATCATCCTGGTCGCCCGCCTCTAGACCCTCTCCAGCAGCGCTATGTCCCTCTTAAGATGGGGGTCTCCAGAACTGCACACAGTACTCAAGATGCGGCCTAACCAGCGCATTATACAGAGGGAGGACCAACTTCCTCCTCCTGGAGGTAACCCCCCTGGTTATGCAGCCCAGTATCCTGTTTGCTTTTGCTGCAGCTCTTCGATAATTCTCTGTGTTATTCATTTTGCTGTCCACCACTATCCCTAAGTCCCTCTCGCTCGATGTGACTTGCAGTGTGGTCCCCCCCCTCCGGGTGTATGCATGTCCTGGGTTTCTGACCCCCAGATGCAGCACCCTACATTACCCTGCATTGAACTTCCAACTCCCACTTCCTTGCCCACCCTCCCAGGGTACCCAGATCCCCCTGCAGGGCCCCTCTCCCCTTCTGCCCGTCTGCCAGTGCTCCCAGTTTTGAGTCATCTGCAAAGAGACTCAACCTGCTCCTAACACCCCACCCTATGTTCGAGACATAGGAATTGAACAGGAGTGGCCCGAGGACTGAACCCAAGGGAACACCACTGATGACCCTCCTGGGGGAGGAGACTATCCCTCCAACCACCGCTTGCTGTATTCGCCCCGTAAGCCAGTTTTCCACCCACCTGAGCAACTGCCCCTCCACCCCCATCCCCCCAGCTTTGTTAGTAGGCCATTGTGGGGTATCAAATCGAATGCCTTACTGAAATCCAGATAGAGGATGTCCACTGGTCTGTGTCGGTCCAGGGCACCCGTCACCTACTCATAAAACTCTACCAGGTTAGTCTGGCACGACCTCCCTGGAACAAAACCATACTGCCTGTCATCTAGGTGCCCCAACCTTTCCAGCTGCCCCCCCCAGCCTCTCCTTGATAATGCCCTCCATAAGCTTGCCTACCACAGACATTAGGCTAACGGGCCTATAATTCCCCATCTCCTCTCTGGATCCCCCGCCTTGTGGATAGGCACCACATGAGCCACCTTCCAATCTTGAGGCACCCACCCTGACATCAGGGAGATGTTGAAGAGTGAGGCCAGTGGAACTGCCAGCACACTGCCAGTTCCTTCAGCACCCTTGGATGCAGCCCATCTGGCCCTGGCGCCTTCTCAGTCTTTAGCGACAGAAGGGCCTCTCTCACCCTATCCGCTGTGATTTCGTCCTCCCATCCCCACTCCTTATGCATCCTCTCCTCCCCTTCTAGATATGATCCATCTCCTGCCCTAGTCTCATCCAGTCATTCAGTCTTCAACTGACCTCCTGGTTCAGTGGGCCCCTCTACCCTCCCATTGGGTTGGAAAGATCCCCCACCTCCCCCGGTAAAGACAGAGGCAAAGTACTCATTTAGCACCTCTGCTTGTTCCCCAGCTTCCTGCGCCCATCCCCCAGTTCTAATCCTGCTGATCTGTGCCCTCACTGTTCTTTTCTCCCTGTGTATCTATAGAACACCTTCCCCACTACGGATATCCCTGGCCAGGTTAGCGCCTTCTTCACCTTGGCCCCCCCTTACCACCCTGGTGACCCTCTTAGCCAGAAAATCATACTCTTCCCTCTCCCTAACCCCCTTGGAGCTTTTAAGCTTGACAGAGTCTTTTTCTCCCCACCACCTCCTGCACCTCCCTGGTCCACCAACACGGCCACGTCTCTACATTGCTTTGCGCCACTCTGCGCAGGTCCTAAGCCCTGCACCCCTTCTTAATGGTCTCCCAAAAGCTACCAGCATCCATGTCTGGCCTTATCTCATCCAAGCACCCTTTAAGAATCCTTCCCATGCCCTCAAAGTCCACCCCCCCCCCGAAATCTATTACTTCTGTGTTAGTGCAAATTTCCTCTCCCCCTAGGAACATAAGAAACCAGACCGTGGTATGGTCACTGCCTGCCAATGGGCTGCTCACCTCCAGGCCCCTTATCTGGTCACTATCCGCTAGGACAATGTCCAGGATCCGATCCTGCCTAGTAGGCTCCCCCACATGCTGGACTAGGAAGGCATCCTGGAAGACATCCATCAGCCTCTGCTCCCTGGCCACCGAGGATGTCACAGTGCCCCAGTCTGTCCCCGGCACGTTCAGGTCACCCATGATCTCCACCCTGCCCTTTCCGAGGCCACAGTGACCCCTGATGTTCTCAGCCAGATCAACCTCCAGTTCCGTTTCCATTGCGGGGGGTCTGTACACTACCCCTATTTTTAATCTTTTACTCCCCTCGTTTGTAGGGTTACCCAACTTGCCTCCACATCTCCTTCTGCCTCCTCGATTCCACCAACTACTATGTCATTTTTGACTGTCAATGCCACTCCCCCTTCCCACCCCTATCCTTCCTAAATCATTGTGTATCCCTCTAAATTTAGGACCCAATCATGCCTCTGGATGGCCCATGTCTCAGTAATTGCCACCAAGTCTGCTGCACCCCCAACTAGCATTGCCTGGAGTGCTGGCATTTTATTGCCCATGCTCCTGGCATTGATCAGGACCGTCCTCCCCCCTCCCCCATCTCCAGTCTTCTCAGCACAGCACAATCACCAATCTCTCTTCCCCCCTCTGTTCCCCCTGGTCTTTTAATGCTACCCGCAGCCCTCTTTGCATGATCTAGTCCTGAACCCTCAAGCTTCCTCACTGGGGCTTTCAGTCTTTCTGTCCCTCCCCCTTTACAAGTTTAAACCCCACCTATCACCAATGAATCCAAAAAGTTTTAGTTTAAGGATCTCCCTTCCCTCCAGGTTGAGGTGCAGCCTATCCTTGGCATATAGCCCCTTGTCTTCCCATGTATCACCCCAGTCCCCCATCAATCCATACCCTTCTGACTTGCACAACTCCCTAAGCCACTGGTTAACCTCCCTAAGTTTTTGCTTATTTTCCCCACTTGCCCTTGGTACTAGTAGTATCTCAGAAAAGGAGATTGAGCATCCTATAGAGTGGCAAACCCTGGCCAATTCCCTGAATCTTGCCTGTACAGTATCTCCAGTTCACTGTTCCCTTCTAAATCGTTTGTTCCCAGGTGAACTAGAAAGTCTGGGGATCCTCTGCATTCCCTTGCCATTAAGTATAGCTGGAATTTGGCCTTATGTACTGATAGGCCTGGGATACATTTAACCATGACTGGGCTGCCTTTTTCCTCCCCAACCCCCTCCCACTGGATACCTCTAATCATGGAGTCACCCAGCAGGAGTGCCTTCACCTCTCCCCCAAGTTACTAGCCTGTTTGTGCCCTTCCATACTCCTTCTTCTGTCTACATCCCCTGGCTTGTTCCTTGCACCCCCCACATCCTGGGTGTCTCTGTTTTGAGCGTGCCCTTCCAGGCTCCCTCTTCTGCCTATGTCCCCCAGTTTTCTCATCTCACCCCCTGCAACTTGGGGGTTACAGGTCTGTATGTGCCCTTCCAGACTCTTTCTCCCGACTATGGCCCCCTGCTTGCTCCTCGTCCCTCCCACAGCCTGGGCATCACTAGTCTGACTGTGCCCTTCCAGGCTCCCTCTTCTGTTTCCCTCTCCCAACTTGCTCCTCACACCCCTCACAGCCTGAATATCACTAGATGCCCCCCCCCCTTCCCTGGTTGGTCTTTTGCCATTGATGTCTCCACCCAGGCCTCCTATTCCTGCTTTCCTTCTCCACTCCCTCCTCCCCCTCAGGTTCTGCAGTAACAGACCCTTGTGCCCTAGTGCTCTCTACACCCCCCTCTTCTGGAGAGTCCAGTCTCGGAGCTGGCCTATCCAGAGTGCTCCTCTCCTCACCACCCTCTCTGTCCGCTTTTCCCTTCCTAAACTCTGCCCTGTCCTGGGTCCTGGCCTCCTCCACCCTGACTCTGTTCTGTGCGTCCTCCTCTGCCTTACCTCCCTCAGACCCAGGCTCCTGCCCCCCTCCCCGCCCATCTGGCGCCCTGGTCTCACGTTCCCCATGCCCTCCCCTCCTTTGGATTAGGACCCCCCCTCCTATCCCCTGCCCCATCTGACTCTTGACCAATCCCTCCCCATCATCCTGCACCCCTGCCCTCCAGCTTCTTCCACCTTATCATCTGGGTACAGCAGGGTGAAACAATTTGTAAGTGTGATGCCTGCCCCAAGCTCGCCCACTCCTGTCCCTCTCCTCTCCTCCTTCCTTGGCTCTCTCTGAGCTGCCTCCCTCATTTCGGAGTGAAGACCGCACACTGGTATTTTCATGTCTCTCCCCCCCCCCCCGAGCAACCATTTGGTCCTAGTCCTCTCACTCCCACCCCTTTACCCTGGGGTATGCCATTTTGTCCTCGCCTATCGTCATATGGTTCCTGCCCCTTCCCTCTCAACCACCCCTCCCTCCCTCTAACTGCTTCCTGATCCCCTCAACCTCCCGCCTGAGGCCTGCCAACTGGTAACACACTGAGCATCCCCCAAACCTCCATGCCCAATTCAATATTATTGCTGCCCCACACCCCGTACACCCAATCACCATCCCGAAAATACCGGCTCTTGCATCATTTGATCCCATCCTCACTGTTAGGTGTGGGTAATATGGGCCCCCCTCGGCAATAAAAGTACCCTCCAATCTGTATACACTCAATCAGTCTACAGTCTAAAAGTACTCTCCAATCCATATACACTCAGTCAATCTACCCTTTTCCCAGCAGTAGCCAGCATATGCCCAAGCAATCGATACAAACAGTACCCAAGATGCAGTAGCCAGCACTACCCAAGCATCATCCTAATAGGACTAGGATGTTGCAAGACCTTATGGGACTCACCCAATAAATGTAGGGCGAGCCTTGGGAAGTGTGGGTTGCAAGGTGGGCGGGTGGCAGTACACTACAGGCTGTGTCAAAACACAATCAGCCAAAGAGTCCTCTGGCAGTGACACCTAACACAATCATCAACTTGTCTGCTAGAATCCCTTACTCCTGCCCAAACTATATGTAAAAGCACAATAAATGGCAGTTAAGACCAGCCCTCAAATACAATTACAAACACACAGAAATACCAGCTAAGAAAATCTTTCAGATCTACTTACCCTCACAGCCACCAGATAGAGGCTCCTTCTCCCCTCCACTAACTGAATTTCACTACTACAGATGTCAGGCTGACAGGCCTGTAATTTCCTGCCTCCTCCTTACTGTCACTTTTGTAAAGTGGGATAACGTCCGCCCTTCTCCAGTCCTTTGGGACCATGCCGGTCTCCAGTGAACTGTTAAACAACTCTGTCAGGGGTGCAGCTAGCACCTCCCTCAGTTCCTTTAACACTACTGGATGCACCCTGTCTGGCACCATGGTTTTGTCCACCCTCTGATTAATGAGTGCATTCCCGTACCTCTCCTCAAAAAAGGGACTGGTGTCCATTTCTCTCACCTCCAATCCCTTGGTGCTAATTTGTGGTCCCTCCCCTTCCCCCTCAACTGTGAATACTGAGCATAAATATTTAAGATATTTGCCTTTTCTTGGTCCTCCTCAGTATAGCCCCCTGCCTCCTTTATTAACCATGCAATCTCTCCCTTAATCTTCCTTTTCTCACTGATATACCTGAAAAATATCTTGTCCCCTTTGATACAGTCTGGGCTAGTCTTTCCTCAGCTTGCGATTTTGTGCTCCTTACTGCCTTGCCTGCATCTGTCCTTTTCCCCAGATACACCTCTTTGTCCTCCTCTCTATGGGTCTCCTTATACCTTTTGAATGCCACCGTTTTTGACCTTACCTCTTCTGCCACTTCCCTCGAGAACCACACAGGTCTCCTCCTCCTTCTGCTTTTGCTTATTTGCCTGATGGACATGTTTGTAGCCTTTATATGGTCTATTTTATTGCTCTTTTATTCTGGCACATTTTCCCTCTACTCCCTTTGACATCTCCTCCCACCAGGTCTTTTCGAATGCATTCCATCTTTGTAAAGTCAGCTCTTCTGAAATCCAGGACCCTCGCCATTGTGTGGCTAGATTCTGCTGTTGTTCTTATAGTAAGCAATCAAACAAAGCCAGCCCATGGCTGGGTGTGCTCAGGAGAAAAACACACCACACTGACCAAGGAACTCCAGCACCACCCGCCAACCAAATGCCCATAGAAGTAACACTTGAACCATCTACTGAGAACTGCGGCTCCCTATCTGGATGGATGCAGGCCATCCCCCTGGTACAAGCTCTGATCCCTCCAGGTGGAGCCCCAGTCCTCAGTGCAGCCTTACCCCTCCTCTCCTGCACCATTCCTTCAACCATGAGTTGAAGGCCTTAGTGCAACGCTCCCTCTCCGTCCCCCTGTTGTAGACAGGCAGCACTTCCATAAAGGCTACAGTGCGTGCTGCCTGCCTAAGACCCTTCCCCAGCTCCCTAAACTGCTCCTGCACTGCCCCTGTCCCTTCCAGAGCTATATAATTCATCCCCAGGTGGACAACGACATGCAGCTCACCCTTCCTTCCTACAACCCTCGCGATCCACTGGATACACTTTCCATCACTCCAAGCCAATGCACCAGGTAGGCACTTAACCTCCCTCCCTCCCTCTCTACCCCTTTTCCTCCCCCCCAGCTCTATCCCCCTGACTATAGAGTCCCCCACCACAAGTTGTGTCCCCCTTCTCTGGGAGTCTCAGTCCTCCCTCCCTCCCTCCTGGGGACTAGGTTTGTATGTTCCCCCATATCCTCTCTGTCCACCACCTCAGGTGCCCCTTCATGGTAGTACTGCTCTGCCAGAATGGCATAGGAGTTTCATAGTGGCACTGAATGAGGAGTGTGCCTGTTACCCGTTCCTCCAGGAAGGCTCCCTTCTAAGAAGTGGCCACAAAGGTGAAGGAAAAAAAGGGTGGTATTCAGGAGGTACAAAGAAACTTAAAGGGAGAAGGACAGGGAGGTGTACCAGGTTAAACAGAGAGAAGCAGGAAAGACAGTGAGGGGACCAATGACATAAACGAAGGAAAAGATAGCCAAAGGGGTAGCTAAAAGCGACAAGACTTTCTTGACGTACATAAGTGAAAAGAAGACGGTAAGAGGAGGGATAGTGAGGATAAGAAGAATGCCAGAGGCAGACTGTGCAGAGAAGTGCCTAGAAAAAAGCGAGACATCCTGAAGAGGTATTCTGCTCAGTCTTCACAGTGGCGGGAGATGGGTATGGACCACCAAGAAGTAGCAGGAACACTGGGGGAGGGGAGGAAGGGTGGACACAAATCCTTTTTCTGAGGAAAGAGTCCTGAAGAAACTTACAAATCTGAAAGTGGACAAGGCCATGGGACCGGACGGGACACACCCAAGGGTGCTAAGGGAACTCAAGGAGGTGCCTGCTGCACCACTGATGACTTTATTCAGTAACTCACTGGAAACAGGAGTGGCTAAAGAAGACTGGAGGAGAGCAGACATAGTCCCACCCCATAGGAGCGGCAGCAGAGAAGAGGCTAGCAACTATAGGCTGGTCAGTCTCAGTAGTGGGGAAATGAATGGAAACTCTGCTAAATGAAAGGCTAGTGGAGCATCTTGAATCCAGCGGGTTGCAAAACCCGAGGCAGCATGGATTCACGGGGCAGGGGTCATGCCATACAAATGTGATCAATTTCCTTGACTGAGTGACCAGGGACATACATCAATGAAGGGCAATGGACATGGTCTGCTTAAGACTTCAGTAAGGCCTTTGACACTGTGCCACACAGAAGACTGATAAGGAAATTCCACAGTCTAGTGGTGGGATCCAAGGCAGTAAACTCGGCAAGAAACTGGTTAATGGATAGGTGACAGAAGGTTGTGGTAAATGGCACTTACTCTAATGAGGGGATAGTGACCAGCGGAGTGCTACAGAGCTCAGTATTGGGACTGGTTCTCTTCCATGTCTTCATAAGTGACATTGCAGAGGACCTGGAAGGGAAGGTATGCCTTTTTATAGATGAGATCAAAATCTGTAATAGGGTGAACACTCAGGAGGAGGTGGAGAGAATGAGTAGAGACCTGAGAAAACTCAAGGAGTGGTCAAGGGTATAGCAGCTGCGGTTCAGTGCCAAAAAGTGCAAAATCATCCACCTAGGGCATGGAAACCCAGGAGCTAAATTACAGACCAGTATAGTTAAAGCTTATAGATCAAAAACTTTAAGGTGAGCCTTAAACTGTATCGACACAACCTTCTCGATAACCTTCCACAAAAAGGAAAGGTTCGACACAGGTCTATAGTTTGCAAACACCTCCAGGTCCAAAGATTGTTCCTTTAAAAGGGATCTTACCGAGGCCTTTTTAAGTGTCTTGAAAAAACAACCCTCTGAGAGGGAGCACCAGACAGTGCCAGCAAACACTGGATCCAGAGACTCGTGACCACCCTGAGAACATCCTGCACAGTAACTAGCTGAAACTCACTTCAGACCCCTGAGGTACATTTGCTCCCCTGCTCTAAATCACTACCGACCCCTGACATGCTACCTAGAATGATCGTTGTCCTAATAAAGGACACACTGTCCAAGAAGAACTGGCCAAACTTGTTACACCTTTTCAGTGACAACTCTCCCCTGATTGCAGACAGGCCGAATTTCTCAGACTGTAATGTTGTTTCTTCCAAACGAATCCCTCACTATGCTTAACAGCTACAATCATTCCCTTGGAACAAGCTGCCCCGGAGCTTTTAGAATTTTACGTTAATTATGGAATTTAGAATGAAATTAAAATTCTGCTGTGCAGTCACGCTCACCTCTACACTCTAACGTCAGATTTATTTCTAAAGCTAGGGAGAGTAGTGAGCACTAAAACTAGCTAATTGATTACCAAAAAATACAACATTTTTTTTCAATAGTTTGAAATATAGCTTAAAACATGGCAAAACAATTTTAATAGTTATGACAAATCAGATGGCTGAGACCACTAAGCAACAACTGTAAAGGCACTGTAACAAGTGATGCTCAAGCAAACAGAAAGAACCGACTCTTGTTTGAACCTTTTATCAGGTACTGGAAAGGGAAGTAGGGATTAGGGATTGTTGAGCACTGTGAGGGATCCCTTTGGAAGAAACATTATTGTGATGAGTGATTTTTTTTCTTCAAACCTCAGGAATTCCTCACTTATCCTTAACAACTGCAAACTCCATAACAGTACCTTGGGAGGCTGGGTAAAGAACCTTCTTAGGAAAAGGCCCTGCAAGAAAGCAGTGCCAAAGTTGGCATCCCTTCTGGACTGTATGTTCAGACAGTAGTGCTTTGCATGTGTGTACTGTTTTCCAGGTAGCAGCTTCATGTATTTCTTGAAGGGGGATGCCCCTTGTGGCTGCCACAGTGGCAGTGGTGCCCCTCGTGGAATGTGCTGGTAGGCCTTGGGTGGGGTGGGGGACCTTGCCAGCTTTTTTGTAACAGAACTGTATCCAGGAGACAATCCAAGAAGAGATAGTTTTCCTATCTGCTGGTTTACCTTTGCCAACCTCACCACGGGTAATGAAAAGCTAAGTACTGTTGGACCGGGCATCCCTTGCCCTGTTCATGTAGTGACCTAGTGCTCTTTTTACATTAAGACAGTGCCATTTTTGCTCACATGTACTGGAATATTCAGG
This sequence comes from Neoceratodus forsteri, assembly GCA_016271365.2. Lineage (NCBI taxonomy): Eukaryota > Metazoa > Chordata > Ceratodontiformes > Ceratodontidae > Neoceratodus > Neoceratodus forsteri. The sequence continues at coordinate 147,911,455 of CM057453.1, read as the reverse complement.
ACAGAGTAAAAGAAGGGTGACTGGCTGGTTTAAGTGGAATTCTGACACCACCTTATGTAGACACTTCCTCTTGGTCCTAAGGAGTACCTTAACTATGTGGAAGATTATGACTTGGACACCTTTGAAAAAGGGCTCTGATCTCAAGGGTCTTCTACTGTAAATGAGTGCTATTCACTAACGGTGGGGCGATATGCACGAATCACAACGTAACCCCCCCCCCACGCAGCTCCACACCCATCGGAGATCCGTGTGGGGACCACATTCACGAACAGTGGTCCCCACCTGGCTCCATTATGCAGCCCCCCCCCAGTGCACAGCTATGTGGGGGTGGTATGGGGCTGCAGACCCAGCCATGCAGCTAATCAGCTGCCTGGACCGGGACCCCTAGTGGATCACTTGCACCCGTTTGGTCGCCATGTTGCCAACAGGCACGTAGGCTGCCAATGGACCGAAATGTGGGGACCCACCAGCACATCTCCACCTCCCAGATGCCCCTAGCAGGGCGGACACATTGAGGGTCTGTTGACCCCACAATCCCCGCCGATCACAGTGATGGTATCCGGGGTGGGAATAATGGTTATGGCTGCCTCCAGAAGGTGTAACTGTCACCCCCACGCAAGACAACCACACCATTAAGAATGGCATAGAGTGCTACCACACCCCAGTGCCTGTACCCGGTTCACCCCCACGTGGAGCTGCGCGTTCGGCCGGTGTGCCGGGCATATGGGGGGGGCGTACTGGGATCATGCATGGTGCGCAGGGGGCACAGTTTTGCACGGCCAGGTGCAGGTGGGCTGTGCGCTGGGTTTACATGGCACGTAACCCATCTGCACCCTTTGTGAATAGGGCCCAATATGAATATATAAAAAACAAATAAAATATGTCCCAGAAGCCAAAGTTCTTTTTCTAGTGGGAAGTCACGTCATTTATTTCTAGGAGTTAGTAAGAGGAGGGCTCTCTTTCCAGAATTTTCCAAAATGGAACAATCTGAACATTTTCAAAACAGTACTGCCAGAAGAAAATGAATAATTGAAATTGGAAATTCAAGAAATGCTCAGTTTGCAAACACATTGGGAAACGTTCCTGCTCTTGCGCATGCGCGAGATCTTTCGTTCATGAATACTGTACACATGTGCCGGATTTCAGCCGCGGCTCACAAATACGAATAATGCTACTTCCAGTGCTCGGTTTATGATGCCAGATAGCTGGAACTTTTTAAAATAACACAAGGGACAGGGGCAATATGAATCTACTGGCTGTTTATGAAAAAAATCATACTTTGGGACCGTGCTTGTGGCAGACGAGTGGTCCCAACCTGGATGTGCTTCTGGTTTGCGGGGGTTTAGAGTCGGACCAACTGAAACGATATTTATGCAAAAAAAGGAGAAAACAGGCAAAATCCTGATCTTTTATGTCTATAGTGGTGTTCTGAGTACATCACTGAGTGTTGTGTGGCCAACAGGCACACTGCTTTCTTTTGCCAAAAAACGAAGGGGCAAAGCTGACAGTGCCCCTTTAACACACTCCAAAGCTGTGACATCAGCATGGAACCCTCAGCTGCTCCCCATTTTGTGACAGTTTTCTTTATGTCATCAGTCTTGTGTGTTGGCTTTAGAGGGGACGCTAACTAGAGTTTTCCTGCCTCAAGACTGTCTGCAAAACCCTTTTTTTTTAAATCTTTTTATTGAATGATTTTGTTACACATATGTCAAGAGTATATTGCATACATTTCATTATATTGCCACATATCTTCTCTTTTTGTATATTGTTGACAGTTTATATGCTCCTTCCTAAGGTCTGAAAGGTTGGTGTGATGATTATACAGCTTTTAAAACTTGGATCATTAATTGAGAAAAGCTCCAGCTCCATTTTATAAATATCTTTCCTTATTTATCCCTTATGCTTTTTCTGTTCATTCCTTTACCGCATCTCCAGATGATGAGTGCCTTGTACCTTGATTAATCCTCCTCCCCGCAATTAACTTCCCTTTTCCCTCAGTTCTTCTGTAACTATTCTGTCCTATCCCCTAGTCCTCCCTTGGTTAAGTAGTTAAGACTAGGGGCAGAAATCTGGTTCCACCACAGCTTGATGGAACACCCATTGCTGCCATCTCATCATGTATGTTGGAGCTTTACCCTGTATTTTTGCATTAAGGCTTTCTATAGCATATAAATCAGACGTAATAGTTCTCCATTCTGAAACTGTTGGAAAAGTACTAGTCATCCACCTGCGGGTAATGGACTTTTTGGCCACCATCAGACTGGGGGGTTAAAGGGTTTGTTCCCATGAGGGAGACTGGTCTGGAAAGATCCCCAGTAAAACCTGTTCAGCCATTAGTTCTACTGTCTGTCCCAACAGAGCAGTAAGCTCGACTTGTAGGGAAAACCAGAAGGGTATCAAACAAGGACACTGCCAGAATATGTACCCCAGTGTCGCCCTTGGGAATCCACACTTTCGCCAGTAGACTCCATACTCCTCCGGAAGGAACCTGAGCAGAACCACCGGGGCTCTGAAAAAATAAGAACGACACTTCCATGCAAGTTCCCTCCAAAATGGAGAAGAAGTGATCCTCAGCATACTCAAAGCTGAGCCCCTCCACTCCTCCATAGTTATTTCTAGGTTGAGATCTCTGTTCCACTCCTGTAATATAGATTCAGTGGATTCTTTTTGTTCATTTCTCATTTCCCTATATATTATACCTATTAAATGCTTACTTAAGTTCCCCTTTACAACCTCCATAAATAATCTGAAGAGTTCCGGGGTTGGGTGCGGAAGCCTGGGTTGTACCAATCGGTTTCGAAGTATATGATTCCTAACCTGGAAATAACTAAACAAATCAGATCTGCTGAGACTATATTGGGACAGTAATTTATCAAAAGGAAGTATCCCCTGAGGGGATAGAAACTGGAAAAAATGTGAGAGACCCAATCTCCTCCATTCCTGGAATGTAGAGTCCATTTGTATGGGCACAAATGAATCATCTTCTGATATTAATTTAAAATATTCATATATACTACTGAGTGGCCTAGTTTGCCTTATGCGTTTCCAACACTTGTAAGTTTGTGCCGTAATATCCATTAAGGCTGTGGGTGACAGAGATCTCTCCCCCGATGAGAAGAGAATTTTTTAAATATCAAATAGATCATTTCGATGAAATTTGATATCCTTCCAAGGAGCTGGGTAGGTCTCCATCAACCAAATCAGTATTATCCTAAGAAATGATGCTTTAGAATATAATTTAAAATCTAGAAGATTGAATCCTCCCTGAGCTAAGGATAGTTTGAGAATAGATAGCTGTATCCTGGGGCATCCCTTACCCCAAATAAATGTTGAGATTAATTTGTCCCATGACTTAAAGTAATATGTGGCCAGTAAAAAGGGGATATTTTGAATTAAGTAGAGTAATCTCAGAAGTATGTTCATACGAACAATCTCAATCCTTTGATGGAAGGGAGTTAGGAAAGTGGACCATCTTTCCATGTCCATTTGTATAGTGGTAGTGAGGGGTTCATAATTTCAAATCTCTAGCACTTCTGGGTTAAGAGAAATATTAATTCCCAAATATTTAATTTTCATAGTATGCCATTTAAATGGGTATTCTTTTTTTAATTGTCGGGGAAGAAAAAAATTAAAGGGCAGGATCTCTGTTTTTGTTACGTTTAACTTAAAACCCGCAAGTGTCTCATATTGCTTCAAAATCTGCCAGGCTTCCAGGATCAACTGGGGAAGGGACAGCAGAGTTAGCAAAATATCATCGGCAAACATATTTATTTTATGCTCTTCCTGTGCTATTGGAATCCCTTCAACCGAGATCATGTGTCTCAATTTTACTGCAAGGGGTTCCAGATATAATATGAATAAATAAGGTGATAAAGGACACCCTTGTCTTGCGCCTCTACTTAATTTAATCGGGGAGGATAGATTCCCATTTACTCTCATGCAGGCCGTTGGGGATTTATATAATTTGTTGTGAGGTAATAAATGAAGCCGGGAAGCGAAAGGCCTCGAGTGTCCTTCACAAAAAGGGCAAGTAAACTCAGTTGAAAGCCTTTTCGGCATCCAAACTGATGAAAACTGATGGAATTTTCCTGGTCCTTACATATTCCTGAAGTATGAGAGCCTTGTGGACATTGTCTGTAGTACTCCTATTCTTAATGAATCCTGACTGATCCGGTGATATGATTTTAGGAAGTATATATTCAAGTCTGGACATCAGAATGGCTGTATAGATCTTATAGTCCACATTTAAAATGGAAATAGGGCTATAAGATGCCGGGTCTGAATGGTCTTTATAGGGTTTAGGTATCGGGGCAATGGTGACATAATCCCATGATGGTGGAGGAACTCCCTCATGAGCTATCTCAGCAAATAGGGTATGTAATTTCAGAGTCAATTCTTTTAAAAAAATCTTATACCATTCAGGTATAAAGCCGTCAGGGCCTGGACACTTTGCCGGTTTCAAGTTTTTAATAGCCTCCTGGATTTCCAATTGAGTTATGGGTTTAAAATTGCTACTCCTTGTTTTCTCCCCCTTGGATGTGAGGAGGCTATAACTCTATGTCTATCACCCCAAGTCAGCTTCTTATGCTCTAAATCAGAGCGGTGAGTTTCCTGGAGATAAATAAGATCTGCCTTCTGTTTATTCAAGTATTGTTTAAGGTGAGATCTTTTTATAGAATCATGAAGTCCATTAATATTTAATGAAATGATTTTAATTGGATACACTGACATCATTATTTCTTTTCAAATTAACTGTATGTATTTTCTTTTTTTCTAGGTGGAAGGACGTTTTCCCTTTCCAGAACATTCTCCATCCAGGGTCAGCGGTCCAGTGTCCATAATAAAGAAACCACTGTCTTATATATATGCAGTATAACAATAAAAATGTTTTAAGCCTGATAAACTCCTGACTCGTGTATTTATTACCCCTCCCCCTTCCCTTTACGGTATCCAATACTGCAGTTATCTCTTATTAAATCTATTTTAACCCAAGGACACCAATTAACTATATCAACGATTGAATAAATTAAATATCGTATCATTAGGCTATTGTATACTATCAAACCATAAACTTGGTAAATGACATTCAACATGCCTCTCCCTCCCCTTATTCCTTTAACTCCCTTAAACAGATAGTAAAACTGAAAAATTTGTACAATTTGTACATAATAACTGTACTTAACCTTATCAATTCTAACAAGAACGTTATAGAAAGTGACTACCACTTGGGAGGTGCTCAACTGACGCTCCCCCAGAAGCCCCCTGTCCTTATCTCCTGTAGGAGCAGGAGAGGAGTCTGGAGCTTTATACAGTATCTGGATAAATAATATACCCAGTGTAAGTACGATAGCCCCAAATGGAAAGGAAAATACTCCATTCCACAAAGGAAACAGTATGCCTGGTGGCATTTCCCAGCCTTGTCCGAGTAGGCTCCCACCTCTTGATCAAATAGAGTGGCTTTATATTAGTCTTTTGCCCAAATGAGGAGGGTAAGCGCCCTCTAGTGGGCAATCGTAAAATTACCGTTACAGTCAAAACCAATTTCAACTCCAGAGTCTTGTATTGTTCAAAATTTAAACAGTATTTCCAGTCATTCCCCACATATCCCATTAAAGATAGATCAATGTGTGGAGGATCTTGAAGACAGAAAAGTTTCCCAACTTTCCTATAAGAGCATTGTACTGAGTGCAATATCATATACAATTCTCCCAGGCTTGCGACTCAGTTACCCATCGCAGTTTGAGGTAAAATTAAAACCATGCCTGTCACAAAAACTGGAGCATTAGTATCTTTTTAATCCTAGTAAGTTTCCTGCAGTACTCCGTAACATCGTATCTCTGGTCAGTCTGGGCAGGATCCCCCTCAGCGATCTGGCAGGCGTTATTCCGGCCAGCCTTAAGAAGGGGGAAAGGCCCGATGGGGAATAGGGGACCAAATAAGATATCCACGAGAAAAGGGCCATAGTCTCCTTGCCTTAGCTCCTGAGCCTGAGTAAATTCTCCGCCATCTAGGAGCCATGTAGGATTCAAAACTAGCAACCCGTGACCAATTAGCCAGACACTAAAGAAGGGTTTTAAGTAAATTATTGTTGCCTGAATCCCTTAGAGACGCCCCCACCCTGTTCCTTCGCTTCCCCACTCACCATCAGCCCTCCCCCCCACCATTTCCCAAGAGGCAATCCAAGACCAAGACCGAAACCAGAGATAATTACCCCTTAATCTGGTGGGCTTTCAGGTAGGCAATGTAGGTTCCTGTACTGCTGGAGATGTTTTAAGATCTCCTATATTTGCAGTTGCGATGCTTGGAGCCCTTTCTTTTATGACTGACTGGTTTGTCCACATCGAGCTTTAACTATCTTTGCCGTTTTGTTGTTAGTCACTCCCCTCTTCAGAAGATCTGGTGTTGCTTCCACCGCCGAATTATATGTATGTTGACCAGATGGAAGGAATACAGTTAACCTTGCTGGGTATGGAGTACGGAAACGAATCTTCTGAGCTTGAAGCGAGGGGAAGAGTGGACTGTAATCCCACCTTTGCTTCTGGGTGTCCGGGGCAGAGTCGTTATGGAACAGTAAACGTTGTTGGCCCCACGTTACTTTACCCTTCTGCCAGGCCTTCATTAAAATTGTTTTCTTTGTTTGGTAACTGAGAAATCTAATGACAAAAGAACAGGCCTAGCCTCGGGTTATGAAGGTTTTGGACCTAGTGCCCTATGCGCCCTCTCAATGTTCAAATGAAAATCAGGATCCAAATCAAGCAATAATCGCAGGAGGTAATCTGTAAAGGCCCTGGGATCATTACCGTCTTCGTTCTCAGGTAGGGCAAATATTCTTATATTCCTCCTTCTGCCTCGATTTTCAGCACCTTCCTGGTGGATGGAAATTGCCAGTTGCTCAGTATCTATAGTTCCTCATAGTCTCCTGTAGGTCATCTAATCTGGTGGTGTTCAAAGAAATCTGTTGGTCTGCTTCGGTCATACGACCTTGTAGAGTGCTTATTTCTGTCTTAAGATCTTGCAGCGACTCGCGAACCTCTCCCCTGAAATCCGCGATCGCCTGAAGTATTGCCTCCAAATTAGTGTCTGGTTGTTTTCTTGTAGAGCTTTTTGTTCTGTTAGAGGGGCTGATTTTTTTAATTTCAGCGGCTGAAGAGGGCTTATTGTGCTGCTCTCCATCATCCGACATGTGGTTGTCTCCCTCATTCATTTCGGCGAATGGTTGAAATCTATTCCGGTTTTGTGTTGCCATATTATAGCTTGCAGGCAAAGATGAGAAGAACTTCTTGCCTATCTAAAGGCTGATTTTAAGAGCATTTAACTTGATTTAAGCCCTTTTAGTATTTGTCTGCGTGGGAGCCTCTCCACTCGTTTGCTCAGCCCGCCATACCGGAACCGGAAGTCTGCAAAACCTTTTTTGTTTTCTCAGACCATAGTAACTTTCAGCAGAGAATCCCGTTCGTTCTTAACGGAACGAATTTCTAAGATTTATAGAGTGCTACTGTTTTACTTGGTTCAACTGGCCTGTTGGAGGCTGACTGTTTTGCTATTCTGCCTGAATTCTTTCAGAATTCTTCAAGGGTGTAAGTGAAAATGGTCTTGCCTGTGGTCTGCTTTTAGTATCTTGCCTGCATAAGTCTTTTTAACAATGTTTTTCTTCAGAAGAGGCTTACCTCCCTCATCTGTGCTGTCTGCTTTAGATTTTTTCCTCAGTGTGGGCCTGCTCAGATTGGTTTCTAGTAATGACAGTTTACTAGTGAGGTCATACAGTTCTTCAGTGATCACAGCCCTGAGTTGTTTCCCCAGAGATGGAATGTGGAAATCTTTTAAATTCAAACTTGCACTATGTTTACCCCAGTGCTGTAATGGCAGATTTGTTTCTCCACTGAAGAGTACAGTTGTCAAAGAGTCCTGTTTCAGTGCTAGTGGCTAGTTTGCTTGAAACTTATAAGTTTATTTATAATTCAATACTCTTCATTAGTCTAATGTAGTTTTATAGTTTATACTGTAATTTTATCACTTTTTTTTCCGGTTCCCACATGGGTCCTTGGAACAGGGGAAAAGTGCAGTTACGTAAGAACGTACCGTAACAGTAGATCTTTGAGAGAAGCTCTTGCAGCAGGTAGGAGTAAGGCGTCAGGCACCAGGCCCACACAGAAAACTTCTAGCCAGCAGTCTGCCATGGGGGACTGCCCACTGCCAACGTCAGCTGTTGGCGTCAGCCTATCCTATAAAAGTGGGCAGTCCCCCACACCTACCTCAGTTCTCCTACCGGAGACCCCAAACGGGCAGTGAATGGAGAACTAAGGAGGTCCCCAAGAGCCAAAAGAAAGGCAGATGCAGAGCAAGAGGAACAATGAGCAGCAGGTGGAAGGAGGGAGGGAAAGCAGGGCCTGCTGCAAGAGCTTCTCTAGAAGATCTACTGTTACGGTAAGGTCTTACATAACTGTACTATCTTACTTCGAGGAAGGCTCTTACAGCAGGCCACACCAGTAGGACTGAGTCCCAAGCAGTACCGGGTATCACCAGGAGAGCAACACCGAGAGGAGGACAGATCAGAAGCCAAGAGCTCAGGAGAGAAGGCCCTGAAGTATAGCTAGGCTGAAACTGGCCCAGTGCCTAGAGGTGATGTCCAGACAGTAATGCTTGGTGAAGGTGTGGACAGAACTCCAGGTAGCAGCTGCACGTGTCCACAGCTGACACATTTCTGAAAGAAGCCACTGAAGCGGCCATACTCCTGGTGGAATGGCCCTTAACCACTCCCGGAAGGGCCTTGTTGTTCTTGCGGTAGCAATAAACTATGCAATTTGCTAACCACTTAGACAGACACTGTTTAGAAACAGGAGCGCCCTCTCGACTTCCTTAAAGGCTTTGTGCAATTCATATAGTACCGCAAAATCCAATGTACATCCAAAGTATGGAGCGAAGTCTCCCCCTGATTAAAATACTCAGTAAAATAAACTGGAAGGTGGATGGATTGATTCAAAGTAAACTCTGACACCACCTTGGGAAGACACTTAGGATTAGTGCGCAAAGATACTCTGTCTTTGTGAAAAAACAAATAAGGCTCCTTATACATAAGAGCCTGGAGCTCGGAAATCCTTTGAACAGAAGTAACAGCAACTAAAAAGAGCGCTTTCCATGACAGAAAGCGCAGCTCACAACTCGTGGCCAGTTCAAAGGGAGGTAAAGCGAGTTTCTCCAACATAAAATTGAGGTCCCATGGAGGGACCGGGTCCCGAATGGGAGGTTTCAGATGCAAGATGCCCTGCAGGAAGGCTCGGGACACAATGGTTGAAGTTGGGTGACAGCTTTGCCCTCATTAGGTGCATGGTACACAGAAATGGCAGAAAGATGGCCCCTGAGTGAGGAGTACCCCAAGCCAGAGTCTGAATGGGAAAGAAGATACTCCAACACCTGTCACCAGGCAGGTGAAAGGGTCCAATTGATGAGCAGCAGCCCAAAGGGAGAAACGCTTCCATTTCATAGAGTGAGTGGCTCTGGTGGAAGGTTTCCTAACAGTCACCAGGACGTCTGCGATAGCTAGGGCCACAGCAGCCATGCATAGAGATGCAGGGACTTGAGATTCGGATGGACCAGGGTGCCCTGTTCCTGGGAGAGCAAGCTGGTGCACAGGGGCAGGGGTACTGGAGGTTGCACTGCCACCTGCTGCAGTAAGGGGAACCAAATCTGATGCAGCCAGAAGGGAGCTATGAGAATCATCTCTGCCTTTTCCAACTGGAGCTTGAGCAGAACCCTCTGTAGAAGCGGAAAGGGAGGAAAGGCATACAGAAACCTCCCCTTCCAAAAGAGGGACAATGCGTCTCGCCAGAAAACTCCAGGCCCAGGATCAAGCAGCAGAAAAGTGGCAGTTTTATGTTGAATAGGGATGCAAAAAGGTCCAACTCTGGATGACCCCACCTATTAAAGCGATCTACGACCACCGAGGTTAGAAGCTACCACTTGTGAGCCCGCGACTTGGAGCAGCTGAGACTGTTGGCCAGGACATTTTGGATGCCTGGAACATGTACGGTTGAGAGCTCCAGACTGTGCTCGATGGCCCAATACTAGACTCTCATTGCTTCCCGACACAGGGGTTAAGAATGGGTTCCCCCTGTTTGTTGATGCAATACACCACACACATGTTCACCAGCAGCGGACCGGGGAGGAGATGAGTCTGAAAGGCCTGCAGGGTGTAAAGGACCACTCGCATTTCCAGGACATTGATATGGAGACCTCGTTCCAATTCCGTCCAGGTACCCTGGGTCTGGTGATTGGCCAGATGGGCACCCCTTCCCAGGCCGAAGACGTCTGTCGTAAGAATCTGACGGGGGTCAAGAGCTGAACAGAGGCTCCCCGACAGAGGATGGCCAGATCCAGCCACCACAAAAGAACCCTCTGGACTGTGTTGGAAACCAGGACCAACTGATCCAGGTCTTCCATGCGTTGGTCCCACTAGACCCGCAAGGTCCACTGAGGAACCGACATGTGCAGGCGGGCCAGGAGAACCATGGCAACTGCTGCTGCCATATGGCCCAGAAGGTGCAGGAAAACCCTGGCGGGGACCTGCTGACTGGAGGAAACCAGACTGGCCTGCACCATCAGGTGCTCTGTCCTGTCCATGGGCAAAAAGGCCTTGCCCTGGGAAGTGTCTAGGATTGCTCCAATATATTGAAGGTGCTGTCAAGGAGAGAGGCAGGATTTTGGCAGACTGACGGTAATCCCCAAGGCCTGGAATAGGCAAAACGTGTAGTCTAAAGTCTGAACCAGGTGTTCTCTGGAGGGGGCTGTTAGCAGCCAATCATCCAGGTAAGGGAAAACGTAGAAGCCCTGCCTCCTCAGAGCCACCGCCACGACTGCCAGGCACTTGGTAAACACCCTGGGGGTCAAAGAAAGGCCAAAAGGGAGGACCCGGAATTGAAAATGGGCTCCCTGAAAATGGAAGCAGAGGAAGCGAGGATGGGTGGGAAAAATATGAAAGTGCAGGTAAGCATCCTGCATGTCCAGAGAGCAGAGACGATCCACTGGTGCAATAGGGGTAACAGCCCCTGGCGAGTGACCATCTTGAAGCATTTGTACTCAATGTACAGATTCAGATGGCTCAGGTCCAGGATGGGACGAAGATCTCTGGTTCTTTTCAGGATGAGGAAGAAGTGAGAGTAAAACCCCCTTCTCCATTATGCCAGAGGGATGGGCTCTAGGGCTCTTTTTTGCAGGAGAGCCTTCATTTCCTCCCAGACGAGGGACAGGTGGGCCAGGGGGTAACAGGAGTTTCCTAGAGGATTTTCTGGAGGCCATTCTAGAAACTCCAGTGTGTGCCCGTGCTCTATGATCTGGAGCACCCCACTGTCTGTGGTCACTCCCCGCCACTCATCCAGGTGGAGGGAAAACCGACTCCTGACCGCCTCTTCCAGAGTCTTGGCCGGGGGAGGGGGCCTGGCTAAGGAGTCAGGAGGTGGGAGTGGGGGTTGGCAGGGCGGCAGTAGGGACTCTGGCGGCAGCAGCTGCAGGGGGCGCTGTGGCCTTTTGCTTGTTCTGGCCCTTGGCAGAAAGGTTTTGGGGCTGCTTGTGAGAGGATAGATGAAAGGACTGATGTTGACTCGCTCTAGACTAAGTGAGATAGAATGAGTGAACCGATTTAAGGGTGTGGCCAGACTCCTGCAGGGTAGAGATGATGTCCTGGACGTCCCCCCCAAAAAGTCTAGGGTATCACCCTAGACTCCCACCTCTCCTTTGACATCCATATCACAGCAGAGGTCAACAGTCTTCACCAGAAACTAGGAATGTTGTATTGCCTTCAGCCCTACCTAACTTCCTTCTCCGGCCTGGCCATTGCTTCCTCCTCCCTTCTCCCTCTTATTTCTTATAGTGCTCCTATTCTCCACTCATCCCAGGTCTCCCCTCTTACCAGGCTCAAACAAACCTACCATAGGATGGCTCGCTTCACCCCTTGGTGCTAACTCTAGGAAGCACCACTACTCGGTTCTTGACTCACTCAGCTTACCATCCCATGAAGCTAGGTTGCAATACTCCACCCTTTGCCTGACATTCAAACTAGTTCATACATTCACTCCTCCTTGCCTCCAGTCCATTGTTCAACACAAAACTGTGACAAGGTCCTTAAAGTCAGCAGACCTACCTCTGCTCACTATCCCTAAACCCCGCCTTGCTGTGGGTCGGCGTGCCTTCGTCTTTTCTGGGCCCTCTCTCTGAAACTCACTTCCATCTGCTGTCTTAACATGCCCTTCTTTACACATGTTCAAGCATTCTCTTAAAGCTCACCTTGCTTCCTCCCAACTCTGCACCTGTTCCTGACCCCTTCCACCCTTAGCCACTTGCTCATCCCTCCCCTTTTTCCACTCTCCCTCTTGCTCATTCCTCTCCTCCCCTCCCCATGTGCTACTCTTGCTCTTGAAACCCCTGGTTCACTGTCTTCATTCACACCTTCCCTTACTACCTCTTTTTACTATGCTGCCCCCTCCTGCCGCTATCCCATTTTCCTCTTCATGGCTTTCCCCCTATCGACTCGTCCTTCCCTTATTCTGCACCCTGATCTTGCTTGCTATCTCCCACGTCTCCCTCCTCAACCCTTTTCCGCTAGACTATTCCTGAATGAATCATAAATCTGCTATGCTGTGTTTAGCATGGGATATTCAGCTGTAACCGCTATTTATATGCCAATATATATATGTGAATGTGTTATTCAGCTGTAACCGCTATTTAAATGCCTGTATATGCAGCTGTAACTGATATTTATATGTCTGTATACTTTGCATCATCTGTATCTGCTTATTGTCTGTATATACAGTATATCCTGTTCACTGTTGTATTCTATTTGCTTTTTGAGTTTGCTATTTGTAATCTATCTTTATGCTCTATTTTTCTTCATAGTATGAGTTACTGTAAAAGTGTTAATATACACTTTCGCTATTATCATTGTACTACTGTACCTCCTTTTTTACACTCCCCTGGGTTGCCCCTGAAAAAGTGACACTGTGGCTCAGTGGGCCCACCCAGTTACCAAAATTCAAATAAATAAATAAAAAAGGATAGCGCCCCAGAAGGGGGCATCCAAGATGCTGGCTTGCACATCTGAGACAAAGCTGGAGACCCGAAGCCAAGAATGGCGCCGGAGGCAGACCCCAGCAGCCGTCCCATGCCCAGAGGTGTCCACGGCATCATAAGAAGCCCAGAGAATGTGGCTGCCAATGTCTGAGCCCGACTTCAAGAGTTGTGTGAGCTGTGTCTTGTTGGGGTCTTCTGGCAACGCATGCACCAAGTCCCTGGCTTGGTCCCAGAGGACATTCTGATATTGGACCATATAGGCCAGGTAATTACTGGCCCGGATAGCCAGGGTAGTAGATGCTGGCACACGCCTAACCAGGTAGTCCAGCTGCCGAGACTCCCTGTCTAGGGGAAGGGCACTAAGGTGGAAGAGGGGTGATTTCATGCTGCCCTAGTGACATCCTCATAGGAGTCGATCATGGGTGGCACCACTACAGGGAGGGAGTCCCACTGCCCTAAATATATGGCCAGGCAATGCCGCTCTGGGTCCTGCTCCTCCATTTTCCTGCCCATAATGGACTGGATGTGGTGCATGATGTTCATAAACATTGGGTCGACAGGGGGGTACTTAAGGACCTCCCTAGAAGGGTCTTCCCCATCCAAAGACTCCCTTGGTGAGGAGAGGAAGACCCAGAATAGTCTGAATCATCCTCATTGGTTTCACTGTCTGGGTCTGACACCGGTGGCATACACTCATCCCGGCGATGGCCAGAGCTGACATTGGGTTGAGACCCGGAAGACCCCAATGTTCAGGGCTCACTAGGGCCAGCCCAGCCTGGATCCTGAGGCAGTGGGTCCCAGGGGGGATGCTGCAGGCGGCCCTTGAGGAGTGGGGGGGGGGTCTGCCTCTGGACAAAGGACCACCATGCCAAAAACAGGGCATTATAATCCACCGGTGGTGGAAGATTATACACTGATGGATAGGGATAGGAAGGCACCGGATAAGGGTATGGTGGAGGTAGGGCTGGCATTGAGTACCCAGGGACAGGGCTGCCTGGCACTGGCTGATTATCCAGCGTCAGGCCAGTGGGCATCGGCTGCGGCGTGGGTTGAGGCAGGGGTGATGCCACAGTTGGGCCCACAGGCTGGGGCAGTGGCAGTACTGGTGGCAGCCCAGTGGGCGTCAGCCAGGAGTGTCTGGGGGATGGGTCAGCCTGCGTAGGCCTAGTCAGCAAAGTAAGCGCCTGGGAGGGAGAAGGAGATGACATTGGCTGAGACACCCCTGCTGCTGTGGGCACCGCCTAGAAGGACTAGCGTCAGTCCCAGAGGTAGGGACTGATGACGGCAGAGCCATGGCTGGGAGGGGGGCAACGGTGGAGGAACTGACGCCCGATGAACCAACACTGGCCAAGCCACATGGCTGAGAGCCGTGGAAGATATGGCCCTGAGCATCAGGGCTGGGGAGCAGAAGATGAAGTCCCTTGTCCCGAGGAGCCACTGCCGAAATAGCAATGGAGGTGGGCAGCTGAGCCACCGGGAGCCAAGTAGAAGAGAGGGCTGAGTGGGGCTGAGGGCCAACCCCGGGGAGGCGACCCTGTCGCGGTCGAGAGTTTGTCGGGCGACCGTGAGAGGGAAGCAGACCGGTCCCAGTCTTAGTGTTTGTCCTGGTGCTTGTGCTTCCCACTGGATTTCTGAAGAAGAGGAGGCCCTGGCAGACTGTGCCAGTGAGGACGAAAAGCTCCTGGCCTGCAGCTCCTTTTCCATCACGACCAATGACTGCTTCAAAAGGTGACTCTCCAGAGTTTCAAGACGACGTCTCCGAGTGGCCTGACTGAATTTCTGGCAAATCTGGCAGGCCTCGGTGTTGTGGCTGGGGCCTAGGCAGATGAGACATGCAAAATGGCTATCTTTTTCAGGAATCTGTTTGCCGCAGGCACACTTAGTGGAGCATTTGGAAGATGAGGCTGGTGGAGAAGACATAAATTCATCAACAAAAACACCGAAAATTCAATGTTTTACACTAATGAAAAAAGGAAAATAAAAAAGCACAGCAAGCACGGGTAATGGCGGTTGACTGTAGCTGCGGTATCCGCTAAGGTCCGACATGCGGGTCGATGGCGGCAAAAGAACTGAGGTAGGTGGGGGTGTCACAAACCCACTTCTGGGGCCAGGTCCACTGAGCTCACAGCACACACCCCTAAGTGCAGTCCGTGACGGGGGGAACAGGAATACCCTCCACATGCCCATCTAGAGTGCTCACTGTGTTCACAACTGAATACTTGCCATGAGGTCCCAGGGCTTCCTCTTTAAAATTTGGGTCAGGGTAAAATACAGTCTCAAGTCTGAAGCCAGGTGAGGACTCTCATTGGTTGCTGTCCTGGGGGGGGGGGAGACCCAGGTGTTATGACCTCTTTGAGCTGGCCTTTTGTAACCCTGATTGGTGTCATCTCCCACGGGTGGTACAGCAACCTAGTTCTCCCCTTACAGACTCCTCCAGAGACCTGTGTATCTGCCCTACTTAAGGCACCTAGATTCTCCCTTCCATGATCCTATCTTTGGTGGCGATGGTGACACCTTGCATTAACCAGGTTGGTATCAGATTTGAATAAACCTTCCACCTTTTTCACATACACAAATCAACCACAGGCAGTTTTAAAAGCAAAGCGCTTTTACTAAAATTACTTAAATAGTTATCTTACAGCCTTTACAAACAAAAGATTTTCAGAAATCTGGTTACAGAATAACAAAACAAAGTTGGAAAAATATAAATACAAACGCACTACAAAATTGTATCTGTCTGGTTTCTACCTGGTTTGTGAATGATCAAAGTCCAGAAAATAAATGAGTTTTCAAAGACCCAGTTCTCTCTTGCATTCACTGGTCCTTAGCCTGTCTCTGTGGCAGTCTTGCTTCTCTCGTGCATCAGGAACAAGTGTCCAAAATGCAGTGCCTTTCTGTTCTGTTTTTATAGGCATGGCCCTTCCAGTCTATGGATAGCTGCTGGCTTTATCTTTTTAGGCCAGCAGGGGTCTCTCTTTCGCTTTCACAGTTTTTAAGTGAACCATATTATTTATTAGTTAGATTCTCTTACAATTCCAATATCCCGCCAGCTAACAAAATGTAAATATACCATGACAGTTCCTGGAACCGAAAGCACTTTTCCTTTGAAGTGTAAAGTTTATGACAGGCGATGGCTTCTCCCATCTCCTGAGATTTTATTACACCTGGTTCCTTTTAATTAGCTAACCAAGGACTTCCCATCCCTTTGAAATGAACTGTTAGTTTCCTGACTAACCAGTCTGTTCTCAGATCACAGAGGAATGCCAAATATTTTGCAAGACATTCTCTTTCCTGTGACCTTTTCAGTAAAACTGTGTATCCCTCTGTCAAAGCTCATCTCCTGGCCTGTTTGGGAATTTACACATAACCACGATTTCTCTGCATGTAACTCTTTTAAAGCATAAACAAAAATCACAGAAAAAATATAACAGCAATATGTCTGCAATTATTATTACCGCAGTGACCAAATAACCACACGGGGGACCACCCGCCTTTATAGGCTAGGCTGACATGAGTGGCTGATGTCGGTGGTGGGTGGTCCCCCCATGGCAGACTGCTAGCTCAAAGTTTTCTGTGTGGTCCTGGTGCCTGACGACTTAGTCCTTCCGGTATGGCCTGCTGCAAGAGCCTTCCTTGAAGTAAGATTTGCAGTTTCAACAGCTCCCAACTTGGCAGATTAAAAAAAAAAAAAACCCAGTTATTTTAAGTTCTTCCAGGCTATGCAGACCATAGGAAACCCTCTTACTGCCCTCCTCTTCATCTCCTCTACCCAGTACAGGGGATGCGTAAGCAGGAAGAGAAAGAAGAAGAGGGGGAGGAACTGATAGAACTTGAGGTTTTCCCTAAGCAGGACTTCGGTTTCCCTTCCAGAGTGAATGAGGATTTTACCTCCTAGTCTCCATCTGTGAGCCAGATGGCCACAGTGCTGAACCTTTAATCCACTGAAACAGAGGTGGATACTGAGGAAGTGGAGTTTATGAGTATACTGGGGCTAGCATCCTCCAAGAGGGTCTTGGCTCCAATCCTCAACTCCATGACAGAGGCCTCTGCCGGGGTACTGGTAACCTTACACTGTGCACTAACTACAGACAAAAAAAGTGGAGAAAAGGGATTAGATGGGCAAACAGGGTTCAGAATGCCCATATGCCCACCCTGATCATGAAGTAGTATAGACAGTAGCCTGTGAGAATGTTAAGGTCTCTGACTTCAGTGTCTCCTGAAAAGGATTCCAGAAAACTGGACTACATGGCAAGAAAAATGTATGCCAGCTCAAAATTGCTGTAATAAAGACAGGATGCTGAGACAGGATGTTAAAATGGGACCTGTTTAGCTAGAGTCTGATGTTTGTTTCTTTAATTAATGGCCAGAAATAACTTTTCTGGGCACTCCAAAATCCTGTGTGCCCAGCTTAGTAACAGGAGCCACTGACCCATGTTCTCTGTATGAGAACAGCAGGACTTTCTTGAGTTCTGCAGCCACAGCTGGAACTCGTGCTGTGGGCTGCTCTGAGAGCAGTGAGTAGCTCTTTCCCTGGTGTCTAGTGGTGCCTCCCACACTCCAATTGCTGTCCCATTATGCGTGTTACATTTCCCCGGTGTCTAGTGGCATCCTCCACCCTCCGATTGCCATACCCATATTTACATAATGTTTCCATGGTGTCTAGTGGCACTCCCACCCTCCGATTGCTATCCCCATATTTACATAATGTTTTCTTGGTGTCTAGTGACTCCCCCCCCCCAATCACCAGCCCCGTATTTATATAATAGTTCTCTGGTATTTAGTGGGCCCCTCCACCCTCTGATCGCTGTCCCCTAAAGTATCGCATTATCATCTTCGACGAAAATATCTTGCAGCAGGTCATAACACATGGGATATCCAGCTGCAGGCATAATTTCCTCTGGTTGATTTCTCAGCAGTCGACCCTGGGACCTCCCCCTAACATTACCACATGGTGTCAGTCTGGTCCTTATAAAAGGGGGAGGTCCCAGATACTCCTCAGTTCTTTTCAACCGTGATCGTGCATGCAACACATTCTCCTTCAGAGTCCTGCTTCCAGTCGTCGATGAAGAGTTCTAATGACCATTCCTAGCAACGTTCACCATTTTATCTGGTTCATATACTGATGTCTTCGTATCCCTTATTCCGAAAGTGCTCTTGTGGTCAACTCATCACTACAGAGGATCTCCATGACATCTGTGTTCGGTGCCTAGACATACCCTCCACATGTTCTCCTTAGTGGGAATCACTGTCAACCATCCGAAGCCCTTGCTGGATCCCTCCCAGTGCCTCCTTTACACAGGAGCTGTTCTTGACACCTCCCAAGGCATGGCATTCCTTCCCAAAGCTTGGGTGGACACCCTCATTGCTTTGGCTCTTCGGTTGGGATCCAGCTGGTATGTCTCGGCTTGAGACTACCTTCACCTTCTGGGACATATGGCGGCTACTATCCCCACGGTCCCACATGCCTGACTTCACATGAGGATTCTCCAATGGTCTCTGAGGGTCCAATGGGACCAAAATGAGGATGATTTCTATGCACAGGTCCTGGTGTCCTCTCTGGCTCTTCGAGCCCTGCAATGGTGGACATCTTTGGACAATCTGATGCGCGGCATGCCATTCCACTCTCCTATCCCGTGTCTCATTTTGACCATGGACGCCTCCTCTCTAGGTTGGGGTGCTCATCTACTGGATGTTTGATCCCAGGGATCACGGACGAGTACAGAAGCCTGCCTTCACATCAACAACCTGGAGATGAGGGCCATTCTATACGCCCTCCAGGTGTTCGAGACCCTCCTTCCCCCAGGTTGCCTTCAAGTGCAATCAGACAGCATCACAGTAGTCCACTGCCTGAACAAACAAAAAGGAATCCATTCCTATCCCTTATGCAGGGAATCGATAAGGGTTTGGTATTGGGCAATCCAGAAAAGGCATCCATCTTCTGGTGGTCCACATCCCCGGTGTGTTCAACACCCTGGCAGACGCCTTAAGCAAAACCACTGCCCAGGCTCATGAGTGGGAAATTCTCTAGGACATTCTGGAAGATGTCTTCCACCACTGGGCTGCCCGGAGTTGGACCTATTTGCTTCTCTGCAAAATGCAAAACTGCCTCTCTACTGCTCTCTCAAGTGAGGTCCTGGAACTTTATGGCTGGATGTGTTATCTCATTCCTGGACAGGAAGATCTTTATGCTTTCCCGGCCTTCCCTCTCATTCAGAGGGTTCTACTTAAACTGGTCAGGGACCGGGTGACTATGATTCTAATAACGCCATTATGGCCGCGACAGATCTGGTTCCCATTACTTCTCCAAGTCTCAGTTCTGGAATCCCTACCTCTACCAATTTGCCAGGCTCTATTGTCCCAGGCGAACAGTTCATTGCTTCATCCAGACCATCGCTTCCTGAACTTACACACCTGGCTCCTGAAGACGTAGTCCTGTCTCGCTTCCGGATGTCGCACAAAGTAGCTGAAGTCCTATGAGCTGCTGCAAGGAAACCGTCTACGCATTCTTCTTATTCCATGAAGTGGAAATGTTTTTCCATTTGGGCTTCGGCTCATGGTTTGGACCCGTATGATTGTTCCCCTCAGAGCATCTTGGATTATTTGCTCTTCCTGTCGGAAGGTGGACTGAAATATTTCTCTCTAAAAGTTCACCTTTCGGCAGTTTCAGCTTTTCATTTGCCTGTGGACGACAAACCACTGTCTCAGCTGATGCTTATAAGGACCTTCTTAAAAGATATCCTTCACCTTCATCCCCCTATTCGGGATCCAGTCCCTGCTTAGGATTTGAATTTTGTCCTCGAAAACATGCCATTAAGTCCTTTTAAGCCTCCTGTTTCATGTGAGCTACGATATCCTTCTTGGAAAAATATTTTCCTGGTTGCCATTACAACGGGTAGACGTGTTTCAGAGTTACATGCACTGATGTGCAAACCTCTCTACCTTCAGTTTCATAAGGATAGGTTTTCCTTACGTACTAATCCAACTTTTCTTTTCTAAAGTGGTCTTGAAATTTACCTTAAATCAGACTATCCACTTACCAGTATAATATGCGGAGCCAGCGAATCCAGGGGAATCCCTGCTTCATACTCTCAATGCACAGAGAACATTGAGATATTATCTTCTCTGCACCACACAGTTGCAAAAAACTGAGCAACTTTTTGTCTCTTTCGCCCCTGGGAAACAGGGCATTCAGGTTTCAAAGCAGTACTTGTCCACTTGCGCGACCATCCGCATTACGTTTATCTATACCAAATATGACAAACCTCTCACTGGGGTTGTCAAACCCCACTCCACTAGAGGTATGGCTGTCTCAACGACGTGCTGTAGAGGTGTTTCTGCCTTGGAAATTTGTGAAGCCGCCACTTGGTCTACTGTATATACATTCACAAAACATTACAGTTTAGACATTGCTTCCAAGAAACAAACCAGTTTTGGACAGGCCGTTCTCCAATGCCTGCTGTCTTAATTCTATAATGTTCGCTTCCTCCTCTCTTGGGTATAACAGCTGCTTGGGACTCTTCCCATGTGTTATGACCTGCTGCAAGAGATTTTCCTTGAAGAAGACAGTACAGTTGCATAAGAACTTACAGTAACAGTAGTTCTTCGAGAGAATCTCTTGCAGCAGGTCATGCTGCCCCTCCTGCCTTCCCCTTTGCTTAGTACTTCAGAAGGGTAACCTGCGCCAATCTTTTATGGTAATCTCGAGCTGCTGCCTTTGTGTTATCTCCTTGGTTCCCACTGGAGAACAGAGAGTGCATTCTCATTTCGGTCACTAAGATGGAAAAGAACTGAGACATATCTGGGACCTCCCCCTTTTATACATACCAGACTGACACCACATGGTAACGTTAGGGGGAGGTTCCAGTATCGACTGCTGGGAAATTATCCAGATGAAATGATGCCTGCGGCTGGATATCCCATGTGTTATGACCTGCTGCAAGAGATTCTCTTGAAGATCTACTGTTACAGTAAGTTCTTACGCAACTGTACTTTTCCCTGGTGTCTAGTGGGCCCCCCGCCCTTCGATCGCCATCCCCTTATGTTTTTTCCCTGGTGTCTAGTGGTACCCCCTGCCCTCCGATCGCCATCCCCTTATGTATGTTTCTTTCCCTGGTGTCTAGTGGCACCTCCCACCCTCTGATCACTGTCTCCTTCTGTATCTTTTTTCCCCCGGTGTCTAGTGGCACCCCCACTCTCCAATTGCTGTCCCATTATGTATGATTTCTTCCTGGTGTCTAGTGGCACCCCCCACCCTCCAATTGCTGTTCCCGCATACAAGTTACCTGTAATAAGGAAAACTGTCCCTCAATGTTTTTTTTCTTACACCTGTAAAAAAGGAAATGGTCCCTCACCAATCCAATCCTTCCATCCTGACTACCCCGAGCATTCACCACCCCGTAACCCCCCCCCACACACACACCTCAGTCATCTAAACACATCCCAGAGTGAAGATCCACTCTCGGATCGAAAACACGTCTTGCTGCTGGAACCGCCGACTGCAATATGAGAAACTAAGGAAAGTGTGATTCAATGTATTGCAAAGGTTTGTTTTTTTAAAATCTTATTTCTATTTTTCTCTCCTTGTAGCCACTGACCTGTCCTATCTCCAGCCACCGCTCCACTTCCCCCGACGACCATGGAGGCACATCTTCTAGGGCCAGCTAGCATATGCAGCTGTACCCGTGAAAGGGACACCCTCCTCAGTCCCTGCGCCAGGCCAGGAACTAATACCAGCCCTAGTTCTGTGCCAGTGAGCCCTGCTGGACCCAGGAAATGCAGCTATCAAGCTGCCATGGACAGTGCTGCCATTTTTCCTCCTGATTAATCCCCCAGGAGTGCAGACGTGCAATGACGTCTGAGCAATGACGTGCTGATATCCACTGCACTCCTCCCTCCATTGCACCGACTCTAGCAGTGCCTCTGGGCATCCCCAGGGGCCACTGCAGAGTGGTGGAGACCCACATCCCTCCCCAGTATAGGATAGCAGTCCTCCGGATGCTCAATCCTATTCTTCCCTGCCAACCCGACAACCCGGGCTCACGTCTGAACCCGGGTCGCCAGTGTGACGTGAGGTGTGGCGTCCAGCGCCTCAACCCTCAGTGCCGCCAGGCCTTCAAAGAGGTTTTTAACTCTGATGCATAACTTTTGTCATTTTTACAAATTTTAACCCCACATTTTCAACATGGCCTTTCTGCAATCCCACCTCATGACCAGTGGTGGTAGAATTATGTAAATCAGGCCTGAAAGGTGATTTCCTGGTCACTTAGTGAAATCAACTTTTGGGGGGATTTCAAAATTTTTACCACCCTTGTTCATGAGGTGAGGTCATAAGAAGATTATGTTGAAAATTTGAGGTCAAAATATGTATAAAAACAAAGTTATGCGGGTACCTTGAAATTTTTCTATGCTTGCTTGTAACTTTGGTAATTTTAAATATCTTGACCCCACATTTTTAACAAAGCCATTTTTTCACACTGCTATGGTGCTGCTTGCTGTCACTGTAACTGTTATAGATTTCCCTGGTGTCTAGTGGCACCCCCCACTTTCCTATCCTTGTCCCCGTAAGTGAGATGGATTCCCCGGGTGTCTAGTGGCACTCCCCACCGACTGCTGTCCCTGTCATTTTGATACATTTCCCTAGTGTCTAGTGGCACCCCCCACCCTCCAATCACCATCCCCATCATTTTTATATTTCCCTGGTGTCTAGTGGCACCCCCCCCACCCTCCGATCTCTGTTCCCATAACTGTGATACATTTCCCTGGTGTCTAGTGGCACCCCCACCCTCCGATCGCTGACCCCCTTGATATCTTCTTTTTCCCTGGTGTCTAGTGACACCCCCCCAGATCGTCATCCTGTATGAAAGTAAGAAAATTGTCCCTTGATGTCTTTTTTTTTAAACCTGTAAAAAAGGAAATGGTCTCTCGTAGATCTGACTCCCCTCACCCTGACCTCTCACTGAACGCCCACTACCCCACACCCCTCTCACACCCTCAGTCACCTGAACAGGTCCCAGGGTGAAAATTCAATCTCCAATTGAAGACACGTCTTGCTGCTGGAACCACCAAATGTAATATGAGAAACCGAGACAAGTGCGGTTCAACTCAGATACATAATTTTGCCATTTTTGCATATTTTTACACCAAATTTTCAACATGGCCTTTTTGAGACCCCACCTCATGAACAATGATGGGGATCTGACCTGAAAGTGAGTTCGCAGTCACTTGAAGAAATCACTTTTCCGGTGGGATTTGGGTCATAAGAAGAATATATTGAAAATCTGGGGTAAAAATATGTAAAAATGGAAAAGTTATGCGCATCCATTGAAATTCTCCTATGCTCACTCATAACTTTGGTAATTTTAAAGATTTTAACCCCACATTTTTTCAACATAGCCATATTTTTACACCACCTCATGAATGTGGCAGCTGTCATTTTTCAAATCCTGGCCAAACGGTCTTTTTCGCATCTGTGGCGTGGAATGACGTTGCGGTGGCATGGAATCACGTTTTGGCAGGGATTTGGAAATATTCAGTACTTGGTTCATGAGGTGGTGTAATAAGAAGGCTATGGTGACAATTTGGTTACTGTTTTGCTAAAACTGTAAGCACAGGGCTCTGCCACAGCAACATACATATACGCATTTATGGAGGGATGGGAGTGTACAGGCAAGCAAGGATACGATTACACTATCTCAAAAAGTAAGGAAATTCATTGCAAAAAAAACGTTGTTAATGCACTAGTTAGGATTAAAGCAACAAAAGTAGGAAAATGTGGCATTAGGGTTTCCAACCCTAACATCCTATCCTCACCCTGCAGGCAGCAACAGGCATGGAGTGTGCCTTGGGGTTGTCAACCCTAACACTCACCCCATTCTAATATACTTTACCCATATCAACTTATTACTTATGGAATGGGGTGAGCGTTAGGTATGACAACCTCAAGGCAAACCTCATGTCTGTTGCTGCCTGCAGGAAGGGGGTTGGGTGTTATGGTTGGAAACACTAACACCACATTTCCCTACTTTTGTTGCTTTAACCTGAACTAGTGCATTAACAAAGTTTTTTGCAATGAATATGTTTGTATATATATATATATATATATATATATATATGCACTGTAGTGCCCCTATAGTTAGGGCTGAGTAGCATGTTTAATATTAAACCTCATATTTTGCACTTTAATAACTTTGCAACTGACCAATGGATTTGCACAAAACTTGGCATGCACTGTCCTGTGGGGTAGATCTCTTGATGTGGCAAGTTTAGTTTTGGTTAGACGTGCAGATTTTGAGATCTGGACAGTTGAAAAAGTCATAAAGTCGCTACTTGTTGGAGTTTTTTCCCTCATTGTCTTGCATCCAGATGATGTGGAATTTTGGTGTGATTTTTGTTTGGTACAAACAGTTTGGATAACAGAACTGCCATGCTTAGTTTGGTAAAAAAATATTAATATGTTTCAAAGTTATTCAGTTTTTCATTTCCCCTTTGTTTTTAACGGGAAAATCACTTTTTAGGATAGAGGGAGAAAGTTCGACAAAGGATTTCATCTTGCGAAAAAGGATTTTGTCTCTGAGACCCATTCCTTTTCCGTGAGAATAAAATCCTTTTTTGTGAGAGAAAATTCCTTTTTGTGAGCCTAAATCTTGATGTCCGTTTAAAAAAAAAATTTCAAAAGCCACAAAAATGACATCCTGGAGAGAGACCACCACACCTAGCTGGCTGATCAGGACCCCCTTAGGTGCAATCTGAACCTCTGTGTTAGAGATATGGCCCAGAAATGTGTTTTATTTCCTGTTAGTAATCCTTCTTCCTGACCGTGTGATATGAAAAAAGAATCCTTTTTCGTATTATGAGTCACGTAAAAGGATCCTTTTTCATCACTCGAGAATCCTTGCTAACACCCTTTTCCATAGTGTAATGTCCCACACCCTGACCCCTGTGCTGTAATAAAACAAAAACCTTTTTCCATAGTGTAGTGCCCCACCCCACCCAGATCCCTGATCACCCTGCTGTAATAAAAAAACTTTCCATGTGTAGTGTAGTGTCCCACTCCCCTGCTCAGATCCTTGAGTTCTGCATTCTGTGCCATAAAAATAAAACTTTCCATAGTGTAGTGTCCCACCCCTGCCCCAATCCTTGATCGCCCTGCAAAAAAAACCAAAAAACACCCTTTCCCATATTCCGGTGGCACCCCCCACCCTCCGATCCCCAGATTTAATTTATCTCTTTGGTGGTTAGTGGCTGCCCCCTTGTTTATTAAAAATGACCTAAAACAAAGAAAACCGTCCCTCAGTGTTTTTTTTTGGTTTTTTAGTCCTGAAAAAAAGAAAATGGTCCCTCGTTGTCCCCACCATCCCCTTCCCCATCCCAACCTTCCCACTGAGCACGCACCACCCCACACCCCCTTACCCATATACTTACCAATGGAGAACACAGGCCGTCATCTTCTGTGGACCGGGACATGTCTGCACTCTTCAAAGCCGAACTGTGAACTGAGGAATCAAGGTAAGTGCCGTATAATGTATTTCAATGGCATTTTGAACTTATGTTCATAACTTTGCATTTTGGAATCTCACCCAAATTTTCCAACATGCCTTATGGGAACCCCGCCTCATGAACGCTGCAACTGTCATTTCATTACTCGGTCCCAGAAGGTGATTTCGCAGTAGCTGCACAAAATCACCTTTCAGGCCCAAATAATGAAATTTCACCACCAGTGTTCGTGAGGTGGAGTCCCAAAGGCCATGTTAAAGAGCCTGATGGCATCCTAAACTCTTGATTATATGCGTTTGTTGCTGAGTATTTAAGCACGCACATAACTTTGGCAATTTTCAATATTTTGACTCCAAATTTTCAACATAGCCATTTTTTCACACCACCTTATGAACAGTATGGCTGTCATTTTTCACATCCTGTCCGAAACATGTTTTCACACATGTGACATGGAATGGCATTTTGGTACGTATTTGAAAATGTTCACCTATGGAGTTTATGAGGTGGGGTCGTATGAAGACGGTGTTGAAAATTTGGGGTCAAAACATGAAAAAATGTCAAAGTTATGACAATTTGTTGCAATTTCGCTATGCCTGCTCGTAACTTCAGAAATGTTAAACATTTTTACCCCAGATGTTCACCATAGCCTTCTTATTACCCCACCTCATGTATGTCAGAGCTGTCATTTTTCAAATCCTGGCCAAAATGCATTTTCGCAGCTGTGGCATGGAATGGCGTTGCAGTTACACAGAATTACGTTTTGGCAGGGATTTGAAAAGATTCTGTACCGGGTACATGAGGTGGGGTAATAAGATGGCTATGCTGATTATTTGGTGACTGTTGTCCTATAAATGGAAGTACAGTGCCCAGACGGCTCTGTGCTTCCACAGCTACAGACATATACGCATCTACAGAGGGATGGGAGCCCTACCATAAAATAAGGATACTATTATACTATCTCAAAAAGTAAAGAAATAAGTTGCAAAAAACTTCATTAATGCTCCAGTTAGGGTCAAATTGACAAAAGTTGGGAAATGAGGCATTAGGGTTTCCCTAACACCCCACCCTCCCAAACCAGGCAGGACAGCAGGTGTGGGGTGTGCCTAACGCTCACCCCATTCTCATAAAGTCTACACATCTGACCTTATTTACAGATGGAATGGGGTGAGCATTAGGGTTGAGAAGCCCAAGGCACACCCCACATACCTGCTCTCCTGCCTGGTTTGGGAGAGTGGGGTGTTAGGGAAACCCTAACTCCTCATTTCCTAACTTTTGTCACTTTGACCCTAACTGGAGCATTAACAAAGTTTTTTTTGCAACATACAGTATATATTATACTGCCACTGTAGTGACTGTATAGTTAGGGTTGCCCGGCCACTTCTATGTTAAACCTAAATGTTTGCACTTTAATAACTTTGCAACCATATGATAGATTTGCCTGAAATTATGCATGCATGGTCAGGCACCATAGATCTATGGATCTGGCAAGTTGTGTTCCGGTCGGATGTGCGGTTATGGAGCTGTGGAGTGCCAAAAAATGTGCAAAAACGCACTTTCGGCTATTTCTTTGCTCGGGGCTATAGCCCAAACGATTTGTCCGTCTGGTCTGAAATTGTCAGGGAATATGCAATCACTGATGTGTCGTTTGAATATTTGGTGAAAAAATATAAATCCTTTCAAAAGTTATTCAAATTTAAAGTTTCCCATTATAGTCAATGGGAAAAAGTGCCTCTCGAATGCGCTCGGTAGTGTCATGACAGCACATTTTACTGTCGCCAGTGCCCTCTGTACTGTCATGCCACTGCCATCTTGTTTTCAGTTAGCAGCGGAGAAAAAGGGCTATAATTTAAAAGTTACTGGCCCTAGGTAAACACCAACAGGTATGTTTACCTAATCGGGGGCTAAGGAACACGATCCTGCGGTTAGATTTTAAAAATAATGGATGGAAATATGTTTTTGCACTTCGGCCATTAGAAGCGTCGCAAATTTGCAAAAGTTCCTTTGTGAAACGCCTGCAAATTTCCATATATTCAGATAGGGTCTTTGAAAAGGTCAAACCTTTTCCGCCATTATTTTACAAAAATTAAGGCAAGATCGTGTTCCTCTGCCCTGTTTAGGTAAACACCTGTTGGCATTTACCTAAATAAAAGGTGTTTTATCCTTTATTCACCTCCAAGGGGGACCGAGGCATGTATAAATGTATTGCTTTTGTTTTTAAAGTATACAGCCCTCCCGCTCCCTCCCTCTGGGTGCTGTCCCACCCTCCACTGCCAGTGCCTAGTCCCGCATTTCAGTTCAACCCTCCCGCTCCCTCCCTGTGTCTGCTGTCCCACCCTCCACTGCCAGTGGCCAGTCCAACAACGGGGTGCTCAATCCCAGTGTCGGCATATTACACTAACAGTCACCCCCCCCCACCTCCAGTGCTCATGGACACTGGGGAGCCCATTCCATTGTCCAGAATCATGCACACACCAGTGAAAAAAAAAAAAAAGCCCCCGATGTCTTTTTTGTTTTGTTTTGTTCCTGAAAAGAAGAAAACGGTCCCTCATCATCTCCCTCCATCCCCACCATCCCTCTGTGCACCCACATTCCCTTACCCCTTCTTACCCCATACTTACATCTGGAGGTCGGGCACTGTCATCTTCTCTGGACTGGAACACGTCAGCACTCTTCAAAGCCAAACCGTGAACTGAGGAATCAAGGTAAGTGCCGTATAATGGCTGTCAATGGGGTTTTCAACTTATGTTGATATCTGAGCCATTTTTAGGAATTCTGACCCCAAATTTTCAACATGGGGTTCTTGGGACCCCACCTCATGAACACTGACACTGTCATCTCATTACTCGGACCTGAAAGGTGATTTTGCAGTCACTGCGGGTCACCTTTAGAGAGACCAATGCAGTGTCACTGTTCATGAGGAGGGTTCCTAAAAGCCCATGTGAAAATTTGGTACAAATATCCCCAAACGGGTGATTGTAAATATTTAGTGACAATGCAAGCAGTTTCTACACACGCCATAACTTCACTCATTTTTATATTTTAGTCCAGATTTTCAACATTGTCATTTTTTAACACCTCCTCATAAACAGTACAGCTGTCATTTCTCACATCCTGCCCGAAATGTGTTTTTACACCTGTGACGCAGAATGGCGCAGTTGCTGTGCCAGTGTTCATGAGGGGAGGTCCCAAAAAGCCCATGTTGAAAATCTGGTTAAAACATTCCAAAAAGATGGCCATGTTACGAGCGTGCAGTGTGCAATTTCTACACATGCTTGTAACTTTACCAATTTTTCATTTTTTTCCCTCCAGATTTTTAACATTACCATTCTTCACACCTCCTCATGAACAGTATACAGCTGTCATTTTTCACATCCTGCCAGAAACATGTTTTCGCATCTGTGGCGCAGAATGGCGCTGTCGCTGTGCGAACTCAACTGCTGGGAGAGATTAACGAAATTACAGTGCCATTGTTCGTGAGGTGGTGTCCCCAAAAGGCCATGTTGAAAACCGGGTGAAAAAATTCCTGAAACTGCCCAAGTTACGTGCATCTGTTGAATTTATTCTACGCATGCACATAACTTTTCAGGATTGGTGCACAGGGTTCGAGGACCCTGCGCCTCCACAGCAAAATAATGATACTATATTTACTATCTCAAAAAGAAGGTAAATTCATTGCAAAAAAAACTCCATTAATGCATCAGTCAGGGTTCACGGTACAGCGACAAAAGTTTGGAAATTCGATGTTAGGGTTCCCACCCCTACCACCTATTCCTATTCTTCCTAGTCTTACCTATTATTATATTGAGCATTAGTTAGTACAGCGACAAAAGTTTGGAAATTCGATGTTAGGGTTCCCACTTCTACCACCCCCTCACCCTCCACACACCAACAGGAATCGGGATGTTCCATGGGATTGGCAGCCTAATTCTCACCCCATATCCTATACTGTACCATGTCAGCTTGTTTACACGTGGAATGGGGTGACAGCTGGGCCTGATGACCCCATGGCACACCCGGGTGCCTGTTGGTGTGTGGAGGGTGGGGTGGTAGGGGTGGGAACCCTAACATCGAATTTCCAAACTTTTGTCACTGTACTAATGCTCAGTATAATAATAGGTAAGAATAGGAAGTCTGCAGTACTGTTGTGATTTCATATAACTCACTAATGTGTTCTACTGAGCGTTAGGGACATGAGTTGACTTAAGAGTGCTGACCCTTATGAGTGTGTGTAACATAAGCTATTGTAACTGGTGCGGTGAAAGTTCTGTAGGTTAGCAATGTGTGCAACTGTGTTGTGAGTCTGGGTGTGCTGTTATGATTGTGCACCCTAACTCCATATTTCCATACTATCAAGGGCATGACAGGAACCCTAACTGGTGCAGTAACAAAGTTTTTTGGATTTAATTTCCATACTTTTTTAATGGAAAAACATGCAATTATATAAGTCTCCATATGTCACAGTGGGAGCTGCGCTCCCATCCCTCCACAGATGCACATATGTTTCTAGCTGTGGAAACACAGGGGTCTCTGGCCCCTGTGCTTCCACACATAAAGTTACGAGCAGGCGTAGCAAAATTACAATAAATAGTCATAATTGTGCCATCTTAAATAAATTTCACCCCAAATGTTCAAAATAACCTTCTTATCACCTCACCACATGTACCCAATACAGAAAACTTACAGATCCCTGTTGAAATATAAATTCTGTGGAACTAATGTGCAGAAAAACATCTGTGGCAGGATTTGAAACATTACAGCTGTAATATTCATGAAGTGGTGTGAAAAATGATAATGTTGAAAATGTGGAGTGAAGACATGAAAAATTGGCTATGTTACCAGTGTGCATAGAAACTGCACAATACACACTCATAAGTTGGTAAGTTTTTGGAATTTTTCACCAGATTATCAACATGGCTTTCTTGGGACCTTCCCTCATGAACAGTTGCACTGTGATTTTGTTAATCTATCCCGAAACTTTTTTTTTTTTTTTTTTTCTTACTGTGCCTTTATTCTTCTTCTGGTAGCCAACCTCCTGCAGCCGCCCTTTTGCTGCCACAGTCAAGCCAGAGGTCACCTGCATGCAGTATTCCCTGGACTGCCTCCCACGGTGAAGTCATTGGAGCCTCCCCCTGCAACCCTGACGGTGCTCTGTCATGGATGCGTCAGGGACCCCCTCGCGTCTGCCGTAGCTGGGAAGGCATCAGGCTGCACACTAGAGGTGTTTTTTCTTGGTTTGGAAAGTGGGGTATGTGCCACATTGAGCACCGTGATGTAGCCACGTCATGTGTTATAACCCCCACCTGAGGAGCAGCGCTCAGGTGCTCCAATAACGGTACATCCCGTGGTCACCCCGGGAAGCCCGGACCGGAGACATATACCCCCCTCCCCACCTGCGGAGGCGAAGAGCGTGCAATGGTGGCTCAATTCACCCCTGCCTCCTGATGGCCCTCGAACATCCTGAGTCCATTCCCAAACCTGGGTCACCCACGGCACAGCGGTAAATCTTTCCAGTGTACTGGTGGGCTGGCGCATCTATCCCGAAAGTTAATTTTGCACAGCGACTGCACCATTCTGTGCCACAG
Source organism: Neoceratodus forsteri (assembly GCA_016271365.2). Lineage (NCBI taxonomy): Eukaryota > Metazoa > Chordata > Ceratodontiformes > Ceratodontidae > Neoceratodus > Neoceratodus forsteri. Next base: position 147,880,322 of record CM057453.1, on the reverse strand, counting down.
GTGCGTAAACACATTTCGGGCAGGATGTGAAAAATGACAGCTGTGCTGTTCATGAGGAGATGTGAAAAACTGGCAATGTTAAAAATATGGGGTGAAAATATGAAAAACTGGTGAAGTTACAAGCATGCATAAAAACTGCACAATGTACGCTGTTAACACAGCCATGTTTGGAATGTTTTCACCAAATTTTGAACTGTTTTCGAACTATGGATGTCAAAAGGCGCCATGGATGCCGCAATGTTATCCTATGGGAAATTTTGCAAGAAATGGCACAACAGACACTGATAACATGGTGCATTTTTTTACATTTTTTTTGCAAAATTTTCAACATGGGCTTTTTGGGACCTCACCTCATGAATAGTGGCACTATGATTTTTATTAATCCATCCCAAAAGTTGATTTTGCACAGCAACCACACCATTCTGCGCCACAGGTGCGAAAACATGTTTCGGGCAGGATGTGAAAAATGGCAGCTGTACTGTTCATAAGGAGGAGTGAAAAAATGGCAATGCTGAAAATCTGGAGTGAAAATATGAAAAACTGGTGAAGTGTGGGTAGAACCTGTGCAACGCGCGCTTATACTTATGATCATTTTTTGAATTTTTGCACCAAATTTTCAACATGGACTTTTGGGACCTGGCTTTCATGAATACCGGCACTGTCATTTCATTAGTCAGTCCTGAAAGGTAATTCCACGCAGCGACCGCAAAATCACCTTTAATGAGATGACAGTGACAGTGTTTATGAGGTGGGGTCCCAAGAACCCCATGTTGAAAATCTGGTAAAAAATTCCTAAAAATGGCTTAGATATCAACCTAAGTTGTAACTGCCATTGAGTGCCATTATACAGCGCTTACCTTGATTCCTCAGTTCGGAGTTCGGCTTTGAAGAGTGCAGACGTGTCCCGGTCCAGATAAAACAGCTGCTCCCGACCTTCAGAGGTAAGTATGCGTAAGGGTGTGTGTGGGGAGGTGGGTGCTCAGTGGGATGATGGGGATGGGGAGGGAAGACAATGAGGGACCGTTTTCCTTTATTCAGGTAAAAAAAGTAAAGACATCGGTGGACAGTTTTCTTCATTTAACACAGAACTATATATATATATATATATATATACACACACACATATATACTTTTGGGCACACTGGGGTGGGCTCCCAGTGTGCCACTTGAGTTTGGGGGGATATGCTGCCAACAGGGGGATTGGGCACCCCCGTCGGCAAAGAAAGCAGGCTTGGGGGGGGGGGGCATCTGACACCAGGAGTCGGCATTCCGGTGTTAAAAAGATAAAAATAATTAAAAAATATCTGGGCACACTGGGGTGGGCTCCCAGTGTGCCACATAACAATGACACGGGGATTGGGCACCCCTATGTCAGTGAGGAATTTGGGTGGGGGTGCAGACCACAGTACTTTAATGCAGGATCTTGCATCGAATATTTCGATGCAGGATTCTGCATCGAAGATAAAAGATGTCAGCGGACAGTTTTCTTTATTTAACAGGTCATGAAAAAAAAACACATTTGGGCACACTGGGGTGGGCCCCAGTGTGTCACATCTGTGGTGCTTGTGGTGGTGGGGGGATTCCTGCTGCCGACATGGGGATTGGGCCCCCTGATGTAAGCAATGAAATAAATAGGGCATAATGCCTTGAATGGCACTTCAATGCAGGATTCTGCATCTAACATGACAGTTTGATGCAGGACTCTGCATTGAAAATGCCTGCAATCCTGCATTGTGCCCAGCATCTATTTTTCCCCATAGGAAATAATGGGAAATATTCAAGTCAATAATTTTGGAATAGATTATTATTTTTACTCCAAATCTTCAAAGGCACATCTGTGAGGCCGTGTTTCTGCCCTGAAAATTTCAGACAGTAATGTTAACCCATTTTTGAGATACAGGTGAGCAAAAAAAAAGAAACAGCCAAAAGAGCAAAAGCCTCAGTTTTTTCAACACTCTATCTCAAAAACTACAAAAGGGATTGACACAAAGTTTGGCAGATCAAGAGAGCTTCCCCTATCCAAAAAGCACGCCAACATTTGTGCAAATCCCATGAATGGTTCCAAAGTTATTAAAGTGCAAAGTTTGAGGTTTAGCATTAAACTGCCCTGAAAACCCTAACTATACTGGTGCTACTGTGACAGTATAATATATATAGACAGACGACTTAGCCTTCAGACCTACTGTGGAAGAGAACCTTTTATTTTTCACTTGAGTCATTTATTTTCAACTTGGATACGTCATCAATCTTTTGAGCTGGTAATTATCTTGACTGAGAGCTCAAACAGTCCTATGCCCTGCTAAATACACCATGCCTAAAAGCCAATCAGTCACATTATTTGACAATTAAAAAAAAAGTACAGTCACCATCTTGTTTCCTCCCATCTCATACTTGTAATGTACCATCATTAACTACCAAAAACATATTTTCTCTGAGAAAGAAATCCTCTTCACTAGATTTCATCAGAAAATATTTTTTGTTGTTGTTACTTTAAGCCCTCCAGAAGTAGGTTTAAGTAAAAGAAACGGATCGTCACTGACGGTCACACATTGTTGTACCTGGTATAAAAACACACATATTTGAGTCCTCTACATTATTCTGTTGTTTCCTTTTCAGTAATTTGCTCCATGAGTAAAAAACAAAATAAAATCCAGTGAACTCTGAACAGGCAGCCCCTCCTCAACCTGAGGCTGAGTCCACATTGCCACTCAACCATGCTACCTCTCCTCTCTTGTCAAACCAGTGCTTCCTGCCTTCAACACCTGCTGCTGCATTCCTCAAATGTTTGAAAACAAAAAAAAACAGAAATAAAAATCAGTGAATTACCACCAGGAGTCAAAACATCCACAACAACACATCATCTGCCTCATCGCCCTTTGTGAGTCCTGCACCAGTTCTCCTCCAAGACAGTTAATAAACTGTGTAAGTGTGGGTGGGTAGGGGGCAGCACTCGACCTCAAAACAGGGAAAGCTATTTTATTTAAATGATTTATATAAAACAATCCTCCTGTTCCCAATCCCATCTCATCCACGGTGGTCTAGTGGACCCGCCCCACCCCCTACCCTGTCAGGTCATCACCACCACCCTCCCCCTTACAGACTCCAGTCAGTGAACAGCACACCCCTCCCTCTCATCCCCATGACCGCCCACCCGACTGAGCTACGAATGAGTGCGTACTCTGCCCAGCACTCAGCATAGCTCAGTCGTGCTAGACAGAGTGAGGAGGAGGGCGTGCTGCTCATGCCCACCAGGAGTCAGGACTTGGGGGAGTGGGTGGTGGGTGATGACTTAACAGGGTGGGGGGCACCATTACACCACCATAGATGGGGACGGGTTTTAGCGGGACAGGGATCGAGAATGGGGAGAGACAACTAGACCAGGGAATTTTTATTTCTTTATGAGGACAGTGATCGGAGATCGGGGGGAGGGACCACAAGGGGGAAAAAGTTCATTACAGGGGGAGGTCGATTGGACACTGGGGGAGGGACCATTATACTACCAACAAATACATTTATTTTCATGGGGAGGGACCACTACACTACCAGGGAAATCTAAAATTTTATATGTGGATGGCCATGAGACACCAGGGTAGGAGGGAGGGACCACTAGACTACCAGGGAACTTGTTTCCTGTAAGTTGTGACAAAGGAACCCTTTTCAAGATTCCTTTGCCACAATTTGCGTTAAAAGCAAATCCTTTTATGTAAATTGCAAAACAGGATCTTCTGTCATGGTGTAGCTTTCCCGTAATTTGCACAGAAGGATTAACAGAAGCAAATAAATAATTAAATACATTAAACAACAAAATACCACAAAACTAAACAGAGAATGCGATTCCAGGACTCCTGATTAGCTAAACACAATTACTGTTCTGCCAGTAACCCCTGTGTTTCTCAAGAAATGTAACTTTATAGCCACCACCAATTGAAAACAAGATGGCGGCAGCATGAAAAAGGATTTCCCATTTGCGGCTCAGGATTACCCATTTGCAATCAAGAATCCTATTTTGAGCCTGCCATCTAACTTTTCCCAAAGGAAATAATGGGAAACTTTAAAATGTAATAACTTTGGAACAGTTTAATATTTTTTCACCAAACCTTCAAAAGGCACCACTGTGACCCAAGACCTATATACCCCTAAAATTTTACACCAAAATTCCACACAGTTTTTGTGCAATGTGACGACAAAGAATTTGACAAAAAATGGTAATTTACATGTTTTTTGACACTACGTATCTCCGCACCTACAAGTGGGACTGGAACAAAACTTGCCACAGCAAGAGATCTCTGATCCCTGATGGCTACGGTAGTAATTATTTCACGGCAAATTTTGCCGTTTTTCACAGTAAAGAAATGAGCAAAAACAGGTGATTTCACGGAAATGAACATGAACACTGCATAAGAGTGAGATTATGCTTCAAAAAGAAGTTTTAATACATAAATAATATCTGACAAACATTAGTATTCAGTTAAAAACATAAATGCTGTGCAGTTTATTTAAACTGATTTGTTGCAACATTGAGTATACTTTTAAATTATCTGGCTTGATGCAGCATCGATTGTTGCTTAGCAGTGCTGTATACTTAGAAAAAGATTGTTCTACGCTAGCACTATGTACAGGAATGCTAAGACAGCTAAGTGAGCATTCTGACAGAGCTCTTTTAGTGGCTGGGTGCTGTGTGTCTTTGGATTTCAGCTGCAAAAGACAAGCAAAGTCGGTCAGATCATCAAAAACAAGGTGTGCCTTAATCTCATCTCCCTCATATTTCTCCTGCATTTGGATGTGGGGTGGGGGGGGCATTACATGCAACTTGACTCAAGTCAGCCACAACTGAGTCTGTGGTTGCCAATTTAATTACTTCATCACAGGCAGCGCTCTCATTCTGAAAAAAACTCTTTGTACTGTTCCAGATGTTCTTGGTGGTAAAATACTGCGTAGAACCAAGTGTTCCATCTTGTAATTACAGGAGTAGGAGGCAGTGCTGAGGGATGTCCAAGTCTTGTAAACATTTAAGCACTGCTTGTGACACTGTCTTAAAATTTGTTGCTTCTAAAACGACACAGTCCAGCAGAATTGGCTCCAGCACAGTTTTTATTTCACTGGCATGAATGCTATCTATGGATGCTACTGCAACTATATTTCAAATATATCTGTCCTGGACATTAGTTGTCTCATCACAGACAAGTGATACTGAAAAAGCATTCTGAATTTTGTTTTTTACTTCTCTCAAGAGGTAGTTAAATACCTTAGGTGGATACTTGCTTCTCAGCCACTGTGATATTGGAAGTACACCGATGGATTTAAGGTTTTCTTCTAGGAACGAGTGAAGAGTGGGGTTGTCCAGCACATGTAGGGTGATGTTTGCAGCAGTAAAGGCTTCTACCAAATTGAACAGAGCGATTTTTTTACTCTCCTGTTGCACAGATTTAACAGAGAACAGCTCGGTAACTGTAACTTGCTTCTCTTTGGCAGAGGAACAGGAGGACTCAATTTTTCTCTTCTTGGATAAATGTGAAGCTGCGTCTAGATGACGATTGCAGGTCGCCTTTCTTTTATGATCACATTACAAACTGTGCAGAATAAAACATCACCAGATACATGGAAAGTACCCGATTTGTACTGTCGGCACCGTTGCAGAGCATAAACATTACCCGTTTTAGATGCGGGCGACCCGTTCGTTTTAACAGACATGCTGTCTTTGTTAGCTGGAGAAGAAACTAAGTCGTATAAATGAGCTGTGAGTTACCAACTGTTTTAAAGTGTTTGTTAATTGATCTAATGAATAAGGCAATTTAGTAATTAATTCAAAAGTGTTACTCGTGCAAATCTGTACTACCCTTGTCAATTCAGCTGCTAATTAAACATAATTAAACCTCATGAAGCATGACAAGCCACTGTGTTCACTAAGAGAGACCAGTTAAAAAGCGAAAAAAAAAGGTTTTTAAGACAGCATCGCACGATAAAATGGTATAATTCAGCACCGCATACTAACAGCTGATGTTTTCACGGCAAGTAAACTATTTCATGGTATCCGTAAAGCCCGTGAACACCGTGCTAAAATCACTGCCCTACTGATGGCGCATGCTAAATTTCATGCCAAACACTAGAACGGTTGTGAACTTATTACAGCGCAAATTTTCAGTTTAACATAGAAGTGAAAATTTAACTATGTGTATACACACACACACACACACACATATATATATATATATACACACACACATACAGAACCTTTTTCACGAATTTTCACGAAAGGCTGAAGCAAACAAAGTGTGTTTTACAAGCAGTTCTGAAGGATTCCACCAAGAGGGCATTCTGGACCCGAACTGAAAGACTATTTCATAGTAAGGGGCCAGCCACCTCAAGAGCTCTATCCCATGAGAGCTACAGCCTTGATTTAGGAACGGCAAGCAGCCCCACCTTGGTAGACCGGACGGGATGAATAGGTGTGTACAGAGTCAGGAGAACTTCCAGACAGAGAAACCTAGATAGACACCTGCTCCAGATTATCCAAGTTCAAATGAATAGGGATAATCATCTCAGTACTCTGAACACCAGATTCGAAAACAGAGGTTTTCATATTAAAGAGGAATTTAGCATGGCAAAAAATCTGATTCAGAGGTTACAAACATACAAAAACTGTCAGCAGCAGAAGGAACACTGGTATATCAAGCCTGCTTAAATTGCGGAACCTCTTATCAGTATCTACTGAGGGCTCTGACCCCACAACAAACCTGTCCCGCCTTACCCTTTCTTGTCCCCCATTGACCCTGACCTTCCCTTTCACCCTGCCCCATCCCCTCTTGAATCCATCCACTGTCTCCAGAGACAATGTCACTGGAGACAGTTCCCTGTTCAGATAGCCATAATATCAAGTCACAGACAAACCAGGTCTGACTGTATTTCCGACTCCATCTCTGGGGCAACAACTCAGGGCTGAGATGACTGTGGAACTGTATGAAGTAAACCCTCTAGAAAGAACATCATTACTACAGTGAGTAATTTTTCCTTTTTCAAAATTCCAGATAAGTCTGTTTGAGGCGCTTGTTTGTTTTTTTGTTTTGTTTTAGGTTTATCCATTTATTTATTTTACAATTTTGGGCCAGGAACGATACTCTAAGTTGATGCTTGTTTCCAGGTGTGTCCTGAGAGCACAGGGAAGTTAAGTGACTTGCTCATGGTCACAAAGTATGCAAGTGGTCACTGTGTGATTTAAACCAGATTTTCCAGGTCTGCAACTAAGTGCTCTTACATAGAAACATAGAAGTTGATGGCAAAAAAGGACCGCAAGGCCCATCCAGTCTGCCCATTTCTTTTTCTACCTTATGAATGTGCCATCAGCCTTTGCTCTGTCAATGGCCTATCTATTCATACTCATCTGTATTGCTCCCTTATGCCTATCCCATGCCTGTTTGAAGCCCTGCACTGTATTCATATCCACCACTTCCTGAGGTAGGCCACTCCATGCATCCACCACTCTTTCTGCGAAAAAGAACTTCCTCACATTACCCCTTAACCGGCCTCCCTCTAATCTCATGCTGTGTCCTCTCGTCCTGCTATTTTTCTTATATTGAAACATGTTACACTCTTTCACCTTGTTAATGCCCTTAAGGTGTTTGAATGTTTCGATCATATCACCTCTCTCCTTCCTTTGCTCTAGGTTATACATATTGAGCTCCGGTAATCTGTCCTCATATGTTTTCTGATGAAGTCTCTGCACCATTTTGGTTGCCCTTCTCTGGACTGCCTCAATTTGGTTAATGTCCTTGTGAAGATGTGGCCTCCAGTACTGCACGTGTAGTGCCCCAGGGAAATTGGGGGCATCACAGAAAATAGGGAATCCTCAGAGATATGAGGGGTCAGACAGTTATGGGTACCCTGGCAGCTTAATGGGAAACCTTTGAAAAGCTTTGCTGACCCTCTGAAAACACAGAACAGGCCCCACTCCTGCAGACAGTCCTAGCAGTCCTAGCAGTCTAAATTCAGGGTTTTAAAAGAAAACCATTTTTTTTTCTTTTCTTCTCCCTTCTCCCTTCTCCCTGCTCAAGTCTGACACCTAGCCAGTCAAAGCCAAACCAGTTGGGCCACAGTCCTGTCCCACAGTGCAGAAGGAAGCCAGGCTGAGCCCTCTCAGTCAATCCCTGTGGCCAGGGTAGATTTAATTTGGAGACTTTTTTTTTAAGCCACTGACCCAGCCTCGGGAAGCTGACCTCTAGATGAAGGAGCCAATCCCCTGGCAGGTAGCCAGGACCGCCCTAGCCTAGAGGAGGCTCTGCACAGATTGGAGAGAGGAGAAAGAGTTTGACCAAGGAGGGTGAAGGACAGTAAGGCAATGGATGTCGGCTTCCCTGTTAGGAGGTTGAAGCGAATCCCCGGGTCCCTTCGGTGTAACTCCCTCCAGAAGATCCCCAGTAGCAGTCTCGGTTGTTTTTTTTGCAGAACTCTGCCATCTAGTCGGGTCCCCTAGTGCATCGAGTCAGTTCAGTTGGCCAGGAAACAGACCCAGTAAACCTTTCATTCAGCAGTCTCCAGGAGAAGAGGCCTTATCACTCCTTTGTGATTGTGCATTGCCCAGAGTACAGAAATCCTTGTTGAACTCCAGGGGTGAATAGGCTTGTTGGCCAGCATTTCGTTTAATAATTAGTCCTAGCTAGACATACTCCAGCCAGGGGAAGGATTGTTTGTTTAGCAATTGTATTGTTGCACTGTGTAATTATTGTTTAGAATTGTTAAATTGCTTCCTTTGTACCCCCCAGGGTGGAGGAAAGCTGCCACCTTGTCCAAAAGAAGAAATCTCTGCTAGTTTAACTTATTCTAGGCAGTCTGTGCTCCAAATAGAGAGACTGGGGCACTCTCTCTCAGCCAAGAGTCACAGAATTGCTAGGTAAAGCCAGCTCAAAGTATTACTGGTGAGAAGGGAAATGTTCAGGCTGAATTTTCAATTGTTTAGCTGTAAGAAGCTAATTACTAGAGGCCTGGCAGAGCTAATGGGGAAAACTTAGTACTCTGTCCATATAGTAGAAGGGCCGGGCAGCCCATAGCTGGGACAAAGAGACTAGGTACCCTGGCCTCCATATTCAGAAGGCACCCAGAGCTGATCCATATTAACAAAGGGGGTTAGTCATCAAACCGTTTCAATGCCCATGAAGCAAACTGTATTTTCTTTATCTGCCTGCAATCTCCTGTTGCTTGCCTACCTCTCAGCTGTTCCTGATTTTTAGGGATGTCCCTGATTTTGCCTCAGAAATTTCTTCTGTCCCTCCTAAGTATGGCATTTCTAGCACTAAAGAGTAGGGACTGGGATCACAGAATAATGCCAGCCATTGATGTTACAGTCTAGTTCTCATTAAGAAAATGCTATTCACACTAAGAAACATGTTGTATACAGCTTCTGGGACTAATATTACTATTGTATCTGATGTGGTCCTGATTTTGGTCATTTGTCCCTGATTTGTGATGAGGGAGGTTGAGAGGTATGGTTGCCTGGGCCCACTGCTTGCTGTGTCTGAACTGCTGTATTCAGTCAAACTGTTTTAAGTTGTTGTACTGCTTGCTGTGACTGAACTGCTATATTCAATTGAAGAGTTTAAGTGACTGAACTACCTTATTCCTGGGGTATCATTACTGCACTGCCCTATTTTCTCAATTGTCCTGTATGACTGCACTGCCCTGGGGGCATTGATTGCTGCACTTGTCAACTGCTACTTCCTCTGAAGACATTTGGGGCCACCCCATCCCAAATGGTAGGGCTCTCGGTCATACAAGAAGGGGGGGGGGGGATTTTTAAATTTTGTTCTGTTCCAGGCTCCTGCACACACCTCATCTAGAATTCCTCCGGTGCCTCTTCTTCGACCCAGGGAGGGTCCCCATGGAGCCCAGTATCACCTGCACCCACTACCAATGACCTCCACCAACTCCAAGTGTTCACCACGACGCCCCAGGTTCAAGTTGTCAGTCATAAGTGGTAGTCAGCTGGTAGCTAGGGCCCACCAAAGTGAGTCAGGTTAGGGGCCGCCCCGGCTCTAGCTTGAGGGACTTAAGTCATCCGCTGAACTTGGAGTCACATTGCCCATTCTCCTGCATAGACATTGTCCCAAGGTGGCAATAGTACCGGTGGCCTATACCAAGGCCTTGCCTCATCCCCTGAGGTGGCATAAGTACCGGTGGCCCACGCAACAGGCCACACCAGGGGTCACCACACTCTTGATTGTACTGCCCATAGGTGGCTCATGTTCCAGTGATGCATCAAGAGGTCACACTGAAGATTGTTGGATTCTGAAGCTGCAGGGGTGAGGTGGTAAGGGTTCCGGGGACCTGCCCAGAGGTCGTCCAGTGGATCATTGCACCCAGCATCCTTTCCTCGACTGGAGATCACCTGCCCGAGGTCACCGCAGCGGACAACCCCAGATAAGGGTTCTCTTCCCCTACAACCCGGCATCAACACCCATCCTCGACCAGGCACCTCCCTTTTGACGTTGCCTCAGTGACTCCAGGAGTCACCTTCTTCCCAGGGCCAGGAGGCCTACAGTGTTCTACTTGGTTGCTGGTTCACTGAGGGAAGCCCCATTTTATGGCCTGTATAGGAAGCGCTTCCTTAGGTTCACCCTCAGCAGTCGGCAGACCAAAATACTAGTAACCCAAGCTCGGTGTATCGGATTGCTACATCCTTAGGAATTGAATAACCTGGACTTTCGTAGGACATTAGTGGGGCCAGGTTGTGGTCCCGGTAATCTTATTCACTCCTTCTCATGTGTGATAGTGTTAGTGAATGTTAAGTCTTTTCTGTGTGCTCTAACCATTGCTAATAAACCTTGCATCTTGGCTCTATAGTACGCCTCCAGCCTCTCCTTCCAGATTTATCTGGCATCACCCTAAACTATAGGGGTACGAACCACCACAGCTCGTCCACCACACATGCAGTACTCCAGATGGGGCCTAACCAGTGTCTTGTAAAGACGGATTATTACCTCCCTCTTCTGACTTGTGATACCCCTACTAATACACCCCAACATCCCCTAGCCTTACCTACTGCTTTAGTGGTCTGCTTGGATGATTTCAGGTCATCTGTGATGATGATGCCCAAGTCTCTTTCTTCCCTTGTGACTGCCAGCAACTCCCCTCCTAGCCTATAGGTGGCTTCAGGGTTTCTCTTCTCTATGTGCATGATCTTGCACTTCTTTGCGTTAAACCCCAGTTGCCACTCTTCCGACCATTTTGATAGTTTATCCAGAACTCTTCTCATTCTGCCCACCCCATCTGGATCATCTACTCCGTTGCAGATCTTGGTGTCATTTGCAAACAGGCAAACCTTACCCTCCAGTCCATCTGCAATGTCACTGATGAAGACATTGAAAGGACTGGCCCCAGGACTGATCCCTGAGGTACCCCACTTGTGACTTGCATCTCTTCTGACTGTATACCGTTTACCACCACTCTCTGTTTTCTGCCCAGCAACCAATTTGCCACACAACTGACCAACTTCTGACCCACCCCGAGCCTACCCAGCTTATTAATCAATCTTCTATGTGGAACAGTATCGAAAGCTTTGCTGAAGTCAAAGTAGGTGACATAAACTGCTCCCCCTTGGTCCACCACTCTGGTTACCCAGACAAAGAAATCTATGAAGTTAGTTTGACAGGACCTTCCTTTTGTAAACCTATGTTGTCTTGGATCCTGTGCTCCTATGGATTCCAGGTGTTGCACTATCCTTTCCTTAAGGAGTGCCTCCATAATCGTGCCCACTACTGAGGTAAGACTGACTGGTTTGTAGTTCCCTGCCTCCTCCCTGCTACCACTCTTGTGGAGTGGGATCACACGAGCCCTTCTCCAGTCTTCTGGGACCTCTGCTGTGCTCAGAGACTCACTAAATAGTTCTGATAATGGCTCTGCTAGTTCCACCCTTAGCTCCTTTAGTACCCTGGGATGTATGCCAACAGGTCCCATTGCCTTGTCCACCCTGAGCTTATTGAGCTCTTGTAGGACCCTTTCTTTGTGAAGGGACTAGTGCACCTCCCTCCCCCTGTGTCCATGGTGCTGGGCTGTGGGCCCTGCTCTACCTTCTCTTCAGTAAATACTGAGCAGAAGTATCTATTTAGGATAGATGCTTTTACATGGTTCTCCTCACATGCCCCCTTATCCCCTTTGATCTTAGCAATACCCCCTCTGGACTTTCTCTTTTCACTAATATATCTATAGAAAGTCTTGTCACCTTCTTTTACTGTTTTTGCTAGTGTTTCCTCGGTTTGGGCCTTTGCCTGCCTTCCCTGCTTCCCTTAGGGAAGTTTGGTATGCCTCCCTATCTTCATCCTGCTGTGTTCCCTAATATTTCCTGAAGGCCAGCCTTTTGGCTCTGACCTTTTCTGCTGCTGTTTTTGAGAACCAAAGTGGTTTCCTTCTTCTTTTGCACTTACTTTTCTCTCTAACACAGTTGGATGTTGCTTCAAGTATTGCATCCTTAATGCTTGCCCACTTTGCCTGTACCCCCTCACCTGTATTTATTTTTGCCAGGGCTAGCTTAACTCTGTTGGCCATCTTATCAAAGTCAGCTCCTCTGAAGTCCCATATTTTTGCCTTGGAATGGGATGATTTAGTTCTAGTGGCCAAAGTGAACCATACCATGTGATGGTCACTGGCCCCCAGGTGACCTTCTACCTGGAGATCGGAGATCCATTCCCTCTTAACTATTACACTATACTGTCTCTTTCTCGATTTTAGTTTATTACTTCTTTTCTGATTGTCAACATTCCATTTTGTTTCAACTGCAGAAAGTTTTTGCAGATTGTTGTAATTTTTGGTAGGTTTTGATGCAATTGCAGAAGAACTGATGCAAATGTGGGAAAAGTACCGCAAGTGGTCAGATTTGTCGAGTGCTCAAAAATAATTTGAAGTCCACAGAAAAAGACAAAATACACAATAATAGATGTAACTGCACAGAAACAGACACAACTGCATGAAAAGTGAAACAAGTGAGAAAAACTGATGCAACTGATCAATACATTTGTTGCTGATGCAGCATTTCCAAAGCAAGGTACCACAGCATTCTATAGGCCCTTTTTTAACAAATAAAACATGTAAAGCATGTCATAGGATCATGAAACCATATCCATATGGAATATTTTGTCCATTCTGTACTAGCAAAATCAATGCTAGTTTCTCGGCACCCAGTCCCCAAACTGTTGGTGGCCCAGGTGAAGATACATCTGGTTTCATGTTGTGCAGTGCCAATGGAGAGTTCCATATGTTGTCACAGGTTACCATAATGAGCTCTTCTACAAATAAGATCAAGCAATGCAGATGCAAAACAGCACGCCGTCTCTTATACCCAATTTGCAGCAGACCCCACCCTCCAAGGGGTTGGGACTGACACGCCCAGATGCACTGGGACATGCATCACGGAACTTGGGTGAAAAGGTGTTCTTCCATATTTGAATGAGTCCCCAGACCTATATGGGCAAGGTACCATTCCTCAACCAGACAGCCTGGAAGGCTCCCAAGGCAAAGCAAATCTTACTGACCCTCAAGATTAAGAGGACCCACAGGACTCTGGAGAGGATAAGGAGGAAGGTGAATGTAGAGGAGAATCTGCCTTCCTCAAACCCATCTCTATTTGACCCTAAACATATTTCCTTCTTGGATGAGGAGACCTGTAGGATTTGCTGATACCAGATATGCAGTCTATTCTGATGCTTAATGTTAAGCATATCTTGTTCTCTATAGGGAGAACTCCTAAGTGCTTCACTGAATTTGAAAAGTTTGTGTAGATAGATAAAAATAAATGGGATAATGTGGACAGAAAAAAGCAGTTTTTTAAGGCATAGGCAAAATGCTACCCATTCCTTGATACTATGATATAGAAAAGGGAAGCTCCACAGATTATGGACATATCCACGTCTTCTGTGGTCAGACATACAGTTACTCCAGTAAAATGCATGGCAACACTCTCAGATGCCAATGATAAGTGTCTGGCAGCAACTTACAGTCTTTGTGCAATAGGGGTGAGTGTATATGCCATTAGTTAAATATTAGTAAACTCACCCCTGTTGTATAACTTAGCAATGACGTATCCACAGTGGAATAACTTGAAATAAAATGCACTGTGGATATGTCACCAACTAAATAAACCACTCCCGTTACGTCACAACTCAGCTACCTGAACTACTTCTACAAGTAATAAATGAAACACACCTATGCATCCCAACACTTGTAGCACAACCACAGAATACTTGTGCAGCTGAAGAGAGGGAGAAAAGCAGCATGTACAATGGAATCAGCAAAGTACAAGAGCAAGAGTGCTAGATACTAACATGGACTTGGACTAAAAAAGGAAGACAACACATACTAAACTCAACAGAAGACACGAAAACGACGACTTTAAAAAACAAATAAAAAATTACTACTAAAAAGATGAATAAACGATATAATGACTAAATAAAGCTGAAATAAATGTTCACATATACAAAAAAAGTCACCAGACTCTATGCAGATAACACACACTAACCCCACACATATATCACACACATAAATCCCCCCACATAAGAACTCACAATACCTTATATGCTGCAGTAAATAAAACCTTCCAGAGCACCCAATATAGATCCCCAAAAATAATTAAAAAAACTGAACACAATCAAATAAATATGGCGTAAACAAATATTCACAAACGCTGCCACATACTACACACCCCTCACATACCACAACAACCAATAGGAAAAATCAAACGTGTAACATCAACAGTAGCCAAACAAAATACAGAACCATACAGACCAAATAAACAACCGATCACAAACTAAAACATCACACACCCGAAAGATCCCAAAAATAAAACTACACGGGACTACATGAAATAAACATGAAAACATACGATCTCCACAAGACAAAAAGCAAATACACCACAAATAAAAAGCACGTTTACCACCAAATAATGGATATGAAGACCCTATTGTATAAATTGTACACATGTTGCACGACTATGGAATACAAGAAATATTTGCATTCGTGCAGAGTGACCTCGGATAATATCACTCATGGCTCTGCCACTCGTGATATTATCAGAGGTCACTCTGCACTCATGCAAATATTTCCTGTATTCCATAGTCGCCCATCGTGTAGCCGCTATATATCAGATTTGGTTTGAGAGTAGCGTCGTCTTTAGCATTGGTAGCATGAATGGTAAACTACTGAAGTAGATGATATATCAGAGGATTCTCCAGTCAGAGACCTCCTTCCCTTTGTGCTTATGGCAGCTCCATTTTCAGGGGACTCCACTGTAAAACTCATTCATATTTCTGCACAGGGCTATGCACAGCTGTTGCGTCCTTTAGATAAATTTGGCTACAACACTGATTGGTGATGAAGCCTCCAAGTTGCATTTACTTAGTGGACCCTTTGCTGGTGGCACACTGTTTGACTCACAGCTAGAATACATTCTTAAAGAACTTGAGGACAAAATGGGTTACTTGCCATGTTTCAGGACTAGCAAGTTTCCAACTGTGGGCACAAAGGGATTTTGAAAATGGCAATAACTTCTGTGGAAAGTTTCATTCCTTTAGAGGACATGGATACTAGCAAAGTTGAGCTGCCTTGTCAAACTTCAAGTCTCACCAGAATAGAGGTTCTTTTTCCCCTAGATGTTTTCGTGAAGCCTAGAGGAAGGCAGTTACTCAGAGGATATGTGGGCCCATCACTGTCCACAGGCTTTGGGAGGATGCTTACAAAATCTGTATGACAGATGGGCTCAGACCACGTCAGATGCATGGGTACTGGAGATAATTTCACAGGGTATATGACAGAGTTATCTTCACTGCCATCAAGGAAGCGTTTTTTCCTGTCTTCAGTATCTACAAATCCTAGAAGTGCAAAGCAGCAGATCAAACATTATGTCACCTGCTCAAAAGAGGGGGCAGTAACTTTGGTTACTTCTGCAGAAAAGGAGCCAGGGTTTTACTCCATTTACTTTATGTTCCCAAAACAATCAGTGGGGATACTGTCTCACCCTGGATCTCTCCAATCTAAACCAATTTGTGAGACTCATCAAGATCAAGATGGAATCTCACTGCTGAGTCATTGCTGCTGTTCGGCCTACTGATTTTTTAGCCTCAACAGACTTATCAGATACGTATCTACATATTCTGCTTCGGCAGTCGCATCAGAGATTTCTCAGATTTGCCATCTGGGATCAGCAATTTTCGGTATCAAGCTAATCCATTCCAGCTAGTCTCTATGCTAAGAGTATTTACAAAGTTCTTAAAGTCGTGTGCTCTCCTTCTGTGGGAGAATCACATTTATCCTTACCTGGGCAATCTTCTTATTCAAGCAGATCCAGAAGAGTAGGCCCTCCATACAGTCTGCAGGACCTTACAGATCCTGGAGGAATACAGCTGGAAGATGAAGCTGGAGAAGAGCTCCAGTCAAACTTCTAAATCCTTGGAGTACCTTGGAGCATGTTCCAGACAGACCTGACAAGAGTATTTCTCTCTCAGACCAGAATGAACACTCTCGAAGATCAGATTCACAGCTAAGGAAGTACAAGGTAATGTCAGCCCACAGGTGTCTCCAGATTTTAGATTTAAAGATGGAAATCACAGAGATGGTCCCATGGGCCATACTTCACATAAGACCTCTTCAGGTCTTCCTACTATCTCATTGGTCACCAGCCTTGGGAAAGTACCAAGCTGTGATCTGGCTGCCAAAGTCAGTGCACCAGTAATTACGGTGGTGAGAGAACCCTCAGAACCTCTTAAAGGGGTATCCCCTAGCTCCATTGAAACAGATTGGTCTGACTACCTATTCCATCCTGACAGACTAGGGTGCAATACAAGATCTTGTTGCGGTCCAGGAGGTGTGGTTACTGCTGGAGCAAAATAGACATCTTGGAGACCAGAACTGTGTTTCTGGTGTTGACACTCTTCAAGGACCACGTTTTCCAGAAATCAGTAACAGTTTTTACCGACAATGCAGTGACCACTGCTTACATAAACAAGCAAGGTAGCACAAGAAGTGAGATTCATAGGTTTCATAGTCTTATACAGGCCAGTAAGGGCATATGCCCCATAACAGCCCAACCTTAACTCAAAGGGTGTATCCTCTTATATTATTTACTTTTACAATAAATGTCCAATCTGTTCTTGAATTCCTTCATATTTTTGCTACCCTCCACTTCCAGAGGCAGGCCATTACAGATTGCCACCACGCTTTGGTTAAACCACGTTTGTCTTTTAGTTGTACGACTAGTGTCCCGTTTTAGTTGTAGCATATGTGACCTAGTTAAATAACCTCCTGGTTTTAGTTCCAACCTACAGCACTCCCATAAATCATCATTGGCAAAAGCTCTATACACAAAACACAGATCCCCCCTTAACCTCCTGTATTCAAGTTAATGCAGTCCAAGATTATTCAATCTATTATCATAACTTTCCCCCTCATTGAGGATATCATCCTGGTTGCCTTGTGTTGTACACCCTCAATAAGTCTGATATTAGTCTTTGCCATGGATGCTGAAAACTGCCCGCAGTATTCCAAATGGGGCCTAACCAGTGAACTGTACAAGGGAAGAACCACTTTCTGGTCTCTACTATTAATATGAAGCCTGATGCATGCCAAGATTTTATTGGTCCTTGCTGCCATGGCCTGGCAATTTGCTGTAAACTTAAGGTTGTTAGATATTTTAATTCCCAAATACCCTTCCACAGTGACAGTTTTAATATATTTTCCATTCAACTTATAACTAGCCCCTATATTGCATTTCCCCAGATGCATAACTGAGCACTTTTTCAAGTTGAATTCCAATTTGTTTCTAATAGCCCATCCTCCTAAACTATCTAATTCCTTCTGCATTCTATGTGCCTCTTCCCTATTACAGATCCTATCTTTGTGCCAATGGCAAATTTTGCCATCCATACTGCCTCCCAACATTTCATCGACACGCAGGTATTAAAAAGGCATGGCCCCAAGACAAAGCCCTGAGGCACCCCACTTACAACTTCGACCCATTTTGATTTATGGCCCCTTACAGTCACTTGTTTTCTTTCTCTCAGCCATGACTTGATCCATACCACTAAATTTTCTTGCAAACCCATTTTATATAACACTTCAATAAGCTCCTTATGTGGTACTTTGTCAAAAACTTTTGTACCGTCCAGACAGACAACATCAAAAGGGTCCCCTTCATCTAATGCCTTACTGACCCCATTAAAGAAGGCCAACAGATTTATTTGGCATGCTCTTCCCTTCCAAAATCCATGCTGTGTTGATCCACCAGCTTGGATTTGTCCATGTGATCCTCTATCCTTTCTTTCAAAATACCTTCTAAGATCTTACAGCATACTGACGTTAGGCTGACTGGCCTATAGTTTTTACATTCATTTCTGCTACCTTTCTTGAAAATTGGCACTACCATCGCTAGCCTCCAGTCATTAACCATTATCCCACTGTTAACAGATGTTTGGAACATTAAAGCTAATTTTCCTGCCAAAAGGTCTGATGATTCTTTAAGGACCCTAGGATGCAAACCCATTTTATATAGCACTTCAATAAGCTCTGTATGTGGTACTTTGTCGAAAGCTTTTGTACAGTCCAGATAGACAACATCAACAGGGTCCACTTCATCTAATGTCTTACTGACCGTTAGTGAGACAGGGCTCAATAATGGTGGCCTCAATCAATATCTGTAGCTTAGTACCCAAACTGGACATGCTCTGGGTCTGGGTTACACAGCACTGGCCAGACGTAATATCTATAGTGGAAACATGGCTCACACCCAAAGTCCCTGACTGTGCTATCTTGATAGATGGGTACACTGCTTTTTGACAGGACAGGATTAGTAAGCATGGGGGTGGGGGTACACTCTACATAAGGGACAGGCCCTTCCCATTTTGGACACAGGAAACAATGTACAAACACTGGGGGTTAAAATCCTCCTAGGAGCACACAACAAGGGTCTTACTATTGCCTCAGTCTATGTTCCCTCTAAAGAGCAGGTCAGTGGTTTTAAAGCAGTTATACACTACCTAAAAACCTGCATCCTAGCTCTGAGGTGTTAATGGTCGGGGATTTCAACATTAACTGGTTGTCCCCAGAGTCGGCTCCATACAAAGATGCTATCTCTGCCATCAACATAGTACAGTTGATTGACTCCCCTACCAGGATAAACTACCGGACAGGTTCCAGTATACTCCTGGATTGGCTGCTCACTAATCATCCAGAAAGAATATCTAACACCTCAGTCCTCCCGGACTGTATCAGTGATCGTTCACCAATCATGTGTACCAGGTCCAACAAAGCCACAAAGCCTCCTGCCAAAACAATCACTGGGAATGTTTTAAAAAAGGGGCAACTTGAACCCTTAAAATCTCACCTGACGCAGCAAGACTGGTCTTCCATTGATACCACTAAAGATGTTGAGCAATCCCTTGATCAGTTTCTAGATTTAGTAGTGACACCTTGGACCTCAAACTAATTGCCCTCACCTTAGAAAAGATACCCCACTTATGAAAATATTAAACCTGTCCTTAAGAACTGCTGCATTCCCTCAGAAGTAGAAGTCCGCTGTAGTTACACCAATCCATAAAAGTGGTGACAGAGCTACCCTTTCTAACTACCACCCAATATTCATTCTCCCACTGCTTTCCAAAGCCCTGGAGTGGATCATAGCTGAGCAACTTGTGGATTATCGCCACAAATACCAGATACCGTGCCCAGTACAGCACAGCTTTTGAAAATTGCACAGCACTAGTTCAACTTACAGGTTTCATACGCAAGGCCTTAGACCGTGGACACTTGGTGGGGGCGGCCTTCATCGACCTCATCAAAGCATTTGACACGGTAATCATGGCCTGCTACTCGAACAACTATCAGGCACAGGACTCTCTCCAGAAACTGTGAGTTGGTTTCGCAGCTACCTGACTGACAGGGCCCAGCAGGTGATGATAGATGGAGTATTGTCTGACATCCTGAAAGTAAGGACGGGGGTCCCTCAGGGTTCTATCCTTGGGCCCCTGCTTTCCAGCCTCTTTCTCAACTGTCTCCCCCTTGTCTGCAAAGAGAAAATCCTTTCTAGGCAGATGATTCAATTATCTTCACAAGTAACCCTGACGCTATACTAATGGAGATTCAGCTCCAGAAGACATTTGCCAGTACTGAGACCTGGTTCCAGGAGCATAAACTGCTCCTAAACTACAAAAAAACAAAGGTCATGACATTCGCTACACCCCAAAATAAGCATAAATATCACCAACTCACCATCAGCAATAATCTAAATACCCCCTTAGAAGTGGTTAACTCTTTTAAATACCTAAGGGTCACGCTCAACAGTACACTGTCATATGATGCTCACACTGATCATGTTGCCAAAATGATTAATGCAAAAATAGGATTATTGTACTGGCACAAACACTGTTTGATGACTGAAGCTCTCAGACTTGCTATGAATAGCTAAATCTTATCCACTATTGATTACGGTCTGGTAATGTATGGGGCAGCATCTGACACCTCACTAAAAAGGGTATCGATGGCATTAAATAAAACCTGTTAACTGCTCACCAGGGCCAACCAGTTGACGCACACATGCGACTTGTATGCACAAATGGTCTGGCTACACTTATAAGGTAGGCTGCAATACCAGACCTGCCTGCTTGCCAAAAAAAAAAAAAACAGCTTTAGGCTTGACCCCCCCCCCCTCGGGTGTCCAGAACTTGCTGTGCTGTGCAAATAGCACCTGAAACACCAGAGGTGCCATCTGTAAGCCC
This sequence comes from Neoceratodus forsteri, assembly GCA_016271365.2. NCBI lineage: Eukaryota > Metazoa > Chordata > Ceratodontiformes > Ceratodontidae > Neoceratodus > Neoceratodus forsteri. The sequence goes on along the minus strand of CM057453.1, from coordinate 147,859,581 downwards.
TTTAAGGTCCCTTTCTGCTGTACATCCCTAGGAGAATGATCCTTCGAATTCCGAGCCCCTAACTGGCTTAATTCTCTTGGGAATGAGGTCCTAGCAGAAAGAAAGCTTGACTGTTTTTAACGGAGGCTTTGGGTTGCACCTCATAACTTTAAGCGGTTGTGATTGCAACATTTAAGCTTGGACACAACTGCCCACCTCTTGATGACTGGTCTGGCACTTATTTAGTTTCACCAGGATCCAACCTTCCCAAAGATTCCAGGATCTGTTCGTTTACTACTTCTTCTGACAGTGGTTGTCTGTATACCAGGCCCATGATTATTTTCTTACCATAACTCGGGATGAATTTCATCGATACATCCTCTATCTTATTATTACCCCCTCCCCCCCGCCAATAATTCTGCATTTATGTTTTTGGAGATGTATACAGCTATGTCTCCTCCTCCTTTGCCTTCCCTATCTTTACTAATCAGCCGGTAACCTTTGCTATTTCTTTTCCAATCATCCTCCTAATGTCACCAGGTTTCTATGATGGCACAGATGTGTGCTCTCTCTTCCACTAGGAGCATTTCCAAATCTCCTTTCTGTTTAACCATGCTCCCTGTGTTAACCAACATGCACCTCCAATCCTGTTCCACTGTTGTGATGTCTTTATCAGTTTTCGGGTGCTCTGAAATGTCAGTGCTCATTTCAGCCCCCCAGTCCCCTCACTAATTAGTTTAAAAGTTTCTTAATGGTGTTATTTATGTTATTTCCCAGTAGCCTTGAACCATACCGATGTAGGTGTAATCCATTACTGTGAAATAGTTTGAAATCACAAAACTTTTCCCAGTTTTTTGGAATGTGAAGCCTTCCCTTGTGCACCAGCATCTTTGCCACCCATTTATCAATGTTATCTCACATGTTTTATTTCTACAGAGGCGCTGTGAGGGAGTTATAGTGCTTTCAGATGGCTCTCTGGAGTCAGAATTGACCGCGGCTGTTGCCACTTGTGAAGGGGGCCGAATCGGTGGCCTTGGGGACCAAGAAGGGACCAGGAGATGGAGGAATGAGCCATGCTTGGCTCCAGGGAGGAATCAGCGGTGCACCAATTGGCGGGGCTCTGGGAGGAGCCAATCAGCTGAGAGGTGGCCGATTTAAGTGTGCGACTGGGCCTTAAAAGGCTAGACCCAGTCACAGGGTAAACAGAGGTGCTGTGAAGGAGCTGTAACACTTCTGGATGGCTCATTGGAACCGTAATTGACCGCGGCCGTTGCTGCTTGTGAAGGGGGTCATATCGGCAGCCTCAGGGACCAAGAAGGGACCAGGAGATGGAGGAAGGAGCCGCGCTCAGCTCCAGGGAGGAATCGGCAGTGCACCAATCGGCAGGGCTCTGGGAGGAGCCAATCAGCTGAGAGGTGGCCGATTTAAGTGTGCGACTGGGCCTTAAAAGACAGAGCCCAGTCACAGGGTAAACAGAGCTGTTTTTCTCCCACCCAACCTCCAGGCACCACCTCCTTTATTAAATAGGGAGGTAAACCACTTCTGGTGTTGAAGAGGACCTATCAAAAGGGGCAGGAGGAGGAGCTTGTTGGAAGGAGAGTCCCTGGGTAACCTAGAATGTAGCTGCAAGACTAAGGCACTGTGATTTTGTTTTTGTTTTGTTTTTTTGTGGCTCTGTTATAAGGTTGGGGGCACTGGGGCTGTGTCTGGAACAAGGTTCTGGGACGGTCCATTTCTGGTGGAGTTGCTTCAGGACAGGGGCACTGTGACTGGACTTGTCACTAGGGGAGTGTGGTCGGAAGCTGTTTGGGTTCTGTGTTCTAGGGGGATTAAGGTGACTGCTGTAGGAAAATTGATGGGGCTTGTAACTGTTGATTTAGGGGGTGAGCCAACCGTAGATGCTGCAGGGTTGAGGGGTCCTATGGGCTACAGTCTTTGCAGGAAGCAGGGCAGGTATTTGTTAGGGACACAAGAGATAAGAAGGACTATGTTCTGGGGGGTATTTCAGGAATAAAGGAGACGCCAAGGTGAGCAGATGGAGGGAGGTAGGGAAGGACACACTAGGGGATGGAGAGGCAATAGCAGGGTAGGAGGGGAAGAGCAGAGAAGGGAGGGAACAGGGGGCCGCAGGATGCTAGAGGAGCCTATGAGGCAGAATAGTGTGCTACAATGGTTGTGGGGCGGCAGTCTGGATGGATGTATTGTGGAAGCTGGGGGTGTGTCCGATCTGTGGCAGGCTGAGGAGACTCGAGGATGAAGTGCATTGCGGTGGTGAAGGTTGAGGAGATTTGAGGGAGGGTTGCTGGGGCAGGGAGGAGTTTGAGGGAGGGGAGGGTTGCTGCAGCAGAGGATACTACGGGGGTGGTAAAATGATTCAGGAGATGGGACGGGGAAGAGGGGCAGGGGCAATGCTAAGGTGTGGCACAGCATGGGAGATGGGGGGGAGAGGGGGGAGGAAGGAGCCCACACCCGGCACCACAGAGTGGACAGGTAATAGGGTTGTGGTGCTGGCAACATTGGAAGAGGAAGGGGAAGTGAGGCATCTCCAGGAGGGGGTCGGCAAGGGGAAAAGGGAGACTGGCACAGGGGACAGGAGGCTGGCAGAGGATGGTGGTAAGGGGGGAGGGGCACAGCTGGAAGGATGAAAGGAGAGAGTAAGGGTAAATGGGAGAGGAGCATGGCTAGTGAGGGGAACAGGAGAGATTTGGCAGAGGGGGTTGGGGATCCCAAGGTAGAGGGGAGGAGTGTGGTGGAGCACTGAGGGGGAGCAGAGATACGTCTGGGGTTGAGGGGGGAGCCATAGGAGGGAAAGGAAGGGATTCAGCTGAGGCAGGATCGATCATTAATCACCAAGGTAAAAGGGTGGAGGGAAGACAAGGGTTGGTGAGGGAGGGGTATTAATGCTGGGGGATTCAATACTGAAAGGGATAAGATTGGGCAGTAAGGGGGAATGACATAGTCGCATCTGGGTGGAGTCCATACCTGGCTTAACTGCAGGCAGAGCGGGGCAGTCAATTCTTAAAGTGTGTTAGGAGGGGTAAAAGGAAACCGCATCTCGTGGTGCATGTGGGTATGAATGACCTGGCAGGGGAGATGGTGGAAGTAGTGAGGGAGAGGTTCAAGGATCTGGGCAGGCTGTGTGGGGAACTGGGGGAATTGGTGTCCTTCTCAGAGGTGCTCCCAGTACCCTGTGCTAGCACGGTGAGGAAGTAAGGATTGGGGAGTTCAACACATGGCTGACGGAATGGTGTCACTCCAGGGGATACGGGTTGGTAGGGGGCTGGGACAGACTCTGGGATAACAATGAACTTTATGCAGGGAACAGGCTACATCTGAGCAGAGAGGGGAAGGAGGTATTAAAGCAGAGAGTAGTGGAATACATAGCTACGAAGGTAGATTTAAACTAGGTGGAGGGTGATGGTGAGTGGACAGATGGTAGGCAGGGATCCCAGAGAGGGGAGCCAAATGAGCTTACCCCCAGGCTTGTAGGGAGGTACTTGAAGCAGTGGTACGGGGGGATCCCAGATAGGGGACAGGGCAGGGTCAGGTTGGAGGGTGGTCTCTCTGAATGTGAGAAGCCTTGGTAATAAATCAGCATAATTACAGGCTCTCTTGGCAATAGGGAGGGTGGACATTGTGGCCATCACGGAAACATGGGCCACCCAGTACCAGGATTGGGATTCGACTATCCCAGGTTATAGGTTATTTAGGAAAGACAGGGCTAAGGGGAAAGGGGGCGTGACAATATATGTACGGGAGGGGGATAATGTGCATGAGGGAAGAGTGGGAGGAAAGCAGAACAGAGACCCTATGGTTGCAGTTCCAAGCCTTAAAAGGGAGGACACTGAGGACGGGGGTGGTGTATAGGCCACTGGTCCAAGGGGACGACCTAGATAGGGAGTTAGCTGAACAGATCAGAAGGGTCTGTAGGAAGGGGAACATTGTGTTGGTGGAGGACTTCAATCTATTGGGGGTGGAGTGGAGCACCCAAACCACCACAAGTGCAAAGGAGCAGGTCATTTTAGAGGCCTTCCAGGACAGCTTCCTGGTGCGGTTAGCCTGGGAGCCAACTAGACTGGATAGGACTCTAGACCTAGTACTGTCAAAAGGGGAGACTGTAAGGGATCTGGAGGTGGAGGACCCTCTGGCTGACAGTGACCACCACACGGTATGGTTCACGCTCAATATGGGCAGGGTTATCAGGAGGTACAAGGACCAGGGTGATTGATTTCACAGGGGCGAACTTTAAAAGGATGGGGGATATTGTGGGCAGGCACCTGGCGGGTATCAAGCCATGCATGTATGCTAGCCAAACATGGGATATTATTAAGAAAGGGCTGGAGGAGGCTATTGGGACATGAACAAGGAATAAGAAAATGTGGGCAAAAAAAAAACCAAGCTGGCTGATGCAGAAAGGCATGGAGGCGATGAGGGCCAAAAAATGGCATTTCAGAGACTAAACAGATCAGAAGGGGAGGACAACAGGGAGATGTATAAGAAGTCCAGGGAGGTTACCAGGCTGGTCAGAGCAGCCAAGGATTCTAGGGAGCTGAGATTGGCACAGGGCATTAAGAATGGAGAGAAGGACTTCTTCAGATATTTTTATTTATTTATTTATTGGGAACTCGGAATTACAAACCTTTGAGCTAAGAGCTCGTTTACAAAGGATCCACGTCAACACTTAAGGAGATACATTTGGTTGCAACAGCATAATTACAGCAGACAAATTGACATTGGGGTTGTACTACTAACATAGAGTTTACATAGGAAGGGGTAGCAAATACATTTACGGTTTACACAAGTCAAGACGTGAATGAAGCAGCTGGTAGAATTGTTAATTTCCCAGTGGAGGTACGCAATGTGCAGCCATCTGAGAGAAGTTAAGTGCAGAGAGACAAGTTGGGGTTTGGCAAGTTCAGGTAGGTGGGGTGGGGAAGTGGGGGGAGGAAGAGGTCAGAAAAATGGGTTACAGGTAGTGTGGGTGTACTGGACAGAGGGCAGGTGGAGGGGAGGAGTAGGGGCAGAGGAGGTGGACAGGGGACTGGGCAGGAGGTAGTGTGGGTGAACTGGACAGAGGGCAGGTGGAGGGGAGGTAATGAGGGGTAATGCATGAAGGACAAGTGGGAGGGAGTTGGTAGGGAGGGAGGGGTGGGGGAGGGAGGGGAGTGGGTGCAATCCAGCCAGAGCAAGTGGGCAGTTGAGTGGTGGGCCGGATGCTGGGATTGCATTTGACACAGGCAGCGGACTGGAGGAGAGATGGACTTACGGAGTTCGGATTTGAAGTGCCTTAGGCACTGAAGGCTGGTGATTGTGTTTGGAAGCTCGTTTAGCTAGGTGGGAGCCCTTACGCGAATGCATGCCTCCCCAGGGCTGATCTCTTGAAGGGAACAGTTAAGGCATGCCTGGAGACGCTTCTTGTAGCATACTCACCTGGGGCAGGTCTGAATAACACCTGCAGAGAGACAGTTGCCAGTCCCAGTAGGGCCTTCTTTCCTAGTAAGCAGGTCTGGAGCTTTATTCTATCCCAAAGGGGGAGCCACTTTGTCCTTATGTAGAGCTCGCAGGTGTGTGTGATGCATTCTGAATCCAGGCCAAATCTGCATGCTTTATTGAGGATAAGGTGGACTTTGTGTAGGCTAGTGTCCATGGCAGCACCATAAACCATGTTTCCATAGTCCAAGATTGTGCCATTGACTGCCTGGAGATTGGCTTCACAGGTGAGACAGAAGCGGAGTCTGTAGAGTGTCCCCAACTTCCTGTTTGCAACCTTAGGGATATTACTTAAGTGTTCGTTGAAAGAGAGGGACTCGTCAATTGTGACCCCCAGGTACCGGAAAAAGTGAACCTGTTCGAGGGTGGAGTCTGTATTGAGTGCTATTTTAAACAGTGTGGTGGATTTCCTCTTCTGGTGACTGGTAAAGAGCATTGTCTTAGTCTTTTTACTATTGAGTACTAGGAGGCTGGTGTTAAACCATTCCTGTAGCAGGTCAAAGTTGCACTGTAGGTTCCTGGTCAGCATGTCTTGGCAGGAGTCTCTAAGGAATAGCACCATGTCATCTGCATAGAGCAGGACTTTGGCAGAGGGGCATGCAGCTGGGAGGTCGTTTACGAAGAGGTTAAACAGGAAGGGGCCCAGTATGGACCCTTGCAGGACCCCGACCATGACTTTTCTGGCCTCTGAGAGGGTACCATTAATCTTTACCATCTGTGAGTGCTCAGACAGGTAGCTAGAGAACCACCCAACCGTGTGAGAGGACAACCCAATGCAAGTTAACCTGTGGAGCAGCAGCTTGTGATCCACAAGGTCAAATGTCTTGGTTAGATCAATATAGATTGCTCCAGCTAGTTGTCCCTCCTCTAATGCCTCGTGGACATAGACTGTGAATTCAATGAGGGCCTTGTTGGTACTGTGCCACTTGTGGAGCCCATGATGTTGCAGGCTGAGGAGGCTGTATTTGTGTAGGTGGGCAGAGAGCTGGTCTGCAATGATTTTTTTCCAGCGCTTTGGAGATAGGAGATGGGATGGAGATGGGCCTGTAATTGGACACAAGTGAACAATCCCCTACTTTTAGAACTGAAGTGACCAGGGCAGTTTTCCAGGTAGATGGGAAGGCTGACATCCGAAGTGATATATTAAAAAGCTTAGTGACAGGTACAACACCTTCAAGGAGGGCGATCGAGATGCATTTCATATCAATCCCATCCCCACCCATCCTGTTTTACCTAGCACTCTCACAAGGTATTTAGCAGCCTCCTTGGTGGTCACTTGGGCAAAGCAGAATTTTGGGCTGGTGCTGGGGGGCCTGTGTGTTTTGTCCTTGTGAGCAGTTGTGTTAGGTGGTATGACTGCACTGTAGTCAGTAAATGCCTCACTGAAAATACTGGCTATGGTAACTTTGTCAACTATGAATTTGTCACTGTGGTGGAGCATGGTTGGTGGCACACCTCTCAACCTTTCTTCACCAAAATGTGTGGCACAATGTGTGACAAATGAGCAAAATGTGTGACGTATCGTCTAACATGGCACTGGAAGATCAGAACACTATAGCTATCAGTGCACTAATGTTCATAATGTTTTTGTATAACTGAGTATAATAGATTATTATGAATTTCTGCTTTAAAATCTCAGTGGGGTATGTGGAATATCACCTTCCCCATGATGGACAAAGGGTTTCTGAGAGGTAAAATGAGTGACGTACCTCATAATGTGTGACAGTTGAGAGGTATGGTTGGTGGGGACCTGTCATAAGTCCCTACGAGGTCTTTGTTGGTAGCCCAGAATTTGTTGCCGTCTTTCAGGCACTGGGACTGCTGATTTCTGTGGTGGAAGGCCTTGGCTTGCCGTATTGCCCATGAGTACCTATTTCTAGCAGCTCTGTAATTTTGGACATTCTCTACTGTCCCTGATTTCCTTGCTCGGTGCCATAGTAGATCATGTTCCCGCATCAAACCAAGGACTTGGGGGGTGATCCCTGTCCATGCTCCTCCCTTTTATCATTTTCTTATGAAAGGGGGCATACTTGTCTGCAGCCGAGTTAAACTGATCGAGGAAGAGCTGGAAGGCTGTGTCAACAGAGGTGAAAGGCAGAAAAACAAAGATCAGATAGTGAGGATAAAAAAGGATGGGGGCTGGGTGGAGAAGGGGGAGGACCAGGTGGAGACACTAAATGATTACTTCTGCTCGGTGTTTACGAAGGAAAAGGGGGCTGGCACCACCAGGGAGAGGAGGGGGGGCGGGGGGGATGACTGACACAGGGATCACAGAGGATAGGATGCTGAAAGGATTAAGGGCACTGAGGGGGGATAAGGCACCGGGTCCAGAAGGCATTTACCCTAGGATCCTTGAGGAACTAGCTGAGATCCTGACAGAACCACTGCCTGACCTGTTCAATACCTCCTTGGACACAGGGTGTGTGCCACTGAATTGAAGGATGGCTCATGTGGTACCCATTCACAAGCGTGGACCCAAGGACGAACCAGGCAACTACCAACCAGTGAGCCTCACATCATTTGTGGGTAAACTGATGGAAACGATCCTTAAGGAGAGGCTGGCAATCTTTTAGGGAACCAATGGTCTCCAGGACAGTCAGCAGCGGAGAAGATCCTGCCAGAGAAACCTAATTGAGTATTACAACTGGGTGACAAGGGAACTGGACAAAGGCCATGTGGTAGATATCCTGTGTTTGGATTTCAGCAAGGCCTTTGATTCTGTGCCACATGGGAGGCGGGGGGGGAGCTGGAATATATAGGGGTGAGAACAAAGATGGCAAACTGGATCACCAATTGGCTGAAGGGTAGGCAGCAAAGGGTGGTAGTGGTGGGAGGTCTCTCAATGCCAAGGGATGTAATGAGCGGGGTGCCACAGGTATCAGTGTTGGGACCGGTGTTGTTCGTGATTTTTACTGCTGATATCTCCCAAGGAGTCCAGAGCAAGACCAATCTCTTTGCGGATGATACAAAGATAGGACCGGTGGTGGATGACATTGAAGGGTGGAAGGGGCTGTAGGAGGACCTGACCAAGCTACAGAAATGGTCGGAGGCATGGCAGTTGGGGTTTAATGCCAAAAAATGCAAGGTTTTGCACTTTGGGGTGAAGAACCAGGGGAAGAGCTATCAGTTGGAATGCACCAGGGAGGAGAAGGATCTGGGGGGGGGGGCTCATAACAGGGAGTATGAACAACTTGTCTCAGTGTAGAAAGGCGGCAGAGAAAGCCAACAGAATGCTGGGGTGCATAGCGAGGGGAATGTTCTCCAGAAATAGGGAGGTGATCCTGCTCCTCTAAAGGGCATTGGTTAGGCCACACCTGGAATACTGTGTGCAGTTCTGGCGCCCATTCCTGAAGAAGGACATCAAATTGCTGGAGGGTGTACAGCGTAGGGCGACAAAAATGATCTGGGGATTAGAGGGATACGCCTAAGAGGAGTGGCTGGGTGAGCTGAATATGTATTCCCTGGTGGAGAGGAGGGATGGGGGGACATGATCAAAGCCTTTAAATACCTAAAGGGGATAAACAAGACTAGTACAGAAGGGATTTTCCAGATCAGAAGGGGGAGGGTCACGAGGGGGCACCAGTGAGACTGGAGTGGGAAAGACTCAGGAGGGAAGTCAGGAGACAGTATTTCACAAAGAGGGAGGTGGACAAGTGGAATGCTCTGCCTGAGGAGGTAGTAGCCTGTAGCACGGCAGACGGCTTTAAGAGGGGATGGGACAAAGTGAGAGGGGGGGTTATTATGTAGCGGGGAGGGGTGGGTAGGACAGCTGCAAGATGAGGGGCTAGCTGCACAACCGAGCAGGCTAGATAGACTGTGAGGCCTATATCTGCTGGCATTGTCATATGTTCATATGTTCTCACCTGCTCTTGGGACCGGTATTATCTCTGACATTGTGACACTACAGCCCTTATTTACCAATATTCTCCCTAGTTGCTTAAAATCTCTTTGCATTTTCATGACCTTTCTTTTACCAATATCATTGGTCCCAATATGTAGTACAATTCCTTGTATATGCCCCTCAATTGTATTTTTAATATTTATTTAACAGTTTCACCAGGAAGGCATACTGAGCAGTGTACCGCTCGATTCCAGATGCGCCCTGGGGAGGGGGTTACACAGGGTACAGTAATAAAGATGAAAACACACATAAACATGTGCGGTACATTTATTCTTGCTCCCACCACAGCAGCCACTATGGCAAATTGTTTCCTCCCTTCACATATTATGGAATCTGTGAACTTTAAGATTGAATCCCCTATTACTAAGATTTCTCTGTTGGGTATATCCGAAGCCATGTTATTCTCTATAGGGCTGACTATATGTTCCACATTTGGGGAATACTCATGTACTGTATATTTTCTTTTGGTTCAGTTATATGTTCCACATCAGAAGCAGTCACATTAATATTTTTATTTGGGCTGATTTTATGTTCCACATTAGGGGCAGTTATTGATGGGCTCTCAGCATCCATGATTTCAATTCCCACCATAAGTTCCTCCTCGATTCCTTGAAATGTTTTCATATCTATTGTTCAATGTTAATGGGGTCATTTCTACAGCATATCTCCTTTTACTTCTACCCTTTCTTTCAACCATAGCCCAGCTAGCATCTACTTGTTCTTCAGGGCTTGAATTTAGTGGTATTCTGGTACATTTTGAGTACCAGATTTCATACCGGAATACCACAGTTCGGGCCCTGGTACTCAGTACAAAATACCAGATTGTTTTTTTTCACTTGCATGCAGTACTGGCTCCTGACCATGTGGTGGCACTGTTCACAACACAAAATGAGCAAATTCTGGCACTTCTGATTCTTCCCACTGTAACGAGATTGAGGAGCTGGCTGCAATACAAAGAGAACAGCTGACTGCAACAGTGGCGTACAATATGGGGGACCTTCCTCTTCCTTGCATCCTATTAAATGTTGTCCTGATTGGCTGCGATTTGCATTTTTGTCCCGACTGGCCGCAAAAACCATGACGTTCTGCGTGTGATGCCATTCAGTCTTTTCAGCCAATTGAAGTGGCCAGATTTGGGCGCGCGACACCAGATGCTTCACTGAAATGTGCCATCAAAATCAACATCTGCTCCATGTACTCCAACTCAGCAGTGGGCAGCGGAGCACCAGCCAGGATCAGACAGGGAGGTAAGCAGCAACCGACTTCTCTTTCTTTGTTAGCTGCAGCGCTGACAGAGGCTCAGAGCTGAATTGAAATTAAACTTTTGTGACAAGGACTTAAGAGCGAGGGAACGTAAGGTGAACTACGCACTGCTGCTAGTTCTGGTGGGCAGAGGACCGGGTCAGATCAGCCAGGCAAGCAAGCAGCAGCAGAGCAGTCCCGTTTTGCCCACTCTCTGGTCCTGGGCTGGCTGGCACCTGGCGGTGGGAATTAAAATTATTTTAAAATTAAGAAACCCAAAAGTTGGTGCCTGCAACTCCGCCTCACACAGAGTCAGGACTCAGTCATGACTATAATTCTCTGCTGAGCTGCTTGATTGTTTGCTTGGCTCACTGTTCGCTGCCTCAAAAAGTTTTGTGTTTCTGACATGGTTCAGTATTCAGTTAATCGGTTATTTCTGAAGTCTGTGCTCTGACTGGTAATTAAAAGAGGTCAGGGATCCTTCATTTTTAGTTGGAATCGGAAAGAGAAGCTTTTGTTAATTTTATGGGTGGTGTGGTATCATCAGGTCGATGTATGACATGGCATTCCTATTATATTTCCCAGTTTTATTTTTAACTGTCCATCTACGATCCGCTGCACGTCCCACGCCTAGTCATTATTTTATTTCCCTACCAGTTGTTCAGCTAAGGCTCTCTGGGTCTGGTGCTAGCTGTGGCAAGCATGACTTTTTTTGAGCTGGTTAGTACTTTACACACACAGACACACACCTTGTGATGGTGGTGATGATGATGATGATCTGTGTGGCTCTTTCCCACCATCCAATTTCCACTCTCCCTGCCAATGCATGCTTTTTTCTGGGGTATTTTCTGCCTCTGGTTGGAGGGGGCTTATTGTGGCTGCATCCATGGGCCTTCAAGTGCATAAGCCCCAAATAAGGCTACAATATAATTTTTAGTTGGAAGTTGAGATTGCAGCCAGCTCCAGGACCTGCTCACCTGACACCCTGCTCCTGGGTCAGCCGATAATAAAAAGCATGGTATGAACATATTGTTTTTGCAGCTACCATATTTCTGGTCAGTACAAGCGCTCCTGCACAGCGGGATAATGTGCCTTTGTGACATTTAATTTTACACTTCTCCATGGAAAATGCATCACTATGACCCATATAAAACATATAATCCACTGAAATTTGACGGACTACCAGATTTCCAGGCAGGATACCACAATTCTGCATCTGGTATTCCACCAAGAATACCCCTTTTTTTCTTAAATTCTACCCCCGTTCTTCCTCCTTGTCTATGCCTTCCTCTATATTCCTTTTCCTCTTACCGCCCACAGCCCTATTCAACATACCACGTTCATGCTAACAGCTGGTCTTTGCTCTACCAGCTCAGAACCATTTCCTAATGCACCTGTAATCCCCCTACAAATGGGGGTTCCCGAAAAGTCTTCCTCGAGCTTGCCTAAATGTTCACTGTCAGGCTGGTGTCCTGTGTTTTAGCAGTTTAAATGTGATTGCCAGAGAGTGTCTGTATAGCCTCTGTGTACTGTCTCTTTAAGAGCTGCTTGGATTGTAGTCACAAGTAATCTGAGAGGGAGCTCTGTTGAAAGATGTAACTATTTGCTGAAAATCATTTACAGTGATAATGATAATGTAGTTTGTCTAACCTGCCTTCTTTGCAGCAAGAACTGTTTTGTTTATCTCCGCTATCTTGGTCCTGGACTGCGAAATTGGACCAATCAGTTCTGGTGGGACCTAAAATGCAGCTGGACTACAGGAGCTGTCTGGAGTCAAAATCTGTAGGAATTGTAGTTTTGGGCTTTTGGTGGCTTTTTGCACCTGGAGGGGAGCCTGTATTGTGACTGACAGACAGATCAGCCAACCGAACATTTTGGATTCTGGGGAAAATTCCAGGCTTGCTGGCAGTTGAGTCAGATCTAAGTTGGGAGCTGAAGGAGCAAGAGCTTGAGACAGTCAAGCAGCCATCTGAGTAGTTTCGCGCGGGAGAACTGTGGAAAGGCCTGAATTGTGGCCTGCATGTCTGCCTACTGCCACTGAGAGGGAGAGAAGAGAATTATTTCAGACTAAATCCAAGTTTGTGAGAACGAAGTAAGCCACTGATTTTTTACCATGCTCATACCTGAAGAAGGCCAAAGATTTTGCTGAATGCGATTGGCCTGTCAGGATCTCCAGCTGCTTTTGAATCCCCGGTTTGTGCAGAGACTTTGCGATCATGGCCGGAGAGTGGTTTGCCTGGTACAGTAGAATTTCCTTACATGTAAATGTGCTGTGTACTGAAAGTGGGTCATGATTTGGTTCCCCACTGTGTGAACTGTGTTCTGCTTGCTGGTACCGTAGAATCCTTTACATGTAGATGTGCTCTGTATTTAAAGTGGGTCTTGATTTGGTTCCCCACTGTGTGAACTGTGTTCTGCTTGCTGGTACTGTAGAATCCTTTACATGTAAATGTGCTGTGTATTGAAAGTGGGTCGTGATTTGGTTCCCCACTGCGTGAACAGTGTTCTGCCTGCTGGAAGCTGTATCCAGCCCAAAATGGACTGTATCCAAATTTGTCTCCATTCGGCCTGGGCCATGCCATGCTGGCCCTGCTAGACTACCCCACTGCACAGAGAAAGCCTCCAACGTGAGTCCTGCCTGGGGATCAGCCCCCTGCTCCATGCTAGAACAGGAACGACGTCTTGGCGAATCGTGTGGGCCCTGCTTCTCCTGGCACTCCAGATTAGCCACCTGCTGTCTCCATTTTCATCCCGCCTGTGTCCAGTCTTGGGTATCTTGAGTAAATATCAGGGTAGCTCCCTGCTACAACAGCCCAATCTAAAAGTGTGTCATCTGATTGTCTTGTTGTTTTCTTTTCATGAACTGAGCCCTCCGGCTCCGGATTACAAATAGTGTGTGTTGTGCATGTTGTTTTCTTCCACCACAGGGCCCCAACCAGCTGCAACGTTCCTGGCTAGCCCACCGTTCTCCATCTGGGTACCCATGGTGTGTGACTGTTTTTGGACCCTGAAGTGCATGCATAACTGTTTGATTGATATAGCCTTTAAGCAAATTAACCTGATTATGCCCCTCCCTTGTTCAAGTCCCTTAAATAAATTAGATCTAACTCTTTTTTTGCATTTACCCTGACTGTGGTTCCAGTTTGTGCAAGAGTACCGTACTGCTGTTATTTGCTGCGCATAACCTTGTTTTACACGGGGTTCCCAGGGCCGAGCCAGAGGAAAGCCCTGGTGGTAAGTGCAAACAGTGTGGGTACTTGTGTGGTGTATGAGGGGTATTGTGAAAGTGATTATCGTGTATTGTTCCGGCCACTAGTAAGGAAAGAGGGGAGTTACAGTGTCCCGGAGGGCTGTGCCCAGGTTAGCTTGACCACTACCAACCCTGACCTCCGGGTGGAGGCACCCATTTCAGAACTCAGGCCCCTTAACCTGCTACTAGCCAAGCTGGCAGGGGTAGTAGCCCTTGGGATAGTGCTACCCAGGGGTTACACACCACTTATATAATCACTCCACTGCTGAGCCTGGTCCACCACCTTGTCCTCATGTTGCTGCAGTTGTGTCACTTCCCTGTGTAGTCCTTCTATAAGGATACAGCTGTCACACACAAACTCCAGAGAGCAGTTTCCCCTAGTAAACATCTTACAGTTTGTGCACATTTTTAAATTAGTCCCTAACTCTGCCTCCATTTTTCTTCTAACCTAACTCACTACGTACTTAATAATGCTTTTAGTAATACCTGCACCATTATCTCCTCCCAAGCATCCTAGTTTGAAGGAGCGAGATCTGCCACCACCCTCGGTAGACGCAGGCAGATGCTGCTTGCCTCCACCTCATGTCGCCTCTGCCGTGCGCTCATGAGTGAGCCCGACTTTGTAGCCCCTGTTACGGAAGCTGGTCCCCTCACCACGTCCGGTGCTGCCAAATTGCAGCTATCAATAAAATACTAATAAAACCTGCAAAAATGATTTAAAACAGATTATGTGTCTTGTGTATAAGACAGAGCCTGGTGCCCGGTGCTCTAAAGCCACTTGCAACCCTCATCTCTGTAACCCCATGGCTGAAGTATCTTCCATAGATCCAGTAGTGGTTGCCTAGCAACAATCCACAACACTGTTGTCCCGCCTCCTTGAACAGGCACCTGCTGCTCCGAATGTCAGTTCACCTGCAAAAGTGCAGTGCTTTGCTGCCAATACATCCACATCCTCAGCACACCTGCCCAGAAACTGCCTTGCCCATGAGCGAGCCCGGCTTTGTAGCCCCTGTTACAGAAGCTGGTCCATTCACCACTTCCGGTGCTGCCAAATGGCAGCTATCAATAAAACATCAACAAAACTTGCAAAAATGATTTAAAACAGACCATGTGTCTCGTCTATGAGACAGAACCTGGAGCCCAGTGCTCTAAAGCTGCAAGCAACCCTTATCTCTGTGACCCCAAGGCTGAAGTATCTTCCACAGACCAAGCAGTAGTTGCCTAGCAACAATCCACAGCACTGGTCTCCCGCCCACTGGAACAGGTACCAGCTGCTCCGAACAACGTCTGTTCACCTGCAAAAGTGCAGTGCTTTGCTGCCAATACGACCATGTCCTGAGCACACCTGCCCAGAAACAGATGATGCTGATAAAAGGGTGCTCACTTCTTCACTGGGCGGAAGCCAATCTTCAGTCCCTTTCAGTGGTCCATCTGATGGGACAACTCAACTCTGCAGCGGACTAGCTTTGCAGCCAGTGGATTCATGTGGGACAATGGTCTCTGAATCAAGCAACATTCATTTGTGTTGCACATTCAGGAATCCAGAGATAGATCTTTTCACCTCCAGCAGGTATGCACAGGTGGCAAGATTTTATAGTCGGTATAGATATCCAGAAGTGGAAGCAAAGGACACTCCATCTCAACCGTGGACATTCAGTAAGGTGTATCTGCTCCCCCATTTCCATTACTTCCTGTAGCTGTAAGAAAAATGAATCTATTGTATGGTTGGTTCATTCTAGTGGCTCCTAAATAGCCAAGAAGGCCATGGTTCTCAGACTTAGTAGGTCTGTCAGCCCATGAGTCCTTTCGCCTTCCTCAGCATCTTTCTCTGTCAAGGTACATTGTTCCATCCCAGTCTGACTCAGCTTCAGCTGGCAGCTTGGCTCCTGAGAGATGGACTCTTCTCGAATACTAGGATATTCTGAAGAGAGTGGTTGATACTTTAATGTTTTCATGGAAACATTCCAGTCTGTCAGCTTATGACAGAGTGTGGTTGACTTTTTCCCGCTGGGCCTCTCAGCTAGGTTTTCAGCCTGGGAAAGCATCTGTCCCTCAGATTTTGGAATTTCTTCATGATGAAGCAGACAGTGTTCTGGCTCTCAATACCTTGTTGGTGCAGGCCTTAGTGTGGTACTCAGTCCTAATGAGGATCCTCCCCTAGGTTCTCAATCTGACAATAGTTGATTTTTTTCCGAGCCCTTAGTAGAACAGAGCTGATCTTTAGATCCCTGGTTCCACCTTCAGATTTCAATGCACTCTGCAATCATCCATTCCAGTCTCTTTCACAAGTTTCAGAGGACATTCTGTAAAGACATGCTTTCTAGTAGCAATCTACTCTGCTAGATGGCTAGGAGAGTTGCATGCACTGTCCTGCAAGGAACCATATTTGATATTCCATCAGGATAAGGTATGCTATGTACAGCTCCTTCTTTCCTTTCTCAGGTTTCCACTGAGTTTCATGCTAATCAAGAAGTAAGCCTCCTGTCCTTTTGTTCAAAGTGTAGGAGTGCCAGAGAAAGTTATTTGCACAAGGTAGACATTTCCAGAGCAGTAAAAACATACCTTATATGGACAGAATCCTTTTGGAAATCCCATGGCCTTTTGGGGGGTCAAAGGATTTCCAGAAGACTTCCAAGGTCACCCTGGCTAGATGGGTCAGAACACATATAGCAAGGACCTATACGTTGGTGAAGTTATCACAACCAGCTTTGCTCAAAACACATTCTAGGGCTATAGCAGCCTCTTGGGTGCCGAGGGCAGACACCTCAATTTCTGACTTGTGCATGGCTGGAACCTGGTCTTCTCTGCACTCATTTACCAGACATTACAGATTGAAGACACTGAGTTCCGTGGATGCAACCTTTGGTCATAGGGTGCTGCAAGTGGCAGTAAAGGTGGCAAATCAAAGGAATATTCTCTCCCTACCGAATTCTTTGGTGGGTAATGCTTATTAAATTCTAGCAGTAAATGACTAGCCCAGTGACAATGTGGAATGATACAGAAAGAAGAAATTCTAACTTGTTTTTCAGTTAGTTCAAATGTTGTCACTGGGACCAGTCCAAGAGTGTTTTACTCAAGAAAGAATATTTCACAACTGAGATTTGATTCAAGTTCATAAAATTTTTACCAGAAAAGTTGATGTTCATCATTTCACGTACATATTATTTTGTACGTCGTTTATTTTATTTAGAGTTCTCTGACAAAAGTTCAATGTCAAAACTGCCACTGCAGAAATTATATGGGAGAACTTGAAGATACTATGAATCCTTGAATCACACGTGGTATTATGCAGAACCAATGTTGTCTACACATTCCAGTAAGGTAGGGCTGTGATTGTCTATATTTTTAAGTATTGTATAAGTTAATCATGGATTACTTATGTAAGCAATAAGACACAACAGGGTGTGAGTAGTTCTGTGATAAAAGCATGCTTAAGTAAGTTGTGAGGCAAGAGGTGTTAATGCACAGTGCCTTCAGAACCTGGAAGTGTACTATCTTAATGACAGTAAATGTTACGTTTAGTTTTATTTCACATAAAACCCCCTACACAATACCTATTTTCAAAGGTTTTAGAGTCAGATACAACAAAAGTTACATAAGTAAGGCATATTAAATTTATAGGATCACAGCAGTAAACCACATATATCAAACAACAGGTACACAGTGACATACATAGATACAGTTGACTGAGAACAGGCAGTGCTAGTACAGTAACTTACACTACGTGGGTATAGAGATCACCTCACATTATAAATAAAGTGCATTGTACAAAGAATGTAATTGAGGAAGGACAGTTGGTCTTTGGTAGCAATTACACATTCCAGTTAGAGTGAGGGAGCTTAATAGCTTAGACTTAAAACACTTCAGCAGAGTTAGCAGTTTTCAGAGTATCACGCAGGTCATGCCATTGTTTTTTGTTTTGCAAAATGGTATGAGAAGCAGTTTTGACCAGGAGAGGCTCTTCTATGAGGAAGCAGTAGGGAGTGACACTCCACCCCCTAGTGCCATATTTGTTGCTGATGTAATTAAACATGGACTGTAGGCCAGAAGATAGCAGGCCTCTTACAGCCATTGCCCATAAGCAGTGTTTGGTACAGCAACCTTGCATTTAGGTAATCAGTTAATGCTGCTGTACAGGATACAGGTGTGTGTGTGTGTGTCTCGTTTTTTTTAGGCCAAGTGTGAATCGGCAGGCCCTGTTAAGGAAGCCCTTGACTCTGGACACCACATTGTCATTAGCAGAGCCATATAGCACAAGTCCATAGTCAATAATGCTTGTGATGAAGCATTGCACAATGAGTGTTTTAATCTCTGGCAGGAAGTTTCTCCTATGCTTGAATAGTAGACCTAACCTTGAGCTGACTACCTGAACTACTAAGCAGTCAATGTGAGAAATGAAGGACAAAGCACTGTCAAGTGTAACGCCAAGGTATTTAAAGGTTTTAACTTGCTCAAGGGTGGCTCCAGATGTCGAGGTAATGGTTAGGGCAAGGGAGGCGTGGGCCTTGTTGTGGGTGTGAAACAGCATACACATTTTTTTTTTTATTCATGACTAGCAAGTTTGATGTGAACCATGTCTGGATGGCAGTAAAGTCTAACTGAAGCCTCTGCCTCAGCTTCTCAAGGCTTTTGTCAGAGGAGAAGATGACAGTGTCATTTGCATGAACTACTGGTTTGGCTGATTTGCATATGTTAGGTAAGTTATTTATAATACAGACTGAGGAGTAGTGGTCCTAGGATTGACCCTCAGGGTACACCTATCTTGATAGGCTGTACATCTTAAAGTGTATTGTGGCATTTTACAGCTTGTGATCTGTCTTCCAAGTAGCCTTCAAACCAGCAGACTAAGTCTTCAGACAGGCCCAGGCGAAGTAGCTTGTGGCACAGGAGGACATGGTTAACAAGGTCAAAAGCCTTGGTGAGATCTACTGTATATATATAGATCCTGCTATTTTGCCCCAAACACCACCTCCACTTCCCTTGCAAACATGCACAAACAATTCATCACTACCTGCCTAGGTGAACCCCTTGAAATCACCTCCAAATTCAAATATCTTGGTATGTGGCTAGACAACAAGCTTTCCTTTCACGAACCCCTCGACGATCTGGCAAAAAGGCTACAAATTATGTTAGGTTTCTTCTTTCGTAACAAGTCCCTCTTTCCATTGGCTACCAGAACTAGACTGGTCCTGGCCACTTTCTTGCCGCTACTCGACTATGGAGATCTGATCTATTCCTCCGCAGCAGCCTCAGGACTCAGCAAACTAGACATCTTCTACCACTGCACCATACGGTTCATGACAAACCTACCCCACCAAACCCACCATTGCGATTTGTACCTAGCTGCTGGCTGGACATCACTCTCATGTAGATGTACGCTTCATGCTGGTATCTGGACTCTTAAGCTACTCCTAAACAAGCTCTCGAACTATCTCACAACCCTTTTCCATATTTCCCATAGCACCTACTCTCTTAGGAAAAATGACCTCCTCCTCGATGTACCGAGAACTCGCACCTCACTCGGCAAGCGGGCCATATCGAGCGTACTCCCAACTATCTGGAACCAGCTCCAAGGTGTACTGAAGCTTCCCGGTACTGTCCCTGTCAGCTATTTAAAAGGTTGGTTGCAGCAAAAGTAAAAGATTTGTGCAGCTGCTTCTAAATCCTAGCTCACTGCTCTAACCCTAGCCCACTGCTTCCTCTTACCTAGAAATTAGCTGCCTTGTGACTCCAAAACAAGGCCTTAGTACCTTTTTTCTGTACTTGTATTTTTCTATGTCGTCATTTTTATGCAACATGTTAATGCTTGCCTATAATTCTGTACTTGAATTTGTACTGTTTTTTTCGATTATGCAATCTGTAACTATTGTGACAAAGGACCTCCTTGTGAATGAGCTTGCTCAACGGAGTTTTCCTGCAATAAACTTGAACTTGAACTATTTCCCCCTGTCCAGAGCACAGTGGACTGATTCTGTGAACTCCAGGAGTGCTGTCATTGTGCTAAAGTTTTTTTCTGAACCCATGTTGCTCATTTGCCAGGAGCTCATGCCGACTCAGGTAGGCTACTAGCTGGTCATTTACCACTCTCTCTAAAGTCTTGGATGGGAGGGGGGGGCAGAATGTGGCAGATATGTTTATAATGGCAGTCAGAATTTGTTTTTTTACAAAGGGCATTGATATATTAGTGTGCTGTGTTCTGATAGCCAGCACTTTTTTAACCAGTGGTAGTATTCTGACACTGCACAGCTGCTGACCAGTCAGGACACAGTGATTTACCTTCCCATTTTATACGTTACTATAAAGCTCTGAAAGATTTATGACTGATGATTTGAAGCAAACTGTCACAGAATGGGGAGGAGCTAAGGGTTGATGTCACAGTTTTGGAGTGTGTTGGCCTCTAGTTGGTGAGCATGTATTACCCAGCAGTAAATGACTAGCCCAATGACAATGTTAGAACAAACAGAAAAACAAATAATGGTAAGTAGAACAGTTACATAAGAACTTACCATAACAGTAGGTATTCGAGGTTTATCTATGTCGAATCGACAACACTGTTGTCGATGTTCGGTATAGCAAGATCCCCGATGTTGGCAGGCAAAATTTTGCCTGTCAGACATCGGTGTGTTTTCTATCGGGGCAGCATCCCCTGAACCACCCATGCGAGGGCTGCACCCTACTCACCCCCTTCTTAAAATAACTAACTCTGAGTAGGACTTGTCTAGAAGGCGGGGGAAGGGAGGGCAAAAGAGCAAAATTTCGCCCTCGGGTCTCTCACAGCGACAATCTCGAATTCTGTCGAGATTGTCGCTGTGAGGGATATCGCAGTCAGGGTTTTGCCATACGGTTGGCATACCGATCTTCGAGGAGATCTCAGTCATCAAGTTACACTGTAGGAACCTTCGCCGTTGGTGAAGGGGAATCCACACGGAAGATTTTCAGCAGTACAACTGGGGCTGCCCACGCTGTCGACGTCTTCAGTTCCATAAAGGCACTGGCGGCCACAGACCCTCCTCAGTTCTTTCTCTCCGGAGACAAAGGGATCAAGTCTGATGCCCTGGGGAACCATGGAGAGACAGAGGGACCCGGCTCTAGATAAAAATGATGGAATACAGCAGATAGCCAGGTCTAAACCAGGAGCCCCTAGAAGGGAGATGGTGGGAGGGAAATCATACCTGATGACTAAGATCCCCTCGAAGATAGTACAGTTATGTAAGAACTTACCGTAACAGTAGATCTTCGAGAGAGGTTCTTGCAGTACGCAATAACCATAAGGACTGAGCCGCCAGGTGCTAGGACTACATGGAAAACTTAGCTAGTGGTGTCTGGCGGGGGACCACACACCTGATGTCATGTGACAGATGGCAGCTCAACGGTATATAGTGGGTGGTCTCCATGCCCGCCTCCAGTTCTCCTGCTGGGGACCTGTGAAACGGTCTGACAGGAGAAGGAGTGGGCTCCTGGAGCCACAAGTAAGGCTAAGAAACAAAGAGAAGCAGCAGGGGGAAGGAGGGAGGGAAAACCCTTGCTTACTGCAAGAGCCTCTCTCGAAGATCTACTGTTATGGTAAGTTCTTATGTAACTGTACTATCTTACTTCGAGAGGGTTCTTGTAGTAGGCAATAACCATAAGGACTGCATCCCAAGCAGTGTAAGTCAAACAGAGACTGAACACAGGAGGCAGGAAAAGGTCTGCAGTAGGCAGGTAATTAAGACAGAAGGCCTTGAAGAATAGCTAGTCCAATGCCAGCCCTGCACCTAGAGACAATGACCAGACTGTAATGCTTCATGAAGGTGTGGACAGAGCTCCAAGTCGCTGCCGAGCAAATGTCTGCAGCAGAAACATTTCTGAAACAAGCAGTAGATGCAGCCATGCCTGTGGCTGAAAGCCATTTAACTTTCCCCGGAAGGGGTTTGTTGTATTTCTGATAGCAAAACAGAATGCAGTTTGCCAACCATTTAGATAAACACTGTTTTGAAACTGCTGCGCCCTCCCTTTTGGGCACAAAGGAAACAAAAATCTGATCCATTTCACAGACTGATTTGGTCCGATTTATGTAGTAGCACAAAATTCTGAGCACATTCAGAGTGTGGACAATTGCCTCTCTCTGATTAGAGTGCTCAGGATAATACACTGGCAAGTGTATAGTCTCATTCAAAGTAAACTCAGAAACAACCTTTGGTAGGAACTTAGGATTTGTACGCAGAGTCACCCACTCTGTGGAAAATCAAATAAGGCTCCTTACACATGAGAGCCTGAAGCTCAGAAATCATTTGAGCAGAAGTAATAGCAACTAAAAACAGCACTTTCCAAGACAAATAGCGCAGGTCACAGTTCGCGGCTGGTTCACAAGGAGGCAGAGTGAGATTCTCAAAGATGAAGTTCAGATCCCACAGGAGGAACAGGGTTCCTAACCGGGTGTTTCATATGGAGTATTCCCTTCATAAAAGTACAGGCGACCTCCAACTGAGCCAAAGTTTTGCCTTTCACCGGAGTGTGGTAGGTGGATATAGCAGATAGGTGGACCTTCAAAGAAGAATAGCCGAGTCCCATGGTCAGAGAGATGCAGCAGGTACTCTAAGACCTGAGGAACAGGGCACGAAAAAGGGTCCCAACCCTTGGAGGATGCCCAGATAGAAAATCTCTTTCACTTAATCGTGTAAGTGGTTCTTGTACATGGCTTTCTGACCTCTAAAAGGACTTCAGCGACACTGGGAGACACCCCAAAGTGAGAGACTACTATGTCTGCAGGCACCACACATGAAGGTGAAGGGACTTGAGGTCCGGATGGATCAGCCTGCCCTGATCCTGCATTAGAAGGTCCTGGCAGAGGGGAAGAGGAACCAGAGGCTCCACTGCTAACTGCTGGAACAGAGGGAAACATATTTGGCAAGGCCAATATGGAGTGATAAGGAACATTTGAGCTCCCTCCACTTGTAGCTTGAGGAGAATCCTCTGCAAGAGCAGGAGGGGAGGGAAAGTGCACAGGAGCCTCCCTGCTCTGCAAAGAAACAGTGCATCTCACCAAAAGACACCAGGCTCGGGAATGAACGAGCAAAAACTGGATAGTTTTGCACTGTATGGGGAGGTGAACAGATCGAGATCTGGATGACCCCAAAGGTCGAAGATGTCCTTGACCACCGACTGACACAGTTCCCACTCATGAGCCCTTGCCTGAGTGCAGCTGAGACTGTCCTCTAGGACATTCTGGACACCCAGGACGTGCACCACAGTTGGCTGGAGCTGGTGCTGAACTGCCCAATACCACACTTGCATCGCTTCCCTGCACAAGGGATATGACCAAGTGCCTCCCTGTTTGTTTAGATACCAGACCATGCACATGTTGTCTGACTGAATCAGAAGTGGTCCCGGGAGGAGAAGGGGCTGGAATGCCTGGAAGGCATATAGCACAGCACACATCTCAAGCACATTTATGTACAGTGAGAGCTCCCGCTGAGACCAGGATCCCTGGGTTCTGCAATTTCCCAGACGTGCTCCCCAGCCCTAACCTGATGCATCTGTCATCAGGGTTTGAACTGGAGGGGGAGGCTGGAGGGGAACCCCTCGGCAAAGATTTTGCAGATCCTGCCACCATAGGAGATCCTTTCACATAGAGTTGGACACCAGAACCCTGTGATCCAGATTGTTCGACCTCTGATCCCACTGTATCTTGAGGGTCCACTGCATAACCCGCATGTGGGCCCAGGTCAGAGGTACTGTGGGAATGGCCACCGCCAAAAGACCAAGGAGGTGGAGGACTGTTCTGGCCATTGTCCAATGGCTGGAGGTCACAAGCCGAGCTTGCCTCTGCAGCGTTTCCGCTCTGTTTAAGGGGAGGAAGGCTTGACCCTGGGAAGTATTCAGTACCGCCCCAATGAATTGGAGGTGCTGGGAAGGAGTGAGATGAGATTTTGGGTAATTCGCCGTGACCCCCACCCTGTGGAACAGATCCAGGGTAGCCACTAGAGAAGCCTCCATGTCAGTCCTCGAAGGAGCTGACAGAAGCCAGTCATCGAGGTATGGGAAAACACAGTGGCCCCAATGCTGCAAAGCCACTGCCACCACCGCTAGGTACTTGGTGAACACTCTGGGTGCCAAGGAAATGCCAAAGGGGAGAGCCTTGAATTGGAAATGTTTCCCCTGGAAGGTAAACCTGAGAAAGGGGTAGTGGGCTGGGAATATAGGGATATGCAGGTAGGCATCCTGCATGTCCAGCGTGCAGAGCCAGTGTCCCTGATGGAGCAGTGGCAACAGTCCTGGGAGGGTCAGCATGCAAAACCGTTTGTACTCGACATATAGGTTGAACGCGCTGAGGTCGAGTATCAGCTGAATGTCTCCCGTCTTCTTTGGGATGAGGAAGAAGTGGGAGTAATACTCCTTTCTTACCTGGTCCTGAGGAACTGGCTCTACGGTGGACTTTCGCAACAGAGCCACAATCTCCTCTCTGATGAGCAGAATGTGACCTTGGGGGTAATGAGAGTGACCTGGAGGATTTTCTGGAGGTCTCTCCATGAATTCTGTCGTGTGCCCTTGAGCTACTAGCTGAAACACCCAACAGTTTGTTGTGATCACCTCCCACTCTGACTGGTGGCTGGCAAATCTGCCCACAACTGGTTCCTCCGGAACTGTGGGTAGAGAAGAGGGGGCAGGCCACAAGTCAAAAGGCTGAGAGAGGGTTGGAGAGTGCCATCCTGGAATTCTGTGCGACTTGGCAGTGGGGGGAGTAGAGGCAGATGAGGGAGCCTGACATTTGCAAGGACGCTTGGCAGGCTGCTACCTTGTCTGGTGCCTTTGCTGCTAGTGAAAAGGAGGCCAAGACTTGGGACTGGTACGGTAGAGGAAGTGCACTGAACAAAGAGCCTTTCCTCACTCCTGTAGATCGGTCAATATGTCTTTGATGTCCCCTCCAAAGAGCACTGTGCCCCTGAGGGGGGCATCTAGAATGGACGCTTGGACATCCGGGGTGAAACCTGATACTCACAACCAGGCATATCTGTGAAGACAAACTGCCACCGCAGTGCTTTTGGCAGAAGCATCGATGGCGTCATAAGTTGCCTGTAAGGTATGACGGCAAGTAATCTCTGATGTCTTGACCGTCTGCTGAATTTTGGTCTTGGCCTCAGAGTCCAGCAAAGCCTCAAATTCTGCTTTCAGCTGGCCGAGGATGGCCTTTTGATAGCAGACCATGTGGGCTACATAATTCAGAGCCCAAAAAGCCGAAGTGGAGGATGAATAGACCTTCTGGCCAAACTGGTCAAGTTGCCTCCACTCCTTATCAGGAGGGGAGGTACTCATATGCTTCGGCTTTGTAGAGTGGTCATGAGCTGCGTTGATAACCACTGAATTAGCTTTGGGGTGGTTAACTAGGTGATCTTTCCCTTCTGGAGCATGGTACAATCTGTCCGCCTTCTTGGAAATGGCTGTGACAGATGACAGTTGTTGCCATATAGTAGTGGCCAAATCATCATGGGGCCCGGTCCGTGAGGGAAATGAGGAGGCGGTTCAGCTCTGGGAGGTCAAGATATTCTGCCAACCTCCGTCTCTGGGGATCTTGCTCTTGGATCTTCCAACCGATAGCTGCCTGAATTTTTCAGAGGATGTCCAAAAAGGACAGATCCTCTGGGGGAGACTTAGGAGTCTCCTTAGGCTTGGGTTCCTCCAGTGGAGGGGACTCAGAGCCTGAGGAAGAGGAGGAGGAAGAGTCAGACTCGGAGTTTGGCATAGGACTCTGTGTGGAGACAGGGACCTTCGACAGGGGTCCTCTGTCTGAGAATCATCCAGCCCATGACCCCGGTCTTCCCCTGTGGAGGCACCCAATGTGCGTCTGGAAGCTGGGGAATGGATCCTGATAGGGGACAGGGACTGTGGAGTAGGGGTTACCCAGACCGGCGTGCGAGCTGTGTCCGGCTGGCGTCGGTCCAACTCTGAAGTTAGCTGGTTCCTAGCTTTGTTCCATCAGGAATCAAAGAGAGCATCATAATCCACTGGAGCTTGTGGAGAAGCCTGTGGAGGATACAGGAAGGCTGACAGTTGATACCCCAATGGCAGATAGCCCGGCGTCGGGTACCCTGGTGTTGGATACCCTGGTGTTGGACATCCCGGGGTCAGGTAGCCTGGTGTCGGGTACTCTAGCGTAGGATGGCCCTACGTAGGGTAGCCTGGCATTGGATAGCCCGGCGTTGGGTAACCTGGAGAAGGACCCAACGGCAGGGCTGAGGGACCTGGCTGAAGGCTCGAATGGAGGCCAGAAGGGCAAGGTAGCAGGGTATCTGGCTGCGGACCTACAGGGGGACCCAGCATTAGCCCAGACAGGGTGACAGGCACCTCCAGGGTCTGAGGTGTAGGAGGTGGCCCAGACTGAGGGATCACAGGCTGACTGGCCAGGAGGACCCCAGGAGGGTCCGGCATAGAGCGGCTTGGCGCTGGCTGATCGATCAAGCCAGTGGGCGGCAGCTCCTCCAGCTCCTTGGTGGGAAGGAGAGTCTGAAGACCCCACTGGAGGAGATGAAGGAGAGTCCCAAGAGGGGGATTCCTCTCCGGCCAGCTGTGGCCGAAGACGCAGCAGGTGCTGGTCTGAAGAACCGGCATCAGAACTCAACTCAGGGTCCGATGTGAGCACCAGGGATGTGCAGTCATCGGCAGAGCCAGTGTCCGACTTACTAGCCGAGCCACCCAACTTTGACCCTGGTTTAGGTTTGAAGGACTGTGGACTTAACCTCCAAAACCCCAGAGATCCCCACTGGAACCATTACCAGCTTAGGTGGGGGGGGGGGCCAAGGCTGTTCTGTATGTAACCCCCTTGTTACCTGGGGTTACTAGAATCCCAGTAAGACCTAGTGGTAGGCAGGGAAGGCAGCTTCTGAAACTCCAGTTAAATGGGTTTCACACTGTCTCACTCTGTTCTCAGTCACAGCTGAGACTGGGAGATGACATTACCATAGAACTGTCACAGCTGCATAAGCCACATTGGAATCTGCAGCACAGGGAGTGAGATAGAATTTTGGGAGTTTTCAAAGTCAGTCTTCTGTTTTGTTTTGAAGAAGAAGGAAGTGTCTTTTGTTTACCTCCTTGGAAGAAGGTTAGTGTCCAGTTTTAAGTGGTGGAGACCGCTGTCCAGGTCTCGGTGCCCCCCTCCCTCCGGGGGAGTAAAACATCCCTCTGTGGGTTCCAGGGGCAATCCCCTAATTTCCACTACAGAAGAAAGCTGCCTTTTCTACAGTTTCTGTTTTGGTCTGATAACGGTGAAATAAGTTGTACTTCGCCTGTGGGGCACCTGTAATGAAAGGGTGAGTGTTTTGCTCTAATTTGAGAGGGCAAACAATATGTTTCTTCAGTTTGGAAAATGTGAAGAAAGCTGGGATGTGAACTACTATTTGGGAGGCCTATTGTACTAGGACAAATAAATGGAGTAGGTTCAAAATTTAAAGTCTTTATAGATTCAAGTAATGTTGTAGAGGGGGTGCTACAGGTCATTCACCGTTTAATCTACATTTCGAAGTTTTAGTTTCTGTTTGTCCAGAGAAATGGATGGGTATGGGCTGTGGGAGCTGGAGGTGGGAACACCCCCCATCTTTAGTAACCAGGTCCACCTCTACGGATTTCTACTGTGATTGCTACTTGCCTCATGCGCCTGGCCAGTGATGAGGTAGGTACCCAGATGTGGGTCGCAAATGGGAAAATCTCTCTAGGAGTTGCAGACTCTAAGTGGTGTGGGGAGCCACAACTTGGGAAAAGAATCCTCTCTGTGAGATGGGAGTCAGAAGGAAGTAAGAAAACAAATCTCTCTAGGAGTCGCAGACTCTAAGTGGTGTGGGAGCCACAACAAGTAAAATGGGTTCATCCTTTAAATGGACCGTCAGTCAAGTGGACAGCAGGGGAGCCGGGCCAGTCGGGCTGTGTATCCAAAGCGCATGCAAGTCCGGGCTGAGTGCCTGGTGGGTCCAGAGCCAGAAAACAGTAGAAATGGGTTCATTCTTTAAGTGGACCGCCTTGTAGTCTCTAATCTGCATTTACAGTAAACGTAGCCCCTTGGGGGTCCATCTATGCTTTGTTATGTTCAGCTAGTTATGAATAAAAGCCACACTGAAAAATCCCAATCCTGGTTCTGGACATTACAGTTATTACTTCCTGTAGTCGGATTTACTTGGGTGCCCCTGTGCAGAGTAGCCAAACCTAGGTCCCCTTGTGCCGGGTAACCTCATCCTCCCTGAACCCAGGTCCCCACCAGGTATTACTGCCAACGCCAACAGCATGCCACCTGTCGTTTTAGTAAAAAGGCAGGGGTGAGGGGTTACATGTAGCTGGAGGAGCAGGCTTGGATGGAGTGGCGTCTTCTGTACTGGCAGAGGGCTGCTCAATGGCCGCAGGCTCCGAAGAGAGCCACGGCCTGGAGGGAGACCGATCCCGGTCCTGGTTCTCATCCTTGTTCCGCTTGTGCTTCTTCTGCTTGGAAGAGTGGGAGCCAGAAGAGCCCCCAGAAGATGAAGAAGTGCTCCACACCTGCTGCAGCTCCTTTTCCATCGAAGCCAGTTTTTGTTTCAAAAGGTGGGCTTCAGGACTTGCTGACAGCATTTCCATGTGGCCTGGTTGAACTTCTGGCAGGCCTCACAGTCCTCAGTGTCGTGGTCAGGCCCAAGGCAGAGGAGACACGAGGTATGGCCGTCTTTCTCTGGTATCTGTTTGCCGCAGGTGCACTTGTTCTTGTGGGACTTGGACGAAGTTGGAGAATACATGCAATCCAATGTCAAAATTTCTGATTTTTAGTAGAAAATAAAAAATTCGAAAGGTAATACTTATTGAAATGACGGTCGATTGTAACAGTGTTCTGTGAGGTCCACCGTGCACAGGTTGAGGGTGGAAAAAACTGGAGGTAGGTGTGGGGACCACCCACTATATACTGTTGGGCCGACGCTGGTCACATGACGTTGGGTGGATGGTCCCCCCCCCACCAGACACTGCTAGCTAAGTTTTCTGTGTGGTTCTAGCGCCTGGCAGCTCAGTCCATATGGTTACTGCCTACTATAAGAACCCTCTCGAAGTCAGATCTACCGTTATGGTAAGTTCTTACGTAACTGTTCTATCTTCTTTGGGTAGCTAAGTCATCAGGTGACACCGTAGGAAAGAATATCAAGCAGTAACAGGAGTAAAACAGACAGTCTGGGCGGCTAGAACTCCATAAACTTAAGACGGGTGTCCTTGAAGCACAGCCCTGCCAAAACCTGCACGGGCTCTAGAAGCAATATTAGACTGTAATGCTTGGTGAAAGTGTGGACTGTACTAGGTGGCAGCAGCTCAAATATCAGCATCTGAGACCCCTTTGAAACAAGTCACCGAGGTAGCCATACCCCTGGTGGAGTAAGCTTTAACAGCACAAGGCAACTCTTTGCCGTACTTGTAGTAAAACACAATGCAATTGATCAACCATTTGGATACTCATTGTTTAGAAATTTAAGCAGCCTCTCTACCCTGGGAAGGGACTCCCTGAAGAAGATTCGAGGAGTCCATCCACCACTGCAAAACTTTGTGGACTGGGGAGGAGACCAGGACTAGCTGGTCCAGCTCATCCATGCATTGGTCCCACTACACGCTAAGGGTCCACTGAAGGATATGCATGTGAAGCCTAGCCAGCAGAATGGTGGGAATGGCCACAGCCATTAGATCCAAGAGCCTGAGATACTGTCTGGCAGGAATATACCGACTCTGAGCTACAGTACAGTCCTGATTATCTGACTCCCGATCATCAGAAAATCCCTATCTAACGAACAAGACCCCTGTCGCCCGAGTTTTTTTCTCTATGAACAGGATAGGATGACCAGGTAGAATAACTGATACTGTACTGTATTGTGCCCTTGTGCTGTTGAATAGTTTCTACCACCAGGAGTCACTGTACTGTAGTAAAATTTAGAGCTGGAGTGCTCATAATGTTCAGTAGATTCAATATCGTATAAACTGACTTGCTAAGTACGTTTAGATACTACACTGTTGTGCAGTTTTGCTCCTGCTTTAAGCTTCCAGCCAGAGATTGGTTACCGCATGGTCTGTTCTAAAGCTAATGCAGCAAATTTTTTAAAGACTTCTCTTGCTTCTACCTCCCTGTTTCCACCCCCTTTACCCCTCTGTCCCCTTCTTCCTCCTCCCCCTCTAGCCCAACAGAGTCTTACCTTATTTATCCCTCAAACACCTATCCCTGCGCTCTCCCTACCTTTTCCCCCTTGCCTGGGTCCTGCATTGACTGAAGACTCCTTAATGCTATCAACCCCAGTAGACTCGCACATTCCCTACATGTAGCACTTTTGGGTTCTGCTCCGCTCATTTCCCACCTTTCTACACATCTTTTCTCTCTTTGTTCTCAAAGTATGCATTTTCTTGCTCCTAAATATTATGTCAAACCTGTAAACTTTTTTTGCTTCAGTTTACCATCTTTTCCAATGTATTGATACTCTTGCATTCATGTTGTAACTTTTTGACTCCGTTTTGTTTCTGTTATTTTCCCACCGGACGTTTGTGAAAACCGGCATTTTTGTTCACATACCCTCCAGTATACAAATAAAATTAATTGATTGATTTCCCTGTCTTCTATGCTGCCAGCTTTTAATGCTAGGGATATGAATACAGTATCTTCACTCCCATAAGTTTAAATCCATTTACGTGTGTTGTGAACTTGCTTGCTCACTCGCGGATTACGTTTTCTGCCTGTGCTCTGGTTTTGCATTGGTCTTGCTTTAGGTGTAAGGCTACAATGGGAAGTTGCAGGGCTACAAAACTAAGTCTGGAGAGTAGGAGGGTACAGTGTCCTCACTTTCATAAGTTAAAATCCATTTAAGTGTGTTAGAAACTCACTTGCTCACTCGCTAATTATGTTTGCTGCCTGTGCTCTAGTTTTGCGGTTTTGCAGCAGCCCTGCTTTTAGTTTGCTTTTCATCTGGAGACAGGTGTAAGGCTACCCTGGGGAGCTGCAGGGTAAGAATAAGAGAAAGCCAAGACCTTAAACACTGTACTGTACAATCCAGGACTATGGTGTCATTAAAAATAACGCAAATCTCGATCATTTGGTAAAGACATGCGGCGCAGAGGATAAGCCAAAGGCAGCACCTTGAATTGGTAATACTCGCCCTGAAAGGCAAAGTGAAGAAACCACCTGTGGGGAGGAAAGACGGCAATTTGCAGGTAAGCGCCCTGCATGTCCAGTGAGCAGAGCCAGTTCCCAATCTTGAGGAGAGGCAAGAGGCCTGTCAAAGTCACCATCTGAAACTTTTTGTACTTGACAAAGAGATTGAGGCCCTTGAGATCTATAATGGGCCTCAGATCTCCGGTCTTTCTGGGGACAGGAAGATCCTGGAGTAAAACCCCTGATTTCTCTGATGCTTTGGCACCAGCTCGACTGCCTGCTTGCACAGCAGAGACTGCACTTCCTCCCAGAGAACAGACAAGTGGGCCGGGAGATAGGTGGAGGAGAAGTATTTGGAGGCTATTGAATGAGCTCCAAGGTATGACCGCTCTCTTATAATCTGTAGGATCCATGCATCTGAAGTTATGGTACTCCACTGATTCAGATGGAGGGAGAACTGACCTCTGACCACCACCTCCTGGGTCTGGACCAGAGATGGGGGAGTCTGACAAGGAGTCAAGCTGAGGCGGGGCCAGCTTTGGAAGCTGGTCCATTGTCTCTGGGATGCTTAGCTGCTGCTCCAGAGTAAGAGGGGGCGGGCAAGGAAGACTGGGCTCTGCACTTGCCCTGGGTGCGGGGGACGGTGCCTGTTCTATTGGCTTGTCTACTAAACATAGACATCTCCCACTATGAGGTTGAGCATGGTAGAGAGAGTGGACTGACTTAAGGGCCATGTCAAAGGCCTGCAGATCACTGATGAGGTCCTGAACATCAGGGCCGAAGAGCTTGATGCCACTGAATGGGGCACTGAGCACCTTATTTTGCACATCAGCTACAAAGCCAGATACCCTCAGCCATGAATGCCTATGAAGGCAAATGCCCATGGCAGCAGCCCTGGCCACCATGTCAGCCATATCATAGAGGACCCGAAGAAGATGTCTGCTGACATCTTCTGCGGTTTGCAGACACTGTAGCAATTCCTGCTTCTGGGTGCCATCAGGGAGGGCCTGGGCAGCTGCCTTGCCCTTCCTCCAGTTGGTATTTTGAAACTTGACCATATGTGAAAGATAGCTGACAATCCTCAGACCCAAGGTAGAGGAGGTGTAAACCCTCTTGCCCCAGAGGTCAATCCTGCTGGATTTCTTGTCTGGGGAAAGGGAGCTAAGGTGCCTGGGCATCTTAGACCTGTCATGGACTGCCTTAATGACAACCGAGTCAGTTTCAGCCTGGGCTGCAAAGTAAGAAAGGTCCTGGGGTCATTATACAATCTGTCTGCCCTGCATGGCAAAGCTGGCACCATGCCTGGCCTGTGCCAGGCATTTTTCAGGGCTGGCAGCATAGGAGGGATAATTTTGAGTGGAGAATCAGGGATCTCCAGGTGTTGACGATGCAGTCGGTGACAACGGCCTATTGAAGGGACTGAGCTGCTGGACCAGAACATTGGTGAACTTAACCAAGACCTCGTTCAGGTCCATGGTTGTTGTCTATGGAGGATGGTTCGATGGCACAGATGCTGGTGACCGCCGACCTGAAAGCCCGACGAGCCTGGAGCCCTCGGAGATGAAGGGGCAGGCATCAACGGGGTGGCCGTTGAGAGGAGGGGCCGATGACCCAGAGGTCGCGGGCCGGGCACCCTGAGATTTAGGCCAAGAAGCTGTTGGTATGGGTCTAGCAGGGATAGAGACCTGGATAACTGGTCTCTTCGTCAGGGCGGTAGCCGTCTACGAAGAGCCACCTGACGGAGAGGCCAATGGGGAACAGGATGGCTGCCGGGGGAAGCGGTTGTGATCCCGGTCTTTTTTGTGACTTTTCCCCCCAAGGACTTGTCTCGCACCTTGTAGGCCTGGGAGCTTGTGGACCCAGTGGGCGACGAAGCAGCTGAGGCCACGGAGGATCCCTGCCTGAAGGTGGCTACCTGCTGCTCCATCAGGAATTTCTCGAGACCCTTCTTGTGTTGCTTGAGGGTTGTTTGGTTGAATTTCTGGCAGAGCTCACGGTCGGAGACTTCGTGGTTGGGCCCAAGACAGCAGACACAGAGTGTTCATCTGTAGAGGCAATCTTCTTCCCGCAGCGGCAGCACCAGAAAAGAGAAGAAGAAGAGGACGAATTAACTCTCAACATAAACAAAAAAGGAAAAAAATCTCCAAAGAGATTTTACTGAAGAATTGAAAAAGACATGAAACACTGTGACTGCTCTTCTGTGGAGACTGTGCTTGCAAGTCAATGGCGGGAAAGAGCTGAAGAGTGAGTGGGGCCGACCACGCCTTTATAGGGTTGCTCACGTCAACGGACGTCGATGGTGTGGGTGGCCCCAGCTGTACTACTGAAAATCTTCCACGTGGATTTCCCTTCACTGACAGCAAAGGTTCCTATGGTATAACCTGATGACTGAGATACCCCCGAAGAAGATCTGACAATTTCTTCTGCCTCCCTCATGGGATGTGGAGGGCACTTACAAGAGAAGTCAGTAATAAGTATGGTCTCCAGCAAAAAGGTTGGAATATATCAACTTGCCGGAGCCCAGAGCTGTATTTTTATTCCTGAAGTTCTTCTGTTCACAGGTAGCGGCAGGGCGGGGAACACGGAAGTGCATAGTGTGGATTAGAACCCTGTATGGACAATAAGTCCCGGGTTTGCCAGGGTTTTATGGGCAGACTGGATGGACCAATGGTCCTTTTCTGCCATCATTGTCTAGACCAAACATTTCACAATATAACCACTATGTTTTATATAAAACAAACAGGGAGGTGCCAGATCCTCAACACTTTGCAGGGAGACCCTGATGACTAGGAACTTCGAATAGAGCTTGAATACAGGGAGTTCGGCAGTACATGTGGTTGAAAAAGACAATAAGCTTGCAGATTCTCATGTGGCCCTCAAATGGCCTCTGAAACATATACTTCTGACCTCCACCTTCAAGAGTTGGGGAGTCTCAGAAGAAGAGATGTCTGAAGTCATGGAAATTCTCTTTGTAAACTACTTCACAAAGTTTCCTTGACTTCGCTTCTCTGGTGGCATACTTCATGTAGTTTTTGCCTGGTAAAGTGTCCACTTTCACCCAGCGAAGACTACATGTAGTGGAACTTCACTGATGAACATTTTAGCGAAGTGCGACTATACATTGTTTTCATCAGCAAAAACTACATAAAGTGTTCTTTTTTTTTGCTTAAACATCTTTTTTTTTAAATGCTTAATCTACCCCCTCCTGCTAAGGCAGATGTTTCACACCCCCATCCCACCACCCAGACATTTTAGCAATGAAATACCTGCCAGCCTCTATCACCTAACCTCCCTCCTCCCCATAACCCAAAATTTAAAGGATATATGATACTCTGACCTCTAATAATAGAAAACCATTCAGAGCTGGAGTGCAAAAAGTCCTCTTCACTCAGTGTCCTACAGTAACATCTGACTGGCCACGTGTCAGACAATCAGGTGTTACTATAAGTGAGGACGTTATCATTCATTCATTCATTCTGTGCAGGCTACAGAGTAAGAAGGGCATCTCACGCTCCAATGTTGGATGGTTTTCTTTTTATTACAGCTCAGAGCAGCATACTTCCTTTAAATTTGGGGCTGTGGGGCAGTAGAGAGGGGGGAGACTGGGAGCTAGAGGGTGGGATGTGGGGTGGTTCTCTGTGAAGCGCTTAACTTGGTGGGGACAAGGTCGTGTATTTATGTGATGTAGCTTGGGTGGAGAAAGGATATCTTTTTTATTACAGTAAGTTTTGCTGGGACTGTGGTGGAGGGGGTGCTAGTGAGTGGCAGAGCGGGGGTACTGCATTGCTGGAGGCCTGGATGGTGGGATGTAAACTGTGTACTTCAGTGTGGGAGGGATGAAGCATTACTAAAACAGTTTACTTTTTTAAAAAGAATATTTCCGTTTGAAGTTGGGGTGAAGTTGGGAAACTTTGCCTGCTATGTTTAGGGTGACGTTCCTAACTTTCGCGCCAACTATGCTGGTAATGTTAAAATTCAGTGTATTTCTAAAGTTCTGTTTGCATCCTGGGAGAATAGGAAATTACTTGTGTTTTCCTGCTGACCCTCAACTCTGGGAAGAGTTTCAGAAGATGCTCTCAGTATATCTTGAAGGAACACATTTGTCTCTTTTTCCACCTTTCTGCCAATTCAGAATGTACTTCTGAAGCCAAGGAGGGGACAATCACCATAATAGCTCCAGACTGGCCAAGACTGCCAGAGTGCTCTCTAATTCTATGACTATGACTCTCTAATTCTATGACTGTCTCAGAAGAATCCAGTCTCCCAGCAAATCAGGATTTGCTATCAATCACTCATGGCAGAGTTCCATTCAGACATGAGAGCACTGCTTCTTAAAGCCTGGTACCAGAAACCTAGAATTTGTTGAGTTAAATTTATCTACTCAGGTTCTGGAAGTGTTAACATAGGAAGAAACCCTTCCACAAGAAAAATGGAAAGATTTTCTAATTGGAATAATAAAAAGTCTATAAATCCATACAGTGTAGCCATTACCTCCCTTTTAAAAGTGAAAGCAAAAAGTTTCAATCTTTTATCCTTGAAGGTATATCTGGCTGCTAATTCTGATTACAGATCAAACAAGGGTTCAAGGTCTTTAGCTTCTCACCTAGTGTTAAGAGATTCTTTAAGGGTCTTAATCCCTTACCCATAGACCTATTTATACGTGCTTCAGTCCCTGTTTGGGACCTAGCTTTAGTTCTCGGTCAGCTGACGAACTCTTCATTTGAACTGATGGCTAACTCAGAGTTAAAAGTATGTACTGTAAGTTAGAGAGTTCTTTTCCTGATAGCCATGGCATTTTCTTGAAGAACCCAAAAGTTATACACACTCAGCATAGATCCTAGCTACTTGGTGTTCCACAAACAAAATGTAGTCCTTAGGAAAAATGTGTCATTTTTACCTAAGTTGTCAAATTTTCATTTGACTCAAACCATAATAGAAACATAAACAATGATGGCAGAAAAAGACCACTGGTCTATCCAGTCTGCCCATAAAACCTTAACAAACCCAGGACCTACTGTCTATACATGGTTCTAACTTACACTATCGAACCCCCTGCTCTCCACCCTATCTCTAGCACTCCGAGACACCACTAAGCCTTTTACTCTGTCCCAGCTATGTTTGAAACCACTGATGGTTTTAGCTCCCACTACGTCAGCTGGCAGAATTTTTCGCAGTTCCACCACCCTTTCTGTTAAATAAAACGTTCTCATGTCCCTCTTGATCCTCCCCTCCCCCACAGTTCCCACTTGTGCCTCTGTGTTCTTGATCCACTACTCATGCTGAATAGTTCCTCACAGTTTACCTCGTTCAGTCCTTTCAGAAATGTGAAGGTCTCTGTCATAATGTTACACGTGTAGAGCCCCTGACTCTGTTGGAACAACTTTGAAAAAATGTAGCATTTAGGCACAGTTCGGCTCAGATTTAATATTTTTGCAGTAATTCTCACTCTAATATCTTTATTACTAAGGGCATGTGCATGAAAACAGGATCTCTGCCTGACCTGCTCTTCCTGATTATCTACACCCAACATCACAATTCTGATTATGACATCACAACTGGGCACTGTGGAGAAAATTAAATGTCATAAACAGAGGACTGTGATGTCATGTGCAGACAAGCAGCCAGAACAGATAAAGTCTAGGGTACTGTTATCCTTTTCTCATGTAACTTTCCTCAGTAATAATAATGAAAAAAAAGGGAAATAACTATAGAAAATATATGAAATATAACCTGAATTGTGTCTAAATCGTTCCTTTCTCAAAGTTTAACCAATGCTGTCAGGGGCTCTTTAAGACCACATGCAAAAAAATGGGAAGAGAAGTTACACGGCCTTGAAGTGAGAAGAGCACTATGCTTCTACAAGAGCAAAACAGAGACAATAAAAGATATCAACAGGCAACACTTTGTCAGTTGTAGGGAGGTATTAAAAGGATATTCGAAAAGATTACCTCTAAAAGCATTGTTGCCTGAATTAATTTCTTTTACACTAAGCTGGGAATAATTCCTCCCCTAGGCAATATGAGCTCATTCCATTGCAGCCAAAGAGGCAGCTATGAAAGATATACCATTGCTGCATGTAAAGCTGCTACCTGGGCTTCAGTACACATATTTATATCTCATTACTGGTGATATTCAGGCTTGTTTTGGTATGTCTGTATATCAGAACTTATTCCCGACATAGTACTGTACTCTAGAATCCTCCTTGCTCTACTAGAGTCTGCAATTAATGTGATATCATATATTACATTCCTGTTGTAAAAAGAAAGGGTTACTTACAGTAGTAGCTGTGTTTCTTCTAAAAGGATGTGACATATTATAAAACCAACCCTTCCTTACTACCCTTTTGGGAAAATAATAGGTTCTTCAGCAGGTAATCAACAGAGTTTCGGTTGTCATGCTTGAGCATTCGTACAATTTCCCCAAAATTCACTTCTGAACTCCTATACGAGTCATAACATTCTATGCACAACCTATTAATGCTGCCGCCATGGACTGAATGAGTCTATATTTTTACAAATTTATAAGCATAGTTTTTTTTTTTCAAAACTATATTTTTAAAAATCTTTGAAAAAAATGACATTTAGCCAGGACTCCTTAGCCCTTGGGGCAGCGGAGCTAGCCACTGACTGAGTCAGATGCATCCATAGGAGCTCTGTTTCACGTGCTGAACAAAAGACAGTTAATGCAGGGAAGCCACATGCCGGAGCACTGAAAGGCAAAGGAGCACAAGGACAGGGCAGCGATGTACAGCCAACAAACGCAGTCCTGCTGCTGGCTAAGAAGATCTCAAATCAGACTTTAAACAAGCAGTCGGTGATCTTAACAGGAAAATAGACTTCTTTAACACTACAAAACTTACTGTTGAAAGTAAAATGGATATCCTGCAGTCAGATTTTTACACAGTTTCAGACTTTGTTGGGAAGACAAACGCTGTGACCGTCAGCCTAGTCAGGGAAAACAAACTCCTTAGACTTAGACCAGAGTACCTTGAAAACGGGGCTTGTTCGGTGAATCTATGCTTGCTAGGACTATCGGAAGGTTTCTGAGGGGAGGACATTCTTAAGTTTGTGTCAGAAATTCTACAATTTATGCTACAACTCTCCATATCTGATAAGCTTCTAAAAGCCTACTGTATTACCCCTTGGCAAAGTCTGGCTAATGCTGAGCAGCCTCGCACAATTGTGTTGGTCACCACGGGGACTCATGAGAGGGATACAGACTGGCAATGTAAAGGTGCACTTTTATTGCAAGATGGGACCCCAATTTACATTTTTCTAGACATCACTTTTGCCACCAGGCAGAGGCAAAAAGGTTTGACTCTAATAACAGGCCTTCGCGAACTAGGAGTAAAGCATGCACTACAACTGCCAGGCCAACTAAAGGTGGTGTATTTGGGGGAAGACATATTTGTTTATGGACATAGTGGAGGCATAAAAACATTTAGAAATACTTAAACAGTGACCTGGGTTCGGGAACTGACTCGGGACGCCGGGGGCTGGCAGGGAAAAGAGAGGATTGAGCGTCCGTAGGGACTGCTCTCCTCTACTGAGGTGGGTAGTGGGTTGGTGTCACTCTGCAGAGGCCTCTGGTGGAGACCAGGAGCACTGCAGAAGGCGATGCATGGGGAACAGTACAGAAAAGCAGAAATCCGCTTCGCGACCGACCAGATGACGGCTGCCGGTCCTCCATTGCTGCCGATGCCCTGAAGGAGTCCCTCCACTTCAGTAGCACCCTGAGGCCAAGTATGTGCTGGTTGTCCCCCCTGGTGCCTTCCCCCTCGGATGAGGGGGACCCGCCCGGCGAAGGGTTACGTCCGGGTTACCCCAGGGGCGGCTGTGATATGAAGCTGGAGGGCTCAGGACGGGACAGGTGGAACGGATTAGGACCTAGGCAACCTGAAGGAGTGGTGGGTCGTGAGGCACGAAGAGAGAAAAAAAATAATACAAAAAAAAAAAAGAAATACTTAAAAGTTGACTTTTCTGCTCAGCCTGCTGAATGGGAATCCAATTCAGAGGCTGGAGACTAAAATGGTTTATAACAATTAGACATTGTTCTGCCTTAGTGCTGTGTATCACTAGGGGGGTTTTGAGAATTGTCTCAATGTTTGTATTTTGTGTGCATATCTATAATATGCACCTTAGGTTTCTTAGCCAAATAACGCTAACTAGGCAGTACCATTTTGTCCCAGGAGGGATTGGATGCTGGGCGGGGTGTATTGCAGCAACCAAAAATATTTGTTATAAATTGGCCTTCTAAGTGCCTGACCTGGATGGAAGATGGCCACCGCCACATGGCAGCAGTACACCAAGCGCTATATGTGCACTTAATGGCACCTACCTACTGCATGGAGCCCAGCTAAAATGCAACAGCCCAAGTTGAAGGTGAGAAGACCGAGTGAGTTCTTTAAATTCATACCTATAGTTAAAACTCTCTTACAGGGGTTCATTTCATTGCTGTTTTACTTGTTGGGGTTCAATATATGAAAATGCAGCACCATGCTATTGAACTCTCTGCCTTCTATAAACTGCCGTATTACTTGTTTGTTATATCAGCATAATGTGGGAATAGTCCTTCATTTTTTTTCCTTTTTACTGCTCAGCGTGTTGGGATGAACAATCCTGTGGACTTGCCCAACTGTAACTACTGGCTCTTTAATGCCTTGGGATTACCACCATGGTGTTGCAGCCAAAGCTCATTACTTCTACACTGAACGTTATACATTTTCTGTGGACATCTACAATTCCCCCACCATCTGTAAGAATGGATGAAGAGTATTATCTTGTCTGTTTATGATATTGCTTATTGTCGTGCCTAATACTTGTAACCATGTCAGGTTCCTGTAGCTAAATTTATGGTGAAAACTCATAAATAAAAATTATTTAAAAAAAAGACAAAACAAAATGAAAAGAGAACTCCTTAGCTCTTAAGTTTAAAGATCTGTCACTGGAAGGTTGGGGAGCTCATGACCAAATAGTACAGAGAGCATCCTCTGAAATTCCATAAGATTCTGGGGCATCAAAGAAGTGCAGACTTGATGCAATTAGTGTGACCATACATCACATCACTTAGAAGAAACACAGTTACTATGGTGAGTAACCCTTTCTTTTTTCTTATTCTGGTGAATCAGCCAACCTTAGCCAATGTCCGACTACTGCCATTAACACCGACAACCACTCCTGGTAGAGACCTTCTAGCTACTGTCCTGTCCTCCTGTGGCTTTGTCAACACAGCGGGCCATTACTACCTCATAAGTCACAGCAAAAATAAAGTTTCCTTCATGGTTGATGAACCATTAGGGTGTGGGTGGTCTGGCTTCATGCCACCATGCTTCCAGTTAATTTCTTTCCCCATGGGGCCATACTACTACCCCGGTCTGTTTTTTGGGGGGAGCCGAAGGAGGGGGGATTGATAATGTATGACCACTCATGATATTCAATCTTTTAATCCCCTCCAAAGGGGGACACATAAGCAGTAGTGAGAACCACTCCCTTCCCTTGGGTCTGAGTGCACTGCCTTCGAAGCAGACCCCAGACTCCATCAGCCTACTGCGTGGGAGTAGGACTCAAGATTCAAACCTGGGCCATCTGCATGGTAGTACAATACACCATCCTCAGTGCCACCAAGACGGGAGACAAGTATAACAAAAAATCATCTGTCTGTTCTAAACCCTCTTGTCTTAACAAAAACAAACAAACATTATAAAACATGGTATTTCTAGCCAGCATTGCATAGTAGCATAAGTACTCGAGAAGTGTTAAGTATGCCTACTACTGTCTGTCTACAGGAAGCTTAGAATCATGCAATATCTATATATATCTATATATATATATATATATATATATGTGTGTGTGGGTGTGTGTGTATATATACTGTGTATATATATATATACTGTGCTCCATACAAAAAAAATAGCCTTTAACAGGACAGAAACTGCAATGCATAAAGGAAAGCAAGAAGCTACGACTGTAATACTAATACTGTGGGGCAGTGGTTCTCTAGCCCAAACACCTAAACTTTATTTTTTTCACACCAACACCCATTACAACTAATCTCTTTCCCTTTACACAGCGAATCATGTCTCGGTGGTTTGCTCCCTTGAAATGTATCATCAATGTTTTATTAAGGCATTAAAGTGCCAGCTTCTTTGCATTTTGAGTTAGGAATCTAAAGACCTCTGTGGCCACCGAGAACTGTGATGGTGGCTGCATTTGAGAAGCACTGCTCTAGCAAACCCGTCTGCTGTTCCTTGAAAGCAAGCACTGCCTGCTTTATCAGGGTGGAGGTGATCACAAAGGACATGTAAGGAGCTGGCAGACCTTTCCAGCATCTGGCCTCGGAGAGAGGTTCCCTGTACTGGCGCTAAAATCTGACCAATACAGGGGCAGAAAGATACATCAACATAGTGGAAGTTCCTGCCCTTTGTACAGAAAGGTTCTTACATCTGATAAGCCTACTGAACTGCTAATGAGTGGAACTGTTACCAGACATCCCATGTCTTTTAGTGCATTAAAACCCGTACGTACATGTCTGCAGTAAAGGAACAAAACAAGGATAGTTAAATTAAAGCAGGTGGTAATGATGTTGAACCATTGGCAAGTTCTTACTGAATTAATCTGTTTCTGAAAAGCCTTTACAACCCCTCATGAATTACCAGACCTGCAATTCTTTTTTTTATTATTCTATGTAGGTCCTCCTACCTTGGTCTTGCGAACCTTTGCACAGTCTCCCTTCCAATTGTCAACTTCAAATCCCTCTACGGAAAGATCTAGCCAGTAATTACCTTTTTATAACTAGCCAGGACCCTGAACTAGCAATGTGAAATGGCATGGAATGTACCTGGAGGCAGCCCTCGATAAGAATGGGGAAACAAGTTCATCTGTACACTAGGGCTTCATTGTTTTAAGTCCTTCCTTGGTGCCTAGGGCTCAGAAATGAAAAAAATGTCACCCTGCAGGATGCAGCCTGGCTCCATGGCACATCCACCTCCCTTCCAGGCGTGTCTCGCTCATCCTGATCCACACCATCCCTCTGTGTCAGGGGGGCAAACAGACAGAGAGATGTGCAGCCTTTCCTCCATGGAGCTGGACAGTATCTTGTGGGGTACTACCAGCACCTCTTGCCAGCTTATTATGGACAACCTGTATATCCGAACATAATGGAATTTATGAACCGTTCTCACAAGTATGGCTACATTACAAGGGCTAAACATACTGGCACATCATACACAACATGTTGTTGTTCTATATTACATAGTGCCTTCTTATCATTGTCACAAAATGCTTTACAATAATGTCCAACAGCAACCCAAAGACCCTCACAAAATAAGATACCACATCTCATAAGACAGTCCCAATGAGCAAATTATAATCAATTAAGTCATTAAAGGCAAACAAAGATGAGAGTTAAAGGCACAGAAAAGAAAACAGAATGTGGAAGACAATGAATAGTAGAAGTATAATAAAGTATGGGGTGGCCCGTAGGTGCAGTGATAGCGTTACCTCTCACGATGCCCACAACCCAGGTTCAGGAAGGAGCCTGGGTCATCGGGGGCCAGCCAGGGGAAGAGGTTTGAGCATCCCAGAGGACATTCTACTCTTGGGGGGGGGGTGGCTGATCCCGGTGATACACTGCCACCTGGGTGACCATCGGTGGTAGAGCACGTGGTACAACCTAGCAGTGGGGAAGGGAAGTCTCATGGCATCACGCTCCGCACATTTGCATGCCTGAGGTTGTGTTGCCACTGAATCGGCATCCCACATAACTAGGAAAGGAAAAATCCTACTTAACCCTGGCTTGTGAGCACTGCAAACCACCTATACATTTTAAAATTTACAACTAAGATATTATGCATGGGACATTCCAATAGTTAAGTTTATAATGAATGCATTAAAGCATTAAGTGCTGGTGTAACTGTGTTAGAGATAAATATCTGACTAGACAAACGGTATCAGTTAGTTCGATTTATAAAAAATGTAATATGTTCATATTGTATATCATAGGTCATTACTTCCTTAAGAACTAGTGGAATAACTACAAAATGTTGAGCATAAAACAAAGACCTAGTGGCTTAAATAAAATTAAAACTGACACATTTTGGTGAGCAGCGTTTATATTGAGACCACACTAGGGTTAAGTACTGTCTTCCTTTGGTCTTACACAGACGCCTCCCAGTGTCATTTGCTTATTGCACAATGCAGGGGCCTCCTGCAATTACCTGAAGGAAGAAC
Source organism: Neoceratodus forsteri (assembly GCA_016271365.2). Classification (NCBI taxonomy): domain Eukaryota; kingdom Metazoa; phylum Chordata; order Ceratodontiformes; family Ceratodontidae; genus Neoceratodus; species Neoceratodus forsteri. The sequence continues at coordinate 147,816,388 of CM057453.1, read as the reverse complement.
TCTGATCAGCACACCATGACAGACCCAACCGCTGCAGGCCCTGCACCGGTGACAGGGCGCTATCTCAAGCTACACCGGATCTGTTCTGTTAGCTGATTTGAGGGCAGCCCAACTCCCCCCCCCCCCCACACACACACGGGAGGCAAGCCATGGAGGAACACACTCGGGATTGCAAGTAAGCATCAGAGGATATGGGGGGGAAGGGGGTGCTAAGAAAAAGGAAACTCTTCATGCAACAATCTTCAGATCCAGTGTGTTTAATTTCATGTAGCGGTGCTCCACTCTACATTTCACCGAGTTGTGTGGGCTTCTTTAGGAGTACACCTTTTAAATGGTTACAGACAAAATTAAGCAAACCGTCAGTACTTGTTGTCAACCAAAAGTATCAAACAAAACAATATTTCTGCACATTCCCATAAATACCAGAGGGTCATTCAAATACGTGCTCTGCAACTTACTGAATTTTGTGTTAGCTTATTACATAACAACAATTATTTGCATTTTGTTTTAGTTTTGCTCCTGCTGAAATTACTACATAGAAAGTACTGAGTCAAATGCAATATTTCCATAATTAGCCACCATGAAAAACAACCATGTGCTGAGATTCCCTATGCCACGCACAGAGAAAAGTTTTTTTTATACACTAAGAGACACTATTAAAACGGTGCCACTGCTCCTACAACACTGTGACAATGCTTGAAAAACCCACTGTCTCATACCCGGCTTAGACAGGAGAGTTTATTTAAGTTTCTGTGGAAACTAAATTTGAAACAATTCAATTAGATCAGAAAGCCTCATTGGCAGCAAGAGAAAGTAAGAGAAAGTTTGTTCAGTCTTAGAAAGTTACGAGGGACTGAACTCACTTTTGTAGATACCGACACTCACAGCGCCATCTTTTGCATACTGCAGCCAGCCACACATCATAACACTGATACCTCTTATACTCATCACTGTGGACCAGTGCCACTGATATTATGGCCGGTGACATAACGCGTGCGTGTGCATGTGCACCCCAACACTCCTCGGTTGCCAATCAACCAACTACACTGACACAGATCTTCTGCATCCCAGTGCCATGGCAGTGAGCATTGTAGACAAAAACTCAGTGTCACTATCCTGCACGTATCAAGTACTTTCTGTTTGTAGTTGATATTTCACATTATAATGTATGGTTAGGGCTTATTTTGCACGGAATTCAAGCAACACAAAAACCTTACTGTGCATGTTCTAAAGTTATTGTGCACATTCTAAAAACCTTGTTGTGCACATTCTATCATTAACTGCAGCTGTGATTCCCTTGCGCTGACTCCCACTACCTAGTTTCACTTCTTTTCTCACTGTACCTCAGTAACTGCAGTTTGAAAAAAAAAAAAAAAGACGTCAGTTGCAATTTTTTTTAACCGTACACTGTAACAAATAACCCCGAGATGGAAACACAAGGCAAGTTGTGTTATAGGCGCCCATACAATATTACTTATATTATTTGTAAACATACAAATCTAGCTAATGCTAGCTCATCCTTTCACGTTTACCACTAATCAGTGTAAGTTTAGCACAATCATAACATAATGTTGATCCATAAACTGTCATTATTACATAAAGAGTTAAAACCAAGTGTACACTATTTTCTTTTCTTATTCTTTATTGCTGAATTTTTGAAGTGAGATTTCGAAACCATAATTTATACTGATATATTGGGAGATTCTCCCAGTTTTCTCTTGTTGACATTCCATCATGTCACTTAATACCAGGTGTTTTGTATGTAACACGTAGAGTGTCTTGTAAATATTTTTTAGAATTGGACTGCCACCTATGGAATAAGGCGTTAATAAAGGGGTCTTTGCTAGTATTTGTTTAGACACCCATATTGAATCGGGGGGGGGGGGTTGTGTTTTGAAAATAGGTAAATAGATGAGGGTAAACAGAAGGGATGGGTAGGGGTCACAGCTTGGGGAGGCCAGACAAGTAGAGATACTTGCCTGATCCTTTACAGGGTGGACAAAGAATTGCCTAAGGAGAGAAAGTTATTATCTGCAGTCAAGGGATATACATATTCCAAAATACACTTTACCAGTAGGCCGACCAATTTGCACCCCTATTCATGCCACTGTTAGGGTCCAAAGCTTTGAACGCAAAAATCCATTTCATTTCAGTACATTGCAATATCTCATTGTAATCACTGTCCTAGTGGCTGGTGTTACACCTCCAAACTCCAGAGCCTAAGGGAGGCACCTGTGTGGCCTTCCTCTCTAAAATTTTCTGCCACAGGAGTATTATTAGCATTGTTCCTGATATCCCCCTTATGTTCTTGTATCCTGATCTTAAGCTGTCTTAGGGGCTTTCCTACATAAATATGGTCACAGGAGCCGGCCCGGTGGTGCTGAGAGTTGGGGCGCTGGATGCCACACCTTGCCGGCGACTCAGGTTTGGGAATGAGCCCCGGGACGATGGGGGTCAGCAGGGGGGAGAGAGAGGATTGAACGTCCGGAGGACTGCTCTCCTCTCTCAGGAGGGAGGGGTTGCCGTCCCGCTCGTCGATCACCCTCTGGTGGTAGCCAGGGGGAGATCCGAGCAGGGAGGCACATTGCCAACGTTCGTCATCGGTGGGGGCACGGAAAAAAAGGAGAAAAAAATGAGCTGGCAGGCTCCATGATGGCTGCACCAGTGCCCTGTTCCGGCTCCCCTGATGTCTAGATTTTGCTCTTGAGGTGAGGGACAGCAGGCACCCCTTCACCTCGGCCTTGTCACGGGGGAACCTGTGGGGGATTTAGGGGGTGCTGGGTCAAGGGAAAATCAAAAGCAATTAAAGAATGAGTCCCTCCCGAGGGAGGGCTGTAGCTGGCTGCCAGGAAACAGCTCATGAAAAAATATATATGGTCACAGGGACACTGGAGTAAATAAATAGCTCCAGTGGTTTCAGTTTGTTTCATGGGGAACAATTTGTTAGACTGTGGATGTATGTGTGCGTGTGTGTGGATTTTTTGCTAGTACGTCCACACACCAAACTCCGACCACAGGGTACCATGCCCGATATGAGTGGCCCCAAAAGGAGTTGCCCTGTTGGTTCCTTTTCGCTGTGAAAGAGCTCTGTATGAACCGACCTGTCCTTTAGGGTAGTGACCTTTTTACAGCTACTAAGGTCCTTTTTATGTTCACTTGTGCTTGCGCAAGGAACGTCTTGCTACAAACAGCATTTCAGAGGTGTGTCACTGTGCAGCCAATTGCAGCTGAAGCTCAAAGGGGTTTAGCACTGCAGACCAATGAGCAGCCACACTGGTCATGACACCAGTCACTGCTTGTTGGGCAGAAACTTTGTGTACATGAAAGAAATCAGCCGCTCCTATCAGATAGCAGCTGTCTTCTTTCATTTACATAACGCCACCCAGCAAACAGCTAAATTCTCCCCTCGGGAACCACTCTGTCCTTACCTGTGCTCCTTCAGGCTTTTCCATACATTGCACCTCTGTCAGACACACAAAGAGACACCAGGAGCAGTTAGCAGTCCTCCCCAGCCCACCCCCACGCTGTCCATTCCGTGTCCTGCAATCACTGTCAGCACAGTCCTGCAGAACAGAGTTAGGGTGACAAGTGTTTTATGCTTGGAAGCACCAGTGGCTCACGCTAAATCCAATCTCCGCCTGTGTATTGCTCTGATTGGGCGCAAAGCTTCTGGGGCATTGCCGATAGAGCCCAGTTGGTAATGATGTCTGTCCTGGTTGGTGTGGGAGACAGTCATTCAAGGGCTGGGGCTGTCTCACTTGGTTTCCATTCATGCAGTTAGGTTGCATGTTGGTGTATTTGCAACCTGCTTGTCCCGCATTCTCTGTATGAGAACAGTGGGGGTTTCTTGACTTCTGTAGCCGAGGCTGGAACTCATGCTGCTGGCTGCAGAGTCAGCTTTGAGACGGGCCTTTTCCCTGGTTTCCTGTGGTACTCCCCACCCCTCCCCCCGCTGATCACTGTCCCTTATATCCCTAGTGTCTAGTGGCACCCCCCCACTTATCTTGCCCTGGTGTCACCCCTCCCATTGCTATATTTTATTATTCATTATTATTGACACCGAGATGCCCACTCCCGGTGTCAGATCCCCCCTCCCCACAGTCCCCTGAGTCATTTATTTCCAGCATCGGGGGGGCCCAATCCCTGTGCCAGCAATAGAGGCCCCCCCAGCAGTGTGGGACACTGGGGAGCCCACTCCCACTGTCCCCAAATATTTGTTTACATTTCTGTAATGAAGAAAACTGTCCCCCGATGTCTTTGTTTTGTTTTTAGCCTGAAAAAAAGAAAACAGTCCCTTATCGACTCTGCCATCCCCCTCTCCCATCCTGACCCTCCCACTGAGCAACACACATCCCCATCCCCCCCTTGTCCTATACTTACCATCAGAGATCAGCGGCTGTCATCTTCTGTAGACTGGGACATGTCTGCATTCTTCAAAGCCGAACTGCAAATTGAAGAATCAAGGTAAGTGCTATATAATGGCTGTCAATGGTGTTTTGAACTTAGGTTGATAGCGTTGCCATTTTAAATAATTTTTTCACCCATTTTTTAACATGGGCTTTATGGGATCCCACCTCATGAACACTGTTACTGTCATTTTATTAATCAGACCTGTAAGGTGATTTCGCTGTCACTGCGAAAAATCACCTTTCAGGACTAATTAACAAAATGACAGTGCCAGTGTTCATGAGGTGGGGTCCCAAAAAGCCCATGTTGAAAATTTGGTGAACAAATTCCTAGACATGGCAGAGTTACATGCGCTCATTGAAATTTTCCTACGCACGCGCGTAACTTTGGTCATTTTTAATATTTTGACTCCAAATTTTCAACATTGCCATTTTTTCACACAACCTCATGAACAGTACAGCTGTCATTTTTCACATCCTGCCCGAAACATGTTTTTTAATTTTTTCAGTCTTTTGTAACGGTAAGGCCCACTAGGCACAAGGGCCTGTTTTCAGGGGCGACCTGGGAGTACTGGGCAGTTAAGTGACTTGCTCAGAGTCACACAGTATACAAATGGAGGATGTGAGAATCAAACCAAGGTCTGCTGGATGTACCAAGCTTGTTCACAGCTCGTTACTCTAACCTCTAAGCTATACTGCCAACCCCTGTGGTGCACAATTACATGACCGAAGTGCAAAATCACCTTTCGGGACCAATTAACGAAAAGACAGTGCCAGTGTTCATGAGGTGGGGCTCCAAAAAGATCATGTTGAAAATCTGGTGAAAAAATTCCTAAAAATGGCCAAGTTACACATGCTCATTGAAATTTTTCTACGCTCGCACATAACTTTGATAATTTTAAATATTTTGACTCCAAATTTTCAACATAGCCATTTTTCCAGACCATCTCATGAACAGTACAACTGTCAATTTTCAAATCCTGCCCAAAATGTATTTTCACCCCGTGGCATGAAATTGAGTTTTTCACACGGATTTGAAAATTGTCACCTATGTGGTTTATGGGGTGGGATCATAAGAAGAGTATGTTCAAAATTTGGGGTCAGAATATAAAAAAATGCCAAAGTTATTACCATTTGTTGTAATTTTTCCCACACTAAAATAAGGATAGTATTACACTATCTCAGAAAGTAAGGAATACATATACGCATTATGGAGGGATATCAGTTTCAAACACCTGCAAGTGAACATTAGACATTGACAAATGCTTGTTAAGAACACACTGAGTTTTGGGGAGGGGGGCTGACCAGCTATGGGCCAGTTTTTGTTCAGGATCTTTTTGATTTCCCCTATGTAAGAGTTGCTTTTGGGGGCCGGCCTGGTGGCACTGAGGGTTGAGGTGCTGGACGCCACACCTCGCGCCACGCTGGCGATCCAGGTTCAGGAACGAGCCTGGGTAGTCGGTGGTTGGCAGGGACAGGGAAGAATCGAGCGTCCTACTGACTGCTCTCCTTTCCTGGGGAAGGGGGATTTCACCAGCCGCTGCACTGGTGACCTCTAGCGGAGGCTGGAGGCAGTACAGTGCACGCCGCAAAATGCAGGGGAATGAAGCTGCGGCGGACGTCTTTTGGGGGTGTGTGGAAGCCCGCGACCAGCTGAGCTGGACGCTGTTGACGCCCAAAGCTTCGGGGAGAAAACTACGTAAAACCCTATCGGCGGGGTGAGGCGACAGCCACTATCAGGTAGCCTGCAGGCCACACGCCCAACGCCGGGTTAACCTCGGGCCTCCATGGGGTCTGGAGAGCCTGGAATCCTGAATATCGGAGGATGGTTCAGACGGGCAGTAGAGCTGCGGAGCTGAGCATGGGAACCTGAGAGATGCCCCGAAGCTAGGGAGCATAAATAGAGTTGACAAAATAAAAAAAGAAAGAGTTGCTTTTGGTTGTAAATACTGGCCTATTTGCATTACCAGGTCTCACTATTCCCCTTATTGCCTCTGCCTGCGTCAGCTGATTCACTCTCTGTGTAGCAGCCTGTAAAGTTTTTCAGCTGTAGCTGTAGCCTCTCTGTTCAAATCTTTGTTTTCTGGTCTTTAGTTACTTCTCAAATGTGTCTTCCTGGCTACAGCCACTAGGGGCAGTGATTACAATAAGACATTGCAGTGTAGTGAATTGAAATGGATTTTTTTAAAGGAGTAGTCCACTCAGAATTTGCAAAAACATATGTTATACAGAGTGTTTTGATTTGTACGTAAAGTCCTAGTGTGCTCTTCCCTCTGTCTGTTATTAGGAGTTTTTCCTAAATTAGCTTACTAGCTTTATGGTAGTTTTACGAACCCTGTGGATCGACATCTCAAATAGGTTTATTGCCTTTCTTGCTCCTACAATGCATCCTGTCTCATGTGACAGTGATGTAGCCGAGCCCATAGATTTCGCATATGCACTGCTTTAAAATCAGTTCACAACAGCAGAGCTGTGTAACTGTTCTTATTCAGTGAGCACAAATGACAACAGTTACAGTTTAGCAGATACTTGAGAGCTAGCTAATTGGGGTTTCTGTACGAAAACTGCTACTAAATAGCTCTAATTCACTATTTTTGTTTTCTATGTGTGTCAGGTCTAGCTTGCAGGAGTGTTTTAATTTTAAAACATTTAATTTCATCAAACTATACACAACCATAAAAGCATAGAAATTGCCCAGATCATCAATGCTATAATTAGTAAAGACTCTAGCTGTTTTCTTACAGAAGACCAACTCAGTTAGATTTCAAGTATCTGCTAAACTGTAAATGTAGGTACCAGCATTCTATTAGGTAGAACTGGCAGTTAGTGCTGATTTTGCTCTGTGAAATGATTTTTCTTTTTTTTTTTTTCACAAATGAAGTGTACGGTATGAAGCTGCAGCCTAGAAAATGCAAAATACTTTGAAGTCAGTTTCACTCCTGTGTGTGGTATGGCATGAAAGCAATAGGATGACAGTGACTATTTCAGCTACACATTTGATTCCATTTTACAATGGTTCACTGCACTACACATTTAGTGTATCACACTTTTTCAAATAATAAAACAAATATTCGCCAAACTAATTAAATAACTCACAAATACACATTTTTATACTTTATTAAAAAGATACTTCACATTTGTAACACAAAAAATTGAAAATCATGTCACAGAGCAAAATCAACATGAATTGCAAGTTCTACCTAACAGAATGCTGGTACCTTCATTTACAGTTTAGCAAATACCTGAGAGCTAACTAAGTGGGTTTTCTGTAAGAAAACTGCTACAGTCTTTTACTAAGTATAGCACTGATGATCTGGGGCAATTTCTGTGCTTTTTATTGTTGTGCGTAGTTTGATGAAATTAAAATTTAAAATGAAAACACTACTGCTAGCTAGACCTGACACACACAGAAAACACAAATAGTGAATTAGAGCTATTTAGCAGCGGTTTTCTTACAGAAACCCCCAGTTAGCTAGCTTTCAGGTATCTGCTAAACTATAACTGTTGTCATTTGTGCTCACTGAATAAGAAAAGTTACACAGCTCTGCTGTTGTGAATTGATTTTAAAGCAGTGCATATGCTAAATCTATGGGCTCAGCTACATCACTGTCACATGAGACAGGATGCATTGTAGGAGCAAGAAAGGCAATAAACCTATTTGAGATGGAGATCCCCAAGGGTCATAAAACTACCATAAAGCTAGCAGGCTCATTTAGGAAAAACACCTAATAGCAGACAGAGGGAAGGACACACTAGGACTTTACATACAAATCAAAACACTTTGCACAACGTATGTTTTTACAAATTCTGGGTTGACTACTCCTTTAACTCAAAGCTTTGGCCCTAACAATGGCAAGAATAGGGAAGCAAACTGGTTGGCCTGCTGGTAAATTGTAGTTTGGAATATGTATATCCCATGACTACAGCTAATACCTTTCTTTCCTTAGGCAGTTCCTTGTCCACCATGTATAGGATCAGGCAAGTATCTCTACTTATCTGGCCTCCCCAAGCCGCAACCCCTACTCATCCATTCTGTTTACCCATATCTATTTACCCATTTTCAACCCCCCCCCATTATATATGGGTGTCTAAATAAATACTAGCAAAGACCCTTTATTAACCCCTCATTCCACAGGCGGTGCTTCAGTTCTAAAACATATTCACAAGACACACTAGGTGTTATATATAAATCACCAGGTATTAAGTGACATGATGGAATGTCAACAAGGGAAAACAGGGAGAATCTCCCAATAAATCAGTATAAGTTATGGTTTTGAAATCTCACTTAAAAAATTCAGAGTTAACGAATGAGAAAAGAAAATAGTGTAATGACAGTTTATGGATCAACATTATGTTATGACTGTGTTCAACTTACACTGATTAGTGGTAAACACGTGAAAGGATGAGCTAGTGTTAGCTAGATTTGTATATCTATAAATAATAATATATGTGAAACATTATCTACAAACAGAAATTGATACATGTGTGATAGTGACACTGAGTTTTTGCCTACAATGCTCACTGCAGCAGCATCGGGATGAAGAAGATCTTCTGCATCAGTTCAGTTGGGTTCTTAGCAACTGAGGTGTGTGTTCGGGCACACATGCACGTGCATGCATGATGTCACCGGCCGTGATGTCAGTGGTGCCAATCCACAGCACTGAGCATAAGAGGGATCAGTGCTGTGAGCTCTGGCTGGCTGCAGTACACAAAAGATGGTGCTGTGAGCGTTGGTATCTACGAAAAAGAGTACAATCCCTCATAACTTTCTAGGAATCTGGACGAACTTTCTTGTACTTTTGTACTTTCTCTTGCTGCCAAATGAGATCTTCTGATCTACTTGAATTGTTTCAAATCTGTTTTCCACAGTAACCTAAATAAACTCTCCTGTCTAAGCCAGGTATGAGACATCAGGTTTTTCAAGCATTGTCACAGTGTTGAAGGAGCAGTAGCATGTTTTAATAATGGCACTCGGTGTATGAAAAGCATTTTTGTGCGTGTGATGTAGGGGATTTCAGCAAATGCTTGTTTTATACGGTGACTAATTATGGAAATATTGCATTTGAGTCAAAATCATTTTTATGTATTAATTCCAGCAGAAGCAAGACTCCACAAAACACGCAACTCATTTTTGCAATGTAATAAGCTAACACTGAGGTTAATAAATTGCAGAATGGGGCTGGGATATTCAAAGGGGTTGCGCATGGCGCAACAGTTTTGTGCCATGCGCAACCCACTGATGTGCCCCGGCGCGATATTCAAAAGGGGATGTTGCGCTGCGCAAATCCCAATGCGCCGGGGTGCACCAGTAATGTATGCGGTGCAAGTGCGGGCGGCGTGCCCATGCATTTTCGGCACATCCAGATATTCAGCCCGGGATGTGTGGCGCATATGCAGGCACACACCCGCCTTGCGCTGCACAGGGGGGTGCAAAGATCAGCCAAAAAAAAAAGGAGCAAGGCCTGGCCACCCACAGGTGAGCTGCCGTATTGCAGGGCGCAACACAGCAGCCGCCAGCTGTGGGTGGCCACCCGACCTCCAGAGCCATGGTCCGTCGTCGTTGCATCCCCCACCCGCTCATGGGCTTAAGTAAAAAGAAATCTCCTTGGTGGTCCAGTGGACCCACTCCCCAGCCCAATCACGGGCTTTATAAAAGAAAATATCCCTGGTGGTCCAGCGGCACCCCCTCCCCACCCGCCCACTCAGATCTGCCACCCCACTCCCCCAGTCAGCAGTGAGCAGCAGCTCCCCACCCGCCGTCGCCCGCCGACTGACAGCATACAATATGACTGTCGCCCATTGGTCCTAGCATGGGCCAATAGGTGCGGCACGTGATTTAGCACAGTCCCGATATGTGAATGAATTCCATTCATATCGGGATTGTATAGTATGAATGTCTGCAAGCCCACTGGCCCATACTGTGGACCAATGGGCATACAGCCATCTGTACGCTGTCAGTTGGTGGGCGGCCGGAGGCTTGGCGGTGGGAGCTACCGCCCGCCGCTGACGGGAGAGCGGGTGGCAGGTCTGAGGGCGGGTGGGGAGGGGGGTAACCGCTCACCACCAGGGATATTGTCTTTCAAAGCCCGCGATCAGGCTTGGAGCGGGTCCACTGGACCACCAGGGATACATTTACTTTTAATAAGCCCGCAATCAGGCTGGATAGCGGGTCCACTGGACCACCAGGGATACATTTATTTTTACAAAGCCCGCGATCGGGCTGGGGAGCAGGTCCACTGGACCGCCAGGGATACATTTATTTTTACAAAGCCCGCGATCGGGCTGGGGAGCAGGTCCACTGGACCGCCAGGGATACATTTATTTTTACAAAGCCCGCGATCGGGCTGGGGAGCAGGTCCACTGGACCACCAGGGATTTTACAGTTTTACAAAGCCCACGATTGGGCATTGGGGCGCCTTGCCGCCGACGGGCAGGGGGCGTCTGTCCCCGATGGTTGCAGCCTGGCATGGCGCCAGGCGCAAGTCGCCGGTGATCAGCGCACCTGCATGCAAATGGGTCCATAATGACATGGAAATGGCCCCATTTGTGCCTTGCATTTTTTAATGGCACATTTGCATACCCACTGCTGAATATCGCGGTTCCTGCACTTAGCGCAACCGCACTTACACTGGCGCATACCCCTGCTCCTCACTTGCCACTTTTGCTGGCGCAGTGCCACTGCGCCATGCGTGATGTGGTCGGCTACGGTGCCATATTCAACGGTGCTGAGCCATGGCACATCATCGCTGAATATTGCCCAGGCCACACCCTGGTGTATCCCAGTTGCGCTGCACCCAGGCTTGTGCCCCTGCCTGGCACAGTCTGAATATCTGGTCCAGAGTGTTTTAATGACTATCTGCTATTTATGCATGTGTGCAGAAAAAAACAGGTTACACACCTGTAACAGTAGTTCTAGGAGTGGTATAAGATGTTCATCCATACTTTCTGGCAGTGCCTTTCCATTTAAGACTTCCCCGGTAACGTCTCCAAGCTGGATCCTCTGGTTCCATGTCAAAACATGACTGTGGAATGTATTTTCTTGCAGGGGGCTTTGCCCCCCCGCACCCACCTTAATTTAGATTCTAACTCCGGAGGGGCATAACTCGGGGATGGAAGGGAAACCGGGAACGCGCAAAAGTGTTGGCACCATGGTTTGGTCGCCGTTTTGATGGTTTGCCATTCCACATTCGCCCTCTTCATGGGTTACCGCTCCTCCCATCCACCTGGATGGTAACTCCCTTGGCTCTGCCCCATGACACCAGATCTTGCCTGCTGGAAGCAGTTGTGTGCGCCAAACCCAGGGGAGGTTGGGTGGGCCATGTGGATGAACATCCTATACCACTCCTAGAACTACTGTTACAGGTGAGTAACCTGTTTTTTAGGGATGTGGATATGATGTTCTATCCACACTTTTTGGCAGACTCCTAGCAGTTCTCTTGGAGGAGTGGGCAAGGTGCACCACCCCCTACTTAGGGAACAGAGATTTGAGAACTGAGACCCCAAAACCAGCATCCTGGAATGACTCAAGGTCGATGTTGTAATGAGAAATTAAGGTGTGCGCTGGCCTCCAGGTAGCAGCCCTGCAGATTTCCTGGACAGACATGTCCCTGGACTCAGCCACTGAGGCAGCGGTATGATGGGTGCAATGAGCCCTAAGGTCTACAGGAGGCTCCCTACTCAACCTATAGCAGATATAGCAGAGATCAATGCAGGAGACAATTCACCTGCCAATCGCCCGCTTTGCTGCTGGTCTGCCAGGAGCGGCTTCAGCGTAGGTGACAAATAGCTGGTGAACCTCTCCCTGAACTCCAGCCTGCGCTCCTTGTAGTATGCGAGTGCTGGCCGCAGGTCCAAAGTATGGACCCTGTGCTTGGCCTCCGAGGTGTGGTTGGTAAAATACACAGTAAGATTAATCACCTGGTTACGGTGAAAATCTGACACAACCTTTAGGAGGAACTTTGGGTTGGGGCATAGGACAACCTTGTACCTGTGGAAGACCAGGTATGGAGACTCCACTGAAAGCACCTGGAGCTCACTGATCCTTCTGGCTGACGTGATAGCCACCAGGAAGGCGGTGTTCCACGACAGGTGGGACATCTCACACCTGTGCATCTGTTCAAATGACTTGCCCATGAGCTTTGCCAAAACCAGCAACAGATCCCAAGGTGGTGATGGTTCAAGCATTGGAGGGTAAATGTGGTCAGAGCCTTTGAAAAAGCACCAAACCACCTTCTCCTGCGCCACCGACTGCTGACCGGCCCACACCTGGTAAGCAAAGATGACTGCCATGTGCACCTTAAGGGTCGTTGACCTGAGGCCCAACTGGGAGAGGGACCAGAGGTAGTCAAGGATGCTAGCCACTGGACAGGAAAAGGGATCCAACTCCTTGCCCAGACACCAAATGGAGAATCTCTTCGATTTGAGGACGTAGTATTTCATGGTCAACTCCTTTCGAGAAGCCTCTACAATGTTGAGGACATCTTTGGAGAGAGATCCAAAGCCTGGAACTCTAGCCACTCAGGAACCAGGCTGTCAGGTACAGGGATGGAAGGTCCGGATGGAATACCTTCCCCTGATTGGTGGAGAACAGGTCCGGGCAGAGAGAGGAAGATGCCTTGGGAGCCTGCTGCTGAGGCTGAGGAGATCAGGGTACCAAAACTGGTATGGCCAGTCCGGAGCCACGAGTATCACATGTGCCTTGTCCCTCCTGGCCTTCAGAAGCATTTTGTGGATCAAGGGAAGTGGAGGGAAGGCATAGAAGCAGCTTGGGGTCCAGGGCCTCGAGAAGGCACCCCCCCCCCGCAGCATTCCCTGATGAGGGGGGTGGGCACAAAACAGCTTCAGCTTTGTGTTCTCCCTTGAGGTGAACAGGTCCACCTGAGGGGTGCCCCACTGGGAAAACAGACTCAGTACTACCTCTGGGTGGACAGACCACTCATGAGACGCCTCGCCCACATGACTAAGTGTGTCTACCAGCTGGCTGGAGGTCCCTGCCACATGAATGGCTAGGAGATTTGCCCCCAGGTTGTGCACAGGGGTCCACACATTGAAAGCTTCCTTGCACAGAGGCAGGGAGTGCATTCCGCCCTGTTTGTTGAGGTAGTACATGGTCGTGGTGTTGTCCGTTTGGACTGGACCACCTGACCCCAAATGTGAGGAGCAAAGGCAGTCAGCACCAGCTGAACTGCCTGGAACTCCAGCAGGTTGATGTGGCATCGAGACTTCTCAGGGGTCCAGAGTCCATGGACTCTGTGTTCCCCCAGGTGGGCAGCCCAGCCCGTGAGAGAGGCATTGGTCATCAGGATGACCATTGGCTCTGGGTGGACAAACAGGATCCCTTCCTGCAGATGTTCTGGGACTAACTTTCACTGGAAAACGTCCCACATCTGCTGGGTCACAGGGACCAGCTGGTCAAAGTGACCCCTGTGCTGAGACCACTGGCTGACCAGCTCCCACTGCAGGGAGCACATTTTCCAGTAGGCCCAATGGACCACGCTGGTGCAGGCCACCATGTAACTCAGCAGGAGTAGGAAGTCCTGAGCAGGGTGCAATTGCCCAACCCAAAATGATCGGGCAAAAGAGGAGAGAGTCTCCGCCCTGTGTGCCGGGAGCCAGGCTTGAAAGTCGAACCCTACCCCAATGAAGTTGATCACCTGTGAAGGTACGAGTTCCAAGTTGAACTCTTTGACTAGGAGGCCAAGAGAGACGCAGGTCTGGACAGCCAGGTCCCTGGATCGCTCTTCCTCCTGCCTTGAAGAACCTGTGATCAGCCTGCCATCCAGGTAGAGGTAAACCTGGACCCTCAGCACCTCAGGTAACCTGCCACCACTGCAATGAACTTGGTGAAGACCCTGGGGGCTAAGGACAGGCTGAATGGTATGGCCTGGAACTTGTAGAGGGCTCCCTCTGCTCAGAAGCGGAGGAACCTTCTGTGAGACGGATGGATTGGAACATGAAAGAACACATTCTGAAGATCCAGGGAGCAAAACCAGATGTTTTGGATGAGAGATAGTATGATCTGTAACATAGTTACCATCCTGAAGGCAGGCGACTTGAGAAACTTGTTCAGGTTGTGCAGATCTATAATGAGGCACCTGCCCCCCATCTGTTTTGGCATCAGTAAGTACCTGGAGACAAACCCTGGGTGTTCCAGAGGATCCGCGACAGGAAACATGACCTCCTTGCGGAGGAGTTGGGCAGTGTCATCCCAAAGAGCTAACAGAATGTATGCAGATACCAATCCCTCCCATGGGGCACGTGCTCGGCAAGGAGGGTACTGCTTGAACTCCAGAGGCAGACCCTGACTGACCACCTCGAGAACCCACCTGTCTGTGGTGACAGCGGACCTAACAGAAGGGAAGTGGCAGAGCCGGCCCCCCACGGGAGGACCCAGGGAAGGTGTAACAGGCATGAGGGAGGCACCCCTCATCCCATCACTGGGCAGGCTTAGAGGAGGAGGACAGCCTGGCTGAGGAACCACCGGGACCTCTCCCTCCAGGCTTACGGACAGCTGAGGCCACAGTCTTCGGCCTAGGTTGCCAGGCCTGGGCCTGCTGTCCAGTCTGGGGCCAGACTGGTTTGGCTGGAGTGGAGGTGGACCAAAAGGGCTTCTTTTTGCACTGCTTAGAAACCTTGGGGTCCTTCTGAGCGGATGTCACCAAGTCCAAGGTGACAGTGGACTTCTCAATGCAGGTGAGGTGGCCCTTGATCCCAGGTCTGAACAAGTCAGTGCCCAGGAAGGGGACATCCGCCAGCTTGTGCTGGGTATCTGCCATGAAGGTTGAGATCCGCAGCCAAGCCCTGCGGCGCATGGCCACCGTGGCTGCCATGGAGTGGGCACAGGAGTCCCCAATGTCCATGGCTTGTCTGTTGCTTTGCTACAGCCCAGCCCTGGTCCCGGACCCATTTGACTGTGGTCTGGAGGTCCACCAGTAGATGAGGAAGCACCTCATCCAGGGTGCACAAAAGGGTACGGGAGAAGTGGACCATGAGAAGGGCCGGGTTCGCCTGGCAAAGGCCAAGCGAAGAGGCAGCATAGACTTTTTTTAGCTGCATGGTTCAGCTTCTTGGATTCTTTATCAGGCGGCTTGTTGATGTCCCTCATGTTGCCAGAGTGCCTGAACACAGAATCAGCCACCAAGCCCTCAGCCAAGGGGGGGTTCTGAGAATCCCGACAGGGAACCGGTAGGGACCGTGTATTTGCAGGCCATCTGGGCAGACGGTACTGAGCTGGAATCCGGGTGCTGCCAAAGCTCCAAGGCATGGCCAAGGATGGCCTCTGCCACTGGGAAAGCCTCCTCGGGGTATCTCCCCGGTCCAGGATCTCAGTTAAGGGGTATCAAGCCTGTTTCTGGACAGGCTCCATTTTCATACCCGTAGACTCCGAGATCAGGCGGAGAAGGCCCGTAAAGGAAGTAGGGCCTTCGTCCATTGAGAGACCCCCTACCGACTCCACATAACCGGATGGGAGTGCAAGAAGGAACCCTCCACCTCTGAGGAGTTGTTAAAGAGGGGTCAATCACCAGAATCCCCGCTGACCCTCCACGGACGGTCAGGAGTGACAGTGACTGAAATCCGATGGGGAAGCCCCGTAGCCGGCTAAGATTCCTTGGATGGAGCGCCGGATTTCGGCTGTTTAGGTGGTTGCTGTATGGGAATCAGTGGAGATGTTGGGGTTGGCCAAGCCGGGACCATCTTGGTCGGTTCCTGAGGCAGAGAAGGCATCAGCCGTTGAGGCGAAAGCCAGGCAATGGCCGCTGTAGGAGCCTGGACTGGCTTCATACCGGAGAACACCAGCTGTTACCACATGAGATCCTTGTAGTGTTGATGCAACTTGCGCTGAAGCCTCTCCTCACCCGAGGATGAAAAAAAGTGGGGGCACCGCTTCCCAGAGCATCGAGAGTGGGAGCGTCCATGACGGCGGGAACCACTCGATCTCCGGGAGTAGGACCGAGACCACGATGGCAACCACCGGGAGGGACCGGAGGTGGGGTTCAGAGGGAGCCGGCAAACTGAGGCACCTTTGGGTCTTGGCCGATGACCAGAGGCGGCGGGTCAGCAGATTGATCCATCCCTCCAATGGTCTGAGTAAGGACCAGAGTCCTGGAAAGAGAAGTGCTGGCCTCCTCAGTCGACAACTGGTCGACCGGCTCAAAACAAAATCTCGGTCAGAAGATCGACCAGCATCTCGGCCAACTGGCCTGATGGGGTTATCGTACAGCCGATGGCTGGGCTGATGATTCGAGCGAAGTCAGATCAGGAGAAGTGCGGGAATCCGAAGCCCTCGACTGAGAGTGTTACCGATCCTATGATCGATGGCAAGACCATTTTTTGGGCTCTTTCTTCGATTTGTATTTGTGCCCCGAAGAAGCGCCCTGACTGAGAGTCGGTAAAGCCTGCCACAATTCCTTGAACGACCCCATGAAAGAGGCACTCAGCGAAAGTGGAACAAAGGCCGAAGTCGAGGAGGTGTGAGCTGCGGCCTGGGTCGCGGCCTCCTCAAATGCCACTAGCTGTTCGGTGGACCCCTCAGCTGTGGAGACCACCCGACAGGCATCTTCTGATTTGACTGGAGGGTTCCGTTCACTTGGATGGCCTAGGGTAAATCAGGCTTGACGGTCCTCGAAAACGGAAGGGTGTAATGTACGAAAAATGTCGCAGGCCTGAGGATTGTGCTTGTGGCCTAGGCAGTAGACGTACGTGGTGTACAGATCCATTCAGGACATCTTCTGCCCACAAAGGCACCGATGGAACCCCGGAGTGGACTGTCGTCATCCACTGTGGTCGCGATCAAAGATTGAGCCTGAAGACAAAAATTTTTTTTAGTAAGTTTGGAAGTAAAACTGAAGATTTCATAGCAAAGACCCTACTCAGCATGACAGCGGTAAGGAGGGCACCTGCTTCTTCCAATGGAAAGGAAGATCTGGCATAATGGGGTGGAGCTGAGGGAGTTACCACCTGGGTGGGTGGGTGGGAAGAGCCAGCTTGAAGACTGCCAGAAAGTGTGGAAAGAACATCATATCCACGTCCCTAGAATATTATTTTTGATACTTTTGAATGACCACAGGTAGTGATGGTTTGCTCAATTTTATCTGCAATAGTTTAAAACGTGGTCTCCTGAAGAAGCTCACACAGTTGGGCGAAATGTAGAGTGGAGCACTGATACATGAAATTGTGGATAATGTTATAGATGGGACCCATTTACAGGGGACATTAAATGAGATTGTGGAATGGACCAAGATAAATAAATCGGAGTTGAATGCTTCTAAATGCAAAATAATGCATCTAGGAAAACATAATATGGAACTAAACTATAAATTAGGCTCAGATCCATTATTGGTGACACAGGAGGAGAGAGACCTGGGAGTCAAAATCACGAATAATTTAGAATTTAGTACTCGTTGCAATGATCAGATTAGGAAAGCAAACCAAAATCTGAATTGCATACTGAGACATATCTCAAGCAGAGATAGGGAAGTATTAATGTCACTGTATAATGCCTTGGTTAGACCTCACTTGGAGTACTGCGTCCAAGTGTGGTCCCCTTATAAAAGAGAAAATATTCTCAGAATTGAAGGGGTCCAGAGACGAGTCACAAAAGCTATTGCTTCACTCAGAAACAAGCCTTATAAAGACAGACTAGTAGCATTAAATCTATACTCACTGCACTATAGGAGGACCAGAGGTGACGTGTATGTTATTCAGAGCTATGGGTGATCCTAAGTTGTTGCAGGAACTGGGTTTCATACCCAAGTTCAGCAGGGGCAGCAGTAGAAGGCACAGCAAACAGTTATTTGCACCTAGGTGGAACTTAAATTCAAGAAAGAACTGGTTCAGCCAGAGGGTGATATCAGCATGGAATGGGCTCCCTGATATGCTAGCCTTGATTGTAGAGCAGAAAGCAGCTAACTAAAAGAAGCTACATTTTCTTATTAATTTAAAACTTATATCTCAGCAGGAGTCGTCTGTTAAGATTAAGTAGACAGATAACTTTATTAGACGTAGACGGGGTCTTATTTAGGGTTAAAAAAAAAAGAAAGAAAAGAAAGAAAGTCAGTGTGTGTTCTGTGCTGGGAAGGGTTCTGTATCAGCTGACTTTGCTAAACCAGTAGGAGGAAAGAGAGCTTAATTGAGGGTGTGGTTTAGGCACTATAAAAGCAGGTGAGTCAAATTACAACTTCCTGTTGCTAGCCTTTTTTCTTACTAATTACCCTCCATCCCACCCACCCAAAGCCAGTTCTACTTTTATAGCCACTGGATTTGACTGTCAACAGGAACTTCCTGTTTGGCAGTAGGAAGGAAAGGATCATAGAGAAACATTGGTTTTGTCAACCCTAAAGGAAAAAAAGTAGCTCACTCTCCCCACCTAGCTGCTGGTGGTCTGATATTGAGCAAGGAAGAAGGAGGCTACTGAAGAAGACAGGAAGTTGCTGTCCCAGAACAGGAAGGGTGAGAGTTGTAAGGAGAGGAGAGAGTAAGCATCCAGAGAAACAGTAGAGGGGACACAAAATAAGACATGTTAGGAGTAGTGCAGTGCAATGGCTGTGGGGCGGCAGTGTTCCGGGAGACATTCTGGAGGCTGCGATGCTGCCCTATTTGCAGGCACCTCTCTGGTCTGAGAGAGGAGGTTGCCCGCCTCCAGGCTGACCTGGCTAGGATTCAGAAACCCTCCCCCAGCCAGGGACCACCAGGGCCAATGCTACTACCTCAGGGGTTGCAAGAAAGAGGAGAGGCTGACCAGGTGGGCTCAGGGAGGAGAGGTGGTGGAACAGAGTTGCATCCCTCCAGCTGTACCTCTCCACAATTCATTCGCTCCTCTGGTGGACAGTGGTTTCTCTATGGAGGCACCTGCAGTGGAGACCAAGGAGGATGCAGGAACCTTCACAAAGGAGACCCACAGGAGGGTGGCATGGGACCCCACAGGGGAAGGAAACAACTCCTGGTGGGGGACTCAATCATTAGGGGGGTAGAAATGGGGGAGGAAGGGAGAGGGAGGTAAGGTGCTCCTGGCGCCACGGCTTGAGGGACAGGAGCGTATCTCAGGATCATGGGAGGAGCTGCACGAGAGGAGCTGGATGTCATTGTCCACCTAGGGACAAATGACCTGGCTAGGAATGGGATCAGAGCAGTGCAAGAGGAGTTTGTAGAGTTGGGAAGGGCCTTGAGACAAGTAAGCTACAGGTAACCTTCTCAGGAGGTGCTGCCTCTCTATGGCAAGGAGATGTTAAGGCACTCCTCACCAGGGAATTCAATGAGTGGTTGAAAACTGGTGTGGAGCTCAGGGTTTTAGCTTCATTGGGGACTGGGGCCATTTTGAGGGATGCAGACCTATACTGGTGCGATATGGTCTGTACCCGTCCGGGGGACCAGGATCTAGGTGAGAGGTTTAAATGCTTCATTGGCAACCATTTAAACCAGCCAAGGGGGGCGCATTGAAAAGGAGCAGGGAAATCCCAGCCTCCCCCACAACATGGTGATTAGTGAGGTAAACACCAAGGTACAGAAGTTATTAGGAGCAGAACAGATTTAAATGTAAAAAAGGCAAAGGCAGTAAGGACAGAAATGGGGCTAAAAGGGGTAAGGCTATCAAAAGTGGAGGGTGATGAGTACCAATGCCCGTAGTCTGTGTAACAAGCTCCTGAACTACTGGCCTTGATGGAAGAGGGTTGCCTGGATATTGTGGCAGTCACAGAAACATGGTACACAGAGAACCATGACTGGGATGTCAACATACCAGGATACACAATCTACAGGGAGGGACAGGGAGGGTAAAAAGAGGAGGAGGAGGAGTAGCTCTCATGTAAAGGAAGGATCAAGTAACAGAACTAAAGAGTAAAAGAGAGCAGATGAGGCACTTTGGGTCACCCTGAGACAGGAAATGGCACCACAATCCGCATGGGGTTGTATACAGACCCCATCTCAGGGGAGGGAATGGACAAGAAATGATAGAAGGCTTTCTTAGAATGGCAGAAAAGGGAGATATTGTTGATGGGGACCTGAATATGCCAGATGTTAACTGAGCACCTTTGCTGCAGGCACATCCAAGAGCAGGATCATTCTTGATGCCCTACAGGGTCATGCCTCAGACAGCTAGTATTGGAACCCGATTCGGAGGGAGCAATCTTAGACCTGGTACTCTCAAATGGGGACGGAGAAAGAATCTCAGATTTAGAAGTGGGTAGCCATCTGGGAACAAGCGACCACCAAACAGTGTGGTTCACGATAAACACAGCCATACAATCAAGCCATACAAAAGCAAGGGTACTGGACTTAGGAGGGCTGACTTTGGGAAAGAGAGAGTGCCTCAGAAAAGCACTAGCAAACAGGCAAGAAGGAGGGTGGAGGAACAATGGGGAGTGATCAAACAGCCATCACAGAGGCAACAAGCATTTGTGTAAAGCAAATCAATAAAACACAACAAAGGAAAAAACCGCTATGGTTCTCAAAAGAGGTGGCAGGGAAGGTTAAGGAGAAAAGGACAGCATTCAGGAAATATAAGGAAACACAGAAGGAACAGAACAGAGAACTTTATCAGTTAAAGCAGAAAGAGGCTGGGAAGGCAGTCAGAATAGCAAAGGCCCAAACCGAGGAAAGGATAGCCAATTCTGTTAAGAAGGGGGATAAGACCTTTTATAGGTACATTAGAGAGCGAAGAAAGACCAAAGGAGGGATACTGAAGCTTAATAAAGGGAGGGAATGTGGTAGAGGGTGACAGTGAAAAGCAGGATACTGAACGAATATTTCTGCTCAGTATTCACAAAGGAAGAGGAGGGGAGTTACCTAAACCAAACAAAAGAAACACTCTGAAGACAGGGGTCGATACCAGTCCATTTACAGAAGAAAGGGTTATGAAAGAACTAATAAAATTGAAGGTGTACAAAGCAATGGGGCCTGATGGGATTCACCCAAGAATTCTAAAAGAACTAAGGGTAGAACTAGAGACACCGCTGACTACTCTCTTTAACAAATCATGGGAGGATGGGGTGGTACCCGAGGACTGGAGGAGGGCAGATGTGATTCTCTTCACAAAAGTGGGAGTAGGACTGAGGCAGGAAACTACAGACCAGTTAGTTTGACCTCAGTGGTAGGGAAAATGATGGAATCACTCTGAAGGAAAGAATTGCTGAGTACCTAGAGGTCAGTGGGGCACAGGACCCAAGGCAGCATGGGTTCACGATGGGAAGGTCGTGTCAGACTTAATCTAATAGATTTTTGACTGGGTGACCAAAGTGTAGACCAGGGAGGGGCTGTGGACATGGCCTACCTAGATTTTGTATCAAGGCATTTGATACAGTCCCACAAAAGATTAATACACAAGATGGCCAGCCTTGGAGTGGGTCCCAGTGGTAGCCTGATAAAAATTGGCTAGACAACAGGATGCAAAGGGTAGTAGTAAATGGAGTACACAGTGAAGAAAGGAGGGTTACTAGCGGGTACCGCAGGGTTCAGTACTGGGACCGGTCCTTTTAATGTCTTTATAAGTGACATTGCAGAGGAACTGAAGGAAAGTATGTCTCTTTGCAGATGACACAAAGATCTGCAACAGGGTTGATACACAAGATGGAGTGGAAAGGATGAGAAGGGACTTGGCAAGGTTGGAGGAATGGTCATGTATGGCAGCTCACATTCAATGCAAAGAAGTGCAAGGTAATGCACCTGGGAAACAAAAACCCAGGGGAAGCGTACACAATGGGGGTGAGATACTGACAACAGTAAAAATAGAAAAGGACCTGGGGGTAATTATATCAGATGACCTAAAGGTGGGCAAGCAATGTGAGAAGGCAGTAAGGAAGGCTGGGGGGATACTGGGATGCATAGGAAGAGGCATCAATAGTAGAAAACAGGAAGTTGTTATCCCTCTGTACAGACAGTTGGTGAGAACCCATCTGGAGTACTGTGTGCAGTTCTGGAGACCCCATCTCCGCAAAGACATAGACAGAGTGGAGGCTGTCCAGAGGAGGGCAACCAAAATGGTGCAGGGTCTGCACCAGAAGACATACTAAGAAAGACTGAAGGAGCTTAATATGTATACCCTTGAGGAAAGAAGGAGAGAGGGACACGATAGAAACTTTCAAGTACCCTCAAGGAATCAACAAAGTCCAAGAGGGTAGCATCTTCCAGAAAAGAGATGCAAGAACAAGGGGCACAATTTGAAGATAGAGGGGACGGCTCAAAGGTAATGTGAGGAAGTATTTTTTCACAGAAGGGTTGTGGATGCATGGAACAGCCTCCCTGAGGAGGTCGTGGAGTCAAGAACAGTGGGGGAATTCAAGAATGCATGGGACAGGCATAAGGCAGTCCTAGTGGGGGGTAGGAAGAAGTAAGCTGTTGGTTAACTAGGATCTGCAGCTTATCTATTAGGTAGGAAAATGGGCAGACTAGGTGGGCCAAGCAGTCCTTATCTGCCATCAAATTCTATGTTTCTATAGTAGTGGAGAGTACAAACATGGATTCCTTTAAATTAAGGTTGGACATATACTATAAAGATAGGACTACAAATTTTTAACCTATGAACAGGCAAGCTATAAGGACTTTTTAGTCTGTTGCTTAAAACTTCCTTTGAAACACAGTGGATTTGAAGGTTGTCTGAGAAGTCTCCTTTTTCTTGGCACCCCCCCAAACTTCCTGAAGCCCCTGAGAAGCAGGGCTGGATCCACAGCCTGCACCGGAGGAAAAAATGCATTAACAAAACAAAACAAAAAAAAACAGAAGTACGACAAAGTATATCACAAAGTCAAAGCATTATTGGCAGCACCATGCAGACCATACTAGTGATGAAAAATTTTTTTTTTTTTTTTAGAAATTTTTGCCACCTCCTCTGCCCAGCCACCCCCAGCCCCATCATCCAGCTTCTCCAAGGCTTATCTCGCTCCATGGTAGTTCTCTGCCATGGGACCTTCTCTGAAGGTTCCAGGTAGCTGGTGCGGGCACGCGGGGGATTTGGCTTCATCCTGCAGTCGGGAGATTTTCCATCGTTTTCTGTCCAGGTCCACCCTGTGTACAGTGGACACAATGTGCACACTCTGCTTTAGCAGAGATGCCCTCGACATCCTGCTTGTGAGGTCCCTAACCCTGTGTGGTCTTGCTGCCCTGCCAGCCAGATTCCTCCATGAGGCAGATGAGCAGGGGGACACAGTCACCCCCCTCTCCAAGGAGGACAGCTGTCTTAGGGATGCTCAATCCTCCCTCTACCAGCCATCTGCCAAGCAACCCGCTTCTGTTCCCAAACCCAAGTCACCGGCATGGCACGAGGTAAGGCGCCCAGTGCCTCAGATCTCCACACCACTGGGCCGGTCAAGAAAAAAAGGGATTGCTAATGGTTGTAAGACGCTGTAGCCTTCAGCAAGGCTGTTGCAGGGCTCGAGGCTGGAAGCTTGGCCACCAGTGGAGGAAAGGTGGATGACATGAAGATTATACAGACTTGGGCCGGCACTGTGCAGGGAATGGAAGCAGAGATTACGGTGTTATTAAATAGCAGAGCAACACAAAATTATTTTCCAAAGAGCAGGTTTCTAATTACAAGTAATAAAAATATGAGCATGGGAAATCTGCTTTCATAGATGCTTCTTATGGTGTGCACTATTTTATTGTTTCTTGATCCTAACCCTTTTTAGGTCCACAATGCTATTTCTAAGCAAAATGAGGTAGACATCTTTTTTCTTTTTCCTTGAGAAAAAATGAGATCAAAATATTTAAAAAAATGCTTAAATTCTGATGGAAACAACTTTTTTTTTTCTAGCTTCTTTTACCAGCAAATGAAACTAGAAGATATGCTTAGCTGCACTGCTGCAATAAGTCAGTCAGATAGCATGAGGCATGTCTGTAAAGGATTTTGTGGGCTACAAGGCTTGGCAGAAGCCAATGAACTTCTCTGAAGGCTGGGGAGACATGATGATGTTTCGTGTTGAGGCGCATAAATGAGCAGCAGTTTCCAACATCTTGAATTCAGTCTAGTGGTAGGTAGACTGGTGAGGAGGAACTTCTAATAACAGGCTTGATGAGGCGACAATGTTAAGGTTGCAGCAAACGTTGCTTGAGTGGGAGTATAGATGTTTTGGACTCGAGACTTGAATTTCAGCTCAAAGTGATGAAAGACTGCTGTCATGAATGCTGCTCTCTATGACAAAGAGGGAGGTTATTAGATCAGTAGAGATTACAGATGGCACTGTGGAATGCCCTTCTTGCCCCTATGGAGAACCTTTGGGACCTGTATTCTACCCCAGAGCTCATGAAATGTGTTGCTACACCCATCCTCAGCTATGAAGGTCTTAAGTGGTGGTCTCTGAGCCCCTGCCTTGTCACCATTTGCAACCTGACATTACGGGATGCTCAAGAAAGGCATACTCTAGGCTTCTCACATCAGCAGGGTGCTCGTTCCTCAATGACTAATCAGCAAGAGACCTGAGGTCATTCCTAAACCTGGTTTATTTCGTGGCAGCTCAGACAGGCCCCCCCACCGAGTTACTCAGTCAGTGACAGACAGGCTGGTTGGTTCATATCAAGAGTTAGCAAGGAATGAATCCTTTCATGTTTTATAAAGTGCTACCACATATAACACAGTTAAAGACAAACTATGCCACCTGTACAGTTTCAATAATGAAGGTGAAATAAAACAACTTAAAGAAGAGAAGACAGCACTAGACAACACAGTAAATACCCTGTACTTGCTTTCCTTACTTGAGCCCACCGGTAGGGACAGTGTGGCATTTCTTGTGTTCCAGTAGCTGCTCTGGTGTCTTCATGAACTTGTGACAGATGTCGCACTCGAACATCCTGGTGATGAGATGGATTTGTAAATGACGATCAAACATGTTCTTGGTTTTGCAGACAAAGTTGCAGAAGACGCATTCAAACCCTGCAAACGAACCCAAACACACATGCCTTCAGGATGCTGAAAATGACCACCTGCCCAACCAGAACAGTCTGTTCAACCATCCTTTTACCTTTTTCTGTTTTCTCTTCTGTGCTGAGTGAAGGCTGGGCACTAGAAGCTGAAGGAGGGATTACTACATTATTCAGGCCCTTGCTCTTTTGAAAGGGGTCAGTGTCTTCACTGCCATTGACAGAGTCACTAAGTGCAGACAGTGAGGATGAAGAAGTGCTATTGGGTTCACCCGAGGTAATTTTCTGTTTCTCAGCTAAAAAATAAAAAAGAAGGAAATTTTCATTTAAATAAGGAAGTCTTTTTATCTGGGTCTGAGCTTGATAGCCCTAGAGAAAATGTGTAACGAGTTAACTAGATTCAGCACAAAATGGCAGACTGTTTGGTTCCTAACCACAATGTTCCTCCAGAGGGGCTTGAAGGATATAGAACAACTCTTTCTAGCACCCAGAGTGTATTTGTGATATCACTCCAATAGCAGCATCTCAGTCCTGAGGTGTTGCCTTGGAGATAGAACTTTAAAATGTTTACCTTTTTTTGTTTTGTTTTGTTATTTTTGTTAGTCTTTATCTACTGACTGACCCACCTCGGCCCCCATCTGCTCGGCTATCAACTAGCTCCACAGCAGTCCTGGGTCCCAGGGAGCTCAACCTCACGTGCCCCATGGGGAATCCTTTCACTGTAGGGCCTTCGGGAGTGGGTCAATTCCTCCTCTAGTTTTGCAGAATTCAGTGTCAGGGAAGCACCCTCGTGATGGGCGGACAGTGTTGCACTGAGCCTAAGTGTGCCAGCTACATCCTGCCGGTGCTATTATTTTCCATTTTACTTCCCACAATGAAATTCTTTGATGTGAAAAATCACGGTAGTAAGTGCGGCAAACACCAACATAGAGGTGTTGATAGGGAGAAGGGCAGGGGTAAATGGAGAAAGTGACAAAGGCAAGAAGGACAGGGGTGGGGCAAAAGGGAGTAAAGCCATCAGGAAATGGAGAGTAATGAGTACCAATGCCAGTAGTCTGGGCAACAAGCTCCCTGAGCTGGTGGCCTTGATAGAAGAGGATGCCTGGATATTGTAGCAGTCACAGAAACATGGTACACAGAGAACCATGACTGGGATGTTAACATACCAGGGTACATAACCTCACAGAGAGACAGGCAGGGAGAAGAGGGGAGGAGTTGCTCTCATGTAAAGGAAGGGATAAAAGCAACTGAACAAAAGAGTAAACAGGAGGAGAGAGAGGCGCTGTGGGTCACCTTGGAGACTGGAAAGGCACCACAATCCGCACAGGGGGTTGTGTACAGACCCCCATGTCAGGGGGAAGGAATGGACAAGGATATGATAGAAGGCATTCTTAGAATGGCAGAGAAAGGGAGATACTGTTGATGGGAGACCTGAATATGCCAGATGTTAACTGGAGCACATTTGCTGCAGCCACATCCAAGAGCAGGGCCATTCTTGATGCCCCACAGGTGGCAGGCCTCAGACAGCTAGTTTCGGAACCCACTCATGAGGAGCAATCTTAGACCTCAGACTCAAACGGGGGCAGGAGAGGATCTCAGATCTAGAAGTGCTGCCATCTGGGGACAAGTGACCATCAAACAGTGTGTTCACGATAAACTCAGCTACAGAGTCAAGCCATACAAAAGTGAGGGTACTGGACTTTAGGAGGCTGACTTTGCAAGATGGTAGAGTGCCTCAGAAAAGCACTAGCAAACAGGCTAGAAGGAGGTGTGGAGCAACAATGGGAATCATCAAAACTGCCATCACAGAGGCAACAAGTCTTTGTGTGAAGCAAATAAACAAATCAAACGAAAGAAAAAGCCACTATGGTTCTCAAAAGAGGTGGCTGTGAAAGTCAGGAAGAAAAGACAGCATTCCGGAAGTATAAGGAAACACAGAAGAAGCAGGACAGAGAGCTGTACCAGTTAAGGCAGAAGGAAGCAGGAGGGAAATCAGAATAGCAAAGGCCCAAACTGAGGAAAAGATAGCAACTCAGTTAAGAAGGGGATAAAACCTTTATAGGTACATCAGCGCGAGGAAGACAAAGGGAGGATAGTGAGGCTGAATAGAATGAACGGTGGGTGGGCAGAGGACAGTGAAAAGCAGGGATACTGAACAAATATTTCTGCTCAGTATTCACAAAGAGGAGGAAGAGCCTAATCCAATTAACAGAAGCACTCTTGATGGGGGTCGATCCCAGTCCTTTCACAGAAGAAAGGGTTCTGCAAGAACTCCTAAAACTGAAGGTGGACAAAGCAATGGGTCCTGATGGAATTCACCCCAGAATTCTAAAAGAATTAAGGAGGAACTAGTGAAACCACTGGCTACTCTTTTAATAAATCATGGGAGGATGGTGTTGTACCTGAGGACTGGAGGAAGATGGATGTGATTCCTCACAAAAGTGGGACCAAGACAGAGGCAGGAAACTACAGACCTGTCAGTCTGACCTCTGTGGTAGGGAAAGTGATGGAGTCACTTCTGAAGGAAAGAATAGTTGAGTACCTAGAGGCCAGTGGGGCACAGGACCCAAGGCAGCATGGGTTCACAGTGGGAAGGTCATGTCAGACAAATCTAACAGATTTCTTTGACTGGGTGACCAAAGTAGTAGACCAGGGAGGGGCTGTGGACATGGCCTACCTAGACTTTAGCAAGGCATTTGACACAGTCCCACACAAAAGATTAATAGTCAAATTAACCAGCCTGGGAGTGGGTCCCAGGGTGGTAGCCTGGGTAAAACATTGGCTGCACAACAGGACACAGAAGGTAATTGTAAATGGAGTCCACTCTGAAGAAAGAGGGGTTACTAGTGGGGTACCGCAGGGTTCAGATTGGGTCCAGTCCTTTTAATGTCTTCATCAGTGACATTGCAGAGGGACTGGAAGGAAAGTATGCCTTTGCAGATGACACAAAGATCTGCAACAGGGTTGATACACAAGGAAGGCGTGGAAAGGATGAAAAGGGACTTGGCAAGGTTGGAGGAATGGTCAGAAGTATGGCAGCTAAGATTCAATGCAAAGAAGTGCAAAATAATGCACCTGGGAAACAAGAACCCAGGGGAAGAATACACAATGGGTGGGGAGGTAGTAACAACAACAAAAAAGGAAAGGGACCTGGGGGTAATCATATCAGATGACCTTAAGGTTAGCAAGCAATGTGAGAAGGCAGTAGGGAGGGCTGGGGTATACTGGGATGTATAGGGAGAGGCATCAGCAGCAGAAAACAGGAAGTTGTTATCCCTCTGTACAGACAGTTGGTGAGACCCCATCTGAGTACTCGTCCAGTTCTGGAGACCCCATCTCTGCAAGGACATAGACAGGATAGAGGCAGTCCAGAGGAGGGCACCAAAATGGTGCAGGGTCTGCAAGAGAAGTCAGATGAGGAGAGACTAAAGGAGCTTAATATGTATACCCTTGAGGAAAGAAGGGAGAGGGGGACATGATGAAACTTCAAGTACCTCAGTGGAATCAACAAAGTCCAAGAGGGTAGCATCTTTCAGAAGAAGAGGCGACAAGAACAAGGGGACACAATTTAAAGATAGAAGGGGTGGTTCAGGGCAATGGAGGAAGTATTATTTCACAGAGAGGGTGGTGGATGCATAGAACAGCCTTCCTGAGGAGGTTGTAGGGTCTAAAACTGTGGGAGAATTCAAGAATGCATGGGACAGACATAAGGCAATTCTTGTGGGGGGTAGGAAGAAATAGGCTGTTGGTTCACTAGGATCTGCGGCCTATCCTGTAGGTAGGGAAATGGGCAGACTAGATGGGCCAAGTGATCCTTATCTGCATTCAAAGTGTATGTTTCTATGTTTCTATGAATGTGTGGCACACTACACAATGGATGAGCGCACTGTGAAACCACTGTGTCTTTCCTCCCACTTTCTGTCTCGCTGGCTCATGCCTCCTGGGTACCGCAAGGAAGCTCTCATGTAGTGGGAAGTGGTCGTCCACCCACCCAAGGAGGAAAGAGTCCTCTGTGATGCTCTGCCATCCTTCCCCCACCAGCCTTCCAGCATCCAGGTCTCATTCCTTAGCTTGTCTTTGCTGCTGTGCCCAGCCTTAATATGTTAAAGTTCAAACTCTCCAGCGTAGTCACACTCCCCATGGCATTCTAACAGCAGATTTCTTTGCTGAAGAGATGAGTCACCCCCTGAGCCCTGTTCCAGTGCCAGTGGGTAAGTGTTCATACCTATGACTACCATTTTGTTATTTTGTAAAGTTTTATGAGTTTATTTGATATTCTGTGTTAGTTTCTTTTTTTTTTATATTTTAGCCTGTTTACACTGGTTTCGTTTCAGTTCCCAGAACCAGGAAACCCCAGTTTTTCACCAGTTCCAGGTTTGCGTCTCCATTTGCAAAATACACAAAAATAATTTTCTTTAACTTGGGTCTTTATTTTTAAAATGGTTGTACTATTTTCTCGATTAGAACTGTTATAAAGTAGTTTAATGCTACTTCCTGTCCAGTTGGCATGATAAGAAGGCCTAGAATGAAAACGGGGCCTACAGAATTTAAACAGTGCACAACCTTTGCTCTGATTACTTGAGCCCAGATAACGATCTGATAATTGTGAACTCTGCAAAGTTTTCTGCCCCAAAACAAAATAAAGGGGCAGCTAAACATCAGTCTTTGTATGCACCAGCTTCCACAACACCTTCACAAGAGTGATCTCCTGTAAAACACAATACAAACACGGAGAAAAGCATCACTTGAGGGAAGAAAATACGATTCAGACAGCTCCTCTTCTCAGCAGTGGTCAGTGGCACCCAAGAGACTGAAAAAAAGCTGCAAGCACTCCTCTATAAAGGAGCAGTCATCTCTGGCACCCAAGGAGACAGAAAAAACTGCCAGACCATCATCCAGAGAAGAGCCCAGGGCTCCTAGACGTAAACATTCAAATGCTTTGGACACTAGCCATACAAAGCACAAAAGCCACGTACTATTGCTGGCAAAATAAAGCAGAAAGAACATCGTCCTGAGGTACCGCTGCCTGTAACGCAAATAGAAGAATCAGTGCAAGAGACAAATATGCCCTCCCTAGAGGACATCGCACAAATGTGGCATTTTGAAAACAATGCAAAGCTTCAAAAAACCTGCTTCTGATGCCCCTCCTAGTATCCCTCTGGAGGGCTTTGAGGAGGAAGAAGATGAGGAACCAACTTCCCCTGAGGATGCTGCTGAGGGAGGATTTGGTTCACCACCCTGGATTTTTTTTTTTTGTGCCTATAGCCACCCAGGACGAATGATGACAGTTCATTATCTATTGCATTTGTATATCAGGGATGCTGAATCTTTCATCCGCTAACAAAAATGTGGACATAGAGGAGGCAGAATTTATGAGTATACTGGGTTTCATTTCTGCAAAAAGATTGTTCTTGCCGGCCCGGTGGCGCTGAGGCGTGGATGCCACACCTCGCACTACGCCAATGACCCGAGTTCAGGAGCAAGCTCAGGTGCCGGCAAGGGCGGGCAGAGGATTGAGCTCTGCTGGTTGCTCTTCTCCCTGGGAGGCCGGGATCTTCCGGCATGCCGATGGCTCCTAGTGGAGGCCGGGGGCACTGCAACATGCAGAGCAGCACATACTCAGCGTGGCTGACGCTGGGCAGGGTTGCCATGAGCCGGTTCGTCAGAACATGCACCACGCATGGGAGGGAGAGAGTTAACACCAGAACAAGGAAAAGCCCAGTCTGAAGGGTAGGTGATGGCACCTGCTCATGTCCGGGTCCATCCTGCCTGGCCTTCCAGATTCCTCCACCTGGGTCCTCATCCACGGCCGAAGACTGACTGTAAGAGCGCCCAAAGAGGAGGGGCGGCCCCAACCCGGAGGGGTTAAGCCGGGGGTGCCAACTGCGGGATGAGGAGGAGAAGTGAGGAGGCACAGGTCAGAGGACTTCAGGCAGGATGTCTGAGAGAGGCCCCGCAGACCATGACTGGAGGGAAACATAATTGGAAAAAAAAAAAGTGTCCTTACCCATTCATGAGGCTTCTCAAAATGCCATTATACAATGTTCTTGCTATTCATTCAGCCTCTATGGCCATAGACAAGAGGACTGAGAAAAGGAATGTGGTATCCGGGGAAGGCTCACAGTTCATTTATACTCATCCTAACCCTGAGGTAGTCATTCAGGCAGCTGCTTGTGAGAAGGCAAAAGTGAATTTCTCAGCAACACCTCCTGATAGAGATTCCAAAAGAAATGACCTAATGGTTAAAAAGGCATACGCTACCTCCACTCTGTTCTTGAGGCAGGATGCCTATTTGAGTCATTCTGCACGTTGCCAGCAGGCCCTATGGAATACGGTCCAGTCACTATATAAGAGCTTGCCTTCCCAAGAGACTCTTCACCTTGCAGATATGGTGAAGGCTGGTTTGGAAGCTCCTAAATATCAGTTTCAGATGGCTGTTGACCTGAATGCATCTTAGGCTCCAGCAAATTCAGTGTACTCTAGATCTGCATGACTCAGAACTGGGCTGTTACAAAATAAGGCAATTAATTTCCCCCTTGAAGGCACCCCTTTATTTGGCGACACAACTAAAGTATAAGTGAAAAAGTTGATGAACAAATAGCAATTTGACTGAGCAAGAGTGGTCCTCAGTGTCTTATAGGCCCTAAAAAAGGGAGAGAGGGGAGGGGCTTACTACAGCAGACTCTGTGTGCACCATGAAAACACAGTTCATCAGTATAGGAAGAGGCAGAAGTAGAAGGGGAGCCAAACAGAAACTGGCCTCAGCTCTTCCAGCCCAGGCAAAGCCCAACCCCTGACAATTTTGCCCATGTCAGCACAGATCCACTGCCTGCAGGAGGGCTCCTGTCTTACTACCTCAAAGAGTGGAAAAGAATTACCACAGACAAATGGAATCTAGAGGTAGTATGACACGGCTTAACCCTTCAATTTGTAAAATTTCCAAAGTTAAGCAAATTTAGAGTGTCTTCAGTTTAG
The DNA here is from genome assembly GCA_016271365.2 of Neoceratodus forsteri. Lineage (NCBI taxonomy): Eukaryota > Metazoa > Chordata > Ceratodontiformes > Ceratodontidae > Neoceratodus > Neoceratodus forsteri. The sequence continues at coordinate 147,784,166 of CM057453.1, read as the reverse complement.
ATAACAGAGCAAAAACTCCTACTGGAATTAGAGGAGAGAAAATTAAGTGAAATGCTGTGGAGAGGATCCCGGTTTCCCAGCTGTGAGAGGGTTTCTCCTGCATGTACTCCCTCACGCTGAAGAAAAATGGGGAATGATGGCCCATTCTGGACCTTTGGCACTTGAAAAGTCACCAAAAAAAAATAGCCTCGGAATAGTTACAGTAACACTATGATTCCCTCCATAAAACAAAGGGTCTGGCTAGGGTCACTGCACTTTAGGGATACATACTGTATTCCTGTATCCAAATAAAACACTGCCACAGAACATATTTGAGGTTCAGAGTAAGGCATACTCATTTTCAGTTCAAATCTATGCCTCTTTGTCTGACCACAGTACCAAGAGTGTTACAGAAGGTGCTTGTCAGTACTGGCAGCTGACATGTGCAGGCACAGTGTAGGGATGTTTCCTTATCTCAACTGGCTAGTGTGTGGAAAAACACAAGAGGAAGCATTGTGCTCTGTTCAAACAAAAATCAAAAAAAAAATGAGCACTCCAGTGGCTGTTTCTGCTTCAAGGTATTGACCTCTTCTTCAGGGTGCACTGGAGCTTGTTACATAGTCAGGTATGTTACCGTCACATTATTATATCATGCAATAAAGCACTTTAAATGCCTGCTGGAGTGCTTATTTTTCTTTGACTTTTGCTGCATTAGATTTCAAGCACCTGATGTTCCTGAGGAGTGCGCTCAGCTTTCTGTGGTTTTCTGCTCAATTCAAAAACAGCCAGATTAGATTGGGGTGTAGGGGACACACCTGGAAAGTTAGTACAAGAAGCCACCTAAAAATGAATAAGGGGGGCCCTGGGGTGACACACTCATATCAGCATTACACGTCAATATGGTATAGTGGCTCAATTTTTACATTTTGTGTGTACTTGCAGTGATCAAAATCCCTCATTTAATTAGAAAATAGTTTATATATAAACGGATCTTTAGTGTTATAAATGTGGGAAGGCATCCAGCTGTGGGAGGCAGGAGGCCAGGACATTTCCAGGTAGCCAGGTAGGGCAGTTCAACACTGTCAAACAGTGAGGAGCACCCTTCAGAGGTTAGGTTTCCTTCTAAACTTAGAATAGTCACGCCTGGAATGCTGACAGATTCTGGAGTTTATAAGCACGTAGTTGAACACAGAACTGGGAAAAGATGTCCTCCTCTGCAAAGGACAGAAGCTCTGATTCGGAGTGCAGGCACATTTTAGGCAGGACACAAGAGGACTGCATAGAAATTTTTCAGACTTCTGATTCACATTGCATCTACCAAAGCAGTGATACCATGGGTAAGATTTATACGAGGGATGTCCAGTACCACCTCAGAAGGCACTGGCATCACAGAAGTGTACTACTGCATCAACAAGTACTGTACCAGTGTCGAGCAGATTTGTGCAAGCACTGGAATGGCGGAAAGAAGTAGGCGATCTCAGAGATGATATTCCTTTCCTTCAATCCTTGCGAACATGGGTTCTGACCAGAGATGCATCCCACTAAGTTAGGGTGAACATCTGGAAGGGAAAACAGTAAATAACATTTGGAATCCACGAGAAGGAAAAGAGCACATAAACTTGCTGGAACTCTCCTTTTCATGAATTCCTGCTCCCTCCATCCTGTTGCAGGACTAGTCCTGATAAAGACAGGCAATACAACTATGTATTACATAAACAAGCTGGGGGTACCAGGTCATCAAAACTCAAAGTTGATGAAGATTTGGAACCTATCTGCAGTAATCCTATCAGGAAAGGAGTAAGTACTAGCAGATCCACTCTGCAGGATGGGACTTGTAACCTATGAGTGGTCTCTGAACCAAGGGGTTCTAAAGTCAGTGCTTCAGAGATGAAGAGTACCAAAAATAGATCTGTTTGCCCTGGCCTCTATTAGTGGGGTCAGTTCCATGGGATTCAGTAGCTCTTCCTGGATAAACAGGTTCCTGTATGCATTCCCTCCATTTCCACTAATTCACAAAGTACTACTGAAATTGAGAAGGGAGGCTGTTACAAAGATTCTAATAGCACCAGACTAAGCAAAGTAGTCCTGGTACTCACTGATGCTGACAATGCTACAAAGAATACCCACAGTCCTGCCACTGAGACAGGACCTCCAGACACCGTCCCAAAGCAGGATGACTTACCCAGACATCAAATCCCTTGATTTGACAGCATAGAATGATACTTGAGGAGTTAAAATCTTCTCGCCTAAACCTCTCAAACCAGGTCCTGGAAGTTTTGAAAGTTGCTAGAAAGCTAGGAACTAGGACAACTTATAACTCAAATTGAAAAAGATTAAGTATTTGGCTCACCAGGCCCCAGCAAAATCTGTAGACTTGTCAGTTGTACTGGATTCCTTGGTAAAGTTACAGACCCAAGGCCTGAAACCTTCTACCCTAAAGATGCATTTGGCAGCCATTTCTGAAAAGTCCTTTACAGCTCACCTAGTGTTGGAGATTTTTTAAGGGCCTAAACCAACTGCATGTCCCTGTAAGGAAACCAGTCCCACCATGGGTTTTAAACTTGGTTCTGTCACAATTGATGAAATGTTTTCATCAGAGCTCAAATTTCTAACCTGGAAAAGTGTGTTTCTGGTAGCTACTACTTCTATCAGAAGCACTCTGTCCTTTATAAATCGTTAACATCATTCTAAGCCAATCTAGACTGATTATTTCTAAACATTCCAGGTACTCTTATAACCATAACAGGACGTTTCATGCACAAAATTCTCATATTCTGAAGTACTATGTTGAGTTGGCATAGTTCATTTCTTAAACAGGGGGTTGTCTAATTTTATGTCACATAAACCATTTCGATTTTAAATTCAAGGTTTTTTTAAAACTAAAAATCTTCACCATGATGTGTTTCTATGCACAGTTCGTGCATCTCCTGAGGTTATGAGTTGTTTCTTAAGTCCTCTGTGTGCCAGAACTGCTCACCTTCGCATTTCTCTCATCCAAAGAACTCCAGAATGTAATCTTATAACCACATAAGACACAGTAACTGTACATGTAAACATACAGAACGACATTTCAAGGTGTTTCAGATGGATGATGTGGTTCTTAGACCAAATGGGACATTTTTACTTGAGGTGGTCTCATTTCTATGGGTGTAGCCAGAAATTTCCATTTTGTACACAGTCTCCAACAATTACACCCCCTCCCATTAAAAAATGTACACATCCTTTCCAAATTGTACCCCCTTCCAAACAAGTCAGATTGTTGTCAGATGATTCCTCTAATCTCTAAAGGGGTTGTACATGTACCTGTCTCTCAAATAACAGAAGTTTGAACAGACACACTCTTCAGTGGCCTACACTAACCCAATTACTACAGACTAGAATGAAAATGTTAACAGAAAGGCATGTGGTTTGTGACAGGCACGCAACAAAACTGTACACAAATGTGTACAGTGAGTATGCCTGCCTACACCCTTGCTCATTTCACATGGAGTAGTCTATTACACTGCCCGTATTTTTCAGAAATCTCATTCCATGTAGGAGAGGAGACTGCACAGCCTGGATGAGAGAAGGGCTGTGGGTTTCTACAGTACATGCAAAGGACAGAAAAGTCCAGGACTGAAAACAAACCTGGTGAGGGAGGAAACAGTAAACCTGCAGTGAAACCAACAGTTTCTTGTCGGATTGTCTGTTGTATTGAGTCCTGCTATAGAAAAACTGGCATAGAGCTGCCAGAGGGTTTAAGGGAACATGCCACTGGCACTACATCTGCCACTGTGGCATCCACTTGGTCTACTGCACATATGTTCACTTCACTCTACTGTCTGGACATCCAAACTAGTAGGGGTGCTGGATTTATATGTGCTTTAGAACTTTTTCCCTAAATAGGTTCTAGACCTTGCCTCCCAAGGTACTACTTTGAGTCTGCAATTTGTATGACATCACAAATACACTCTTGTTGCTAGAAGCAAAAGAAATACTCAAAGTAGTAAGGATGTTTCTTCTTTCTTCTACCTCCCTTATAGAACCTAAATAAAAAGGGGTCTTCTGGTCAGCTCAAATCAAATGTTTCCAAAGCTGTTTTGCTTGAACATTTTACAATTTCAAACAAGCCGTTTTTAGAGTTTGTCCTATTGTGACTTGTCGTTTCTTGTTGTATTTACAATTTTTTGAATACATAGGTTAGTTGAGTGCTCACTGCTCTCTTCTACTCTTCAGCCATACATCTTTCGTTAGAACACCAGTGGGAGTTGCACACTGCAGAGTTTTAACCTCAACATTCTAAAGTTCTATTTTAGGGGCAAACTTCCGGGTTGAGATGGTGCTATTAGTATATTTCACAAATACACTTTCTAGAAAAAACTTTATCACTACAGTGTGTAATTGTTTCTTCTAGACCCGTGTTGGTTTCTTTTTGTTTCAAATTCTCTGTATTCACCATGTATTTTCTTTTTATCCCAGCCTCACATAAGCCATGTGGCTCTCATTACTAGCACCTAATTTCACCCACTAGCAGCAGTGGAGAGGAAGAATGACTGGGATCTTTCACACAGTGACACCTATCCAAGAATGGTATACCTGGGGTTACTCAAACTCGTCTCTTTTGTGCAATGAGTGATGACTGGAGGGAAAAGTCCACCCACACAAGAGAATGCAGAAGTACACTGCTGTGACACAAATACTAATTTGATTAGAGGTTAAACTGGGTGGAAACCCACAGCAATTTAGTTCTAGCACCTCTGAAAAAAAATGTATGATAGTTCTGCCACCTGTGCCATCTTTCCCTATTGACTACTACAGAAGAGTTCCACCACCTAGAAATGGCAGTCCTGCCACCTAAAGAGCTACATATAAGAGCTCCCCCACCCAAACATTTCCAATTTAACTACTAAATTTGCTTGTACTTTAATGATTTATTCATTGCCATTAATTATGCATTATTTACATTGCACAACATAGGTTATTTGTGTGGAGTACACTGGATTTCCTCATGAATGCCTGATTACTTTCACAGTACCTGTATTTTCTTTAAAGAGCTGGCATATACAAAAATAAAAGACCGTTATGTATGTAGTAATTGCATTTAGCTTTAATGTTTTGTTTGACTTTATCGCATTAACAGTCTTTAAAATATTTCATGTTAACAAGCATTTATTCCACTTACACTCCCCAACTAACCACAACTGTTGTGTTCGTACATCACAGTCTGTTGTCATGGTAAGAAAAATTACATCATAACAAGTGCACTATGAAGTCAGAAAATCCTGGCAAAAGTTTTTTATACAGACTTTGTATAAAACTAAGCAAAATGTACTGCAAAATCGGGGAAAGACAGGTCAAATTCTATAGGTGATAGGAAATTATTTTTACATCGTTAACTGTCCTCACATTTTCCTTTCCATGCCAGTTATGCATTCCAATAAGATCTGACTGCTTTGTGATAAATAATCTAGCACTGGGGTACTCTCCGATCTACACAGAGTTTTACTCTCCTAAGCAGCCGTTGCTCTTTCTGTTCATATTTCTAAGACATGCCATGACATCCATTACATCATTCCATGCTATTTATCTGACTGGCCCGGGGTGAGGTTACTGATGTCACAGAATGTTTAGGCAGTATGAAAAGACACAGCAGCAGCTGCTGAAGAGAGAGTGATTCAGGGTAGCTACAAAAGCAAACAAAACAGGTCAAAACATATCAGAATACTTGATAACATTAAAAGGAGAACAGAGACATTTAGAGGTGTACAAAACATTTTCCTATCACCTTTAAAAAGGTGTTTTCTAGTGAACTACAATAGCTGAACACTGTAGAATATGTTTATGAACTTACAGATTCAAGTGGATACCTAGGGCCCGATTCTAGGTCGTGTTACGCCTGGCGCAAGGTGAGTTACGCCAAACCCTATGGCGCAAATCGCACCTTGAGCCATGCTTTATGCAAGTTGCAATTACAGATCTGCTTGCACCATGCCGTATGCGGGTTGGGCGCCAAAGGTGGGATACGCCACCACTATGCCCGCAATCCACTGCAGCAGCATGGCAGGGTTATGGCAGCACCCTGCAACTTATTCCTAAAGCGGCAGCTGCCATAATCTGCATACGCCATTCCAGGTCCGGATATGGCACTGCGGGGTTAGACCAGCACTTAGCTGGTCTAAGGGGCATCTGTACTGGCAAAACAATGGATGCTCCCCTGCAACGCCGCTTATGGCACATTGCCCTGCCCCATGTACCCCCCAGCACAGTGATGCCTCCAACCCCCTGATATTCAGGAAGCCCCCGGGTCCATTTTGTGTCATGCCCCACATGCACAGCCACTCCGGCCCCCCAAGGCTCCCAGGGACTGCAGGGGAGTGATTATGGGGTAGGGGGGCTCCCAGGGTGGTGGCAGTTAAATGTGGGCTGTGACTTGCAGCACCCAGATCTGTAGCACTATTCCTGTGGCGGAAGCCTGTGGCTGCTGCAAGTCACGGGTTGTAGGTGCCGGGGACTCTGCCTGTCTTGGATTAGGGCACAGGGTCCCTTGCATACGCCCGCGAGTTGCGCCATGAGACTTGGAATTGGGCCCTTAATCTTTAAACTGATTTACATTTCTGGTGAATGGTGTAGCTACAATACCCGGTTGAACGGCATACTCGGTTGAACTAAGCCCTGTTTTGAATAGGTCAATCTATTATGATGACCTAAGATGGCCACCATGCTGGGTGGTCCATCAGCCAAACTCTGAACAAGTTTTGCTTTAAGATTGTTACGGCTGGTATTTTATTGCTTTTTGTTTAAAAATGGTGCTAATTTCTGCACCTTACTATTAAACCGCTCTGTATAACGTTTTAAGTTTAACGTTTAAATAGTGCTGCGGTAAGGCAATTTTATTGTGTTTTGTTTGGCTCTACTGGCGCTACTGCTGCTGATTTTATGTGTTTCAATTCCAACTGATTGTTTCTATATAGCCAAAATGCCACCAGATTTAAAGCTTACACTTTTCATCGATTTTGCACTGACTTTGGATTTCTTGACTTCCTTTTACCTTGGATTCCTCCTATTTGACTCACGGAGTTGTACTGTGTCCACTGCTGTTTGCAAGCTGCACTGCCGTCTTGCTTCAACCACTGTTGTTATGGACTCTGCCCTGCAGGTCTCTGTACCTACCAACCCCACCATTCTGCTGCAGCTCTAGTATGGGGGCTGATTTTGTCAACTGGACTGCTGCTGGGTCTCTTAAGTGATTCTGGGAGACCTGGAGTGGCGTGGACTCAGGGAGCGGACTGTTTTCACTGCTTCCATGAGTCCTATTCACAGTACAGTGGTTTGTATGGGCTGCAGTTGCTGGTTTGATTCTGCACCGCTGCACTCAGTGGTCTGTGGTCTCCTTTCCCATTTTGCTTTCTGATGAGGAACTTGATTCAAAGCCTAGACTGTAGTGAACTGGATTCTAGTGGGGGACATAAGACTGGTGTTGGGTGAGGAGCAGGCTTGTTATCCCTTTCACTGCCAGCATCCTTATTTCCACATTGTGGATTCTTTTCTCCTGACCTGACTGTGCCTGGTTTGGGATTTTGTCTTTTTAATGTGCCTCTGTATACCGGGTTGAATTAAGCATAAGAACAGTGGGTGTGGGCAGTTTTTAGTGATTGTTTTTAGCTAATATTTTGTGTTTGGCGTGTGTGATTGTTTATGTGTAGTAAACTCCTTGTATAGTTAATTTGATTATTGGTGTGTTTGTCAGATAGGTTAGATTCATTTTTAAATTTTGAGTTAGTTGTGTAGTGTGGCGAGTTTTTGTGGGAAGGAGATTTTATTTATATATTTGATTAACTAATTTAGATAAGGACTGTTTGTAATGTTACACACAGCATTTAGACCCCTGTTGGGCAACTGCTTGTCCCTTTGGAGTGCCCCTTTCTACCCTCTCTGTGGCAGTGACTGACCACTGTAGGAGGTTGGGATTCCCTGAGGGGCACTGTTCAAAACATAGATTAGCTCCATAGGCAGACCATGAGAAGGGGTGCAGAATCAGGAATGTGGTGTCTAGGAGGCACCCCAGGAATCGATTTTACCAGGCAATGGGTCCCCCATGGCTGACACCTATTCCCTGGGCTACAGAGATTTCCAGTCAGCAGGTAGGCAATGGACTGGCCAACTCAGCTCCTCCCCTTAGGACAGTTCTTTGTAACACCAGATCTCTTAGGAATAAAACTACCATGATGGAGGCTTTCATCATGGATTCCTCAGTAGATCTGGTACGTATCACGGACACATAACTGGGGGTAGACTTAGGCCCTGTGCTTGAGGCATCCATTCTGCCAGGCTACTCTGTGGCACATTGTCCTAGGTGGGAGTTCAGGAGTGGCGGGGTAGCCATCTGTTTTAGATCTGCATTAGGACTGATGGCGTACCCAGTGGGCGAGACCAGGTCATTTGAAGGCATGGAAGTGAAGGGGGTGTTAGGAACAATTTGCAGATTCATGCTCATATACCATCCTCCAGAGTACTGGCAAAAATTCTTGCAGGAACTTGAGGGTTTCGTGGCTAGCCTATGTTGGAGTCACCCAAACTTCTCATTTTGGGTGACTTCGATGCCTGAGTTGACAACGAATCTTCTCTTTTTGGAAATCAGTTTCTCCAGTTGATGTCTTCATTTGGCTTTGTACAGGCGGTTGCCCCCTGGCACCCGACAGCATGGCCATACCTTGGACCTGGTCTTCTCTTTGGGTCTTGATATTAGTAATGTCAAGGTTGATCTGGGCAGCTGGTTGGATCATCACGCCATGCAGTTTCTTTGAGGAGTTCCTTGATTAGCCTCCCCTGTGGTCAGGTACTGCTGTTTTTGAAATCTGAAGCCTCAGGGTCTCCTGGTGGCACTGGACATCTTGGGCATGGAGACAGCTTGTGTGATAGGAGTTGAAGTAGTGGAGGAGTGTTGCAACGTGGCGCTTGCTGCTGCTGTCGACTCTTTAGTACCCCGCCGTGTATGCCCCGTAATTTCATGCAGCAGGTCGCCATGGCTCGATGACGACCCAAGAAGGTTGAAGACTAAGGGGCGGAGGTTGCAGTGCTGTTGGCGGTGGTCCCACTAAGGGGGGATACATTAGCGATAAGGGCTCATTATGATGAGTATCAGTGGAAAATCACTCTGAAAAAAAGTCAGTGGGAAATCACTCTGAAAAAAGTCAAGTGTTCCAGTCATGGGTGATTGCTGCTGGAAAGAACCAACCCAGCTTAGCTCTTCAACACTGTAGACAGATTATTAAATCCTATCTGTCTTCAGTCCTGTAGAGCATTTTCCACAGAAAAGTGTGATGAGTGTAATTGGTTCTTTCTGGACAAGGTGTCCTCTACCAGGGCTGGTATATCCTCAAGCGTCCTGTCATCAGTCGACAGTGTCCGGTCTTTGGACAGGGGCACTTTGTATTTATGGGAGGAGTTTAAACTGGTGTTGGCAGAGGATGTCCTCCAGGTAGTTTCTGGACTGCACCCCACCTACTGTACACTGGTACCTGGGCCGACCCAGCTTCTTTTGGAGTGCTGCGGAACACTGGGTCCAATTTTTGTGGAGACTGTCTGGTGTACACTTGAGGAGGGGATCTTTCCCAATGCCTTGAAATGGACGGTGGGAAGGCCTGATGTTCTCACAAATTACAGGCTGTATTGAACCTTACCTTTCTGGGGAAGTTGATTGAGAAGGTAGTGGCACTGCAGTTGGAGCAGCACCTGGAGACATATGACATCTCTGAGCATTTCCAGTCCGGATTCCAGCTTTGTCATAGTACAGAAACTGCCCTGGTCAAGGTGCACCATGATCCACTCCTTGTAAGAGATAATGAACACAGATCCATCTTGGTTCTGCTTGGCCTTTCTTCAGCTTCTGACATGGTGGACCACGGGGTGTTGCTAGTCCATCTGGGGCACTATATAGGACTCACAGGGATGGTGCTACACTGTCTGGAGTCCTACTTATCTGGCACAGTGCAACAGGTGGCACTTGGCTCTTTCATCTCAGGCAGTGCTTTGCTCTACTGTGGTGTGCCTCAGGGGTCAATTTTGGCTCCCATGTTGTTCGCTGTGTACATGCTGCCATTTGGGAAGATCCTTAGACAATATGGCCTGGGTTTTCCTTGTTATGCCGAGGATACCCAGCTGTATGTGTCTTGTGCCCCTGATGACAGGGCAGCCATTTTGGAACTGATTCAGTGTCCTAGGGAAATTCAGGACTGGATGGTGGACAGCTGGCTTAGGCTGAATCCTTCGAAGAAGGAGGTGCTACTGGTGGAGATGGAGTGGCTTGGTTCATCAGCTTCGAGTTGTGATACCTTTTTACCATCTTTGGATGGTGTTACTCTCAAGGCTGTAGATAGGGTGAGGAATCAGGAGGTCATTGTGGACTCCAAGCTGACAGTAGAAGATCAGATGCTGGTTGTTGTCTGCAGTGGCTTTTATCGTCTTCAGAACATCTCCGGAATCAAGACCTTTCTTGAGCCATTTGACCTAGCAACACTGGTGTATGCACTTGTCTTGTCAAGACTGGATTACTGCAACACTCTACACCTGGGGTTATCCGTGAAGTTGTTGTGTCGCTTGCAGCTGGCCCAGAATATGGTGGCCCAGCTGGTTCTTCCCAGTTTGAGCATATCATACCGATTCTCCACGGTTCTGCACTGTCTGTCAGTGTGGTGGCACATCAACTTCAAGGCATGCTTGTTAACTTACAAGGATCTGCACAGTTTGGTTCCTAGCTACCTCAAAGACCTCCTGACTTCACATGTTCCTGGCAGCTTGCTTCAGTTAGCGGATGAGGGACTCTTTTCTGTTCCAAGATCTCATTTAAAATCCTTGGGAGATGTGAGATCTGGAGTGGTGGTCCAGCTTCTCTAGAATGCCCTTCCCCTGGAGGTAAGAGACGCCCTTTCCCTGACCATTTTTAAATCTAAGCTCAAGAGTTACTTGTTTACCATGTGTTTTGGGGCATGATGTTGTTATTTACTTAATACTCTCTTGTGCGTATTTATTATCTGATTTCATTATTTCAGTAAGGGATCCAGAGCCACAAAAGCCCTCAAAAATTGGCTGGATATGACACCTCTTGCTATACTTTGCAGGTCACCATGTTTGGAAAGAAGAGACCCCCCCAGTACCATAATCAAGAGGCCTGCTCTGTCATAACTCTTGTTCAAGTTGTGAAATACACTGAAATAAGTAAGACGTGAACAAAAAACATGAGAAAAATCTGGAAAATTGGAAATTTTACCAAATATGATCTAGAACCTTCACTATTCCTCAGATCGGTCTACAATGTGTACCAGTTATGCACATTGAGGCTATTCACATAAAACAAGTCTCATTGTCATCTTGTCTTTACAGTACGGACCAGTATATGCAATTATTTTAGGAAAATATTTCCAAAATTGCTGATTTTTCCGCTAAAGTTTTGAATAGATTTCATGACGTTTCCTCTGACAAAGTAATCATTGCATTTATATTACATTATACCATATTTCTATCTTCTGCAATGTTTCTGCTTTCATTTAAAAGAAACCTGACTCAAATATCATGATTTATGATGGAGATATTCCATTGTATGTACCCATACCCCCAAATGGACGTGGTTACCAGCCTATCCAGCATTTGCCAGTTTTGACCATATATGCATTTCTAGTTTGATTTCGGTATGTTTTAAATACTTTATATGAGTTTTATGATATTAGTAATCTTCTGCCTATTTAGGGAATGCTCTTAAAGTAATCAATTTGATGCTTTGTGCCAAGTATTTATAATGTGTATTTTTGTATTTTGTGTAGGGGTTTTATGATATTAGTAATCTGCTTATTTAGGGAATGCTCTTAATGTAATCAATTTGATGCTTTGTGCCAAGTATTTATAAAGTGTATTTCTGTATTTTGTGTAGGGGTTTTATGATATTAGTAATCTGCTTATTTAGGGAATGCTCTTAATGTAATCAATTTGATGCTTTGTGCCAAGTATTTATAATGTGTATTTCTGTATTTTGTGTAGGGGTTTTATGATATTAGTAATCTGCTTATTCAGGGAATGCTCTTAATGTAATCAATTTGATGCTTTGTGCCAAGTATTTATAATGTGTATTTCTGTATTTTGTGTAGGGGTTTTATGATATTAGTAATCTGCTTATTCAGGGAATGCTCTTAATGTAATCAATTTGATGCTTTGTGCCAAGTATTTATAATGTGTATTTCTGTATTTTGTGTAGGGGTTTTATGATATTAGTAATCTGCTTATTCAGGGAATGCTCTTAAAGTAATCAATTTGATGCTTTGTGCCAAGTATTTATAATGTGTATTTCTGTATTTCAGATTTATGACTGATCAACCATGGAGCCAGCATTCCATGTCGGCACTAAAAGGCAGCGACCAGGCACAGATTACTCAAGATGCAAAACTCTTTACGAAGACTGACAGAACTTGGATATCCTGCCTTCTTGTATGCAATTCAGACCCATGATGATGATGTCGCTTTCTGACTGGAAAAGGACGAGTTACGTAAAGATGAATTCCTAGTAAAGACCCCAGTAATGCATGCAAGTTGTCGCAACACATACACCAATAAAAAAACTGTTGAACAAAAATGCAGAATTTCAGAACAGGACAATGAGCAAGCAGGTCCATCTGACGTGGTCATGCAATCTTCAAACAACAGCCTATCTGATTACAAGAGTGAATGTTTTGTGTGTGAAAAGGAATGGGGTAAGAGGGGGAACAGGAAACTGTTGATGATTGCAACTGTTGATCGTCAAAAATCCGTGTGGCAAAAAGCTAAAGAACTCAATGACAGTACCATGTTACATAAGTTGCAAGAGTTTGGGGATGAATGCCTAGATCTGATAGCACATAATTTTCGATACCATAGATCATGTCTTAATAACTATATAAATAGAAGAACAGCCATGGAAGGCTGTGACATCTATGATATAGGGTTCTGTTGGCTAATTTCTCAAATTAATATTCCAATGTTTGTCAATGGAATTGTCTTCTATTAAGCAATAATGAACAATGGGGGTTACGTTAATGTTCTAGTTAATCACCCCCTGGGGGTGTAATGTGGCATGAGGTGCAGCCGAGTGCTATATTGCCCCGGGGGTGATTAACTTGAACATTAACGTAACACTCCCAAGTTCATTTTTGCTATTATTATTATAATTGGGTTACGAGTAACTGTAGTTTGAATACATTTGTTATTATGTTTTGCTCTTTTTTGTGTGCAGTAAACAGAAAATAGTCCCTCCGCCATGCTAAATTGCATAGGATTTGACATGTAGGAGATTAACATTAGGCTCTTAGAATGCTGACAACCACCAATCAGATTTCAGCATTCCTGAGACCCTTATAATATCAAACATCCAGGGGCTCACACTAGCTGAGGGGCAGTACAGGAGCTATAGAACACCATTTGCTGTCCCTTAAAAATAAAACTGTACTGTACATACAATGAGTAGACCTTTTTCCTACACCCTTGATCCACGTGGAAGTTAGAGACTGTATGGAGAGTGCCATGCTTCCTCCTACTTTGTAATTTTTCCCTGCTCCCCATGTTGCTTCTGGGAGATGGAGTGAGATTTTGCTTTGCATGCCTTTCCAGGTTAACATATCCCCAATAAACAAATACCCACATGATGTTCCCTTTCACAAACAAACAAAAAAAAAATAAGTTTGATATCTGTAACAAAAGTTGCCAACTGTAGAGAGAGAGTGTAAATGCATCAGCAGCTTCAGTACTGTTTGTGTAGTGTAGTGTGACAGAGTGGTGTCAATTACAGTATAGGACATGCTGCCAGTGTTTTACAGTAAGTGATCCTCTGTTTAAAAAAGTACGTTAACTCTTTTTTTTTTTTAAGTTAAGATAAATGAAATAACTGTAACTGAACTGCTGACTGTACAGAGAGGTAAACGAGCGAATCAGCGGCTTCAGAAGACAGGACGCAAGTGTGAGCAAGTGTTGCTATAGTAATGGTCGCTTATGTTTACGTCTTGCCTTGTGAAGCTGCTGACTGGCTCGCTCACCTCTCTCTACTGTCGGCAGCTTCAGTTATAGTTATTTCACTTATCTTAACTGAAAAAAGGAGTTAACATACTTCTTTAAACAGAGAATCACTTATTGTAAAACACTGGCAGCACACCCTATACTGCAATTGATACAGCTCAGTCAAACTACACTACATGAACGATACTGAAGCCGCCGACGCGGGCACTCTCCTCTGTCTACAGTTGGCAACTTGTTACAGGTATCTAATGTATCTGAACTTAAAAAAAGAAGTTAATAGAGCTTTTTTTAGCAGAAGATGACATATTTTACTTTCTTGGCTCAGTCAGCCTTGCTGTAATGGTGTTCACAGGTTCCAGATGTAGAATGTTGGAAAGGTAACTAGGATCTTAATTTTTAAAATCAGTGCTCATGTAATCAGGCTCTACAAGTATGTTAATAAGGAGATTAATGTAAGGGTCTCAGAATGCTAACGGCCAATCAAATTGCAGTATTACTGAGACCCTTATAATAATATCGCTAAACTTCATGACAGATATCACCAGTGGTTTGAAGATCATGTTGTAGATGATGCAGCATCCTACAGGTCAGCAAGTCTGAAAAGACATCTACTGACATACTATACTAATCCCAGTGGCTGTAGGGTAACCATAGTTCCTCAGAAAGCTACATCAAGTCTCTTGTGTTCAGCACCGTTGAATGTTGGACAGTTGCTTTCTGAAGTCGCCAAGTTAAAGCAAACTATAGAAGAATCAGAATATACAGAAGAAAGTGAAGACGGACCTGATGATACTCAGACTCAAATGGATGCAAATATGTTCAGTTACAATGCAGCAAAATTGATAAGGTCTTAATTGAAAGATTTTGGCAGAGAAGAACCTCAAATGATTATATCAGCTAAAGAGTGCACATTACAAGACCAAGACGTGTGTGAAAAAAACCTGGATGTGTCTTATGAAGCAGCTTCAAAATATGTGGGTACTACTCTCTACAATCATGTGGCTTGAATGCTTACTGATGCTACTCCAGAAGTAGGCAATGATGGGAGAGTTCAGCTAAACCCAAAACAACATGAGTGGGTACTGAATCTTGGACAAAACATATGAGCAGCCATTGCTGGTGTTCCAACATCAAATCATGTTGGTACTGCCCTACACATACTAAAGGCCACCTGGAGCAAGGAGACCATAACCATGCTAAATAGATTTGCAAACAGCATTAGCTGTCAATACGCCCAATGTTATATTGCTACCATGGCAGCAGCTGCTGATGAACAGGAAGCTCAAGATGGGTTTTTATACCCATGAGTCTGAAGTCAGGTCGATTCACACAGTGTGCAACTAACAACCCAGACTTCCATCAGAGTACAAAGGATGGTAAAACTATGCATGGAACACTGCATGCAATATATCATTATGCTAATGAAGGTGAGGATCAACAGTCAATGACTGTTAGGGTGCCCCTAGTTAAAAAACACAAGTCTTCTCACACATATCTTCAACAATTTCAAGCAGGAAAAAACAATCTCACCCTCAAAGACTGCCAGAAGAGTCATTAACTTGCTGGCACGGCAATAGCACCACAGCAAACCAGAGAACCACTTCATTCTGTAGACTGGCTTTGGAATTTAGTGAATATGGGTCCCACACTTTATTTAGATGTCATAGAACAATTAAAATCTGTCACATAGTTCTCCTTTTAGGAATTAGTTACCCAGCAGGAAGTACAGGTGACTGTGATTGAGTATGGGCCTTTCTTTCCAGAACCTCCTGTTAACCCTGATGTGGTCGAAGCATCAGTTAAGTACTGTATGAAAGTCACCCAGAAAATTGGGCTGAAATTCTGCATAATTACATATGACGAAGAAGTCTATGAGATTGCTCTTGGCCTTCAGAAAAAGAAGCCGGAGAAGTATGACAAAGTCATCCTTCATATGGGTGGCTTCCACACTGCACTGAAATTCATGAGGGCAATTGGGTATTTAATGAAAGAAACTAGAATAGAGGATCTCCTTGTTGAAGCAGATATTTGCCTCTGTGGAACTGCCAACAAAATCATGTCAGGCAAAGACTATTAAGCTATGCTGACAGCCCATAGACTAGCTCATGCTGCCATGTATGAAATACACTGGAATGCATTTGAAAGTTGTCTCATTGGAGAATATGACAAAGACATGGCGTGCATGGCATTGATCTCAGAAAGTGTTCAACGACTGAGAGATGCCGTGGATGCCAAGGATGCACAAAATGCAAATGATTCATATGTCTAAAAAACTAGGCTACTGGAAGAAGTAAACACATTAATGAACGAGTTTCATGAAGCAAAGCGCAAATCCCCAACAACAAGGCTCTGGCTTATGTACATGGACACGATTCAGATTCTGAATTGCTATATCCATGCTGAGCAAGCTGGACACTGTGAGCAGCACCTGGCCGAAGTTGAGAAAATGCTTCCATATCTTGTGGCTGCTGGTCATCACAGATATGTTTCCTGCATTCCCCATTACCGGTCTGCTATGAGAGACCTGCCAGTCACAGTGCCAGACATCATTGAAGTGTTCAGATTTGGCAAATTCACTCTGCGGCGAACAGCTGGTAAGTTTAATGGTGCGTGGACCAATATGGCCCTCGAGCAGATGTATAACAAAGATACAAAGACCTAGCTGTTCCATGGCATAACATTGCAGCCTGCCGCTATGGAAAAATACCTGCATTCATTACCAGCACTGACAGCAATCTCTGAACAAACAAAGGTGATGGCTTACCTTCACGGCACTGATGATCACAAACACCATGGAGACTTTGAGTATACAGCACAGAAGGACAGTGCAGCAATTAAAAATGATGAATGTGGTCACTGGCAGAGTGATCAATCCATTCACCTGTGATACCAGTGATCTTCTAAACATTTCTACTGATCTAAAGGCCATATCAAATTACTTCACTGAAGCCAAGGAAAAGGGCATTGCAGCCTTACCCAAAGCACAACAGAGTGGCAGTGAAAAAGTTAAAACTATAGAGCTTCAGACATTCGCGAGTAAAGCCAAAACACCGTCACACATTCAAAAAGCGAAAAAGGTCTATGAAGAGGAGAGCAATGTGGTCAGGAACTTGTATTTTATCTGAGATCTGGATGATGACAAAAAGGTAGAAGCCTTCAGTCACGAATGGCCAAAATATCCCTCGGCTCTTTTTGAGCCATATGCCAACCTTTCCCAAGGCTATGCTGTGTGTAAAGGCAACAAAGCTGATTACCTGGGACATGGTCTGACTACCAGCTATGCAAGATGTGGTATAGAAGAGCTCCAGCAGGCATCAACTTTGGGCAAAGTATTAAAATACTTCTAACTTAATATTTTTCCAGCAAAATCGCATCACTCGGTAGCACTAAGTTATGGCTTCATCCAAATCTACAAAAAACAAACAACATTAATATTTGAGCCTCAGGACAAGGTATATGCAGGAGGGACTGAGGCCCGCATGCGGTCGCAAGCCGCGAACATGGATTCATCATCTGGGAGTAAAGAAACCTCAGAGGTGGCTGCCAAGAATGCTGTACTGGGAATTATATTAAACTTATAGAATGAAATGCGTAATGGCTTTATGAACATCTTGGCCCAAATTTCTCATATTCAAACTGTGCTTACATCCCTGGCCGAGACCTCCAATGCTTATGGGAGCAGACTAGATGACCAGGAAAAAAAGAATTTCTGATTTGGAGGATGCAGTGGCTGATTTATCCAGGGGTAAAATGGTGGAACAGCAAAAGATGGCAGCCCTCTTAGATGAAGCCGAGAACCTTGAAAATAAAGCCAGAAGATCGAATATACATATCATTGGTCTGCCTGAGGGATTGAAGGGTAGGCATGGGGGTCAAGCTGTGCAGAAATGGCTTGTCAAACATCTTGATGTGGAAGTGGGAGGTCAAGACTTTGAAATTCAAAGAGCGCACCGCATAGGACCCCCTCCAAAGCCCAGTGACAGACCCAGGCATTTCTTGATAAAGTACCTGCACTTCCCAGATAGAGAGAAAATGCTCCGGGCAGCTAAGGCAAGGGGCTCAACCAGTCAAAAAGAGCAAAGTGTCTATCTTTCAGAATTTTTCCCCGGGATGTACAGGTGAGAAGGCAGAAATTTACGGGGGTCAAAGCTATCCTTCACCTCTGGGGCTGGGACTTTGCGCTCTTGTATCTGGCCATGGTGAAGGTTATGGTCCTGGGGGAAACACCCCAGATTGTTCAGCTCTCCCACTGATGCAGCGCGCTTTATGAGAGAGACTGAAGGCTCCCCACAGGGGTCGTCTAGCTCCTGGTCTCGGAATGGGACTGAATCATTAAAACAATACACTTTGCTTTTGCTCTCTATGTCAGCTTTCATTGTCCTGAGAAAGGTATCCTTCCTACTATAGAACTGTTGCTGCTAATGAGCTGTTGGCCAACCCGATCATCAGATGTTGAAGGTTCAGGTGAGTCGATATTAAACTATTAATTACACCCCCTGACGAATTTTGAATTGACAGTCGTGCAGACAAAATGGTGGGGCATGTTACAATGGAGCCTGAGGACCACATAGTGAGCCCATTTGTGGGCGGTGACTATTCTTTACTGAGTTGTGGCTGGAGAAGAGGGATGTCACTCTCCCTGTGACATCTTCTCGTGATAGCCCATGCCCTGCCCCTTGTTTGCGGATTCCCCCTCCCCCTTCCCCTCCTTCAGATCCTCCCCATTTGCTAAGGGCTGGCCGCCGCAGCTGAGAACATCTCTTACCTGATGAGATATATTCAGTCTACAAGTCCACTGAGGAGGTGCAGCCAGCCATACAGACTAAATGAGTGCACCTTTTTTCCCTGGGGAGTCCATCTTTAGCCCTCCTGAAACTCCATTTGTGGGACCAACAGGTCATGGATTTAAGAAATTTACAAAAGGGAGGGGAAGGAGGTGTGCCCTGGACCCTGACTGTGGATTAGACATAGACATTGGGACATGCCTCCTTCCCTCCAGATGATGTGCAGTTCAGCCCAGTGATCTGTGCACTGACAAAGAGATGCAGACACGGTTTCCGAAGTGGCGCAGCAAGGGGCTGCAGTGGGATTCAAGAGAGGGAGCCCACCAGACTTGAGATCAGATCCATTCCCCGAGATGTCTAGTGCCTGGGATAACATCAGTTTTGCTGCTCTCACCTCGACCACGGCTGGGGCCATGGGTAGCAGCAGGGCCGGGTGGGCAAGGGAAGGAAGCACAGGAGGAACACACATGCAGAACTGGACACAGGAAGACATTGGGACTTATTCCCGAAATGTGTATGTGTAAATAGAGAACTTCGCTCTCTGGTCAGCGGGGGGGTGAGGGGGCTGGACAGGCCATGACCTGGGGGTGAGGGACCTGTGGGTAGATGGGTGACTCTCCAAGGCTGGGGGGTGCCAAGATCAATAGGGATAAGAAAAGGGGGAGGTGGGGAACATCGGATACCCCCCCTAGGCCTCTAGAAGACTGAACACGGTGGCAGATGGGGGGGGGGAGACATGAGAAGATCTCTCAACTGATGTAAACCTTGCGTGAAGATGTGACCCTAACCCTTGAGGGGTCCCTTGCTCCACACAGGGGTGTTGAGGTTCTGGGTAATGTTGGTGCTGTTACTGGTCATATACATTATTAGAGTAGTGTATATATGAAGGCAGTATAGCGCAGTGGTTTAAGGCTCTGAGTTGCAAACCTGGAGACCTGGGTTTGAATCCACAGCCCCCACTTGCATACTGTGTGACATTGAGAAAGTCACTTAACTTCCTTGTGCTCCCAGGTCACACCTGTAAAACAAGCTTTCAGCTTAGTGTGCCTTTCCTGGTTAAAAAAAAATTAAAAATTAAAGAAATAAATAGAGCACTGAACTGGTCTGATAGTGACAGCCCGTGGCTCTAGATATAGGCAATGTATTATTCAAGGACATTTTCTTGGTTGGTATGGGTGGAAGCTGCACATGTTGGTTATTTGCAGTGATGTGGGAGGGCCAACGCGGGGATTTTTGATGCTAAACAGTTGAGAGGTGTGGCCATAAGAATACAGATTAGTAACACAGGGAGAGGTAAGCAATAAGACAAACCCGAATAAGTTTGGGATATGTGGATACAGCTCTGAGGGTGGGGCAGGGGGCAGCTGGGAGGAAAGAAGGATAGACTGGCCATGTTTGGTGAGGGGCAACAGGGTAAGAGGGAAAGGTTGGAACAGTTCTAGATAGGATAGGGACAACTGAATGATCTTAGCAGGGGAATTTAATGCTACCAGAAAATGGAAAAGGTGTATGATTCTCATCCTTCCCCTGGGCTCACTGAGAAAACGATGGCAGCACAGGCCTGTGCACCACTGGGGAGGACTGGGGGCACGGGGGCCCTGGGAAGGAGCCTCTCTTACCCACCTGGTGAACCCGGTCTGGGGGAAGGATGCATAATATTAAACAATGCCAGATTAAGATTTGATACAAAACAATCTTTGCCATGATTATTAGGTAAACCACATTTCCTTCCCGGCTAGGAGGATGGTGTGGCAAACATTTCATGTGAAGGATGCCAACAGGCAACGTAAAAGCCTAAAATTTGTGGGATGCTACACTGCCAAGACTGTAGTGTGCACAAAGGGGGGGGATTGTTCTCCATGAAGGGAGAAAGGACTGTACAAGGATTCACTGTTGTGTTGTGGTGAAAAAGGTTAAAAAAGCTGTGGTAAAAGTTTCTGTTACTAGGTGTTCGGACTGTTCCAAGCCCCTCAAGTTTGGTAAGTTTAAAAGCAAAAACGAGGCAAGAACTTATAAAGCAATACAGGATACGTGAAACTGTTGTTACACTAGACCAGTACAGTACAGTACAGACATTGACAAGGCAAATGGATAACAAGCTAAATGTATGTTCCTGGAACTTGAATGGAATGAAATGTCATGTCAAGTGAAAAAGAGTTGAGGGTAAAGTGAAGGCCCTGAAGTGAGACATAGTATGTTCCCAAGAAACCCACATGACTGCTAAAGAGGGAGCACACATGTCTAAGAACTGGGGTGGGGAATGGTATGGACCCTACTTCACATCTAAGGCTACAGGAGTGGCAATATGACTGAGGCCCAGATTCCCAGGGGTAGTCACAAAGGTAAAAATTACATGCCTAATATAGATAATGCAGTCTTTTCAACCAACTGTATATGGAAATGGATTTTACTGGTCCGTAGATCTTAAATGGGATTTTAACTGTGTACTAGATATGATCTTGGGGAGGTCCTCAAGATGGGGGGAGGGCAACTGAGCAAAGTGCCACAACATTGGCTGATCTTATGAAGACCCATTGCCTAGCTGGCTCATGGAGGTATCGCAACCCTAGTGGGAGGGAGCACTCTTTTTACTCTCATTTGGCTAAAAGCTATGCCAGGTTGAACCTAACCCTTATCTCCCGAGAACTACTACCATCCTTGAGTTCAGATACCTACAGCCCCATCCCAATATCGGATCACTCCTATGTTATTGCTACCCTAGCCATAGTAGGGGTAGGGGGTACACCAGGGGCCTGGAAACTAGATCCACTACAACTGAAGGACCCTAACTTTCCTACCCTTGTGAGAACCCTGATAAAAAAACTTTTTAATAGATAACTCCTGCACTTGTTTATACAATACTACTAGATAAATGTTATTATTGTAAGCTCTAGATGTTGTACCTACTATCTGTAACCAAGACTTGTTGTACATATTGTCTGTAACAATGAATTGTTGTACTTATTTTATGGATAACTTCTGTGTACACCTCTGTACCCGGGTCACACCTGAAAATGAGCCTCGGCTCAGTGTGCCTTTCCCAGTCACCAAATTTTAAATAAATAAATAAATAAAAAACAAGGGGTGAAACCTCAAACCAGATTAGATGGGATGCCCTCAAGGCGGTGCTTAAAGGGGCATTATATCCTACTCTGCACATATAAAGAAAAATGCAAGTAGACATGTGTTAGAGCTGGAGGCCTCAATTCACACTATGGAAAAGGTCTACAGTACAGCTCCCACCCCAGCTGCATATCAGGAACTCCAAGCGCTTAAATGCAGACAGCACAGCCAGTATTGAAAGGGCTATCTTGCTAACATAGGCTGAGATTTATTTTGATGGGGACAATGGGGGCAAATGGCTAGCATGGCAGCTTAAGAATAGAGCTAATGCTAGAAATGTGGCTCAGATCATAGATGAGGATGGAGCAGTGTTTGAGGAGTACATAATCATAGGGGAGTGCTTTAGAGGTTTCTACGAGGCTCTATATAGATCTGAGGTCAATTCAGAGAGAGGGAAAATAGAGGGGTTCTTGGATAGGGCAGATCTTCCCCAAATATTGGATGACGATAACAGTCTGCTAGAGTCCCCTATCCACTGAAAGGAAATACAAGTGGCCATTGGACAGCTGCTGGGAGGGAAGGCCCCAGGTCCAGATGAATACTGTACAGAGTTTTATAAGATGTTTAAGGAAGAGTTGAAACTACCCCAACAGACATGATAGTAGAGGCGTTTGACAAAGGCACTATACCCCTCCTCTATGAGGTCTGCCACTATAACTATTTTGCCCAAGCCAGGGAAAGATAAAAAAAAATGTGCTTCGTATTGGCCCATTTCCCTCCTCACATCAGATTACAAAATCATGGCCAAACTGCTAGCGGGCAGACTGGAAAAAATCCTCCCCAAAATAATACATAGTGACCAAACGGGATTTATCAAGGGCAGACAGGGTAAACTTAATTTGAGACGTACCCTCAGCATAGTATGGAAATAGGGTAGGGCCAGAGAGGAGAAGGCCTTGGGCATCCTGGCCTTAGACGCCGAAAAAGCATTTGATAGAGTGGAATGGCGGTATCTGTTCTCCACACTGAAGAAATTTGGAATGGGGGACACTGTTATCAAGTGGATTGCATCCCTATATAGCGCCCTTAGTGCAGAAATATTGGTGAATGAAACCTTAACCAGATCTCTCCAGTTGTCCAGGGGAACTAGGCAGGGATGCCCCCTGTCCCCACTGTTATATGTCTTATCTTTGGAGCCCTTCGCTGCAGTACTTTGAGGAGACCCTGACATTGAGTGGATGGTTCGGGGGGACACATCAAAAACTTGCTCTTTTGCAGATGATCTGCTACTGAATCTGAAGGACCTCCAAAAAAGTATCCCCAAACTTCACCACATTCTCACTGAGTATGATGCCCTTTCTGGACATAAAATTAATTGGACCAAAAGCGAGCTGATGTTGTTGGGGGATAACAGAAAGAAGGACACAATGGAGCTTCCTATTGGACTGCGGAGAGTAGACTCACTAAAATACTTGGGTATCATGATCCCAAAAAATCCTTCAGCCTTGTATAAAGAAAATTATACTAACCTCCTCAATGGAATTCGACAGGATTGTGATAAATTGGAGAGGCTTCCAATAAGCTTGAAAGGCGAGTTAATTCAATCAAAATGAATGTGCTACCTAGATGCTAATTTTTTTTTCAAAAATTTACCCGTAAGAGTGTTTGAATATTTTTTCAAACAGCTGGACTCGATACTAAACAGATTTATGTGGAATGGGAAGGTTACAATAAATAAAAATACAATCCTTCAGCTACCAATCAAAAAAGGTGTCCCGGCACTACCAAACTTTAAAAATTATTACTGTGCTGCGTAGATTGCTTTCTTAAGCAAGACTAACTCACCTACAAAGACAGCATGGCTGCAGATAGAGGATGAACACATAGTGGGGGGAGTTCTTCAGGGACTACTGTCTCCTATCACCAGCAGAAAACAGGAAGTTGTTATCCCTCTGTACAGACAGTTGGTGAGACCCCATCTGGAGCTCTGCGTCCAGTTCTGGAGACACCATCTCCGCAAGGACATAGACAGAATGGAGGCAGTCCAGAAGAGGGAAACTAAAATGGTGCAGGGTCTGCAACAGAAGCCATACAAAGACTAAAGGAGCCTAATATGTATACTCTTGAGGAAAGGAGGGAGAGGGGGGACATGATAGCAACTTTCAAGTACCTCAAGGGAATCAACAAAGTCCAAGAGGGTAGCATCTTTCAGAAAAAGAGATATGCAAGAACAAGGGGACACAAGTTGAAGATAGAGGGGTGATGGCTCAGGGGCAGTGTGAGAAAGTATTTTTTCACAGAGGGGGTGGTGGACGCATGGAACGGTCTTCCTGAGGAGGTCGTGAGGTCAAAAACAGTGGGGGAATTCAAGAATGCATGGGACAGACATAAGGCAATTCTGGTGGGGGGTGGGGTAAGAAGAAGTAGGCTGTTGGTTAACTAGGATCTGCAGCTTATCCAGTAGGTAGGGAAATGGGCAGACTAGGTGGGCCAAGCTGTCCTTATCTGCCGGCAAAGTCTATGTTTCTATGTTTCTCTGTTTCCTTCATTGAGGAAACTAACCACTCCCAGCAAAAATAAAAGCCCCTTCACTCAGACCCTGGCTAGGTTATGGGAGGGAGTGCACAAATTTATAGGCCACAGACCATCCACCTCACTTAAGGTTAGCCTCTCCAAGGTTGTTTTTTTTTTGTATATTCCCTTTTTGCTCCCTCCACAGTCCAGGCATCCTTCCGGGTTGCTCACTCGACTAGACCTTCTACTCCCTGCCTGAATCTGTCATCTGCAGGACTCCCCCGACCACCCAGGCAGGCCTAGCCCCCCGGATCACCCTAAGCAGGTCCGCCCTCCCTTGGTGACCTATCTGGAATTAGAGAGGCCTTACCTGGGTGCCGAGTCGGCTGTGGAGTCTCTGCAGTGATGGGCCGGTGGGATGTGGGCCTGTCCCTGGAGCCCCCTTCATCTTCGTGGTGCTGTGGTGGGGGAATTTTCCATTTGTTTATCCCCAGGAGTGTGGCAGAGCAATGACATCAGCGCGGCGCTGCCGCTGACGTCCACCACACTCCTCCCCTCTACTTCAGCTCTAAGCGTAAGTAATGCCTCTGGCTACCATCAGGGGCTGCTACTGTGCCGAATGGGCCCTGAATCCCTCCCTAGAGAGAGGAGAGCAGTTCTCCGGATGCTCCATCCTCTCTCTCTCCCCTGCTGACCCCCAGCACCCGAGCTCGCTCCCGAACTCGGGTCGCCGGCATGACGCTAGGTAAGGTGACCAGTGTCTCAGCCCTCAGCACCACCAGGCTGGACTCTCTCCAAGGGTTTTACAGGATTTAGGGGGTAGAATGTATTCTTGCAACAAGCTATGCACAGATGGCAGAAAAAGAGCATTCAGACTGTGGGAGATATCTATTGTGGAGGGGCATTGATACCTTTCCAGCAACTAGCTGAACAGTGGGACCTCCCTTATTCGGAATTCCTACAATATACTAATTTGAAGTCTCTGATTGTAGGTGTGAACCTGTCGCTGTCCCCTATAGAGGAGACACTGTACAGGTCAAGCCAGGTGCTTCCATTATTTCATCTCTTTACCACCTGTTTCTGGGTGCCTGACCTGAATCGGAGATAAGGGCTAGAAAGAAGCGAAGTGAAGACCTGCAAATACAAGTAAGTGATGCTATGTGGGACAGGGTGGTAAAGAATATTCATGAATGCTCAGTATCAAACAAGCTGAGGAGAATACAGTTAAATTTTGTGTATCAAACCTACTACACACCCACAAGACTGCACAGGTTTACACCAACAAAGTCAGACAAATATTCAAAATGTATGACTCAAACAGGGGATTTTCTGCCCATGGCCTTAACATGCCATGGGGTCTCTCCCTTCTGGAGTGAAGTTCATTCCATCATGCAACACATGCTAGTAACCCCTCTGGTAGGTACCCCGACCGAGCTTATGCTGGGAATTGACCATGAGGCAATATCCCCAGTAGGTGGACAGCCATCCCCTCCACATTACCGTCTATGGCAACTGGCACTGGTCAATGCTAGAAAAACTACAGCTCAACACTGGGCTAGCTCTGCTCCCCCAGTATATCCCACTGGTTAAATAACTTGTTTATGTGCATGAGACTTGAAAGGTACCAGCTGTCAGTCAATGGGCACCGAGACACCATTAACAAAACTTGGAAACCCTTAGTGTCTGTGATTGAAACTGGCCTGGTGCAGGGTTAGGATGGGAAAGGCTGGGAGGTAGTCCCTGGCAGACTACTGGGGAGGCATTTTTACCTGGATAGGTAAACCTGACTACAGAAATGTAGAAGACGGACAGCTGGCCTTTCCTCAGTATAAAAGATGATTGCAATCTATACTACTGATATAAACAAAAAGGTCACAAAGTCATCCGGCCCGCCTGTGCAGTGGCTGGATTTCCGCTTGAGATGCCGACAACCCGGGTTCGGGAACGGACCCAAGGAGTCGGAGGGCTCAGCTAGGGAGAAGGATTGAGCGTCCTATGGACTGCTCTCTTCTCTGGGGAGGATAGTAAGCGTGTCCAGTGCTCGATGGACCCCTAGTGGGCCGGGATCGCGAGCACCGTAGGCACCAGTATCAGTTGAGGGCGGACGTTAGAAGTTATTGCATGTCCCCGCCCCTAGGGCAGCATACACAAAAATCGCTGTCTGCCGAGGATGAAGCCTGTGCCTATGCCTGGCCTCTATGGTTCCCTGCCTCCCTGCCGACCAATTCCAGCCCTGCGGCACCACCGACCCCAAACCCCGCCCTGGAGGGGAAGCCAGGGAGGCAATGTCGATGGTCTGCCAACACCTTCTCCCGTCGTAAATGGGCCAGTTCAGTGCCGTGGCCCCACCCTGTGGGGTAAGCCAGGGGGTATCCGCAGGGGCATGGCAATTAGGGGACGAGACAGACAGTCGGGGCAGGAGCAGAATGTAGGTCGGATGGCACCAAAAACAAAAAAATGTCATAGCTACTATTAAGGATGCTAATGCAATCATGCTGAAATGTCATATCTTGGTCACTATGTATAAATACTGTTTTTGGTGAGCTAATCACAAACCTTTGATGTAATGCTGAAACTATTTTATGTCAATTGTATGTTTCATTGCCTCTTAATAAACAAACAAAAAAAAACCTAAGCTGATTACCTGGCTGCCCTAAAAAGTTACCTTGGTGAACTTTGGCCAGAAGAAGGTAACTTGCCATCTTCAGATGAACCTACTGTACTAGTTGTTGATGCAATGGCATTTGTTCAGCAATACAAAAGCCTTGATAGTTGTACATTTGGTGACTTGCAGGAGAAGTGTATAGATACACTACTTCGAATAAAGCCAGAGAGCTGGAACTGCACCAGCATTGGAGATAGGTATGATGTTAGTCCATCAGTAAGCTTGAAAAGTGAGGAGCTAGAAAAACAGGAAAAGCTTCACCGTGCAAAGAGCAGAACATATGAACTTCGGGAATCCCCGGCCTTCCCCTACTGGAAGACTTCATTGCCAACTCCCAAAACAAGGCCAGTCTCCTTGATTTCCTGGGAGGTGCTTGAGTAAAGCAAACACTCAGCTACCAGAGGGATGTAGATTGATTCTTGGCAGATCGTTCAAGGACCTAGGTCATTCCGTTTTTCTCTCAAAAGACTACATTGTAGCAATTCCTGAATTGTCATGTACAAAACATGAAGAAGCAGATACAAGAATAATCTCCCATATTGCATATTGTGTAAACACACTTGGGCATCGGAGATTATTAGTGACAGCCATGGACACCGATATAATCGTAATGTTCATCTACTGTAGCACTCAGATGGCAGGTCTAGAAGAGCTATGGGTTCAGAAGATGGGTGTGTACCTGCCATGCCACTCGGCAGCAGCTTCTCTTAGCACTATGTGCAACACAGCTGCATCACAACTCACATCAATTGTTCATAGTGCTTACACCTTAAGTGGCTGTGGTACTGTCAGCTATCCTTTCAGAAGAGGGAAGAAGGGTGCTCTAAAAGTTGTCCATGAAAATGCAGGCAACCTTCGTGCATTAGCAGATTCTGGCAAACCTGGAGCAAATCTAGATGCCACTGATGAGGTCATTCCAGCAGCATGTGAGTTCTTCATGAAATTATATTACAGAGACAAGTTCAGTGG
Source organism: Neoceratodus forsteri (assembly GCA_016271365.2). NCBI lineage: Eukaryota > Metazoa > Chordata > Ceratodontiformes > Ceratodontidae > Neoceratodus > Neoceratodus forsteri. Next base: position 147,756,182 of record CM057453.1, on the reverse strand, counting down.
TGGCCTGGATGCACTCCGAGCTCACCTGTATGTGACAACAAAGGGCGACCTACAGACTCTGCCACCAACAGAGGATGCCTTTAGACTTCACATGCTGTGCACTTGGCACCAGATAGCGGTCAGTAAAAGGGCTCACGAGTCAAATCCAGTGCTTTCTGATCCTACATTGTTTGGGTGAACTCTTCAAGAAGGCTGGCTAGTCTGGCATATGATGACAAAGGAATCAAAGCCAAAAGTGGTCGTGCAAACCAAGTACTGCAAAAGCAAAAGAAACAAATGCCAACGAGGCTGTATTTGTGCTAGGGCAAATGTCAAATGTGTTATTGCATGTATGTGCAATGTTGACACCATTGAAATGTAGTCAAGTTCAAATGAGTCTGACTTTGGAAGACAGTGACAGGGATTAAGTGACACTGAAGGTCACATCTATATAAGACTGATGAAAGTCATGAACTTGATGATTAGTATAGCGATGATCTCATATAATTGAAGAAATAGCCATTATCAATGTAATACTAAACAGGAAGTTCTACAGCATTAGATAATAGATTAATAAGTTTTATATATGCAGTTAACTAAATCTTAATTAATCATAATTATTTCCTTAATTCTAAACTACACTCTTTGTATTGAATTTTTAATTTTAACACTGTTTAGTGTGATGCATCCTTGTTTTGATTCATTTTTTTACATCAATGAAACAAAATTAAAAGTTTTTTTTGTGCCTAAATAAATGTTTTATTTACCTGTATGTCTACAAATTTTGACTGGGTCCATTTAGGGGTATGGGTACACAAAATGGAATATCTCAGTCATAAATCATGATATTTGAGTCAGGTGTCTTTTAAATGAAAGCAGAAACATTGTAGAAGATAGAAATAGGATATAATGTAACATAAATGCAATGATTACTTTTTCAGAGGAAAAGCCATGAAGTCTATTCAAACATTTACCCAAAAAATCAGCAATTTGGGAAATATTTTCCTACAATAATTGTACATACTGGTCCATACTGTAAAGATAAGATGACAGTGAGACTTGTTTTATGTGAATAGCCTCAATGCGCATAACTGGTACACATTGTAGACTGATCTGAGCAATTTTGAAGGTTCCAACATACTAACATACTAATTGCCAGCAGATTAGGCCTTACGGTCTATCGAGTCTGCTCGAACATCAGATCCCTAGTTGGGTGCCGAGGCCCTACCCCCTCCCTTGTGTTCCATAAACCCCTATCATCCATCCCCTCCCCCCCCGGGCCAGGCCATCATCTGATACATCCACTTTCTGTGTCTGACCCACCCTCTCTAGAAGCCCTCCACTGTGGATCTCTGAACCAGCTCGCCAGGAAGTGCATTCCAAGGGTCCACCACCCTCTCAGTGAAAAACCTCCTCCTCTTTTCCCCCCTCACCCTTCCACCTTCCAACTTCAAACCATGCCCTCTGGTGATACCTCCCTGCTTTAGTCTAAAGATCCCCTCCATGTTTACCCTATTTATTCCCTTGTGGTACTTGAAGACCTCAATCATGTCCCCTCCTGTCTCTCCTCTCCTCCAATGAAAACAGGCAGAGTTTCCTCAAGTCTGTCCTCATATGTCAAATCCCCTAGTCCTCTATCATATTAGCTGCCCTCCTCTGTACCCTCCAGGAGCTGTATGTCCCTCTTCAAGTGTGGTCTCCAGTACTGCACACAGTACTCAAGGTGTGGTCTAACCAGTCCATTGTACAGCGGCAGAATCACTTCCCTGCTCCTAGAGGTGATCCCCCTTACGATGCATCCCAACATCCTGTTTGCCTTGCTAGCCGCACTCCTGCACTGCTCAGAGTTATTCATACATACATCCACCATGACCCCTAGGTCTTTTTCCTATTGAGGCTCCAGCCTCCTCCCAGTGTACCTGTGTTTGGGGTTTCTTGCCCAAGATGCAACACCTTGCACTTGGTGATATTGAAATTTAATTCCATGTGAGCCCAGCTTCCAGGGTGTCCAGGTCCCTTTGGCCAACCTCCTCTTCCCTCAACTACTGCTCCCATCTTGAGCCATCAGTGAAGAGACTCATTTCACACCCTATACCCTCCCTGATGTCCGATATGTATGCATTAAACAGGATCGACCCAGGACCTGTTCTCTCATGTACCCTTCACTACCGACCTCTAGGGTTCGAGAGCCCTGACTAACACTACCTCTGGGTGCATCCAGCTAGCCAGTTTTCAATCCATCTGACCATCAAAGTGCCTACTCCCAACCCCATCAGTTTCTCCACCAGACCATTGTGGGGAACAGAGTCAAACGCCTTGCTGAAGTCCAAGAATAATACATCCACAGGCTTTCCCCTGTCCAGTTCTGATGTTACCCATTCGTAGAACACCACAAGATTGGTTTGACATGATCTACCTGGCACAAACCCATGTTGCCGACTATCCAGACCTCCCATCTCCTCCAAGTACACACCCGATCATTCCTTTAGTTCTAGATCATGTCTGGTAACATTTCCACTTTTCCAGATTTTTCATTCATGTTGAAGTTACTTCAGTGAATTTCACAACTTTACAAGAGTTGTGACAGAGCAGGCCTCTTGATTATGATACCGGGGCTCTTTCTTCCAAAAATGGTGGCCTGCAAACATAGCAAGAGGTGTCAGGTTCAACCCCATTCAGGAACCCTGGATCCCTGACTAATTTATTGTTTTAATTGTACTATTTTATTTACTTGTTTGCTTCTGTGAGGCGCCCAGAGTCACTGGGATTGGGTGTCATATAAATAAAATTGCCTTGTCTAGGACAGAAAATCTTACCAGAATGATGTTAGTGCATATGTATGACTGTACATGCACACATACTCTAACTAGTGTGTTATACGCTGGATGCAACACAGCTAACATGTAAATGATTAATTCTAGAGTATGTCACATGAATAGCCTATGTAATTCAATATGAATTTTAGGATCTTATGTACACTTATGCCTTGTTTATATTTTTCATCATGCACTATGGTATGTATGGAATAAAATTTGCACGGGACTGTGCCTGTTGTTCCTTTCCAGGGCGCCATTGTAAATGAGATTTTTTTTTTTTTTAACTTTATTCTTTATGCCTCCTTCTCTCCTCCCAGAGCCCACTCCTTCCTTCCTCTCAACTCCTCCATTCCACCTCCGGTTGGATCTGCCCCTAGAGTGCCTCCTTTCCTCCCTCCTGCACAGTGGGGTCTGCCCTCTTATCGGTGGTCCAGATGGTACCGAGAGGCTATCATCTTGGGCTGCCGAGAGGGTTTTTCGCTTTTCCCCGGTTTCCCGGCCTCTGAGACGCTCCACGCTAGGACGTACGTCTCTGAAAGTGGCGGCGTGTTGACGCACACCAAGCCCTCATGCACAGCCGACGCCCTTCTCCCCTGCCCGGACGACGGAGCGGCCCATCTCTCTTGGTCGGTGCTTCCACCGCCGCGGAGAGTGATGCAGACGCGAACGCTGCTCATGTGTCCACCCTGAGGGAGGAGAGCATCCTGGGACGCCGATCTCCTCGCCGCCCCCCCGCAACCCGAGTCTGTTCTCGAACCCGGGTCGCCGGCGTAGCGCGAGGTGTGGCGTCCAGCGCCTCAACCCTCAGCGCCACCGGGCCGGCTGTAAATGAGATGTTTAATCTCCGTTTGGATTTTCCTTGTGAAATATTTTAATGAACAATGTGAATATCTACATCATGGGGGGTATAGTATAATCATTCTGTCTATTTTAAGTACATATTCATTATTTCCTACAGAATGTAAACCAGCTGCTGCAGAAGCTAAAAAAGACAGTTTGGGTTCACCTGCATGCTTGCTTCTCGTGTGAGCCTTCATCTCAGTTTCCTCCATTGTCACAAACTCACAGCTAGTGCAGCAGAGTGAGAACATCCACTGTTCCTTGTCTACATGGAGGGACATGTGGCTGACAAACTGGAAATTCAGCTCCGTCTCAAATCCACAAACGTGACAGCTAAAGGCAAAAACAAACATTACACATCATATCTAAGTAGCATTCAAATGGAACATTTTATATACTGTATTATAAGGGCACAGTAGTGCTCTAATAGTTAGGACTGAGTAGGGTGATTCATGTTAAACCCCTAACTTTGTACCTTAATTGCTTCACTCCAGTTCCATGGAATTGCATGAAATTTTGCATGCATGGTCGGGGGTGGGGGGTCTTTGATTTGGCAAGTTTTGCTCCAGTAGGATATATGGATTCTGAGATATGGATAGTGCTAACAGAGGAAATATTGTAGGTTTTTTTGCTTTTTATTTGCTCTCACCTACAGCCTAGATGGTTTGGAATTTTGTTCTGGAATGTTCAGGGTAGACAAGGCTTGCCCTAGAATGGTGCCTTTCGCTGGTTTGGTGAAAAAATAATAATCCATTCCTTAGTTATAAGGATTTGAAATTTCGGTTCTAAGCACGCTCTGGGTCTTTCAGATGCTTGATACAAAAGAAGAATTTCTGCTCACGAAAGAAGATTCTCATTTCATGAGCTGAAATTCTTCTTTCACGAGGAGAAATTCTTCTTTCATGTGGCGGCCATTTCATTTCTGTTTTTTCTTCCCCTAAAACATTTTCGTCTGAAAACCCATACAAAATTGTGCCCTGGAAAGAAAGCAACACATGTATCAAGCTAAACAGGACCTGTTTAGCTTGATTTCATACTTAGTTTTTCGAAAAAGGACCCCAAAATAGAATTGTGGGACATCCCAAAAATCCTCAGCAAGGCTTGTTTTGTGAGCCGATATTCTAGTTATGGGAGACTCACAAAACAGGTCTCATGAAACAAGAATTTCACTACACGAAACAAGATTTTGGACTTAGTTTTTTTCAGAATATTGTTTTGTGTGCATGCAACTTGTTTTGTGAGTTCACAAAAATCTCATGTAACAAGAAGGTGGGCTCACAATACAAGATTTTGGGATTTTTTTCAGAATTGGGTTTCATTAAAACTAATCTTGTTTCATGAGCAAATGAAAATTTCACAAAACAAGAAGGTGGGCTCATGAAACAAGATTTTGGACTTAGTTTTTTTCACAACAATGTTTCGTGAACAGCCACCTTGTTTCATGAGTTCACAAAATCTCACAAAATCTCGCAAAGCAAGAAGTTGAGTTCATGGAACAAGATTTTAGACTGTTATTTTTCAGAATCTTGTTTCGAGATAGTTTTCTTTGACTGGGTGACAAAGGAATTCGACAAAGGCCATGCTGTGGATCTGCTCTACTTTGACTTCAGAAAGGCTTTGACTCGGTACCTCACAAACAATTGCTCAAGAATATGGAAGACCTGGGTGCAGCTAAACACGAAGTGAACTGGTTGGTAACTGGCTAGAGGGGAGACAGCAAAGGGATGTGGTCAATGGAGTTAAATCAGAAGAGAGGGAGGTTATAAGTGGGGTTCTACAGGAATCGGTCCTGGGTCCGGTGTTCTTCAATATGTTTATTAGTGACACTGGAGAAGGAATCAAGGGCAGGTTGTGTCTCTTCGCAGATATGAAAAAACTATGTGGGAGGGTGGATAGTGATGAAGAAATAAGGGAAATGCAGAGAGACCTACAAAAGCTAGAGGGATGGGCAAAGGTCTGGCAGTTAAAATGCAATGCTAAAAAGTGCAAGGTAAGGCACCTAGGGAAAAGAACCCCAAGGCAGAGTACTGGATGGGAGGACAGAGACTTAGCACTATAGATGAGGAACAGGATCTGGGACTTATCATTAGCAATTCATTTAAGCAATTAAGTCAGTGTAGCAAGGCCTATAGCAAGGCTAACAGGATGCTGGGATATACTGTACTGCATTGGGAGGGGTACTGATAGCAGAAGAAAAGAGGTAATACTTCCCCTCTACAAATCCCTGGTGAGGCCTCACCTAGAGTACTACACCCAGTTCTGGAGTCCTCACCTCAGACAGGATAAGGATAGACTGGAGACAGTGCAGTGCACAGTAACAAAAATGATTCAGGGCCAGCAGGGCAGATCCTATGAGGAGTGCCTCAAGGCACTGAATATGTACTCACTGGAGACCAGAAGGGAGAGGAGAGATATGATAGAGACCTTCAAGTGAATTAACAAAGTGAACTGCGGGTAACTATTTAGCCTGAATACCAATTTACAGTCACATGGACACGAATGGAAATTAACAGGAGGTACGTTCAGAAGGGATGCAAGAAAGTGCTACTTTATGGAAAGAGTGGTGGAACCTTGGAACAGAGTGTCAACTGAGGTGATGGGTGTGAAAACAGTCAGGAGATTCAAGCAGGGCTGGGACATAATGAAGGGAATAGTGGTTACCGGGGCAATAGGACCAGGGAGGAGTATAGAGAGATGGACAGGGAGAGTTAGTACCCTGGAGGAACAGTAGGTTCCAGGGATTATAGGGAATTTGGGCAGACTTTCTGCTATCATTGTCTATATTTCTACATTTCTATATAAGGCATCTTGTTTTGTGAGCTCATGAAATTCTCAAAAAACAAGAAGGTGGGCTCATGAAACAAGATTTTGGACTTAGTTTTTTTCAAAATCTTGTTCATCAGCCAAGAATCTTCTTTCATCACCTTCATGAAACAAGACTGTTGGCTCATGAAACAGAAATATGGGCTCAGCCGGCCTGTGGCACTGAAAGTTGAGGTGCTGGACGCCACACCACATGCTGCACCAGCGACCTGGGTTCGGGAACCAGCCCGGGTCGTCTGGGGGGGAGGGAGGAGCTGGACTAAATTGCCGTTAGGCAGCTCTCCTCTTCAGGGGAGGGTTGAGCACCGGTCTGACCAGCAAAAGGGGTCAGGAGAGGAGGGTGCTGTTTGGTTCTTGGCAGAAACCGTGTCTCCACATGGCTTCCCATCTGGACCTTGGTCCTTCATGCTGGCGCCTTGAGGGGTTGGGGTTAGGGTTTCCCGTAGCTACTTCCATAACCATTGGGAAAAAAAAAACACCCTTGCCGTGCCCTGTGATCCCTTCAAAGGGGGATGGAGCGGAAGGTTGGTACACCGCCACTGAACCTCGCCGGCAGTCGGGGAAAAATGTCCCCATAAAAAAAAAAAGAAATATGAGCTCACCAAAAAAGAATTTCTTTATTTTGAAAGATTAAAGACTTCTGCTCATAGCTGTGCTCTTTTTGCCTATTTCACAACCACATTTTTAACATGTGCTTTTTATAACCCTACCTCACGAACCACTGTGGAAACATATTTGACACATGATCAAAAAGGTACATCTGTAGACACATGGAAGTGCAAGGCCCAGAAGGCCCTGTGCTTCCATGCCCACACGCACTCCTCAGCTGGTGCATGGCCCAGAGGGTCCTGTGTGTCTGCATCTGTAGCCACAAGGAACTGCAAAGCCCAGAGGATCCTGTGCTTCTGCAGCATGATGGACTACACATCTGGCATATTGTCTGCATCTATAGATGCCTCTGGGCCCAGACAGATGTGTTTACGCAGGGCCCATCGGGACCTACGTGAATGAGGATATGATTTTAGTATCTCAAAAAGAAAGGAAATTCGTTGCTAAAAACTGCGTTCATACACCAGTTAGAGTTCAGCTTAGAGCCACAAAAGTAGGAAAATGTGGCATTAGGGCCCTAACTCCCCACTGCCATCCCTCAAGCAGCAAAAGGAAAATAAATTCGGGTTTTGGGCCTCTTGGGTCTTGGCAAATCAATGATGGGGTTTTCCTTGGGGTTGTCGACCCTAGTGCTCCACAACAGCCCATAGCCTCCTGTCCGAAGCACAAGGGGTAGCTGCAGCCTACTGCCTCATACTGATACACTCTTCAAAGATACAGAAGTATGTCTCGCCACTCTTGCCCCATTTTGCAAACATCTGTCGTAGTTTTCTTCATGCAGAACGCTGAGGAACCTGCCTGAACAAAACAGATAACATCTGACCTTCTTTGCTCAGGGGAGGAGGCAAGCATTAGGGTTGACAACCCCAAGGAAGATCCCACCACTGATTCGCCAAGACTCAGGAGACCCAAAACCCAATTTTTTTTTCCTTTTGCTGCTTGGGGGATGGGAGTGAGGAGTTAGGGCCCTACAGCAACATTTCCCTAGTTTTGTGGCTTTAAGCTGAACCCTAACTGGAGACCCAAAACCTTAATAATTTTTTTCTTTTTGCTGCTTGGGGGGTTGGGGTGGGGAGTCAGGGTTGGAAACCCTAATGCCACATTTTCCTACTTTTGATGCTTCAAGTTGAACCCTAAGTGGTGCATTAACACTGTACATAATATGCAGTGTAATCGTACTGTGACATGGGGCTATCTGTGATATCAAAATTTATTTTATGAGCTGGCCTGGTGGCGCTGAGGGTTGAGGCGCTGCACGCCACACCTCACTCCATGCTGGCAAACTGGTTTGGGAACGAGCCAGTGTCGTCCGGGTTTGGCAGGGGAAGAGACAGATTGAGCATCCATTAAACTGCTCTCCGTCTCCAAGGGGGTATCATGCCTTGGTGCCTTAGCAACCTCTAGTGACGGCTGGGGGCAAAGCAGGGCTAGCAGACAAATGGAGGGATCTGCTGTGGTCGACGCAGGAGAAAGGAGTGTGTGCGGTAGCTCACGCGCTCCTGTCCATTGGCATCACTGCATGTCAGGCACAAGAGGAGAACACAGAAAATGGGCTCCAGTCGCGGCTGCATGATTGCCGTCTTCATGGGGATTGCTCGGGCAAGAAATGTGGCACTAGATCCAGTCTGGGTGGATGAGCATTGGGGGGCTCTCCACCTCCCTGCCGTGGGTGGTAATCCGTGAGAGTATGCTGCGTCCCGAGCCGAGGGATCCTCGAGACGGTGGCCAGAATCCCTGGAGGTAGCCTGGACGTGATAAGGTAGGCAGACTGATCGCCCGGGGAGAAAAAGTATAGTTAAAAAAAAAAAATGTATTTTATGGGTGCTGCTGGCCACTGACCTCATGGGAGACGAAGCCACGAGTGAAGTCAATATGGGTCAAGCAGTGCAAGGTTGCTCATCTGTAATCGTTGTTCTAGGAGAGACATATGGTTCACATCCAAACACTGGGCCCTATGCACCATGCGGGCGGGAGTATGTGGAAAACACACGTACCCCACCCACATAGCTGCGTATGATGTCAGGACAGGTGCGACATGCCGGTATGCACAACCGGTGCCCACCTATCCGCGGCTCCTCCCCACCAGTGTGCAGGTGCGCGGTAGAGTGTTCTGTGGACCAGGCGCACATCCAATAGGATGCCTGAACCTGGTCCAACATTGGATCTCTTGCACTTGCAGGGCGCGGATGTTGGTCGGTGGCGTGCTGAGCGCCAGTGGCACAGGGGTGGTGGGTGCCCATTCAGCCGTCCCGGTTCTCCCCGTGGCCCCACTGGCTGGGGCGGCATGTTGTGGGGGTCTGGAGTAACCTGACATACTCATCACAACCCACGGAGGCATCCTGGGGGTGGCATGTAACCCATACAGCTGGGGTCTGCCTGGCTTATGGTATGACCCCTGTGCCCAGCACTCTGCACCTTTGTGAATGGCGTGGAGTGCAGGCACGCCCGGCGGCGCCTGCTGTCTGTGCAGCAGGGGGGATCAAAGCATACCTGTCCCACTCCCCCCCAGTGAATGCCGCACAGGGTCCGCGGGACCCCGCTACATGGCATTCAGACTTAGCTATGCCAATGTGCCCGGGTTACGTGGCACGTTGGCATAGCGCATAGGGCCCATTGACAGTTCTTCTTTTAGAGCTGTTTCACTGGAACGTCTTTAAGAAAAACTCCTCCCACCACCTGGATGGTATATCCCTCGGCTCAGCCCCATGATGTCAGACCTTGCACGCTAGAAGCAGGGATCCCTGTGCCACTTGCTAGGGGAAGTTGGGTGGGTGGTGCAGATGTGAACCATATATCACTCCTAGAACTATGGTTATAGGCGAGTAACCTATTTTTCTAGGGACATGGATATGGTTCACATATTCACAAATTGGCAGAATTCCAGCAGTTTTCTAGGAGAAAGGGGCAAGGCACACACCCCTACTTGGCAAACAGAGACTGGAGAACAGAGGACCCAAAAGCAGCATCCCGGTGAGATTCAAGGTCGATGCTGTAAAGGGAGATGAAGGTGTGTGACTTCCAGGTGACAGCCCTGCAGATTTCCTGAATGAGATGTCCCTGAAATCAGCCAGCGAGGCAGTGGTATGTCTGGTGGAATGAGCCCTGAGCCCTACAGGAGGCTCCCTACCAGACAGCCTATAGCAGAGGTCAATGCAGGAAGTAATCCATCTGCCAATCATCCACTTAGTTGCCAGTCTGCTAGGTGTGACTTCAGCAAAAGTAACAAAGAGCTGGCAGGTCTCACTCTGCACTCCAGATGAGCATTTCACATAGTAGGCGAGCACTCGCTGCAGGTCCAAAGAATGGAGCCGACATTCAGCCTCTGAAGATGGGTTGGTGAAGTAAACTGGAAGGTTCATGACCTGGCTAAGGTGGAACTTTGATACAACTTTTGGGGAAGAACTTTGGGTGGGGGCGAGGGACTACTTTGTCCCTATCAAAGACCAGACAAGGAGTCTCCATTGAGAGCACAAGGAGCTCACTAATCCTTCTGGCTGATGTGATGGCCATCAAGAAGGCTGTCTTGCATGACAGGTGTAATATCTCACACCTGTGCACAGGTTCAAAAAGCCTGCCCATGAGCAATGCCAATACCAGCAGTAAGTCCTAAGGTGGTGGTGGCTCATGCATCAGCAGGGACAAGGGGTCAATGCTCTTAAAGAACTGGTGACCACCTTCTCCTGCGCCACTGTCAGAATACCAGCTCATGCCCGGTATGCAGAGAGGGCTCCCAGGTGCACCTGTAGGGTGTCAAACACAGTTCCAGCTGGAACAAGTGCCAGAGGTATTCCAAGATGCTAGCCACAGGGCAGGCCAGGGGATCAAGCTCCTGGCCCTGACACCAAAAGAAATAACACTTCCATCTGAAGGCATAACACTGGCATGTCGACTCTTTTCGAGAAGTATCCACAACGTGGAGAACATTCTCTGAAAGCCCCACAGCCATTTCCTGATGGCCTTACTCCCTTTTGCCCCATCCCTGTCCTTCTTGCCTTTGTCACTTTCTCCATTTACCCCTGCCCTTCTCCCTATTGACACCTCTATGTTGGTGTTTGCCACACTTACTACCGTGATTATTTGGGGGGGGGGGGGCTAGGATTTCCCTGCTCCTTTCCAGTGCCTCCCCCCTTGGCTAGTTTAAAAGCTTGCCAATGAAGCATTTAAACCTATCACCTAGGATCCTGGTTCCCCTCCCGGATAGATGCAGCCCATCATGCCAATATAGGCTTGCATCACTCCAGGTGGACCCCCAGTCCCCAATGAAGCCAAATCCCTGAGCTCCACACCAGTTTTTCAACCACTGATTGAATCCCATGGTGCGGAACACCCTAGCCTCCTATGCCATAGATGGGCAGCACTCCTAGAAGGTTACCGTATGGCTATACTTGACTAAGGCCCTCCCTAATTCCATAAACTCTTCCTGCACTTCTTTAATCCTCTCTAGCCAGGTCATTTGTCCCTAGGTGGACAATGACACCCAGCTCCCTCCCCTGTGCAGCTGCTCCGCAATCCTGAGGATTCGCCTCTGTCCCTCCAAGCCATGGCGCAGGCAGGCACCTCACCTCCTCTCCCTTCCTCCCCAGTTCTACCTTCCTAACAATGGAGTCCCCACCAGGAGTTGTTTCTTCCCTGCAGGGTCCCCTGCCACCCTCCTGTGGGTCTCCTTTGTGGAGGTTCCCAGCATCCTCCTTGGTCTCCACTGCGGGTGCCTCCATAGAGGAACCACACTTTGCCAGAATGGCATAGGAATTGTGGAGAGGTACAACTGGAGGGATGCGCCTCTGTTCCACCACCCTCACCCTCCCTGAGCCCACTGTGGTCCAACCGCTCCTCTTTCTTGGCAACCTCTGAGGCAACGGCAGAGGCACTGGTGGTCCCTGGATGGAAGAGGAGGTCCCACAAATCCTGGCCAACTCAGCCTGTAGATGAGCAACCTCCTCCCTCAGCCCAGAGAGGTGCCTGCAGATGGGACAACACCGCATCCTCCAGAATGTCTCCTGAAGACTGCTGCTCCACAGCCACTGCACTACACCACTCCAATCATGTCTTATTTCTGGCCCTTAACTGTTTGGAATCCTTACTCTTTCCTCTGTTTTTTCTCTCTCTCTTACTTTCTGCCTGTGTGCCCTTTAAGCTCCTGATTGTCCTGTTCTGAGACAAGAATATCCTATATTTCTCAGTAGACCAGTTACTTGCTCAGAGGCAGACCTCCAGCAGCTAGAGGGGGCCGGAGAGCTACTCTTGCCCTTCTAGGATGGTGGTTCTGTGATCACTCACTTCCTGCTCCCAATCAGGAAGTTCCTGTTGTCAGTCAAATCCTGTGCCTATAAAAATAGAACTAGCTTTGGGTGGGGGGGGCAGAGGGCAATATAGTCCCAGCAGAGGAGTTCAGTCACACAGCAGTCCTTTCTCCTGGTGTCTTCTGCCAAGCTATTAGCAGAATCTTTCTAAGGCAGTGTTTAAATGTAGCTTCCTTCTAGCTAAGCCACTCCCCCTACTTACTAGATCTTTCTACAAGTAATTTAAACCTCACAACAGTTAAGTCCTTTCAATCACCTGAGATTTACACCTAAATAACTGTTCAGATACCCATTCAGCTAAACCAAACACACACTTTTTTTTGTTTTGTATGTTAGTTTTTTTTTTACCCTAAATTAAAGGTCCAAGTACAAAAGTTCTTCTACTGTAGTCCCAGCAGAGAAGTTCAGTCACACAGCAGTCCTTTCTCCTGGTGTCTTCTGCCAAGCAAGATTGAACATGTTCGTGGTGTTGCTCGTCGGAACCTGCACAACCTGATCCCTGACTAGAGGAGCAAATTCCATCAGAGCTAGCCACACTGCACAGAGCTCCAGCAAGCTGATGTGGTGACGGGACTTCCTGGGTGACCATAACCCATGGGTCTTGTAGTCTCCCAGGTGCACTCCCCATCCCACCAAAGATTCATACATCTTTAGGGTGATGGCTGGTTCTGGGCAGACAAATGGGACTCCTCCCTCCATATGTTCTGGGATCAGACACCATTGGATGGCATCCCACATCGGCTGGGTCACTGTGACCAGCAGGTCCTGGTGTCCTAAATGTTACAACCACTGATGGCCCAACTCCCACTGTAGGTAGTGCATCTGCCAGCAAGCCCACCAGACAATGCTGGAGCAAGGTGCCATTTACCCCAGCAGCCTTAGGAAGTCCCAGGCAGGGCACAAGCACCCAACCTGAAATGATTGGGCAAAGGATGTAAGATTCAATGCCCTGTTCACTGGGAGGCGATCCTCAGCCCATAGGGAATCTAGTTCACACCAATGAAGTGACTCACCTGTGAGGGGATCAGATTGGACTTGGCCTGGTTGACCAAGAGATCCAAGTCTCTGCAGGTCTGGAGTTTTTCATGGCTCAACTATCAGCCAGTCATCCAGGAAGGGATAAACCCTGATGCCCTGGAGCCACAGGAAGGCTGCCACCACTGTGATGCACTTGGTGAAGACCCTGAGTGCCAAGGAGAGGCTGAATGGCATGACCTGGAACTGCTGGAACTGACAGAACACCCCTCCTACATGGAACTGGAGGTACCGCCAGTGGGACGGAGGGACTGGGACATGGAAGAATGTATCCTGGAAGTCCAGGAAGCAGAACCACATGCCTTGCTCCAGAGATGGCATAATCTGGTTCAGCATGACCATCCTGAACTTGCACTACCTTAGAAACTGGTTCAGATCATGAAGATCTAGTATGGGGTGCCAGCACCCCATCTGTTTCGGGACCAGGAAGTACTTGGACACATACCCCTAACTTGCTAGGGCATCTGGGACACGGGTTAGTGTTCCTTTTGTAAGTAGCTGAGCAACATCTTCTCTGAGGGTGGAATGCATGTCTTGCGACACCAAGGACTCCCTTAGAGCGTGGGCTCGGTAGGGTGGAAAGGTCTCAAAATCGAGAGACAACTGACAACCACCTCAAGAACCCATTTGTTTGTGGTAATGATGGACCACTGAGGCCAGAAGTGGCAAAGCCGAGCCCCCCCCTCCACGCCAGGAGCTGAGTCACGGACTGGACAGGTGGGAGGTGAACACCCCCCAGACCCATCATGGGGCAGTTTTGGAGGGGGCACCAGCCACTGAAGCCAGAGGGGCACCACTTCCCCTTACCCCAGCTTTTTTGTGGGCTCCTGGCCAGAAAACATGGCTTTTGGGTGCCAGGGTTGGAATCGCCCCCGGTGGGGCTGTTGCTGCCGGGACCGCTGTGGCTGGAAGGGTTGAAACTGAAAGGCTTTCTTCATTTGTTTTTGGCCTTTCTGATCCTTCTGGGATGAATCCACAGAATATAGGGCGGCACTGGACTTCTCAATCCTCTTGAGATGCCGATCCACCACCCGGCCAAAGAGGTTGGTGCCAAAGAAGGGGACACTGGCCAACTTGTGCCCGAGTGTCCGCCATGAAGGTGGAGATCCTCAGCCAGGCCCTGCGATGCATTGGGATGGCTGCTGCCATGGTACGGGTGCAAGAGTTGCCAATATCCAAGGCCATCTGGGGCTGGTGCTTAGTTAGCACTTGATCTTGGTCTCGGATGACCTCTACCAGGAGCTGCTTGTTGACAGGCAGGTAAGACAGGATGGTGTTGAGCACTCCCAGCAGGGAGTGATCAAAGTGGGCCATCATCAAAGTGTATCTCGCCTGATAGAGACCAAGGGAGGACATGGTGTAGATCTCCTTGGCCATGTGGTCAAGCTTCTTTGACTCCTTGTTGAGGGGCTTGTCCAGGTCCCCAGTATTCATGGACTTCTGAAAAATGGAATCAGAGACCAGATCCTAGGCCAAAGAGTGGTCAGACAATCCAGGCAGAGAGCTGGTAGGGATCGCATACTTGCGGACCATACAGAGGCAGGGTGTTGGGCAGGAAGCTGGATGCTGCCAAAGCTATGGAGCCTGTCCCAGAATGGCCTTAGAAATTGGGAAAGGAAAAACCAGGGGATTTTTCCTTATCCAAGATGTCAGCCCTCTTCTGAACTGGTTCAAAAGGAACTTCCACAGACTCCAACATCAGTTGGAGGAGTGCTCCAAAAGACACCAGCCCATGGTCAATGGTCAGTTCCTTGACCGACTCCCAGTCAGATGCGTCCTCGAAAACTGCATGGAGGATGCATCGGAGCCATCTCAAGACTCTTCAAAGACAGCCCATGGCCACTTACTGCCATAGAACACACTGGAATCATCAGAGTAGGAAATGTTCACTGACAACTGGCCTGGCGCCTGGACAGGAATCCTTTGCAGGAGCCCCCCACATGAGTTGCTGTGGAGTCAGTTCCACCAACAAAGATGGAGAGGTGTGTCAGGGATAACTGTCTTGGATGGGCCAGCACGGGTCTGACTGGCATCGGCCAGTTAACCATAGGGGTTGAGGGTAGAGCACTACCCGGTCCCGCCAAGCCCCAATGCTGCCAGAGCTCCTTGTATCGCTGTCGCATCCGCTGGAGGAGCCTCTCCCCATCCGAAGATGAAGAAGACAAGAAGCATCGATGGCAATGCCTCACGGTCCAGCAGGATTGAGAATTTGAGGAGTCCCTCAATCTCGACCTGTACCTTGATCTCTGCCATTGACCCAGGGGCTGATGTTGAGGAGATGCAACCGGGTTTGTGGTGTAATACACTGGCACCAGGTTTGGCTGCATGACCACTGGTGGAGGCTGATCCCGAGCAGGCACAGCTGGGGATACTGATGCTTCATGTCCTCCTGGGAGAGTACTGGGATCGCTTGGGTCTTGGAGATCGATTCATTGTCAACCCTCTCCGACAACAGGTCGACAGGGTTGGGAAAAACTGGGGTACTGTGGAGCTAGCAACTTTTCCCTTGGCCAAACGGGGCTCGGCCAAAGCCAAGCCCTTGACAACCACTGAGCAGCTGGGGGAGTTGAGGGAGTGGCAGGGGTGTGCTCTCTTCTGGTCCCATGACTGGTGGCTTTTCTTAATCTTGTGCTTCTTACTGTGGTGGGCAGGGCCCACACCAAAGGTCTTAAGCGCCTGACACATACCATGGAATTTATCTGTGAAAGACCCTCCAACACCGGCCCATGCTGGGAGCAGTGCTGAGGCCTAAGCTGCCACCTCTTTGATTGCTGTTAGCTGTGCTGCAGACCATCCCACAGTGGCAGCTGCCTTGTTACCACTCTGGGCCCATAATTTTGGGTTTCAGTTGGCCAGCTAGCTGAGGGGAATGCGAGCCTTCTTGTCTTCGAGCAAGGACAGGAGCATCATTTGGGAGAGGCTACAACCAGCAGTGTCATGTGTTGAACCAGGGCAATACAGGCACGACACGTGTGGGTCGGTCAGTGTTATCTTCTGCCAGCACGTGACATACTGTTTGAAGCCAGGCATGGGCTTCACTTCCTCGTGTTCCATGTTGATGATTGGAGGTTGAGAATGGAACTGAGGAATATACAAAATGGTTTAGAAAAGAAGAAAAGTTACTAAATTTCCAAGTGGCACACTTACCAGGTCTTACAAGATGTGGAGCTGTTAAGGAGGAGACCAAACTTTTCCAACAGAAAGGGAGATCTGATGTCATGGGGTGGAACTGAGGGATATACCACCCAGTGGTGGGAGGAGCTTTACCTGAAGATGTTCTGGTGAAACAGCATTTAGGAAGAACTGCCAATGTGTGGATATGTGAACCATATCCACATCCCTAGAACATATATTTTTTATATCAGAGGTAAACGTGTCATATATGATGTATACAACAGTTTTTTTTATTTATTTATTGTTTTACTGTTGTTCTCTTGGATGTCCAGTTCATGCTCATTTATATTTTTTCCTTTGTCTGTGAGAGTGGTGCATGCTTATGGATTTTAGGAAACTGTGTATCAAGGCTGTAAAAATAGCAATACATTTAATCTCCCACCCAACACACATACATTGGTTCACACCACTCACACACAATCTTTTTCAAGTAGTAGGCTTATGTTTTAGATGCACATATTTATTACAAAACACAGGCTTGCATTAGGGGTGGGTGTTTGTTGGATCATGTGAAAGGATCTGTAGTCAAGCTCCTTGTGTACCTATGAGCTTGCAGGAACAGTGGGTGGAATGGGATATTGCAGATAACAGCCCATCTACTGGCCCCAGAGGCAAGTATGCTACCTACTAAGCCACTGCCATAACTATAATTATCATCTGTATCTTGCATAATTATCTAAACACACACACACATATGAATATAATATAATACAATGTAATACATTTTATTTATTTGAAATTGGTAACCGGGAAAGGCACACTGAGCCAAGGCTCATTTCCAGGTGTGACTTGAGGGAGAATTTAGTTTAGTTTATTGTTCTAGGAATTATTACCTTTGAGCCAATGGCTCTTTTACAAAGGTTCCACGTCATCAATGTACAAACAAACAAGACATGTTAGATAGAATGGTCAGCAAATTATAAAGGTTTCAGTAAGCCAGTATAATACAGTACATCACAGGAAAAAAACAAAACATTGGAGGAATGACCACAGTGGGAAGGATAGGAGGAGATATGGAGAGGGGAGCAGACTTAGAGTAGTTAGAGGTACTCAGATGCCTTTGTCAAGAAAGGAGCAGAGGAGCAGGATGAAAAACAGTAAAAACAGCCATGAGGGAAGAATCATTAGTCAAGGCAGTCACAGGAGCTAGAGGCTGAGAGGTGAGAGTAAAGCATAGATTTGAAAGCTCCTAGTGACGTGGAGGATGTAATGAGTGAGCTCAGGGCATTGTACCAGCTGGGGGCATGATAGGCAAAAGATCTTTGGCCCTGTGTGGTCCGGCATCTGGGGACCTGCAGAGGCTGGTGTTCCGATCTTCTGGTGGGATGGATGCTGGTATACGGGCAAAGTAGGTCTTGGATACACAGCGGAGTGCGGCCCAAGATAGATTTTTTCGCCATAAAGCATGTGAGATACTTTATGTGATTTGAGAGTTGCAGCCATCCTGTTTCAGTGTAGAGCTCACATGTATGAGTACGTCTTTGCGCTCCAGTGAGCAGCCGACAGGCCTTGTTTAGGGTGGTTGTGATGCACCTTAGTGGCGGGCGTAGTGGCAGAGCCATAGATAATTAAGCCATAGTCTATGCTTGAGATGACAGGCTTTGGATAGCAATCCTCAGCGCGCTTGGGTAAGGAATTGCCGGTTTGAACAGGATACCAATGCGCTGGTTCACCGTTTTCGCTGTGTTATCAATGTGGGTCGCAAAGGTAAGACCTTGATCAAAGGTGATTCCAAGGTATTTAAATGTTCACACTTGTTCAAGGGTATTTCCTGGGTATGTTTTGACAGTAAGTGGAATTTGTCTTTTTCTGTTTTGTGGACTGGAGAAAAGCATGGATTTTTTTTTGTGTGTGATTTAGGACCAGCTTGTGATCTAGGAACCACTTTTCAACATTGGAGAAAGCAAGTTGCAGGCTCTGGAGTAAGGGTTTCGGGTCCTTATGAGAGGAGAGAATCACTGCATCGTCAGCATAAAGGATTATTTGTTCCGGGCAGGATTTGGGGAGAGAGTTTGGGAAAAGGCTGAAGAGGAGGGGGCTAGGATTGACCCCTGTGGAACACCTGAGAGGACTGGTTTTGAGTCTGAGAGAACTTCTGAGATTTTACTGATTGAGAGCGCTAACAGGTAACTTTTAACCCAGGCACCTGGTCCTTCTGAGAGCCCAAGACTGTGTAGTTGTGTGATAAGTGTTGGAGAACAGTGTCAACCGCTTTTGTTAGGTAAATGAAAACAGCTCCGGTTTGATATCCTTTGTCCAAGGCAGCGTGAATTTCACCTGAGAATTCCAGTAGGGCAGTCGACGTACTGTGTCCTTTCCTAAATCCATGTTGCTGCAAGCAGAGTATGTTATACTTATGCAGGTAGTCTGAGAGTTGGTCAACCACAATGCATTCGAGGGCCTTGGAGAGGGGTGGAAGTATAGATATAGGCCGATAGTTTCCTGGTAGGGACTTGTCACCACTTTTGAACACTGGTGTGACTATAGCAGACTTCCATTTGCTGGGAAATTGACTAAGGCAGAGGGAGAGATTGAAAATTTTGGTGAGTGGATGCACCACCTCTTCCAGGGTAAGGGACAGAATTTTAAGATCAATAGTATCACTGCTTGCTCTGGATTTAGAGATAGCCTTTTTTATATATTTGTAGACTTCATGTGCCTTAACTATTCTGAAGTGGAAAAGCGGTTGGTCAGGTGAGGCAGTAGGAGATGTTGGTTTTGGCGAGTCCGTGTCACAGAAGAAGTCCGGTGGGAAGACCCCACTGAGGTCAGTGAAAGTTTTATTTAAGGTCTTTGCCATGACCATTGGGTCTAGAGTAGTGGTTCCATCGACAGTCATTAAAGTGGGAGAGGATTTGGACTGCTTACCCGTGATATTTCTGATGTTGTCCCAGAATGATCTCCCGTCACCCCAGGAGTTTGCGAGGGCATTTTTGAAATAGGAGCTCTTCATTAGTTGGGGAAGGGGAAGAGGAGTACAGAAAGAAAGGAAGAAAATCACAGAAACATACTATGCTGGGAGAAAAGGACCCAGAGGTCCATCCAGTCTGCCCATTCCCACACAGCTGCATGCCAGACTGGATTTGGAGATCCGTTAACCCTACTGGACAACTGTCATCCCCTTTCCCAGGTATCCCTTCTCCTGCTAGTGGTCCCCATCCACCCATGTTTAAACCCCGATACAGTCTTGGCTTCAACCACCTCTCTGTGCAGTCTATTGCATTTGCCCACCACCCGCTCTGTGAAGACGAACTTCCTCTTGTTCCTTCTACATCCCCCCCACCAGTCTACACCATATCCTCTAGTTACGGTGCCCTTGTTCCGCATGAACAAGTTCTTACAATCTACTCTGTTGATTCCTTGTACGGACTTGTATTTCATAATCATATCCATGCTCTCCAGCATATACATGTGACTGTCTGCCAACCTTTCCTCATAGAACCTCCCCTGCTGCCCCTGGATCATCTCTGTTGCCCTCCTTTGTATGGTCTCTATACAGTCCTAGTCTTTTTTTGAGGTCTGGACTCCTGAACCGCACAGCTCTCCAGGTGCAACCTTACCAGGGACCTGTACAGAGGCAGTATCACCTCCTTTCTCTAATCAAATCCCCCTCCTATACATCCAACATCCTGTTTGCCTTCCCTTAAGCTTTGTTGCACTATGCAGTGGACTTGGGGCTGTCACTAATGATGACCCTAAGGTCACGCTGCTCAGTTGTCTGCACCACCCTTTCACCCTCCATCCAGTAGTCTGCTTTAGTGTTTTTTTTTCTACCAATATGCATCACTATGCACATTTCTGCATTAAACTTTTTAAACCCTGCCTCCCACATACTACTTCTTGTCTGCAGTATGCATGACTTCACAAATACTCACTGCTAGAAGAAACAAGCATTTTTCAGTACTGGATGTTCACCACTGGTATAGAAGCCCTGGGGTACTAGATGTGCTGTGGTGCACTTTGTGGCTTATGTATTAGCAAATTTAGGAGCCTGCGTTCGTAAATTTCAACACAGCCTCATAACTTTGTGTTTTGTTTTGTTTTATATTTCTCCCCCAAAATAATAGCCTTCTTATGACCCCACCTCATGAACATGTGCAAAGAAAATTTTCAACTCCTGCCTGAAAGGTTATTTCGCGCAGCGACTGCAAAATCATTTTTCGGGATGCAAAACACATTTTTTACCGGGATCTGAAAAATGACTGCTATCACATTCATGAGGTGCTGTAAAGACATGGCTATGTTGAAAATTTGGGGTAAAAATATTGAAAATTACCAAAGTTATGAGCCTGCATTCACAAAACTCAACGCAGACTCGTAACTTTGTTATTTTTTAATATTTTTACACCAAATTTTAAGCCTTCTTATGACCCCACCTTGGGAACAAGGGCAGAGAAAATTTGCAATTCCTGCCCGAAAGGTGATTTTGCGCAGAAACTGCGAAATCACCTTTCGGGACAGACTTGCCTATTTTCACAGCAATTGTTCATGAGGTGGGGTCCCAAAAAAAGCATGTTGAAAATTTGTGGCAAAAATGGCCAAGTTATGCCACTAAGTTCAAAACTCCTTTGAAATACCTTGAACCACATACCTGATTTCCTCAGTTCGTGGTCCGGCTTTGAAGAGTGAAGATGTGTCTGTGGTCCACTGTGGAGTACAGTGTTGGATCCTCAGTGGGTAAGTAAGGGCTTGAGGGCGGGGTGCTGAGTGGATGGGGTTGGGTGGGGGACTAATGGCGAACAGACATTGATGGATGGTTTTCTATTTTACAGGGTTTAAACAAACAAACACAAAGAAGGACGCTTTTCATTATTTCATGGTGGCTGGCAAATGCAAAGACCGTGAAGACAGCTCTCCTGAAAGGGCGGACTGTGCGCATGACTTCATTGGCTCTGAAAATCAAAAACAGGATCAACAGCTTAGGAGGTGGCGACACTGGGGGACTGGGCACCCCTACTGTCAGTGTTATGTTTGGGGGGGGTGCTGAGAGGGAGGGTCAGGTGGGTGGGACAGTTACCGGGGCGCCAGTAACAGGCATCGATGGACGGTTTTCTCTGTTACAGCTGGTGTGAGCCCCTGGATGTTTGAAATTCCAAACTGATCATGACAGATCAGCTCTGCTTGCTGGGCGGTGTAGATCAAAGTAGAGAGTCGACCCATGACTGGGTCAGCTTTTTCTTTTTAAGTACAGGAAGTTTCCGACCAGCAAGCCAAAACTGTGTCACGATCAGCCTGGTTGATGACTGGTGTTGTACCGACGCCTCCCTTGAAGATTGCTCTGCATTGGACAGACAGTGTCAAACCTCACAAAGTCCAACTCTCATAACAAAATGTTCGCTGCACGCACACAGCGAATATAAAAAGTTACGCACCATAAAAATTATGTTTCTTTAGAGGGTGTGTTTGTGAGCCATACAAACCCTCCCTACCTCACCTTCTAGAACCAATCTAAAAAGCGTTCTTCTGGTCAAGTCAGCTCAATTTATTCTAAATTCTTGCTTGAGTATTTTACAGTTTCAGACTCTGCAGTTTTTACAATTTTTTTCATAGTGTGATTTTTCATTTCTTATCGTATTAACATTTCTTAGTAATAGGTTAGTTCAGTGGTTACTGCTCTCTTTTGCTCACTACCTACAAATCTGCCACTGGAATGTCAGGGGAGCTTGACAACACTGGAGTGTGAATTTTAACATTCCAAAAGTCTGTCTGAGTGGCAACACCTCAGGGCTGAGATGCTGCACTTTCTATGACTCACACATACACCCTCTTGAAGAAACATCATTACCGTGGTAATTTTTTCTATTTGCCCCATCACAGGCAGAAATGATGCACAATGCCTTCTTATCCCTTCACAATAAACTTAAACTTATGCTTATACCCTAAGGGACATAAAACCTGAGTGTGTCAGACTATTGAGACAAGACTTTTCATGTCACTACTATAAATGCTATCCATATAGAGGGTATAGGGGCATCATCTGCAGAAAAACTAATCCATAACATCCTGTGTACTGTAAGTAGCAATTTCAACAAGCCAGTAACACATGTACTGACAGACAGCAAGATTAGTATGATCTACAACCACCAGATTCCAAACTAAATGGCTGAAACTGATAACAAATTACAAATATAATATTTTTGGTGGAATCAATAAGGTACTAGTCTACCAAGTTTTAAAATAATTGGTTGAGAACTAATAAAGATAACAAACCAGACCGATATATACAGAAACATAGACTGTGACAGCAGAAAAAAATCCATAGGACCATCCAACCTAATAGAACCTCTGACCTATAACTTGAAAATCAAAGGTCACAGTCACTTGCCTCCACAGTATTGTGCATGGAGTCACGTATGTATTTAGCAAGTTTAACAGACAATGCACAAAAGTGGTGTAGAAAACATGAAAACTAGAGACATTCGTCTGATGACCTCCTGTACATGTAAAAGGGTACAGAATGCCCTTTAACTACAACAAAGTCTGGAACAACCACTACATGTAATAGCTTCCTCATGGTGCTGTGCTCTGAGGCTTTATTTGCAAGTGAAGACATTTACTGGAAAAATGAGAAAATAACACAGTCTTGCTTGGACTACATCCTACAACTTAATTTTAGCATTGTAACTTAGACATGATGAATTGCTGTGTTTTAGTTTGTGCAAAGCTTACTATGAAAACAGTCAGTTTTGAAAATGAGAACATTTGGTGTAATGTACATTTACAGGAATAAATGTCTGTCTGTCTGTCAGTCAGCCATCTTTGATTAGATTTTCATTTCAGCAACACACTGATGTAGTGTTCATTAAAACTGGGAAGTGTATTGGAGCAACTGCAGCAACAAAATGGATAGAAAAGGCAAATACAGCTGCAAGTCACCCATCTTTGATCAGATCCTAACCAAAATCTAAGTAACACTTTTTTGCACATTAAAACTTTTGAGAAATCCCATCAAGTCATTTTGGAGATACTGTATTACAGTACTGAATGTCTTTGAACCTGTGACAGTTGGCTATATTAAGTTAAGGTCGCTCAACAAATTCCCCAGTGGTGGTACCTATGAAGTTTCAGCTTCATGCAGTACAGTCCCTGCTGTATAAACAACTTGTTTTGCGGTGGTGGACACGGAATCCTGAGTGATACATATTCTTTTGCAGATGCTTCATCCCCTTGTGCCACAAGGTGGCAGAATACAGAAGATGCTTTACAACAGTAACAAGATTTGGCTGGTGCCAACAAAGCTGGCCTTTTTTGTTATGTTTATTAATGTGTGTGACCTTTTGTTAGTATTGTGTGTAGATACTTTAGGATAACAGTTTCTGTTATGTTAGAGAGTCCATACAATGACTGTTATGTAAGACTGTACAATATTGTGTTTTTATATTTCTGTAGCAAGCCTTACCATCTCTCCAGTCTCCTTTTTAAAGTTTTATTTATTTGAGGACCACATCCATCCTCACTTTTACCGTTTTATTTCATAAACTGCCCACAGAGGAGGGATTTGACTTAGTAGCACCGCTTTTCAATAACGCTTCCTACACCATTCAGAATTGGTCAACTCCCCCAACACTAGACAATTACAGTTTCGTCCTCCCCGGCCCAAGCACCAGACCCGTTTATATTCCCCCAAGAACTAGACACAATGGTTCAACCCCCCCATCTTCAGACCCTCCTTCATACTGTACACACTGGTGCAACTCTCCCCCATCTTCAGACCCTCCTTCATACTGTACACACAGGTTCCAACCCCATCTTCAGACCCTCCTTCATACTGCGCACACTGGTGCAACCCCCATCTTCAGACCCTCCTTCATACTGTACACACTGGTTCAACCCCCATCTTCAGACCCTCCTTCATACTGCGCACACTGGTGCAACTCTCCCCATCTTCAGACCTCCTTCATACTGTACACACAGGTTCAACCCCCATCTTCAGACCCTCCTTCATACTGTACACACTGGTTCAACCCCCATCTTCAGACCCTCCTTCATACTCTGCACACTGGTGCAACTCTCCCCATCTTCAGACCCTCCTTCATACTGTACACACAGGTTCAACCCCCATCTTCAGACCTCCTTCATACTAGCACACTGGTGCAACCCCCATCTTCAGACCTTCCTTCATACTGTACACACTGGTTCAACCCCCATCTTCAGACCCTCCTTCATACTGTAACACAGGTTCAACCCCCATCTTCAGACCCTCCTTCATACTGCGCACACTGGTGCAAACCCCCATCTTCAGACCCTCCTTCATACTGTACACACTGGTGCAACCCCCCATCTTCAGACCTTCCTTCATACTGTACACACTGGTTCAACCCCCCATCTTCAGACCCTCCTTCATACTGCGCACACTGGTGCAACTCTCCCCCATCTTCAGACCCTCCTTCATACTGTACACACAGGTTCAACCCCCCCATCTTCAGACCCTCCTTCATACTGTACACACTGGTGCAACCCCCATCTTCAGACCCTCCTTCATACTGTACACACTGGTTCAACCCCCATCTTCAGACCCTCCTTCATACTGACACACTGGTGCAAACCCCCATCTTCAGACCCTCCTTCATACTGTACACACTGGTGCAACCCCCATCTTCAGACCTTCCTTCATACTGTACACACTGGTTCAACCCCCATCTTCAGACCTCCTTCATATCAGACACTGGTGCAACTCCCCATCTTCAGACCCTCCTTCATACTGTACACACAGGTTCAACCCCCATCTTCAGACCCTCCTTCATACTGTACACACAGGTGCAACCCCCATCTTCAGACCCTCCTTCATACTGTCACACTGGTTCAACCCCCATCTTCAGACCCTCCTTCATACTGCACACTGGTGCAAACCCCCATCTTCAGACCCTCCTTCATACTGCGCACACTGGTGCAAACCCCCATCTTCAGACCCTCCTTCATACTGTACACTGGTGCAACCCCCATCTTCAGACCCTCCTTCATACTGTCACACACTGGTTCAACCCCCATCTTCAGACCCTCCTTCATACTGACACACTGGTGCAACTCTCCCCATCTTCAGACCCTCCTTCATACTGTACACACAGGTTCAACCCCCCATCTTCAGACCCTCCTTCATACTGTACACACTGGTGCAACTCTCCCCATCTTCAGACCCTCCTTCACTGTACACACAGGTTCAACCCCCATCTTCAGACCCTCCTTCATACTGCGCACACTGGTGCAACCCCCCATCTTCAGACCCTCCTTCATACTGCGCACACTGGTGCAACCCCCATCTTCAGACCCTCCTTCATACTGTACACACTGGTGCAACTCCCCCATCTTCAGACCCTCCTTCATACTGTACACACAGGTTCAACCCCCATCTTTAGACCCTCCTTCATACTGCACACTTGCAACCCCCATCTTCAGACCTCCTTCATACTGTACACACTGGTGCAACCCCCCATCTTCAGACCCTCCTTCATACTGTACACACAGGTTCAACCCCCCATCTTCAGACCCTCCTTCATACTGCGCACACTGGTGCAAACCCCCATCTTCAGACCCTCCTTCATACTGTACACACTGGTGCAACCCCCCATCTTCAGACCCTCCTTCATACTGTACACACAGGTTCAACCCCCCATCTTCAGACCCTCCTTCATACTGCGCACACTGGTGCAACTCTCCCCATCTTCAGACCCTCCTTCATACTGTACACACAGGTTCAACCCCCATCTTCAGACCCTCCTTCATATCTGCGACACTGGTGCAACCCCCATCTTCAGACCCTCCTTCATACTCGCACACTGGTGCAACCCCCATCTTCAGACCCTCCTTCATACTGTACACACAGGTTCAACCCCCCATCTTCAGACCCTCCTTCATACTGCGCACACTGGTGCAACCCCCCATCTTCAGACCCTCCTTCATACTGTACACACAGGTTCAACCCCCCCATCTTCAGACCCTCCTTCATACTCGCACACTGGTGCAACTCTCCCCATCTTCAGACCCTCCTTCATACTGCGCACACTGGTGCAACCCCCATCTTCAGACCCTCCTTCATACTGTACACACTGGTGCAACTCTCCCATCTTCAGACCCTCCTTCATACTGTAGCACACAGGTTCAACCCCCATCTTCAGACCCTCCTTCATACTGCGCACACTGGTGCAACCCCCATCTTCAGACCCTCCTTCATACTAGCACACTGGTGCAACCCCCATCTTCAGACCCTCCTTCATACTGTACACAGGTTCAACCCCCATCTTCAGACCCTCCTTCATACTGCAGCACTGGTGCAACTCTCCCCATCTTCAGACCCTCCTTCATACTGTACACACAGGTTCAACCCCCATCTTCAGACCTCCTTCATACTGCAACACTGGTGCAACCCCCATCTTCAGACCCTCCTTCATACTGTACACACTGGTGCAACCCCATCTTTAGACCCTCCTTCATACTGTACACACACTGGTTCAAGCCCCCATCTTCAGACCCTCCTTCATACCGCACACACAGATTCAACCCCCACCTTCAGACCCTCCTTCATAATGTACACACTGGTGCAACCTCCCATCTTCAGACCTCCTTCATCCTGTACACACTGGTGCAACCCCCATCCTCAGACCCTCCTTCATACTGTACACAGGTTCAACCCCCCATCTTCAGACCCTTCTTCATACTGTACACACAGGTTCAACCCCCATCTTCAGACCCTCCTTCATACCACAAACACAGATTCAACCTCCCCATCTTCATACCTCCTTCATACTGTACACACAGGTTCAACCTCCCATCTTCAGACTCTCCTTCATACTGTACTCACAGGTTCAACCCCCCAAATCAGATACAATTATGATTTTAGCCCCACAAAGCACCAGTCTCATGTATAGCCCCTAAGAACTGGACATAGAAATTCAGCCCCCCACCACCAGCTTCAGACACACGGGTTGCCCCTGAAAAAGGACTCTAATGGTCTCAGTGGACCTACCCAGTTACCAAAATTAAACAAATAAATGAAATAAAAAGGCCCTCCTTAAAGACCCGTTGGGTGAAAACGAAAACAGAATTAGAGTTTTTTTTTGTTTTTTAAAACCTTAAACTTTTTATTGAGAAAAAGAAGGCAGCCAGCCCAGTGGTGCCGAGGGTTGAGGTGCTGGATGCCACACCTCGTGCCACGCCGGTGACCCGTGTTTGAGAACGAGCATGGGCCATCAGGGGTTGGCAGGGGAGGGAGAGGATTGAGCGTCCGGAGGACTGCCTCCTCTCCTGGGAGGGAGGGCTGGCATTCCCAACCAACAATTAATTTCAGGTGGAAGCTAATGGGTAGTGTGGAGTCAGAGGCCAGACATAGGGATGGAGCTGAGGACTTCATGGACGACACGCACTTCTACATGCACATGTCTGTGTGTGCGCCCAGCAAGGGAGGGAGAAATAAGGGAAATACCCCGCCAGCTGCAGGATGATGACTGACCTCTGCAGGCTCCGCACCCAGTGACCGGGCAGAGGTAAGTCTCGGTGATACCGGGGTGACAGGGCTGGGGGGGGGGGTTGGTCAGAAGGGGGCAGCCAGAGGCAGAAAGGAGTACAGATACAATATGGAAAAAAAAAAGAGAAAAAAGAAGGCATGAACATACAGAACATCTTATCATTGCCATGAATACAGTAACTGAAAGTGCAAAATGTAGTGTTTAACTTAAACTGCAGTGCTAGTAGTGTCTGTAGTGCACTGTGCTGTGATTGCTGTTTTGTGTCTTTAGGAGTTTTTAATCCTGGAAAATGTAACGTGTTATGGGTAGACATGGGGCGGGGTGCAGGAGGGGAAAAACATGCATGATTATTTTATTTAAAAACATTGTCACATGCATCAGAAAACACTAATCTGGCTATGAGAAGGTTATGCTGTGAATAGTGAATGAACATCTTACGAACATACAAAGAAGTCAGCAGAAGAAGGCCATTTGGTCTATCAAGTCTGCTCGTGTTGCAGGGTCCACAGCTTGAGCTACTGTCCCTGCCCCCTCTCCCCACTCCTCCCATCCTCCCTACCCATGACCCTTACCCTCCCCCTCTACCTGTCCCAGCCTCTCTTAAAGCTGCTCACTGTCTTCAACAAGATTACCTCTTCTGGCAGCACATTCCAAGTGTCCACCACCCTCTCTGTGAAGAAGTGCTTCCTGACCTCCCTCCTAAACCTCCCACTCTCCAGCTTAAGACTGTGCCCCCTCGTGTTATGGTTGCCACTCAGCTTAGAGAGACTCTCCTTATCAACCTTATTTATCCCTTTCAAGTACTTGAAGGTCCCAATCATGTCCCCTCTCTCTCTCTCCTGTCTTCCAGGTAGTACATGTTCAGTGCCCTCAACCTCTTCTCATATGCCTTACCCTGCTGACCAGCTATCATCTTTGTAGCCTCCTCTGGACCTTCTCCAGTACATTAAAGTCCTTTTTGAGGTGTAGACACCAGTACTGAACTCCATACTCTAGATGCGGCCTTACCAGTGACCTGTACAAGGGCAGTATAACCTCCTCTCTCCTACTACTGATCCCCCTAGATATGCATCCCAATATCTTTTTTGCCTTTGCTGCTGCTTTCTTGCACTGCGTGGAGTGCTTCAGGTCACTAGTGATCATCACTCAAAGGTTCTTCTCCTCCTCTGATGCAGATACTCGGACTCCACCCAGGTAGTACTCTGTCCTAGGATTCTTGGCTCCAATATGCATAACTTCGCATTTCTTGGCATTTAAGCCAAGCTGCCAGATCCTGGATCACCTCCCTAGCTTTTCCAGATCTTCCTGTAGGTCCTGTATCCCTTCAGTTGTGTCCACTCTCCCACAGAGCTTGGTGTTATCCGTGAATAGGCACATTTTCCCCTTAATGCCATCTCTAATGTCATTAATGAAGACATTGAACAACACCGGCCCTAGCACTGAGCCCTGCGGGACCCCACTGGTTACCTGTCTTGTGCCAGACAACTCTCCCCGACAACCACCCTCTGGGTTCTGTCCTTCAGTTTTCCACCCATCTGGCCATCTTTTCCCCAACCCCGAGATCCATCAACTTCCTGATCAACCTTTTGTGGGGCACAGATTCGAAGGCCTTGCTGAACTCAAGATAGAGGATGTCTACCACTTGGCCCCTGTCTACTGTCTTAGTAACACAGTCAAAGAAGTCAATCAGATTTGTTTGACACAATCCCCCCCCCCCACATGAACCCATGCTGCCTCACATCCTGGAGACCATGCTCCTCTAGATATTCCGCCAACCTTTCCTTTAGTATGGTCTCCATGAGCTTGCCCACAATGGAGGTCAGACTGACTGGTCTGTAATTCCCTGGGTCATCCTTGGGACCACTTCTGTGAAGCAGCACTACATGTGCTGTTCCCCAGTCCTGCGGTACTACACCTGTCTCTAGTGAACTATTAAATAGGTCTGCCAGTGGCCCTGCCAGCTCCTCAGCCAGTTCCTTTAGTACCCTTGGATGTACTCCATCCGGGCCTGGTGATTTGTGCGTGACCAGTGAACCTCTCTAGACCAATCAGGGTGGAAAACTTCACAGCTTAGCAAGTGAGCATTCTGGATAGGTTTACTTCTTGTTCACAAGCTTCTCAAACAGTGTTAACAGCATAACCAATAGCAATGCCTAGAGACAGTAACAGACAGCAGTGGCAGTCAATAGTAATCAACTTGCTCAACTCGTTTTGTATCACAAGTCCTGGCCCATAATACATCGCAATGAGAGAGCTGCCAAACTTTTCTTGGTTAATCACAATAGGAACTGGTCTGCTACATTGACCAGCCCTAAAAATTACAGTGTCTACCAGTACAAGGAGTCCAAGAAAAGAATGATTTCCAAACCCACAAAATCAGCTGAAATCAAAGTTTGTTCACTGGCAAAGAACATAAGGCAGAGGACTGTTACAGAGACAAAATGGCTGGTTCCCCAGTTGTTCACTACTGCCTAGCACCCGGGTAAAGCATCCTCTGTGCCTCCTGTTATTTGCCAGGAAATACATACAGAATAATGCATGGGCAACCTCTCATCCTCTAAAGCCACACTGTGCACATGTTTTTGTGTCCTGTGCAGCTGACTCTAGGATGCAGTACCTCCTGTTCTACAGCCACGTTGACTGGAAACACCCCATTGCCCATAGGGACTACCACTGGTACACATTTTTCCACAAGTGCATCTTCTCCCTAGCCCCTTACCTTACATTGCTGTGTACCCCTATTCTCTAAAACTGACATGGCATCTAAGGATGAGAGGAACACCACATCTTAGCAACTGTCTTATGGGAGCTAAGGTAGTTACTGGCCCTGTAGAGGGCTCCTTGCCTTGGTCCCAATGAAGCAGTGATATGTATGCTTCTGGTACGTGTGTTGGGGCTTCAGCCATGTCCTCACATATTTTAAGGACAGAATGTACTCAAGAGCAAGGTTGACCTAAGTATGACTGGAAAGGGAGGTATTCCATATTTGGTTTTGAGTGTGGGTGCCAAAAACCACAGCCTTGGTCTCTGTGGCATCAAGAATGAGGTGGTTCTCATTTAATCAGGATTCCACTGCCACAGAGTCAGCCTGAAGTTGATTCTTCAAACGAGCCAGTATGGGTCCGCTGTAACAGAATTCTGCAATCTGCACATATGTACCTTGCTTTGGACACATATGGGGGGGGGGGCGGCTAATAATGAAGTGGGGGGGTAGACTATTAATGATTATGGTGGACAAACAGTACTCCGAGTGGAGAGGTATACTCATCGTCCATCCCTCAGGGATCAGTGCTGTTCAACATTTTCATCCACAATCTGAAAGTTGGGGTCTCTAAAAGACTTGCTGATGACACTAAGCTGGCCAAGGTGGTGGACGAACTTGAGGATGGGAACACACTTCAGGAAGCCCTGAACAAGCTGGGTGACTGGTTGGACTTCTGTAGTCTCAGAGTCAATGTAGCCAAATGCAAGGTGCTATACTTAGGGAAGGAAAAACAGAGTTAGGATCTACACACTGTGTGAAGTACCTCTTGCTGCAATGGAGGAGGAAAACAAGCAACAGGAAAGTTGTGCACCTGCTACACTTGAGACCATAAGTCACCAGAGCCTGCTTTGCAGTCATGGGTCATATTTTATTCAGTCATTATCTGTATCCACAATGACATACAAATTGACCAAAGACTGCCACTTACAAATGCTTGAACAGCTCAGATGCTTCGCTTCGATGAGCTTCCTCAGGGAGAATGGCTTCTAGTGCAATATTGATCATCCATTTTAAATTGCTGCAGTAAAACTAATTGGTTCTTAAACCTAATGATGTCAAATCCAGACATCATGAGATAGATAATCTGCAGAACAAGCATGGCTGGCAGAGAAGAACATAGTTAATTACTGGTCAAGAATAGTGCACTGTTTAAACAAAGTGATAAATCACTTCTTATTGCCACTTTGGACTGGGGACCACCACAAGGCTTTCACCTCCCTCCATCCAATCAGACAGTTTCATTATGGACATGGGTAGAGCTCCCCCCCCCCTGCCTAAAGGTTCCTGACCAACTAATGGCCCTCTGCACTGTGGCCTGGAACGCTAAGGGTCACAGAGCAAGGAGAATCATACTACGGGCATCAGACGTGGAAAGCAGCAGGTGGCCAGACATTCTGTGCAGTCCATAAATACTCCGGTCTATAGGTTGGGCTGTAATGTATGGTGTGATCTAGCTGTATCCCAGTGTAATGGTGTGCAGCATGCACTCAACTGGGCTGTCCTATAATTACTGATAGTGACAGGTAACATCTTATCAGGACGGCTTTTGAATGCTAAATGGGTAACAGGTTTCTAACATCACTGCCAGTGCCAGGTAACACCCTATCTTGGTAGCCTCTGAATGTTGAACTGGTGACAGGTTTCGAACATTATTGCTAGTGCCTGGTAACACCCAATTAGGATAGCCTGTGAATGATGAATGGATAATAGGTTTCTAACATCACTGCTAGTGCCAAGTAACACCATATCTGGGTGGCTTCTGGATGCTGAATTGTTAACAGGTTTCTAACATTGCTGCTAGTGTCAGATAACACTCTATCTGGGTAGCCGCTGCATGATGAATTCATTACAGGTTGCTAAAATTATTGCTAGTGGCTGATAACACCCTCTCTGGGTGACCTCTGAATGATGAATTAATACGGGTTAGAATTCAGGAGGCCAGAGTTTATAATGATGGGTGGATGCCTCAGGGATGACCTGGCAGGGGTGGATGGCCTGGGTGAGGTAAAGGAAAAGTAGGTGAAGCTAAATGAGTGAATAGTAAAGGCAACAAACATCTGTGTCAAACAAGTAAGCAAAAGCAACAGGTAAAAAGAGACCACTATGGTTTTCAAAAGAGGTGGCTTAAAAGGTGAAGGCTAAAAGGGTAGCATTCAGAAGGTATAAGGAGACGCAGAGGGAGGAGGATAGGGAGGTATATCAGGGAAACCGGGAAGCAGTAAGGAGAACAAAGGTGCAAACTGAAGAGAGAATAGTTCAGGAAGTAACAAAAGGGAAAAAGACATTTTTAGGCATGCAAGTAAAAAGAGGAGGATCAGGGGTGGGATTGTAAGGTTAGAAAGGGAAGGGAGGGACTAAGCAGAGGAGGACAATGAAAAGGCAGACATCCTAAACAAATACTTTTGTTCAGTGTTCACAGAGGAAGCAGAAGGGGACAGGCCACAAAAAAGTAACAGAAGCTTTGGAGGGAGGTGGACACTAGTCCTTTTTTAGAGGAGAGAGTCTTGAAGGGCCTCGCTAATCTGAAGGTGGGAAAAGCAATGGGGCCAGACAGAGTGCCTCCAAAGGTACTGAGGGAGCTCTGGGAGGTACTGGCAGCACTTCTAACAGTCCTATTTAATAACTCATTGGAAACAGGCACGGATCCAGAGGACTGGAGGAACGCAGATGTAGTCCCACTGCACAAAAGTGGTAGCAGAGAGGAGGCTGGCAATTATAGGCCAGTCAGCCTGACATCAGTGGTGGGAAAGTTAATGGAATCACTGCTGAAGGAAAGCATTGTGGAATATCTTGAATCAAGTGGGTTACAAGACCCAAGGCAGCATGGGTTCACAGGGGGGAGGTCATGTCAAATGAATCTGATAGATTTCTTTGACTGGGTGACCAAGGAATTAGATCAGGGTGGAGCAGTGGACGTGGTCTACCTAGTTTTCAGTAAAGCTTTCAACACCATTCCATATAGGAGACTGGTAGGCAAGCTGGGCAGCTTAGGAGTGGGTCCAAAGGTGGTAAAGTGGGTAAGAAATTGGTTAGGGGACAGGCGACAGATGGTGGTGGTAAGCAGAGTTCACTCCAACGAAGGGAGGGTGATCAGCAGGGTGCCTCAGGCATAAGTGCTGGGACCGGTCCTCTTTAGTGTCTTCATAAATGACATTACAGAGTGGCTGGAAGGGAAGGTCTACCTCTTTGCAGATGATACCAGAATCTGCAGTAGGCCGGACACTCGGGGGTTTGAAGGATGAGCAGAGACAGTACAGTTACGTAAGGACTTACCATGACAGTAGATCTGCGAAGAGCTCTTGCAGCAGATAACACCATTAGGACTATGCCGCCAGGCACTAGGACCCCATGGAAAAATTTCTAGCTAGCAGTCTATGGCGGGGGACCACCCCCTAACGTCGGCTCCACCTCCGACGTCATGCATGGTATAAAGGGGGCAGTCCCACGGCACCACCTCAGTTCGCCCACCAGATATCCAGCTAGCATTAGGATGGGGAACTGAGGAGGTTCTCACATCCCCCAGAGAGAAAACTACAGTTACATAACCCGGGGTAGGAGGGAGGGAAAGCATCTGCTGCAAGAGCTCTTCTCAAAGAGCTACTGTTACGGTAAGTTCTTACGTAACTGTACTATCTTACTTCGAAACAGAGCTCTTTCAGCAGGTAACACCCTTAGGACACAGTCCCAAGCAGTACAAGGATAAAATCTAGGTCAGAAGGGCAGTGGTAACACAAAAAAAGCAACCTCTGGTACTCTTTAAGAGAGTAGTTCTTGGAGGACTGCTAGGATGAAGCCTGCTCTCCTCCTTGAAGCAATGTCCAGACTGTAGTGCTTTATGAAGGTATGGACCGAACTCCAGGTAGCAGCTGCACAGAGGTCTGCTGCTGAAACATTCCTTAGGGATGCAAATGAAGTGGTGACACCCCTAGTAGAATGACCTTTAACTGGCCCTGGTAAAGGCTTGTCATACTTTTGGTAACAGAACATAATGCAATTGACCAACCATTTGGCTAAAGTCTGTTTAGTCACTGGTGCCCCTAACATCCATTGGGCAAAGGAGACAAACAACTGATCTGTCTTTCTGGAAGATCAGGTGCGACCTATGTAGAAACAAAGAACTCTATGAACATCCAAAGTACGTAAAAGCGCCTCCCCTTTATTAGAATACCCCAGGTAGTAAACTGGAAGTTGAATGTCCTGGTTAAGTGTAAACTCAGGCACTACCTTCGGAAGAAACTTAGGACTGGTGTGCAGAGATACACTATCCCTGTGAAAAATCAAATAAGGCTCTTTACACATCAGAGCCTGAAGCTCGGAAATCCTCCTAGCAGAAGTAACTGCAACCAAAAATAACGCTGCCCAAGCAGGAAGCGTAGCTCGTAACTTGTGGCTGGCTCAAAGGGAGGCAACGTAAGTTTTTCTAACATAAACAAAAGGTCCCGGGGGGGAATAGGGTCCTGCCTGGGAGGACTGATGTGCATGATGCTGCGCGGAAAAGTCTTGGACAAGTCCAACTGCGCCAGAGTCTTGCCCTCCACAGGTATGTGATAAGCTGACAGTGCAGAAAGGTGTACCTTTATGGACAAGTAGCTAAGACCCTTGTCAGATAGGGAAAGAAGGTATTCCAATACCGAATTTTCTAGGCAGGTAAAAGGATCTAAGGAACGTGAGGATGCCCACAGGCAGAAACGTTTCCATTTCATGGCAAATGTGGCCCTAGTCGAAGGTTTCCTTGCAGCCACGATGACCTCTGCTACCCTTGAAGATACACCATATCTGTCCCTGATTAAATTTGCAGGAGCCATGCATGCAGATGCAGTGACTGAAGATTTGGGTGCACTATTGTATTTATTTATTTGATATATCGGATTTACAACCTTTGAGCCAGACGGCTCATTTACAAAGGTACCTCGTCACATGGAGGACAGAATAAAAACAGACAGGGTGCAACTTACCAAGGAAATAGCCGTCATGTATGGGTTACAGACATTGTTTACAGACATTATATACAGTTTTGGACACAGATATTTACATAAGCATAGCAGAAAAACATTGTTAACATGAGCGAGCATCCGTTACAGTATAGTCCATCATATTTATGAACCAGACATTGTTGTAAGAGGTTGCAGTCCATAATGGACTTTGTCAGAGGTTTGGGTCATTGTGGTCATGAGAGCACAGGCTAGTTGCTAAGGTTCCCTGTTCCTGCGAGAGTAACTGAGGGGACGGGCAAGGAAATTGGAGGTTCCAATACCAGCTGTTGAAGCAGTGGGAACCAAATCTGTTGATGCCAGAATGGCACAATGAGAGTCATGGTCACCTGTTCTGCTTGAAGTTTGAGCAACACTCTCTGAATCAGAGGAAAGGGAGGGAAGGCATACAGAAACCTCCCTGCCCAAGAGACAACACATCTTGCCAGAAAACACCAGGCCCTGGATCTAGCGAGCAGAAATTGGGCAGTTTGGCGTTGTGCGGGGACGCAAAGAAGTCCAGTTCTAGAAGGCCCCACTTTCCAAAAAGGTCTTCTACTACATCTTGTAGTAACTCCCATTCATGAGCTTGAGATCAAGAGTGACTGAGGCTGTTGGCTAGAGTGTTTTGAACCCCTGGAACGTGGACCGCTCCGAATTCTTGATTGTACTCTACTGCCCAGTACCACACCCTCATGGCCTCTCTGCAGAGAAGGTAGGAGTGTGTGCCCCCTTGCTTGTTGATGTAGAAGAGCACTGGAATGTTGTTTGACTGGATCAGTAGAGGTCCTGGCAAGAGAATAGTCTGGAACGCCTGTAAGGCATCAAGAATGGCTCTCATCTCCAGCACATTTATGTGGAGGCCTCATTCCACAGTGGTCCAAGTCCCTCTTATCTGGTGGACTTTGAAATGTGCCCCCATCCTAGTCCCAAGGAAATCTGTTGTCAGGATTTGCTGAGGACTGGGATTTATGAAGGGAGCCCTGGATTCTAACTGAGAGGAAGTGAGCCACTACTCCAGAGTCTGAGTTACGGCCTTGGAAACTCAAACTGGTTGTTTGAGCTCGTCCAGGCTCTGGTCCCATTGAACCGTGAGGTTCCACTGCAGAACCGTCATGTGCAGATGAGCTAAAGGGACAGTGACTATGGCGGCTACCATGTGGCCTAGCAGCTGCAGAACCATTCTTGCTGGAGCTTGATTTGTGGAGGCTAATCTCCAAGCCAGTGCCCTTAGTCAATTTGCCCTCTTTGAGGGGAGGAAGGCCCTTGCCTGGACAGTGTCCAAAATGGGTCCTATGTACTGCAACCTCTGGGTACGTTGGGGGGATGACTTGGGAAGGTTTAGAGTGATCCACAGATAATGGAACAGGTGAAAGGTTGTCTGCCAGAGAATGACACAGTTGATCTCTTGTGGGAGCTGTTAGAAGCCAGTCATCGAGCTAGGAGTAGACGTAATGCCCCTGCCTCCTGAGAGCCGCAGCCACTACTGCCAGACACATGGTAAACATGCTGAGTGCCAAAGAAAGGCCGAATGTCAGCACTCTGAACTGGCAGTGCTCCCCTGAAAGGTGAAGCGGAGGTACTTTCTGTGGGATGGCAGGATCTTTATATGCATGGTAGGTGTCCTGCATGTCCAGGGAGTAGAGTCAATCCCCTTGGTGAAGCATAGGGAGCAATCCCGCTAGTGTCACCATCCTGAACCTTTTGTATTCGATGAAAGTGTTCAGTTGGCTGAGGTTCTGGATGGGACAAAAGTCCCCTGTCTTCTTTGGGACGAGAAAAAAGTGGGAGTAGTATCCCTGTCCTCTCTGAGAGAGAGGTACAGCCTGGATTGCTCTCTTGCCTAGGAGGGCTTGGATTTCTGTTCTGAGAAGCTCTGCATGGGATGGGGTGCAATGGGTGGGAACAGGTCGGTTGTCTGGAAGGATTTGCATAAACTCTAGTGCATAACCCCACTCCATTATCTGAAGTACCCACTGATCAGCAGTGATGTTGGACTAGCTGTTGAGGTAGAGGGAGAATCTTCCACCTATTGCCTCCCCCTGCAACTCCACCAGAGGAGGGGGGGGGCAGGCAGGAAGTCATGCCGTAGTGGTGGGTGTGGGCAAGGGAGCTCTGGTGTTCTTGGCACTCTTGGGTCCCTGGGTTCCTGCAGACAGTGGGGTACCCCTTCTGTTGAAACCCCCTCTGTGTTGCTGTCTCCCTCCTTGCTGACCCTGTTGCTTATGAAAGGGTTGGTGCCAGGTTGCAGCCGGCTCGGATTTTTACATTTTATGTACCTTCAAGACCGCCTTCCACGAATCCTGTAGCCAGGAATGGCATCTCAGACATACGCCAGTGGTGGCAGCCCTGGTGGCCATGTCTGCTGAGTCGTATGAACATCTGAGCATGTGCCTCCCAACATCAGCCCCTGACTGGAGGACTGCCATCAGCTCGGACTTACTGTCCGATTCTGGCTGGGCCTTGGCCAGGACCATGGCCTTGTTCCACAATGATTTCTGGTACATGAACATGTGGGCTAAAAAATTAAATGACCTGACCATACATGTGGCTGAAGAATATACTTTACAGCCCAGATGGTCCAACTTCTTAGATTCTTTGTCTGGAGGTTGAGAGCTCATGTGCTTTTGGCTGCTAAGCCCTACCATGGGCAGCTCTGGGGATCATGGAATCCACTTTCAGCTGCTCGCTTAGGTGAGGGTCTCCCCTTGGCATTCTATATAACTGGTCAGCCTTCTTAGGGACTGCCAACGTCATAAAAGGATGCTTCCAGGCCACTTTCATGACATCCTGCAAAGGTTCCACTAGGGGTGGTATGACCAAAGGCTTTGGGTCTGTGGATCCCAAGAATCTGGCTAAGCGCCATCTCTCTGGGTCCAATTCCTCCATTCCCATTGATTCAGGAATTGGATATATCTCATGATATCCAATAATGAGGGACTGTCTGGACGTGACCTAGGAGAGCCCCTTCTGTGGTCCGGTGAAGGTAGGGGTGAGCCGTCCTCTAAGAAGTCATAACAGAAGGAACCCCTGGAGGAACCTTCCGAAGAAGTATAAGGCTGTTCTTTGGAGGAAGACCGAGATGACAGGTAGCGATTATGCCTCTCATGTACGGGTGGTCCCCAGTCATCATCCTCTGACAGCAGACGGTGAGGCTTCAAGGGGGTGGTTCGGGTAGTTGTGGGGATGAAGGCTGTCTAGGCGAAGCTGCGGCCGGTATCCCGATGGGCATGGGAACTGGCTCTGGAGCCCTAGGTAATAGGTCCCCTTTGATGGTGTTCCACCAACTGCTGAATTACAGTCATACTCCCGGATTACATTGCTGCCTGCCTCCCCCAAGTAGCTATGCCATAAGAAGCCACTCGCTAATTTCCCTAAAAATTCCCAGGATCAGTAACCACTTTGGTAGGGCAGCCATAAGCCACGCTCTGCCCTCACTTTGGAAAAGGATTCAAAGCTCACTGAAACTTAGCTCTCCTGTCAGTATTGCGATGTTTAGGACTCTTTATGACAAAACATTTGCCGAAATCTGTAAATGTTTCCATAATTTTAGTGGTCATGTTAATGGCTCCTTTCTAGCCCCACCGCATGCAGCCATGAACATAACCTCTCTTCCCTACCTAACTTATTCAATAGTCAGTTGTCATGTTGGCCTTCGAACCCTTGGCACTTTTTTTTTTCACTACCCTCATGCCACTCTAATAGTTGTTACAGTTGTTAACATGGGCCCTATTGAAGCCTTGGTCACCCTCCAAGCTAAAATTAGTTTCTGAGGGATGAAATGATCATAATTTGTACCCTCCTATAGAGGCCTGGATAAATGTGTTACTTTAACTTCCATGTATATGAAGGTTGAATATGCCACAATAATGTCATGTGTTGCTTGTATGTTCCCACATGTGTACTTGGAATGTATATATTGTACCTTTTATTTGTAAGTCTGTTTTTTTTACTTAAAATATTCTGTGTATTGCACCGCTAATCTATGTATGTATAACTATCCTTGACAACAGCAGGTCCACCTTGTAAATGAGCTTGCTCAACGGTGATCGCCTGGATAAATAAAGATTTGATTGATTGATTGATTGATTGATTGATTGAATAAGGCCCCAACCTCTACCAAAGGTACCACTGGACCTGGTTGGGGGCTGGTTTCGGGTTAGGGACATTAGGTGTCCCTAGTGTCGGACCCTGTGGTACACTGTCTCCTGGCGTCAGGTCTGATGGTGTGCCCTTATCTGGCATCAGCTTTCGTGGAGCGGTATCCTCCGGTATCTGGTGCTCGGACAGCAGGTCATTGGGGCTCCCTGGGAGGTGGCGAAGGCGGAGGAGGTGGTGCCCGGTTTTTGTCGCCCCTGAGCCTAGCATCAGGTCCCCTGGCGTCTGATCGGTAGTCCCAGTTAGTGGCGGGCCTTGTCGAGCAGACGGCAGTTTAGGCGTTGGCCTCTGTTCCGGCTCCACCGTACAGTCAGAGTTTGAGGAGGCCATATGTTGGTCCGAAGCCTCGGCCGATGACCGCCTGGAAGGCGAGTGGTG
Organism: Neoceratodus forsteri; assembly: GCA_016271365.2. Taxonomy (NCBI): domain Eukaryota; kingdom Metazoa; phylum Chordata; order Ceratodontiformes; family Ceratodontidae; genus Neoceratodus; species Neoceratodus forsteri. Next base: position 147,715,877 of record CM057453.1, on the reverse strand, counting down.
CTTGACCTGATGCTCACTGTCCTGGCACCTCCTAGAGACAACTGACCCTTATGCCTTGTCGGATGTCTCAGAAACTGCTCTTGCGGGCGGCAGGCTGTGATCTGTCACCGGGCACGGAGTGTGCCTGTCCCGCTGGCTGAGATCCTAATGACTACTTGTGGGGCTGGTGAGCCAGGGATGTTGGGCCTTGAGAAGGGCCGAGCCTGGTAGACTCCTTGCCGTGGTGCCTGGAAGAGGCGGGGGCTTCTCAAGGCAACCCCAGAAGAGCCAGTGAGCCCGGGGTGGGGGAGGGCAGAATTGGATCTTGAGCCCGAGGTCTAAGATTTGGAAGTTTCAGGAGGAACTTAGGATGGGATTCTGACCTGGACCGTTTCTTGTCCATGTGGTGATGTTTCCCACTCGATCTCTCCTCTCTGGGGGGAGAAGTCCTTCCCCGAGGAAGAGGACAAGCTGTGTCCTGACTGGGCCTTCTGCATGGTGGTGTGCTTTAAGCATTTGCAGGTGGCGGATATGGGTCCTCCAGTTGAAACCTTGGCAGTGCGGGCAGTTGTCAGGCTTATGGTCGGGGCCTAGGCAAAGCAGGCAGGCCGAATGGCCATCCTTCACTGGGATCTGCTTGCGCAAGCGCACTTTGATTTCCGACACCCAGTTGTTGAAGAAGGCTGGGAAGACATACACGATTTAACTCCGTGAAACGGCTCTAAAAAATCGAAAATGAAACACTGCGCGAGACGTGAAAATGGCGGTTGACTGGAAGCAGGAGGCATCTGTGGAGCCGATAAGTACGGGTCGATGGCGGGAAAAAAACTGAGGTGGTGCTGGGGGACCACCCCTTTATACCATACGTGACATCAGAGGCAGGGCCGATGTTAGGAGGGCAGTGCCCTGCCGTAGACTGCTAGCTAGAAATTTTTCCGTTGGGTACTAGTGCCTGGCGGCATAGTCCTAATGGTGTTATCTGCTGCAAGAGCTCTATCTCGAAGTAAGATCTGAGAAAACTAGAGGAGTGATCATGGGTATGGCAGCTGGGTTTCAATGCAAAAAGTGCAAAATCATGCACTTAGGGCACAGACACCCAGAGGTTGAGTACAAAATGGGTGGAGTGATATTGTCAACTACCAAACAGGAAAGAAACCTGGGGGGTAATCATATTAGGTGGCCAGGCAGTGCAACAGGGCAGTTGGGAGGGCTAGTGGGATGCTGGGGTGCAAAGAGAAGGGTATCACTAGCAGAAAGAGGGAAGTGAAGTTACCTCTGTATAGATCACTGGTAAGACCCCACCTAGAGTACTGTGTCTGATTCTGCAGACCACATCTCCGGAAGGACATAGACAGAGTGGCAGCAATCCACTGGAAGGCAATGAAAATGGTGCAGGTTCTGCATCAAAAGCCATAAGCGGACAGTCTAAAGGACCTCAATATGTACAACGTGGAAGAAAGAAGGGAGAGTGGGGATATGATAGGGACCTTTAAATATCTCACGGGGGTAAATGAGGCACAGGAGGAAAGTATTTTTCAGAAAAAAAGGTGCTCAAGAACAAGGAGACATGCTATGAAGCTGGAGGGGGGTAGATTCAGGAGAAATGTGAGAAGTACTTCTTCAGAGAAAGAGTGGTGGAATCCTGAAAAAGTCTACTAGTGGAGGTGGTGGGGGTGAAAACGGTGGTGGGGGTGAAAACAGTGGTGGGGTTCAAGAATGCATGGGATAGGCACAAGGGAATCACAGTGGAAAGGAAAGGAAAGAAGGAGGGATAAAGAGCTGTAGATCAAGTATGATCTGCGGTAATAATGTAGGTACAGAAAAATGGGCAGACTGGGTGGGTCAAGCGGTCCTTATCTGCGGCCATATTCTATGGTTCTATGTAATTAAGGCCTTACTGGGTGTACTCTGTATATAGCACTGTATACTGGTCCTGTATTAGCCTGTGTCTGTCTGCAGCCTCTCAAGGTAGCCCTAACGTTTGTGGTATGTGTTGGGATTTGCAGCCCTGGTAATACTGACCCTCTCAGCCATTCCCACTTATTACTTCAGTGTTTGCTCTTATTTATAACGATTCATTCCCTGGTGCTCCTGTCTCACAGGTAGTCGGTGTAACTTCGTCTTTTGCCATGATGAATCTGCTACCACGGACTATATTTGTTGCTTGTTTTACTATTTGTATGCGTCAGCTGACTGACTCCATGTCTGTCACGAATCCTCACAGTGCTGGGCAGCCCACCCTACTGGCTTCTCTATGTCCAACAGCCGACGTCATTGAGGATGGCATTCTATGATCTGCATCTGTGATTCTGTCCCCTAACTGTTCTGGCAGTGTCTCATCTGCTATCTGCAGGTGATGCTGAATTAGTGAACTGAACTCTGGCCCTGTTTTGGCAACTAATCCCTAATTTTAATCTCCCCCACCCCGCAGGGTATCAAGGGTCTAAAAATTTCTCACTTAAATGTCAGGAGTCTGATCCCGAAGCTTGATGAATTAACTGCTTGGGTCAGTCATTTTAAACCTGATGTTCTAGGAATATCTCAAACATGGCCAAAACCATCTATACCAGTCATAGTATCTTATCATGTTATACCTTGATTCATTGTGACCAGGCATCTCAAAGACGGGAGTGGCATGCTGATTTACTACAGGTCACACCTTAATGTTACAACTCTAAGCCACCCTCCCACCTCTGGTCCACACCTGGAATGGTGTACTTCAGGTAGGTAATGCTAAAGCACCACCTCTCAACAGTAGCTATATCCCCGCAGCAGGAAGCCTAAATGGTCTCCGATCTTTGGTCAGTTACGTTGGTCTCCTTGTTAAAAATAATGAATTCATCCTGTTTGGAGACTTTAATATTATCTGGTTGAACAGTAACAATGAAAGTGTGGAACTGGCCCTCAGTAAACTCCATCTGACCCAGATTATCACAGAATCAACCAGGTTCTCGAATAATGGTAGCAGAGCCACCTTATTAGACTGGATTCTCACCCCTAGAGTGGATAGGATAAACTGCTCAGGGGTGCTTTCAGATGCCATTAGTGACCATTTTCCAGTATATTGTATGTGGCCAGCTTAATTTCCTAAATTTCCCCCCAGAGTTATTCACTGTCATAATTTCTCAAACGTTGAACCTGCCCTATTTAGACATGAGGTGTCCTGCCTTGATTGGTTTTATTTGCGTGACACAACAGATGTTAATTCAGCTGTGTCCTATACTGTACTTACTGGTATCCAAGGTAAACTTTCTCCCCTAACCAGATGAAGGGTTTGGGGTCCTGTCACAAAATGGCTGCATCGACATCTCCTGTTTTTGACCACTATCAGATAAATGCTGGCAGGATTTCAAGGCCTCCTCATCTGCAGCAGCCTGGGTTAGGTATAGGATACTCAGGAACGAGTGTAAAAAGGTTACCAGGCACAATAACAGCATGCACTGTAAGCAGCTCTCTTTCTTTTCTTTGATTCCACAGCTCAAACTCCATGACAGTTCTGGAAGTGCATCAAGCAGACACTGCGTCTAAAAGGTGATGTCTCTCCTTCTGATATTGATATTAATAATGTTCATTGCAACAACCTATCCACTACAGCAAATGCCTTAAACCATTCTTTTTCTGATCTTACCTCTTACTCTGGGGCCCTCCCCGTTTCACAGCCAGCCCCTACCCCCCCCCATTCAGGATCCCCCCAGCAGCCACTGCCCCATCTAATCCCCACTCCTTTTTATTTTAAAGTGGCTAGAATCTCTGAAATCTGCAGACTTCTCAAATAAATTCCTGTATTGAAGTCTGCTGGCTCAGATGGTCTTACTCAGTACTAAAAGACAGAAGAAGGCACAATGCACATTGCGACTGTCTCCCACTCCTAGTGGGGGTAAAGTAACCTGGGACCCCAACAGATATTCATCCAATTGAGTCTAAAATTTGGTGAAATTAGTCAGATCTACCAGATACTGTGGCAAACAGTTCCATAATTTACAAGCTCTTACAGTGAAAAAATTATCTCTAACCAGGTTGGAGTGTTATTGTTGCTTTTATTTTTTTCCTTTTCAGCTGTTGTTTGTCTCTAGACAGGGAACGGTGGAAAAGAGGACAAGAGCCTAAATCTCTAGATTGTTTTTCTTTGCTCACTGCAGATGCAGCAAGGACATACATGCCCTCCCACCCCGGGCTCGTCTGGTTTTCTAGGGACACGCCCAGATAGCATTCAGCTGCTTCCTGTTCTGACATGGGAGAAGGCCGGAACACCCAGACAACACAGCACAGCAGACCAAATACTTTTGTGATTGGGGCCCTTACATTGAGGAAGACACTCAATCAAAAGTGATAAACAAGCAAGCGAGGAGGGGATAAAGAGGAAGAAAGGAAGAAAGAAAGAAAGAAAGGGCTAATCTGAGGACACAGGCTAACTAGAGGGTAACAGAGCAGAGAAGGAGGATACAGGGAGTTGTGCAGCACTCTGGGTGCAGCGCAGCAGTCTTCAGGAGAACATTTTGGGTACTGCGGTGCTGCCCCATATGCAGACACCTCTGTGGGCTGAGGGCGGAGGTGGCCAGTCTCCGGGCCAAGCTGGCAGGAGTACTGGGGACCTTCACTCCCTCCCAAAGACCACTGAGTCCCCAGCCACTGCTGTAACAGTTGCCCAGGTGGGGAGCCAGATGGACTATGGTGGGCTCAGGAAGGTTCGGGTGGGGGTGAGGGACATGTCCCCCGACCGGGTCCAGCTTAGGAACTCCTATGCTGTCCTGAAGGAGCGGGTGAGTCCTGGAAGTGAACCTGAGGCTGCGACCAGGGATGATGTGTGGATCCTCCAGGAGGGAGACCCAGAAGTGGGAAGAAGAGCACCCTAAGGGAGGAGAAAGCTACTCCTGGTGGGGGACTCAACTGCCCGGGGAATGGATTTAGGCACAGGTTGCGGGGAGGAGAGAGAGAGGTAAAGTGCCTTCCAGGAGGCACAGCTCGGAGGGAGGGGGAGCAGATCCAGAGGATTGCTAAGGCGGTAGCGAGGAGAGGGGGTCCGGAGGTCACTGTCCACCTAGGGATAAATGACATAGCCAGTGACAAGGGAAGCATAGAGCAGGTGCAAGAGAACTTCAGGGAGTTAGGAGGGTGCCTGGGGAAGGTAGCAAGCTCTGTGACATTTTCCGAGGTTATGCCAGTCCAAGGCAGAGGGGAGGCTAGGAATCTCTACATCAGAAGCTTCAACACTTGGTTGGAGGGCTGGTGCAGGGAAAAAGGGTATGGCTTCACAGGACACTGGGGACCCACCTGGAGTGATGTGGACCTGTACAAAGGAGATGGCCTACATCCGTCCAGGGAGGGGACAGCAGTCCTCAATGAGAAGTATAAAGGTTTCCTTGGCAAGCATTTAAACTGGCCAAGGGAGGTGGGCAATGGGAGCAGCGAGACTTAAGCAGACCACCCCCACAGGTTAGAGTAGACAGAAACAAGCAACATGAGGGGAAGTTGTTGACAGGCCCACCTGAACCAGTCATAAAGGGAAGGGCAGAGGAAGGGAGACAGCAAAAAATGAAACCCAGGGTTGGAGGAAGACACAGGAGGACAAAAGCAGGAATAGAATGAGGGCAGGCAACAAACTGTGGAAAGCCATGTTTACAAATGCCCGCAACCTGGGAAACAAAATCCCAGACCTGGTGGCCTTGATGGCTGAGGCTGACCTGGACATAGTAGCAATAACCAAGACGTGGTACACCGCAAATCACGACTGGGACGTTAATGTACCAGGTTATGCTCTATTCAGGAAGGATAGGGAGAGTAAAGGGGGGGGGGTGATCCTGTAAATCAGGGAGGGTATAAAGCAACAATGGTACGGGGCAGACAGGGGGAGAACGAGGCATTGTGGGTAATCCTTGAGCCTAAGGCTACCAACAGTCCCTGTTTTCCCAGGACTGTCCCTATTTTAGGCAGCATGTCCCAGTGTCCCCACAAGATTTGCAAAAGTCACTTATATCCTGGTTTTTGCTTACTTGTCCCAGTTTTGTCCCTTTTTTTTGCTGACTGCTAATCTATGAGTGACAGTTATTTCAGCACCACTGTGGCGCTGCTCGAGCTGGACAACAGTTTGCAACTTCAACCCCTCCACCTATGTTGCACCACAAGCATGTCAGCGGGAGCACGGTAAAGTATGTTCCTTCCTGTTAGGTTAGACTGGGTAGTAATGCAAACAAGTACATGTGGACGTCTGCCTGCTAGCAGCTGAGATGGACTCTAGACAGAAGAGACTGGCAGCAGTGAACTAAGGTACCGGAACCTGATCAGTTATAGGGAAGTGTGTGAAAACAATCTGGTGTGGTGGTGGGAGTCACTAAAGTGAAGTTTGCTCAGCAAATGAGGTGAGTGTGAACAGGTTGAATGGGACTGTCAGGAGGAACAATATACGCAGCTTGAACGTCTGATCACAATTTAACGTAGGTTTGCTTCTAATGAACTTTCTGTACATCATGATAAGGAACTTGCTGCAGCAGAATGATGTATTGTTTTAATCTGGATGTTTGCTACTGTTGTTACTGAGGGGCGGCATGGCTAGAGCAAGTAGCAAAACTTAATTGTGTGCAGCATTGTCTACGGCGGTGCCCGTGGGAGTGACATGGTGGGGGGGGGGGGCAAGATTAGGGTAGACCCTGTCCCAGTTTTAGGCCTCGGAAAGTTGGTAGCTTTATAGTGGAGGAAGTACACAAGATTTATTTATTAGAATTTCTGATAAATACATTTGAGCCAATGGCTCTTTTACAAAGGTTCCACGTCAGTATACATGATGGCAACAAAACAGGAGGTACTGCTGCTGGGAGATTTCAATATGTTAGACGTGGATTGGACCATCCCAGCAGCTGCTTCAACCAGGAGCTGTGATATCCTGGAATCCCTGCAGAGGCAGGTTTACAGCAGCTAGTGTTAGAACTCACCAGGGACAAGGCAATTCTGGACCTATTACTGACTAATGGAGACAGAATCACAGAAGTTCAGGTAGAAGATCACCGGGGGTCCTGTAACCATTGCATAGTGAGGTTTAGCATGGGTACAGGGACGCAGTCATACCACACAAAGGTAAGAGTATTAGATTTCAGGATGGCAGACTTTGCTAAGATAGGGAGGTGTATTAAAGAAACCCTGGGGAGGAGGGAGACAGAGAGGGTTGAGAAGCAGTGGGCACACCTAAAAGGAGCAATAGTGGAGGTGACAAACCAATGCGTTAGGCTGACTAACAAAGGCAAAAGAAGGAGGAAACCACTGTGGTTCTCAAAGGGTGTAGCAGAGAAAGTAAGGGCCAAAAGACTGAGTTTTAGAAAATATAAGGAGACACAAAGTGAAGAGGATAGGGTGGTGTACCTAAATTGTCTGAAGGACGCAGGGAAGGCTGTTAAGAGTGCAAAGGCGCAAACAGAGGAAAGACTAGCACAGATGGTGAAGAAAGAGGACAAGATATTCTACAGGTACATCCATGAAGGAAGAAAGTCGGGGGGGATTGTAAGGCTCAATGGGGATGAAGGGGGGGAGTAGAGGGAGACCTGGAAAAGGCAGAGATACAGAATAAATACTTCAGTTCAGTATTCGCTGAAGAAGGGGAGGGACAAGGACCACAGCTGGGCTTTAGATACAAAGGAGGAAGGGAACAGCAGTCCATTTACAGAAGAGAGAGAGTCCTGGAGGAGCTCACAAAACTGAAGGTAGACAAGGCAATGGGACTGGATGGCATTTATCCCAGGACACTAAAGGAACTACGAAAGGAGTTAGCAGTATCATTGGCAGGCTTGTTCAGTGAGTCGCTTTAACACTGGAGTGGTTCCAGAGGACTGGAGGAGGGCACATGTGATCCCTCTTCACAAAAATGGTAGCAGGGAAGAGGCGGGAAACAATAGGCCAGTCAGCCTCACTTCAGTAGTCGGTAAGATAATGGAGGCACTGCTTAAGGCAAGCATAGTGGAACACTTGGAATCCAATGGAGCCCAAGATCCAAGGCAGCATGGATTCACAGTGGGAAGGTCATGTCAAACAAATCTGATAGATTTTTTTGACTGGGTTATGAAGGAGGTGAATCGGGGGGGGGGGAGAGCAGTGGACGTCGCCTACCTTGATTTCAGCAAGGCCTTCAACACCGTCCCACACAAAAGGCTGGTGAATAAGACAGATAGTCTGTGTGGGACACAAGGTAGTGAACTGGGTTAGAAACTGGTTAACAGACAGGAAGCAGAGGGTGGGGATAAATGGGATCCAAACTGGGGAGAGAAGGGTGACCAATGGGGTACCTCAAGGATCGGTCCTGGGGTCAATTCTTTTTAATGTCTTCATTAGCGACATTGTGGAAGGGCTGGAAGGGAAGGTTTACCTGTTTGCAGACGACACCCAGATCTGCAACAGAGTTGACACGCCTGATGGGGAGGAGAAAATGAGGAGGGACCTAGGAAAGCTGGAAAATGGTCCAAGGTGTGGCAACTGAGGTTTAATGCGAGGAAGTGCAAAATCATGCACCTGGGACGCAGAAACCCTGGTAAGAGATACAGGATTGGGAGGGGGGAGTTGCTGATGGTCACTAGGGAAGAAAGAGATCTAGAAGTTATCATTTCAGATGACCTAATGATGGCCAAGCAATGTACAAAGGCTATAGGGAAGGCCAGTGGCATGTTGGGGTGCATAGGCAGGGGTATCACAAATAGAAGAAGGGAGGTGGTGATTCCACTATAAAAAACACTGGTGAGGCTACATCTGGAGTACTGTGTATAGTTCTGGAAGTCACATCTTCACAAGGACACAGGGTGGAAGCGGTTCAGAGAAGGGCAGCTAAGCTGGTACAGGACTTGCAGCAGAAAACATATGAGGATAGATTAAAAGACCTCAATAAGTATTCACTAGAGGAAAGGAGGAAGCAAGGAAACATGATAGAAACCTTTAAGTATCTTAAAGATGTGAACAAGGTGCAAGGGGGAGACATTTTTCAATATAGGAAAAGTACAAGAACAAGGGGGCATGATATGAGATTGGAGGGGAGTAGGATAAGGGGAAATGTGAGGAATTTTTTTTTCACGGAAAGGGTGGTGGATACATTGAATAGCCTGCAACATGATGTGGTGGGAGCAAGTACAGTGGGGGGATTTAAACATGCATGGGACCGGCATAAGGGAACCCAGAGGTGGGAAGTTGACGCTAAAGCCGATGACCAAGTAGGGTCAGAGAGGAGGACCCAAACTTGACCCTCTGGAACCTATTAGCTAAATAATTTCTGAACCATAATAGTGCAGTAGGGGAGATTTCCTGGCTGGTGAGTTTGGAACAGAGCAAGGAGTGATCTACTAGCTCAAAGGCCTTCATGAGGTCTATAAATATCACACCAGGTGCCCGCTGATAAAGGTAGGGTTAAGGGCAGAATGGATAGGCGTAGTGGTCCTTATCTGTGTCAAATTCTATGTTTCTATGTTTTACTGGTAAATACCCTCTTGATTCCCAACTGCTTATCATGTGATCTTAATAGAGTAGTTCTAGTTGGCCCAATGGTGTGGAGGGCTGAGGCATCCGTGCCTTACCTCTTGCCACGCCAACGACCTGTGTTTGCGGTGTAAGCGGACCATCGGGGGTCGGCAGGACAGGGAGAGGACTGAGCGTCCGGAGGACAGGTCTCCTCCCCCAAGGAGGGAGAACTGGCACTCCCGCCGAATAACCGCCCCCAGGTGGATGCCTGTGGGCAGTACGGATCTGTTGGGCACCTGGAAAGGGGAGGATGCTGCAGAACTTCTGCTGACGTCTGCGAACCTCCACGCATGCTCGTCTGGCTGTGTGCGCCCCAGCAATGGGTAAATGAGAAACATGGAGGAAAAAACCTCCGACGGCAGGATGACGCCCGGACGTCCGCAGGCTCCTCGCACCCGCCACCGAGCTGGAAGGTAAGTCTCCCGTGATACCGGGTGACGGGGCTGGGGGGAAGGGTCAGACAGGAGGGGGCAGCCGGGGACGAGGAGTACAAACACCTACATGGAGAAAAGAGTCATCCTGACTACTGGAGTAATATCATGTTGTTTTAAAAGCTGTTCATCATGCAGTATATTAAAAAGCAATAAAAGATCGCCTCTCTTCCTTCTGGTCTCTAGAACATAAAAATTTAACTGAGTTAGTCTATCTTGATAAGAGATGCGTCTTAGTCTTGGCATTAAATGCGTGATCCTCATCTGAATATTATCAAGTAGGTTAACATCCTTTCAGCGATATGGTGAACAAAAAGAAGCTGCATAGTCTAAGTAAGGCCTTATGTACGTTTTGTATAATGGTAAAATGCAAGTTTCATTTCTGGAAACAAAGGCCTTTTTGATTGACTGAATCAATCTATTAGTGGTAAAAGTAACCTTCCTGCAGTGGTCACTAGAAGTAAAATCCTCATTAATGATTACTCCAAGATCTCTTTCACTGCTGACATATCTAATATTCACTCCATCTATGTTGTATGATCTTTTCTGATTACTCCTACCCAGGTCAAGAACAGTACATTTTTCAACATTAAATACCATCTTCTTGTTTTTTGCCCATTTATCAATGTTCTGTAGGTCAGCAACCAATGAAAGGTATTTGTCTGCACTTTCCACCTGTGCGCTGTTTGCTGTCATCAAAATATAGGTAGGACTGGCAGTTTTTTATTTTTATTTTTTTATAATTTCGATGGAAAGTATCAGTTTTAATTTTTAAACCGTTTTCCCAAGTTTTATTGATTTAAATTTTCACAGTTGCATGAAATTATGGGGTTTTAAGCATTTATTTCGATTTGTATCAATTTAATTTTCACTGTTTCAGTTAATGACAGCAAAACAAGAGGCAGTATAGTGCAGTGGTTTAAGGCTCTGGGCTGCAAATCTGGTGATATCCAGCAGACCTGATCTGGGTTTGAATCCCACAGCTTCTACTTACATACTGTGTGACCCTAAGCAAGTCACTTAACTTCCCTGTGCTCCCAGGTCACACCTGTAAAAAAGCTTTCAGCTTAGTGTGCTACTCCTGGTTAAACAACTAAAAAAAAAAAAAAAAAATGATAAAAACACAAATTGCTATCTTCACATGTCAAAATAGCAATAGAACTTACTTTTCCTATCTGTAAATTTAGATCGTTGTAGATGGAAATATTTTTTCATCAATTTGGGTGTGCAGTGAAATTGACATTTATCAATATTTACCGATTTAAATCTAATACTGCTAAGTCTAAATATAAGTCACTAATGAAGATTCTGAATAGAGCAGGTCTGAGCACGGAGCACTGCAGGACACCACTACTGACACTGACCTCCCCAGATAATGTGTTGTACACTCTGACCTGCTGGGTTCTATTTGTCAGCCATTCTTCAACCCAGTTAATCAGGTTTTGGGAAAAACCTAGATCTTTCATTTTTTTTAACCAACTCATAGTGGGGACGGTGTTGAAAGCCTTTTTAAAGTCAAGACAGACGACATCCACAGGTTTCCCCCTGTCAAGACAAAGGCTGATTTTTTTTTTTTGTAAAATCAGATAAGGTTGGTGGTACAGGATCTCCCCGCAATGAATCCATGCCGTGTAATGTCTAATATTCCCATTTCTCTAGATTCTCCCTCTAATCTAGCTTTCAATAACCTTTCCATGATTTTGCACGTAACTGCTGTAAGGCTAATAGGCCTATGATTACCAGCAAAAGTTCTGCTTCCCTTTTTGTGAATGGGAATCACTGTGGCGCTCTTCCAATCCATGGGGATAACACCCTGCCTGTATGATTTATTGAACAGTATGGTCAATGGGATAGACAGCATGTCAGCCATCTCCTTTAAAAATGTTGGGTTAATACCATCGGGGCCAGGGGATGAATGAGGTTTCAAGGATTTAATAGCTGATATAACATCATTAGTGGAGAAATCCTGACATTCAGATACTACAGGTGCACATCTGACTTTACTGTTGTGTTTTTTTAACTAAACACCAAGCTGAAAAATTTATTAAGGTTGCCAGCAATCAGACTCGGTTCACTCTGTACAGCACCATTATCCATAAGGGGTCCTATTGTGTTACCTCGACACCTATTGTTATTGTTATTGATACAGGAGAAGAAGGTTTTTTGATTGTTCTTGGTCTTGGCTATTTTAAACTCCAGTTTTCGTCTTTCTTGTTTTATTAGTTTTTTAGTTTTCTTTAATTCAGCCTTGTAAATAGCCTTTGTTAAGTCATTTTTTTTTACTTTTAAAATTTTTGAAAGCTTTTTCTTTTTTACGGATTTGTCTCCTTATTCTGCCAGCAAGCCAAGACGGTATTTTGCCCTTACTGTTAGGAACCCTCTTAAGGGGAATGTGTTGTTCTACCTGTTCTTTAATGATATTTTTTAGTATTCTTGAACCAAAGTTCCTTAGGACTGCAGCAAATAAAACTGCCTACCCAATAACCAGATTAATTAATCTATCCTTGTCTATGGAGGTTGTGCCTGACTAATGGAAATTATCCAATGTAGTGCCGTCTTTAAAAAGGTAACCCCAGACTTATCTGCCACTACAGGCCTATTGCCATTCTACTTGTCTTAAACAAGATTCTTGAAAAAAAATTGTTGCCTCCCAGCTCAGCACTTACCTCTCCTCCCACGATCTACTTTTTCCTGCACAGCACATGTTTTGAAAAGGCCACAGTACCACTACTGCTCTCCCAACACTTACTACAAACATTGCTTCTGCAATGAACAGGGGTGATGTACCTGGTGTGATGTTTATAGACCTCATGAAGGCCTTTGAGCTAGTAGATCACTCCTTGCTCTGTTCCAAACTCACCAGCCAGGAAATCTCCCCTACTGCACTACTATGGTTCAGAAATGATTTAGCTAATAGGTTCCAGAGGGTCAAGTTTGGGTCCTCCTCTCTGAGCCTCCCCAACTACAGTCAGGGTTCCTCAAGGATCAATTCTAGGACCTCTTCTACTCTCTTTACATATAAACTCAATCCACCATTGTGTCTCCCATTGTACTCTCATCCTATATAGATGATCTTGTTCTCTTTTCCAGCTCCAACAACATTAAGAACATTAATAAGCACATGTCCTTGGACCGCCAGACTATTCATAGGAACATAGACTTTGACGGCAGATAAGGACCGCTTGGCCCACCCAGTCTGCCCATTTCCCTACCTATTGAATAAGCTGCAGATCCTAGTTAACCAACAGCCTACTTCCTCCTACCCCCCACTATAATTGCCTTTTGTCTGTCCCATGCATTCTTGAATTCCTCCACTGTTTTTGACCCCAAGACCTCCTCAGAGAGGCCATTCCATGCACCCACCACCCTCTCTGTGAAAAAATACTTGCTCATGTTGCCCTTGAGCCGTCCCCCTTCTATCTTCAAATTGTGTCCCCTTATTCTTGCACATCTCTTTTTCTGAAATATGCTACCCTCTTGGACTTTGTTGAGTCCCTTGAGGTACTTGAAAGTTTCTATCATGTCCCCCCCCCCTTTCCTCGAGGGTACATATATTAAGCTCCTTTAGTCTCTCTTTGTATGGCTTCTGTTGCAGACCCTGCATCATTTTAGTTGCCCTCCTCTGGACAGCCTCCATCCTGTCTATGCCCTTGTGGAGATTGGGTCTCCAGAACTGCATGCAGTACTCCAGATGGGGTCTCATCAACTGTCTGTACAGAGGGATAACAACTTCCTGTTTTGTACTGGTGATGCCTCTCCCTATGCATCCCAGTATCCCCCCCAGCCCTCCTTACTGCCTTCTCACATTGCTTGCCTACCTTTAGATCATCTGATATGACTACCCCCAGGTCCCTTTCCATTTTTAGACAGCATCAGAAAAAAGGCTGCACTAGGAATGGTGGTGCTCAAAACTATATCAACACAGTTCAAGCAGAGAAGGGCACTCACCAACCAAATAACAGACATGTGGGCTCCAGGAAATACCAAATAGAATCCAATTTATTCAACACACATGTTGCACGCTTGAGCCATTTTGGACATTAGTCCTTTATCAAAAGCTTTTGATAAAGGACAAACATCAGCGCTCAAGCGTGCAACATTGATAAATGAAATTATTCTATTCAGGTAACCCCAATTGGTGGCTCACTCTGTGCTCTTCATTTGTTGTTGTTAGTACTCTCCCCCATTCTATATTCTTCCCTGGGTTTTGTTTCCCAGGTGCATTACTTTGCACTTCTTTGCACTGAATCTAAGCTGCCATACTTTTGACCATTTCTCCAACCTTGCCAAGTCCCTTCTCATTCTTTCCACACACACCCCCTTGTGCATCAACCCTGCTGCAGATCTTTGTGTCATCTGCAAAGAGGCATACTTTTCCTTCCAGTCCCTCTGCAATGTCACTTATAAAGACATTAAAGAGGACTGGCCCCAGTACTGAACCCTGCAGTACTGCACTAGCAACCCCCCTTTCTTTGGAGTGGACTCTGTTTACTATTACCCTCTGCGTCCTGTTGTCCAGCCTATTTTTTTTACTCAGGTTACCATGCTGGGAGCCACCCCCAGGCTGGCTAACTTGTTTATTAATCTTTTGTGTGGGACTGTCAAATGCCTTGCTAAAGTCTATGTAGGCCATGTCCACAACCCCTCCCTGGTCTACTACTTTGGTCACCCAGTCAAAGAAATCTATTAGATTCGTCTGACATGACCTTCCTGCTGTGAATCCATGCTGACTTGGGTCCTGTGCCCTGCTTGCCTCTAGGTACTCAACTATTCTTTCTTTCAGAAGTGATTCTATCATTGTCCCTTCCACTGAGGTCAAACTAACAGGTCTGTAGTTTCCTGCCTCTGCCTTGCTCCCACTTTTGTGAAGGGGAATCACATCCCCCCTCCTCCAATCCTCAAGGACCAAGCCATCCTACCATGATTTGTTAAAAAAGGGTAATCAGTGGTGTCACTAGTTCTCCCCTTAGTTCTTTTAGAATTTTTGGGTGAATCCCAACAGGGTGAATCCCATCAGGCCCCATTGCCTTCTCCTCCTCGAGTTTTAGGAGTTCTTTCAGGACCCTTTTTTCTGTGAATGGACTGGTATCGACCCCGCCCGTCCAGAGTGCTTCTATTGATTGGATTAGGTACCTCCCCCTCCTCCTCTTCTTTTGTGAATACTGAACAAAAGTATTCATTCAGTATCTCTGCCTTTTCATGCTCACCCTCTGCCAACCCCCTTCCCCTTTATTAAGCCTCACTATCCCTCCCTTGGACTTTCTTCGCTCACTAATGTACCTATAAAAGATTTTATCCCCCTTCTTAACTGAGTTGGCTATCTTTTCCTCGGTTTGGGCCTTTGCTCTTCTGACTGCCTTCCCTGCTTCCTTCTGCTTTAACCAGTACAGTTCTCTGTCCTGCTCCTTCTGTGATTCCTTATACTTTCTGAATGCTATCTTTTTCTCCCTAACCTTCCTTGCCACCACTTTTGAGAACCAAAGTGTTTTTTTCCTTCGTTTTGTCTTCTTTGCTTCACACAAAGGCTTGTTGCCTCTGTGATGGCAGTTTTGATTTTTCCTCATTGTTCTTCCACCTCTCCTTCCTGCCCTTTTGCTAGTGCATTCCTTAGGCACTCTCCCATTCTGCCAAAGTCAGCCCTCTGAAAGTCCAGTACCCTTGCTTTTGTATGGCTTGACTCTATGGCTGTGTTTATTGTGAACCACACTGTCTGGTTGTCACTTGTTCCCAGATGGCTACCCACTTCTAAATCCGAGATCCTCTCACCGTCCCCGTTTGAGAGTACCAGGTCTAAGACTGCTCCCTCCCAAATGGGTTCCAACACTATCTGCCTGAGGTATGCCCCCTGTAGGGCATCGAGAATGACTCTGCTCTTGGATGTGGCTGCAGCAATTGTGCTCCAGTTAACATCTGGCATATTCAGGTCCCCCATCAACAATATCTCCCCTTTTTCTGCCATTCTAAGGATGCCTCCTATCATTTCCTTGTCCATTTCCTCTCCCTGAGACAGGGGTCTGTATACAACCCCTGTGCGGACTGTGGTGCCATTTCCTGTCTCCAAGGTGACCCACAGTGCCTCCTCTCCTCCCTGTTTATCCTTTAGTTCAGTTGCTTTGATCCCTTCCTTATGTAGACAGCTACTCCTCCTTCTCCTTTTTTACCCTCCCGTAGATTGTGTAGCCTAGAATGTTGACATCCCAGTCATGGTTCTCTGTGAAATAGATTTCTGTGACCGCCACGATATCCAGGCATCCCTCTTGCATTAAGACCACTAGTTCAGGAAGCTTGTTACCCAGATTATGGGCACTGGTACTCATCGCCCTCCATTTTTTGATGGCCTTGCCCCTTTTAGCCCTATCCCTGTACTTACTGCTTTTGCCTTTTTCTCCATTTACCCCTGCCCTGCCCCCTATTGACCTCTCTACCTTGGTATTATCCTCGCTAACTACCCTGTTTTGTGGGGGGAGACTGGGAATTCCCTGCTTCTTTTCAGTGCTTCCCCCCTTGGCTAGTTTAAAAATTCAAAGCTTGTTAAATGTAAACAAGCTACTTCTGAACCCATCCGAAATGCAGACTTTGCTTTTTGGGTCATTTCCCTAGATTAAAGTTTTGTCTGTCCCCTCTAGCTGTATCTTATTGTAATGGAGCCTTCATTACCACTGTCTCATCCTTCAGTTACCTAGGTATCACCCTTAACCCTTTCCAAAGGTTTGAGGGTGGCTCATTTAAACATCCGTAGCCTTCTTCCAAAAACTGACCACCTATTACCGACTATGCTTAACCTGAGCTGGATGTGCTAGTGATATCTGAAACCTGGCTCTCCTCTGAGGTCCAGAATTCTCATGTAACTATACCTGTCTATACCTTAGCTCGGAAAGATTGCTCTAAGAGGGGTGGTGGTGTTGCAGACTACACATCCACCAGGATCCAATTTACGACTGTTCTTGCTTTCTTCTCTCCCTCTTCCCATGAGCTGCTCCTTCTTAAGCTTTCCCTTCCCAGTCTCTGTTTCCATCTTTATTGCTGGAGTTTGCTGCTGCCCTGGTACATCCTCCGCTTTAGTTACTGAGCTTCTTTCCTCTGTCTGTTCTAACTCCTTGTGTGGTGAACTACTTATACTTGGTGACTTTAATATAAATTGGCTCTCCTCTAATACAAATACATTTTCACAAAATGTAAAATCACTGCACCTAACCCAACTGATTTCTGAACCAGCTCGTTTAAATTTGAAATCCTTAAACCACTCCCTAGTTGACTGTGTCCTCGCTTCTCATCCCACCGTGTAGTGGATGAAGGTATCTTTCCTGATGCCCTCAGTGATCATCACATGGTTTACTGTGTGCACAAGTTACATCATCCTAAAGCCCCCGCCCCTAAATTCATATATCTCAGGTGTTTTAAGTCTCTTGACTTGGCCTCCCTCCTCACTGATCTTTGGTCTATCGATTAGTCCCCCATCTCTGCATCCAGTAATATAAATTCTGCTCTGCTTTATTTTCAGTCTGAATTTTGGGATCGTCATGCACCCCTGAGAAAAACCTAGAATGTGAGGTTCTCATCTTCCCTGGATATCGGCCGAGGTACTAACTTGTCTCCAAACTAGAGACTTTGCCTGACGTACTTTTAAAATCTGTGGCTCCCAGTCTTCATTGGCCAACTACAGACACCTTTGTAACGTCTGTACCAAAGCTGTCAGACTTGCGAAGTCTAAGAACTTTGCTTCGTCACTCCAAAATGTTATTAATAACCCCTCCCAATTCTGGAAGGTTATCTATTCCCTTTCACCCCACAGACCCAGTCTCCCTCTCCTATTCTTAAGGTTGGAGACTCCCTTATCTCTGACCCACCTGCTGTTGCAATGTCTTTTAACACCTACTTTACTACCTGTGCCCTTTCCCTTATCCCCTCTTCCTCTACCCCCCTTCCCTCCCTTTCTCTGCCTTCCTCTCCTCCTTCTTTTCACTCCTCTCCTATCACTCCATCTCCCTAAAAGCTCTGCTTGCCCTTAATCCTATGAAGGGAGGTAGTCCGGATGGCCTTGACCCTAAGTTTCTTCATCTCTCTGCACCTGTCATTGCTCTGCCCATTACTCTACTCTTCAATCTTTCCTTTACCTCTGCTACTGTTCCTGATGTTTGGAAACATACCATTGTCATACCTTTTCACAAAGATGGTGATCCCACCACTCCTGTTAACTTCCATCCTATATATATCACTTCTTCCCACTTTGGCTAAATTACAGGAACACACTGTTCTTTCTCAGCTCACTTCTTTTCTTGACGACGACTCCTTTTTCACACCTTTCCAGAATGGCTTCAGGAAATTGCACTCCACTTCTACCTCCCTCCTGCGTCTCACTGACTCCATACTCATAGGTATGGATCAAGGACTGATTACCTTCACCATTTTTATTGATCTTGCTACAGCTTTTGACACTGTGGCATATCCCTCCTTCTCGACAAACTTAAAGCTGCAGGCCTCTCTGACTCTTCAGTCAACTGGTTTCGTTCTTGCATTGGCGGGAGATCTCAAACTGTCTGGATAGGAAAATCCATTTCATCTCCACTTCCCATTAGCTCAGGTGTCCCTCAAGGGTCTGTCCTGGGTCCTATTCTCTTTTCCATTTTCTTAAATAACCTCCCACTGTCTGCTCCTCTGCGTCCATTAATATGCACAGTGATGTCCCAGTTCATTTTGCTTCTGGCTCCTCTTTCCATGATCTAACCTCCCAGATGCAGCGGGATTTTGACAACATTCAGCGCTGGTTCAAGTCTAACCAACTGTCCCTCAATGCCATAAAAACAGTCTCCTTGACTTTTGGCACCCATCAGAGGCTTGCCAGCATACCTCTCAACCTCCTGCCTCATAAATCAGGGACAAGGCTTAAAAAAATCAGGGACAAAGGACCAAATTCAGGGACTCATCTTCAAAATCAGTGATATCCACTCAGGAAGCTAGCAGAATAAGGGGCTTAGTGTAAAATGTATTATCTAAGGAAGAACAAGTTTGTAACTTTGATGTTTGACATTATTTTGTGCTTACAACCCCCACTGTTTGGTAAGGGAAACACAATTTTAGGAGGGGCAGAGTAAAATTTTGAGGTAAAATCAGGGACATCCCTGAAAATCAGGGACAGTTGAGAGGTATGCTTGCCAGACTTACATCTCTCCCATTATTTAACACCCTTCATGGTACTAAGAAGGTGTTTCCTCCTTCAAGTGCCTCGGGGTCTGCGTTGTCTGGCATCTTGATTTCTCAGTGCATATTGACACTATTCACCACACTCTAAACTCTACGCTTGGAGTACTGTATAGGAATACAGTGAGTATTTCACTTCCTGCCCGCCGAGAAATTGTAGTAAAAATGATTTTCCCCGTCTTTGACTATGGTGACCCTAAATCTTCCCTTGCCAGATGACCCCGGTTTCCATTCTTTCTGTCATTTTGCTTCAGATTGCCCCCTCGTACTCACTACTGCTGTCTTTACTCATCACTTTCTCTCCCCTCTCTTAATGCTAGGTGCCTTTCCCATTGTGCATCTTTTCAGGGGTGTAGCCTGGGATTTCAGATCTGCACCTCAAGTGGACTCACTGCTACCCCACCCCCACCCTTGTTAGGGTGAGCTACCCCCCGGGTGTAGCCAGACAATACACAAATGTACACCAGGACCATGTTTGTTGCCTTATTTGGCACAATAAATACAACTTTTGTATCTCATGACAATGGTTATTGCCATGCATGGGTAAATACAAATGCCACACATTGCTCCATAAGACACCCACATACCAGCCCAGAGCCTCTAAAGTTGTATTGTCCTTGGGATGCAAAGACAGTATTAGTGTCCAGTCCTTCTAGTTTCGACTCCTATAAATAAAATTACAGAAAGGTTCAGTATTTTCTTTGTTAGTTTTCATGGAAAAAGGAAGCAATTCAGAGCCTATTTGCTACCCCCCTTAAATAAAATTGCACACCATGGAGTGCTTGGAGTATGCCTGCCTACACCCATGCATCTTTTATATCCAAATTCTGGTTCAGCTCCCTTCCCTACTATCTTAAATCCCTTCTGCCCTCCCCTCCTTCTTCCTCTGCAACACTAATTCCCCTTCTCTTTCTATTCCTTCTAGAAAATCTACTGTTGGAGAATCTGCTTTTTTTTATCAATTTCCTAAACTTTGGTTCTCCCTTCCCTCTTCTATTGGTTCTGCCTCTTCTCCTTCCTCCCTAAAGTCTCTTATTTATGATTTTTGTTCTCCTACTTGCAACAGTCTATGACCCTCTCCTCTTCTTATTCCCTTTCTCTATACATATGAGTGTGTTTTATCTTCTACTTGCATTCATTTATTAATTTGCCTCTAATTATTTATATTTATGCTTCATGTATTACTGTGTTACTGTAACTGACTTCTAATTTTCATCAGTTTATTGTTTAGCTACTTCCTTCTTCCCTTTCCCCCAGGACACAGCAAGAAACGAGCTGTTCTCAGTTCAGTATGTCTTTCCTGGTTAAACTTTAAATAAATAACTAAATAAACTGTTCCCTTGACGTTTCACTGCACATGATATGTATTTGCAAAACTGTCAGTTCCACAGAGAGTATCTCGTATAAGGTCAGTCATAACCTCCCCCCCTTCCCCCCATGCTCCGTTAACCACTGCCTATGGGCTTCTTCTCCTCTAAAACTTTCATGAGGTCCCAGTTTTCTTGGCCTCTGCCAAATCTACCCTTCACAAATGGGACATGACATATAATAATATTTGTTGTTTTGCTTTGGCCTTCAATCGATTTGCCCATAATAGCACCCTGTACACCAAGCTTAGCTGACTCCCCACAACATCAATATGTGACTTCACGCTGGTTGGTGTGATCTATAACATCATGCACAATCAACTGCCTTTGCCTCTCATGTCACTTCTCCATCCTGCTCGTAGTGCCTACCCCTTGCGATCCGATGAATATGCTCCAATGTTCATCCCAAAGATGTGCACAAAAATGGAAGGAATAGAACTCTGCAATTTTGCTCCAAGGCTAAGGAACTTTGTTGCTACTGAGCTTTGCCTAAGCCTGTCAATCCAAGAATTCTGAGCATCTACATGGTGCATTTGCCTGCTCTTGCTCCAAGCTAGTACTGTCCGCTTTGCATCTCGATGTATTACAAGTCACTTGACATCTCTGTCAAATATATTTTTGGCTGCATTTGATTCTTATGTAAATTGAATTGTAATGTCTTGTTTTATATATGACACCGTGCCTATATTTATTACATTGCCATATATGTAACTCGCACTGTGCCTTACTGTAGTTTTACTCTGTCCGTAATCTCCCAGGTTGTACCTGAAAATAGGCACTTGACTGCCTAGTGCACCTACCCGGTAAATAAATAAAAACTATAACAAATGTACATAAAAGTCCACTTATATAAAACATACTTTATCTAATGAAACAACCTAGGGGTCATAATAGACAGGGATCCAAAGCTTGACAAATAGCGTGCGCCTCTTGTTGAAGGCCAGAAGAATGCTGGGGTGCATCAGAAGTGGGGGTCAGCAGCAGGGCAGTATCATATGCAAATCTAGGCTCCTCAATACTAAAAGGACATTGAGGCAGTTGAAAGGGTGCAACACAGGGCCTCCAAAATGAAGAGGTGTGTTGGGGAGAAGAGGTGTGAGGAGAGACTGGGTGCCCTTAACATGATCACCCAGGGCCGGCCTGGTGGCACTGAGGGTTGAGGCGCTGGACGCCACACCTCGCATCACGCCGGCAACCCAGGTTCGGGAACGAGCCCAGGGCGCCGGGGGTTGGCAGGGGAGGGAAGAGATTGAGCATCCGGAGGACTGTTCTCTCTTCCCGGGGAGGGACCGGGAGAACAATCACTCGAGGAGCAACCTCTGGTGGCGGCTGGGGGTAGCCAAAAGCAGCGTTGTGGAGTATGTCTGGGGGTGGAGCCACAACAGTACATTGCTTTGACAGCTGGGCTCCACAGGGGAACTACCTACGTAAATACCCCCCTCCTCCCAATGATAGGCGATGGCGCCTCCCACCCAAGGACCACACTCCCGGAAGTCGGGCGCGGCTCTCCCTTGGTCCTCCTCCTCCCCTTCCCGGTGCTCAACCCTATAAGAAAGAGTGCCCTGGGCAGGGGCGCCCCTTCCCCAGAGGGCAGACCCGGGGGATGCCTGGTGCTGGGGGGGGGGAGAGGAGATGAGTCGTGTCATGCAAGGGAGGTAGAGCCCGAGGACTGGGCAGTCGCCAGACAGAGTTCAGTGGGGTCAAAGAGGGGAGGTCAAAATAAAATTTGAAAAAAAAAAAAAAAAAACATGGTCACCCAGGAGAAAATGAGGATGAGAGGGGAAATGTCTCCATTTTCTTCATACTCAAGGGTATTAACAAGATCAAACACACAGCAGGACACGAGAACTTGCCCTGTAAATCAGAGGTAGTAAATCCAGGGGTAATGTCAGGAAGCAGTTCTCCATCACAGAGGGTGGTGAACCTATGAAACAGCCTACCAGCAGAAACAGTGGACATGAATGCAGTACAGGCCTTCAGGGTGAACCTGAACAAATTTCTTCGTAACAAGGGAACCACTGGATATGTTTTCAAAGCATACTTATTCTTTTTGATAGTCGTCATTCTTCTATGTATGTGAATTTAGTGTTCGTGAAAGTTGCCAGACTAACAGCACTGGAAACTGAAACACTCTGTTTACCACATGACAGATACAGCATGAGCGATCACAGAACAAGCTTTCTACCACTGCCCTGCCAATGCGCCTCAACACTGTCATACAGAGAACCCATGTAGGTGAGAGGTTAGTTCAGACTGCACACCTATTCAGTCCTTGATGTGTCAACAAGGGAGCCAATTAGTGCCAAAACTTATTCACACCCGCTTATGAACCAGGGTCGGGGGGGGATCATGGACCTAGAGTCCCTAACAACCATGGGAGGCAGTATAGCGCAGTGGTTTAAGGCTCTGAGCTGCAAATCTGGTGACATCCAGCAGACCAAACCTGGGTTTGAATCCCACAGCTTCCACTTGCATACTGTGTGACCCTGAGCAAGTCACTTAACTTCCCTGTGCTCCCAGGTCGCTCCTGTAAAAAAAGCTTTCAGCTTAGTGTGCTACTCCTGGTTAAACAAAAAAATAATAATAAATGATTACGTTAATATGAACAGTGACATAAGCAAGATCTTAGGACAGAAGCCTGAGACACACTCTGCTTCAGGGCTCAAAGTTCTAGAAGGTGGTATCAAAAGCACATTTCTGTGCACCACTCAAGGTATGGTAATTTACAATCCACAATATTTTAAGGTGCCTAATTCCAGTTCTCTCACTTTCTCAAGAAGCTGGTGAACAACTGGGTCAAAATATAAAATAGTGGGTGGGGAACAGTGTACAACAGGGCTGCGTTTCCACAAGGGGTTACCAGGATGACAGAGTGACCTCAAGAGTGAAGCTCAAGAAGACCCTGTTGTCATGGCAACACCCCCGTGGAAACCTCGCCTTGTTGTGCACTGTTCTCCATGCACTTTTCTGCAGTGTATGGGATAGCATTATGGTACTGTTTCGATCTTCACACTACCTGCACCGGACAAAGAAAAAAGTAGTGTTACCTCACTGTTTTCGCTGTTTTGTATGTTTGCTCCATCTCTCCCTCCAGTGTGTCTTCAGTTGTGGAGATTCGTTCACCGGCTTATGCAGTGACCATTTCCCCTCCCCGCACTTCTTACCCAAGTTTTGAATAGGTGCAATTGAATTTTTATTCTGTTTTACTGTGTTTCTTTACTCGGGCCGTGACGGTATCAGTATGCCTGCTTTATGTCTGAAGTTTTTTTCCTTCTAAATGAAAAGCGCTTCCAGTTTGTAGTGCAAGCTGTTCTGATTCAGCCAGGCTCTGAGGTGATGGTCTGGCAGCACACCCAACAAAGGATTTCAACGCACTCCTCCATGACGTACCTACTGCAGGCTGCAGCACAGCCAGTAGTAATGCTGCCAGTAATCGCTGTACTACACTAGGTACGTTGCTACTGCAGCAGAATGACATTTTCAGGGGTATGGATTTCCACGCACAATAAAGGCACCCATACACTATAGCTTTGTTCAAGTTGGTGTAGATTCTCTAGTGATGTGACCTTTCTCTGCAGCCTTCGGAATACTGCTTGTCACCTTAAAACTGTTGTGACAGTCAAGTGTCTGTGAAGGAAGACTTATGACAGGGGTTACTGGACGGATCATTGATCTTCTCCTGCTGTCACTGTCTATGCTTCCATGTTAGAAGTTGGTTTTGGAGAAGGTGGCATTAGATTTGGGCAACAAATACATATTTGGAGGAAGAACACCAGCAGTCTGAGTTCCTCCTTCCAACCAGCTCAGTAAGAATACCCTTAGAACCCATCTTTTTGCACAAGCCTATGGGGAGTGAAAGTCCTTATATGTCATTCCATTATGATTTTAGATAGTTGCTGATATTTTTATTTTAATATATAGAGATTGTATTTAAATATATTATGTATTTTAATTGGGATATAGTATTTTATCTGTTCTGTATATGCTGCTATCTCTAGTTGTTGTACTGGCACCCAGAGCCTCTGGGGAAAGGTGCCATAAAGAAATAAAACAGACTACTACTGTCACCACCCCTGTTTCTTCATAGTACCTGAGTCTAAGCCTGAAGGTTCTCCATGAGTTTAGGCACTGCATACAGGACGGTAGCTGATGACATCCTGTCTGTCTCTGCTTTCATAGAGTGGTGTAACCGTAGCCCTCTTCCAGACTGCTGGTAGGCTGCCTGAAGAAAGGGAAAGGGAAAGGGAAAGGTTCAAGAGGGTGGGGATAAATGCAGTGATAGCTGGGACCAGAAACCTAAGGAGTTTCCGTTCCAAGATGTCTGGCCCCACACTCTTATGGAAGTCGAGGTTGAGAAGGGCCTTCAGTACCTCCTCTGGGTGCAGGAACTGACATGCATGTCCAAGGGGGACGTTGGGAGATGAGGTGGGGGCCCTTATCTCTTAGCTTGGTGGTTTTGGGGGGGGGTTGGATGGGAAAGGTTAGTAAAATGATGGTTTAGAGTATTTGTTATATCGCTTGGGTAATCTGGGGGCTGTCCAGTGTGGGGGTTGGGGGACAGGATGTGGGTAATGGGGTTGTTGAGTGTGCTAAACAGCTCCTTGACACATCCCAGAAGTGCCATGAGTCCAGACTGCAATTACTCCAACTCTCTATAGTAATGGGCCTGGAACCGGCTGACTTATGCTATTTGTTCGGTGTATGAAGAGCTTCAATAGCATGTTGTAAAAATGCACTGGGCCATGGTCCTAAAAATATTTTAAGTTAGTTCAATCCATGCCTGCACCTTCAACTGCTCTTTACCTGTAGTAGTAGGGATGGGTCTTTTGGTCAGTGCTGTCCACTGTTACTGCGCTGACAATTTCATCCGCTTCGGAGCTCACCAGCTTCACTGAGTGCACAGTCAGGTGTTGGTTCAGGTTCGCACGACATTTGGCAGCATAGGGACACAAGTGGCATTTATATTTCCTCTCTTCTGGAAAAACAGCAGCACAGGGTAAGTCGCCTAACACTGATCTGCTCCTAACTCTGAAAAGCAGAAACAACATTGTGGGAGCCAGGTTGTCAGCACTAATTTGCCAGCATGGCCAATGAATGAACAGTTCTAGCAGCAGTCCGTGCCAGCAGCACGTCTTCTGCTGCTACTACTGAAACATAAATACACATTCAGAACTGAATAGAGCTATTAAGCCTCTCAATTTTTTTTGTTTTTGTTTTAAATAAGAAATATTTCATGTGATCACCCCTTAACATAGCAAAACCCACTAGGCTAGAAATAAATAGGTCACTCACCTGTAACTGTAGTTCTAGGAGTGGTGTATATATAGTAGTTCACGTGCACACTTCTGGCAGTTCCACTGGAAAAGTGCTGCTTCATCAGGGCGTCTTCACGAAAAGCTTCTCCCACAACCCGGGCAGAATATAAACAGATTACTCACCTGTAACAGTAGTTCTAGGAGTGGTATATGATGTTCATCCACACTTCTGGCAGTTGCCTTTCCCTTTAAGACTTGCCGGAAACATCTTCAAGCTGGCTCCTCCCACCCACCCAGGTGGTAACTCCCTCAGCTCCGCCCCATGATGCCAGATCTTGCCCACTGGTAGCAGTGTTGTGCACCAAAGCCAGGGGAGGTCTTGTGGGTCTGTGTGGATGAACATTATATACCACTCCTAGAACTACTGTTACAGGTGAGTAATCTGTTTTTCTAGGGACATGGATATGGTGTTCTATCCACACCTCTGGCAGACTCCTAGCAGTTCTCTGGGAGGAGGGAGGCAAAGCGCACACTCCCTACTTAGGGAACAAAGATTAGAAAACCAAGGCCCCAAAACCAGCATCCTGGCGTGACTTGAGGTCAATGCGGTAATGGGAAATGAAGGTGTGTGCTGACCTCCAGGTAGCAGCCCTGCAGATTTCCTGGATAGGGACGTCTCTGGAAGCAGCCACCGAGGCAGCGGTATGATGGGTGGAATGAGCCCTTAGCCCTCTGGGAGGCTCCCTACCCGCCAACCTATAGCAGAGTTCAATGCAGGATACAGTCCACCTGCCAATCATCCACTTAGCTGCCAGTCTGCCAGGTGCAGCTTCAGCATAGGTGACAAATAACTTTCAAACCTCTCCCCGAACTCCAGCCGTGCGTTCCTTACAGTAGGCAAGCGCTTGCCACAGGTCCAAAGTATGGAGCCTGGGCTTGGCCTCTGAGGTGTGACTGGTGAAGCACATGGGGAGATTAATCACCTGGTTAAGGTGAAACTCTGACACAAACTTTCGGGAGGAACTTCAGGTTGGGGCGCAGGACAACCTTGTCCCTGTGGAAGACCAGGTAAGGAGACTCCACTGAAAGGGCCTAGAGTTCACTGATCCTTCTGGCTGATGTGATAGCCTTCAAGAAGGTGGTCTTCCACGACAGGTGAGACATGTCACACCTATGCATCAGTTCGAATGGCTTGCCCATGAGCTTTGTCTAAACCAACAACAAGTCCCATGGTGGTGGTGGTTCATGCACCAGAGGGGGATTGTGGTCAAGGCCTTTGAAAAAGCTCCAGACCACCTTCTCCTGTGCCACCAACTGCTGACCAGCCTGTGCCTGGTAAGCAGAGATGGCTGCCAGGTGCACTGTAAGGGTCATCGACCGAAGGCCCGACTTAGAGAGGGACCACAGGTAGTCAAGGATGCTAGCCACCGGACAGGACAAGGGGTTCAGCCCCCTACTCTGGCACCAAATGGAGAACCTCTTCCACTTGAAGGCATAGCATTTCCTGGTCGACTTCTTCCAAGATGCCTCCACAACAGTGAGGATATCTTCGGAGAGACCCAAAGCCTGTAACTCTAGCCGCTCAGGAACCAGGCTGTTAGGTGTAGGGATTTAAGGTTTGGATGGAGTACCTACCCCTGACTGATGGACAGCAAGTCTGGGTGGAGAGAAAGACGCCTCAGGAGCCTGCTGCTGAGGCTGAGGAGATCGGGGTACTAGAATTGGCGGGGCCAATCCGGAGCCACCAGGATCACCTGTGCCTTGTCCCTCCTGGCTTTGAGCAACACTTTGTGAATCAACGGAAGTGGAGGGAAGGCATAGAAGAGGCCTGGGGTCCAGGGCCTCAAGAAGGCATCCCCCTGCAGCGTTCCCTACTAGGGGGTTGGGGTGGGCACAAAACAACCTCAACTGTGCATTTTCCCTGGAGGTGAACAGGTCCACCTGAGGGGTGCCCCACTGGGGTGCCCCACTGGGAGAACAGACTGTGTGCTACCTCTAAGTGGAGAGACCACTCGGGGACCCCTGAGGAATACCACACCCAGGTCAAAGTGCTGGGTTAACTGGTGTGGAGTAGTTACTTCATGTTTGTGAGGAGAGCCTGTTATAATTTTCTACCAAATTAAAGTTTGGAATTTAGAATCTGGAACAGTGCCTCGTCCTTATTTTCAACAGGAGTGCAGTGAATTTCTTGGATTTCTTGTGATTAAGTGGGGAACGGCAGCCCTTTTCACTGCACCTGACTCCATTGTGTGCACACGGCAATTTTGTGGAACCATGTAACCCAGCAGGTGCAAGAAGTCCCAGGCAGGGCGCAATTGCCTAACCCAAAATTATCAGGCAAAGGAGAAGAAAGCCTCCACCCTGTCCACCGGGAGCCAGGCTCTGGCTCTGCAAGAGTCGAGCTCTGCTCCGATGAAGTGGATCACCTGTGTATGTATGAGTTCCGACTTGGCCTCATTGACCATGAGGCCATGCTTGACACAGGTCTGGAGGGCCAGGTCCCTGGACCGCTCCACCTCCTGCCTGAAGGGACCTACCTATAAGCCAGTCATCTAGGTACAGGTAAACCTGGACACCTCTGTGAGTCAGGTAAGCTGCCACAACTGCAATGCACTTGGTGAAGACCCTGGGGGCCGAGGACAGGCCGAATGGCATGACCTGTAACTCGTAGAGGGTTCCCTCGGTTCAGAAGCGGAGGAACCTTTGGTGAGACAAACAGATCGCGACATGGAAGGATGCATCCTGAATATCCAGGGAGCAAAGCCACATGTCCTGCTGCAGAGATGGTATGATCTGAGACAGAGTTACCATCCTGAAGGTGCGTGGCCTGAGAAACTTGTTCAGGTCGTGCAGATCTAGAATGGGATGCCGGCCCCCCTCCCATCTGCTCTGGCATCAGGAAGTACCTAGAGACAAACCCTAGGTGTTCTGGAGGATCCGTGACAAGAACCACAACCTCCTTGAGGAGCAGCTGGGCTATGTCATCTCTGAGAGATGACAGCATGTCTGCGGATACCAAGTCCTCCGTGGGGTGTTGGTTCGGCAAGGAGGGTGCTGCTAGAATTCCAGAGGCAGACCCTGACCGAACACCTCGAGGATCCACCTGTCTGTGGTGACAGCAGACGAGGCAGAAACAAAGTGGCAGAGCCGGCCCCCCATGGGAGGACCCAGGGGAGGTGTGATGGGCATGAGGGAGGCACCCCTCATCCAGTCACTGGGCAGGCTTGGAGGAGGAGGAGGGTCTGGATGAGGAGCCATGGCGCCTCTACCTCCAGGCTTATGGACGACCGAGGCCACAGACTTTGAAGGCGACTTGGCGAAGACCAAGCGAGGAGGCAGCATAGACCTTTTTAGCCAAGTGGTCCAATTTCTTGGACTGTTTGTCAGGCAGCTTGTTGACATCTCCGGTGTTGCCAAAGTGCCTAAACACAGAATTGGCCTCCAGCCCCTCGGCCAAGGGGTGTTCTGTGAATCCCGGAAGGGAACCGGTAGGTACTGCACACTTGCAGGCCATTCGGGAAGAGGACACAGGGCAGGAAGCGGGGCGCTGCCAAAGCTCAAAAGCAGGGCCAAGAATGGCCTCTGCCACTGGGAAGGCCTCCATAGGAGTATCTCCCTGGTCAAGGATCTCGGTCAGTGGGTAATGAGATGGTTTCTGGATGGGCTTCATTTTCATATCCGTGGACTCAGAGATCAGGTGGAGAAGGCCCATAAAGGAGGAAGGGGCTTTGTCCATCGAGAGATCCCCAACCGACTCCACGAGAGTGCAGGGAGGAACCCTCTGACTCCAAGGAGTTGCTAAAGAGTGGTCAACTGCCCATGTCCCCACTGACTTTCCACGGATGGTCAGGGGTGACAGTGACCATCAGCCAATGGGGAAGACCCCTGGTCGACCGAGACTCCTTTGTCAGAGCGAAAAGAAAGATCTGGTATCATGGGGCAGAGCCGAAGGAGTTACCACCCAGGTGGGTGGGAGAAGCCAGCTTGAAGACATTTCCAGGAAGTCTTAAAGGGAACGGCAACTGACAGAAATGTAGATAGAACATCATAGAACATCCTTGTCCCTAGAAAGAACAGTCTTGTATTTATCATAATAGTAGATCTTCAAGAGATTCTCTTCCATTAGGCAATACCTTTGGAAAAATACCCACATCAGTACTAGGACCACATGGAAACTTTTTCTAGCTGGGTGCCACCCACGATGACATCACGCATCAATATCTACATAAACGTGGGCAGTCTCATCACTCCTCAATTCCACACATTAGACTTGGAGGACCTCCAATCATGGGGAACCAGATCATCAGACTAGCTCCAGGCATACAATGCAAGATATGGTGCCGGATATAGCAGCAATGGATTAGTATCAGGCCCAGTATCTGATGGAACCCTCACTAAAGCAGAAGGTGGATGGAGGGAGGTATGGCATAGCTTAATGGAAGAGATTCTCTTGATGACCTACTATTACGATAGGTATGTAACTGTTCCATCTTCTTTGTGAGGGCAGTGCTCCATGTGGTTGCAGCATAAATGTCAACAGCAGAAACATTTTTGAAACAAGCAACAGAAGTGGCCCACCCCTTGTGGAGTGACCACAAACCGCACCAGGAAGTTCCTTACTGTACTTTTAATAACATATGCCAGCCATTTTAGACACGGGGAGCTCTCTTTGCCAGATTCAAATGAAACAATAAAGCTGGGAGGACTCTGCAGTCCTTGGTGAGATTCACATAGTATCGGAGCATTCCATGTGCATCCAAAGTATTAAGCAATGCCTCACCCTGACTGGCATGCTAAGAGTAGGAAACAGGAAGGTGTATCGTTTGATTCAACGTAAATTCAGATACCACCTTCAGTAAAAACTCAGGATTTGTACGCAGATACTCTGTCATGAAAAATCAAATAAGGAGGCTAGCACATCAGAGCCCGAAGCTCTTAAATTCTTCGAGCACAAGTGATTGCAACCAAAAATAACATTTTACATGACAGGAAAACGTAAGCCACAACTTACGGCTGGCTGAAAAGGATCCAATTTCAGTTTCTCATGTACATAATTCAGGTCCCAAGGTGGAACTGGATTGCAAATAAGAGATTTCATATGTAAAATACCTCTTAGAAATGTATGGGACACCTCTAACTGTGCTATCATATGACCCTCTACAGGGGCATGGAAGGCTGATATAGAGGCCAAATGCACCCTGGGTGAGGAATACTGTAGACCAGAGTCAGACAAAGAGAAAAATGAAGGCTTCTTTTGGCAAGGCAGATTTACAGCGTGTTACTATTTTCTTTTGTGCTTACATGTTTTGTTACTGTTTTTTGCTTACATATTACTGCTTCATTGTTCTTTGATTCAAATTGTTTTTGCAGGGTATACTTTCTGCTACATTGTTACAGAGTGAGTCTGCAGGTTTATTACTGTTTACAGATTACTGCTTTATTTTCTCTGATTCAAATTGTTTCTTTGCAGGGTATATTTTCTGTGGAATTGTTCAAGGTTGGGCCTACAGGTTTTTGTTACTGTGTTGTGCCTACAGGTGTTACAGTTTACTGCTTTATTTTTTCTCTGATTGAATTTTTTTTTTTGCAGGGAATATTTTCTGCTAAATTGTTACAGGGTGTGCGCATGTTGATACTGTGTTGTGCTTATAGATTACTGCTTTAATTTTCTCTGACTCAAAGTGTTTCTTCGCAGGGTATATTTTCTGTTAAATTGTTCTGCAGGTTGTGCTTATAGGTTTTGTTACTTTTTGTGCTTACAGATTACTGCTTTATTTTTCTCTGTAGCAAAGTGTCTTTTCAGGGTATATCTTCTATTAAATTGTTACAGGTGGTGCTTACATGTTTTGTTACTTTTTGTGCTGACAGGTTTTCCAGTTTTATCTATCATTAGGCTAAGCAAAATTACTGTTTGTTACTATTTTTTTTTTGCTTACAGGTTTCTGTTTTGGGCTCAAAAGTACTGCAGTCTCGTTCTCACATTGAAGGAGGAGCTAACTGCTTTCCTCCCATAGCTCTTCCAGGGGATTAGGAGTGTAAACGGGGTTGGGGGTGGAGCTAACAAAGTTTTAATATCTTCCAACAGAGGGAAGAGTTAAAAGGTCAGGTTAGTTTGTTTTTTTCAGGTGGAAGACTAGGTTTGCTGGCAAAGGTACCTCGCCTCACCTGAGCTCTTTTCTTCTCGGTTTGCTTGTAAGGACAGAGCAAGGAACATTATCAGAGCAAGGAGAAAAATTAAGGCTTCTTTTGGCTAGGCAGATTTACTGTGTGTGTTACTATTTTCTTTTGTGCTTACAGGTTTTGTTACCGTCTTTTTTGCTTACATATTACTGCTTCATTGTTCTCTGAATCAAATTGTTTTTGCAGGATATACTTTCTGCTACATTGTTACAGGGTGTGCCTACAGCTTTGTTACTGTTTTGTGCTTACAGATTACTGCTTTATTTTCTCTGATTCAGATTGTTTCTTTGGAGGGTATATTTTCTGTGGAATAGTTCAAGGTTGGGCCTACAGGTTTTTGTAACTGTGTTGTGCCTACAGGTGTTACAGTTTACTGCTTTATTTTTTCTCTGGTTGAAATTGTTTTTTTGCAGGGTATATTTTCTGCTAAACTGTTACAGGGTGTGCTTGCAAGTTGATACTATGTTGTGCTTACAGACTACTGCTTTATTTTTCTCTGTTTCAGGTTTTTTTTTGCAAGGTATATCTTCAGTTAAATTGTTCTGCAGGTTGTGCTTACAGGTTTTGTTACTTTTTGTGCTTACAGATTACTGCTTTATTTTTTTCCGTAGCAGTGTTTTTTCAGGGTATGTCTTCTGTTAAATTGTTACAGGTGGTGCTCACAGGTTTTGTTACTTTTTGTGCTGACAGGTTTTACAGTTTTATCTATCATTAGGTTAAGCTTTCAGGGCTAATTATAGGCGCACCTACGAGATACAGACCGAGGGATAGCGTCTGCATTTGTTGGTTGATTGTTTCTGCTCGTACCTCATTTCTTTCATCCGTGGTTCTTCTTTTTTGGCAGGGGAAGGGCCCAGCCAGCCACCCACCCCCATACACTCCTTTTATAGAGTAGCACAATCATGACATTTCCTGTAGCAAAGCAGGAAGGGGAGGATTAGAGGAGTATCCGCACAGTGACGTCACTTACAGGGGCACAATTAATTTAGCTTGTTATAAAAAGTTATACAAAAACAAAAAAAATGACGCTTTTTGCTTTAATTTTCCTTCTAATTACTCGGACCAGGTTATAAACTCTGTACCGAACTGGAATGGATATTATTAACTGCAGGTACTGCGGGACACTTTTCAAAAGGGCAGTTATACAGGATTTAGGATGCTGTCCTACATGCTGGACCATCGCAGATCTAAAGGCTCAGCTCCAGGCAGCATGGGCAGAGACTGCGCGCCTCAAATCTCATATTCAGAAGGAAATGTATTACAAGAACCACCCGCCATTTCCCCAACATCCAACTGAAGCACCTGAACCGCAGAGCGTAGTTGGTTTGGGAGGTTGGCAGGTGGTTAGGAGGGGAAAATCATGTCCCCATCACTCAATGCTCACCAGCGTATCACCTCCACAAACCATATAACAACTACAAACAGGTATCTGCCTCTATCTCTAAATCAAACAAAGGGGCAGAGGACACTGCAGAGCAGGACACTGCAGAACAGGAGCTAGTGCTACAAAACTCACCCATAATAGGGACCAAAACAAAAAAGGAGAAAAAGCAAATCCAAAACACTTCTGATCATAGGAGACTCCATGATCTGGGGAGTTGATACCTACCTCCAGCCAGGGGTAATGGTCATATGTCTCCCAGGTACATCAATGTGGAGAGACACTGACTGCATTGCTAAAATCGTGCAGGAAGCAGGAGAAAGCATTGATGTCCTGGTACACATAGGAACTAATGAGCTCACCAGCCGGTCAGTTGTGGAGACCAAGGAACACCTGACCAGGCTGGGAGACAAACTGTCATCCATTTCATTCAGCATCTCCTTCTCTGAGGTCCTGCCAGTCTGGGAGAGGGGAGCAGATGGGCGGAAGGTCAGAAAAGGAGAGACAGGGGAGCTAAACATGTGGCTCAAGGGCTGGTGCCAGCAAAAAGGACACAAATTTGTAGGTAACAGGCAACAGTTTTGGGAGCGAAAGTTCTTTAAATTCGATGGGCTGTATCTGACTAAGGAGGGAATAAATGGATTGGGGCATAAGTTTAATGTCTTTGCAGAATACTTAAACTAGCAAATGGGGAGAGGGGTGCAGCACCCGATACACCGAATGGGAAGAGCACCCCGCCCCCTCAGCTAGTGATCAAACAGGAGTTTGGCATGTTTGTAGTTCATTTGCATCACCAGGTGAGGCAAAAGGTCTGGCTCCCCATACGACGCGCAGGGGAAAAGCCGGACCTCGCCCCACAACAAATGCACTGAAATCTGGCCAATGGAAAATCATATACACAAATGCCTGCAGTCTGGGAAACAAGATCCCAGACCTGGAGGCAACAATGACAGAGGCTAAACTAGACACAGTAGCCATCAGCGAGACATGGTTCACCAGTAACCACACTTGGGAAACTACCATACCTGGCTATGTACTGTTCAGAAGAGACCGAGGTGAAAAAAAAAAGGGGGGGGGGGGATTGGCCCTTTATGTCAATGAAAATATCAAAGATACAGAAATTCAGCATACACATATGAGGAGGCAGAAGAACTGTGGGTCACCCTGGAAACAAGAAATGGGATAGCCATACAAACTAGGGTTGTCTACAGGCCTCCAGATTAGGGGGAGGACATAAGATTCATTACTGTTAGAAGATATACAAAACATGAGAGCTAAAGGGGAGGTTCTGCCAGTGGGAGACTTCAACATGCCAGATACAGATCGGTCAATACCAGCCGGAAATTCTGCCAGAACTAGGCACATAGTAGATTCCCTGCAGGGGGAGGGCCTCAAACAACTGGTACAACAACCCACAAGAGACTGGGCTATCATGGATCTAGTACTGACTAACAGGGAAAGGATCACAGATCTCCAGGTAGAAGGTCACCTGGGGGCCAGTGACCATCACATGGTATGGTTCAATTTGGCCACTACAACTAAATCATCCCATTCCAAGGCAAACATATGGGACTCCAGAGGAGCTGACTTTGATAAGATGGCCAACAGAGTTAAGCTAGCCCTGGCAAGAAGAAATACAGGTGAGGGGGTACAGGCAAAGTGGGCAAGCATTAAGGATGCAATACTTGAAGCAACATCCCATTGTGTTAGGGCGAAAAGCAAGAGCAAAAGAAGGATGAAACCACTTTGGTTCTTAAAAACAGTAGCAGAAAAGGTCAGAGCCAAAAGGTTGGCCTTCAGGAAATGTAAGGGAATGCAGCAGGATGAAGATAGGGAGGCATACTAAACTTCCCTAAGGGAAGCAGGGAAGGCAGTAAGGCAGGCAAAAGCCCAAACCGAGGAAACACTAGCACAAACGGTAAAAGAAGGGAACAAGACTTTCTATAGATACATTAGAGAAAGAAGAAAGTCCAGAGGGGATATTGCTAAAATCAAATTGGATAAGGGGGAGTGTGTGGAGGAGGCCCAAGGAAAAGCATCTATCCTAAATAGATACTTCTGCTTAGTATTTACTGAGGAGAAGGTAGGGCAGGGCCCACAGGTCAGCACCATGGACACGGAGGGGGGGAGGTGTGCACATGTCCCTTCACAAAAGAAAGGGTCCTACAAGAGCTCGATAAGCTCAGGGTGGACAAGGCAATGGGACCTGATGGCATACATCCCAGGGTACTAAAGGAGCTAAGGATGGAACTAGCAGAGCCATTAGCAGAATTGTTTAGTGAGTCTCTGAGCACAGGAGAGGTCCCAGAAAACTGGAGAAGGGCTCATGTGATCCCGCTCCAATAGAATGGCAGTAGGGAGGAGGCAGGGAATTGCAGACCAGTCAGTCTTACCTCAGCAGTGGGCAAGATTATGGAGGTACTCCTTAAGGAAAGGACAGTGCAACACCTGGAATCCATTGAAACACAGGATCCAAGACAGCATGAGTTTACAACAGGAAGGTCCTGTCAAACTAATCTCATAGATTTCTTTGACTGGGTAACCAGAGTGGTGGACCAAGGGGGTGCAGTTGATGTTGCCTACCTTGACTTCAGCAAAGCTTTCGATACTATTCCACATAGAAAAATGATTAATAAGCTAGGTAGGCTCAGGGTGGGTCAGAAGTTGGTCAACTGGGTGGCAAACTGGTTGGTGGGCAGAAAACACAGAGTGGTGGTAAACGGTATATAGTCAGAAGAGATGCAAGTCACAAGTGGGGTACCTCAGGGATCAGTCCTGGGGCCAGTCCTCTTCAGTATCTTCATCAGTGACATTGCAGATGGACTGGAGGGTGAGGTTTGCCTGTTTGCAGATGACACCAAGATCTGCAACAGAGTAGATGATTCAGATGGGGTAGGCAGAATGAGAAGAGATCTGGAAAAACTGGCGAAATGGTCGGAAGAGTGGCAACTGGAGTTTAACGAAGAAGTGCAAGATCATGCACATAGGGAAGAGAAACCCTGAAGCTACCTATAGGTTGGGAGGGGAGTTGCTGGCAATCACAAGAGAAGAAAGAGACTTGGGCATCTTCATCACAGATGACCTGAAATCATCCAAGCAGACCACTAAAGCAGTAGGTAAGGCTAGAGGGATGTTGGGCTGTATTAGCAGAGGTATCACAAGTCGTAAGAGGGAGGTAATAATCCCTCTTTACAAGACACTGG
Source organism: Neoceratodus forsteri (assembly GCA_016271365.2). Classification (NCBI taxonomy): domain Eukaryota; kingdom Metazoa; phylum Chordata; order Ceratodontiformes; family Ceratodontidae; genus Neoceratodus; species Neoceratodus forsteri. Next base: position 147,679,400 of record CM057453.1, on the reverse strand, counting down.
TTTTCTGGAGTACTGCGTGCAGTACTGGAGGCCGCACCTGCACAAAGACATTAACAAAATGGAGGCAATCCAGAGAAGGGCAACCAAAATGGTGCAGGGACTGCATCAGAGAACATATGAGGACAGATTAACGGAGCTCAATATGTATACCCTAGAGGAAAGGAGGGAGAGAGAGGTGATATGATTGAAACATTCAGATATCTCAAGGGCATTAACAAGGTGAAAGGGTCTAACATGTTTCAATATAAGAAAAATAGCAGGACAAGAGGACACAAGATGAGATTAGAGGGAGGCCAATTAAGGGGTAATGTGAGGAAGTTCTTTTTCACAGAAAGGGTGGTGGATGCACGGAACGGCCTACCTCAGGAAGTGGTGGATATGAATACAGTGCAAGGCTTCAAACAGGCATGGGATAGGCATAAGGGAGCAAAACAGATAAGTATGAATAAATAGGCCATTGACAGAGTAAAGGCCTATGGCACATTCATAAGGTAGAAAAAATGGGCAGACTAGATGGGCCTTGCTGTCCTTATCTGCCGTCAACTTCTATGTTTCTATGTTTCTATGGACAGTGACAGCAAGTATCCCAGCACAGCATTTACAGGACATGTAAATGGATCCAAATTCCTGGAAGCAGCCCACAAAGTGAACCGCTTCCATTTTAAGGAATGTGTATGTCTGGTGGAAGGCTTTCTAGTCACAGTCAGGACATCAGCAACCTTAGGGGATATTCCAAAATGTTCCAGGCTATGACTTCAGGAGCCATGCATGCAGATGCAGGGACTTCCAAGTCCGGATGGGCCGGGGACCTCTTGTCCTGCAACAACAAACCCTGACACAGAGGGAGGGTTACAGGAGGTTCCATTGACAGCTGCAGCAGAACAGAAGCCATATCTGGCGAGGCCATAATGGAGCAATGATGATGATGAGGGTGGCACTCTCCATCCTCTGGTTCAGTAAAACCCTCTGTATTAGAGGAATCGGGGGAAATGTGTACAGGAATTTCCCTTTACAAGACAGGGACAAGGCGTCTCGCCAGAAGACTCCAAGCCTTGAAGTGGGTGCGCAGAAATGTGGCAGTGTTACACTGTGCGAGGACGCAAAAAGGTCCAAGTCTGGATGACTGCATCTTGCAAACAGGCTGTCTACCATGGAGGTCAACAGTTCTGGTTCACGCATCTTGGACTGTGACCCGCTTAGCCTGTCTGCTAAGATATTTTGGGTACCTGGGAAGTGCATGGCTGATATTAACGGATGACACGGACTCAGATTGTCCTGAAATACCTGAAGGCTGTACAGGACAGCTCTCATCTCCAGGACATTTATGTGTAACTTGGCCTCCAACTTGGACCAGGACCCTTGTGTCTGGTAAGGTCCCAGATGTGCACCCAAGCCAGAGCCAGAGGCATTAGTGGTGAGGATCTGTACAGTCACTGGTACAAGGAATGAAACGCCCTTTAATAGGTTTATGTGATCCATCCACCTTAGCAATGCTCTGCACAGCAAAGTCGTGATGAGCACCATTTGGACCAGCTCACTGGTCAGCTGATCCCACTGGACCCTGACTGTCCACTGAGGGATCTTCATATGGAAGCAGGCCAATGGCACAGTTACAGCGGCCACAGCCATGAGTCCCACAAGACATAACATGGTCTTGGCTGGGACAGAATGACTTCTGTATACCAGCTTTGCTTGGGCAATCAAGTTTTCATCTCTGTCTAGTGGCAGGAAAGCACATCCCTTCTCTGTGTCCAAGACTGCCCCTATGTACCGCAGTCTCTGGCAGGGTGTCATAACAAACTCTGGCACATTCACTGTGACCCTTAAATCATCAAATAGTTGCTGTGTCCGAGACAGGGTATGGAGCAGAGTTTCTCTACAGCTGGCCTTCAAGACCCAGTTGTTCAAATACGGGAAAACTTATAGGCCTTCCCTGTGAAGGGCTGCTGCCACTACTGCCAAGCATGTGGTAAAGACCCATGGTGCTGAAGACAAGCCAAAGGGCAATAATCTGAACTGATAATGCTCCTTGTCCAGCATAAAGCAGAAGTACTACATCTGAGCTTTCCTGATCGATCTTGGTGTCATCAGTAAAGAGGGTGACTGTACGGAGTGAAGGTCGTGCCCAAAAAATCTGATAGACTTCTTTGACTGGGTGATCAAAGAGCTGGATCGGGGTTGGGCAGTGGATGTGGTCTACCTGGACTTCAGCACGGCTTTCAATATGGTTCCACATAGGAAACTGGTAAGAAAGTTGGAGGGCTTCGGGATGGATAATAAGGTAGTAACCTGGGTAAAAAAATCTAGTTAGCGGACAAGACACAAAAGGTAGTGCTAAATGGAGTTCGCTCTGAGGAAGGGGGGGTGACCAGCGGGGTACCTCAGGGATCAGTGCTGGATCTGGTTCTCTTCAATGCCTTCATAAGTGACACAGCAGAGGAACTGGAAGGAAGGGATCTGTCTCTTTGCGATGCCAAGATCTGCAACAGAGTGGACACTTAGGGGTGAGGGTGGAAAGGATGGAGAGGGCTCTGAAAAGACTGGAGGAGTGGTCAAGGGTATGGCAGCTGGGCTTCAATGTGAAAACATGCAAGATAATGTAACTGTGCCATAATAACCCAGGACCAGAGCACAAAATGGACAGAATGATACTAACAAAGACAAAGCAGGAAAGAGATCTAGGGGTAATCATATTGGATGACCTAAAGGTGGCCAGGCAGTGCAACACGGCAATCGATAAGTCAAGTAGGATGCTGGCCTGCATAGGAAGGGGTATCACCAGTTGAAAGAGGGAGATGGTGCTGCCCCTGTATAGATGGCTGGTGAGACCGCACCTTGAATACTGTGTCCAGTTCTGGAGACCACACCTCAGGAAGGACATAGACAGAGTGGAGGCAATCCAGTGGATGGCCACCAAAATGGTACAGGGTCTACATCAGAAGTCCTATGAGGAGAGGCTAAGGGAGCTAAACATATACACCCTGGAGGAGAGGAGGGAGAGGGGTGATATGTTAGATACCTTTCAATAACTAATGGGGGTAAATAAGGTACAGAAGGGGAGTATTTTCACAGGAAAAGGTGCTTTATAACAAGGGTCATGCTACAAAGCTGGGGGGGGGGTAATTTCAAGATGGATGTGAGGAAGTACTTCTTTATGGAAAGGGTAGTGGACCCCTGGAACAGCCTTCCAGCAGATGCAGTGGAAGCGAAAACAGTGGAGGGGTTTAAAAATGCCTGGGAGAGATACAAAAGAATTGTAGAGATAAGGAAGAGAGGGGGATCTGCAGGGGAGAGAAAGGGAGGGGGTTGGGATGGTGCCGTAGATCAGGTGAGGTCTGCAGCCTTACCCTCTCCAAAAAAAAAAAAATTTGCAGACTGGGTGGGCCCAGCGGCCCTTATCTGCCGTCACATTGTTTCTATGTTTCAATCTTGACATGACGGCATACATCTTTCAACTCCAGAGAACAAAGCCAGTCCTCTGATTGCAGAAGGGGAATCAGAGCTTGCAAGGATACCATTAGAAACTATGTAGAAGTTGAGGTTCTCGAGATCCAATACAGGACGCAGATCCCTGTCCATTTTGGGACGAGGAAATATCTGGAACAGAACCCTTTTTTCTTCTGACTAGGAAGATTCTGCATTTGTATGGGCACCTGGGGGGAGGTGGCCTGGCAAGGACCCACTACCCTTACCTGAATCCTGCTGATGGTAGGGACGACCACCTTTGTCAGCAGGCTGATGAAAGAATCCCCTTCCATGTCCCCTGGCAGGAGTGGGATAAAGGTATCTGACAAACCTTTGGGTCATTTTGGATATCTGAAGGCCTCTAAGCCCCTCTTCAACATTATAGCCAAACAGTTTGGTCCCTCTAGAAGAAGCATTTAAAACTACCTGCTGCACATGATGTGCAAAATCCGCAATCCTCAGAAAAGGATTTCTTCTTATACAAATGCCAGAAGCAGCTACCCTGGCAGAGGCATCAGAATACATCATATGCTGAATGGAGCAAATGTTTTCCAACCTCAGGCCCAGAAGTTAAAGCTTTAATCAATTTGTTCTTGGCACGGCCTTCAGGCAATGCCTGGGATGCAGCTCTGGCAGCTTTCCACAGGCCATTCTGATATTTAATTATATGGGCCTGGTCATTTGTAATTCTAAGGTCTAGCGAGGCAGAGGCATATGTGTGCTTGCCTATCACAGCTAGTCTGCTGGGTTCATTGTCAGGAGGGAATGTACTCATGTGATAGGTGCCCTAGACCTATCATGAGCAGCCATAATGACCACCAAGTCAGTTTCTGACTGGTTCGCATAGTAAGACTCAGCAAACGGGACAGGATACTGCTTGTTTGCCTTTCTGGGAACTGCAGGCAGTGAGTAAGGTGGTGTGTACCATGCCACAAAGGTAGCATCCTCCAATGCAGAATATATTGGTGGAATAATAGTGGAGGGAATGCAAGTGACCTCCAAAAAGTTCATAAGATTCCTTTTTGTGGAGTCTTCCTCCTCCACAGCAAAGCTCACTGCAGTCTGCATCTGCTGCATCATAGACTGAAAGGTAGGGTCGTCGGAAGAAGACCTGGGGGTATATACCACAGAGTTCTTATTGCATGAGGAGAGGGTAGAACTGGATCTTGGTACATACTGTTCTTCTTCATTGCTCTCCTCCTCTTTATAATACTCCTCCATCATGTATTCAGCCTTGTTGTTGGCATCTTTGTCGATGATGGGAGTCACCAAGTACACCGGTGACATTGGCAATGGATGAGAAGAAGGGATCTGATGTGTGCTGAAAGATGTCATTGATATGGGATGGGAGCCAGAGAGCCCTTTCGACAGAATAACAGGCTGCAGAGGCAAGCCAGGCAGAATACGTTGTATCATCTCAGAAAATGACACCAGCACAGCATAAGTATCGATGACACCCTGCTCAGGGGTCATGACTACATCTGTTGATGCCAGGCCTTGGCCTGATGAAGATGGCATTGTACCATCTATAGTATGTACAGCAGTGCCTGAGCCAAGCCCTGTCCTTGGTGTCTCAGCGACAGTTAGGGGAGCTGTCATCACTGCCACCAAAGCAGTCGATGATGCATTACAAGTACCTTGCATTCTCAGCAGTGACCAGGATCTCGTCAGGGAAGCAGACTTGTCTTTATCCCTGTGCTTGTTCTTATGGCCCAACGATGAGAAGAGCTGTGACAATGATCTGTCCCCTTCCCGGTCCTTTGACTTTGGCAGCCGTGACTCAGCCTACAGGGCTGGCGACACATATTTTGGGCCTTGTTCTGTTTCCATGGCTGCTACAGTTTTAAGGAGAAGGTAATTTCCAAGAGCCTTCTTTCAGTGTTGCCTGGTAAGCAGCTGAAGTTCTGAAATTAGTGAATCTCACGAGGCCTCATATTGTGAGGTAGGCCCAAACAGCACACACAAACCTTGTGTGTGTTTGTTCCTTGTAAATTTTATCTCCATACTTACAGTACCAAAACAAAGCATCTTTAGACTTCAGTGACACGCAGAGATGACGTCAACAAAATAAAGGATAATGGGCAACAGCTAGTTGACGTTCCCAGCAGCAGGTCCAATGAGTATGATCGATGGTGGGACAAGAACTGAGGAGTGATGGGGCCACCCAGGTTTATACAGGCGCTGATGCATGACATCGCAATAGGAGTCCCCTGGCTAGCAGAAGTTTCCATGTGATCCTAGCACTGACGTGGGTATAGTTCCAAAGATGTGACCCAATGTGGAAGAAATATTCTCGAAGAAGATCTCTTGGCTCTGCCCTGTGACATCAGATCTTGCATGCTGGAAGCAGGAATCTGTGTGCCCCTTGCCAGAGGAGGCCAGATGGGTGGTGTAGCTGTGAACTATATACCACTCCTAGAACTATGGTTACAGGTGAGTAACTTATTTTTCTAGGGGCATGGCTATAGTTCACTGCTCACACACAGACAGATTTCGAGGACCTCTCAGGGAGAAGGCCTCTTGTTCAATTTTAGCACTGTTTCCAATACAGCAAACAAAATATCAGTGAACTAGATCCAAAGATCAATATTGTTTGAAATACCTTGCCGTAGAGCCTGCTTTGGCCTAAGAGTATTTGGCCATGTTGGACCAAGCGGTTACAATCATCTACCAGAATCTGTCAAGACAGTTTCACCAAGCCACTTTGACAGAAATTCTGTCGAAAGCCTTTACAGCGATGGCACTATGTTGACCACGATCGCGGTCAGCATTGTACCATCAGGAAAATAGTTTCGTTTTTTCGAGGGGCTGTGCTCCCTGAAATCCCCATACAGGGGGCTCTGCCCCTGCACCCACCGTAATTAAATATAATCAACTCCAGGTCGAGGTTGTTTCAGGGAAGGGGCGCAAGACCCAAAGAGACCGTGCCAAGGTCCCATGTGACATGTACTGCATACTGTCGGATTTGTTGCTATAATGGTCATCGTGGTATATGTTTTGCTGTCCTAATGGTACACCTGTCAAGACTAGTAAATCTGTGCCAGTATTTAAGGAACAATTCTTTAGCTTTTTAAACCATCAGTCTTATTTAGAGATGTTGCGAAGTTTAATTTCACTGGCGAAGTTCAGGCGAAGTCGGGAATTTTGCCACATGGAATATTTTGTGAAATTTCTGCATTTCCACGAAATATTCACTTAGTCAATTTCACCCATAAATTATGGAATTTTGCCTGCAACGGTGGAATTTCACCTGGGAGTGGCGAGATTTACGCCATTCACAGAGTGAGGAAATTCGCATTTCGCAGGCAAAATTCCACACTTCGCACCTGCAGAATATTTCGCGAAATGCACAAATTTCGCAAAATATTTCACAGAGCTAAATTTGTGGACTTCTCCCATCTCTAGTCCTATTGCTGTTGTGAATAATTTTTACTGTAACTTTTATGACTTTTATAGTTTTTATTGTAACCTGTAAATGCTAGATGCACTTGAAAAAGAGCAATTTTTGCCTAGTGTGCTTTTCCAGGGTAAACAATGAATGAAATGCACTATGTGGACAAGACCCTAGATTGATCTGTAATGCAAGACGAAGGTGTGTACTGACTTCTAGGCAGCAATCCTGCAGATCTCCTGGATAGGGACATCCTGGAAGCAGCCACTGAGGCAGCGGTATGTCAGGTGGAATGAGCCCTAAGCCCTAAGAGAGGCTCCGTACCAGCCAACCTATAGCAGGGGTCGATGCAGGATATCCGCTTAGGCGCCGGTCTGCCAGGTGTGGTTTCAGCGTATGTCACAAGGAGATGGTGAGCCTCACCTCAAATTCCAGCCATGCATTCCCTGTAATAGGAGAGCTACCTCCACAAGTGCATGGTATGGAGCCTATGATCAGCCTCCGAAGATGGTTTGTTGAAGTATACTGGTAAGATAATCACCTAGTTAAGGTGAAACTCTGATACTATCTTCAGGAGGAACTTCAGGTGGGGGCAAAGGACAACCCTGTCCTTGTGTAAGACCAGATATGGAGCCTCCACAAACAGCACCTGGAACTCACTGATCCTTCTGCCTGATATAATGGCCACCAAGAAGGCCATCTTGCATGACAGGTGTGACATCTCACACCTGTGCATAGGCACAAATAGCTTGCCCATGAGAACAGCCAGTGCCAGCAGTAGATACCATGGTAGTGGTAGTTCACGCATTGAAGGGGACTGGTAGTCAAGGCCCTTGAAAAAGCACCCGAGCACCTTCTCCAGGGCCACCACTGGCACCCCAGCCTGCGCCTGGTATGCAGAGATGGCTGCTAGGTACACCTTGAGAGTTGTCGCTCACAGTCCCACCTGTGAGAGGGGCCAGAGGTACTCGAGGATACTAGCCACAGAGCAGGCAAAGGGAACAAGCTCCTTGTCATGACACCAAATGGAAATCCTTTTCCATTTAAAGGTGTGGTACTAGCATGCCAACTCTTTTCAGGAGGCCTCCACAATGTGGAGCACAGCTTTTGAAAGACCCAGGGCCTGGAACTCTAGCCGCTCAGAAATCAGGCCGTGAGGTGCAGGGACTGAAGGTCCAGGTGCCGGAACGTCCCCTGTTGCCTGGTCAGCAGGTCCGGATGAAGAGGGAACCACCACAGAGGCCTGCTGCTGAGGATATCCAGGTACCAGAACTGCTGTGGCCAGTGTGGAGTTATCAGGATCATCTGCGCCTTCTCCTTCTGGGCCTTGACCACCACCTTGCGAGTATCAAGGAAAAAGGAGGAAAGGCATACACTAGGCCTGAGGTCCAGAGCCTTACATCCCCCATCAGTGTCCTGGACGTTGGGTGGCGGGCACAAAACAACCTCAGTTTTGCATTCTCCCAGGAGGCAAACAGGTCCATCAGAGGTGTGCCCTATAGGGAGAATAGGTGGGTCACCACCTCCTGATTCAGGGATCACTTGTGCGATGTCTCGCGCACCCGGCTGACAGTGTCTGCCAGCTGACTGTCCAGTCTACTGACATGAAGGCGATCAGCACCCAGGCTGTACACGAGGGTCCAGGTGCAGAAGGTCTCCCAACACAAGGGAAGGGAGTGTATGCCGCCCTGCCTGTTCAGGTAGAACAATGTTCTAGTGTTATCCATCTGGACTTGCACGACCCGACCCCTGACTAGAGAAGCGAATTCCATCAGAGCACTGTACAGAGCTCCAGCAGGTTGATATGGCGACGTGATTCCCTGGGAGACCAATCAGAGACAAATCTAATGCAAGCATGATGGCTGGTTTTGGGCAGACGAATAGGACTCCTTCCTCCAGCTGTTCTGGGATAAGCCACCACTGGATGGAATCCTGCATCGGCTGGGTCGCTGTCACAGGTTGATCCAAGTGACCTAGGTGCTGGAACCATTGATGGCCCAACTCCCACTGCAGGTGGCGTGCCTGCCAGTGGGACTAACAGACCACGCTGGTGTATGACACCATGTACCCCAGCAGCTGCAGGAAGTTCTGGGCAGGGCACGAAAGCCCAACCTGAAAGGATCGGGCAATGGAGGTAAGATTCAGTGCTTGGTCTGCAGAGGGTGGGCCATGGAACACAGGGAGTCAAGCTCTGCCTTGATGAACGGAATCATATGTAAGGGGATCAGTTCAGACCTGACCAGACTTGACCAGCAGGCCCACGTGTCTGCAGGTCTGGAAGGCCAGATCCTGGACCGCTCCAAGGCCTCCTTGGATGGCCCAGCTATCAGACAGTTGTCCAGGTAGGGATACACCCTGATGCCCTTGTTCCTTAGAAAGGCTGCCACCACTGCCATGCACTTGGTGAATTCCCTGGGCATGGACGACAGACCAAAGGGCTTGACCTGGAACTAATATGAACCCCTTCTGCACGGAATCAAAGGTACTGCCAGTGAGACAGGTGGACTGGGATGTGGAAGATCACATCCTGGAGGTCCAGGGAGCAGAAACACATGCCCTGCTCCAAAGATGGCATGATCTGATTCAGGGTTACCATCCAGAACTTGCACTTCTGCATGTACAGATATAGATCATGCAGATCCACTATGGGGCACCAGCCCCCCCCCCCCATCTGTTTCGGGGCCAGGAAGTACCTGGACATACACCCCTGGCTTTCCAGGGGGCCTGGGACACTAGCTACATCCCCTTTAGCATGGAGCTGAACAACATCCTACCTTAGGGAGGACAGTGTGCCGCAAGACACTGACACTCCCGAGAAGCATGAGATCAGTAAGATGGGAGAGCCTCAAAATCTAGAGGTAGCCCTCTGCCTACCACCTCTAATACCCATTTGTCTGTGGTAATGACAGACCAATTTGGCCAGACGTGGTGAAGCTGACCCACCACAGGGAGCTGGGTCAGTAACTGGACATGTGGGAGGTTCACACCCCCCTCCCAACCCATCACTGGGCAGCTTTGGAGGAGGCCTTGGCAGCTAGGGCTGGAGGGGCACCACTTCCCCTACTCCTGCCATTTTTTGGCCCCTGGCCAGAGTACTTGGCCTTGGGATACCAGGCTTGATATTGTCCCTGCTGGGGCTGCTGCAAGGCTGCTGTGGCTGAAAGGATCAAACAAAGGGCTTCTTTTTGGGCTTCTGGGCTTTAGGATCCTTCTGGGATGAAGTTACAGAGTCCAGGATGGCAGCAGACTTCTCAGTTCTGGTGAGATATCCTTCAACCTCTGGGCCAAATAGGTTGGTGCCCAGGAGAGGGACATCAGCCAGCATGTGCTGAGTGTCTGCTGTGAGGGTGGATAGTCTCAGCCAGGCTTTGTGATGCATCACTACGGCTGCCATTGTGGAACTGGCACAGAAGTCATCCACGCCTAAGGCCATCTGGAGCTGGTGTTTAGCCAGTGCTTGACCCTGGTCTCTGACCAACTTCACCAGCAACTGCTTATCTGCAGGGAGGTGAGGGAGGACATCATCCAGCACTCCCAACATGTAGTGACCAAAGCTGGCCATCATCGCAGCATAACTGGCCTAACAGCGACGAAGAGAGGAAGCTGCATAAACTTTATTGGACATGTGATCACATTTTTTTAGACTTCTTGTCCCCTTGATTTATGGACATCCAGAAAGCCAAGTCTGTGACCAAATCCTTGACTAAGGGATGATCTGAGAACCCTGAAAGGGACCAAGTAAGGAGCGCATACTTGCGATCATATGGGTGGAGGGTGCCAGGTAGGATGCTGGACGCTGCCAAAGCTCCAGGGCCCACCCCAAAAAGGCATCAGCCATTGGAAAGGCAACCCCTAGGGATTCGTCCTTATCTAGGATTTCTGTGAAAATGTACTTGGCCCTTTTCTGAACAGGCTCCAGAGGGACATTCATGGACTCCCATTTGAGTGGGATAAGCGCCCTGGAAGATAACGGCCCATGGTCAGTATTCAACTCCTTGACCAAAGCTCAGTCGAAAGTATGTGCCCTTGACGATTGCATGAATGAGTCATCTTGATTCATCAGAGGATTCTTCAAAATGGCCCTCGACTGTTTGCTGCTGTGGACCAACTGAGTATTATCAGACAGGGTGATTTCCACTGACAGATGGCCTGACAAGCCAGCCGCTGCATGTGAGTCTTTTGTTGGTGTTCCCACCAAAGGTTACAGTGTAGGTGGCTCCACCCACAAGGGTGGTGAGGCAGATGCCGGAGACATCTGCAAAAGGTGGACCAGTGGAGGCATGACTGATGCCTGCCAGTTGACCACAGGTGTTGGGGACAGAGCCTACCTTGCTCCACAATAGTCCACTGCTGCCAGAGGAGTTCCTCGTAGTGCTGCCACATCCTGCAGCAATGCCTCACCTCACTTGTGGACTAGGAGGTCGAGGAACATTGACAGCAGTGCCTCCTGGTTGAGCGGGATCAAGACCACAGGCGGCACCTCAACCATGAGCTCAACCTAGATCTTTAACTTGAGGGCTGATGTCGAGGAGAAGCCACTGGAGAGTTGGTATAGACCACATGCTGAGGTGCACTGACAAGCACCGGCTTTAGCAGCACAACTGCCGGTGGAGGCTGGTCCTGAATGGAGCCAATCAGTGTCTACATTCTCCTGGGAGAGGACTGGGAAAACCAGGGTCTTTGAGATTGATTCCTCGTTTATCCCCTCTGACAACTGGTTGATGGGGCTGAGAAAAATCTCAACAGCCTGTTCGACAAGTGGTGAGGTCAAAAAGCCCGACAGGGGCACTGTGGACCTTTTGTTCTGGCCCTTGACATCTGCCAGTCCCACAACCGGTGCTGGTGGTGCTTGTGTTTCTTAGTGTAGCAGGCAGGGCTCTCCCTGTAGGCTTGGAGGGCCTGGCACATCTCCTGAAAATCTTTGGTGAAGGACCCTCCAATACTGGCCCCATTCAGAAGCAGCACCGAGGGCAACGAGGTGTCCATTGCAGCAGTAGCTGCCTCCTCTTCCATGGCCACAAGCTGAGCAGCAGACCCCACTGCAGCAGAGGCCTTCTTACAGCCTTCTGAATGGAGCTTCAGGTCCCTGTCAGTTGGCTGGCCGAGAAGAAGCAGGGCCACATGATCTTTCAACGATGAAGGAAGCATTGTCTGACACAGGCCACAGCTAAAAACAATGTGCCATGTCCCCAAACAGTAGATGGAAGACACATGTGGGTCCCTCCAAGACATCTTCAGTCAGCATGTGATGCAGAACATAAAGTCAGGAGCTGGCTTTGTTTCCAAGGAGTCCATCTTCCGTCAATGAGCCAGTAGCCGAAACAAGCGAGAGGAGAAGAAAAAGGTTTGTTGAAGTTTGAAGAAAGAAGTTGAAATCACTAATGGTGTACTTGGTAGCCTGCAACGCTACAAAGCTGCAAAGGAGGAGATCGAACTCTTTCACTGGAAAAGAAGATCTGACATCATGGGGCGGAGCCAAGGGATATATCACCCAGGTGATGGAAGGAACTTAGCTTGAAGACGTTACAGCGAATCAGCACTTTCCAGTGAAACTGCCCATGTGTGGACAGTGAACTATATCCACACTCCTAGAACTCGAAATTTAAACATTAAAAGCTAAGTATATTTTTTTAAATAGTATGGTGCTGTACTCTTGTGCTATACATAATTAGCAGCTTTTGTTTGTTTACGTGCTTTTGGTGCTGACTATGTGTCAAGGACTGTTGCTTTTTACAGGAATGAAGAGGCAGGCAGAATCCTAATTAAAAATGATAATAAAACAGCATTGGGCAATTCAGCAATCAGAGTGTCTGACCACATTCTAAGTGAGCTGTTTTTAATTTTAATGATAAGCCACTCCAGGGTTTGTTCCTCTCTATTAATCCCCCTACTGGGACAACAGCACCTCCAGAGAGGGATTAGCTCACACTATATGAACCCCTGATCAAGCCTCTACAGGATACTTTCCATTGGATTTTTTTTGCTGTGAAGAAGGAACACAAGGAATACACAGAAAAACTGGAGCATTCTGTCATCCTGCAGAGGTGAGGGACGGGTGCGTCTTGCATTCCCATACCCTCTACTGGCCGACCAGGGGGCAGCATTGGCATCAGCTGCAAAAAGCACTTGCTCTCCCCCTCCTCACCCTAAAACATGTGCAGCCGTGGTGATCACTCTCATCTCAGAATACTGGACTAACAAACCCCTGGACTATCTTTCCTTCCTTCCTGCCCCCTCTACCCCTTATTCCTCAAGGAACACTAATACATTTAAATCCGCCACTCCCAGATGCATAAAAGCTGTAGGGCAATCAGTATATTAGTGCAAAATTCTAAATCTTTGGAGCAACCTCTCTCCCCTCCCCATTCTGTGTTCCTCCTCTGGTTCTGGCCTTATAGCTCCTTGAGCTCACCATCCCTCACTATAGCTGTAATTAGTACTCTTTTCAACCTCCTGCATCTGCATTGTTTGCCATCTTTTTGGAGGTTCCTTGCATTTGACTTTACTCTCTATCTTCATTTACTGTTCACTTGTTGTTTCTATGTGCATTCTACTGCCCTTGTATTGCTCTGTATATTGCTGTCCTTCCTTGCTGTTTTTTAATTTGCTGTATTTATAGTTTCTCCCCCCATAGGTACTTTTTGCGGTATTTAAGTTTTTTCTCCCCAGTCTCATCCTGTGTATCCCCGACCTAGCACATGCGTGTGGAGGCACGCTCACGTCAAGCCCCACAGGATGCCCCACCCTACCAATCGCTCTGTTGCTGCCTAAGCCTGCCATTGGACCTCCATCCGAGATGACAGGACTTCAGACAGGTGACCCCCCCTCCTGAGAGAGGAGAGCCAATGCTCAGTCCTGCTCCCACCCCCCACCCCCACATGCAGGCACTGCGGCAACCCAAGGTCATTCCCGAACCCAGGTCGCTGGTGTAGCATGAGGTAAGGTGTCCAGCGTCTCAGCCCTCAATGCCATTGGGCCGGCAGTACTTATGGTTTCTTGCTGTACTGTATTTTATACTCCTAGAGATGTAGCCTTTTCCCCCAGGATGCACCTAGAAATGAGCTGGCCATCTCAGTGAACCATCCTGACCAAAAATTATAACCAACACAAGGAATAAAGTGCACCCAAGTGTACGTAATAAGGCTGCTCTGGCAGCAAGCAGTTCTAGAGACACAGATCTTTTTTCTGTCACCAGAACCTCAAAATTTCATTACATGTAGAATAAATAACAGCAAATGTTTCCATTATGACCTCAGTAAGTCCAAAGATGTATTTTCTTCAAATACACAAAAACTTTGTATACAGTACATTTGGGTAGTCGACAAATGGCTGTATTTGAACTTTTTTTTGTTGATTTTCAGTGCTTTTCAACAATAAAGGCTGTCTAGTTATTTTAATTGCTTCATTATTGTTGTGGCATGGGCTTCGATACACATCCTGAATTCCAGCATGTTCTAATTCTGTCAGCAGCCCAAGTGCAGCTGAGGAAGAACTGCCACAGGTGAGCTTTAAGGGGAGAGCTCTAAGAATGTGCGTTTCTGTCTGCAGTTGGCTTGTGAGCTTAGGTCTGACAGTTTGGAGCAAAGGAACTCGAGTGTGATTTCTTCTTGCGTCTAAGTAAAAGTAGTTTTTAAACTGAGGATAGCACTGCACTGCGTTTTTTTCTCTTCATGGTGTTTAAAGCAGCAGTAGTTTTAGTCAACAACAAATTCCATCATATAGCTTTTTTTAGCAATATAATATCTCCGGCATGATTAGATTCATCAACAGTACATTTTTTTCTCTCAGGAGTTTTTTAAAAACAGTTTTTATTACTAATTTTCATAATTTATGAATCCAGTCATTAAAGATTGTCAACATGGCTGGCCCAGTGACGCTGAGGGTTGAGGCGCTGGGTGCCACACACCTCCAGCTACACCGGTGACCCGGGTTCAGGAAGAGCCGGGGCCAGAGGTTAACTAGGGATGAGAAGGATGGGCGTCTGTGGACTGCTCTCCTGGGAGGAGGGGGATCTTGTCCCAGCGCAGTTAGCGGCACCGGTGGACACTGGGTGCACTACAGACGGGAACAGGGTGAACGTAGGGCGGACATCCTCCAGACGTGTGCAAGATCATTCCCGTAGCAGGCTGGATGACACTGCACATCCTGCGATCGAGGGGAGGGGAGGGGAGGGAAGGAAAAATCTCCCCTTCCACTGGCAGCAGCCCCACATCCCACGCCGGACATCAAGATGTCCACTCCGGTTCCTTCTCCTACAACAGCAGCCCTCCAACACTATAGATAGAGTGCCGGTAGGAGTCATGGCGGTCTTTCCTCGGGGGACTCAGAGCCGAGGGGTTAAGGCAAGCTGTGCATGGAGTGGGGGGGTCCGCAGCCAGAGTATGGACGGTTGGAGCTTCAGGCTGGACAGGTAGAGCCAGCTTGCTGAGAGACTATGCTGGAGAGAGGCCAGTGGTAAAAGGTGCATAAACAGAGTTCGATAACAAAAAAAAAAGATGGTCAACATGAGCAATTTTTAAAAACCACCTTCCCTCAAGATACTTTTGGACTTTACATACTAGATTCATACTGTGATTATATTAGCATGGTGCTAAACAGCACAGTGTCACACCACGATGGTCAAGGTATTCATAGTGGGTTTGGCCAAAGAACGGAGATCGGGAAGAAAATACAATGACAGCGAACAATGGACATATCGATGTTTCTGCCAGTAATACATTATTACTTGAAAACTATACGATTATATTTTTCCCCTCTAACAAATACTACTGCTGTAATTAGGAGAAGTATGATGCATCTTCTGTGAAATGGTAAACATGTTACTGCAACTATTTTTTTTCTTGTGGAAATGTTATAGATGATTGGTATTAATGTGGATATAAATCTAGTGAGCATTATTTTAGGCTCCGGGGGAAAATCCCCCTTCAGCCCCGATGAGTAAATGCATTCTGACTGGCTGAATGCCAGATAAGGCACCAGATACTGAAGAGTGGTTCCTGCGTGCACCAGAGGCCTGACTGTGCTAGCCACACAAAGGAGAGAGCAGGAAGAAAAGTCCATCTACAATCTATATTATGGCCTGAGTTTCTGGATTCCCCTGGATCCTAGTGCCTACCTTACACTAGGGCTACCTCGGAAGGGGTGGGAAGAGTCCCCATGGCCCTTGTTAGTTGAACG
The DNA here is from genome assembly GCA_016271365.2 of Neoceratodus forsteri. Taxonomy (NCBI): domain Eukaryota; kingdom Metazoa; phylum Chordata; order Ceratodontiformes; family Ceratodontidae; genus Neoceratodus; species Neoceratodus forsteri. Next base: position 147,663,367 of record CM057453.1, on the reverse strand, counting down.
GTGTCTTTGATTTGTTTGAACTGGCCATCTACCATATATAAAAAGTACTTTAACAATGGCCCCATTATTGTCTATGGAGTGCACACCATGCTGTCCATATACTTACATCACAAAACATGCGAGTGTGAAGGCGGGACACAGGATGTGAAGTGAAAGGAATTGGGCTCTTGACTCCAAGGAGCCAAAATATGATTCCTTCCTTTCCAAAATACAGGTAAGAAAAAATTCTAGTTCTTACAGCAACTGACTTGGGAGCAGCTAAGGGTCCTCCTGTGTTTCTGAGGGGCAACTGATAAAAGAGCAGGAAAGGTGCTTTTTAAGTCTGCACATTTAAAATTTAATAAATAAATAAATAACAATATGTCTAATGCTTTGGATATTTTGGTTTCCTTGAAAAATTTTAGTTGTTTAAAATGAAACTAAGTAATAATTTGCATATGATTACTATACAAAGCCATGCTCATAACTAGGTTTTCAAGTGTCTTAATAACAAGAACCTTTTGGGATTCTAATTACAACCAGGATGTTTTTACTCATCCCTAGGAGCTATGTAGAAATAAAGCAGCGTTCTAAGATCCCAGAGACAAAATCCTGTTATGCCATGAGGTTTTCTATTTAAAACAATGCAAAAAAAAAAAAGGAAAATTCAGCAAATCCAGGACACAAATCTAGTTCATCCTTTCCTCACAAATGCTGGTTGTTCACTTTGCAGAGCTCACTTAAAAATATTGAACTGTAGTTGGCCCCATAATGTAACAAAAGCGGACACTGTTAGTTATGTTGGCGACCTGGCTAGGCATCCAGAGTCCAGGACTGCCATCATACTCCAGTAGGAGGAGGATCCAATATCCCAGAGGTAGGAATGTCATGGTATCATAGTTTCTTGGTATACCGCGGTATTGGAAGTCACAGTATTGATACTGTGGGCACATCGTTTTCGGCACTTTCAGGTGCTATCCTGGTGTTCTTAGGGCCAACTGCTCTTTCTCTGTCAATGTTCTCTGACACAAGAGCTTGAGGAGAATTCTTTTTTGCACAAAAATGATTACTTCTGCAATACATATTGTGATAGCCATGGCATTACATGAGATGGTTATCAGAAGGTCAAATTTCATAGCGCAACATCCCTGACCAAAGGATGGAACGGCTGTCTCTCAGGCTGCATGACTGCTCCATGGTGCTACAGAGAATGGTGCAGCTGGGAGGCCTGGGAAGAAGAGGGAGGAAGTGGGATTGCTTGCCCATCATGCAGGTAGCCAGCATGAGGCTTTAGTATTGATCCTCCAGTGAGCGGAAGAGAGAAAAACAAGAAAAGCTGCCTCTTCCTCCTTGCCCTCTTGGAAGACCTCCTTGCTGCATCCTCATCCTGCACACCTCACCACCAATGTGCTACCTGCCTCTGCCAAGATGGGGTAAGCTCTCAGGGAGTTGAAGAGGTGCAGCCAGGGTTTGGGTTGGACAAATGGCAATCCCTCTAGTGGCTGGGGGCTGGAGTAGTATAAACAGTGGGAAGGGGGCTCCAGAGCAACACAAACTTAGGTAAACAAAAAAAATATTTTCAAATGACTGTCCACTACAATATTTTTTAAAGAGCCTCTGATACCTTTGGGAAAACTTAATGAAACCTAATATTTAGACACTTTTCAATTTGCGTTTTTATATGTTTCATAGATTTCTCCTCTCCCTTACTTATTACTGAGGACATTTGCACAAAAACAGGATCTTTGTCCCTTAGAGTTCATTTGGACTTACTGCTTATTCCCAACCTGAAGGCATAATCCTCTGTTGTGACATCACAGTCTGTTTCCATGGGAATAACTGTGATGTCACACGCAGTGTGTTATGCTGTCACATAAGGAAGAAGATCTGATGAACTCTCAAGAAACAACAATCCTGCTTCTGTGAATATAACTTCAATAACAAGTGATGGGGAGGAGAAAAAGAGAGCTAATGTGAAATAGAAGCTGAATTCTGTCCAAATATGATGTTTTTCAAAGTTCTCCCAGAGGCGTTAAACAATGTTCTTTTACTCCTTTTTTGTTTTTCCCTTTATTTTTTGTTTTCTATTTTATTTTTCCCTTTTCATAATCGTTTATGTTACAGCTTGCGTTAGTCTTTCTTGCTTCATTTTTTGTGTGTAAGACAAACACAAATAAATTCCAAAAAGGTACATGAAAATCCCCCTAACACTCCCACTCTTGGCATCTAGCTGTGGGCAGGTTTGTGTGTTGGGGCTCACGGCTTTCTGAGAATTTCAACTGGCAACTTTAGTCAAACGCAGCAGCTCCAGAGAATACGTGACCAAATGGGAGTTCTTCAGTCAAGCTCTCTGCCCCATTTGCAGTCTTCACTCAAGTTCTTCTGCGCCACCGGTGCTGCGAAGAGGCCAGAGGCAGCAGCATGCAGAGAAGCCACACTACGCCCCTCAGCCTCCTAGCTTCCTTTCAGCCAGGTATGGTGTGGTCAGCTTTTTCACTGGCAGTAACCAAGCTGGTGTGGTGATTGGTGTATGTGGAAGAAAACTGGAAATAGTAATGGATCTCATGTCACTGCCTGCAATCAGGAATACAGCTCTGGGCAAGTGTTGCTAGTGTACAGAAATTCATGGGGGGGGGGGCTAGGCTGTATAAACTTGGGAGTCCCTGTTGCAATGATTGTTTATGTTGGATCGTATTAGACTAATAAACAGAACCAGGAGGGGGCGGAGGAATCCGAGGGGACACTGTTGTTTATGATCTTCTCATTACAATCCTGTGGTATCTGCCTAATTCTGGGTCTCTGTCCTCTCCTGGCAGGATCCATGAACAATCTGGTGCTCAACATCACCATCTTCAGTCATAGCCACTGGGGTAACATTGTTCTGCTCTGAGATTGTTTCTGAATGCAAGAAGAATAGAAGGAGCACATAAAACCTCCTCTGTAACTCTACTGGAAAATACTGTCCCATATTAAGGCTGGGGCTTTTTTCTCACCTGTGTGCAGAGAGACATGCCGAGATAGTGTCTGTTGTCGTCCAAACACCTTCCCACATATGTCACAGGGAAAGAGCTGTTCATTCAGTTTCCAGGGTGTCAGGCCATTCTCTGGTTCTGATTTTATCCCTACAGTTTCATCTTCTGTAATGTAACACATCTCCATGTTAACAGTTAGCAAGACACTGAACGGATTTTATTCTGCAATCAGCTGTGACTAGCCTAAACAGTCTCTGTTAAATAAAACAAAAGAAAAGACTTTAACATTTTATTCTTGTAAGAGAAAAGTCTCATAATGCAACTACAAAAAAGGATGTGGTTCTCCTTGATGGAATACCACTAGTAGCTTCTGATTGTAGCACTGTATACTGTATGTTAATACTGCTGCGGAGACCACTCTTATGCTTGTAATAGTGGTCTCATGCACATTCTTAGGGTATGAGAACCGTGAACCTAACATGGGCAGTTATGATACCCTAAAAATGTAAGTGAGACCACTCTTACATGTGCAACAGTGGTCTCTGCAGCGATACTAATATATTATTGATCGAGCGTGAGCAATAATATATATATATATATATATATATTTTTTTTTTTAAACTGTCCCAGAACATGCCCGTTTCCAGGGCATCTGCACATGAGACGCTCTTCACAGACTAAGAGTGTCTCACATGCAGAGGAAAGGAGCGCCTCCGATTGGTCGAGAGTGCTTCCTCTATCTATAACAGCACTTTATTTTGAACAGTCAATTAAAAGGGTGACAGTTCTGAAGTTGTACATGGAAGAACTTGGTGCCATATACTGTATTGTTGGAAATCTTAAAGAGCTAGTGTACTGCCTAAAACTAACATTAGATTTTAAAAGCAACCAACCAACCAATACCTTTTATAACTGAGGCACTTTTTCTTTTCCCTTTGTTTAATTAGAAGATTGTTTACCTGATGTTAGTAGGTGTGATGTGTGGAACAGCACCTTGCCTGGCAGCTGACATAACTAGCTCTACTGCCCCCCACTACATCATCAGCATTGTAACCTCACTGATTGTGACATCACTGCTGCTTAGGAACTGCCACCCAGGAGCTGCCAGGTACTTCATCTGTGATGTCACTGTCAGTGAGATCACAATGCTGATGATGCAGTAGGGGGCAGTACAGCCAGATATGTCAGCTGCCAGGCTAAGAGCTGTACTACACATCCAGCACAGTAGCATTACATAGAAGACTTTCTGATGAACAAAAAGGAAAACAAAATTACTTCAGAACTAAAAAGTTGCAAATGACTACTTCTTAAAATTTATATTATTTTCCTGTCTGCCTGCTTTGGCTGCACTAGCTCTTTAAGACTGTCTCCTTTTAAATGGCACATAGCAGAGCTTTTACAGTTTAAGGATCCGGATATACCTGTTTCTAACACTGTATATTGTTACCCTGTTCAAAGCATGTTTGATATATTCTAAACATATCAACACATACTATTAAACATTAAAAACGGACATGTTTAAACAGAACAACAATGTCAGTGCAAACCTGGGGGATGATACTACTGGAACTATACATGCTAGCAGCTTATGCCACATACTGTACAACTGCATATACTGCACAACTGGACAGTCTAGACATTCCCTTTTTAAACAGGGTATAACCATTTGAGGATCCAGAGACATCAGCCTCTGAAGTTACTGTGGCATTGTCAACTTGTTTAAAGCATTATCAGGGAAAAAAACAGGGTGCGTACACCGAAGACAGAGCTATATTTTATTATACACATACCATCCTGCTCTGGGAATGCCAAACACCCCTACACAGCGCCTCTCAGGGAAGGCTTCATCAAGTGGTAGTGTTTAGTTTGAAACTAATAAAGATATATTATTAACTAAATACAGAACAGCAAATAAAACTTTGAAAAAATATGATAAAAATAGCCAAAGTCAAATTGGAATATAAACTAGCCCATACCAAAGACTGTCATAAGTCACTTTATTCCTACCTAAATAACAAAAAAGGTAACTCTAGGGAAATTGGTCCAATATTCAACATGGGAACCAAATGTACGAACATACGAAATTTGCCAGCAGATAAAGGCCTAGAGGTCTATCAAGTCTGCTCGAATGTGCAGCTAGCACCCCTTATTCTGCAGCTGCCCCTCCCTTCCACCCTTCCCCTTCATTAACCCTCCCCCTTGTCCTGTCCCATCCTCGTTTGAAGCAGTCCACTGTTCTACTGCATACCACTTCAGCAGGTAACGCATTCCACCCAGCCACCACCCTCTCTGTAAAAAAGTGTCTCCTCATCTCCCTCCTGAACCTTCCTCGCTCCAGTCTCATATCATGGCCCCTGGTGGCCCTCCCCTCCCCTTACTTTGAACAGCCCCTCTGTACCCATTTTGTTTATTCCTTTCATGTATTTAAAGGTTTCAATCATGTCACCCCTGTCTCTCCTCTCCTCCAGTGAGTACATGTTCAACTCCTTCAACCTCCTCTCGTATGATAAGTCCCCAGCCCCTTGATCATCTTTGTCGCCCTGCGCTGCACCCCCTCCAGTAACTTAATGTCCCTCTTCGATACGGACGCCAGTACTGCACCTAGTACCCAGGTGTGTCTAATTAATGACCTATACAGTGGCAGAATCACCTCCTCCTCCTCGAGGATATACCCTGCAATACAACCCAGCATTTTGTTGGCCTTTGCAGCTGCCTTCCTACATTGTGCCGAGTTGTTCATTGACCCTGTAATGAGCACACCCAGATCCTTCTCCTCCTCTCTCTGGGCTAGCTGCACTCCCCCTAGCTGGTAACTCCTCCTTGGGTTCTTCATCCCAAAATGCAGCATCTTGCACTTTTTGGCATTAAAGCCCAGTTGCCAGGTGTCTGACCAGGTTTCAAGCTTTGCCAGATCATCCTGCAACCCCTGCCATCCCCCTAGGTCATCCAACACCGCGCATACCTTAGTATCATCAGCAAACAGACTGATCTTGCTCTTGATGTCCCATAATATGTCTGCAATGAATATCCCAAACAACACTGGTCCCAACACTGAGCCCTGTGGAACACCGCTCGTCACTGCCCTTGGGTGTGAGAGCTCCCCACCCACCACCACCCTCTGTTGCCTTCCCTGAAGCCAGTTTCTACCCATCTCACCAGCTTTGCACCTGCCCTGTGCCTATTAACTTCCTTCCCAGCCTTCCATGTGGCACTGAGTCGAATGCCTTACTGAAGTCCAGATACAGGACATCCACTGCATGGCCCCTGTCCAGTTGCCTAGTTACCCAGTCATAGAACTTCGACCAGGTTGGTTTGGCGGGATCTGCCACGTGTAAACCATGCTGTCTGCTGTCCTGTAGTCCTTTGGCCTCTAGGAGGGCCACCAGCCTCTCCTTCAGGATAGTCTCCATTAGCTTACCCACGATGGATGTGAGGCTCACTGGTCTGTAGTCTCCCGTTCATCCTTGGGGCCACTCTTGTGGAGGGGCACCACATGAGCCATCCTCCAGTCCTGAGGTACACACCCCAAATGTAGTGAGGCATTAAATAGGTCTGCCAAAGGTCCTGCAAGGACCTCTGCCAGCTCCTTCAGTACCCTGGGTGGATGCCATCTGGGCCTGGCGCCTTGTCCACCCTCAGTGCCTTCAAACCCTCTAACTCTGCCTCCATGATTTCCCCATCTGTCACCACCCCCTGCTTCTGCCATTTCTCCACCTTGGTGTCACCCCCTCTTCTCTTTAGTAAATACTGAGCAAAAGTACTCATTTAGTGCTTCCCTATGCACTTCTGCTTCCACCCAACCCCCTCCTTCCTAATCCTTACTATGTGGTCCTTACAGCTCCTTTTCTCCTGATGTACTTAAAGAGTCTTTCTCCCCTCTTAATGCCTTGTGCCAGCCTGAGTTCAGTAGATGCTTTGGCTCCCTTACTGCCCTTGTCCTCCTCGATTCTGTCAAGTACTCCTCCCTGTCCTCCCCCTCCCTGTTTTCTTGTACTTCCTAAAGGCAGCTCTTTTCCTCCTTACCTTTTCCATGACCTCCTTGCTTAACCAGATCAGTTTCTTAGCCCTAGCCTTCTTGCTCTGGGCTTTGCAGCAGGTTTTGGTTGCCTCCACTATCCCCAGCTTTATGAGCTCCCACCTCTGATTAGTGCCCATACTAGATTGAATTCTGGCCAGGTACCCTTTTACCACTTCCCCCATCCTCCCAAAGTCGGCCCTCCTGAAGTCCAGCACTATTGTGCCAGATCCCACTCCTTCCTTGCCCATATCCAATGTGAGCCATACTGATCGGTGGTCACTCCCTGACAGCGGTTCCTCCACTGTAAGTTCTCTCACAAAGTCCCCATTTGCCAGCACAAGGTCAAGGGTATTTCCTAACCTGGTTGGTTCACTGACCATTTGCAGCAGGAAGCTGTCCTGGAAGGCATCCAGCAGTACCTGCTCCCTTCTGTTCCTGGTTGTTGGGGTGCTCCAGTCCACTCCTGGCATGTCTCCCGCAATCACCACACTACCCTTCTCGCAGGTCCTCCTGATCTGTCCTGCTAGTTCCCTGTCTAACTCCTCCATCTGAGATGGTAGCCTGTACACCACTTCCATTCTAAGAATTCTATTCTTGGAATCCTGGATTTGCATCCAAAGTGACTCCGTACTACCCTCCTCCCTTCCTCCCTACACACTTCAGTCCTTCCTTCACATATGGTGCCACCCCTTTCCCAATCACTCTGTCCCTCTACGAAATAATCTGTACCCTGGTACAGACAGGTCCCAGTCATTGTATTGGGTGGCCCATATTTCCGTGATGACTGCAATGTCCACCTCTCCCTCTGCCATGAGAACCTGTAACTCTGCAGTTTTCCTCCCAAGGCTCCTAGCATTAAGGGTAACCACCTTCCAACCTTTCCTCCCCTCACATCCTGCCTTCCTTTCCTAGCATCACCAACAGTACTTGCCATTTGTCCTTTGTCACTGTTATGGGGGGTAAGCTCATATGGTTTCCCAACCTGTGGTCTCTGCATATCTCTTCCCCAACTGCCACCCCCCACTCCTAGTTTAAATTCCCAACTTCTTCTATGTACTCCTCCATCCTCTGTTTCAACACTTTCTTTCCCTCCTCACTCAAGTGTAGTCTGTCCTTGGCATAGAGACTACTGTCCTCCCAGGTCCCTCCCCACCCCAACAGCCCATACCCTTTAGCACAACACCAGGTTCTTAGCCATCCGTTAAATTCCTCTATTCTCAGCTTTCTTGTTGTGCTTGCCTTTGGCACAGGAAGTATCTCTGAAAAAGTTACTAATCTTCCTGCCCCCTCACATAATTGTGCTAGTTCCTCAAACCTCCTCTGGACTGTATCTACTGTCTTGTCAGCCAGGTCGTTTGTCGCAAGATGTATAATTAAATGAGAATTAATTTATTAATTAATTTAATTTAATGTATAATTAAATGTGAATCAGACATTGATACTGCAAACCTTTTTAATAAATATTTTTGTTCAGTTTTTTCTCCAACTGATAATAATGCTTATAGAACATCTCAATCTCTACCTTATTTAACTATTCAAAAAATTAACATGTCCGACATTCAACAGGCAATTGGTAAACTAAAATCAACTACAAGCCCAGGCCCTGACAATATTCACCCAAAATTTATCAAAGCGACCTCCCAGTATATCTCCCTCCCTTTGTTAATCATCTTTAATAAATCGTTACAGGAAAGTCGAATACCTAACGATTGGCGTACAGCAACTGTCACACCAATATTTAAGAAGGGAAATCGAGGAAACATCGAAAATTATTGTCCCATTAGTTTAACCTCTGTTGTGGGAAAACTTATGGAGAGAATTATCAAAGGGAAGTTAGAGGATGAGATTACAACTAAAGGTATAGCAGATTTAACTCAACATGGCTTTATGCCAGGTCACTCGTGTACCACAAATTTAATTGCTTTTTATAATATAATTAGTAGATACCTTGATAATGGAATTCCTACAGATGTACTACAACTTGATTTCAGTAAGGCATTTGATAAGGTACCACATACTAAACTTTTACAGAAATTAAAAACATTTGGCATATCAATGTACCTTGTTGACTGGATAACTGATTGGCTCACATGTAGAACCCAAAAAGTCAAATTTAACAACATTCTGACTGGGGCTTGGTGACGAGTGGGGTTCCTCAGGGTTCGGTATTGGGACCCACTCTGTTTAACTTATTCATCAGTGATATGCAAGCTGGACCAAATAACTATCTTTCAAAGTTTGTGGATGACACCAAACTGGGGGGTAAAGTGAACAACCTTAATAACTTGGAAACTTTAGTTGCCGACTTAGGGAAAACAGAACAGTGGGCAATTGAGAACGGAATGTTTTTCAATCATGAGAAATGTGTGGTTCTTCATTTTGGAAGAAACAATCCAATGAGCAATTACTATCTTAATAATATTAAACTTAAAACATCAAGTTGTGAAAAAGACCTGAGGATACTAATAAATAACAAACTTACACCTAGGGAACACTGTTTAAAAACAGCTAAAATGACTAATGGTCTTTTAAAACAAATCAAACATACCTTTGTAACCCGTACTGAACAATGCATTATTCCCTTGTATAGGACTTTTATAAGACCTTATGTTGACTATGGCTCCCAGTTCTGGAACCCCTATCTTAAGGGTGACATATCTTGCCTGGAACATATTCAGAGAAGAGCAACTAAAATAGTTCCAACACTTAAACATCTTGACTATACTACAAGACTGAAACATACTGGTTTACACTCACTGGAAGTTAGGAGAAAAAGAGGCGACTTATTAATGATTTATAAAATATGGCAATCACCCACTCTTATGACCCAATGTGGACTTGATTATTCATCTAGAAGGATAGTCCCTAGATTACATAATAAACAGCTAGAAATACAACCTTTTCATACTAACAAGAGGGGAAATTTTTTCAACATACGAGCAGCAAGGTTGTGGAACACTTTGCCCAAAGAATTAATCACCAAATCTAGTTTTGATGCATTTAAATATAACTTGGATCTATGGATAAGGGAGAACCTATATTAAGCTATAATGTCCCACAAAATGTGGGGGACAATCTCAATGGGCCTCGGCCTTCTTTTGTCCCTAAAACCAAGTAATACAATGCCAATAAATAGTGACCCTCATGAATTAATAATAGCAATTAGTGACATCAGTGCGAATATGTATTAGGCCATGTTCCAACACAGAACGCAGTCATTATGAATGTGCAACAGGCAACATATAAACATCACGGCCCAGATATTCAAAAGGGTTGCGCCATGCGTAACAGGGTTGCGCGTGCGCAACTCCAAAAATGCACCATTCTGCGATATTCAGAAGGGGCCAGTTGCGCCACCAAAAACATGCTGAGCAACAGCGCAATGGAAATGAAGGCATGCGCAACCGAAGGGGGTGGGTCCATACATAAAGTGCGCAATGCGATAATCAAACACTTGCGCAATGCGCAAGAGTGGCTCAGCCGGAAGTTGCGCAGTAGCGGAATTGAGCCAAAATAAAAAGGCTCAAGGAAGTGGCGCAAGAACCCTAGCAGGCCGCAAACTGGGGAGAGACAGAGAGAGAGAGAGAGAGAGAGAGACAGGAGCTGGAAGGGCAGAGAGGGACAGTGGGTCCAGGAGGACAGAGAGGCCAGTGGGGGGTGCCCGGTGCAGTGGAAGCAGCAGTGGGGGCAGCAGGGGTAACACAGGAACAGCAGCCGGGGGGGCAGAAGCCAGGGAGATGGACAGTGCCAGCTTCCACATGGAAGCTGTAATGAGGGTGAGACACCATGCTGCAGGGGACATGGCCGGAGGAGCCCGTCGGCCGGTATGCCCCGACAGGGATGTCGTGCCGCATCAGCTTGAGCTGTACACAGGCGCCGAGATTGTGGGCGGTACTGCCTGAACAGGGCAATATTGGGAGCTGCTCTGCGAGCTGTGCAGTGATGTGATGCAGGCACCCTACGACGGAGTCACGCTCTGTCCGTGGAGCACAAGGTGACAGCCTGCATGTGCCTGCTCACCACGGGCACCTTCCAGAGGCCAACAGGGGACACCACAGGCATTACACAGTCGGCCACGCCACGCATCCTCACCCATTCCTCAGCGCACTGCTGCCTCATGCTGCGGAGTACATCCATTTCCCAGCACCGGGCAGAGCGCATAAACAAACATGCAGGAGTTCCACAGGGTACGTGATGCCTGGCATGCTAGGGGCCATAGACTGCACCCATGTGGCCATTCGACGCCACCTGGCCCCGACGGCCAGGCATATCGGAACCGAAGGGTTTCCAGTGTCAACTGCCAGGTGGTGTGTGATGCCACTGGGCGCATTATCAATGTCTGTGCCACACACCCTGGCGGAGCACATGATGCCTTCATATGGCACCAGTCTGCACTGTGCCATCAATTCGAGAGTGGGGACATTCCCACGGGTCATCTAGTGGGTGAGTACGCATGTATGGAATGCAAACTCTGGGCAAGGCTGGGAATGACACAGGTGCCATGGTAGTGGCACACAATGATATGGGCAATATGGACCTGACATGACACTGCTCTCCACTATCTCCACACAAGTGGCTGCGGATACCCACTCCGTCCCTGGCTGCTCACACCGTACCGGCGCCCCACGACCCCAGCGCAGCTATGCTTCAATGAGGCACATGCCGCAACACGTAACATCATAGAGCGGGTGTTTGGGATGCTCAAGGCACGCTTCCGATGCCTGGACACCTCCGGCGGAGCCCTACAGTACAGCCCCCAAAAGGCCTGTGGGATATTCCTGGCCTGTTGCATCCTGCACAACATGGCCAAAGACCATGGGATAGCCGTACAGGTCCAAGAGGGGGACAGCGATGCCGGTGATGTTAGTGATGAGCAGCCCCCCCTAGGACGGAGGGACCCCCGACTGACCCGGCAGGCCCAGCTGCACCGGGACACCATTGCAGAAGAGCACTACGCCCAACACAGGTAAGTCAAGGGTACATGTGCAGGCAACACTGTCCATGCGCAAACCACAGGCACACAGGGGAACACACCGTGCATGAAGGTCAGGGGAGTTGAAGGTTCCAGGCATACCAACACACCATCAGAGGGTGAGCACTCATATGGACACACACACACCAGGCAGCATACATGGGCAGCAGCACAGCACTGCGGAAATGACATTGCCAACACACAGCACCACCAACCACCCCCACCACCTGGACTGTCCACGTCGCGTGTCAGGACCTGGGCACCTTGCACCTTGGTGTACAGTGCAATGCAGGCATCATCATGCACACGCACCTGTGGACAGCAGTTGGGAGTGTGCAGGTGGTCCGTGTGTCAGCTTGGTGAGCAGAGCACCCAGCAGTGCACTGCCCACCATGACACACATTGCACACAGGGCAGCACCAGACAGGGCCTGCACTGGGAGACAGCTCAGTCAGGTAGCACTGTCCCACGGCCACCACGGATGCGTGGGCGGCCCCGCCGTGGCCCAGCAGCACTGGCAGGCTGAGCAGGGGCCACATCGGGTGGCGCTGGTGCACCAGCAGGGGTCCCACTGCGTGAACGCGACCTTGCCCGCACAGGGGTCTGCATCCTGCCAAACAAACTTGCACCAGGGGTGCTCGGGATGCCCACAGCAGAACCCGGCATCGACAGGCCTGGTGTCGCACGACGCCGGGAACGGGGAGTGGAGAGCGCACTGTGTGGGGTGTGTGGTACAGGGGCACCTGACAGTGTGGCCAATGCGTCCGCGACAGAGACCACTGCCTGGGTCAGCCTGTCAATGGCAGCGGTCACATCCGTCTGCATAAGGACCAGCTCGGCTCGGTCCCGAGCACATTCCCTGCTATGCCGCTCCACGGACACAGACAGTGCCTCCACGGATGTTGCAACCCGCCCCTGCAGCTGTACCGAGTCCTGCAGCAGGCGGGTGTGCGCGTCCAATGGGTACTGTGCCCCAATGGCATCGTGACCCCCAGGGTGTGGACGGTCCTGGTGCACAGCACCCCTTGAGGGTGGGCGCTGTTCGCCAGGACCAGGTATGGGCGGATCAAAGGGTGGTGGACATGTGCCACTGCATGACACTGTACCCCCAGACCTGGTGTGCGACTGCTGCTGCCGCCCCTCCAACTGCTGAGCCCCCAGGTCCACCTGTTCCACCTCCGTGCTGACAACAGTGCCAGACACCTGCACAGCCACCGGTGCTGCCCACGGTGCTGACAGGCACAGCCTGGGACTGTGCCAGCATGCTGGTACACAGGTGTGAACCAGGAAGGCCCAGGGCACGTGCTGGCCTGCCATGTGTCCGTCATGGGACACACCTATCACTGCCCATTGCAGGCCTGCTATCATCAATGGTGCAGGTGCGTGCCACTGCCATAGGCACAGCATGCTGGCATACCTGCATGCCAGACTGCTGTGACACAGGCTGTGCACCCCTGCACCCGTATCACTGACACCGGAGTTGTTGGCCCAGCGCATGCTGCTGCAGTGCCTGCAGGCTGGTGGCGGAGGTGGATGGTCCTCCTCCACGTCCAGCAGGTCTGCATCACTGTCTGGACCCACCACCACCACCGTCTCCTGAAGATGAACAGGATCTGTAACAGAAAGAGAGTACATGTGAGTGCATGTGAACAACAGCCCCCCAACAACACCACCATGTCATACCGTGCAGTGATGGGCTTCCACCTGTCTGGAATCCTCCACCTGGTACGCCCGCAATGGCACTCGGCTGCATGGCGCAACCAGTGTCTCCTCTGTAGGGTCAGCTGCAACACCACTGGTGAGGCCCCACCAGTGCCAGCACGTGCCGCCCTGAAGGCTGCCACCTTCTCCTTCAGCCTCCTGCGGTCAGTCCCCATCTTCTTCTTGCATTCCTGCACGGAGCGCTGGTGGCTTCCGTGCAGGTTGACGGCCCGAGCTACCCCCTCCCATGCAGCTGCATGTTCCTGAGGGGTGCCCTCCGTCCACTCACTAGTGGCTCATCCTCCAGGTAGGCCTGGAAGAGGGCCTCCGCCCTGCCGCAGTGAAGTTCGGCCTCCTCCCCACGCCCGGCCCACACCCTCAGCTTGGCTCTGGTCAGTCATGGTGATCTGTATGGGTGGAAGTGGACACCTGTCACTGTGCAGTCGACAGCATTTCCCCATGAGCATAGCTGCCGGCCGGGGTGGAAGCCCCTACGCTTCCACTCCGCATGGCAGATACTGATCGAAAGGGTGCCCTTTGTCCCTTTCTATGCCCTTTCATGCTCAGCCCCTCAGCCTTTATCATCCTCCGCCCATGAGCATTGTCCTGAGCATCACACAGCATGTAACTCACCTCTCACCTGCAGTAACCAAATCTGGCCAGCACAACCCACTGTCGCATTTTTATAGCGCAACACATGCAAATGAGGTGTGGCGCAACTTTAATGACATGCTAATCGCACCACTGCGCCTTTGAATGGCTGATCGCATGATTTGCATATGTCGGCTGAATATCGCGTATTTGCACTTTGCGCAATACGGAAGGTCCGGCTGAGCCAATGGCGCAGGTTTGTGGCTGTGTGCCACACTGCATTGCGATGCCCAGACAGCTTACGCATGCGTCTATCGCACTGCAGACCTGCTGAGCGCGATAGGCGATTCAGACCATGGCCACCATTGTGCCAGTGGCGCTACAGCACTGGGCACTATATGGCGCTGTGGCACTACTGCGCGATAGTCCATTGTGGCAGTGGTGCTCAGCTTGGCAGTCGCGCAGGATGCTTATACGTCCTATGGCGCTGTGCGTAGCCTTGCGTCATTGCCGTGACCTTGTGTATGCCCTCTGACCCCTGGCACTGTTGGCATGCCATGTGTACGTCCCTATTGCGCTGTTTGGTGACAGCGCCATGTATAGTGACGGCGCTGTTTGAACAGCGCGATTGGAGCCTGTGGTGGTCTATTGCACAACAACTCCACGTGGGGTTACGGCGCAGCGGGGTGCCATATTGCCTGCTGTAAAGTTGGTGCCATGGCTAGGAGGAGGGCGGTGTCCTGGAGCCAGCTTGAAGTGGCCAACCTGGTGGCCCTGGTGGAGCCCCTACTGTGAGGCACTGTATGGTGAGGCCCCTCACCATGCCTAGGACCCGTGTGGCAGCAAGTGGCCACTGACCTGGTGGAGGTCACTGGCGGGGCGGTCTGCTGAGCAGTGCCGGCACGGTACAGTGACCTCCACTGGAACCGGAACTCTTGATGCGGCTGGGCTCACGTGCCAGGCGGGCGTGGTGCCCAGGCCAGGCAGAGTGTACCATCTATGCACCTATATTCTCTGTAGGGGTGTGTGTGTGCTTGGGTGGCTGTGCATAGGTGCCGGCTCGGACACGGTGGGCTGTGTCAGTGTGTGCAGCTGTGCGATGGATGGTTATGGCTGTGTGGGCAGGCACTCTCACTGGGGCAGGGGCACTCTGCTTTTGAGTCACACTGATGTTTGTCTCAACATCGTCTCCACAGGCGGATTGTGAGGACACAGGGCCAGGGTGGCGTGGGTCAGCCAGGGCCCCGTGCCGGGGGGTGTTGTGCCCCAACAGCAGCAACAGCAGCAGCAGCAGCGTCAGACCCAGCTGCTGGAGGAGTGTGAGTATCATTACTTCATGGATGCTATTACATGCTGGGGGGGCAAGACCACCAGCCATGCGGGACACAACCAAAGGGGAGGTCATAATTCCACTATACAAAACACTAGTGAGTCCCCACACTGGAGTACAGTGTACAGTTCCGGAGACCATACCTACGTATGGACATGGACTGGGTGGAGGGTTCAGAGGAGGGCGACACGGATGGTGCATGGATTGCATCACAAGTCCTATGCAGACAGGTTGGACGGAACTGAACATGTACTCCCTGGAGGGAGGAGGGTGTGGGATATGATGGGGACATACAAGTATCTTACAGGGGGAACAGAGTGCAGGAAAACAGTATTTTAAGCGTAAAGGATGTTCCAGGACTAGAGGCATGGATGAAGTTGGAGGGGGGACGATTCAGAGGAAACATGAGAAAGTATTTCTTCACAGAACGGGTGGTGGACAAGTGGAACACCCTGCCAGAGGAAGTGGTGGGGGCTGACTTGGTCACGGGATTTATGAATGCATGGGTTAGCCATAAAGGAATTCTGGAGGTCAGGGGTAAGGGGCAACAGACTTATAGGACAACAGAGTGAACTTACAAGGTCAAATGGACAGACTGGGTGTCCCATAGGCCCTTATCTGCCGACACTGTCTATGTATCCATGTATGTAGGCATGACACAGGTGACCTGCATCACAGTGCAGTATCACGGCACGCCTGTGTATGCGCCACTGGTGGTCCAGGCATGCACTGGCACATAGTTGTGTACTGGCATCGCGACCACGCTGCCACATCACTTGCCAGCCTAGTTTGTACTGTGTTTGACGTGGGCAGTGTGTGTGGGCAGTGGTGCGCATAGCTGGTGCCACCTGTTTGTGATGGCCATGTGCATGTTCACTGTGGGTGGGTGCATGCCATCACAGGTGCAGGACATTGGGCTATATGGCTTGCAGGTTGGGTGGTGTTCAGGGTTGTGGTCAGTCACAGCCATTGACTGTGTTCCCATTTTCCTAGGCCTCGAGGTTCTAAGGAGGATGCAGCAGGATGTCCGTCGCCTCACAGAGGTCAGCTGGCAAGCCACAGGATCCTGCGACCGATACGGAGGCATGGACGCCATCAGGGGCAGACTGGAATGGGGCGCCAGCAGGAGGAGGACCAGGAGCCGGCTGGGCCGTAGCCCGCATTACCCTTCCCACTTCTTCCATCCCTACCACCCTGCCTTCCCTCTCCAAGTTTTTAATCCCTCCCTCTTGAACACCCCTTCCTTGTACCCGTCCCCCCCCTTGTAAATAGTTTTTATTGTTCTTGTTGCACTATGTTTAATATACATTTCTATTTTGATACATGAATACTGTGTTGGTCTCTGATTTGCAGCTGGCTATGGGTGCTCAGTTGCAGGTGTGTACATGCCATCTGGGCTGGTATGGTCCTGGGTATGAGTGTGTGTGTGTGTGTGTGTGTGTGTGTGTGTGCATGTGTGTGCATGGGGAGGTATCTCCAGCATGGCAGTGACTTTCGGTTGGTCTTGCCATCTGCTGCCACCCACTGCTGGGTGCACAGGGTGTGTCTGGCTTGTAGGCTTCTGTGTTGCATGGGGCTGACGTGTGCTGGGGGGTCCGCATGGTTTCCTGCAGTGCCAGTCACTGCACATGGGTGGTGTCTTGGGGTCACAGTGCAGGGTGCGCTGTGCATACGGGGGGCTGATGTGCACTGTGGTTGTCAACCCCCTGTGTGTGGCACTCTCCGCCTGCCAGTGGTTGTGCTGGGGTGTCAGGGCTCTGCTATGCGTTGTTGGCTTGTCCCCATGGGCACGTGGATCATCCGTCCACCCCCAGTGATGCTGTGCTTGGGGTGTGCGGTGTGGTGTGGGTTCTGCAGGTGTGTTCCTGTGCCCATGTGTGGCATGGCTGGCGGTGGCCCCAGCCTGCCTCCCTGGATGTGCAGTTCCATTGCTCTGGGGGGCTGTGCTTGGCTATGGCAGCTCTGGATGCTCAGCTGAGCTTCCATGGATTGCGCCATGGCGCAACACATTAGCTCAGCTTCTCCTTCCTGGTTGCGCGATGGCGCAGTATGTGCGATATTCAGACGTTGGTTGCTTGCGCAATTTGCTCTGCTCCATGTTTGAATATCGCACCTGTTGCGCATTTGCGCAACTGGTTTGCTCTTGCTCCTGCTGTTGCGCCAGTTTTGAGCGCAGTTTGAATATCCAGGCCCACATCTCACCAAAAACAGGCATTACATTTGTTGTGCCAATTTAATGTAGATAGTTAAGTTGTAATTAAACTTGCCATAACTTCCTAAAAGCCCAACCTCTAACATCCTATTTATTTAATCCTCCATTAGACATTAAAATAAGGGGGAAGGGTGTACAGTCAAGTATAAGGAACAATAGTAAGGAAAAAGGAAGAAGGGAGTGGGGGACCAAGAGATAAAGAAACAATGTTTCAAACAATAAATCATAACTATTTAGGATTCAGATAGTATTCTCGGCTTTCCCCCCGCCTTTTACACGGTCACTTTCACTATTTACGTACTGCATCCATTTCCTCATTTACAATATAATTGATAAATTTTAAGTATTTATTACTGTTACTTATTATTATTATTATTAAATAGCACAATCTTTAGTTGAGATTTTGCATCACTGTAGTAAATATTTAAAAGGGAAATGTCCACGTGCCAAAGCCCCATACCTTAGTGTGGGACAGTCCTTGACTAGCTATTTCGCATTATAAGTATATTTTTTTACCTGCATGGTTGTTGACTATTTTGTACTTTTATCGGGTTGACCCTGCCATTCCTCCCGCCGGCACACTGAATGGTATGCCCATCCCACAACCTCCCGCGGCTGTCCTGAGCCTGCTGTATGAGCTGGGGAACAGTCGTGGGAGCGTGTATAGTATAACTCAATGGATGGAGCTATTAATAGCTCTGGTTTGAGACATACAGGTCTGGGTGCTATACCGTGACTAAGCGAAGATCAGCAGTTGACTGCTGATGTATACTTGGTCGCGTGATAGCACCCAGACCTGTATGTCTCAAACCAGAGCTATTAATAACTCCACTGAGTTATACTATATACACTCCCACGACTGCTCCCCAGCTCATACATCAGACTCAGGACAGCCGCGGGAGGTTGTCGGTTGGGCTTACCGTTCAATATGCCAATGGGAGGAATGGTAGGGTCAACCAGATAAAGTGCAAAATAGCAACCAGGCAGATAAACAATATACTTATAATGCAAAACTGCCCAAACTGAGGTGTGGGGCTTTGGCACATGGCCAATTCCCTTTAAAATTTAGAAATAATATTATAAAGAGATAATGTAAGGGCTGGCAGTATAGCCTAGAGGTTAGAGTAATGAGCTGTGAATGAACTTGGTACATCCAGCAGATCTGGGTTTGATTCCCACACCCTCCACTTGCATACTGTGTGATTATTAGCAAGTCACTTAACCACCCCAGTGCTCCCGAGTCACCCCTGAAAACAGGCTCTTCTGCTTAGTGGGCCTTACCTGGCTACCAACAGAATAAGGTAGATGAGGAAGTGAATGCAGTGTTTATTCAGACAGTGACCTTGATGAGACACTGTAAGTAAACAGTGAATATGTTAGTGTGAAATGTAAAAGAAATAGCCCGAATACAGACGGAAATGAAGGAAACAAGTTTCTAGGGATCCCTGAATGTGACATTGAGATGTTCAGACCTACTGCTGGTGAGACTGAATGAGAGGCCTAGACAGGTCAGAAATCCTATGAGCCCCCACCAGGGTTCATCCTGCACAATGTCAGTGAGCCTTATCCAGGGCTTACACTGTTTGAAGACTGTGCCAGGGAAATGCACCTGTTCTTTCTAAAAAGCTAACTACCTTATGCCTCTGGAATCTTTATTTATGAATGTTAAATATATTATGACTTCCAGTAAAATAAAAGATATATATTCTTTGCAAAAAACTGAGTTAATGCAGCATTTAGGGTTAAGCCTAAACCGACAAAAGTAGGGAAATATGGTTTTAGAGTTTCCAATCCTAAAACCCTGCCCCCACCCCTTAAGTAAATTAGGGGTGGAGTCTTCCTTGGGGTTGCCAACCCTAAAACTCACCAAATTCTATATACAGTCCTGAAACATACACACTTGTGTCCATCACATCTGAGCATTCTTGCTACCGAAATGGGGAGAGCTTTGGGGTTGACAACCCCAAGGAAGACTCCACCCCTGATTTGCTTAAGGAGTGGGGACGGGATTTTAGGCTTGGAAACCCTAAAACCACATTTACCTACTTTTGTTGGTTTAGGTGTAACCCTAAATGTTGCATTAATGCACTTTTTGAAAAAATGTTCCTTACTTTTTGAGACAGCACAATGGCATACAGGGACTGAAAACACTCAGCTACATCTTGTGCCTTGCTACGCCCCTGTGGCATAGTAAGGCACTTATCTGCACCTTGTGCCTTACCCCATATCCAGGGGCTGAAAGCACTCAGCTGCATCTCATGCCTTACTACGCCCAGGGGGTGTTACCCCATGCCCCGGGGCTTAAGTACTGGGCTGCGCCTCATGCCTTACCCACACCCAGAGGCTGAAGGCACTCGACTGCGCCTTGTGCCTTACCCCACACCCAGGGGCAGGAGCAGAGTCTCTGCATCAAGAACTAAAGATACTAGTTGGAATCACAGTTTTTGGGTCATGAACCAGACTACCTACTGAAAACCACTTTTTCTGGTTTGAGGAAAATGTATAAGCAGCAAACGACAATTCATATGGCAAGTGCTTACTGAGCATGCTCAGAAGCTGAAGTTTTACATTTTATAACTTTAGAACAGATTCATATTTCTGCATCAAACCAGCCAAAGGCACATCTATGGGCCAAGCCCTTTCTACTCTGAAAATTTCAGACCAAAATTCTAAACTGTCTGGGCTCAAGGCGATGACAAAAAAAAAGGCAATTTTAATTTTTTTTATTTTTTCACTATCTGCATCTCGGAATCCACACATCCAATAAGAACAAAACTTGGCACATCAAAAAATCAAACCCATGAGACCACACATGCAACATTTCATGCAAATCCATTGAACGATTGCAAAGATATTAAAGTGCAAAACTTGAGGTTTATCATAGAAACCACTGCTCGACCCTTACGATTAGTCATGAGTTGTGCTTACACTGACATTTTTGACAACGTGGGGCACATAAAGAACAGTTCTTCTTGCAATGTGAACAGGTGAAACCAAAAAAAGAAATTCTTGTAAACAGTGATCTTGAACAGAACCAGCTTCCCAAAGAGGGATAGCTTGTAGTTTTCACCCGATTTTTCTAATTCCCTATACGGCTGTGCAGAGCTCTTACCTGCACAAGTGTCACAGCGCCAGCAGCAGGGCTATTGGAGCAGCAGCTGCAAACAGCTATTGGAGTGGTGACGGTGGTTTTGGAGCAGATATCACAGTGTGCCATTCGCAAGGCGATGGCGACACAACTGTGCAGTTGTCACGGACGTTCACTCACTATGTAGTGCACCTGTGGGGAGGGGGCGACCGTGCTGTGGAGGGGAGTTCCATCAGTGGAGGACAGCACCAATGGAGTCAGTGCTGTCCAGATTTTGCTGCATTACTGTAGGAGAACACAGGGTTGTTTTCCGGACACAGCCCCGTTCTCCTACAGTGATTGCAAAACGTCTGCAGAGCTCCACCCACGCAGCCTTAAAAACAGGTATGCAAATAAGCTCATGATTATTCTAGCGCTATGAGGTATCTCTAGGCGTCCAAGCCATGTCCCTTTTACAGTTATTTTGAAGTACTGAGCATGCTCAGAGCTCAAATTTTTTAAATTTAATAACTTTGGAATGAATGGATTAATATTTTTTCACCACAGTAGTGAAAGGCACTTCCGTTGGCCAAGCCCTTTCCACCCTGAAAATTTCAGACCAAAGTTCCAAATTGTTGGGGCGCTACATGATGACACAAAAACAGCAAACTATTGCGATTTTCAGTGTTTTTTCACTATCCATATCCAAAATCCGCATAACCGACCAGAATGAGACTTGGCACGTCCAGAAATCAACCAAACAGGACTGAGCATGCAAAATTAAATTTAAATCCGTTGAACAGTTGCAACAATATTAATGTTCAAAATGTGAGGTTTAATATTAAAGTATCCACTCAACCCTAAATGTAGTGGCGTTACTGCACCACTATAATATATATCCAAAGCATATTAGATGTGATAGATATTTTTGATAAATGTTGTAATTTTCTATATGAGTACCAGGTTCAGTACAGAATTAGTAAATGTAATTTTTGGGTACATATAAGATGAAATGGTATTCTAATGGTTCTTTCTAAAATTCCTTGAGCACATGAAAATGGTTTTGGTTTAATCTGCACCATTGGTGTATATACCTGTAAGAGGAATTTATGTATAAAAGATGGATGTTCCTTCACCATACCGACTGGCCCCCTGATGATGGCCCTGTGTGGCTTGAAGCTCCAGAGAAGAAGGTTCATGTCGGGTGTTTGTCCACTGGTGCCATGAAATAAAAACACCTTGAATTTCGTTGCTGTGTGCTTATGTTTGTTGTTCAACTGCATTAGTGCACAGTCTATTTCTCTACCTGTTTAGAGAAAGCTTTGAAGTTGTGTCAAATGGGCACCTGTTGAAAGAAACCACGAGAGTCTTTGCTGGGAGGAGGAGGAGGGGGCACCGCTGCAGACCAAAGCTGCTGTGCTGTACAAAGTGGAGACAGAGACCTGCATCCTACCCAGGTTGCTTCACAGCCAGGTAAGGGGCCTGGCTAGCCCTTATAGGGGATGGAGTGGATTGGGGAACAGGGATCCACAGGGCATGTGCCCGGAGTATGTGGGTACTCTTGATCCATAGAGAGTTGCACCATGGGGGTCACTCCTGGGTCTGCACTCCTTGGGAACCAGGAAGCTGCTGCACAGTGCTCCTGTGACTGACAGCTGAGCCAGAAGGGCTGTATCCTGAGAGGTATGAGCCTTAAAGGCTGTGCTGCAGCCCAACATGTGAGAGAGCCTGCAGTAATTAAACCCCAGGCCACTGGGACCTGTACCTGACAGCTGCCTAACCTGCTGCTGTGTGCCGTTTCACACTTTGACTGAGCTGCTGCATCCGTGGGTCACTTGAGTGTTGGCATTGCTGGCTGGGGTCCTTTATACTTTTCCAGTTTGGATTCCAGTTACCTCATTTGGATTATAGATTGGTTTTCAAGCATTTTCCACTTGGATTTCAAGTTCTTTAAATTTTGCTAGCACAGTACCAGCTATGGGGGCGTTAAATTGCAAGCTTGCTGGACTTTATTAAGTGCACCACCGGAAGAACCTGGGAAACGTAGCTGCCAGGGCTAGGGTTGCCACCTATCCATTTTTTGACCGGATAATCCGGTTTTTAGGGTCCTTATCCGGTCATCCGGTTTTGGTTACATGCAGTCCGGTTTTTGGGCCATTTTGAGTGCTCATATACTCTTAAAACTGATGTATCAAATCATTCACTGTTTTGGCTACATTACATGTCCAGGTTACAAAGAAGTTCTGCTGTCAGTCATTCAGACCTGCCTTTGTTTGTAAAACCAGACTGTCTGAGAGGTGTAAAGTACGGTCATTAAGATCATTAGCAGTAAATTAACCTATTCTTTTCCACTCTGAATTTTAAGTATGGTCTTTTACTGCTATGACAGGAAACAGTTTTTACACCTTTATGTGCTCTCATGTGTTTCCTTTTGTTTGTTCTATATTATGGTAAGTTTTAGACCCATTTTTGTTAAATTAATAATCTAACTTTTATTGCTTTATCACTACATTTGCTCTAATTTTTTGTATTACCTGAACATTCCACGATATTAGCTACACTTTGACAGGTCATTCAGATAAACAGCATGGAATGGTGTATCTGAAATTGCGGAATGTCTTAGAAATATGAAAAGAAACAGCAGGAGCTGCTGAGGTAAAGGGGAACACAGTGCAGTATTAAGGGTACCACAAGCACTGATAATTAAGTTATCAAAAATTGGTCAAAGAATCAGAATACATGGCTGACGTGGAAAGGAAAATGGGAGAGTGTTCAACAGAGGGCTGAGCAATAAGCTGGGGCTGAGCTTAGCACTTCCAGCAGACCTGAGTTTGATTCCCACAGCCTCCACTTAAATACTGTGTGACCCTGAGCAAGTCACTTAACCTTCCTGTGCTCCTGGGTCACTCCTGTAAAATGGGATATGTGGCCTATGGGAGGTAACCTGGTTGCCAAAGAATAAAAATAAATAACTGACTAAATAAATCAAATAAATAACAGTATAAAAATAATTTCCTATCACTAGTAATGTCTATTCAAACATTACAAATGGCTTTCGAGGAAAAGTGATATACTCGCCAGTCATAAAAAAGGGGTGGAGCCAGAGGCGGAGTTTGGGGTATGGTTTCGGATCCGGTTTTTACCTCATCCAAAGGTGGTAACCCTAGCCAGGGCTGCACCAGGACTTCAGGGTAATTCCTTGGTACCCAGAGTCACTGGTTCTTGTGTCATACTCGAAATGATAGTTTTAGTACTGGTACCAGCTGATGCATTTACCACACCCTGTGTAGTGTAAGTCATCGTTTTGTGTCACTGGACTGGGCAGGTGCTTCATAGACCATGTGGGATCTAAGACGGTGGCAGTGACCCACAGTACAGTGGTTCCCAGGGGGCACTGCTACAGGGTGGGAGTGCTCAAGGTGACTTGCAACTGTCTAACCCCCTTCTATTCCTCCAGCTTCCAGGCCAGTGTTCTTGAATAAAAGCACTGTTAATTTATTGACTTTTACTTCCGTGTGCTGTGTACCCAGTTTGTATCACCTGGCTGAAGTGTTTATTGGAGAAGGTAACAACTGTCTTATTGGTCCCCAGGGGATGGTCCAGTCCAGTGTAAGGAGGTGCGTAGGTACTGCATTTCTGGGGGTGGTACAGCACACAACATCTAGTATACTTATTCTCTCTGGGTGGAGGCACCCCGCTATTTCTTATTTGTTGTGGGACAACCCCCCACCCCAGGAGAAAGAACAAACCCAACTCCCTCAACCAGGTGGGCCCTGTACAGTCACCAGGCAGGGATGTGACCCTGAACATAGCGACCCGGGGTGGGGGTCACATAAACATTCCAGGTACTCCTATAACCATTAGAGGGTGTCTAATGCAAACAGTTCTAAAATTCTGAAGTTCAAAATTCAATCGGCACAGTCCATTTCACACAACAGAGATTCTCTAATAGTCTGCAAAGCAAATCAGTTTGATTTTAAATTCAAATTCCATTTTTTTAAACAAAAGTCTTTACCGTGATTGAAATGTTTATGTGTACAGTTCCTGTGTCTCTCATGGTTAGACGAGTTTCATTTTTGTGTGCCGCAGCGCTCAGCTTCGCTATGCAGTTCTCTTACCCAAAGCGCTCAAGAATGCACTCTTATAACCATAAGAGACACGAGACCTGTACATATAAACATGTAAATCATGTAGGCCCAGGTTTCTTCTTTGGCTTATCAATCATGCCAATTTACTGATAGTGCCTTAATTTTTCTATAAATTCGGTTCCGCTTATTTTATTTGCAAAATACCGCTATTTTTTTTTTAAATTCAAGTTTATTGACAACCAACGGATACAATTCATACAGGTATGCCAGACAAAATCAATTCTGTTTTACAGAGTTAAAACATATCAAGTGTATTGGATATAATCCCTCTTCTTATACCCTTTTTTTGAAAAAAAAAAAAAAAAAGAGATGGGCTAAGGAAAACAGTATTTCTAAGTTTATGATCTTGATAGATCAATTGTGTTGTATTCAGGAGAGACAGGCAGGGGGGGAGAAGAGGGGGAGGAGTAGCTCTCTATGTAAAGGAAGGGATAAAAGCAACTGAACAAAAGAATAAACAGGGAGGAGAGGAGGCACTGTGGGTCACCTTGGAGACTGGAAAGGGCACCACAATCCGCACAGGGGTTGTGTACAGACCCCTATGTCAGGGGGAGGGAATGGACAAGGATATGATAGAAGGCATTCTTAGAATGGCAGAGAAAGGGGAGATACTGTTGATGGGAGACCTGAATATGCCAGATGTTAACTGGAGCACAATTGCTGCAGCCACATCCAAGAGCAGGGCCATTCTTGATGCCCTACAGGTGGTAGGCATTAGACAGCTAGTTTCAGAACCCACTCGTGAGGGAGCAATCTTAGACCTCGTACTCTCAAGCGGGGCAGTGAGAGGATCTCTGATCTAGAAGTGGGTTGCCATCTGGGGACAAGTGACCATCAAACAGTGTGGTTCACATTAAACTCAGCTACAGAGTCAAGCCATACAAAGTGAGGGTACTGGACTTTAGGAGGGCTGACTTTGGCAAGATGGGAGAGTGCCTCAGAAAGCACTAGCAAACAGGCTAGAAGGAGGTGTGGAGCAACAATGGGAATCATCAAAACTGCCATCACAGAGGCAACAAGCCTTTGTGTGAAGCAAATAAACAAATCAAAATGAAAGAAAAAGCCACTATGGTTCTCAAAGAGGTGGCTGTGAAAGTCAGGAAGAAAAGATAGCATTCCGAAGTATAAGGAAACACAGAAGGAGCAGGACAGAGAGCTGTACCAGTTAAGGCAGAAGGAAGCAGGGAGGGAAGTCAGAATAGCAAAGGCCCAAACTGAGGAAAAGATCGCCAACTCAGTTAAGAAGGGGGATAAAACCTTTTATAGGTACATCAGCAAGCATAGAAAGACAAAGGGAGGGATAGTGAGGCTGAATAGAATGAACGGTGGGTGGGCAGAGGGGGACAGTGAAAAAGCAGGGATACTGAACGAATATTTCTGCTCAGTATTCACAAAAGAGGAGGGGGAAGTGCCTAATCCAATTAACAGAAGCACTCTTGATAGGGGGTCGATCCAGTCCTTTCACAGAAGAAAGGTTCTGCAAGAACTCCTAAAACTGAAGGTGGACAAAGCAATGGGGCCTGATGGAATTCACCCAGAATTCTAAAAGAATTAAGGAGGAACTAGTGAAACCACTGGCTACTCTTTTAATAAATCATGGGAGGATGGTGTGGTACCCGAGGACTGGAGGAAGGCGGATGTGATTCCCCTTCACAAAAGTGGGACCAAGACAGAGGCAGGAAACTACAGACCTGTCAGTCTGACCTCTGTGGTAGGGAAAGTGGTGGAGTCACTTCTGAAGGAAAGAATAGTTGAGTACCTAGAGGCCAGTGGAGCACAGGACCCAAGGCAGCATGGGTTCACAGCGGGAAGGTCATGTCAGACAGAATCTAATAGATTTCTTTGACTGGGTGACCAAAGTAGTAGACCAGGGAGGGGCTGTGGACATGGCCTACCTAGACTTTAGCAAGGCATTTGACACAGTCCCACACAAAAGATTAATAGTCAAATTAACCAGCCTTGGAGTGGGTCCCAGGGTGGTAGCCTGGGTAAACATTGGCTGCACAACAGGACACAGAAGGTAATTGTAAATGAGTCCTCTGAAGAAAGAGGGTTAGTAGTGGGATACATGAGGTTCAGTATTGGGTCCAGTCCTTTTTAATGTCTTCATCAGTGACATTGCAGAGGGACTGGAAGGAAAGTATGCCTTTTGCAGATGACACAAAGATCTGCAACAGGGTTGATACACAAGGAGGCGTGGAAAGGATGAAAAGGGACTTGGCAAGGTTGGAGGAATGGTCAAACTATGGCAGCTAAGATTCAATGCAAAGAAGTGCAAAATAATGCACCTGGAAAACAAGAACCCAGGGAAGAATACACAATGGGTGGGAGGTAGTAACAACAACAAAGGAAAGGGACCTGGGGTAATCATATCAGATGACCTTAAGGTTAGCAATCAATGTGAGAAGGCAGTAGGGAGGGCTGGGGTATACTGGGATGTATAGGGAGAGGCATCAGCAGCAGAAAACAGGAAGTTGTTATCCCTCTGTACAGACAGTTGGTGAGACCCCATCTGGAGTACTGTGTCCAGTTCTGGAGACCTCATCTCCGCAAGGACATAGACAGGATAGAGGTAGTCCAGAAGAGGGCAACTAAAATGGTGCAGGGTCTGCACGAGAAGCCGTATGAGGAGAGACTAAAGGAGCTTAATATGTATACCCTTGAGGAAAGAAGGGGGAGAGGGGGGACATGATAGAAACTTTTAAGTACCTCAGTGGAATCAACAAAGTCCAAGAGGGTAGCATCTTTCAGAAAAAGAGACTTACAAGAACAAGGGGACACAATTTAAAGATAGAAGGAGGGTGGTTCAGGGGCAATGTGAGGAAGTATTATTTCACAGAGAGGGTAGTTGATGCATGGAACAGCCTTCCTGAGGAGGTTGTGGGGTCTAAAACTGTGGGAGATTTCAAGAATGCATGGGACAGACATAAGGCAATGCTTGTGGGGGGTAGGAAGAAATAGGCTGTTGGTTAACTAGGATCTGCGGCCTATCCTGTAGGTAGGGAAATGGGCAGACTAGATGGGCCTAGCGGTCCTTATCTGCCGTCAAAGTCTATGTTTCTTCCCTACGTTATCTAGCAGACCATTCTCCATGCAGTCAAACATCCTCCAACCATAGTTAATATGACTCCTATGATGATATTGAGGAGTATTAGGTTAGGAGTGGAGTATCAAGGAGTCCGGGCAGGACACAGGGCAGCAAATGTCTCCCACCAGATCTCCCATCTAGCCCACCTCCGAACATAAATCGTTATCCTATGATTAATCTTATAGGTTAACTCTTCCATTTCTGCTATTTCTTGGACTAAATGTATCCAGGTACCTATAGTGGGGGAGTCATCTTTTAGCCACATTCTGGTGATAGTTTTGTGGGCCACCGCTAGGAGGAGGGTCCAAAGATATAACAAATCAGCTCCGGTCAGGTTTGGGGGTGGCTCCCCCAGTATGAGGCTGGGCCAGTCCAGGGGAGTTTCAATGGTGAACATTTTAGTAAGTGCCAGAGAGATGTCCCTCCAGAAGGGCACAAGCCGTGGGCACATCCAAAATGTGTGTAGGTAATCTGCCCTCATTTCCCCACATGATCTCCAGCAAGAGGGGTCTCTCCCAGGAATCCTCCGGCTAAGTGAAAGAGGGGTAAGAAAATAGCGTATCTTCACTTTCCAGCTGAACTCCTGCCAGAGAGGGGGGAAAAAGGAAGTAGTTCTGGATGCCAGCCTAAATACTGAATCCCAATTGATTTCTCTAAGGTCAGCTCCCCCTTCCTCTATCCATCTGCTCCTGACCTTTTCTAGATAGTCTTTCTTTAGGTCCATAAGAGCTTTATATAGTGTAGAAATGAGGCCCGAGGTTTTCTGTGAAGTTATAATTACGTAGAGTTCTACAAAAGGGGCCACCTCACTAAATCGGGGTCTGCTCTACGACAGCAGTAAATATAGTCTCTGAGTTGTAAGTAGCGAAAGTGGTCGGTATTACGCAAATGAAAGCTGTTCCTGAGGGTCATGAAGTCTATAACTTCATGCCCCAACATAAACTGCTTGATGTAGGTCAGTCCCACTCTCTCCCATATTCTAAAGGTGTAATCTAGTCGGGATGGGGCAAAAGCTGTGTCCCTTGAGGGCCTATAAAGGGGCCAAAGAGAGGCTTTTATTTTATATTTCTGCCAGGCTCTATGTGTTGCCCTTATTGTATCCCTCACAGTCAATAAGAGGGGGAGAGGGTAGTCTCTACTAGTTTTCATTTGTATTGAGTGGACGCCCAGCAATGGACCACGCTCCTCTTCCTCCGCTTTCTCCATTTCTTTCCAATTAGCAGTATAAGTAGGTATAGACCATTGCAATGCTCTTTTAATTTGTGTGGCAAGGTAGTAGTCCTCAAGATCGGGAAGGGCTCTACCCCCCCTTTGCATTACTCAAATGAAGTATACGAGCATTTATTCTGGGTCTCCTGTTGTTCCAGACAAACTTTATAATTATTTTTTGCCATTCATAAAACTGTGTTTTAGATATAAAGATCGGTAGACACTGGAATAGGTATAAATATCTGGGGAGAATATTCATGGTAATAGTCTGTATTCTCAAATATAGTGAGTCTGTATTCTCAAATATAGTGAGAGGTTTATCAGGGACCACCTATCCAAGTCTTTCTTTACCTGGTTGAAGAGTGGGACATAATTGGTTTTAAAGAGATGAGAATTATGTTTAGTTAGCCAGGCTCCCAGATAGCTCATTTTATCTGCTGACCAGTTTAGTGGCAGAAATTCTGTCACCTTATGGGAGGGTGAGTAATAAAAAAGTCAGGACCTCAGTTTTGGTTTTATTTAGGGTGTACCCAGAGTGTCTGCCAAATTCCGTCAGAACTGACCATATCTTTGGGATTGAGGTCTCTGGATGGGATATGCAGAGTAGTACATCATCCGCGTACAGTGATATTTTCCGTTGTTGGCCCCCAATGTCGATGCCCCGCACCGTCGGGGTGGTGCGAACTGCTTCAGCCAAGGGTTCTATGTATAGGGCAAATAACAAGGGGGATAAAGGACAACCCTGCCGGGTGCCTCTACCTAGGGTAAATCTCCTACAAATTCCCCCCTGTTAACCCTAACATAAGCTTGCGGGCCAGAGTATAGTGACTTAATGCAATCAATGATTATCTGTTGGAAGCCCATCCGCTCTAGGACCAGAAACAGGAACGACCATGAGACCTTGTCAAACGCTTTTTCAGCGTCTAAACTCATAAGACAGGCAGTGAGGCGAGAACGATGGATGGCATCAATTATGTTAATGGCCGAACGGACTCCATCTGGAACCTGACGGCCCGGGACAAATCCCGATTGATCTGGGTTAATAAGTACTGGAAGTATGGGATTCAACCTCGATGCAAGGATCGAAGTAAGGATCTTATAGTCGGAATTTAAGAGTGAAATTGGGCGGTAGGATTCACATCTAGCAGGGTCCTTATTCTCTTTTGGTATCAGCGAGATTGTGGCGTATTGCCAGGAAGGGGGGTGGACCGGGTTCGCCTCCTGCCATATCTCAGAGAAGACATCCGTCAGTAATGGGGCCATTTCTGCAGCAAAGGTTTTATAAAATTCTGCTCCAAAACCGTCCGGTCCGGGGCACTTTCCCCCCTTCAGACCTTTTATGGTTTTCAAGATCTCTAGTTGGGTAATTGGTTTGACTAGAGCTTGGCTTTTCTCCTGGGGGAGAGTGGGGAGGGACAGGGATTTAAGATAATCTAAGGTCGCCTGGGCTGGCGCTGGCGCCTGAGGGGTATAGAGTTTGGCGTAATAAGAAACAAAGGATTCTGTAATTTGTTCAGGTTTATTAGTTAACCGGCCAGTGATTGGGGAAACAATTTTAGTTATTTCAGCTCTGGCTTTGAGATGCCTCAGCCGGGCTGCCAAAAGTCTAGTGCCCCTGGGTCCTCCCTCATAGTATTTTTGTTTTAAAAGAAAAAGATTCCTCTCAGTCTCCTCCTTCTGGAGTTTTTGGGTTTCAGCCCTCAGGGATTTAATCTCAGAGTCCCTTTGTTTATCCCACTTTAGTTTTTGGAGGGATTCCAGGTCTACTAGTTTTGCATGGAGATGTTGTTGTTTTAAAAGGCAGTCTTTTTTCTTCTGGGAGGCTATGGATATTAATTGTCCCCTAATTGTGGTTTTTAGTGTATCCCATATGATTTGTGGCGTCATCCCGCGTGTGGTATTCTCAGTTATGGTGTTTGTGATGTGTTGTTTGATCTTACTAACTACTTCTTTATCTCTAAGCAGAGATGTGTTAAGTCTCCAGTGTGTTGTTCTTCTGGGGAGAGAGACAGCGACCTCCAAAAATATTGGGCTGTGGTCTGATAGGGTAGAAGTACCTATCCACATTGAGGGAAGGGTGGAAATATTATCCTTAAAAGTAAAAAAGGTATCGAGCCGGGAATAGACCTTGAACCTGGGTGAATAGCAGATATAGTCCCTCGCCCTGGGATACCTTTCTCGCCAGACGTCCACCAGCCCTTGTGATTCAAGATGCGTCTGATTGCCCTTGCCTTACGGTGGTCTGGGTTCTGAATTCCTGAGGTGGTATCCAGATTTCTATCCCAGATTAAGTTCCAGTCCCCCCCCATAATCAGGAGGCCTTTAGATCTCTCGGTGACTAGCTGGAGAAGTGAGGCATAGAACGCTGTGGAGGAACCCGGGGCAGCATAGACACTAACCAGAGTTACTGGGGTGTCCTGCACCCTCTCGATAACCATAATATATCTGGCTCCTGTATCCGACACAGAGTCCTCCAACTCAAATGGAAAGGACACCGAGAGCAAGATAGCTACCCCTCTCTTACATCCAGAATCCAGTGATGAGGAGAACAAATGTGGATGGGACTTGGTCCTTAGCTTTAGGACCTCAGATGGGGTTAGGTGGGTTTCTTGAAGGAAATTCACCTCACAGTTCTGCCTAGTAATATACTTCTGGATTTGTTTTCTCTTCACCGGACTGCAGCACCCATTAATGTTATAGGAGAGTATTTTAACATTGTGACAGGTCATTTATATTTAACATGAGAATTCTTCCTGCTGACATGAGGGAAAACAGTATATCTCAGTATGTCTGGCAATTCTATCCTTTCTACAAAATGTGAGTATCCACGTAATTTAAACAACAACTTTAACTTAGAACTTTTCAACAAGAAAACAGATTCCCGACCATCAGTCAGGGGTGTATGCTCGAGGCTGTCCTCAATTGAGGGCTCGAGCTTAAAAAAGAGTGGGAAGAGCGAGTCTTTTTAAACCCCCCCTTCCCACTTCATACCAGGTGTCGGTAGACTTCCTAGGGAGGGCTGGTGGTGGTTTCCCAGCCATAGGGCAAGCACAAGAGCGGTAGCTAGAAGGGAGCTCCACCTTAATGGTGTGCATTCCTTCCATCCCATGTGAAGGTCCCCTAATAGGGGTGCCCTAGAGTCAGCAAATCACATGATTCAGCATTAGTCCACCTCCCTCCGAGATCCATAGGGATCTGTAGCAGTGTAAGTGATTCACCCTTCTTAGGTTTTATTAGATTATTAACATAATCAAATGGGGTGTCTGAAGAAGCATTGCCCCTGGTGATTGTAAGTTAACTGTAGGGCTTCAATTGAGGGCATTGAAACTGTATTAAATCAGCCCCTGCTGGTGTGGCCATTACTAAATTATACCCTCGCAGGAGCCCCCAAGTACTAACTGCATCAGCTTCTACATTAAGCAACCAAGTATGCTCAGAGAAGTGCCCCTTTGGGAATGGTTCACCTCCCAGGCTAGAGTTCAACAGATTAATAAATCTTTAATTAGGCATCCCTCGTAACACTCCTTATTCCTCCCGAGCCTTGGATTCCCCAGGCAACCACAAACAGGTTGGGATCAATTGTGTTCAGCTAGCTTGACTACAGTTTCCCAAGCTGAGAGAACTGTGCTGGGGTGGTTCACAGTGACGCACTTAGGGACCTCCAAGAAATTCAGGTATCGAGAAGTCTGCAGCATATATCTCAAGGGACAAGCAGTCCCACATGCACGATCCACGGCAGTCAGGGGGATCAATACTAAACCCCAGGCCATATGAAAACAAGGGAACAACATCGAAATGTGCAAGGGGGGGGGGGCGAAAACCAGGATGGAATGTTCAAACACAGGGAAAGAGAGCCAGTTCATCTAAGATCCAGAGCTGGAGCATAGAGAAGCGGGGAAAAAAAGCGTGGATACCTTCGCCTCACCATCGCAAGTCATGTCTCTGTGGTCGACTCCACAGCTTCACCCAACAAAGATCCCTCGTCTTCCATCTGGAGGTGAGCAGCATTCTTGTTCAGTTTCGCGGGATCTCCAAGCTGGCCTATCAGGGTAGAAATATCCGCTCGCAGATTCGTGCGCTGAGCTCCCTGAACACCTTGCCTTGGGGCTCATCTCCGAGCAACATTCCAGGCTGAGGTAAGAAGATCTTTTTCCAGCCTTTCCTTTGTTAGAGGCAGCACAACTATTCCCATCGATTCCAGGAAAGGGGCAGCAGACAGTAGGTCCTGGTATACTTTTGAGCCTTTATCTGAAACAATCTTGAGGCGTGCGGGGTACAGGACCTGTGTTTTCATGTTATGAGCCCGGAGTTGCCTCATAATCGGCCAGAGTGATTTTCTAGCCTCTTGGACGGCTGTAGTGTGATCATTGTCTATGTTTATTCGGTGACCCTCATACAGTAATCCCCTTGTTTCCAGGCCGCTTTTAGAATTTCTTCTTTTGCTTGGTAACTAGTAAGCCTTGTGACTATAGAGCGAGGCCTCGCGTCTGGATTTTTGGGTCGGGGAGCCAGAGACCTATGCGCTCGGTCCATATCCTGGGGTAGTAGGAGGATCTGCCTCAGCATTTTTTGGAGAAACAGAATTACGCTCTGATACTTGTCTTC
The DNA here is from genome assembly GCA_016271365.2 of Neoceratodus forsteri. Taxonomy (NCBI): domain Eukaryota; kingdom Metazoa; phylum Chordata; order Ceratodontiformes; family Ceratodontidae; genus Neoceratodus; species Neoceratodus forsteri. The sequence goes on along the minus strand of CM057453.1, from coordinate 147,629,475 downwards.
GGACCCTTCGGGAATCCCATACAATCTTACATTTTGTCTTCTGTTTCTAGCCTCGAGATCATCTAACTTGTGGGTGAGTTCCCGGTCTCTGGCTAAGAGGTAAAGCAGGAGTCTATCCTGACAGTCTGACTGTTCAATTATCTGGTTTACGCACAGTTCAAGTTGTTCTGCTTTGTGGTCAACTCTAGTAAGGTCTGCTCTGAATTCGTTTAGAGTCTGATCGATTTTGGCCACTGTACGAGCCGTTTGCATTATAGTTTCACTGAGGCTCGTTGGGATTTCCTCCGCCGCGGCCTCCGGGTGCTGTAGGCCCTCCATCGTGTCCCTCTCTTGCTGCTTGCATCGGCCCTCTCCCTGCATCATCTCTCTCAATTTTTGGATTGGAGTTGCTGGCATCTTTCCTGTTCTGCTTCTCTTTGATTTTAGTGGTGAAGACATCCCTCTAATTGGGTGATGTAGCTAGATTGTAGTCAGGAGGGAGACGGAGCTAAGAATCTATGCTGCCATTAGCTCGCTGACGTCACCGGAAGTCCCGCAAAATACCACTATTTAAAAGTAGTTTTAATCAAGCACTTAATAAACAATCACAAAAAAGTGGTCAGTTTCCTCAGGTGGGAACTGCACCAAAGCCCGATTTCTCTGGGTCCTGGGAACCAAGAAAAAAAAAGTGAATTTAATTAATAAATAAACACCCAAACACAGAGTATTCGTAAGCTAATTTTATTTTTTTTACTGAAAATAATAAAGATATAAAGTGAACAGTTTTAACTTGCCCAGAAGGCTTTGGGCCACTGGTCTTTTGAGGTGGAGAAACACATCTGACATTTAGCCAGTAGGGGGAGCATGGTCACTGTGCAGAGACTGAATAGGGTTCTAAATTCTATCATTAGCATTTAGTTCCAGACTCGGGAGCAACACTCACTGAGAAACATGATGCACTTTTGCATAGCATTATTGCCAGATTCCAGTTGTTGGAATCATGAATTACAACTTACAGTAACAACAAAAAATTAACAATAATTCTGAAGGAGAACAAATACTGTACATGAAACCACTTATCATATCAAAGTTTATTTTTTCTATAATGTGTCTTATAAAAAGTAACTATTTTAAAGCACTTCAGACATTTAATTTTTTTATAATGTGTACTACAAACTGTAACTGTTGTTCAGAATTTTAACTGACATTTGTTAATGAGCTAAGAAATTTTATAAGGTGTAAATCACGACCTTTTGATGTAACCACGTTTCACATCTGTTTATTTTTAGTATAATGTGTGCTAGAAACATAGAAATTGTCAGCAAAGAAGGACCGCTTGGCCCACTCATTTTGCCCAGATTTTACCTAATATCATTTAACATATTACTGTGCTTCCTACTTGTTATTATATACTTATCTCCTCCACCCTTCCCCCAGGACACACCTGGAAACAAGCTTTTTGGCTCAGTATGTCTTTCCTGGTAAATCTCTTTTAAATAAATAAATAAACACCTGTCTATTCTGTCTCCGCAGACCCTACCAGGGGGTAGATTTTCAGCTGTTCAGGGACTAAGTCCCACTCCACAGCCACCGCTGCGTGATGAAATCTCCGTACCTGTGGAGATTCCTATTTTCATCCCATGCTCTGCAGGGGTGGCAGCTGCAGCTGCAGATGTTATGCCTGGTCCCACCAGCTGTAACATTTTGGTGCAGCTATGCCAAAAAAAATGGCAGCAAGCTGATGTAAATCACAGGGCCGGTCGTGAACCAGCTCCAGCTCTGAAAATATGGTGCCTGTGACAAAATAACTGCAGCTCCGCAAGTGAAACCCCACTTGCGACAGTCTTCCCCTCATACCTGCACCATTTTTTTTTGGGTGGGGGTTGAAAATCCGGTCTCTGGTCACCCACCCCCACCTCCTGCCCATTTACCAATATTTCATTATGCCTGTCCCATGCATGCTTGAAACCCCCCACTGTTTTTGCTCCCAGGTTCTAGGATATAACAGCTCTGAACAAAACAGCCCCAGATAAAAAGGCACAAGGGGAAAATGTCAGCCAGACAAAAAGGACGAAAGGCACCTGTACTACTTAATACCAATAAACAAATAAGCAAATCTTGACAACTAAAGACACCTATCAAGTATACTCCTCCCATAAAAAAATAGTTCAACAACTATAATTTCTACTAAAATGTTTGCGGGGGGGCTCTGCCCCCCACACCATCAGATTATATATATAAACATCCCCCGAAACCCCACAAATCATGACACCCATAAATCTTTTGAATCAGAGCTGTTTCTCCCCTGAGCTGTAGTATCCACCTGTCATATTGACCTAGTGCTGTTTATTCCGGTGACATTCTATCCAGAGATTTTTCACCCTGAGCCCTCTTGTCCTGTTACCTTGCTCCCACCAACTCAGCTGGCAGACTGTTCCAGGCATTCACCACTCTTTCAGTGAAATAGTACTTCCTCACATTCCTCTTAAACATCCCTACTTCCAGCTTTACTACATGCCCTCTTGTCCTGGTGTACTTTCTCATTTGAAATAGCCTCCTACCCTGTACCCTATTCACCCCTGAGGTACTTATAGATCTGTATCATGTCCCCCTCTCCCTATACTATAAACAGTAGCTGCTCTCCATTAGAAAGGCAGCATATTTGTTGATGAGGTAAGTGCAAATTCATGATTTCAGAATATGAATCAAGATCAGATATAACTACACATCATATCTAAGTGTATTCATGTATAATGCATGTGTACTATAAACTGCAAGTGTTCTCACAGATTTGTAATAGGGGCTGGAAGGAAAACTCTCTTGCTTTAAAACTGGCCCTTTAAGTCCACTGTGCACTGCATACTCAGGCTGATGGGTGTCCCCCAGGGTGAGGGTGAGTGTGAAGAAGCAACACCTGTGTCCAATAAAGAGAGATGGGGGGGGGGGAGATTTGCTAGACACAGAGACTAAACTGCAAGAACCTTATGTAAAGCTGAATGTAAGCCTTTTGTTATGTTTTTTTGTTGTTGCTTTGGAAAGCTGATTTTCTTTTACTTTACACTAGTGTCTAGAGTGTTCTGTTACTGAGTGTTCTTTGAGAAGTCGCCCTGTTTGCTACCCTGTCACACGCACACCACACAAAAATGTTACGTGAGGGTAAGGGTAGTTAAGGAACACTGGAGGGTGGATTAAACGGGTGTAGGAAAAGACGGAACTGGATAGTCCGGCACCGAAACTTTATCCCTAGAAAACTTTGGCACAAAGTCCAACATGGACATTTACTCCAACCCTAACTCCGGGGGGGGGTGGAGTTGGGAGGAGAAACTTTACTATTCTAAACTCTGGGGGATGCAAGTTGGGGGATTTAGTATTCTAAACTCCGGGGATGCAACTTAGGAGTGCAATTTAACTCGCTTGTGGCAAAACAAATAAAACCGACAACCTCAAAAACAGAGTCTGTAAGAAATGAACCCAGATCTGCTGGATGTAACAAGCCATTCACAGCAGCTCTAACCTCTCTGAAAGCATTCGATGGCACACACTCGTAGACTTCAACACAACTCCGGAGGGAGGCGGGGGACCAGTCAAACTACGGGAACACACTACAGCAACCTTAACCATGTTTTCACACATTCACTTGTGACAAAGCTTCCTGCGCCACACTGTCCAGTTTCGAACTTTTCAAGCCCCAAACTCCGGTGCCAAATATTCCAGTTCCATCTTTTCTGTGCCATGGGTTAAATATAATGAAGGAAGCAGGAGTAAAAAGAGCAAGTTAAAGAGCTAGTGTACTGAAGTGGTGTAACTGTGTGTAATAAATTTGTCGAAGTGCGAGATGAAGCTGTCTGTTCAACACCATTCACTGGTGCATGTAGTGGACATGACAAAGTGGGGGGTGTCTGTCAGTCATCTCTTTCTCTCTTCCCAGCAGTGAATGTGTCTGACTCATGCTACAAACCGGCACTGCTGCCACCTCGTGTCAGATGCTGTTTGTTGCCGAAACAATGCACATGCCTGTACTGAAAGCAAGTGTTGGATGTATAAATACTGTATTTCGTGTGTACACAAAGGCATTCCCTGTTTTGTTTTTTTTAATTATATTTTATTGCTTTTAAGAGTAAAAACAATAGCAATCAGCCATCTCACGTAAGAGATCACCAGTTTTCAATCAATACATTCAATGTAACAGTATAATACCAGTCTATGCAGTCTTGTGTACGCATTTGGGGGTGTATCCATATTAGAAATCCAACTGAAATATCCAGGATATGCTGCAGCCTACTAGACTATGGGTGGTCAATCTCAAATACGTAAACACCTTCAAATATTAGTAAATCAACAACCAGTGTTGATGTGACCCCCTCTGAAAATAATATATCCACAGCATGTTAAATTCCTTGGAAGAAAGCACTGTTAACTGTACAAGAAGGAAAAGAAAAATATGATAAGTTATTTTAATAACCAAGATTTTCCCCATAAAGAGTTAATTAAACTATAATATATTCCTCCTATTACCAACTCTGAGATCCACAATCTCACTAGCAACTTCTAATACGTGACTAACCTCGTAGTGGGGTGATTAAACTGTCTGGCATCTAACACCACATAAAGCTACCAAACCCTGGAGCTCAATTACTGCTTAAGCAAATTGTTAATTAACTTTCCAACACTTGTAAAGTGTATATATAATTAACATTTATTAAGGCCCATTATTTCAAAGGACAGTTTCATGTGGCCTCATCAGAGCCAGAGGAATCACCAGCTTGTGAGTGTTTGAATTCCCTTTCTATTGCTGCCACCTTTTTCCCCGACTTCTTCAGGATCCGTGAATTTAAACGAATGTCCTCCATATTGAATGCGCAACCTCGCAAACATCAATAGTGAATGCGCAATACCAAGGCCTCGTAACTTAACCCGCACCCCATCGAATTATTTTCTCCTCACCCAAGTGGCAAAAGACAAGTCAGGGAATAAATGAATGGTTGTCCCTTTATAGCTCAACTGACCTGATCCTCTTGCCGCCTGTAATATCAAATCCCTGGTGGTAGTTCCCGACGTGACCAACAGAACTGTTTGGGTTTAATCACTCTGGTTAACTGCAGCCCTGGGAGAGATGCCGTAGGCCTTTAAAAAGTGTTCCGAAAATATTTTATCTTCAAGATGTAGATGATGAGGTAGCCAGTCGCTAAGAAATTCAAGCAGACCCTCCTCCCCTTCACAACTGTCCGGGAGGCCCACTATTCTTACGTTGGTGGCCTGCTGCTGGGTTTCCACAGACTCAAGTCAATAGCGAAGATGTGCATTCTCCTGCATCATTCTGCTTGCACTAGCCATAGCCTTAGTGGCCATATTTTCAGCCGAACCAGCAGATTTAGCAGCTACTTTGATCTTCGCGTCCTGATCTGCAAACCTCATGAGGATAGATTCAATTTTTGTATCTATTGCCTGCATTGATTTCTGCAGAGCCTTCCAGGGAGGTTCCGTCCCTGATGGTAGTTGTAATTCAGTCGGCATAGGCGTCTCGGTTGACTGCTGAGTTTTCGAGCCTCCTCCTGCCGCTTTATTCGTGTGACCCAAGATACAAATTATATGCTGACAATGCACAATGAGGAGAATCTGCTGGAAAGCTGTACATCTCAGAAATCGGCAAAAAGATAATTTTCTTTTAAAAAACACCCTCTTTTATAACAGAGCTATGCCAAAGAACGTCTGGTCGGTAGGTGTGCTCCACAGCGCCCCCCAGCATTCCCTGTTTTTGTTTGTATTTAATTGTTTTGTCTTGTTTCTTTTTTATAGTTTTATTACTACAATGATCAATTACTCTAAACTCTACAACAGTATATGCAATGATATAGAATTCCATCAGGAAAGGTTACACATCTTGCAGTTGCAGATAAATGGATTTAGATTACTGTCCTGTTCATCCTACCCCCAGTAATTCATACACAACTAATCCGTCCAATAAGACAACACCAAGCTTTGACAATAAATCATGGATTATATGAATGATGGTGTCTCATATACACTGTCAAATTAGGAAATCCTCATTTGCGCATCATGCCACTGACAAATTATTGCAAATAAGAAAAAAAAAACCAGCTGGACTGCAAATCCTGACATGCAAATATGTGCAACATTTCATTCCAATGACGGTTGTGATGACTGCTACAAATCTGAAAAAAATATATATGAAAATGAGTATTGTGGTGCAACTGACTACTGAAAGACAATGCACTACTATATCGAATTAATCGGTTCACATCAGTAAACAAAGTAAAATAATAACCATAAGTTTTCAGTGACTTAAGGGGCATTTACACAGGCGTTTTTGTACTGGAGCAACCTGAGCGCTTGGACTGCTCTGTTGCAAAAGTAGCTGTGTGGACACTTACCAGACTGTGGCAAGACGTTCACTACACTGGTCCCAAAGTTGCTGCAGTCTTTGGAACATTCATCGGAGCGAGCAGTGTAAGCACCCGTGTGAACCTCCACCTGTGGAGGATCTCATCCCCCACCACCTGGGCTAACAGAAAATGAATTTGCTTCACTGTGCCATTCAGGTGACAGCCCAGGGACCTGAACACAAAGATGACATTACCCATCTTATGGACGTTCTTCAGCCAAGCAGCAGCACCAGCCAGCTCAACTGCAAGGGGGAAGAAGATCCAGAAGAACTCGAACCAAGCCCCGTGACCACTGTGGATGTTCGTTTGGCTCTTCTTACACTTAGAAGAGCAACGAAGCAGCACTTCAATGTGAAGTTGGACTGGAAGCTGATGGATAGCATAGAGAGAAGCCTCCATCCTTACACCTCTACAGCTGGAAGGCAGACAACACTTGACTGCTTCAATACAGAGTGAAGAAGACTGATTTTGACCACTGGCCCCTACCCTTCACATCTTCTTTAATAAACAAATTGTTTTTAACCCCCCCCCCACCAATCCAAGAACGAGCACATAAGAATTCCTGAAAATATCCTCCTGCTGAAACAGTGCACCTCACGGAAATTGTTTTAAAAGTGATGTTATGTTGCGATGTGTAGTTAACAGAGTGATTTTAACCATCGATCCCTACCATTGACATCTTCTTTAATAAAGTAAGCATTTTTAATCACCACTCCCCTCCCACCAATCCAAGAATAAGCAAAAGTACATACAGTAACATTTCCAGGGAATCTCTTCCTGTTCAAATGCACAGTGCGCCTCACAATACACTACGGGTGTACTACAGCAAATAAATAAATTTGAATTACTGCACCACCGTAAAGTACTGAACCATGTACAGTATGTACTAAGTTTGTTTTGTGTGTGACCATGTTGCCATGTCTCCGGAGAGTGGTACAGTACTGTATACTGCAGTACAGAACTGCAGTCACCGTAATGTAATGTCAGGCTGCCCTCTGCCATCAATGTCGGACATCGCATACCATGGACAATATGTGATTGCATGAAGCAGTCTGCACTAAGCGGCTTACACTTACTCTACAGGCTTCCCTTGATGCGTGCAAGTTTCTTCTGTGTACTAACAGTAAGACATCTAATCTTTCCTTTTTTTTTTTGCTCAAGTCAGCTCATTTTCATTTAACTGTTGGCCCACAATCAATGCCATGATTCCTTCCTTACCATCCTCCCACACAAAAACACTTGTCTCCCACCTGCCTGCACACTCTCTTATAGCCAGAGAATGCATATATGCTCGTTCCCTGCCTGCCATAGTGCCACTTGTCCACACACTTGTTTCCAGCCTGCCAATAAAAGCCCTTGAAACCACACCCACTCATCCCCTACCTGCCCGCAAATGTGGCCATTTGTCTACCAGCTGCTCTCATACTTTGCCTTCCCATTTCCATACTAGCATGTGCTGGATGCCTGCATGCTTGTTCCTTGCCAGTATGCCACAGCGCACAATAACTTGCTGTCCCACCTACTGACTTGATGGCTTCCTGCACCCAGCATCTTGTGGATCAAGCTTTGAACTCTGCTAGATTAATAACAAAAGCCTGATTTGCATCCCAATGTTCCTTCTAGACTCCCCCAGCACCCTCCCACTGCCTGCAACTTCTGCTTCTAACTGTGCTCCTGAAAGATAAGAGGAGCACAGATAGCTGAATTTTCTACAAGGAAGATGTGCTCCTCTAATCACTGACCATGCTCAGAGCACAGAGCACACCCTTAATGCTACTCGAGGTGAAAGGGCAGACTAGAGTGAGCATGGTGGGTAAGAGGGGAACAATCTAAAGCCAAATGACAAAACGAGTGGAAAAGGGGGTCCAGTCAGGCAAGGGAGGATTTAAGAACTCCACTGTAGACTATGTCACCATAATCAAAAACAGGGAGAATCATCTTTAATACAATCTCTCCTCAGACAGGAAGCAGGAAACTTTCAAGCAGAGTATTAAATATTCTGAAAGTTTCAAGAAGATAGCCCACAAAAGTCCAAGTCTTCAAAATAAAAACATTTTCAATCTGGTGCTCAGGTAAGGGTGTTTCTTCTCTGGAATCTGGTCTAATTGTAGTTCTGGATTATCTGGAACATATGCACACAAGTGGATTGAGGACTTCATCACTGAAAGTGCACTTGGCAGCAATATCAGCCTTCCTATCTACAGGGAAGCCAAAATCTCTAGCTTCACACCCCGTGTTCAAGAGATTCCTTCACCTGCAGTCCCTAGTTAGGGAACCTATCCCCCCTCCCAAGACCTGAATATCTGCTTGGCACAACTAGTGCATGTTCTCTTTGAGTCCATGGCCTCTGTGGACCTTAAGTCTGTAACATAGAAAACACTCTTCTTTATAACTATGACCTCTGCTAGAAAAGACAGTGAGCTCCAAGCCCTGTGAACAGAGCCTAACTACATTACTATGCACAGGGACAACGTTGTCCTGAGGACAAACAGAAAATTTCTCCCCACAGTGTCGGAATTTCATCTTAATCACTCACTCTTCCTGTACTTTTTCAATCACATTCAAGTCTAGAAGAACAAAACTTGCACTGTTGGATGTCAAGAGAACATTCAGCTACTATTTTGACAGAAAAAATATATGAGAACTGACAACAGCTATCTGTTTGTCACCTATGCGAGTTTGGTAAAGGCAAACCTGCTGCAAGAAAGACCATTTTGGCATGGTTGATTTCTTGCATACAGTGTTGCTATGAAAAAACAAGTAAGCAAGCCCCCCTTAGGGCTTATAGCACATTCCATAAGAGGCACTGCAGCTTCAAGATTCCTTCCCCTGGCAGACATCTGCAAAGCAGCTACCCGGAAAATCACACATACTGTACTTTCACAAAGCACTACTGTCTGGACATACACTCCAGAAGCAAAGCTAGGTTTGGGAAAGCAGTCTTATAGAATCTTCTTCCTAAATAGGTTCCAGACTTCCCAGCCTTCTCAGGCACTGCTCTGACATCTGCAGTTTTTTGTATGGCATCACTTTTAGACTCATGTTATCAGAAGAAAAAAATACTCACCAAAGTAATTATGTTTCTTTAAATGGGTCCAATACTGAGCTAATACAATCCCACCCCTACCTCCTCTTCCTAGAATCGAATCAGAAAATGGTTCTCAAACATAATATGGTTTTAAATACTCTTCTGCCTCAGCATTTAAATATATGTACACACTTTCTATTTTAAATATGTCTTTCAGAACACTGGGTATGGTTACTTAAAGATCTTCTTCATTTTAATTCTGCTTATTTTTTGCTATTTAGCTTGCTTATAAGCATTACAGTTTAGCAAGGTAGGGAGCAATACCACACAGCAACGTTTGAATGGAGTTCTGATTCCACGGCACCAATTTAATCTCAGAGGCAGCATCTCAGCTTGGAGATGATGGACTTTTTTGTACTGGCTCACTTCTGGACCCATTAGAAGAGACATCTTTACTACGGTGAGTATTTTTTTTTCTTTCCAGCTATAATTTTGAGTTTTGGCAGAGTTCAGCATGGGGAAAACTGAGGCAACTGTGGAACAGGAGCTGGGGAAAGGAAAACTGGCAGGCGGAGAGACCGAACTGCCAAACAGTAAAGTCATGAAAGCAGTTAAAGATTTAGAAACATTTGTGAAGAAGCATGATAAGAGGGTAGATTCCTTTTTCACTCATGTCACAGTTGTGGAAACCAAGCTGGACTGGGTGGTTACACATGTGCAACAAGCAAAAGCCGCGGCCGAGAAATCTATGGCAACAACTTCTGGCATGGTAGCAGAAAATAAAATTCTCAGACTGCGGCTTGAACAACTGGAAAACAGGGGAAGAGTGGCAAGTCTCTGACTCCTTAGCATACCGGGTAGTCGACAAGACCAAGGCCTGCATGGTTTTGTGATCAACCTACTTAAACAACAATTGGACTTGGACATAACTGACACCATCCAAAAAATATATTGGATCAACCCTTGGAAGAAGCCAGCGGACCCAGATGCTCCCAGGACCATTTTGACAATTATAGCAGGACCCCACACCTGCAATCAACTGCTTCAGGCTAACAACAAAAAAGACAGATGTACCCAGAAGAAAGGGTGAGAATTTTCTGCTTTTCCAACCTGTCTTATGTCACCTATTAGTGAAGGAAATCATGTGATATGGTCAGGACTGAACTAAATCAGCTAGGAGTTTCTCATACCATGCTTTTGCCCGCTAAGCTTCGTCTGTCATATGTGGTTAAGACATTCATATTTACAGATTCCATTGAGACCAGTAAAAGACTTACTAAAATAAAACAAGACTTTGTTAAAAAAGATGCGACAGCTGAATCTGACGAAGAGGACTCATGTGATACTATTATAAATTGCCCTGTGCTATCTGTTGAAAATTCTCTGTGTAAAGTCAAGTCGGGGGCTAATGCTATAACAGAATATTGTTATATTTCTTGATGCCAGTTTAGAAGGTATGGTGGGTGGTCTAAGCGTGTTGGTTAAGGATGGCACACTGAGCCATATGGGGGCTATAGTATTCAAATGTTGTTTTTTTCACTTAATGCAAAATGGCCGCATGGGACTGATAAATGGAAGCTTGCAGTGTCAAGATGGCTGTGACCACATGGTCTTGAAAGTTGGCGTGCTATATGCGCAGCTCACCCAAACCCAGCATGGAGTTTCTGCCACGTGCTGTCGCACCACCTGGTACGTGAACAGACTTACAGTATTTACAGTTTTGGAGAATGCTATTTAACAGTTCCTCTGAGGTTCACTAGTTTACAATAATTTGCAGTTCTTAGAATGAGTTTTAACTTCTTGATAGTATGAGCTTAACTTTTGAAGTAAATTGGCTTCTATTATATACTGTTGCTAGGAAACATTTACCAGTAGTTTGAAAATGAAAGACTGGATTGGGGAGGGAGGAGTTTTGTGCTCTCACCTCAAGTTATAGGACAACTTTCATTTTTTTCAGTGTTTACACTGACTTTGATAGTCATTTATGGACACATCAAGAGTGCAGATAACTTAAGGACGTAACGAATAAATATTTCAAACAATAGTCCATGGTCTTGCTGCTGAAGGACATGTGGTTGAAATTACTTTTTTTTTGTAACTTATATTTTATTGTGTTTTTGCAACAAAGTACAAGTTTGACCTGTAGGACAATGCACAATAACACCATGTAATACGACATTTGGATATATACAGTATTTTCCGCACTCCTTAGTTGTTACAGCATGTGAGGGCTTGCTCTTAAACAGGTACTTTAAAACCTTAACATAGTTATTCTTAAGGCCACTACTGCCATGAGTAGGTAAAAGCATTGATAGCCATACTTGAACTAACCCTGTAATGATACCCCTTTCAGAAGGCGTATTACTAACTCCCTAAGCAAAATAAGATAATCCTTAATGGCATAGCCTCCCCACATCACTGCTGTTCTCCACACTCTATATCTGGCTTTTAACTCAAACTATAATGGTTGATTATTTATTTAAAAGTATTTGATTAGGTAAGCCATAAACATCATTAGGATTTTCCCCCTTCATCCCTTACAAATCAGAATATTTTAGCAATTTCTGCACTCAGATACCAACTATGCATATTATAATGGTAGTTAGGCACTACGGAGCTGGGCTGAACAATTTAACTTTGCAATATCTCAATAGAAGATAATTAGCAAGAACTCCTCTCTCCTTCTACACATCAAGACTAATTTCTTTAATCCATAATATTGGTTACATCCCTGCAATCATTTCAGTTATGAAAAAATGTCCCATATCTACAGTCTGAGAGAGTTCGTGTAAATGTATTTTACCCCAGTCCTGCAACAGCCATTGATGGGCTAATGACTTACTGAGCCCTTACTCTTCAGTTTTCAGGTGTTCTGGTCTTCCTCCGATTCTGAGTCAGATCCCCTCGCCCTACAGTCCGATTCGATTTTCGCCAGCAGTTTACCGGCATCCATGAGGTCGGAAAATAAGTATGATTTAGCCCCATACACCACCTTTAGGTTCGACGGCATTAGGAGTACATGGTATACCCCAGTTGGCGAAATTTCAGCCGAACTCCATCAAAGGCCTTACAGTGCTGGCGGGTGGTAAAACTCAGGTCTGGAAAGACATGAACTGGGGCTCCTTGCCATGATGTCTGTCCTTTTCTCCTCGCCATTTGTAGAATGCAGTCTCTCTCTCGAATCAACACTAGGACTGCTAAGATCGCCCTTGCTGGTGGTTGCTCTGCGTTAGATCGAAGATGGGCTCCTCTCGCATTCACCCGGTTAGCTCTTTGTACTTCAACTGGAGAGGATAGTTCAAAGTGATCCCATAGGCAATTTTCCAGGAAGGTAGCCAAATCTTCCCCTTCCAACTCCTCTGGTATGCCCACGATGCATAGATTGGATGCCTGCGCCCCATTTTCTAAATTTTCAAGTTGACGCCGGAGGATCCAATTTTCCTTTACCATGCCCGTAGTTGCTGCTAGGGCTTTTTCAGCAGTTGAGGTAGCACCTTTAACTTCGTCTCCCACCTTAGTAAGTCCTGTTTCTACCACCACCATTCGGGAAGTAAAGTCATCCATTTTACCATCGATCACTTGTATCGTTTTTAGTAGTGCAGCATTAGAGGGTTGACTCAATACATTCTCTGGCAGTTCCTCAGCTTTATCTTGGCCTTGCCTCATGTCTCTCTGCTTTGCGCTATCCCCACTGGTGTTGGTTTTTGTGCACCCCATTTCACCAGTCGCTGGACTTTTACTGCTTTATTTGGTATCAATCTGATCAGTAAATTAATTTATCTTACTATTAGAGGTTTTTATTCCAATTAGGAAGGTTACCAGCAGTGAGAAATCCAATAACTTGCAGTATAAAGCACAAAGCGATGAGAAGAAGCTGTCTTCAGCTCAACTGCTGGCCATGCCCTCCAAAATTCTTACATTTACCTTTTTGGTAACCTCCTCTACGCGTAACAGAGGGTGACAAAAATATAATCCTTGTTTATCAATTTCTGCATTTTCAATTTATATGCCTTGGAATCAACTGTACGCTTGTTATGTATCAACTGACATAATACAATAAAAATAAAAGTAAAATAAATAAACATTGCATGGTCATTCACTGTATCAAAGTCTTCCCAACTCCCACTGTAGCAGGCAATGCTTGAGCACGTGAACCTGCTCCCTCCATTCAGAGACAGAGCTGCTGCCTTTGCTGCATATTCTAGACTGCAATGACCTAGGTCTGGGAGTTGGAATTGAGATGAAAGACCTTGTTCTCCTGCATGGCAGTGCAATCTGCTACTGCTGGCACCACTGTGTCGGGACAGGATTATGTTTTACTTGTAGAATGTGTGCTGAAATCATATTAATATCTGATACGGATAAACTAAGACCCAGCAATCAGAAAATCTATCAAAGAAGTCACCCACAGCCATGCCAAAATTATCAACAGGACAGCTGATCTCAAATACTGGAGATCCAGATGTGACACTGCTCACTTTCCACATTATCTATCCAGCATATTGTGAAATCTCTAACCCAATCGGATCACACAGGTGGAAGCCCGTATAGAATCCATGCAGGTGCCCACTGAGGAGAACTCCACCCAGACATCTAAAATCACTGCTGTTACCGACTCTGTTGCCAGGGAGAAAACCCAAAGTTCAGGGTCAGACATTTACAGACTCAGGTGAGCGCCCTCAATCACCATTTAGTGGGATTACCTGAAGGTACCGAGAACAATAACCTGCTCTGTTGGTGGAGGAATATCTGTTGAGGGCTTTAGGCCTCTCTGATGCAAATTAATCCAAATACATGATCTACAAATACAGTGAAGCCCACCAGGATGAAGCACAGTATCACAGTTTCCAGCATGACAAAAGGGATTAACTCCTATTAAAACTGCCTGGTTTCCTGCAGTAACTCTGCTGCAGGATTTGGTATCATCCTGGCAGGCTTCACTGTATCATGTGACGATTAGCCATTAATGTTCAGGGCTCTCCTTGGGCCATTGCGATCCCATTTGCTAGTAAACAGGACTGAGATCTAGTTTTGTATACTGCAAGATGGAACAAGACAGATTTGGAGGTGAATGGGACATCACTCCATCTTTTTTCTGACTAGAACTACAAAACGAGGCAAAAGACAATTGATCCGGGAAAGAAACAGCCCCAGGACCTGGATATTTCCTTAACTGGTCTCCACCCTCTTGGCTACATTTTTCCCCAAATGAGAGAATGTATCAGTTTTGCAATCCACAGAAAGCCAGCAAATTGACCATGAAGAGGAACAAGAAGGTATTTCCCATGATATAAACATTGAGGATGAAGATGAAGACGGAGTATTCTGCTGTTTGACACCAGACCATTATTTTTTGACCTCTGGTTTGGAAGTCACATTTGTTTTGGGAGCCCCTGACTTCAGGGATCTGTTAAGTCTAGAGGTTCCTTCTGGTTTGTGGAACTGCTTGGGGATTCATCTGACTCTCTGACCGGCTTGTCTTGTGTCATGGTTAATGTTATACAATAAATTATTACTGCCTTACTTTTAATGTTGTTTCATTTGGGGGTTCTTAAAATGGCCACTGCTCTGTGGTGCATCATGGGCAGAAGACAGCTCCATTTTTTTGCTATGGCTGTGCAAACCGCTGGTGCCAAGCTTAACTCCTTTGTGGTGTGATGATTCCCCCTTACCCCCAAACTGTGCTGTGGTGGGGATATTCTGGTTGGCTGCTATAGTCCATTATGTGTTTCTGTTTTGTACTACATATGGATCCAAAAGCACATCTCTGTAGGGTTACTTACAGTTTGTATATTTTCTCTGTGCTCTCACAGTTTTTTTGCAAGAATTGTGAGAACTGGTGCATATTGTATAGCTTGTATTTCACCGTTCTTACTTTGATTCCCTTATCTGACCGGTATGGTTGGTTTCAACTTTGATTTTATGAATGCCATTATCAGAATATCTGAGGCATGTACAACGGCATTGTGCTCATTCTGTTTTTATGTTATAAGTAAGTAACAAACCATTCCAAAGTATATTCAGGGGTCTGATATGCATGCCCCAGGGGTCGAGGGACACAAAGCTGGAAGCTGAGAGTCCTTTCACAAATTCATCTCAAACCCTTCAAACCACAATATGAAGTCATTTTTACTCTTATAATACAGCCTGGATGGCCTATGTGCAACCTATGTAAACAGATTTAATAAATAGGAAAAGAAAGTTGAATAAGTGTAGTAGATACTGAATTTAAGTTTTATGGTGTCAGAAGGGATTAAATAGTCCACTGTGGTCCCTTTAAGAGCAATGCGTATGTGGCTGTTTCGTCCCCGGACATAACGTTGCGGTCAGAAAGACGCTGACACAATGTCGCGGGAATGAAAAGGAACCACTGAAAATGCCGCTGGACTGGTTTAGTTGCAGACAAAAAATTGATGCATTCAGGGACACGTAGCCATTAATGCAAGACATGATTCTACACTGTGTGGTTTGTAATGGTAGCATAGAAGAATCCAACCTGCAAGAAAAAAACGAACAGCTAATAAAATCATAGACACCATTAACAGTAATCAGCAACATAAAAGTTTATGTATGTCTAAAACCTAATTTGACTCAAACAAAGTATGAAGTTAACCAGAAGATCTTGCCAATCATGTAAAAGCAATAGTGGAGTCCCGAAAATACAAGATCTAAAGAAACTGATAACAGTGTGGTCAGATTCCATCAAGGGGCTCCACGAAGCAGAACCTAATATTTTGTGCTGCCTTTCTGCTCTCGAGAAAAGCCTCTGTAATTCCAAGCCACCGCAGAGTCCAAACAGCCGCTGAGTTCAGGATCTGATCTGCAATTGCGGTAACAATTACGTGCAGCAACAATTAAATTATGTGACCCGTTCGTTGAAAAAAGAATTCCACTGGCTACATAGGGTATGATTTTGGCCTGACTTAAGGGGAAGATGAAGACAGGAGGGCAGTGTCATAAACTGACCTCCCAGACCCAGTTCATTAAAAATAAATATGGTGCGGCATGCAACTAAAAAATATCTAACTTGGACCTGGTTGGATTCAACAGGTAGACATGATATAGCATATAGCATCCTGGCCCCCCTCCATTTCCCCTCACTGACACATTATGGGACACCTAAGAAGCAAATGTTAACTCCTTAGTGCAGTCTGGTCAAGTAGCAGTATCATCTTGTCCCGGTGGTTATCCTAATCTGCTGACAAGCTTACAGAGGTTTTAAGTTTTCACAGGGGGAAATGTCACACTGAAGCGCATCAGAATAAAAATGGTTGCAACTAACATACTGTCAGCAACAATTTTCCCGGCGACCGCTAAACCGCAATACTTTTTAGCTACGGCAATTAAGCCACTCCATTTTGGACCGCGATGTGTGTGGGTGTGGTGGAACTGCTTCTGTTTGCAAGCAACACACAAAAGTTTTGGGAGAGAGGGCTGTGCTACATTTAACAGGCAGACATAAGCGCAGGCAGGTTAAGTTTGAAAGCTGGCGTGTGAGTGTACTTATTTCTAACTTTTGTGACCGGTAGACAGGATTTTACATAGTGTATATTGTAGGCAGGGCATCAGTGGAGGACTAAGGACCACTGTAACTATGCGTATATTGTAGGTAGGGCATCGGTGGAGGACTATGGACCACTGTAACTGTGCGTATATTGTAGGTAGGGCATCGGTGGAAGACTACAGACCACTGTAACTATGCGTATATTGTAGGTGGGGCATTGGGGCATTGGTGGAGGACTACGGACCACTGTAACTATGCGTATATTGTAGGTTGGGCATCGGTGGAGGACTACGGACCACTGTAACTATGCGTATATTGTAGGTAGGGCATCAGTGGAGGACTACGGACCACTGTAACTATGCGTATATTGTAGGTAGGGCATCGGTGGAGGACTACGGACCACTGTAACTATGCATATATTGTAGGTAGAGCATCGGTGGAGGACTACGGACCACTGTAACTATGCATATATTGTAGGTAGGGCATCGGTGGAGGACTACGGACCACTGTAACTATGCGTATATTGTAGGTAGTGCATCGGTGGAGGACTACAGACTACTGTAACTAGTGTAGCAAGTACACTATGCTAGTTATGCTACTTAGGGGTAAGTGTAGTGCCCCAGGGAAATTGGGAGCACCACAGAAAATACAGGTTACTCACCTGTAACAGGAGTTCTAGGAATGGTATATGTTGTTCATCCACACTTATTGGCAGGTTCCTTGCCGCTTTAATTGTTGCCGGAAGGTCTTCAAGCTGGCTCCTCCCATCCACCCGGGTGGTAAAACTCTCGGCTCCGCCCCATGACGCCAGATCTAGCCCGCTGGAAGCCAGGTTGTGCGTCGAGCGGGGAGTCGGGTGGTCGTGTGGATGAACAACATATACCATTCCTAGAACTCCTGTTATAGGTGAGTAACCTGTATTCTAGGGACATGGATATGTTGTTCAATCCACACTTATTGGCAGACTCTAGCAGTTCTCCGGGAGGAGGAGGCAAGGCGACACCCCGATACTTACTTGGGAAATAAGGACTGAGAATTGAGGCCCCAAACCAGCATCCCGGCATGACTCAAGGTCGATGTGGTAGTGGGTAATAAAGGTATGTGCCGACTTCCAGGTAGCAGCCCTGCAGATATCTTGGATAGGGGCGTCCCTGGAAGCAGCTACCGATGCAGCGGTATGGCGGGTAGAATGAGCTCTTATCCCTCTGGGAGGCTCCATGCCCGCCAACCTATAGCAGAGCTCTATGCAGGAGGTGACCCACCTGCTTATCGTCCACTTGGCTGCAGGTCTGCCAGGTGCGGCTTCAGTGTGGTGACAAATAGCTGGTGAACCTCTCCCGAACTTCAGCCATCTGCTCCCTTATAATAGCGCTCGTCTAGGGTCCAAAGTATGGAGCCTATATTCAGCCTCAAGGTGTGATTGGGGTAGAACACGGCAGAGTCAACACCTGGTTAAGGTGAAAGTCAACCACCACCTTCAGAAGGAATTTTGTTGGGGCGCAGGACAACCTTGTCCCTGTGGAAGACCAGATGAGGAGACTCGTGGAAAGCACCTGGAGCTCTCCATCCTTCTGGCTGACGTGATAGCCACCAGAGGCGGTCTTCCACGGAGTGGAGAAATATGCACCTGTGCATCGGTTCAATGGCTTGCCCATGAGCTTGGCCAATACCAGCAGTAGATCCCACGAGGTGGAGGTTCACCGTGCAGGGGAAATGGTCAAGGCCTTTGAAAGCGCCGACCACCTCCTGCACCACCGACTGCTCCCGGCCCGTGCCTGGTAAGCAGAGATGGCTGCAGTGCACCTTAAGGGTGTCATTGAAGCCCTTGCTGAGAAAGGACCACAGATAGTCCAGAATGCTTGCCAAGGGACAGGCGGAAGGGTCCAAGCCCTTCCCTGACACCAAATGGAGAATCTTTTCCATTTGAAGGCATAGTATTTCCTGGTCGACTCCTTACGGGACGCCTCAACGACGTTGAGGACCTCGTCAGAAAGACCCAAGGCCTGGAACTTTAGCCGCTCAGGAACCAGGCCATCAGGTGCAGGGATTGAAGGTCCGGATTGAATACCTTCCCCTGGTTGACTGAGATCAGGTCCGGGCGGGCTGGAAGCCGCCTCGGGAGCCTGGAGCTGAGGCTGAGGAGATCTGGATACCGGAACTGGCGGGGCCAGTCTGGGGCTACCAGAATCACCTGCGCCCTGTCCTTCCTCACCTTGAGAAGCACCTTGTGGATCAAGGGAAATGGGGGAAAGGTGTAGAAGAGGCCCGGGGTCCACGGCCTCAGGAAGGCATCCCCCTGCAGTGAGCCCTGCTGAGGGGGGCGGGCATGGAACAGACTCAGCTTCGCATTCTCCCTGGAGGTAAACAGGTCCACCTGAGGCGTGCCCCAGTGGGAGAACAGATCTTGTACTACCTCCGGCAGGAGAGACCATTTGTGAGATGCAGTCCCTATCTGGCTTAGGGCATCGGCCAGGGTGTTGGAGGCTCCTGCCACGTGAATGGCTAGGAGATCCGCCTCCAGGCTGCGCACGAGGGACCATATGCGGAGAGCTTCCTTGCATAACAGCATGGAGCGCGTCCCGCCCTGGCAGTTCAGATAGTACATGGTCGTGGTATTGTCCATCTGGACCTGAACCACTTGACCCCATAGAAATGGAGCGAAGGCAGTGAGAGCTAGGCGGACCGCTCGGAGCTCCAGCAGGTTGATATGGCATCGGGACTCCCGATGGGACCGGAGGCCGTGCGCTCTGTGCTCCCCCAGATGGGCACCCCAACCCATCAGAGATGCATTGGTCGATAGAGAGACCGTCGGCTCGGGGTGGACGATGGGATGCCCTCCTGCAGATGTGTTGGAACGGTCCACCACTGGAGAGCATTCCACATCTCCTGGGTCACTGTCACGGGCTGGTCCAACGGATCATAGCATTGTGACCACTGGCTGTCCAGTCCCCATTGAAGGGGACGCATGTACCAATGGGCCCAATGGACCACGCTGGTGCAGGCCACCATGAGGCCCAGGAGGCACAGGAAGTCCCGGGCAGGGCGCGATTGCCCAACCAGAAATGATTGGGCAAAGGAGGAAAGAACCTCGGCCCTGTCCGCAGGGAGCTGCGCTCTGGCTCGAAGAGAGTCAAGCTCTACCCCGATGAAGAGTATCACCTGCTTCGGCACGAGTTCCGACTTGGCCTCGTTGATGAGGAGGCCAGACTGAGAGCAAACCTGGAGGGCCAGATCTCTGGACCGCTACACCTCCGCTCTGGAGGGGACTGCAATCAGCCAGTCATCCAGGTAGGGGTACACCCGGACCCTTCGGCACCGCAGGAATGCTGTCACCACTGCCATGCATTTGGTGAAGACCCTGGGAGCTAGGGAGAGGCCGAAGGGCATGGCCCGGAACTCGTAAAGGGATCCCTCTGCTCTGAAGCGGAGGAATCTCTGATGAGACGGACGGATTGGGACATGAAAGAACGCGTCCTGGAGGTCCAGGGAACAGAACCACACGCCTCGTTCCAAGGATGGGATTATCTGAGCCAGAGTGACCATCCTGAAGGTCCGAGACCTTAGGAACCTGTTCAGGTCGTGTAGGTCGAGAATGGGGTGCCAGCCCCCCATCCGTTTTGGGACCAGGAAATACCTGGACACAAACCCCGGGTCTGGAGGAGGATCCGCCACCTTCCTGATCACCTCTTTTTCAAGGAGCAGGGCAATATTGGCTCATCGGGCGGACAGCGAGGCTGCGGACCCCATGGCCCCCCGAGGGGCGACGGCTCGAAAGGGTGGAGCCTGCTCGAACTCCAGAGGCAGGCCTTTTCCTACCACCTCCAACACCCAGCGGTCCATGGTGATAGTGGACCAGGCGGAAAGGAAGTGGTGGAGCTGTCCCCCCATGGGGGGAACCCAAAGGGGAGTGACGAGGCTGGGGGTGGCACCCCTCAACCCGTCACTGGGCAGGCTTGGAGGAGGAACCGGCTGAGGGACCTCCTGGGCCTTTACCTCCTTGTTTCCTTTTGGAGAAAGCCACCGGCTTGGGCTTGGGACGCTAAGCGCAAGCCTGCTGGCCCTGTTGCTGGTGCTGTTGGGCCGGTCGAGCTGCAGGGGCCGAAGGACAAAAGGACTTATGCTGTTGCTGACAGCGGCCTTTGTCCCTCTGGGCGGAGGTGACCCGAGTCAGAGTGGCATTGGACTTTTCGATCCGCTGGAGGTGTCCCTCCATTCCAGGGCCGAAGAGGTCAGTCCCCAAGAAGGGGACGTCCGCCAACTTGTGCTGGGTATCCGCCGTGAAGGTGGATATCCTCAGCCACGCCCTGCAGTGCAGGGCCACCACGGCCGCTACTGACCTGGCACAGGAATCACCTATATCCAGAGCAGTCTGAAGCTGCTGCTTCGCCACCGCCCTACCCTGGTCCCACACCTGATGGACCGTGGTCTGCAGGTCGGTCGGGAGATGAAGGACAACCTCATCCAGGGAGCCCAAGAGGGCGTGGGAGAAGTGTGCCATCAGCATGGCCGAGCTGGCCTGACGGAGGCCGAGGGAGGATGTAGCATACACCTTGCGCCCGGCAAAGTCCAGCTTTTTGGACTCTTTGTCGGGGGGGCTTATCCATGTCCCGCGTTGCGGAGCGCCGGAAGACACTGTCGGTGACTAACCCCTCGGCAGAGGGGTGCTCCAAGAAACCGGGCAAAGAGCCGGTAGGGACCGCATACTTCCTGGCCATCCTGGCCAAGGGTGCAGGACAGGAAGCAGGCCGCTGCCAGAGCTCCAAGGCTGGGCCGACAATGGCCTCAGCCACTGGAAAGGCCTCCGTGGGGGAATCCCCTCAGTCCAGAATCTCCATCAGGGGATACTTGGCCCGTTTAGACACGGGCTTGAGCTGCATCCCGGTGGACTCCGAGATGAGTCAAAGCAGACCCAAGAAGGACGATGGGCTATCGTCCAATGACTGGCCCCCGGAGGACTCCAGGTCGACCTGCCTGGAGAACAGGGAGGACTCGTCGTCAGATTCCGAAGAGTCTGCGAAGAGCTGCCTCGGCCCCGAGCCACCCTCTACCTGCCGAGGACGGTCGGGAGTGAGGGTGACCGACAACCTGTGGGGCAGGCCATGACCCGACTGAGAATCCTTGGTCAGTGCCCCAGACTTCGGTTGTGGAGGCGGAGGTTCCACCACAATTGGTGGAGCAGCCGGTTTTGGCCGAACAACCGCCCTGGAACGGGCAACTTGACTGGGGCGAGCGGTTGCTTCGGTCATTCGGGTGACAGCCACTTGATGGCAGGGTCTGAACGGGTTGGTTTAGACCCAGACACAGTAACTGCTGCCACATAAGCTCCTCGTAGCACCGGCGTAATTTACGCCGAAGCCTCCCTCATCCGAGGAAGAGGGCCAGGAGGCAGTGTCGATGCTTACTTCAGTACGAGACCGAGACCGCCGATGTTGGCAGGAGCACGCTGAACCCGAGAAGAAAACGAGACCAAGACCCTCGGGGACGGGGCGGTCTGGGAGGCGGAGGACACCCGCTCTTCCCTCGGCTCGGGCACTTTAACTGGGGACTGTGGCCCTGAAGGCGCAGGCAGATCCTCGGTCTCCACCAGGGGAACCGGTGAAGGAGGGTTGTCGGCTTCACCGGTCGACAGCCCGTCTGACGGATCGATAAAAATCTCGACTGCGTCGACGGGAGTCTCGGCAGGCTGGCCTGACAGGGACACCATGAAGCCAGTGGACTGAGCTGCAACTTCAACCGAAGTCGATGGTCGGCTGTCCGGGGAAGGAGACCTCTCCCGCTCCCACGAACGCCGACGGTGGGACTTACCCTTCGACTCCTTCTTCTCCCGATGGCCCCTCTCCCTTCGTGGAAAGGGACTGACAAAGCTCCTTGAACGAAGCCATGTACGAGGAACTCAGAGAGAGCGGGATAAATGCCACGGCCGAGGAGGAAGAAGATGCGTCCTGGGCCGCCTCCTCCTCGAGGGCGATCATCTGCTCGAGCTGCTCAGCCGAGCCAGCTGCCGCGGACACCGCCCATCGAGCCTCTTTTGATTTTACCGGCAGAAAACACTTCTCGGGGCGCCCGAGCTGCAATGAACGCCACGATCATCAGGGCGTTGGCGAAAAAGCGGCGACTTCATGAAGTCTGCGGGTCGTGATCTCAGGCCTAGGCAGTAGGCGCGTGGGTGCGGATCCGTCCTGGACATTTTCTGCCGCAGGGGCACCTCTGAAAGCCGGGAATAGATTTGTCCATCGCAGCCGCTAGGGAAGATAAAGACCGAAGTTTAGAAAACTTCAAAACCAGTTTCGGACGAACCGAAGAGTTAGGATCCAGTCTAAAACGCACAGCGCTAAGGAGGGAACCTAAGCTTCCAAGCGGTAAGGAAGATCTGACGTTATGGGGCCGAGCCGAGAGTTATTGAAGGAGCCACAGCATCATCCTCACCTTCAGTTTAACTACCCCCAGTAATGATGCCTTATTACTTCGGGGCACCAAGGTACAAGGAAGACCGGAACTCAGACACCTGCAGCCTCACCGACTTCCGTGCGAAGCTGCAGGCTATGTTCTGTCTCTACCAAGTGCCAGAGCAACAGAGAGTGGAAATCCTCATTGGGCAGCTGGGAGGAGCTGCCAAACGGGAAGTTGAAAGCTGGTCAGATGGACAAAAGGACACTGCTGAATGGATCCTGACCCGGCTAAGTGACATTTTCGACAAGCGGAGTGTCTCAGACCTCAAAATGAAATTCTTCTCTCGCACACAGAGCCCCCTGAGACACTGCGGGACTTTGCCTTGAGCCTGCAAGAGGAACACCGGGCCCTGCGAAAACGAGACCTGAGTGAGGACCATGACCCAGACCAGGTATTGATAGAGTGGTTTGTCGAGGGGGCCTGGGGAGAGCCTCTGCGTCAGAAGCTGCAGATGTTGCACTGCCAAAACCCAGATGCAAAGTTTGTAGACTTCAAAGAGGAAGCCACAGAAGACCTAGGCTCTGGACGACTTGAGGAAGTGATGGCGGTCATCCAGCAGATGGCTGGTGTCGCTGGAGCCATGGCCACTGGGGGTTCAATGTCTGAACCCTGCTTGTCTTGCAATGCCTTCACCAGATGGAGGGTTGGAAAGAGTTCAGCCAGGAAAAAGAGTATCCACCAGATCGGATAGAACATGACTCCTACCCTAGAGAGGATAGAGAAAAAGTGTACCATCAGGTCATTCAAGCCCAGGACTGGCTGAATGACCAGGCAAGACACAGTACCAGAGAGATGTCCCGCCAGCTGGAGGCCATGTCGCAAAGACTAGCAGAAGTTTGCTGAGTCGTACAAGACCTCCAGGGGAGTTGGGGCCTAGGGTATTCTATGGACCATCCCCGATGCCCAGCAAGACCGGACCGAAGGAGTATGGACCGGCAATCCACTGACCAGTTCGACAATCATGGGACGACCTATCTGCAGGCGCTGTGGCATCAGTGGCCATTGGAGCGACAGTGTATCCAGGAAGGAGAAGTTGCTGTGTCGTTAAACAGGGTGTCCCGAGGCAGTGGACCAACCCTCGGGAAGAAAGCTCCTAGGTCCAAACCCAAACCTGGAACGATCAAAGTACGTAGGGAGGTGCCTGACTGTTCCCATCAAACTCAATAGTATCACCTTTACAGCACTTCTGGACACCAGCTCCAAAGTCACCACTATTCAAGGCTGCCATTTCCTTAAGCACTGGACCCAAGACCAACTAAGATGCCCTCCAAAGACTTGGCTCAGCCTGACTGCAGGCAACAGAATGAGTATCCCTTACTTGGGCTACCAGGAAATGGACATTCGGCTGGGAGATAAGGTTTACCCACAACAAGGGGTCATCATTAGCAACACGGATGATGACAACCTCCCTCCAGTGATCTTGGGGATGAATGAACTGGACAACTGTCATAAAGAATTACTGGATGCCCTCCAGAAGCAAGCAGCACAGCTCCCAAAAGCCAGCAAGAAAGCCTGGCAGCACACAATCAATATATTGCAGTGTCACCAGCAGTTCGCCAATGCTGAGGGAGAAATTGGGAAGATCCGGATTCTTGATGTCCAGCCAGTCAGACTGGACCCAGGTACAGAGACCATACTGCTGTGCCAAGCCAAGGTGGGACTGCAAGGCAAGGACTATGTGGCTGTAGCTGAACCACTCAGTGCCACAGGGGAGAAGCCAGTGATTGTTGCACAGAGTCTCACAACAGTTACCAAGGGGCAGGTCCCCATCCGCATCTTGAACTGTGGCACAACTCCTGTTAAGCTACTGTATACTGGAATCAGCCTGTGGCTAAGTTGACAAAGATCCGAAGTGAGGACATAATTGAGCCCTCAGCAGACCACGAAAAGAATGTCTTTCAATTAAATGGAGCTGTAGGCCCTGAAGGAGCAGATGCCAAGAGGCTTGAGGAAATTGACTTGGGCACCAAAGAAACCCCTGAAGAAGACAAACAGGGGTTGCTGTTGATGTTAGAGATACTAGAGAGAGTCTTTTCCAAGCACCCCCTTGACTTTGGGTATACCAAGAATGTGCAGCACTGCATAGTCACAGAACATCACCTACCCATCAGAGAACAATTCCGCCCTATTCCACCTGCACTGTACCAATCAGCGAAAACCATGCTCCAGGAGATGAAGGATACCAATGTCATCACCGAGGGTCACAGTAAATGGCCTGCTCCAATAGTACTGGTCAAGAAAAAGGATGGGCAAATTTGCTTCTTTGTCGACTGTCGGAAGCTGAACCAAGTGATGCACAAGGATGCTTACCCATTACCACGGATAGAGGATTCCCTGGCAGAATTGACATCAGCATCCCTGTTTTCAACCCTAGACTTGGTTAGTAGCTACTGGCAAGTTCCCCTTGCACCAGAGGACAGGGAGAAGTCTGTGTTTGTGACCCCCATGGGCCTCTATGAATTTACTCGAATGCCATTTGGATTGTGTAATGCCCCAGGGACCTTTCAGCGACTAGTGGAACACTGCTTAGGGAGCTATAATTTTGACATGGTCCTCCTCTACTTGGATGACATCATCATTTATTCTAAAACCTATTCTGAGCACCTGCAGCACCTCAAAACTGTTCTTACACATCTAGCTGACTATGGGCTCAAGGTCAAGCCATCAAAGTGTCACCTGCTCAAAGAAGAAGTTCACTACCTGGGGCATGTTGTATCTAAGCACGGAGTGTCGCCAGACCCAGACAAGATTCAAGCAGTGCATGAGTGGCCAACTCCAGTCACAGTTCGGGATGTAAGGAGATTCCTGGGGTTCGTAGGGTACTACCGGCGGTTTGTCCCTTAATTTGCCCAGGTAGCTGCCCCACTGCATGAATTGCTCAGGGGAACAAAGCAACTGCGCAAAAGCAGACCAGTGCAGTGGAGTTCAGCCCAGCAGGAGTCCTTCAACAGCCTAAAAGCAATGTTGATCCAAGCTCCAGTACTTGCCTATCCGGATTATCAACTTCCCTTCAAATTATATACTGATGCCAGCAATCGAGGGCTAGGGGCTGTCCCCTCCCAGGACCACGATGGAGTTGAGAGGGTCGTCGCTTATGCAAGCCGTGGGCCCCGTGGAGCTGAATGGAATGATGATCGCTACAGCTCCTTCAAGCTGGAATTCCTTGCTCTAGTGTAGGCTGTCACTGAGAAATTCAAAGCTTACCTAGCCGCCACACCCTTCACAGTCTACACTGACAACAACCCCCTTGCTCATCTGAACACTACACGACTGGAAGCACTTGAGCAGGGTTGGGCCTCAAGACTTGCCAACTACAATTTTATAATCAAGTACCGTGCCGGTAAATCCAATGCAAATGCTGATGCCCTGTCGAGGTTACCCACCCAAGATGAGATGGAGGAGAATGACAACCACAGAGAAGCTCTAGAGATGCCCCACTTTCTCCAGATCCCTGCGGAGGTGGTACAAGCCTGCTGCTACAGCTTCCCCACAGCTGTCTGCCCTGCTGCAACTGCAGAAGCACTGGAAGACGACATGCCCGAGACATTAAAGGAAACCCCTGACTTATGGCAGCAGATCCAAGATCACAGTCCAGTGACCTGACAGCTAAAGACCTTCATTAGTAACCAGCAGACCCTACCTCTGGAGGACAGAAGGCATGCTGACCCAGAACTTGTGAAACTGTAGTGACATGTGGCTTGTATGACAGTTGTGGATGGAAGGCTTATCCGCACCATCACTGACCCAAAGACACATGACCAAGTTCGACAAGTCGTCCTCCCTCGTGAAGCTGCAGATGTTACCCTAGAGCATATCATGACAAATCTGGACACTTTGGCTGCAAAAAGACAGAGGCTCATATGAGAACCAGATTTTATTGGGTTGGGATGCATGAGGACATCCAAGAGTGGTGTGACAAATGCCCGACATGTACCCTCAAGCAAGCACCTTGGCAAGATCAAAGAGCCCCATTACATCCGATCACTGTTCATGCACCCCTTGAGCTGGTGGCCCTGAACCATCTTAAAGTAGACCCCAGTGGGAATGGCCTAAACTACATTCTCACCATGACGGACCACTATTGAAAGTTTGTCATTGCTGTGCCTGTCCGCGATCTTTCAGCCCGAACCACTGCTGAAAAGGTCTGGCGGCAGTTTGTTCAACCCTATGGTCACCCTACCAAAATCCTGACTGATCAAGGTTCAGCATTTGAGTCTCACTTGTTTAAAGAACTGTGTGCCTTGTATGGAGGGCAAAAGATCCACACCACTGACTAGCACCCTCAGGGCAATGGGCTCTGCGAGAGGGTCAATCGCACTATCCTTGACATGCTCAGGACCCTACCAGAGTCTCAACGACTGCACTGGCCAAGACTTCTCCCAGAGCTAGTGTACCTCTACAATAACACAACTCACAGCAGCACTGGGTACTCACTATACTATTTGATGTTTGGTTGTCATGGGAGACTCCCCATGGACTTGGTTCTAGATGTAAAACCAAACTCAGTGAAACCCCTCCATACCACTACCGAATGGGTGACTGAGCACTATCAACGATTATGAGATGCTGGAAAAATAGTGGAACAAAACATGGAGAAAGTGCGGGAACGACAGAAAGCAAACTATGATGTCCAAGCCCATGCAATGCCTCTGGTCATCAGTGAAAGGCTACTATTAATAAAGACTTGCTGCCACAAGCTGGATGTCAGAACCATATTTGATTGTTCAGATCCCATTCCCGGACTTACCTGTTTACAAGATCCAAGAGGAGTCTGGCAGGAAGTAGCCACAGATTGTTCATCGCAACAGACTTAAACCCTCCACCTTCAGAGCTGCTCCACCATATCGAAGTCACCTCCTGGACAGTAATCTGGAGGAGAGGCGGGAACTACTCACAACTGAGGAAAACACCCCAGAGTCATTTCCCACCCTGCTACTAACCCCATGTCTGTATCCAATGGTGCCACACCCTCCAGTAGCCACTGCTGCAGAGCCCCCTCAACGTAGATCCCAGAGGTCAAACTTTGGGGTACCCCCTCAGAGGTATGTGACTGAAGCGGTACAAAGGGTGTCCACATACAAGTAGAAAAATTAAAGAAGAGCCAAGACCACTGCCCAGTTGTAAATATGGTTTATTGAAATGCTCTAAGATGTAAATTTTAGCTTTAAAGATGCAAGGAGTCATAAATGTTTTCTCATACACTGACAAAACCACTACCATAATGTTTATAGTGTTAGGAAAACATGGAACTAAGGATTTAAAGTTTATAATCTGTAGGCTGTTATGAATGTTTTGTTACCATAACACAGGCGAGGAATATGTCATTGTTTATGGATGGAACTGTCAAAGAGTTTAAGATTCAGAAGGTAAAAATTTGGGAAATACAAGAGGACATGTATTGTTAGGCGGGCCCGAATCTGTAGTGCCCCAGGGAAATCGGGAGCACCACAGAAAATAGGGGATCCTCAGAGATATGAGGGGTCAGACAGTTATGGGGACCCTGGCAGCTTAATGGTAAACCCTTGAAAAGCTTTGGTGACCCTCTGAAACACAGAACAGGCCCAACTCCAGCAGACAGTCCTAGAAGTCTAAATTCAGGGTTTTAAAAGAAAACCATTTTTTTTTTCCTTTCTCCCTCTTCCCCCTGCTCAAGACCAACACCCAGCCAGCCAAACCAGTTGGGTAACATTCCTGTCCCCAGTGGAGAAGGAAGCCAGGCTGAGCCCTCTCAGCCAATCCCTGTGGCCAAGGTAGATTCAAATCTGGAGACTGTTTTTTTTTAAGCCACTGACCCAGCTTTAGGAGGCTGACCTCTGGACGAAGGAGCCATTCCCCTGGCAGGTAGCCAGGACTGCCCCAGCCCAGAAGAGGCTCTTCACAGAGTGGAGAGAGGCGAGAAAGAGTTTGACCAGGGAGAGTGAAGGACAGCAAGGCAATGGATGTTGGCTTCCCTGTTAGGAGGTTGAAGCGAATCCCCGGGTCCTTTTGGTATAACTCCCTCCAGAAGATCCCCAGTAGTAGCCTCGGTCGGTTTTTGCAGAAATCTGCCGTCTAGTCGGGCCCCCCAGTGTGTCGAGTCAGTTCATTTGGCTGGGAAACAGACCCAGTGAACCTTCCATGCAGCAGTCTCCAGGAAAAGAAGCCTTATCACTCCTTCTTGGTTGTGTATTCCCCAAAGGACAGAAATCTTGGTTGAACTCCAGGAGCTCCTGCACACACCTCACACCTCATCCAGAAGTCCTCCGATGTCTCTTCTTGACCCAGGGAAGGTCCCGGAAGCCCAGTATCACCTGCACCCACTTCCAATGACCTCCAACAACTCAAGTAAAATGCCAACGCCCAGGTTCGAGTTGCGGGTCGAAAGTGGTAGCCAGATGGTAGCTAGGGCCCACCAAAGTGAGTCAGATTAGGGGCCGCCACGGCTTTAGCTCGAGGGACTTAAGTCGTCCACCGAACTTGGAGTCAAGTTGCCCATTCTCCCAAATAGACATTGTCCTAAGGTGGCAACAGTACCGATGGTCTATACTTGCCTTGCCAAGGATTGCCAGGCTCTGTGCCCCATTCCCTGAGGTGGCCCACGCAAGTGGCCACACCAAGAATTGCCACACTCTTGATTGTACTGCCCATAGGTGGCTCGTGTTCCAGTGATGCATCAACAGGTCACACCGAAGACTGTCGGATTCTGAAGCTGCAGGGGTGAGGTGGTAAGGGTTCCGGGGAGCTGCCCAAAGGTCGTCCAGTGGATCATCTCACCCAGCATCCTTTCCTCGATTGGAGATCACCTGCCCAAAGTCACCACAGCCAACATCCCCAGAGGAGGTTCTCCTCCCCTACAACCTGGTGTCAACACCCATCCTCAACCAGGCGCTGCCTTGTCGACGTTGCCTCAGCGATGCCAGGAGTCACCTTCTTCCCAGGGCCAGGAGGCCTACAGTGTTTTACTTGGTTTTTGGTTCACTGGGGGGCGCCCCATTTTATGGCCTGTGTAGGAAGCGCTTCCTTAGGTTCACCCTCAGCAGTCGGCCGACCAAAATACTAGAAACCCAAGCTTGGTGCATCAGATCACTACACCTTTAAGAGCTGAATAACCTGGACTTCTGTAGGACATTAGTAGGGCCAGTTTGTGGTCCCAGTAACCTTATTCACTCTTTCTTACATGTATACTGTTAGTGAATGCTAAGTCTTTTCCGTGTGCTCCAACTGTGGCTAATAAACCTTGCATCTTGGCTCTAGAGTACGTCTCCAGCCTCTCCTTCCAGATTTATCTGGCATCACCCTAAACTATAGGGATACGAACCACCACATAAGTTTGTATGGCCATGATGTGTTTTTATCAGTTTGAGTTCTAGTGCCACCCCCCCCCCATTTTATTATTTAAGCTGGGATGGGGCAAAGCCTCTTAACTCATATTTATAAAAAACATACCAACCAACACTAACTACTGCATGTAGCATAGCTGCTTCTATTTTAGTCTTGTTTTACGCTGGTCCGTAGTCTTCAGCCTACAGAGATAGTGGAGGACTACGCTGGTCCAAAGTTCTCCACTATCACCGCAGGTTGGGGAGGGGTGGAGTTTAGAAATGACTGGGGAAAGGAAATGTGGGGCAGCCATTTACCAAGCAGTGATCTGGAGGTATGGTGAATGCCCCCTCTACAGGAGATTTACAGAACTCCAGTCACAGCTGGAGGCAGCATGGGGTGAGATAGGCTCGCTACGCAGGCATATGGACTAAGGTCTGCAAACAGCTTCTGCTGTCTCTCTCCCCCAGAGGCCCACAGACCAGGAAGCTGGCTGGAGGGTGGTGAAGAGGGTGGCATACCAAGGAATAAGGATGGTGAGAGACAATCTGTGGTCATGACTGTAAATCACTTCACACCCCTGGAGGAGGCGCAGGTACCTGACTCTCCCAGGGGAAGCTGTGAGCCAGTAATGCAGCAGAAAACTGTCAGGAAGACATCAACAGGGAGGGAGATGGTAAGAAGAAAGGGAAGGCAGTAATCAAGATAGTAGTGGTAGGGGATTCCATTGTTAGGGGAGTGAAGAAGGTGGTGTGTGAGGGTAAGCAAGGAAGGAAGGAAGGAAGTCAGATGCCTGCTAGGGGCCCTTGGCTTGCAGGAAAGCAGCTAAAATAGAAAGGACTCAATAGGTGAATTTTCGTTGGGGGGGGGGGCAGAGGAGTTAGTACACTTGGAAACTAACAATCTGGCCAACCGGGAGATGGAGGTAGTCAAAGTACACTTCTGAAAGCTGGGGAACAGATTAAGAGGGGCAACAATGTAACTGGCCTTTGCAGAGGTCCTACCAGTCTGAGACAGAGGTGAGGACAAGGTGAGGCAGAGAAAAACAGAGGCCTTCAATGAATAGTTGAAGGGGTGATGTCATAAGGAGGGTTTGTGGAGGACTGGGATCACTTCTATTTAAGAGAGATTACCTTCATTTCATAAAGGAGGGAACAAGTGCTCTTGCACAGAAGTCTGATGTCTACATAACTAGCCATGTAAAATGAAGGCATGGGGACTGGAGCTAGGAGAGCCTTGAAAGGGGAATGAAAGAAGGGGCCTTAGCTAGTACTCCCCCTGAAATGGGTAGGAGGCAGGATGGAACTAGGGACTGAACAGGCAGCAAGAGAACTGGACCAGCAGAGGAGGTGAGGGAAAGGGGAGGTTCAGGGGAAGGCAACAGGGGCTAGAGTGATATGAGGGGAAGAATGAGAGGTGTACACAATGGATGGGGTAAGGGAACTGAAAGGGTCATCAAGAAGGGTGGGTGGAAGGTTGTGTGCCTCAACACCCGGAGCTTGGGAAATAAAATCAGCAAGCTCCAACTGAAGGTGGCAGAAGCCAGGCATGACACAGTGGCCCTAAAGAAACATGGCTGGCAGGAAATAGTGATTGGGATCTCGCTTTCTCTGGTTATATCCTGTTCAGGAGGGTTAGGGGTAAGGACAATGGAGAGATGTAGCCCTTTACATTAAGGAGGGCATAGAGGCCACTGAGGACAGTGATATTAAAAGGGAGGGGGAGGAGGCTAAGCCAAGTTGAGTACAGCTGAGAACAGCTGCAAGGAAAAATATAAAGACTGGTATTGTACTGGTACTGTCTATAGCCCATTAGGGCAGAAAGATGAGGTGGGGGGGAAGAGAACCAGGGGTAGACAATAGGAAGGGGTGGCAAAAGGGGAGGTAATGATTGTGGGTGACCTGAATTTTAGTATTTTTTTCAGTTAATTTTTTTTATGTGCCCTGTCGCGGTGCAGTCCAGCTCTCCACCAACCTCCCTGGCCCCAACAATGGCAAACCAGGGACTTACCTCACTCAGACTTCCTCCATGGCTTATCCTCCCTGTGGTGGGGTCCAATGGCAGGCTCCACCCTCCGAATGAGTGGATCTGGTGTGAGTGGGGGTCCTGGAGTCTGGCGTGGAGCCCACAAGATACTTGGCTTCACTGAGGCTGCACCCAGCCACTGTCCTTTTTCTATAGCGAGAGATGGACGTGCAGTGTTGGCATAGATGCACCACACAAGCTACCGTGCGTGGGCGTCGACAGTCGCCGACCCTCCAACTCTGAGGTTGCACTGGTTGCCCGAGCCTCCACAAGGGTCAGATCAATGTTGGGAACCCACATCCCTCCCTCCCAGAGGAGGACAGCCATCCTTCGGATGCTCAATCCATCTCTCCCCAACCAGCCCCTGGCAAACCGAGTCTGTTATCGAACCTGCGTCGCCAGCATGGCGGCAGGTGCGGTAGAAGCGCCTCTGCCCACCATGCCACTGGGCTGGGTGGGTGACCTGAATTTACCTGATGTTGAGTGGTGTACCCCACCAACAAGGAGTGTCAGCAGTCAGGCACTGCTGGACATAATGCAAGACTGCTTCTAGGTGCAATGGGTCAGGGAACTCATAGGTCAGGATGCTATCCTCAATTTGGTGCTTTCCAACTCGGGGGGGGGGATGGGTAACAGTGAGGGTGCCACTAGGATCTAGTGACCACATCTCTATTGATCTTGGAAGATTGTAGACCTTCATCAAAGGCTGTGGTCCTAGACCTTAGAAAGGCAGACTTCGGCAAAATGAGCAAAAGGATTAGGGAGAAACTGGAAGGTGTCGAGGGGGGTCAAAGGGGTACAGAAGAAATGGGATGTAATGAAAAGGGTGATTTTGGAGGTGACTGACTTATGTACGAGGAAAGTCACAAATAGAAACAAATATAGGAGGCTAATATACTCTTCCAGGGAGGTAAAGGAGGTGGTGATGGCCAAGAGCAGGGCCTTTAAGAGATATAAAGAAGGGCAAGGTGAGAAGGAATGGGAGAAATACCAGGGAAAGTTAAAGAAATCGAAGGGGTACTCAGGAGGGCAAAAGCTGATGCAAAGTTGCACCTAGCAGAGGGTGTTAAAGGAATTTTTTAGGTACATTAGGAAAAAAGACAAAAGGGGTAATTGTTAGGCTATCTGAGGGGGGAGAGCAGTTGAGGGTAGTGGAGGATGATGGGTAGAAAGCAAAAGTTTTTAACAATTACTTGTGCTTGGTACTCATGGTGGAGGATGAGGGGCCATTACCAGAAAGCAACATAAAGGCTTCCACAAGGAGAGTACAAGAAATGGGACAGGTAGTGGTCACATTCATGCAGCCCTTAAGGTACAGTAGATAAGGCACCAGGACTGGATGGTGTACAGCTGAGAATACTCGGAGAATTAGGATCAGAACGGGCTGAGCCCTTGACTGAGTTGTGCAGATACTCAGTGGAGACAGGTGAGGTGTCAAGGGGTTGAAAATCTGCAGATGTAGTCTGCTTCATAAAGGTGATGGGCAGGGAAGACCCAGGACACTACAGACTGGTCAGTACTACTTCTATTATTATAGGTTAGCCGATGGAGACCCTGGTCAAGGAAACCATAGTAGAGTACATAGAGGCTAATGGGTTGCAGGTCTACAAGCAACACAGATTCGTGACAGGAAGATCATGCCAGACCAACCTATTAGTATTTTTGACTGGGGCACTATGGTGGTAGAAATGGAGCAGGCAGTGGATTTCAGCAAGACTTTCAGTCGGTACCACACAGGAATCTTCTGAAGAACCTGGAAGACTGGAAATGGGGAAAGAATTAGTGTGATGGTTAGGGAACTGGCTGGGGGAGAAAACAAAGGGTGGTAGTAAACGGGGTCAAGTAAGAGGACTGGGAGGGTCAAAAGTGGGTTGCCGCAAGGGTCAGTCCTGGTACCAGTCCTGTTCAATGTGTTCACTAGTGACAAAGGGGAGGGCCTGATACATCTCTTTGTGGACAACACAAAACTATGTGGCAGAGTAAACATGCGTCAAATCATGCGCTGAACCGTTTGGCCATTCTGAAACACGGCTCACCATCTGAAAAAATTAAAATTAAACAAGGAAAAACACAATAAAAAGGTAGAAATGCAGATTAAAGATAAGGGCACTGCATAAATTGAATATTCCATGGCTCCAGGAGAAATACCAATTTTATTTTTCCCTCCAGCACTTTGATCATTGGCATCACTCTTGGCTTTGCCACTCGTGATGTTGTAAGGTCAAACTGCACTTGGGGGAAAATAACATTGATATTTCTAATAAGGCCGAGGCATATATCCCTTATTTAAACTCTAAACCACCACTGTGGACCTTCAGTTTGTGCTATTGCTGGTAGCTGCTACTAACCCTTGCCTTCTAGCCCTGTTCCTGCGACCTTGATCACTGGCTGCTACGTCATGTCCCAGACGTCAAGAAAGTGGTTTGGTTCTCATGTATGCAATCCTCCCTGAAAGTAAGATACCAGCTTAAGCCCTAGATCAGGCAAGGGACCACAGTTCTGTTACAGTGTTGCTGCCCTAAAATATTCTCCCAATTCCAACTGGTCTCTAAGCAGTTAGTGAGCCAGAGTTTCAGAAACGTGAGACTACAGTATCTGCTCAACACAAGTTTCTCCCCCAATAATAAGGCCAGGGCTTCAGGTGGGAGATGGGCCCAGATCTCAAAGTTAGCTCACACGTCCATGCTTGTCATTACAAGACCCTGGTCAGACCACATGTGGAGTACTGTGTGCAGGTCTGGTCTCCTTAATACAAAAGAGACACTGAGGCAGTCAAGAGGGTGCAGCACTGGGCCACCAAAAATGACCCGTGAAATAAGGGACATTGTAAGTCTAATTAATTGTTCACAAGGCAAACGTGCTCTGATTGGCTAGTGTAGCGGGCGCTACCCCTTTAGAAATGCCCAGTACAGAGCACAGTGGCGTGCGCCTTTATAAACTCTTAAAAAAAAAAATGTTTCCACTGCGTGTAATGCAATTAGATTTATAATTGCAATAATGATCTCACAGCTGGTTATTTCCTTTTGATTAACGACCAGCTAGGCGGGGTTGACCTTGAAGCCCCACCCCAAGCTGGTCATTAATCACCAGGAAATGACTGGCTGTTCGGTAATTATTGCTTAAAAAGCTGTGAGGAGAAGCTATAGGCCCTTAACATGTTCACCCTGGAGAAAAGGAGGTTGAGAGGGACAAGACCTCAGTCTTTCGCACATTCAAGGATATCGGCATGGTCTAACAGTTGGAGATGTCTGATCTGATGTCCTGCAGGAGGACAGTGGTGAACCTATGGCATAGCTTAACAGCGGAGACAATGGATATGAAGACAATGCAGGACTTTTTGGTTAACCTGGATATATATTTCTACTTACAAAGAGAATCACTGGGTGCCCTGGGTAGCAGAGTGGGTGGAAGATCCTTATAAATTAGTACGTTTTTGCACAGCATATATTCAGCCCTGTTTATGAAGTGCCGTGAGGGGGCAGACATGATGGACCTAGAGTCCCTGCCCATCTTACATTACTACGTTACTATGTATGTCATACCTCGTGAGAATGTCCGTCCTTGAAAGCCTGTTTCACTGGAGAGGTGGTCTTTAGAATTCGAGGTGAATGGTGATTGTCTTACTTTGTCTTCACATGAATAAGGGCTGGAAGCAGAGGGAGCACACTGATTAAAACACCAAAGAACTCTAAAAAATGTGCTCACTATTTTACTGCTTATGAAGAGAGGGAGAGATGGAAGAAAGGATAAATTGTTCCACTCTGCTCCTAAACTTTAAAATGAGAATCTTAGGTTAGCTTTGTTGGCTGCTTTTTCTAATTCTTTGAGGGATGCATATTTATTAGCACCCATCTTTGTACTGTGTGATCGGCTTTTTTTCCCCAAAAAAAATTCAATAGAACTTTAAAGGTGGTCCAGCCATGAGCCCCCCAAAATCCCAGCTGGTATCCGCATAACTAGCTGCACTACATTCCAAAACAATTTGGATTGTAAGTCATTTTGTTCTTCATTACAGGGAACATTTACAAGAAAACAGGAGCTTTGTCCATTATGGTTCATCTCTATTCTAGAGCCAAAGTCATAATCCACAGCTTGTGACATCACTGCCATATTCCACAACAGCAGACTGTGACATCCCAAATGAAGGATTATGACTACGACTCCAGAATAAGCTTCACATGAACTGAATTTAAGCCTCGCTCTGTGAGGGGAAGCTTTTAACAGAGCAGTTTTCTTCAGGGTGTGGGGACCAGGGAGCAGGAACGGAACCCAGGAGTGGGCAGTAAGTAGGAAATTGGAAAATACTGACAAACTACAGGGGGCCGGATTCGCAAAAGCCCTTAAAAATCCCACCGCTGTGGGAAAAACCTGGTGCAAGTGGGTTGCCACTTGCAGAGCTGCAATTTCTCCTGCAGCTGCGGTATTCACAAAGGTGGGCGGTTTACAACCGACTCCCACGATTATAATAACAGCTGCGGGTGTTTTCCCGCGGCTGTGGAAAATGTTACAGCGGTGGGACCAGGTGCAACATCTCTGAGATTTGGGTTCACAACTGGAGTTGTGGAGTGGGTCTTAGTTAATTAGAGGTACTTAATCAAAAATGTTGTGAAACAGCCCCCCGCAGGAAGCCATTTGGGTGGCAATATATAGTGCTGTTCTCTCGTGTTCCTTTGTGCACCAATAAATTTAGTTATTATTTTCTGAATGTGTTGTGTGCGCTGTTCTCCTTCAGCTCTTCTCTAGTTATTTTGTACAGAAGCACCTTAGAGAGACAGATGTGCTCTCCCTCTCCTTGTATTGACCTGCCTGTTAGGGAGAGCAGCTGCCTGGCCTGCTAGCGCAGTGGTTGCACTAACACTAGCAATGCTGGTAACCCAGGTTTGAGAATTAGCCCAAGTCACTGGAGGGCTAGCCGGGGGGAAGGGGATCTCGTATCCCAAAGGATGCTCTAGTCCTTGGTGGACCAGAGGGCAACACTGCCACCTGAGTGACCGCAGGTGGCGCTGCAGCATGGAGCTGAACTTTGGGAAGGGGGATGCCAAAAGGCTCTAACAGGTGCCACCATGCATCAGCATGCACACACATCACTGAGCCCTACCCTTCCGTGTCCTTTGGGACAGGGGAGTGAAACCAGAAAATACCCTGTAGGTGGATGATGAAGGTACTCTCGGGCCTGACCTGCTGACTGCCTACCCATTCCTGGTACTGTGTACTTCAGGAGGGCCTGGCCAGCTCTTCACTAATCCCACCACAAAGGGAAAAGTCTGGGATAGGAGGAGGTTGCGGTACGTGGCAGAGAAGGCACAGGCAGTTCTAGGAGGTTGCCCAAGACAGTGGACAGGGCCGCCACAGATAAGAACAGGAACAAACAGAATGTAAAAATACAATCACAGCAGCTGCCTCCAGGGTGTGGAGACTAGGAAGAAAGCTAGTAGGAACTGAACCCAACAGTGGACAGTAAGTAGGAACAGTGGCCCCACTGTGGGGGCGGGTGGTCTCATGATTGCTGGTGCCCAGCTGAGTGCTAGTAGTCCAGTATTTAAATTCCACAGGCCCAAGCAACCCCAGACTTTGAGGACCATGGAGCAGGAGGACACATCAGCAGCGTCATGTGCAGAGGAGTCCACAGGTCAACAGGAAATCGCTTGTTTTATCGCAAGGACTAAGTTAATAGACAGGGTATGTGGCAATGAGGTTCACCAGGGACTAGGAATCACAGAAGCTAGGATGGTTGGTAGAGGATGCAAAAATGCACAGGAGACAGGCAAGGAAGGATTGGTCAATGGACAGGGTAAGGGAAGGAAAACAGGTCTCCTGTAGGGTAGTCTACGTAAATGCCAGAAGCCTCAGCAACAAAATGAACAACTTCCCAGGATGTAGCGGTAGAAGATAGGCCAGCTATAACTGCCACAACAGAAACATGGTCAACATTCAATCACAATTGGGAAATGACAGTTACTCACCATAATAGTAGATGTTCAAGAGAATCTCCTTTATTGGGCCACACTTTTGGAACTGTAATCTGTCGATGTCAGGACCACTTGGAAACTTTTGCTAACTGGGGGCTGCCCACGATGATGTATAATGTCAGTGCCTATAAAACACAGGTGGCCACCTTGCTGTTCAGTTCCCCGCCAGAGACAAGCTCAGAGGACCTCTTACCGTGAGGAACCAGGAGATCAAACCAGTATCCGGCACACAAGGAGATGCACAGGACTGGAAATATAGTATACATAAGGCACTTATGGACACCTCCTGCAAAGGCAGTTGGGCAAACCTGCTTGCTTATACCCCAGAAAAGGGGGAAGGAGGGTGTGTGCACTGTGGCCTAATGGAGGAGATTCTCTTAAAGATCTACTGTTATGATGAGTAACTTGTTCTATCTTCACCAGGGACATCTCCTTCATTGGGCCATACCTCTGGAACGATTCCTGAGCAGTACACAAGGTTCTCGGGGAGAATGGCAAAGTCTAATATGTATTTAGGACTGATGGCCTTGCAGAATAGCAAGTGCAACTCCAGCACCCTACGTGAGACAATGTCTAGACTGTAGTGCTTAGTGATAGTATGTACAGTGCTCCATGTGGCAGCAACACATGTCAGCTGCCGAAAATTTCTGAAAACCGGCAACAGAAGTGACCACACCATATGTAGAGTGGCCATGCACATCACCAGGGAGTTCTTTACTATAATTTTGATAACAGACCTCAATACAGTGTGCCAGCCATTTGAACAGGATGGTTTGGTTACGGGGTGCCCTCTTTCCCAGGGGCGAATGAGCCTGAAGCTGAGAGGACTTTTCTACAGTCCTTAGTGCGATCGAGACAGAAACACAGAATTCTATGTACATCAAGTGTATTAGAAAAGCACTAGCAAACAGGCAAGAAGGAGGGGTGGAGGAACAATGGGGAGTAATCAAAACAGCCATCACAGAGGCAACATGCCTTTGTGTAAAGCAAATCAACAAAACACAACAAAGGAAAAAAAACGCTATGGTTGTCAAAAGAAGTGGCAGGGAAAGTTAAGGAGAAAAGGATAGCATTCAGGAACTATAAGGAAACACAGAAGGAGCAGGACAGAGAACTTTATCAGTTAAAGCAGAAAGAGGCTGGGAAGGCAGTCAGAATAGCAAAGGCCCAAACTGAGGAAAGGATAGCCAACTCTGTTAAGAAGGGGGATAAGACCTTTTATAGGTATAGTAGGGAGCAAAGAAAGACCAAAGGAGGGATATTGAGGCTTAATAAAGGGGAGGGAATGTGGGTAGAGGGTGAAAATGAAAAAGCAGGGATACTGAACGAATATTTTGGCTCAATATTCACAAATGAAGAGGAGGGGGAGGTACCTAAACCAAACAAGAGAAACACTCTGAAGATGGGGGTCGATACCAGTCCATTTACAGAAGAAAGGGTTCTGAAAGAACTAATAAAATTGAAGGTGGACAAAGCAATGGGGCCTGATGGGATTCTCCCAAGAATTCTAAAAGAACTAAGGGTAGAACTAGTGACACCGCTGACTACTCTCTTTAACAAATCATGGGAGGATGGGGTGGTACCTGAGGACTGGAGGAGGGCAGATGTGCTACCTCTTCACAAAAGTGGGAGCAGGACAGAGGCAGGAAACTACAGACCAGTTAGTTTGACCTCAGTGGTAGGGAAAATGATGGAATCACTTCTGAAGGAAAGAACTGTTGAGCACCTAGAGGCCAGTGGGGCACAGGACCCAAGGCAACATGGATTCACGATGGGAAGGTCGTGTCAGATGAATCTAAGAGATTTCTTTGACTGGGTGTCCAAAGTAGTAGACCAGGAAGGGGCTGTGGACATGGCCTACCTAGATTTTAGCAAGGCATTTGATACAGTCCCACACAAAAGATTAATACACAAGTTAGCCAGCTTTGGAGTGAGTCCCAAGGTGGTAGCCTGGATAAAAAATTGGCTAGACAACAGGATGCAAAGGGTAGCAGTAAATGGAGTCCACAGTGAAGACAGGAGGGTTACTAGCGGGGTACCGTAGAGTTCAGTACTGGGACCGGTCCTTTCTAACGTCTTTATAAGTGACATTGCAGAGGAACTGGAAGGAAAAGTATGTCTCTTTGCAGATGACACAAAGATCTGTAATAGGGTTGATACACAAGATAGAGTGGAAAGGATGAGAAGGGACTTGGCAAGGTTGGAGGAATGGTCAAATGTATGGCAGCTCACATTCAATGCAAAGAAGTGCAAGGTAATGCACCTGGGAAACAAAAACCCAGGGAAGAGTACACGATGGGGGATGAGATACTGACAACAGTAAAAATGGAAAGGGACCTGGGGGTAATTATATCAGATGACCTTAAGGTGGGCAAGCAATGTGAGAAGGCAGTAAGGAAGGCTGGGGGGATATTGGGATGCATAGGGAGAGGCACCAATAGTAGAAAACAGGAAGTTGTTATCCCTCTGTACAGACAGTTGGTGAGACCCCAGCTGGAGTACTGTGTGCAGTTCTGGAGACCCCATCTCCGCAAAGACACAGACAGAGTGGAGGCTGTCCAGAGGAGGGCAACCAAAATGGTGCAGGGTCTGCACCAGAAGACATATGAAGAAAGACTAAAGGAGCTTAATATGTATACCCTTGAGGAAAGGAGGAAGAGAGGACATGATAGAAACTTTTAAGTATCTCAAGGGAATCAACAAAGTCCAAGAGGGTAGCATCTTTCAGAAAGAGATGTGCAAGAACAAGGGCACAATTTGAACACAGGGAACAGCTCAGAGGTAATGTGAGGTAGTATTTTTCACAGAGAGGTTGTGGATGCATGGAACAGCCTCCCTAAGGAGGTCGTGAAGTCAAGAACAGTGGGGGAATTCAAGAATGCATGGGACAGACATAAGGCAGTCCTAGTGGGGGATAGGAGGAAGTAAGCTGTTGGTTAACTAGGATCTGCAGCTTATCTGTTAGGTAGGAAAATGGGCAGACTAGGTGGGCCAAGCGGTCCTTATCTGCCGTCAAATTCTGTTTCTATGTTTCTATGGAGCAAAGCCTCACTCTTGTTAGCATACTCAGGATAATACATGGGAAGGTGTATGGTCTGATTCAGTGTGAAGTCAGAGACTACTCTAGGTAGAAACCATGTATTGGTATGCAATGATACTCTGTTCCTGTGGAAAACCAG
This sequence comes from Neoceratodus forsteri, assembly GCA_016271365.2. NCBI lineage: Eukaryota > Metazoa > Chordata > Ceratodontiformes > Ceratodontidae > Neoceratodus > Neoceratodus forsteri. The sequence goes on along the minus strand of CM057453.1, from coordinate 147,587,638 downwards.
GTAGGCAGGCTCACACATGAGAACCTGAAGCTCGGAAATCTGAGCCGAAGTGATAATGACCAAAAACAGAGCCTTCTATGAGATGATGCACATTTCACAAGCTGCAGCAGGCTCAGATGGTACCAGAATCCATTCTGCAAGGATGAAATTAGGGTCCAAGGTGGAACCAGTTTATGAATCAGGGGATACATGTGCACAATACCCTTAAGGAACATACAGGACACTTCTAGATGTGTCACCGTGCATCCATCAGTAGGGACATGAAAGCCAAAATGGCAGCCACATGCACCTTAATGGATGAGCACTGGAGACCAGAGCCAGACAGGGACAGCAGGTAGGCCAGTACCATATTGATAGGACATGTAAATGAGTCCTCAGAATGGAAAGCACACCATATGTTGAAATGCTTCCATTTTAGTGAATAGGTGTGTCTAGCGGAAGGCTTTCTAGCTGTCAGCAAGATATCAGCCGCCTGGGGAGAAACCCTGAAATGAGCAATGGTTACATCCTTAGGAGTCATGCATGTAGATGTAGGGACCTGAGGTCCAGTGGGACCAGGGACCCCCTGTCCTGCGGTAGCAGACCCCAACCCAGAGGTAGTCGAACAGGAGGTTCTGCTGCCCAATGCTGTAGCAGGAGAAACCATATTTGGTGAGGCCAGAAGGCACCAGCATGAGGGTGGGCCACTCTGCACGCAGCTTCAGTAGACCCCTCTGAATGATAGGGATCAGAGGGAACACATGAAGGAACCCCCTTTCCAGGAAACGGACATCGCGTCTCACTAAAAAACTCAAGCTCTGGAGCGACTGAGCAAAAATGTGGCAGTTTTGCATTGTGTGGGGTTGCAAAATGTTCCAACTCTGGATGACCCCCACCTTGGAAGAGATTGTTTACCACAGAGGTCAGCGGTTCTCACTCATGTGCCTGTGACCGGGACCAGCTTAACCTGTCTGCTAAAACGTTTTGGACTCCTGGAAGAAATACAGCTGTTAAATGAAGGCCATGAGACAGTGCCCAATACTATACTCTCATTGCTTCCCTGCAGGGGTGTAGGAGTGAGTGCCCCCTTGCATGTTCATATACTGTCTCTCACTGATATTGTTAATCTTTATCTACAGGAGGCCTGGACTGAGGTGTTCTACAAAGGCCTGGTGACAAAGATGAACAGCCCTCCTCTCCAGATCACTGATGTGGAGCTCTGAGTCTAGGACTGTCCACAACCCCTGGGTCTGGAACTGACCCACGTGGGCACCCTGTCCTCACCATAGAAACATAGAAGTTGACGGCAGATAAGGACCGCAAGACCCATCTAGTCTGCCCATGTTTTCTACCTTATGAATGTGCCATCGGCCTTTGCTCTGTCAATGGCCTATCTATTCATACTCATCTGTATTGCTCCCTTATGCCTATCCCATGCCTGTCTGAAGCTCATATCCACCACTTCCTGAGGTAGGCCATTCCATGCATCCACCACCCTTTCTGTGAAAAAGAACTTCCTCACATTACCCCTTAATCGGCCTACCTCTGATCTCATGCTGTGTCCTCTTGTCCTGCTATTTTCTTGTATTGAAACATGTTACCAACATGAAGGCATCTGTTGTGTTGTGAGGATCTGCTCCACTGCTGGGAAGAAAAAAGGGATGCCCTGCAACAAGTGTAAGGGTTCCATCCACCACAGTGGTGACTTTCGCAGGGGACACATGATGAGAACCATCTGTTCCAACTCGTCCGTCAACTGATCCCACTGTACCCGAAGTATCTATTGTGAGATTGTCATAGGAGACTGAGCATTGTGCAGGCTGACATATAATGACTCCTGTGTACCAGATGGACTTAGGCCACCAGGACATCGGCCTGGTCTGCTGACAGAAATGCACTGTCTATAGCCGTGTCCAGTACTGCACCAGTGTACTGGAGGTGCTGGCAGAAATGCACTACCTATAGCTATGTCCAGTACTGCCCAAATGTACTGGGGGTGCTGGCAGAAATGCACTGCCTATAGCCGTGTCCAGTACTGCACCAATGTACTGGGGGTGCTGGCAGAAATGCACTGCCTATAGCCGTGTCCAGTACTACACCAATGTACTGGGGGTGCTGGCAGAAATGCACTGCCTATAGCCGTGTCCAGTACTGCACCAATGTACTGGGGGTGCTGGCAGAAATGCACTGCCTATAGCCGTGTCCAGTACTGCACCAATGTACTGGAGGTCCTGGCAGAAATGCACTGCCTATAGTCGTGTCCAGTACTGCACCAATGTACTGGAGATGCTGGCAGAAATGCACTGCCTATAGCCGTTGTCCAGTACTGCACCAATGTACTGAAGGTGCTGGCAGAAATGCACTGCCTATAGCCGTGTCCAGTACTGCACCAATGTACTGGAGGTGCTGGCAGAAATGCACTGCCTATAGCTGTTGTCCAGTACTGCACCAATGTACTGGAGGTGCTGGCAGAAATGCACTGCCTATAGCCGTGTCCAGTACTGCACCAATGTACTGGAGGTGCCGGCAGGGATTTCAGTACACTGATCGCAACATCCAGATCCTCAAAAAATTATTCTGTTCTGGATACTGTGAACTGAACCACATCCCTGGATGAGCCCTGCAGGAGCCAGCAGTCTAGACAGGGTAATGTATAAAGCCCTTCCTTCCAGAGAGTTGCTGCCACAAATGCGAAGCATTTCATGAATACTCACAGTGCCTTGGATAAGCCAAAGGGCAATACTCAGAATTGATAATGGCTGTCCTCCAGCATAAAGCAGAGGTACTGCCTGTGGCATTGTCAGATTCTGATATGAAGGTAAGTGTCCTTTATATTCAGAGCAGAGAGTCAATCCCCTTTTCACAGGAGGGGGATGAGAGGCTGAAGAGGCACTATTAGAAACATTTTGTATTCAAGCAATTTGTTCAAGCCTCTTAGGTCCAATACAGGACACAGGTCTTCTGTTGATTTGGGAAACAGAAAGCACCTTGCATTGAACCTCCCAGTTTCATTCCTTGGAAGGGACATGTTTGATTGCTTTCTTTAGAAGTATTCCTCTCTCAGAAGGTACAAGTGGCCTGAAGGGTAATAAGGAGGAGATGAAAGGTGCACTGGAGGTTTGGACAGCAACTCCAGAGCATGGCCCTTTTCTACTATTTCCAGGATGCACTCGACTGCGGTGCTCTATCTCCATTTTGGCAGGTGAAGGGAGATCCACTTCCCCACTTGCACCCCTGAAGACAGCAGTAGAGGAGGAGGAAGTGGGGAGTCAGAAGGTGCCAGGGGCAGTGGGATTGCCAGAACCTCTGGTCACCTTGGAATGGCCACCAGTGCTGGTGGGACGTGGAAGGGGACTGTGACCACGATACTGCTGATGGTAACCACGGCCACCAAGGTCTATAGGCCTACGAAAACCATTTTGACCCAACCTCTTGTAGTTTGCAGGGTCAAGGATTTTACAGACCTCAGAGTCACTTTGGATGACTGAAGGTCTTTGAGTGCATTATCCACATCTATTCCAAATAACTTAACGCTCCTATAACAGGCATTCAGTATGGCTGGCTTGCTGCACATCCGCTACAAAGCCAGCCACTTTGAACCAAGAATATCTTCTAAGGCAAATGCCAGAGGCAGCAGCCCTGGCAGTAGTATCAGACACATCGTACACTGACTACAAACGATGCTTACCAGTATCAACACCAGCTGAAGCGGCTTTAATATGCTGTGCCTTTGCAGGACTGTCAGGCAGTGTCTGAACAGTAGTCATCGCAGATTTCCACAGGCTATTCTGATACTTAATCATATAAGCCTGGTAATTCACAATTCTTAGCCCCAAGGTGACAGAGGCATAAGTTTGCTTGCCCATTACATCCAGTCTCCCAGATTCTTTGTCAGGAGGTAGAAACATATAATCTGTCAGCAGAAAAGGACATCCGGGCATAACCTAGTCTGCCCTTAAGTCCTATGTCTACTGTACCACCGTAGACCCTAAATGATCTACAACCTCATCACTCTAGGGGCCCTAGAGCAATCATGAACAGCCATGACAATCACAGAATCCATTTAAGGGGCTGGCTCGTTGGTGCAGCTGTAGCGCTACTGCTCGGACACCGGTGACCGGGGTTCTGAACTAAACTCTGGGTCGTCAACGGCCAGCCAGAGGGAGGAGGACTGAGTGTCCCATCAGAGGCTCTCCTCCTTTGGGAAGGGAGGGCAGCTGTCCCCGCTGCTATACTGCAACCTGGGTGTACACGGGGTGGCAGTGCCGACTGGGGACGCCAGGGGAAGGACAGACGTCTGCTGGGTCCAGTGCAGAGCCACGCCTCTGCGTGAGTGCATCTCTTGAACCCCTTCTGCACACTGACATCAGTAGGGCACCAGGAGAAAAACAGAAAAATGGCCCCTGCCAGCATACATGATGGAGTGCCCAGCACTGTCCCGGATCTTCCCCTGCCTGTCTTGTGGTGACAGCTTCCCAACAAATGATGAAGTTTGATGGGGGGGGGGCGGATGTTAGCCTGGGGGTCTGCCCTCCACCACGTAACTGCCTGGGGTGAAAGGCCAGAGCGCTGACGGCAGGTAAGGGAGGATACAACAGCCGACTGGATGCCTTGGTGACTCCCGAAGAAGTTGCGGGCAGGCGGCCGGGGGATAAACAACTAAAAAAAAAAAAAGAATCTGCTTCTGTATGGGCAGCATAGTAGGGCTTGAAAGATGGAACAGAGTACTGCTTGTCAGCCTTTCTAGGGATAGCAGGCAAAGTGCAAGGCCTGTGCCAGGAAGCAAAGGTAGCATCCTCCAATGCAGGGTATACAGGAGGCACTACATTAGTAGCTGCAACTGTAACTTCTAAGAACTCCATTACATTCCAATAACTGGAGTCTTCTTCTTCACCCTCAACCCCATCACATCTTGAATTTGCTTGAACAAAGCCTGAAATGAGGGCTCTTCGGCAGGGGGCCTGGGGTTATAAACCACAAGAATCTTCACTGCAAAAGGAGGTAAGGCTGGAAGGGAAACCTCCTTCATGAGGGTTCTCTTCCCCTCCTGCATCCTACAAACCTTCCTCCACATCCAGAAGGTCAGGACTGTATTCTACCTTGTCATCTCATTGAATGACAATGGGAGCAATCACTGGAGTTGGCAACAGAGGCAGTGACTGTAGTGGATGCCGGTCGTGCCAATGAGGTAAGCCCCGTCGACGGGACTATCAGTACCAATGCTGTCAGTGACAGGACACTGGCGAGTTAACATTTCTGAAAATGATGCCAGTGCAGCTTAGGAGTTGACTACGCCCAGCTGCAGGTTTGTGACTGCTGTTGTCACCAGGACACAACCCGTTGACAGAGGCAGCACACTGTCAGCACACTGTCAATAGTAAGTTCAAGTTTATTTGCAGGAAAACTCCATTGAGCACGCTCATTTACAAGGAGGTCCTGGCAGGACAACTTGGTACAAAGTACACACGATATTACAATATTACAATACAATATAGTACAATTGTGATACATCACGTTCGAACAGTGTTGAGACTGGTAAACAATGTACAGTAGGAGGGGAGTTATGGCTAAATTGCATACATTTCAGGAACTAAGCTAACAGGCAGGAAAGGAGAAAAGGGGTAAACATGAAAGAAGTTTACATTCAAGTGCTTTATGAGACTGTAACAGTTTCTCCACTAGGAGGGCTACTAGGTGCCTTGGCAGTGGCAAATTTCCATAAGCGCTTTGTTGGCCAGGGTTTTAAATACATTTAAGAGACCAGTTCGGGGAGTTTTAGTGTGGCTTGTAGTTTGTTCCAGGAGGATGGGACTACATAGCTACGTGCAGCTTTGCCATAAAGTGTGTGGAATTTGGATACTTTTAGTAGTATGAAAGCATTGTTTTCTAAGGGCATAGGAGCTATGATAACAATGAAAAAGGGAGGTGATGTAGAAAGGGACTTCGTTCTGAAATGTTTTAAGAGCCCAGATACTAATGTGTAGCGTCCTTCTTGCGGCCAGGGAAGCCCAGCCTACAGCTGCATATAGGGCACAATGGTGGGTTCTGTAGGGTGCGTTAGTGATAAAGTGGATCGCGTGGTGAAACAGGATATCAAGCTTACGAAGGTTGGTTAATGTGCTGCTATTATAAATGATATCCGCGTAGTCGAGTAAGGGAAGAAAGGTGGTTTGAGCCAGCCTTTTCCTAATATCTAAGGGAAAAAGGGATTCGCGTCTGTAGAAAAAACCCAGTCTTATTTTCGGTTTCCTAGTGAGGGATTTAATATGGTATACGAAGGATAACTTGCTATCTAACCATACCCCTAGGTATTTGAATTGATCAACTGACTCTAGTGAGTCTCCAAGTAAGGTTAGTATAGGCGCCGGTGTGGTCTGTCCACGTAGAGAAATTGGGGGATGCAGGGGTAAAAGGTACATCATTTTTGTTTTCTTGGTGTTTAATAATAGTTTTGATCTTAGCAGATTTCGCTTCAACTGACTAAAATCAGACTGCAGTTCTGTGATGACATCTCACAATGAGGGTTTGGATGTATAAAGGGTGGTATCATCTGTGAAAAAGTGGATTCTGGAGTTATGGATGTTGTCACTAAGGGATCTGATGTAAACTGTGAATAACAGGGATCCAAGAATGGATCCCTGGGGTACACCTCTCGTTATCGGTAGGGAAGAGGAAAGGAGTCCATTCGTTTTGATGCATTGGAGTCGACCAGTAAGATAGTTAATGAACCACTTTAGTGAGCAGTTATTCAGACCAAGGTCTCTGAGTGTGGCTAACAGAGTGTTATGATCGACCATGTCGAACGCCTTGCTTAGGTCTAGGAAGACGGCTCCAGAGAGTTTTTATTATCCAGGGCAGTGAACCAATCATTTGTCACTTTGGCGAGAGCTGACACCATACTGTGGTTTTGCTTGAAACTGGATTGGAGGGGGTAAAATAAATTAGATTTTTTACGTGGTCCTTCAGCTGATTATTGACTAACTTTTCTAGGAGCTTCGACAGGACGGGCAAGATGGAAATCGGTCTGTAATTATTAAGCTCACAGAGGTCTCCTGATTTAAACAAAGGCAGTATAAAGGCTGTTTTCCAGCAGAATAGGACTGTTCCAGATGTAACTGATAAGTTGAACATATGTGCTATAGGGTCAGTTGGAAAGTGGTACCCTAGCCTTAGGAAGAAAGACTCAATTCCGTCTGAGCCTGCACTTTTTTTCGTATCTAATTTTATTAATAGGTCCTTGACTTGCTTGAAAGTCACTGGTGAGAAACAGAAGGAGTCCTGAGACATCACCAGTAGAAAACAGGAAGTTATTATCCCTCTGTACAGACAGCTGGTCAGACCCCATCTGGAGTACTGCGTGCAGTTCTGGAGACCCAAACTCCGTAAAGACATAGACAGGATGGAAGTTGTCCAGAGGAGGGCAACTAAAATGGTGCAGGCTCTGCACCGGAAGACATATGAAGAGAGACTTAAGGAGCTTAATGTGTATAGCCTTGAGGAAAGGAGGGAGAGGGGGGACATGAGAGAAACTTTCAAGTACCTCAAGGGAATCAACGAAGTCCAAGAGGGTAGCATCTTTTAAAAGAGGTGTGCAAGAACAAGGGGCACAATTTGAAGATAGAGGGGCGGCTCAGAGGTAATTTAAGGAAGTAGTTTTTCACAGAGAGGTTGTGGATGCATGGAGCAGCCTTCGGAGGAGGTCGTGGAGTCAAAAACAGTGGTGTAATTCAAGCATGCATGGGACAGTCATAAGGCAATTCTAGGGGGTGGGGGTAGGAAGAAGTAGGTTGCTGGTTAACTAGGATCTGCAGCTTATCCATTAGGTAGGGAAATGGGCAGACTGGGTGGGCCAAGCGGTCCTTATCTGCCGCCAAATTCTATGTTTCTATGTTTCTATGAGACTGTAGGTCCAATCAGGCATCACTGGGTGGTGAGCAGTCAACAAGCCTGGCAGCTGGGAAGGAGTCAAACGCTAGGCCTGCTGTCACAAAGTGCTCATTTAGTTTTTCTAGAATGGTGCCCTGGTCGGAGATCGTGGTACCTTGTGTTATAATTCTGATGGGGATTGCAGGCGGGGTTCTCCATCCTTCCAACAGCTTTGCTGGTTTGCCAGATCTTGGCCGAGTTACCCGTGGCACCCTCAAGGGTTTCCATGTAATAGGTTGATTTGTCTGCTCTAACCAGCTTGGTGCAAGCATTTCTTGAGATTCTAAAGGCCGGCTAGTCTGGCAGAGCTTTAGACTGCCTCGTCTTGGCCCATAGCTTATCCCTTTGGGTCAGGGTTGCTTTCAGGTCAGATATAAACCAAGGATACGAGGCCTTTTTCACACTACATTTAACGAATGGGGCATGCTTATTTGCTAGGTTTGTTAGGTTAGTATTACGGATATTAACAGCCTCATCTAGTGAAGCAGCCAGGTAGAAGTCTTGCCAGTTTGTACCTCAGGTAACTAGTGCTAGGTAACTTTTAGGTTTGATTTATGGAAACTTCACTTTATGATGAACGTGGAGTGGGATGGTCATTTTTCTATGCTTCTTGTACAGATGACAATGTTGTGATCACTAAAATCACTGTGGAAGATGGCTGTATGCGCAATTTCATGTGGTCTGTTTGTAAGTATTAAATCTAATATGGAGCTGTTAGCACTATTTTTGGTGTTCAGTCTTGTAGGGTTTGAGATGAGTTGCGTGATTCCCAGCTCATCACACATGCCCTTTAGTGTATTTGCTCTAGGGGACAACCAGTCCATATTTAGGTTACCAAGACGTATGGATTCATTAGAGTTAGTTTCTATGATGTTTCTGTGGGTTGGCAGTAGTTCTACACCCTCCGCTAGCGGTCTGTAACAGCCAATGATGTTGATTGCTTCAGATGGGTGCAGGGAGAGTCTTATGGCAAGACATTTGAATTCCTTGGGTCTGGTAATAGCAAGGATTTTGGTGGCAATGAATCTGGAATTTACATAAATAATTAACCCCCCCCCCCTTGACTGCCTATCCAGTCTAAAGGTGTTATAGAGTGGCAGTGCTATTTGTTGGTCCGGAATTCTGCCCTTCAGCCAGGTTTCCGTCACTACTAAAACATCAGGGTTTGTGTGTGCAACCCAAACTTGTACTAAATCTGTTTTGTTCGTGAGACTGCAGATGCTGACAGCACCATTTTTAGGCTTGATGCTGATACAAAGTCTGTAGGGGAAGTGATACGGAGAAGTGGGGCCTGGGTTTATTTCTATGTTCCCTGAATGTAAGAGTAACAACGTTATGAGTTTTTTTTAACGAATACCACTTAAATATAAGCTCTTTCTTGGCAGGGGTATTGATAAGTGACATTACTTGTGAAGGCCGCTTGGGTACAGGGTATAGATGAAACTGGACTATCGCAGAGCTAATTGATATGGCGCTGATCATAGTTTTTTGAGGTAGTAGGAAGGTGTACGTGAGGGAAATAGAAAACGCATCCCAGCTGGGGTGGGGTTTGGGGATATGATAGGTATTGGGTCGTATCTGGGGGTGTATTGCATTTAACAGGGTCTCTGAGTACAACACCATGTTGTGATGCAGCATGAGCACAACTATTAATGGAACTAGCATGGTGATGGCCTGATGAATAACTTAGAGTAAACACACTAAGCTGGGGCTTTGAGGTAGTTTTTAAATGTTGTCAAGTAGAGACTGTGTGCTCAGTGTAGTAACGCTATCAATTTAATTTGATTTCAAATGTGAAATGACAAAAATCATCAAATATGACACTGAACAGTGATTGTATTGGCTAGTGCTCTTAGGTGCTTCTGAAGTCACAATGACTGTGGTAGGAATGAATGCTCCAAGGAGCAGCAGTAATAAGGTTAGCAGGCTCAATGGAATGTACCAGGTTGGGGGGGACAAGTGTACTACAGAAACCCGTTAATATTGAAATACTAGCAGGCTGCATGGCCTGGTGGAAGGTGCAGCAGACTCTGAAGAGGTGTGTGCGCCACATGCTAGGGTTCGTGTCCCACAGCATGGGGATGTGAGACAAAAGGGAGGGGGAGTATGTCCTTTTCAGGGTGTGAGGGGGAAGCTGGAGAAATAGAGTCAATTCAAATTCTGTTTAATACTAGGTGTAGGATGCGAATTCTATTTAAATCAGAGTGCTGGCTACAGAGGTACAAGAGGATTAGTCTACACAGGAAATTACCGAGAGGATGTTTAGCCTAGTGCCCATAGGTGTGGGTTCAAGTCCCAACAGCAGAGGTGGAGAGTTGAGAGAGTAGGTATGGCAATGCCAGAGCTAGGCCCCAACTTTGGTGTCTCAGCATCTCAGCGACGGTCAGGGGGATCTATAGTCAACACCTCCAAAGCGGATGATAACAAGGACTTGCCTTCCTTCAATGGAGACCTTGACCTCACTGATAGAATATGTTTATCCCTATACTTATGGTGACTGGAGGAGGTGAGTTTTAACGACAATTTCTCTTTCTCCTTTTGATTTCTCCATCATTCTAACCAACCTCGGCAGCAACAGTGCCGACAACCACCTGGGTGTTTCCTTTCCTGTAGTAAATGGTGTGAGGGTCAAGCTGGCTTGAAGCCCCATGCCCACTGCTTGTGTTTCCATGGCCTTGATGACGATTAAGTTTTCTAGTGCCTTCTTTCAGTGTCTCCTCGTGCCCTGGTTAAATCCTTTGCAGATCTTAAAGGCCCTCATGTTGTGGGAGACCAAAACAGTAGACACAACATGGTGTAAGCATCATCTTTGTAGATCTTGTTTCCACAGGTACAAAACCTAAATAAGGTTCTTTCAACCGGGGCATACGGGGACAATGTCAGTAAGTTGAAATTAGAAAATAGAAAAATATAGAAGACAACGACAGCGTTGTTTTTCTGCAAGTCTGACGAGCAATCGATGGTGGAAGAAAGAACTGAGAAGCAAAGGGGACACCCACATTTTGTAAGTGCCAATGTTGTAAGTCATCGTGGGCGGCCCCCAGCTAGCAAAAATTTCCCAGTAGTCCTGATGTCGAGGGTTTGCAGCATGTAGAAGAGCAGAGTAGGGATGATGCCATACTGTACCTAGTTCTGTCATATCAGGCCAACAATGGGGGGTGTAACAGTGGAATATTTCAAGTCGTGTGACCACAACACATTGTGGTTCAGCAAAGCTCTTGAAGCCCAGCAGTAAAGATCCTAGACACAAGTTCTGGAATTTAAAAGGTCAGAATTTAAGAGGACGGAGGAAGAGCTTAGGGAGAAGGAGTCGGGCCAATTGGAGAGGGTGGACAATGAATGGAACACTTTCAGGTGGGATCCAAGAGGTAGCTAAGGCGTACCTAAGACAGGCTGGGAAGGGGAAGAGGCACAAGAACCCTATTTGGTTTCAAGGGTGATGGGGGAAGCAGTCCAAGTCACAAAATTGGCCTTCAGAAAGTATAACGCCGATCAACTGGAGGCAAATAGGGAGCTCTACGTTAGCAAACTGAAAGAGGCTAATAATGCATGGAGGAAAGCTAAAGCGGCAGCAGAGCTCAGACTGGCAGACGGGGTGCAGTAAAATGATAAGGCCTGTTTTAGATACATCCGGGAGAAAAGAAAAAAAATGAGGGGGTCAAAAAGTTGAAGAAGGGGGTACATGAGTAGAGGAAGACAGCAAGGCCTTTGACTTAATGCCCCATAGATGTTGCTCCACAACAGAAAGCGACCTCCAGGAACTGTTGCCTCAGAGTAAAAGCAGTTTAAATTGCAGGCAGAGATAAACTCAGGCACTCACCTCTGAATTAGAGAACAGGCCACAAAGAGGTACAGATGAAGCTGCTTAATAGGGACGGCTCCGTTGCTTCTCTTTTGTCCCTATTAAGCGGCCGTCCCCTTTACCTGAAATTACCCGAAGTTTGTAGTCCAGCACATTACAAATAAAGTACACATCTTATGTTCAGCATGTCTTATATTCAGTGGCCCCCCAAAAACTCAGTGCTCAATTATGACCCCAAAGTGTTACGATTTCAAAATTTAATGTGCAGTAATAAACAGCAAAACTTTATTAAACTAAAAAAAAATAAACGGATAGCACTCAGCACTCAGATCAGTTTAGTTAAGTGTTCAGTAAAATCATTCCAGAGATGTATAAAAATCAGTCATTTGGTTCTGACGGGAATCAGAGCACATCTTACTTGTGACTGCTGTGTCTACTGTTTGTAGCAAGTTCCACTCATCAGCCTTACCATGATGCTGACACCATGCCATGAGGGAACGGAGATGCATCACTGCCTCCCTTGGTTGGAGCCGCAAGCTGGATCTCTTGCCTGGCTGCTTCGTTGTCGGTATCTTGTTCCTCCACGTGTGCCCTCTTAATACCAGAGCAGATCTCTTCATTAGTAAGTTCTCCATCGGTAGGTAGGGTAGCACCCATATCAACGAACTCCGCAAAGTCAACTGCCGACATGAATTCTGGCAGTACCACATCCTCCAAAGATGATGGTTGTTTTTGTCTGACGGTTCATCCATGTCAGCATCAATGCAGAAAGCTTTCTGGAAACAGTTCTGTATTGCAGCAGGTTTAACAGAGTTCCAAGCTTTAGCTATCATGTAAATTGCATCTAGGAGGGTAACAGCCTATGCAATCTCAGATGCTTGTGCGTCCCCCCCCAATGATTGCACCAACAATGCGTGTGGCCATCAATGACCAGTAATGTCCTTTTAAATTTCTAATCACCCCCATGTCCATTGGCTGTATAGACTGGTCATATTGGGTGGCTGGAAAGTGATTTTAATGTGAGGGTAGCGGCCAGTAATGTCTTGGGGATGGGCAGGGCAGTTGTCCAGCAACAATAAGATTTTGCACCTCCTTCTTTTCAACTGCTGCTCCCATGTGGCAAGCCATTCACCAAAGATCCAGCCTGTCATCCAGGCATTTGAGGAGGAGATGTAGATGACAGGCAGGGTTTTTAAATCCTTCGGCACACATCTCGTTTTTTTTGCTTTTGCCGATCCGGAAAAGGGGTCGTTTGAATGTGCCGTCCTAGCACACACCAACAAAGACACACGCTCTTTTGCTTTCTTTCCCCCTAACAAGCCATGCTGTTTGTGCTTGTGGCCACAATCTGGGTACCCTATGTAAAACAGCCCCATCTCATCTCTGTTGTAGACATCACCTGGTGGGTATTCCTGTAGCAGAGTTGGTAGCTCAGTTTCCACCCAGTCCCCTGCGGCACCACTATCGGCATCACCCTGTTCCTTTTTGCACACTATATTGTGCCTCTGCTTCCACTGAGGGAGCCAGCCATCAGAAGCAGCGAATGTGTCATGGTCTAACTGTGCAGCTAGCTCATTAACCTTTATTTTCATAAGTGGCCCGGAGATTCTAGCACCTCTGCTAACAGCATTATTAAACCAGGTCAAGAGGGCTTCCTCCACCTCAGAGTCCTTTCCATTCCTCTTCCTCTTTCTCTGAGGGTTGCTGTTCGAGACCCACTCAACCATGATTGCATCACGATTTGGCTGATACGGCCATCCTGGCTTTTTGATATTCCAAAGGCAGCAGCAACCTTTGATAAGGAGGTTTTGGGTCCTTGGAAAGCTTCAAGGACCTTTACATGCTCTGCCAGGGATAGCTCCTTACGTTTAGCCTCCATGTTCATGTCCTGCATGGAACAGCATTTTAATAACACTGCTCACAAGACCAGATTTTATTGAGAAACCACCCCCAAAACATCCCAATTAGCCGTCAGGTGCTCCCATTTAATATCACAGGGACTAATCAGTTGCCAGGGAAACGTCCCAATTAAGTGGACGTCCCTATTAACTGTGTCCTGATTAAGTGGCTTCATCTGTACTAGTGAAAAGCAGTCTCTTCATTCAGGTGCAGATACAGCAATAGTGCATTGTAGCCAGACCAGAGAACAAACCCAATGTTTCGCTCCTCTGGAGGTTTATCAAGGGATAGTGCCCCCTACCTATGGCCCACATTTACACTTCTAAAATGGTGTCACATGGTGCTTACACAATTAAAGTGGCAGTGCATACAGCAGGTACAAAATAAGACCCATAAACAAAACAAAACAAAAGCAATAAAAGTAAGGTAATTCCCAGAACTAAAGGCTACATACTGAACATCTTTGTTCTAATAATTGTTCTCTCTTGGTTAATTTATACACGGTCGGGGGAACCCATAAAATCCTTGCCCAAGGGCAGGATCCGAATTCTGTTTCAATTTCCACATAGATTGAATGGCAATCTATGAGGCTCTGTGGGGGGCATTTTCCTAGTGGTGCAAAACAAAATATAAAAAGATTACTATAAATATAGTTTTACCTCTTGTTTACATATAATCTCTTTCCAACTTCCTCCACTAAATTATACTTATCAGGCAGAACCACAACTACTCAGTACGAATGATTTATCATAATCCTTTTCTACATTTTGTTTTCAACACTAGTAAATTGTGTCCCCCACAGAACTTCTGATATTTGCCATTCAATTTCTTGAACAGAATTCGGATCCTGGCCCTTAGGCAAGGATTTTATGGGTTCCCCTGACTGTGTATGAACTAACCGGGAGGGAACAATTATTGGAACAAAGATGTTCACTATGTAGACTTTAGTTCCTTGAATTCTGAGAATTGCCTTGCATTATTGCTTTGTTGTTTATAACAATAATTTTTACCTGCTGTATACCACTGTAGCTTTTCATGTTTATTTAGAAGTGCAAATCGCTCAGTACTTTATAGGTAGAAGTCTCACTCCAGAGGAATTTGATCTCTGATCTTCTATCACCCTATCTGCACCTGAATGAACAGACTGCACTAGTACCTCTCTGTGACCTGTTCTGTAATTCAAGGTGAGTGCCCGAGATTCTCTCTGCCTGCTCCACAGATGTTTTGTGACGATGTTGGGTGACTTGGTGGCAGAGGGCAGACATAACAAGGTGGGTGGGTAGAAAACTGGTTAGGGGGAAGAAGCAAAAGGGCAGTGTTAAATGAAAGGCACTCAGAGGATAGTAAGGTGACCTGTGGGGTGCCTCAGGAGTCCATCCCGGGTTCTGTGCTCTTCTATCCAATCATATGTGACACTGGAGAAGGGGTCCAGGGCAAAATCTGTCTCTTTTCAGATAACACTACGATACATGACAAGATGGACAGTGAGGAAGGGGTTGGGGACACGAAAGAGGAACTAGAGAAATTGAAAAATACAGATTTAATGCCAGAAAGTGCAAGGTCATACACATGGAGAACAAGAATCCAAAAACACAGTATTGGGTGGTGGGGGGAAGGGAGTTAGGTTAGAGTACACCTCAGAGGATGGAACCCAGAGGTTACCGTAAGTGACAGCTTGAAAAAAAAAGTAATGCCTAGTGAAATAAGGAATGTGGGAAAGTCAGTAGGATGCTACGGGTGCACAGCCAGGGCATTTCCTAGCAGAAGGAAGGAAGTGATCCTGGCACTCTGTAGGTCCTTGGTGAGGTCGCACCTAGAGTAATATAATGTATGAGAAGCCCTTATTATACACTGAACTCACACTACTTACAGTGTTGTTATGGTATCGTTGTGACATCAAGAGGTTGTTACCCCCTCTTGACTATGTCATGATACCATAACAATGGAACAGATCTGTGCATGCATGGCTTTGAACTAGCAGCTCACAACGAATGACTGTAGCAGTGAGTGCTGGCCCTAACGGACAGCGGGTCTAAGGGGGGAAAAGAAAAAATAAGGACACAGTTCCTCTAACTTTTTTCCCATACACTATAAATTATAATGGATGATCTTCGGTTAACAACCTCGCTGAAATCTCTTCTTGTGGTTGCCAGGACAAAAGTAAACTTCTCGAGCTGTGCTCTTGAGGTTTACAATAATGTCCTGGCAACCTGTCTAAGAGATTACAGCATGATTATTAACCGAAGACCATCCATTATCCTCTATGTGTGTAGTTCTGGAACCATCACCCTACAAAGAACATGGACTGCTCAGAATCGGTCCACAGGATGGAAACCAAAATGATACCTGGGTAGCAGAGGAAGACCAATGAGCAAAGACTGACTGACCTGAATATGTACTCCCTGGAGGCCAGAAGGGCAAGGGGGGGATGTGATTGAAACTTTCAGCTATGTGAAGGAAATAAACAGGGTGGGCTGCAAGCTACTGTTCAGGCATTCTGAGGGGTCTGTGACAAGAGGACATCATTATAAGCCGCTGGGGGAAATTTCAGAAGGTATGTGAGGGCCAGCCCGTCGGCACAGCGGTTGGATTTCCACTTGCAACGCCGCGACCTGGGTTCAGGAAGGACCCTGGTCATCAGAGGACTGGCTGGGGAGGAGTATGGAGCCGCCCTAGGACTGCTCTCCTTCTCCGGGAGGGTGGAGTGAATGTCGGTGCTAGACGGATCCCTGGCAGAGGCCAGGGTTCCGCAGCGACCAGCATTTGAAAGCTCTCAGAGGGCGGGATGGACACAGGACATCATTGCACATCCCCGCCCCCAAGAAACACAGAAAAATACTTGCTGCCGACTGCCCTTGATGAAGCCCACCACGGCTTCAATTAGCCGTCTCTAGACCAGCCCTCCGACCTAGTCCTTGTCGTTGCGGCACTGTTATGGGTCAGTGCCACAAACCCCGCCCTGGGGGGCAAGCCAGGGGGTATCGGAGGGTCGTGGTTCCAAGAGAGAAGGTGGAAGCTGAGGTCCGTGACTGGGCTGATGTGCTGGGCAGACAGCAGTGGGGGGAGGAAAAATAGTAAATAAAAAAAAAAGGGGATGTGAGGAAATACTTCTTCACAGAGAGGGTGACAGACAGGTGGAACTGTCTACCTGGTAGGTGGTTAACCTAGAGATGGTTACACATTTCAAGAAAGGGTGGGACAGATGGGGGAAGAGAGGTCGAGTGGGGGCCACTAGTCTAACAAAGCAGAGCTACAAGTTGGGAGCAGTGCAGAGACCCTACCAATGCTAGACTGGTGGGTACTATGATATGGCTCTGACAGACTTAAAGGACAGAGGGTCTTTTTCTGCTGTTAAAATTCTGTATCCATGTTTCTGTAACGGACAAATATCCAGTTTTTATATGAATTCTATAGTAATGAAGAACAGAATATCTGGAATTTCAAATGTTTGGGGTACACTGTGTAACAAACTTCTGCTGATATACAGCCAACTGGGATTTTTTTTTTACGCTGGGGACCAAAGCTGTTGTTTAAGTAACAAAGGAGAATGGTAGACAGCACATATAATCAAATGCAGCATTTGTTGAAACAGCGGTTCTACAGTTAAGAACTTTATATCTTTCAAACACTATTTTCTAGACAGACAAAAAAAAAAAAAAATCACAGGAAGACAGCAAAGAGAAAAATCTATTTTTGCTTACCTGCTGGCACTCCGTAGTGTGCCTTCTTTATTCTGATCATTGGCCTTGCTCACCTTTTCTAAGGAAGAAAAGAAAGACATTTTCTAGTGCTGGCAAGCCAAAAACAAAACCTAGATTTACTGTAATTTGGTCAATTGCCCACAACCTTGGTGTAAATTAGACCGATCAAGAAATGCTTTCCTGGTAGTATATTTAAGTTGACAATCAGATGTTTCTTGGTACAGCATTAGCCACTGCTACGCAGTTTAAGTCACAAACTGTAGTGAGAAAGAAATAATGTGACGCAGTAGGTCACTACAATTCTCTTTCTGGTAGTATTTTTGAAATTCGTCCATCTAACAAGGAGCAAATGAGGAACCTTTGAAATATATTTCGCTATTCTTTCACACAGGTCCTACTGTATGGAAGATCTGAGTACGCTGGGCGTCACTTAGAGACATGTGAACTTGTAGTCCAGGGGCCTATATTCATACTAATTGGAGCACGTTATCTTCAATCAAAATACGAGTCTTTCTCTCAGGAAGGTTTTGTTAACACCACATTAATGGAAACAGTCAGGCTGCAATTACATGGCATTTCACAATAATCTAGGTAGATTTCTGCAATCTATTCTTGTTAATTGGTATGCTTTGGCACTACAGTGCCACAGTTCCTGAGATGATAACCAGGTACACAGATGGTTTTGTAAGTTGCTTGTTTACAGGGAGCTTTGTTTATGCAGTGGACTTGGGTATAATGTTGAGTGCATGTAAGATTGTACAGACTATAAAAATGTTTCTTAAAACGTTACTTAAACAGGATTTAAGGACTGCTTTAACACAGCACTATCCTGAGCAAATTCACCAGCACCATTGCAGCACCAATAAAAGGCATCTTGAGATACTTGTGTCCACGACTGGAAAAGAAAATTGGCAAAAGGACAATATATATATATATATATATATATATATATATATATATATATATATATATATATATATATTTTATAATTTCTTGTTTATGACCTGTTTTGCTGGTGCTGCCTTTCTCCCTGACAGGCCCAGCCCTATCCCTCCACCTCTCAGGTGCTTACCCCCTTTGAGCCCCCATAGCCTACCCCAGGTGGCGGGGCCTGGCCACGGGCAGGAAATATTACCTGCCCCCTCCTGAGTGCAGGAAGGAAATGCATCTAGAAGAGGGGTGGCCAGTAGTGACCGGCGGAGCTGGAGCGTACTGGGATCATCCTGCACGTGCCAAGGATTTCCCTTGCGTTTCCTACGACACTCTGGGATAAAGATGGGCAAAGTGCTCCCAGCACCCATGTACAATGCATGCTGTGCAGAGCTCAGCCGAAAATCCTCCCTCCCAGCAGTACCTCAACTGCACTGCCACCTGTTGTCACACCGGTGGCTGCAGAGCAGTGGAGGCAACAGAAATCCCACCCAGGAGGACAGCCTCCTCTGGGATGCTCAGCCCTCCTCCCCACCGCAGGTCCTCAATGACCCAGGCTTGCTCATGAACTGGGGTTGCTAGCATCCCAAGCAGTAGCGTTACCACTGTGCTGAAGGGCTGGCATA
This sequence comes from Neoceratodus forsteri, assembly GCA_016271365.2. Lineage (NCBI taxonomy): Eukaryota > Metazoa > Chordata > Ceratodontiformes > Ceratodontidae > Neoceratodus > Neoceratodus forsteri. Next base: position 147,568,775 of record CM057453.1, on the reverse strand, counting down.
ATTCATAAAAGTTGACAGTTTTGATTACTGGCCCAGTACGAGCTATGTCTTAGGTTTTTTTTTGTTGAATTTTTGTGGCTGGGTAAATCCAAAAATGACTATCAGAACTTGTGCATGCTTGCCTTAACTCAGGTTCTATTACCATTTTTTCCACATTGCTGGTAACTCAGGTTAAGGAAACCATATCTATCTGCAACAGTATTCTAGATGACCCCTCTAGAAGGATTAGAACACAGTTTTAAAACATTGTTCGTAGCATGGTTTCAACATGCTACAATCTGATCGCAAGCATGTTAAGCCTCTTTAACAGAGTTAAAATGGTTTAAAAGCCACACTGTTTACATGGCCTAATGATGTGGACACGTAAGCAATAGTTCTGGACAGGAAATACGGTAACATAGAATTGTCTTTGAGGATATCTCCTCCATATAGCCACACTCAATGCACTGTAAGCTGGTGGCATCAGGACCTTGTGGGAGACTGTTTTCTACTGCCATAAGGTGATACCAACCTTCAGAACTGCTGTCAACCATTTCTTCTAGGCATTGTATGCTGTCAAGTCCACTGTCACTCCATAAGGTGCTGCTTTTTCATAAGCATTACTGTAATCAAACCTACGACATTCAGCACTGCCCAATTTGCCTAGGGATCAAATGAGACAAAGGACACAGGAAGAAGACAAAACAGTTGTTTCTCCAAAAGAATTTGGAGAAGGACCATGAAGCCACAGGTAAAACACCTGCTTCTCAGTCAACTTCAGGTAAGAAGTCACCACTGAAGACATCACTGATGCTGACAACTGAGCCATCAATGGAGTCATGGCAACAAGCCTCCAGGAAAGGCAATGATGCAACCATATGGTCTGGCACTAGGCTGTGGCTGACATCAGCAGAATGACACTGCTATTTGTTGAGACTTGCTACGTATGTGGTGTTGACTCCTGGTTCAGTCACTGAATGATTCGAACCCAGGTTAGCTAGGTGCTTATCACTGTCAATGGTGCAGAGGCAGTCTGTAAATTAAATAACGCTACAGAATTAATCACTGCTGAATCACTGTCCAACACCACCAACACCGGTGTTAACAACCATGGCTGAGCCCATTGGCATGGTTAAGGCTGCTGTTAGTCACAAGTATTCTGAGTTGACAGACTATTTCCAGTGACTGTACCTGGTCTGTCTATGATGCCACAGCCCATGGCACTGACAGGACTTGTTCTGCTTCCAGCCCCAGAAGCAGTTCAGGCTTCCTTTCAGGAACCCCCTCTGCCTCTCCCAGATGAGAGAAGGAGTATAACCCTGAATTCAAGAATGACTATTTTGGAGAGGAAGAAGAGGAGTTTCAAATCAGACACTCTTCAGGGCCCACTGTTTCCTCTGATAATACAAATGAAGTGTATTATACACCTAGGTCTCCTCCTAAGAATGCTTCCTTTCAGCCATGATAAGGTTGGTACAGAAGAATTTACAGTTCTCCATGGAGGAGGAGGAGGAAGATTCTTCTAAACAGAATCTGTGTGACATTTATGTGATCCCACCTGCCTCTTTAGTGAGGATTCCTTCTGTTTTTCTGGTACTGGAAGATGCCACTATAGCGCATACGCCTATTACTTTGACAGCCATACCCTGGAAGGATGACAAATAGTATCTGGCTCCTAGGGACAAGAAGCTTTATTTGACCAAGCCCTAAACAGGCTCTGTGGTACCCATGGCAGCTTATCATGATGGGTTTAAAATACCTCAACAAATGAGCACTAGACCCACCCCCCAGACACAGATTCCAGAGAGCTATGATATCATGAGGAAGAGGACTTTTGCTCTGGCCACACATGGTCTCTGAACTGCAAATGACATGCACACCTGGTGAAATATCAGAACTGCCTGTGGAAATCTATGTTCAAAATTGTAGACAGCCTGCAAGAAGGCTCCGACGAAACTAAGGCTAAACAGTATATAGCCCAGGGTCTATAAGCTGACAGGCATTTACTGTGCTTGGCCTACGACACCCCTGGTGGCTCGGCAGAGCAGCTGTTTCTAGAATGTGCATGCACTGACATTCCTGACTCAGATATGCTGGTTTTAATCCTGATGTGCAGCAATCTTTAAGTAAGTGGAAGGCATCCTATCACACTTTATGGTCTATCACACCCCTCAGTCTCCAACAGCACAGAGGCAGGGGTGGGTCTCCTTTCACAGGGGTTTCCATTCCTTCTATTCCACCACAGTGGGGGCTGGGGTCACCAGCTAAGTTGGTGCAGTACACGAGTACCTCTTACAAGGCCCCAACGGATTGAGGCAGAAGTAGTCAACAGCAGGATACCCCTCCACTTCCACCTGACTTAGTACCTCCCACACCTGCTCAACAACCAGGGAATCAAGGTAGGGGGCAGAATCTCAATGATCCTGCCCCAGTGGTGGAACATCACTTAAAACAAATGGGTCCTGGAAATAATCCATTCGGGTTATGCATTGTAGCTCCTCTCTCATCTCTTGAAGATACCCCCAGACCTTGTCACTATCAGCAGAAACACTTAACCATCCTTTGGGAGGACAATAAGGCTCTGCTGGACAAGAGGACAATCTAGACAGTGCTCTTTCTGGAACAGAATCCAGGCTTCTACTCTAGGTACTTCCTTGTGCCAAAAGATGGGATGGTTTCATCCCATCATGCTGAATGAACATACTGCTTACAAAATGTTTCACATGCTTTCCCTGGGGTCACTTCTTCCCCTGCTTTCACAGGGAGATTGATGTGCACACTGGAAATGAGGATGATTATGTGCACAAAATAATCCAGGACACTATAGACAGAAAAGACAGCACTTGCAGTTCTGTCTATAGGGTTGCCGTTTTCAGTTCTTAGTGCTGCCCCTTGTCTTATCCTCAGTGCTGCATATATTTACCAAATGCTTTGCAGAAGTAGCTTCATCTGGAGAAGCCGTATGCATTCTCCTATCTGGACAATTTGCTCCTGAAAGGGTCCTCTGCAGACCTGACAATTCACTTAGTGAACAGGACAAGGCAGTTTCTGGACCAGTTGAGTGTCCTGGTTAATGTACTGAAGTCTATTCTTACCCCTTGCCAGAGGTTACAGTAATTGACGTGTCTCAGGCAACAGCTTTCCTGCCAAAGGATCAGGCAGTTGCACTGACAGCTTAGACAAATTTGCCAGATGCAACACGGTCATTGCCAGAACCATGCTCCGATTGTTGGGTCTCATGGCAACATCTATATTCCTGGTTCCTTTGGCACATCTGCATATGCAGATTCCTAAATGGATCCCACAGTATCAGTGGTCTCAAGCACACCAGTCTCTCGAGCACCACATCAGGGTCTTGCAGTGTCCCCTGAGATTTTGACTACCTTGCTGGTACTGCTAAAACATCTGCCAGGCACATCTATTTGCTAAAGTGGAAGTGCTTTAGCATCTGGTACCCGCCCCAATCTATGGTTCATGCCAAGTGCCCCATTTGGAGAACCTGCTCCATCTGGCCCAGTTCAGGCTTCAGTACTCCTCTGTGAAAGTGCAAATGTCAGCCATTATTGAGATTTCTCACAGGTTTGTGATTGGTAACATAGAAACAAACACAGAAACTAGAATTTGTCAGCAGAAAAGGAATGGCAGACCCATCTAGACACTGTAGCAGTGAGTGAGACTTGGTGGAATGAGCACCACACCTGGGAGACGGTGATTCCAGGGTATCGTTTGTTTAGGAAGGATCAGGAGGGAAAGGGGGGGAGGGTGGCATTATATGTCAGGGAAGGGACTGAGGCCATGGACGGTCAGGATGAGGAGGGGGAAACAGAGATAATGTGGGTCAACCTAGACAGGGGACGGGGGAGAACCTGCGCATTGGGGTAGTCTATAGGCCTGCTATGCAGGGGGAGGAAGGGGACTGACACGTTGTGGAATCCGTAGCGAGGATGGCACGGAAAGGGGAAATTGTGCTAGTGAGGACTTAAACCTTCCAGACGTCAACTGGGAGGCCCAGACAGCAATCTCCGCAAGGAGCAGGGGAATCTTAGAGGCTTTTCAGGGCATATTCCGGCAGCAAAGGGTCAGTGAGCCCACTAGGGGTATAAACCTGTTGGATGTGGTCCTCACAAATGGGGACAGTGCGGAGGAGGTGGAGGTGAGGGAAGAGCTTGGCATCAGTGACCACAGGGCTGTCAGGTTCAGGGTGAGAGCGGGCAGGGTGAGGGTTAGGACGGAAACCAAGGTAATGGACTTCAGGAAGGCTGACTTTCATGGAATGAGGAAGGTAGTTAGGGAAGAAATGTTAAGGATAGGGGATGTGCAGGGGGTGGAGGAATTATGGGCAGCCATCAAGAGAGGGGTATTTAAAGCCATGGACTCATGTATAAGAAGGGTAAGAAAGAACAGAAGACAGAAAAGACCTCTATGGTTCACTAGCGAGGTGGTGTTAGGGGTCAAGGTGAAGACTAGAGCATTCAAGAGGTACAGGAGGACACAAAAGGATGAGGACACGGAAACCTACAGGGAAAAAAGAAAGGAGGCAGGGCAAAAGATAAGGAGGGCTAAGGAGGCCACTGAGGAAAGGATAGTGAAGCAGGCAAGGACGGCGGACAAAACCTTCTTTAGGTACGTTGGAGAAAGGAGGAAGGCACAGCATGGGATTGGGAGGATAAGGGGGGAAGTGGAACATTACTGGAAGGGGATTTCGAAAAAGCAGAGGAATTAAATAGCTATTTCACCTCAATCTTCATGGAGGAAAGAGAGGGCAGGGGACCAGGACGGGCTGGGGAGGGTGACAGCCACAGGCAGGTGGGTGTGGCAGAATTCGCAGCTGAGGGAGTAAGGGAAAAGCTGGCTAGACTTAGGGTGAACAAGGCAATGGGGCCCGATGGAATACATCCAAGGCTTCTCAAGGAGGTGAAGGATGAACTGGCTCCACATCTGGTGAGGCTGTTTAACTTGTCCTTGGTCACGGGGTGGTGCCAACGGACTGGAAGAGGGCAGAGGTGGTCGCACTACATAAGGGGGAGGCGGAAGGACAAGGTCAAAAACTACCATCCCATTAGCCTTTGGTGGTGGAGAAGGTAATGGAAACACTACTTAAGATCAGGTTGATAGAATACTTGGAGATACTACTTAAGATCAGGTTGATAGAATACTTGGAGATGAATGGCATGCAGGATGACAGGCAGCATGACTTCACCAAGGGAAGGTCCTGTCAGACTAACCTGATACAGTTTTTCGATGGGGTGACACAGATAGTGAACCAGTGAGGAACAGTGGACATGGCCTATCTGGATTTCAATAAGGCCTTCAACACCGTTCCGCATGATGGAATGGCGCATAAGCTGGACAGAAAAGGGGTGGACCTCAGGATCACCAGGTGGTGGAAAACTGGTAGAAGGGAAGGAGTCAGACGGTGGTGGTAAATGGGACACATTCCAGGGAGCGGGCAGTGACCAGTGGGGTGCCACAGGGGTCAGTGCTAGGACCAATACTTTTTAACATCTATGTTAGTGATCTAGCAGAGGGTCTGGAGGGATGGGTGTGCCTGTTCGCAGACGATACAAAGGTCTGCAATAGGGTGGATTCACCTAGTGGGGTGCAAGCCATGAGGCAGGACCTGGAGAGGTTGGAGAGGTGGTCTGACACCTGGAAATTGAAGTTTAATGCACAAAAGTGCTCGCTGATGCATCTGGGGAGGAGGAGGAATAGGAGGGGAACTTACTCCCTTGGGGAGGTGGTGATTAAGGAGAAGGAAACGGAAAGGGACCTGGGGATTATGGTATCGTGTGACCTCAAGGTGGGCAGCCAGTGTAGCAGGGCAGTGGGAAAGGCAAATGTAATGTTGGCCTGCATTGCGAGGGGTTTTAATAGCAGGAAGAGGGAGGTGCTAATGCCGTTATACAGAACCATGATCAGGCCGCATCTGGAGTATAGGGTGCATTTCTGGAGGCCTCACCTACGAAGAGATGTTGAGTTGATGGAAAGGGTACAGAGAAGGGCAACCAAAATGGTACGAGGGATGCAGGATGTACCCTATGAGAGAAGATTGAGAGGGCTGAATTTGTACCCTCTGGAGACTAGGAGGGAGAGGGCGGACATGATTGAGACCTTTAAGTATCTGACTAGAATAAATAAGGTGGAGGGTGATAGCTTGTTCAAATTGAAGAAGGGAGCGAGGGGACATAGCCTTAAACTGGAAGGTGGGCAATATAGAGGTAATGTCAGGGGGCAGTTTTTCACGGAGAGGGTGATGGAGGTCTGGAACAAGCTGCCGGAGGAGGTAGTGGCTGCTGAAATGGTGGCGGGATAGATTTAAGGGGTTGGGAAAAGAGGGTGGAAGCATAACAGAAGGGGGGAAGTAGGGTGTTGGGCAGACTAGATGGGCCATGGGGCCTTTCTCTTCCGTCACATATCTGTGTATCTGTGTATCTAGTCTGCCCCTATTTTTCTCTGCCTATTACTATACCACAGACCTTCTTTGGTTGCCGGTATCCCTCCCTCCCTTGCCCATGTGTCTGTCTCATGCATGCTTGAAGCTCCCCACTGTCTTCACTTCCACCATCTCTTCCAGGCATCCACCACCCTTTCTGTGAAGAAGTGTTTCCTCACATCCCTCTTACACTTCCCCCCTTCAAGCTTCATTGCATGCCCCCGTGTTCTGGTGCTCCTCCTCTTCTGAAACAGACTCCCCTCCTGCACCTTGTTCACCCCCATGAGGTACTTCTAGGTCTCAGTCATGTCTCCTCTCGCTGTCCTCTCCTCCAGGGAGTACATGTTGAGGTTCCACAGCCATTCCTCATGTGGCTTCTCATACAACCCCCACATCATTTTGGTAGCCTTCTCTGTCAATGCCCTTGCGGAGGTGCAGCAGCCTCCACAACTGGACACAGTACTCTGGATGGGGTCTCACTGGCAACACCACCTCCCTTCTCCTGCTGGAAATCCCCTTTCCTATGCGCCCCAGCCTTGCTTACTGTCTTGTTGCACTGCCCTGCCATGTTGAGATCCTCAGATATGATTACCCAAAGTCCTCTCTCCTGTCTGGTGACTGTAAGTACACGCCCCATCTTAACACAGCCCCAGGTGCTTATTTATTATTTATTTATTTATTTTTATTCAGTGGATTTGACAAATACATGGTTTACAATAATTTTAGATTATTATTAATACAGTAGTTATTCTCCTTGGTATGATACTTCTTTGACAATAAAGTAATTTTACTTTAACCTATGTCAGTGTTTTTCTTTCTACAATGACTGAAATGATTGAATTTGTAAATATTCTACCCCAGATATACTCAAAATAGTTCGAATTACTCCATAAACTAAGATACATATGTATCAACCAGAAGTGAAGGTTGCAGTCCAGGACCGTTACAGGACTCCCATTCTCTCTTAGTATTAGTGGAGTAATTGTGGTGTGGAGAGGCTCAGGGGACAAAGTCTGGGTCCTGCCTGGACAAATTTATTACCCAGGGTCTCCACAATGTCTCAAACACCTGGTATTTATTGTAGAGTTTGGCTGTAAGGGATTCCATGTAATAAATATCTGAGACCACCCCCCTCCAATCTCCCAGCGAAGGAATAACTATAGATCTCCATCGTCTGGTAATAGCCTTCTTTGCAGCTAAAATACAGATAGATAATAGGGTACGCTGCCAAGAGGGTCTGTGAGGAGGAAATACAGATAAAAAGATCAGTTTGGCCGTAAATTCGACCGACTCTCCTAAGCAATCTGAAACTTCCTGTTGTAGTATACACCAATATGGAGTTAAATGAGGACATGTCCAAAATATGTGGCTCTGGTCTGCATATAGACATGTACAGTTCCTCCAGCATCTGCCATAATTGGCCGGTAAATATTTCGCTAGAACTGCTGGTGAACGAAAAAAACGTCTGCGGCATTTCCAGGCAAATTCACGCCATTTAATGAAATGAGTTACTTTACATGCCAAAGGAGATGACCGCAACCAATCCTGCTCAGATATGTCTGCAGTTAGATCTCTGCACCAGCTATTCAAAATTGTAAGCGAGGAATCGCCCATCCCTTCTCTAAGAATTTTATAGATATGTCCCACTTGGTGTCCCCACAAATGTCCATTTATGTGTTCCTCTAGATATTTCCATGCCATAGGAATGGGGTCAGGTAATTTTGAGGTCACCTGTCTCTGTCGCAGAATATAATTTTTAACCTGGGTATATCTGTAAATATCAGTATCCGCCAAACCATAGGTTGCTTTTAGGGTTTTTTTTTTTTTTTAAATCATTGAATAATTTTTTAGTATTATTATTTATTCAACAACACAAAGTCGAAACCTCCATATATATAAACATAGGGTATACACTCTTAATGCTCACAGATAACCTCTTTAAACTTGAGGCTCCCAGCAATACAGATCTCTCCCTTACCATATCGGAAGTAACGTGTCACAAACAACTGTACCCTACTCCTCAGAAAGTGTGCTGCAAACAATTCTGACAATCAGTCTTATCTATATAAATTTAGCTAGATTAAACTAGATTAGATATAAAAGAGACCAAACATGTTACCTAGCTACATGAAGCTTTTCAATAGTCTTATATGTTGCCCTTATAGAACTATAATGAAAGTTAAAGAGAGTAACAGAGTGTCAACAGGAGAAAAGTTATAGTTAAGAATAAGAAGAAGTAACTGCCTCTCAGCTGTTCAAAACTGACCCCCAGGGTATTCCCCATTATAAGTTGTGCTATCTGTAAATGCTTTACTGTTCAGGGGGTTTGCACAGGGAGTTGCACAGTGGAGGAAGGGGAACCTTACATAATGCGGAATTCAAATAAGCTCCCCATTTTTGGTAATAGCTGGAAAGCTGCACTCGATTGGCAAAAGTAAGTCTTTCGAAAATAGCTAGCCTTGCAACAGCAGAGTGCCATAGGGTAATAGCAGGGGGTAGTGCCTGTCTCCAGGACCTAAGTAAAAGCCTTTTTGCCTCTAGAAGAACCACTAATAGCCACTCCCTATGAGGTTTCGATAAAGGGCCCAGTGGGGTAGGGTCTCCTAATAAAAGTAAAGGGTTAGAAATATCAATAGGTACTCCCAGCACTCCAGAGCAATCCATTGCTATGGCATTCCAAAAGGGGTTAAGGCCTCACATTCCCATAAGATATGCAGTAAATTTGCCGGTTCGTGCTTGCATCTCCAACATTTTGCATGAGGAAGAATGCCCCTCGAGTGGAGAGCTGCTGGTGTGCGGTACCACCTGAGGAGAATCTTAAGTTGTATCAACTGACTCCTTGCATCCTGACACACAGAGTGAGTTACGTGAAGGCAGCGGGACCATGTGTCTATGGCAACAGAGGTTTGAAAATCTGCACCCCATCTGTCCCTGCAGGCTGTAGTGTAGTCCGGCTGTGCTTCTCGCCATGTGCTATAGAAGCGTCCAACCAGATCCCATTGGGAAGCTTTGAGGTGGAAGGAGGAAATCCAGTTCCATTTAGGGTCAGCTACAAGGGTGCTTTTAATTTTCTGAACCGCATTGCGAAGCTGCAGGTATCTCCAAAAATCCCTAGCGTGCAGGGAGTATCGGGCCTTAAGCTGTGCAAAAGACATCATTGTACAGGAGCTGGGCATATATATGTCTTGTACACAATGCATACCCTTGTTCTTGTCCAGTGGTTTATTATCCACTGTGAGAAGAGGATTGTGCCACAGAGCCATATAGCGAAGTGGAATAACACTGCATACTTTGGAGTCTTGGAAGCTGCCATGAGTCTGGACTAAGCCTTCCTACTCTCAACCATCACTGGGGTAATCAGGCTGGAGTTTGCGGGAGCCTTGGATAAGAGTAAGCCCAAGGGGATATTCTGCATCAGCTGGGACTCCAGCTGTACCCACTGAGTAGGAGGGGATGAGGAGGGGACAAACCATATAGTGGCCTGTACCGCTATGTAAGCCCAATGGTAACCCTGCAGCCATGGAAGTCCCATGCCCCCTGTGGTCCAGTGTGCCTTCAGTTTACCCCGGCTCCACCTAGGGGTCTTGCCCTCCCATAGAAAAAAAGCAATCAGTCTATCTAAAGGGCTAAACACTTTGCCCGATAGAGCTATAGGAAGATTATTAAGGAGGTAAGCTACTCTGGGTAGGAGCAGCATCCGGATTGCTGCTACTTTGCCCATGAGGGAGAGAGTCAGGTGGCGCCAACGATTTATCTCCACTGTTAAGGCATTGATCAAAGGGCTAAAATTGATGCTTTCAAGATGTTGCAACTTGGCTGGGAATTTTATACCGAGATACATGAAGCTACATGGTGCCCAAGACAAATTTAAACCGTGCATGCACGACATCACGCAAGCCGAGTTGAGAGGGACTACGCTAGTCTTTTTTGATTAATTTGTAGTCCAGACAGCTGCATGAACTGGTTTAGAACTTCCAGAACCTTAGGAACAGATTCCTCAGGGCTGGTTAGCGTTAAAAGCAAGTCATCCGCATAAGAAGCCCTGTCCTACCTGTATACCCTTTATGTCCTCCGCAGCTTGTAGTTTTCTAGTGAGGGGATCCAAGGCCACCAAAAACAGTAGAGGGGAGAGAGGGCAGCTTTGTCTTGTGCCCCTCTGCAAATAAAAAGGGAATGATATATCCTTGTTAGTTAGGATTCTTGCTGAGGGAGCATTGTACAACACACGTATCCACTGGCTAAAAAAAGGCCCAAACCCATGTTGCTGGAGGATTTCATGGAGGTAAGGCCACTCAACAGAGTCGAAGGCCTTGGAAAAGTCCACTGCCATGGCTGCCATAGGGATTTTAGATTGCATTGCCAGCCATTTCAAATTCAACACCAATCTTATATTGTCTGCCGCTGCTCAACCTTCAGTAAATCCTACTTGGGACGGATGAATAATTGAGGGCAAGGCCGCTACTAAACGTGTGGCCAACATTTTGGCTACTATTTTGTTGTCGACTGATATTAGAGAAATTGAGCGATAGTTAGTGCAATTTTGGGGATCATCTGATTTTTTGGGGAGAAGAGTAATTAGTGCTTCGCGCATGGACGGTGGGAGAATACTGCTTGCAAATGACTCCTGCAGCGCAGAAAGAAGAGGGGTGCTAATTTCAGTGCTCATGGCTTGATAAAGCTCGGTGGGCATGCCATCTAAACCAAGGGATTTACCTTTTGCCAACTGATTAAGGGTGTCCAATAGCTCTTTTTCTGTAAATGGTTTGTCTAAGGCATTCCTAAGCTCCTCGGGCAGTTTAGGAGTTTTAGCAGCTGCACCAAAATTGGCCAACTGATCTTTTAAGTTGGCTGGGGTCTAAAGTGGCATGGGTCTGGTATAATTGTTGGTAGAATAGCTGCATGCACTCGTTGATTTTTTTGGGGTGTTGTGACCACCTGACCCTTCGCATCCTTGAGAGCATGGATCCGAGAGGCCGCCTGTTGCTTTTGCAACTGATAAGCTAACAGTTTGCCACCTTTATCCCCTCCCTCCCAGTACGAGTGCTTGGCTCTGACGAGTGCCCACTCTGCCTTTTGATGCAGTAGGGTGTTAATGCGATATTTTAACCCAACAATGCCTCGGAGAAGAGCGGAATCTGGTACTTAGGGTTTCAAATGGAATAATACCTGTTTGACAGAGGAATTGCCTGAAAAAATGATGACCCACTCTCCTCCATCTTAAAAAAGTATGATCTGTGGTGGGTGGGAGAAATTTATCATCCCCTGAATTATATGTATAAAAAAAGAAAAGTGCTCTAAAACCTTTATGTGTTTTTAACTTATACCATGGTTTCAAAATCTGGGCCGTAATAGGTGTATAATCCCTCATGGGTGATATCTTGGCCGCCATGGAAAGGATTACCGTAGTAATATCATATAGATCATTAATAGCAAATTCTAAATCTTTCCAGGGTGTCTCGTATGTAGGGGACAGCCATAAAGACAATATTTTAAAAAAGGCAGCCAATGCATACAATTTCAAATTTGGTAGATTGGCGCCACCAAGAGAAAGCGGGAGCTGCAATAGTGACATCCTGATTCTTGGTCGTTGGCCATTCCAAATAAAGTTCGATATAATTTTATCCCATGACTGGAAATAAAATTTCAATGGAAAGGTGGGAATATTTTGAAATAAATACAAGAGTTTAGGCAGTATGATCATGCGAATAGTATCAAGTCTTTGAAAAAAGTTTAGCAGTAATTTAGACCAACAGGCCAAATCCGACTGCCTCCGGTGCTTGACTTTGCACTTCTGGGCATTGAAAAACAGCTGCCACAGCCTAGACCACTCCTCTAGTTTACCCAAATCCCTTTGTATTCTCTCCAACCCTTCCTGGGTGTCCACCCTGTTGCAGATTTTAGTTTTTTTTTTTTTATACTTCTTTTTTTTAGTAGCATAGTTTAATACAAGTTCAAATGACAATGTAGACTGCCATTATATGCAGCCTGTTCAATTCTAAACAGTAACAGCAAACTTTAAAAATTTGGCATTTAGCGCAGGACGATATCATCAGATAATGAGCTTCTCTTCCAATTTTATACAATCAGTTTACACACAGTTCAGTCTAGATAAGCAATTCGCACCAACACTAACACAGACAAATTTATAGAGGTACATCAGCCTTCCCCAGTTAACCCATATTCTAGTCTCAGTCTATTAGGCTCAATTGCTATTTCTCCTATTGCCAAGTTTAAAGTCCCTTTCTTTAATTAATTAGCTTCAATTTTATGTTTATAATACTTGATCCTGGTATAGTTCCCACCTTGTCCATCTTGTAGTATAAGTCTCCATCTTATCTTGGAAGTTTAAAGACATCTGCTCATTGTGGTGAATATTTTGTATTAGTGATTTCCACTCAGAAATCTGAGGGGGAAGTCTTCTGCAGCCACTTTTTAGTGATAGATTTATAAGCTGAGGCCAAAAGTATCGACCATAGATATATCTTTGTTTTATCTCTTACCTCTTCAGGGGGAATTCCCAATACCAAATTAAGCACCTTCAACGGGCTTTGAATATTTAGTATCAGCTTGATATGGTTTGTTACCTGTTGCCAAAAGGTTTGTATCTTCGGGCAATCTATAAAAATATGTTTATGGGAAGCCTTCAGTTCCCCACACTCCCTCCAACACTGGGATGTATTTCTGGGATTTCTCTGAGCCATTACTGAGGGTACCAGAAAGAACCTCGCGCTTACCTTCCAAGTAAACTCCTTCCAGATAGGGGAGGAAGTGGTAGTCCATGTTCCCCTCCATATCTTAATCCAATCGTTGGAAGATATTGGGTGTGTCAGCTCTTGTTCCCATCTAGACTGGACCGACGTCATTGCATGGGAAGTTAGTAAAGCTAGGGACTTATATATGATAGATATCGCTTTTTCGCCGTGAGATGAAATCCATATTTGCCTATAGGGGGTATTGTCTTCTTCAAATCTAGAGCCTCTCTCACTGGACCTAATTTGTGTTAAAGTATAGTCCTTTATCGGGTAATAATGTAGCCTATCTCCCTCAGACCAACCAAAAACCCTCTGGGTTTCCTCAAAGCTCAGAATCTCCCTTCCTTTTAGCACCTGCCACGCTGCTTCTAGCCCTTTCTTAATTTGTTTTTTGTACCATTGATTATCATATGAATGAGTCAGGATGAACCAATTGTATTTCCAAAAGTGTTGTGTGCAAAATTTACTTTTCGTCCCTAGTTGCCACCCTTTCAAGATGGCCACAGTCGCTCGAGGGGCTATTTGGAAAACCTTTCTGAGGTGGGGCTTAGAAAATAAGCAGGCCGGGAGTGGTAATGGGGAAGGCCTCGCAAGGTCTATTTGTTTCCACTTTGCCTGGTATGATTTCATTCCCCATAAGAGTGCCAATCGCATCTGGGCCGCGATCCAATAGTTTTGAAGTGAAGGAAGAGCTATCCCACCCAGTTCCTTAGGCAGGGTTAGTTTACGAAAACCAACCCTTGGTTTTCCTTTGTTCCACTGATATGTATTCAATATCCTTTGCCAGGAGAGAAGCTCCTTAGGGGTTAAGGCACACAGGACACATTGAAATAGATATAGAAATCTAGGTAGTGCGTTAATTTTAAGAGACAGGGTCCTAGTATAAAAGGAAGATGGCAAGAGCGCCCATCTTCTCAAATCTTGCTTGATACTTGTAATCAAAGGGCAATAGTTCTGGGTGAATAGCCCATCTGGGTTTTTAGTGATTTTTATCCCCAAATAGGTCATACTCTCAGAGTCCCACTTAATGGGGTAACATTTTCTAAGGGAGGGAGGGGGTTCATATTTAAATGTTAGGGCTTCTGATTTATTTATATTAAGTGTAAATCCCGACAGTTTAGAGAATTCCTGTACCTTCCTAAAAAGGGTCTCGACCGATGTACTTGGGTTAGCTAAGTAGAGCAGGACATCATCAGCGAAGAGTGCCAGTTTTTGTTCTCCCCCTGCTAATGTTATTCCCTGGATGTCTGGAGCTTGCCGTATGCTCTGAGCTAGAGGTTCAATATAGTATGCAAATAAGAGAGGGGAGAGAGGGCAGCTCTGTCTAGTCCCTCTGCACAGAGAAAATTTTTCAGATATGTGGCCATTTGTTCTAATATAGCCTATGGAATTCTTATAGAATTTAAAGATAGTGCCTACAAATTGGGGCGGGAAACCAAATTTCAATAAAGCTCCTCTCAAAAATTTCCAGGAGACCATGTCGAAAGCCTTCTCCGCATCTAATCCTAGCAGAACCGATGGGGTTTCATATGTACGGATATGCTCTATAGAAACATAGAAACATAGAATTTGATGGCAGATAAGGACCGCTTGGCTCACCCAGTCTGCCCATTTCCCTGCCTACTGGATAAGCTGCAGATCCTAGTTAACCAGCAGCCTACTTCTTCCTACCCCCATCCCCTAGAATTGCCTTATGACTGTCCCATGCGTGCTTGAATTCCACCACTGTTTTGACTCCACGACCTCCTCCGGAGGCTGTTCCATGCATCTACAACCCTCTCTGTGAAAAAATACTTTGTAAATTACCTCTGAGCCGCCCCCATCTTCAAATTGTGCCCCTTGTTCTTGCACCTCTTTTTTTGAAAGATGCTACCCTCTTGGACTTTGTTGATTTCCTTGAGGTACTTGAAAGTTTCTATCATGTCCCCCCTCTCCCTCCTTTCCTCGAGGCTATACATCTTAGCGCCTTTAGTCTCTCTTCATATGTCTTCCGGTGCAGACCCTGCACCATTTTAGTGCCCTCCTCTGGACAGCTTCCATCCTGTCTATGTCTTTGCGAAGACTGGGTCTCCAGAACTGCATGAGTACTCCAGATGGGGTCTGACCAGCTGTCTGTACAGAGGGATAATAACTTCCTGTTTTCTACTGGTGATGCCTCTCCCTATGCATCCCAATATCCCCCCAGCCCTCACTGCTGCCCTCTCACATTGCTTGCCCACCTTTAGGTCATCTGATATGACTACCCCCAGGTCCCTTTCCATTTTTGTTGTCGTTAGTATCTCACCCCCCATTGTGTACTCTTCCCCTGGGTTTTTGTTTCCCAGGTGCATTACCTTGCACTTCTTAGCATTGAATCTAAGCTGCCATACATTTGACCATTCCTCTAACCTTGCCAAGTCCCTTTTCATCCTTTCCATCCTTTCCACCCCACCTTGTGCATCAACTCTGTTGCAGATCTTTGTGTCATCTGCAAAGAGACATACTTTTCCTTCCAGTCCCTCTGCAATGTCGCTTATAAAGACATTGAAGAGGACTGGTCCTAATACTGAACCCTGCTGTACCCCACTAGTAACCCCCCTTTCATCAGAGTGGACTCCATTTACTATTACTATAACGTAGACTGAACATCTGACGTTACCCTGGGCTTGACGGCCCTGTATGAAACCACATTGATCCATATTTATTGTGGTTGGGGCAAACTGAACTAAGCGCTTTGCAAGTATAGAGGCCAATATCTTATAGTCTGCGTTTAAAATAGATATAGGTCGATATGAAGAACAACATGTATGATCTTTCCCCACTTTAGGTATAACTGAGACTATCGCCTCATTCCAGAAAGGGGGGATTTCTCCCTCTTGCGAGGTCACAAAGGAGAATACCCGCCCCAGCACAGGGACCAACGTCTTAGTGAAGGCCTTGTAAAATTCCCCCGGCAGCCCATCAGAACCTGGGCATTTGCCTGTTTTTAAAATTTCTGATTGCCGATGTAATCTCTTTAACCGAAACTGGGGCCATTAATAGTTCACTCTGCTTCTGTGTCAATGTTGGGAGATCTAGGGGGGCTAGGAAGTGTTGAATTTCCTCCTCAGTGGGAGTAACTCCTTCTGCATAAAGTGCAGAGTAGTAATGGTGGAAAGCCTCTGATATTGTGTGGGTACTACTTTTAAGATCGTTCATAGCTGGGTGTCTTATTTTCAGGATAGAAGATTTAGCTTTCCGGGCTCGCAATTGGGCTGCTATCATTCTCGTGAATCTAGGACCCCCATCATAGTACCTGTGATGGAGGTATACCAATTTTTGCTCTATGGCATAGTCTAAAATGGTATTTAACTGCTTTCTGAGAGATATACTGTAAGTTCTCGAGATCGGGCCTTACAATGTTTAGCTCTTTGCATTTCTTCTAATGCCCCTATCCTTGTTTCGGGTGAGAGTCTACATGACTCCCTCTGCCGCTTCTTGTGGGTAGCAATTGCTATGAATTTTCCTTTCACCACCGTTTTAACTGTATCCCAGATCATGGCCATGGTGACATTTTGTGTATCATTATCTAATAATGTCTGGGTTATAGTATTTTAATAGTTTCTTGTATCTCCTTATCTCTAAGTAGCGCTAAATTAAGCCTCCAAAATGTTCTTTTACGGGTTCCCTGAGAGAACAGCTTGCAGAAAATGGGTGCATGGTCTGAGAGGGTGAAGTCTCCCTGCCAAGCCTGCTGTATAGAGGCTAAGTGTTCTCTCTGTGTCATCAGAAAGTCAAGGCAGGAGTAGGAGTCATGGGCCTGTGAATAAAACATATGTCTAGGTGCCGGACCGTGCAGAAATCTCCAGATGTCTTCATAGTCCATTTCTTGCAACAACATTCGAACCTCCCTACATATTTTATTTGAATGACCTTAAGAGGGATTGCCCCCCCACCCCCGAAATATCATGGTTAAAGTCCCCTCCACATATTAATCTACTCTCCCCCAGCCCGCTAGTTGGGTAAAGAGATTTCTATATACCAAAAATTCTGTTGCTAGGGGTATATAGATCGAGGCTAACGTGGTCATCTGGCCCTCTAAGAGACCCTTTAAAAACACAAACCTTCCTTCTTTATCTATAATCTTATCTTTGATCTCAAAGGGGTTCCTTGTTTCAACATTATAGCAGTTCCTTGTCGCCTGCCCCTTATACGAGGAGGCCACCACCCGGGAGAAGACAAGTTTTTCAAATTTTCTATGTTCACTTTGTGAGAGATGTGTCTCCTCTAATAGTAAAACATTAACCCCTTATCTTCTCATTAATTGGGGAATTTTACTTCTCTTGACAGGATTGGTGATGCCGTGCACATTGTATGTACATACTATGTAGGGTTGAGCCATCTTAAGTCCAATAATAAGCTTCAGGACTACCCAACATCCTCAGATATTGGTCTTTCACCCAAGGTGGCGGTTCCCTCTCAATCAAAACTGTGTCACTATACCAACCTTTTATATTGCCCATTATCTTCAATCGTGCTGCTATGCCACATCTAAGTATACTTTCTAACTTCATCTTAAACAATAACATAACCTTCAACAATAATTAAACTTCCAAGGTAGGGGGCTAAGTTACCTCACTAGCCCCTTTGTTCTCCTTTGTTTAAGGAGAACGAGAAGGAATTATTGCACTTCCGTTGCCGGAAGACCTCCTCCAGAGCCTCGATGTCGTAGGGCTCTTTTTGGTATAGTTACCGTACGGATTACTAACACCTTAGTATGCCCCGAACCCAGCTGACCATTAACTTAAATTTAGCCTTTCACTCATACTTAAGAGGCTTATAAGGACCCATTATGTCAGCTCAGTAGTGTTTTCCTAGTTTTGTTCTTTAATGCATACTGTCTCAGTCCACAGTTTTGCCAGACCGAATGGCAATGTTGCTGTTTAAAATAACCCCCCCCCAGGCTGAAGTCCCTTTAGGTTATGACCAAGCCCATTTAAATAGAGTAGGACTCAAACAAACTTTCGAGATCAAATCAGACTGTAGGGATCTCTCTTCAGATTTAAATATAATCAACGTTTTGTAAAGCAATACTCTGTGCCTTTAAGGGCTTTAGCATCTTATGGGACCGGGAAACAAGAAACTTGCCCCTCCATCCCTCTGTAACCTCTGGCTCCTACTTAGCCCTCAAAACTGAACACATAAAGGATGATCCATTAATATGAATAAGTCAGTTTTTACTCATCCTAGGGGCAAACCACTTTGTCGGGTGCTTCAGTCGCTCAAATGAACTATGTTCCTCAACTCTGCAATTTTTCAAGTTGTGGATTCGTTCTGCTGTGTTCTCACTTTGAGAATCTTCTGAATACTGCGCATCACGTCGGCGTGTGTTCCACCTTTAGTTCCCCCTATCTTCCTGCCACTGGTGCATTGCTTGAAGGGTCCCAGACTCCCTGTTTCTTGGTTCCCAGTTTCGTTCACTGAAATATTTTTCTCCCTCAGAGCCTCCATAGCCTCCTCTACTGTGGAGTATATCTTTACCCCCTCTTCCCAGAATATTCTCAGCCTTGAGGGATAAGGTGTCGGATTTTAGTTTTAACCACAAAGAGACACACCTTCCCCTCCAGTTCATCAGTAATGTCACTTATGAAGACACTGAACAGGACAGGACCCAGTACTGATCCCTGCAGCACTCCACTGTTCACTCTCCCATCCCCCAAGTGACTGCCGTTTACCACCCTCTGCCTCCTATCCTTCAACCAGTTTGACCCCCAGCTCACCACCTTCTCCCAAACCCCAGGCTGCTCAGTTTCTTCATTAGCCTCCAGTACAGCACAGCGGGCTTATTGAAATGCAGAGAGGCCACATCCACTGCCCTCCCCTGATCCATGTCACCATTAATTTCACCACCACTGATGTGAGACTGACTGGTCTGTAATTGCTAGCCTCCTCCCTGCTGTTGCTCTTGTGCAGAGGGACCACATTAACCCTCTTCCAGTCCTGTGGAACCACCCCCATCTCCACTTAGGTGCCAAACAGTGGTACTGGAGGGGTTGCTAGCACCATGCTCAGTTAATTTAGAACCCTTGTGTGAATCCCATCTGGCCCCATTGCCTTTTGTGGTGCAAAAGGACAGCACAAAACCCTTTTGTACTGCGCAAATATGATGAATATCAGCTTGTGCCGATATTCCTGTTCCCTCCCCACCATTTGCATACCCCCACCTTTTTGGCTTGCGTGGGCGCTATCCCTGTTTGCCAGTGTAAACAAGTCTTTTCAATATTGGGCTTTAACGCTAAACCCAGTTTGCACGGGTGAGCACCGTTAGCGCCCATGCAAACCTTTGAATGTTGGGCCCCTGCTGCTTTAGTGGGCATTGTCCTCTTCTGTTCCATTCGTCATCTACATTGGAAGGTATACTGCTTGACCAGGACAGGATTCTTCTTTCCTGTTGATTGATAAAGGCTGAGCTCCATTTATCCATGGCAAAAACTGAAATGGATAGGGGCAACTCACATTTAATAGGTGACAACATGGCATGCAACTTTGTATGTGGAGGTGTGCAGTGATGTTGGCAGCCCCAGTTCTAAAAAGTCTTCGCCAAGATCTTGCTGCAGCCAGGCCAGCTAACAGTCCATTGAGTGCATCTCTAAGGAGGAGTTTCTCTCAAAGATTTATTGTTACTGGTATATAATAACTGGCCAGCAATTTTTTCTATAAGCTGACCCAGTTATAATTTGCTGTTATAACGACACGTCAATCGAGAACAGCCACTCCCTGATTGGCTGTTAATGTCCTACTGGGCGGGCTTCCACTCGTGAGCAAACATGGCAGCTCCTTATCCGCATAGCGAGGAGCCACCAGACCGAAAGTACTCAATGTCTTTTTTTAAATAAAAATAAAACAGTCATGTGAATATCTGGTTGATCGCACCATTCGAAAGCCGTAGAAGACAACATGAACAACGGCTCATACCTTGCTCCTTGAGGTAAGGCGATTGCGATTTCAACACAGAACTTTGGCCAAAGTAAGAAAAAAAAAAAACCAGCAACGGTTAAAAAGCAAACTGAAAACAAAAAAAAGACGAATGGGAAGACAGACAGGGTGTGTGTGTGTGTGTGAGAGACAGAGAGAGAGTGTGTGTATGTATGTATGTGAGACAGAGAGTCAGAGTGTGTGTTTGTGTGTGTGTATGTGAGACAGAGAGTCAGAGTGTGTGTGTGAGAGAGATTCAGACAGAGGGCTGGAAAAAATTGCTGTCCAGCAATTATAAACAATAAACTATGGGAAAGTGTGCTTAAATTAGAAATTAATGGTTGCCCTCGGTGAGGGATGCTTTAATAAACCTCTCGGGCTTCACCCTCGGGGTTTATGTAGCATCCCACACCTCGGGCAACCATTAATTTCTCATTAAGCACACTTTCCCATACATTACTTTATATATAATAACTGGTAATCCTTTTTTCCTATGGGCTAGACCAGTTAGTATCTGCAATAATAACAAGACGCTTATTATGGCAAACATACACACACTCTACTATTAGTGTGAGCCACAGTCATTCACCTATGATGCCTCTGAGTGAAAGTGAAACCCTACTTACAGTATCTCTCACAAAATGAGTGCTTGATTTTAAACTGTTCCCAAACTGCTGTTTCCAACGCAATCGGCTCGTATGCTGTGAGTGAAAAAGTGCGACGACAGCGAGCAGGCCTGTGTGCTGTGACTGAGACCTATTGTGATGGTTTGCTCTATTTTTTTTTTTTTTAAGTGTTACAGCTATTAAGGGATTGTAGAAAAAGCGTGGTGTAAGCAAGAGTGCAGCATTTGCACTGTTGTTCCTAGGTGAAAAGTAGTAATTAAGGAAAAGTAGAACAAGCCACAAAAACACTACCAGTAACGTCTGTTAGGCTTAAGCAGAGTAGAGTACAGATGTATGCAGCAGGATGTGGTATATTTGCACGTTCTTTTGTGAGGGGGCCCTTTAGCAGACAAACAGTGGCTAAGGGGATCTGGAGAAAAAACAACTGATGCCCAGAAATGATTAAGGAATAATCTGTGGGTTGGGCCAGGATTTACCCACAGCTGGAGTGACCAACCATGCCAGCTGTGGGTAAATCTCAGTCCAGACCACACCCAATCAGTGATTATTCTGATTATACAATTTGTAAATATGAGAGCAACACAAAAAAAAAGTGAATGCTTATATAGCAATTTTAATAGTATGTCCTTCCCCCCTACACAAAATAGTTGGTTGATACCGGGCAGAAGCCTTCTTGTGCCCCTGAAGCCAGCTGGCAGTAAGGTGAGTGAGTTGTGCGTCATATTAACAAAAGCAAATAAATAAATATAAACTGAAAATATCGCTGTTGACTCTCAGTTGTCTCCCACTTAAAACTGCAGGTCAGATCAGATATTTTATATTTTTACCAACGGCTTTTGATTTTGCAAAATGGGGCAGTTAGTGGGAGAATAAAATGCCGGCTTTATGAGTTGTATTAGATTGCTTAGAATTCTGTATGGAATGATCTTACTAACATGCGGTCAGCTGGCACTTCATGCGGTGGTTATTCAAAAATTACCCCACAACATAAAGTGTCACCCGTCCAATCAGAAAACGTATATTTTAGAACCTATTGTACAATAAAAAATAACCACGGGTTGGTATACAAACTCGAACATACACCTTTGGGGTGTGATGCTGTTACAAATCCCTCAAGTTTCACTCTTGGTATTTATATAGTATCACACACCTCAGGTGTGTGTTAAATTCTCATAATGCACACCACACCACGCATTATTCTCAATGTAACAAAATGTAACAAACCTTTTCAATGCATGCCCCAGGCAGTGTCTTTAACCACCTTAGAAGCGGACTATTGCACTTGTCAAACAGTACTTTTAGTCAGAAAACAGATGTCTGAAAGAGGTGTTTAATAAATTTGAAAAAATAATGGCTAATTTGACAGACAGACCACAGTGCGGTAAGACAAACCTTACTGCATAGTCAGATTATTTTTGTACTTTTTACTGATCATTTTTCAAAGCTGTATAAACATAGAATTTGACGGCAGATAAGGACCGCTTGGCCCACCCAGTCTGCCCATTTCCCTACCTAATGGATAAGCTGCAGATCCTAGTTAACCAGCAGCCTACTTCTTCCTACCCCCAACCCCTAGAATTGCCTTATGACTGTCCCATGCATGCTTGAATTCTATCACTGTTTTTGACTCCACAACCTCCCCATTCCATGCATCCACAACCCTCTCTGTGAAAAAATACTTCCTTAAATTACCTCTGAGCCGCCCCCCCCTCTATCTTTAAATTGTGCCCCTTGTTCTTGCACACCTTTTTTGAAAGATGCTACCGCCTTGGACTTTGTTGATTCCTTGAGGTACTTGAAAGTTTCTATCATGTCCCCTCTCCCTCCTTTCCTCGAGGCTATACATATTAAGCTCCTTAAGTCTCTCTTCATATGTCTTCCAGTGCAGACCCTGCACCATTTTAGTTGCCCTCCTCTGGTCAGCTTCCATCCTGTCTATGTCTTTGCGAGACTGAGTCTCCAGAACTGCATACGGTACTCAGATGGGGTCTCACCAACTGTCTGTACAGAGGGATAATAACTTCCTGTTTTCTACTGGTGATGCCTCTCCTATGCATCCCAGTATCCCCAACCCTCCTTGCTGCCCTCTCACATTGCTTGCCCACCTTTAGGTCATCTGATATGACTACCCCAGGTCCCTTTCCATTTTGTTGTTGTTGGTATCTCACCCCCATTGTGTACTCTTCCCCTTGGTTTTTGTTTCCCAGGTGCATTACCTTGCACTTCTTAGCATTGAATCTAAGCTGCCATACATTTGACCATTCCTCTAACCTTGCCAAGTCCCTTATCATCCTTTCCACCCCACCTTGTGCATCAACTCTGTTGCAGATCTTTGTGTCATCTGCAAAGAGACATACTTTTCCTTCCAGTCCCTCAGTGACATAAAAGAAAAAAAAAGACAAATTCATTGAATTGCTGTACTTAAACAATAATTTCCCAATTTGAACCATTAGAAGTTAGCTATTACAGAACTAAACATGGCATTCACATGGAGGAGTGATGTACAGTTCTTTGGCTTTAAAATGCTGCTACAGAGATGAACTGATCAGATTTTGATGCAAAGAATATAAATACTGATTTTACACAATTTTTTTAAATGAAACATTATGATACCATGAATGGATTATGTTTGGTTTGTGTGGTCTCTCTTACGGTACTAGGTGAAAACAGCAAGAGCAAAACCGCGAACACCATAATAGCAAAGGAAAATCAGCGGCAAGCAAAACAGCGACCAGAACAATAGTGATAGTGAGAACAGTGAACCAGCACAAAGACAGGAACGGCATTGGAGGGGGAAGATACATTATTCCTACTCCGGGGAAAGAGTAGGGGAGATCAATTATTCCCACTCCAAGGGGACACAACTCTAGGAGGGAGAAAGTCTGGGGGCAGATAAACTATTCCCACTCCGGAGGGGGGACCAAATTCAGGGAGGGGGACAAGGGAAGGCAAAAGTAGGTGCAACAGTAAAAAAAAAAATACAGGCACCGCAAGTATTGAACCTAGGTCTGCCGGATGTAGCAAGCGAGCACACAGGTGGTGACTAATTTCTAGGCTATGCTTCCAGCACAGAGCCCAGAACACACATTACTGTCCATATCGTCCCAGTGCTTCCTACCTACATCGCTGAAACAACCAAGTGCTATTAAAACCATGTCGCTGAAATGCCATTTGCTGTTTTTCATGCGCTTTTATTCATTCACTGTTTTGCACTCACTATTTTGATGGGACACCCTCTCTTCCAAGGGACAGAGAATTAAATTTCCATATCTTAAAATGTCCTTGTGTTTATTATCTTTCAGTGATGCTGCGTAGGCAGCATTGCGTAATGGAACTGACATCACTGAATGCTCAGGAAGCCAACAACTGAGCAGCGGAAACATCAGTGATGAGTGAGGATACAAGGCAGACACAGGGATCGTAAAACAAGAATACAAACAATTTCTTTAGAGCTCTTTAGCATGCCAGCAAAAAATTCACAGCTGGCATCAGCAGAACTCTGTCACACAAAATTCCTCCCAAATCTGAATTGCTAGACCTTCGGTTATTTTTACTGACAAAGCCATTTCCATTACAACACATCCTTTTCTTTTAGACCTGAAGTGCCATGAAGTCAAAGCCTCTGCTTGTGACATCACAACCTGCTGCCATGGCAATGATTTTGATGTCACAGGCAGAGGATTATGACTTCAGGGCAGGAAAAGCAGCAGGGACAGATGAGTTCTAAGAGGGCAAAGAACCAGGATTTGTACAAATAGCTTTAGTAAAAAAAGAGAGGAATGCCCTAAAATTCAGTTTTTTTTAGAACGTTATGAGATAAACATTCTGCTGATGCCAACTATAATCACTTTAAGATAAAACACCCAAAGCACATCAGAAGTGTGTACACAACTGAAGTGAAGAAAACGGAAATTACATACTTACCGTAATTCTTGATCTTCTTGGATGGAGTCTCCACCACTCATTCACACTAATGGGACTACGCCAGAGGTGCTAGGACCCCGCAGAAGCCAAAGATCTTCAGGAGGGCAGGTGCTGGGACAAGACCGCACATGCGCAGCACAGAGAGACTAGCACTCGCTGGATAGGCTATCTCGGCATCGACCCTCCAACCACCTCAATACCTTTTCAACTGAGGAGGTGCAGTGTAAACTAACGAAAGAAAACCTAACCCTAACTTCCGGCCATATGAAGGCCTGGATGACCTGTGTAAGAAGGGTCAATTCAACAATGTCTTCACAGCCTGAACAACGAGAAAGTGAAGACCAAAATAGAACGAGTGAGCTTGGGGAATGGTGGGTGGGCATGTGAATGAGTGATGGAGACTCCGTCCAAGAAGATCAACAATTACGGTAAGAATGTCATTTCTATATCTTCTTGGACTAAAAGTCTCCACCACTCATTCACACTAATGGGAGAGTACTAAGCTAAAAATCAACCCCAGTAGAGCAGTAGGAGACAGAGCTCACTCAGGACAGAAGTCTATAAGGACTGTCCTGCCAAAGAAAGTGAACTGTCTGGCATGGGCATTCGGAACATAGTGCTTTTACAAAGGTATGCACTGAGCTCCAACTCACCGCCTTGCAGAAGTCTGCAACGGGTACATTACAACTCTCCACTAGGAAAGCCGCAACCACTCCGGCAGAGTGGTGTGAATCTGGCCTTCCAACTTGACCTGTGCCATGGACTGATAGTGTCAAAGACATGCTATGAACCAAGCCGAAATACATCTTGTGGCAACAGGCTGACCCAGCCGAGTCATGCTGGAAGATACAATAGTTGCTCAGATGTGTACCTCTTCGTTCTGTCAATGTAGAATCGTAGAACCCTCTTAACATCCACAGAATGATGGGAGCACTCTCCTTCATTCTGGAGTTAACAAAGTAAGTACGGAGAAGTAAAACTTGACTAACGGTAACTGAGCCAGTGACATGCAGTCTACTGGCTCAAGATAGACCGAAAACGTGTAGAGGTGTACCTTCACTGCCGAGTAATGCAGACCTGCGTTCGACAGGTCCAGAGGCACCCTAACACCTTACTTGGTGGGCAACCAAAGGGTCCGGATGGGACTTGCACACCAGATAGAGAAGGGTTTCCACTTAGCCACGTAAGCCCTCCTGGTGGAAGGCCTATACGTGGCTTAGAAGATGTCTGCGATGGTCTGGGAAACTTAAAACTTGCCCACTTCCATTTCCTGAGGAGCCTGGCATGGAGATGAAGAGAACGCAAGTTAGGATGGACTAAAGTCCCTGTGTCAGAGGTCCGCTTGTAGAGGGAGTCGCCTCGGGGGAACTTCCGACAGACTGTTGATCAATGCAAACCATATCTGCCAAGGCCAGTCTAGGATGATGAGAATCATCCTACCCCCCTCTGTCTACAACTTGAGCAGCACCCTCTGAATTAAGGGAAGAGGAGGAAAATGTACAGAGAGCGTCTTGTCTACTGCAGTGAATACATCCTGACAGGAAAGCCAGGGTCTGGATTTCTGAAGCAGGATAGAGGCAGTTTGCATTGAGAGGGAATGCCAAAAAGCAGCAGGTCTGAAC
Source organism: Neoceratodus forsteri (assembly GCA_016271365.2). NCBI lineage: Eukaryota > Metazoa > Chordata > Ceratodontiformes > Ceratodontidae > Neoceratodus > Neoceratodus forsteri. The sequence goes on along the minus strand of CM057453.1, from coordinate 147,542,506 downwards.
TGCCCCACTCGCCGAAAGCAACTGCACGAAATCTGAACTGACGCATCGTGCTAGAGGTACCACTCTCACAACCTCATAGTCTTCCTGCAGAGAGAGTAGGAGGGTGCCCCATCCTGCTTGCTGATGCAAAACATCATAGCTCTGTCATCTGCCCGAAGAAGGATCACTTTGTGGCAGAGGGCATCTTTCAGGATTTTGTTTATAAGATAGCGCTCACCTCTAAGAAATGTATATAAAGATGAGGTTCCTTCTGGCTCCATACCCGAATGTGGAGGTCTTGATAGTGAGCTCCTCACGAGAGGTTTTGTCAGACGCTGTCATTTTCTACGGAAGATTGCGGATGCGTGGTCGGAGACCACTGCTTGCTGTGGGGGGATGCCCTGAGTCCCAGCATCCGCTCAACCAAAAGGGGCCCGAACAGAGTCATTTTCCATGATATAATGAGCCATCTGAAGATGTAATTTCTCCCGACCTCTGGAACGAAAACCGATGCCCTGGAGGTATCCAGGAGGGCTCCTAAGAAGAGGGGTTGCTGGGAAGATGAAACTGGCACTGTCCCCGAATTGGAAAACCCCCTGGAGAGAACAACTGAGACGCTGTGGCAACTGCCTCCTATGTCTCTTGCCCGGATGGGCTAGCTAGGAGTCAAATGTCCAGGAAGTGAAGGCTTGAACGCAGAGGTTTTAGTGAACTCCTCCCTGAACAGGTATTTGTTTAACCTTCCAAGGTCAACAAATGGCGCATACCACCTGTTGTCTTGGAACCAGAAGCAATGGAGATAGGAACCTGTGCTCCGTTCTGCTGCAGAACAACTTCTACTGCCCAGTTCCCGTAGAGGCCCTGTATCTCAGAAGCAAGAGATTGTGACTGACAGGTGGACAGACTGGGCTGTAATCTGGGTGGAAGGTCTGGGGAAATTTGTGAAATTGGGAGAGAGTCCCTCTCGGACAATCCTGATGATCCATATGTCAGCTGTAATGGACTTCCACTGGCTGTAAAACTGAATTAAACACCCCTCCTACCACCGAGAGGCATCCCCCTCAGACAGCTGAGGTGGGACCTGGGCTGGATCCACAGAGGTTGGTACAGGGTGCTTTGGGGCCCTGTAACCTCTGCTGGGTTGGTTCCTGATAAAGGCACCTAGGCCTTTACCTTGAAAGGACTGCCTGTTACAAGAGTGTCGAAGGTCCCGTTCCAGCATGGGGGCGTGCCTCCAATATAGGAAGTCAGGGCATTTTGGCCGGGGTCCCGGGATCTGTTTTTAAAAGCGTTTTCTCTGGAAATGTACTAATAAAAAATTACGGCTCACAGAAGGATGCTTAAAACGAGGGGTAAGCTATCGAACAAGTTAAGGGAGGAGACAAGTTAGCTAAGTAAAAACTTGCTCTTCAAGTTCTGCCCTTAACTGCCCCCTTGAACCTACCACTGCACCCTTTAACCTTTCTCGCCTCTCCCTTTAGGACACTTCTCCCACTGCTCCTCCTTTCCCAACTACTCATTCTCTTCCTTTCCTAGCAACCTCTTCTCTTCTTCCCTCCCCCTTACTCCCTCATTCGTCATGTACTCGCTCCTCCTCTGCCCCTGCTGAAAAACCTCTACAGGATGATCGGTCATCTCCTCTTGCCTCCCCTGCCTCAGGAACAGTCCCCCCCCCCAATCAGTTCCTCCTCCTCCCCATCTCAAGACCCTCCTCTGGGATAATTTCTCCCCCTGCGGTGCCTGCAACTAACCCTTCTCCCTCTCTCTCAGCCCTCCTCTAGGATCATTTTGCCCCCTCCTGTGCCTGAAGCTAATGCTTCAATCTCAAAACCCTCCACTAGGATCATTTTGCCCCCTCCTGTGCCTGCAGCTAATGCTCCTATCTCAAGACCCTCCTCTGGTGTAATTTTGCTCCCTCCTGTCTCTGCACCTAACCGTGCCACCTTTCTCTCCTTACTTTTTCTCCCTTTTACCCTCCAGTATATACAGTGACAGTCCCCCCGCCCGCCAGCATCTAGTTTAATACCCTGTACTCTACCACAATGACTTGCACTTCCTAGCTCTCTCATTTTATTCCTCTGGCTGCAGGTTTATTTTAAATAACCCTGTTTTTAATATATTTTTACTTCTCACTATACTGCACGCACTTTGTCCACTTGGAAGCCGCTGCTTGCTCAGTGCCTTACTGATGGCTGGCATCATCATTTTTTGTATTTCGCACGTACTGTAACTGTTAGTTTGCACTATCATTGCAAATTGCATTTCTGTATTTAATACCTGATTGTTAGTTTTCACTTTTGCTTTAAATTGTATTTTATTGTCTGTTTGCTTCTTCGGGTAGCACTACTACCCAGGTCACACCTGGAAACAAGATCTGGGTTTGTGTGCCTTTCCTGTAAAACAATGGTTAAAAAGAAATAAATATCACCTTTAAAGTAACATCACATCAAGGCTGAGCCATGGTGCCATCATTTTGACATTTTAGGATGGTGGTCACCATAGGGTCATCCCACGGGTTCCAAGCCCCCGACCTCAAATACAGCAGACCCAATTCTCTTCCAGCAGGTGAGACAGCCTGCCTGCTTCCTTTTTTAGCAGTTGTGTCTTATGTATGAGGAGCACTTTGTGAAACTATGGCATGTAGCTGCACTGTCTCTGCTGCTCCTCCCCCTGTGCCTATGGTTAGTTAATGGTTACCATTCTGCAGGCTGCAGCCTTACCTGACAGCTTGAAGAGCAGCTCCGATGCCATCTTCACCGAGATATCCTGACTAAACAGATTCCTTTCCGGAATTACTTGCCCCTCGGCAGGTACCTTTAACTGACGGTCTTTTCTCTCTTGGCCTGGTAACGTGGTAAAGCCAGCTGTAGGAATGGAGGGTGGGGGGGACTCATCAGACTCAGCAATCTGTATTTCCATCGGCTCTTCTTTAACTCTGACACACTGGATTCCACCTTCCTTGTTACGTTCTGCTGTAAGTTAAATAAGTTACTCTTTTAAAAGACCTGAAACAAAAAAGCTTCTCTGCACTAATATTTCTGCTGTAAGAGCACTTTGTTGCATTTAAAACTGGGGGTTGGATAAGCCAGTTCAGCTGTGCTGAGTGGTGAGGGAGTGCTCTGGCATGCTCACGACCTGGGTCCAAGCCTGGAGCCAGGGACATCAGAGCAGAGGCCACCAGGGAGAACTACAGTCCTTACAGTGCTCTCCTCCTAGGTGGGTAGGATCCTGCTTGCTGTTACACAGGCAACACCCTGGTGGAGGCATGGTGGTGATGCCCTAGGCAGTGTGGGTGACCGTGCCCTGCCGGCTCCCCTCCATGGGCATCGCTGCATGCCCACATCAGGGAGGCGGATGGAAGCACAAAAACAGGACATGAGTTGAGCAGAAGTTCACTGTACAAGTTTCATACAGGGCCTCCACTCTTCTGATATCACGCAGTTCTGGAAGAGATCAGAAATGATAAAAACTCAATATTGGGGAGAAAGGCAGCATTTACAAGGGAACCTAATATAGGATAAAAAATACAATTATTTCAAAGTGAACAAATGAAAAAGCACAGTAGGGACATGACAAGAGACCACACACACACCCAAATGTTCAATTCTATTAAAACTAGCAAAACGAGGTTTATGTTCTGGTCAGGGATTTGAACATTTGCAGTCTTTACTGAACCCATGAGAAAGTTACCACTCCGCCTTAGATCAGAGTTTTCATTTTCAGAAAGGCTCATCAGATACATAATTGTTTGTTCATGAAGTACAGTTTTCGTGGCCAACTGGTTGAATTGTTTTGAAGAGCAGACAACGAGCCGGCCCGTCTGTGCAGCATCAGGAATCCTACGTGTTACCGCTGACACAGGTTTGGGAATGAGCTCAGGGCACTGCGCTTTCCTCCTCTGGGGAGGGAAGGGAGCAGACTCACCTGCTATACCAGTGCTTGGGGAACCAGAGGTGCAAGTGCAGTCTGAGCTTCTTGTGGAAAGACAGACACCAACTGATGCAGGAAAGCAAGTGCATCATATGTATACATGCACTCTATGGTGTTCCTGTGGTCAGCGTTCAAAGGGGGACCAAAGGTGGAAAAACTCCGGGGCAGCATAAAACTGGCACTCTCAGACCCCACTGACCTGAATGTTCACTACCCCTCCCACTCATTAGGTGGACAAAACTATACACCCTCAATGAAATTCCCCACAGAACAGGAGCTGCACTCTGGACCCCCTTGAGAACGCAGCGTTAGCAGTAATCTAATGTTGTCATGGTCTTCTTGTCCAACACAGCAATGCTTGCATAGAGGGTGCCAATATAAGGGTGCTGTCATCACTGTGTCGCATGATCATTCAACCCTGAGGAACACCACATCACATCACACATTCACCAATCTTTCAGGGGCTTTAAACCCTAATGTTTCATTACCCTATGTTTTACGCTTTGTGCATCAACTCTGATAGATGCATCAATATTATATAATTACTAGTGACCCCCTTTAATACACTGACTCAATCCACGTTTCAAATGCTGTAATAACTGGTTACCTAGTTATCACAGCATTTTCACATCACTCTGTGTTCAGTTGTGTGCTCGAGAGGGAATGCCCATCTCAAGACTATAATGGTTACTCAGCCTTAGTGGCTCGCCGCAGTTAATCCATTTCTCCTTTGGGGAAACTGTGTAGTTTGCAGAAGACACCCAACACAACCTTCTTACTACAAAAAAAAGAGAAACAAAAACTGTTGTCACATTGCAACTAGCTGTCTCCTATACAATACTGTATCTCGTATTTTCAGTATATTAGAGATTTCAGGCAGCGAAAGTCAGAGAAATACATTCTGACAATCAAAATCTTTACTGATTCCCTAACTTTTCCACAGTTCCGTCCTGATCCCAGCGCCTCAGCAACCATGCTATCTCCTAGCAACAAAAGTTAAAATCCCCATAGATTTCTTGCACCAGTAATTGTAAAAAATAAAACACAGACAACGGTGAGTTTATGAATTTTTTTTTTTTTACACTCCATTGGTATGTGATGACCTCAGGTGTGTAAAAAGCCTTTATAACACACAGTCATAAGCATTATTCTCAGTATGCAACACCACACATGTGAGTCTATTTTCAGGCACCTATCAGTGATATTTTTGCTCACTCCAGAACTGGAGTGAAAATATTGAGATATTCTCACTCTAGGTCCTCCTGGGCAAAAATATTCTCACAGAAGGTTGCCACTGGTGCAGTTGGCGGCATCAGCAGCACACTTTCACTTTCAAACACCCCTGCTGACTTGCGTGCCAGTTCCAACTCCCAACCCCCTTCAGTCTTTTACAATAATGCATGTTAGCAACTTGTCTCCCTAAACGCTCCTATTCTGCACTTAAATCTTTACACTTCTTTCAACAAAATCTCCCATTTCCATCAGTCACCACCCACCCCTCCTTTTACCCGTGTCAGCCATTCCAAACGATCTTGCAGCACTTTACCATCTGCAACTCTCCCTCCCTGACCAGCATCTCTTCTCTCTCACAGCAACAGCAGCACCTCTTCTTGGTCACTCAACAAACCACTGCCTGGCACCCAAGCATGCTGCATCTTTCCCTTCAGCCTCAACAGGAGTGCACAAACACAGTTGCACACAGATGCATGATGTAACATGAACAAGCGTCGTGTCAAACACCACTCAGTCATCCCAAAACTGCTAGAAAAACAAAAACAGGTACAGAAACAGTTTTGTAAAGAACAAAAACGGAAAAGTGTTGCATATGTCATGCCTCTCAAGCAGTTTGACCTTTGACACCACTCGTGACTCCGCCACTTGTGACGTCATAATATCAAACTGCACTCAGAAGAAATATCACTGTTATTTCTGTTAGGGACATGGCATATCCCATATAGCTCCCGTATAGTTAGGGTTGAGAAGATTGTTTAATTTTAACCCCCTATTTTTGCACCTCAACAATGCTGGCATCATTTGACAAAATAGCGCAAAATTTGGTATGAGCGGTCAGGCTGTCAGAGTTTCATGACGTGAAAAGTTTCGTGACAGCAACTTGCTCAGTTTTCGAGATACGAAGCGCCAAAAAATTGGAAGAAAAAACAAGTTTGGTTTACCTGTACTTAACATTGCTAATTTTTGCTTTCACCTACAGCCTAGACGGTGTGGAATTTTTTCATGAACATTTTCAGGGTTGAAGAGACCTATGCCAAGGGTGTGCCTTTGGAAGGTTTAGTGAAAAAATATTATAGGGTTCCAGAGTTATAACGATTTTAAGTTAACCAAAAAATGTGAATGGTAAAAAATTTATGTGTTAATTAATATTTTCATTATTTACCTGTCGAGCTGCGAAAAAAAAAAAAAATACCAATTGTGACAGACGCCATTTTGTTTTTCCTTTTAAAACTCACAAAAACTGAAAATACATAAACATTACATCTTTAAAAAAACAAAAAGCAGAAACTAGCTAAACAGGACCCATTTAGCCAGATTCTGCTGTCTGTTTTTTAAATAACTTGCTAGAAGTATCTTTTCTGGGAATCCCAAAATCCAGGGTGCCTAGGTTAGCGAGAGGAGCTGTTCACCCATGTTCTCTGTATAAGAACAGCGGGACTTTCCTGAGTTCTGCAACTGTAGCTGGACTCCTGCTGTGGGCTGCAGTGAGAGCAGTAAGCTGCTGATCCCATTCTCTCTGTCTGTCTAGTGGATTGGGGTGCCCACCCCTGAAACTGCTTCTTTCTCTCCTCTCCCCTCCAGGTCACCCACCTGACCTTCCCAATGTTTTCCTTTATTTATGTATTCTATCTTTGCAAAAAAACTTTGTTAATGCACCAGTTAGGGTTCAGATTAAACTGACAAAAGTAGGGAAAAGCCCCTGTATGGCACCCAGCAGAAAATACATATCACCCTCCTACATCATTAACTAGTTACTTATTATTGTCCCCCCACACCCTCTGGGGGATGCACACAGTCAACCTGAGTAATGCCATGCAGGGATCAATGAGTCTGTATGCAGAGCGTACAGATGTAATGGGGGTGCCTGGCTTACACACCCCTAGGAGCCCCTATCTCTACAGTGGGCCGGCAATACACCAAATCAAGATCCTACCATAATTATTTAATTATGACAGAGATGGAGCCTGGGATCCCATGAGAAAATACAAGCCCCAACCTAGGCTGAAACAAACGAGCTCACAGGGGTCCTATTTACATCTACCTTCCTTCTGACAAGTGGCTGTTCCTCAGCTGTCTCCCTGCCTCCACCAGAGACACCCATTGAGCTTTATGGCCCCCCTCCAATACAGTTCGGGGAGTACAACTTAGAGCTCACCCTCTCCCCATGTATCACCCCCCTTTCCCCAGTCCCTCTACAGTAAAGAATGCTTTAATCCCTACCATTTCCCATATTGTATTATTTCATGCTAGGCAGGCTGTAACTTTAACTGTTTTACACCACTCCAACCCACCCTCATGTTGGTATCTTTGCCCAACAGTAGGATGAATAAATTCTTACGTTAATCCTTTGCTAACCCAAGGTGAATGAGTAGACCCAATGGAAGTTTTTGCTTAGAGCACTTAAAGTTCAGCAGTTGTTGTGGGGAACAGACTTAACCTTTCCCCACAGGTTAGCTGCTGTCCTCTCCGGGTTAGGTAGTTTTAGATGTCATTAATTTTGCTAGTATAGACAACACAGAATGATTTGGTTTAAATGTGTTTATTTTATTGTTCTTGTTCTATTTGAATGTTTCAGTGACACATGATTCTTCTCCACAGCAATGTTGGAAAGAGATTCAGTTAATACCTGGCTTAATTTGGTCTCATATGGTAAAGGGTTCTACAAGGCAGTTTCTGGTTTGCAGCAAAGCCTACACACAAATGCAGCCAACCCTGCACTGAGCTCTCTAGGAAGCTTTCCAAAGGGGCAGATGGGTATGATTCTCAAAGCCCTGAAACCTATCCCAAACACATACTCCTTCTTAAAGAACACAGAACCCAACACCATGGGTTCCAGGTTCAGCCCCCGCTTTAGCGGATCCCGTAGCCAAGGCCATGCCCTAATCATATAATAAACACAAAGATGGAAACAATGTGTTACAGTTTAACTCAAATAACTTCCTGAAATGTTCAGGGCATTAATTCACACATTAAACAAAAACAAAACCTGACCCACCTAAAAAAGAAACGTTGTGACATAGTCTTGCTTCAGGAAACCCACCTCCTAGAAACTGAAACTCAGAAACTAGTGAAGGAACGGGTTGGACAGGTAATTGGTTGTTCCTTTACCCCCAAAAAATGAGAGGAGCAGACATTCTATTCCACAATAAACTTAAACTGTAAATTTTTTAATCAGGCATACTCTGCTGAAGGGAGATGGGTACTTGCTAGAGCGCTTAGCTTGCAGATCCTTTTGTTAGCCAATGTACATGGCCTCAGTCAGGTCCCCCTCCTTTTTACCAGAGCTCACTCAAGAAATCACTAGAATACTCCAGTGATAGGTGGGAACAGGAAGCAAAGGAATTCCCTACTCCCCACCAGAGCTAGACGGCCTGTCCATGCACTAGCAGAAGAGTTCTCACTAGTGGACCCTTGAAGAAAGCTTCCACCCAACAGGCACAGACTTGACCTTTCATTACATTCCGCATAACATGAGTAGCTGCCTTGATTTCTTTTCTTTTTTATTTATTTTACTTTTTCTGTCGCCGGCCACCCAGTACCTCTGCCCGGTCACGGACCCCCGCTTCCACTCCCATATTGGCCATGCCTTCTTCGATACCCCCTGGCTTACCCCCCAGGGTGGGGTTGCGACACCAGCTCTACAGTGCTGCAGACAACAGGATAGGTCAAAGGGCTGGCATGGAAGCTGACTGAAGCCGAAGGCGGGCTTCATCTAAGGTGGCCGGCAGCATTTTTCCCTGGTGTGCGGTGGCAGGGACGTGTAATGATGACCCACATCCACCCCGCTGAGCTGTTGGCGTTGGCATGCTTGGTACACCCTGCCTCCACTAGGTGTCCATAACGCGCCGATCACTCTACCCCCCTCCACCCTGGAGAAGGAGAGCAGTCGTTGGACACTCAATCCTTCTCCCCTGGCTGGCCCTCCAATGTCCCAGGTCCGTTCCTGAACCTGGGTCACCGGTGTCATACGTAGGCAACCTGCCCCTGCAACAGTGGGCCGGCTAGTTGCCTTGATTTCTTAATGGTACATAACCAGAGTCTGCAAGATGTGCAGCAGACCAGCATACGGCCAATTGTAATAACAGACCATGCTATCAGCATCACAGTAGCCATAGTATTGGCTTCTCCTCATATCCCTAGGTGGTGAATGAACACCTTTCTGCTCTCCTGTGAGGATTTCCCTCTGTGGTTATCCAAAAAAATAAATTATTCTTCTGCAACGACACCCCAGAGGTAATGAGGAAGACACTGTGGGACGCCTTTAAGGCACACATTAGGGGACATATAATTAGTTATGCAGCCCATAACAAGAAGCAGAGAGCCAAGGAATTAGCTGATGTGGAAGAAGCCCAAGGAAAAGGAGTATAATGCACTCCTTGATCACTCATTTCAAATGCACTGGGAAGTGTTGCAGCTGAGATACAAGACTGACTTGCTCACCCACATTGCAGCCCAAAGGGCAATACTGAGAACCTCCCATAAGTGCTGGGAGTCAGGTGAGAAGGCAGAAAAACCCCATGCCTAGCGAATCAAGGTCCAGCAGATAGTGGAGCATTTTACTTCCCTCAAGCTTTCCATAGGCAATGTTACAGCAGTCCCCAAGGACACTGTAGCTGCTTTTATGGAGTACTATACAACCCTTTTCTCGTACCAAAGAGGCACATCCAAGCCAGATCCACAAGAGTTCTCAGAAGGCCTCTCACTCCCCAAACTTACAACGCACTAAGCTGAAAGCCTTGACTCACCGATCAGTCTCAGTAAGCTACAAATAGCTATTAAGGTCCTCCCTTCCAGCAAACCACTTGGACTAGATGGACCACCGGCAGAGTTCTACAAAACATCCCAGTCCCAGTTAGATAAATCTTGATTAGCTGTCTTCAAGGAAGCCTTTACCAAAAGCACATTGCCGGGGACAATGACAGAGGGATTGATTACCCTTTTACCGTAGCCAGACAAGAACCCTCAATTGGTATCCAATTATTGACCTATTTCATTATTCAATATAGATGTTAAATTACTAGCCAAGGTTTTGGCAGCCTACTTGGGCACCTTTATCCCCTTCCTAATTGACCACCACTAAGCAGGATTCATCCAGGGCCGAATGGCAATGGACAATATTAAGGCCACCATGTATGTGATCTGAGCAGCCTCCCACAGCAACTCTCCAAACCTACTGGTTGATACAGATACTGAGAAGGTCTTTGATTCCATAGAATCAGATTATCTGTTCCAAGAGATGGCCGGATGGGCACTGATCCTATGTATATTTTGTGGGTTAGTACTCTGTACTCCTCATCCAAAGCAAGTATCATGAAAAATGGCCTCATATCCTCACCGACAGCACTCCAGAGGCTGCAACCCCACCCCCCATTATTTCTCATAGCAACAGAACCTCTTTTGCGTAAACTCAGACAATGCTTGGATATTATGGGTATTAAGTATAGGCAGATGCAGGTCAAAGTAATAGCATTTGCGGACAATCCCCTCCCAGTCCTATCAAACCCAGAGACATCCCTAGCCGGCCCAGTGGTGCTGAGGGTTGAGGCACTGGATGCCACACCTCGCGCCACGCTGGCGACCCGGGTTCGGGAACAAGCTCGGGATGCCGGGGGTCAGTCGGGGAAGGAGAGGATGGAGCATCCATTGGACTGCTCACCTCTCCTCTCCTAGGAGGGAAGGGGGACTGTCTCCCACAGATAGTGACACCTGGTGATCGGATGCACTGCAGCCGCAGAGACCACGCTGGAAGGGGAACATTGGGCAGCTGTCTTCTGGACGTGGGCGGGAGCGCTCACATAGCGGGCTGGACGGCACTGCATGTTCCACTTACGGAGGGAGGGCACTAAGTGAAAAATCCCCTTCCTCAGGGACAGGCGAAGGCACCTCTGCCCCAGACCACACTCCCAACACTGGGAGCTCTCCTCTCTCCTTGCCCCGATCACTTAGCCTGGCACTCTATACTATATATACAGCACCCTGGGCGGATAGGGTGGCCCCTCTCCGGGGGGCTCAGATCCGGGGGATGTTTCGGGCGAGGTGAAGGAGATAAAGGAGAGGCGTCTCAGGTGGAAGATAGAGACCGGTGGCGGAGGATGCCAGAGAGAGAGTTCTCTGAGGTGAGGTGCCAGAAAAAGAATCAGAAAAAAAACAAAAACCCAGAGGCATCCATGATGGCCTCTCTTTCCTCCCAATCCTATCAAACCCATAGGCATCCCTGACAGCCCCCCTCTCCATTCTGACAGATTTCACAGTCCTGTCGGGTCTTAGAGTGAATTGGGCCAAGAATGAAGTCCTCTCATTAAATTCAGCAATGAAAGAGGCCTCCATTAGTCACCTCGATCTCCGCAGGCAACAACACAAGCTTAAGTATAAGTATCTGGCTCACCACAAAATTAAAAGACCTAATCGAACCTCACTTTGCACCACTACTGTTCACTTTGGAGACTGATTTCACAAGGTGGAAAAAGTTTCCTCTACAAAATGATGGTCGTTCCCAACATTTTATTCCTATTAAACAGCCTCCCAGTTCTTCTCCCGAAGGCCAAATTTTAACGCCTAGACAAACTAGTTGCATCCTTTTTATGGGAAGGGAAAAAGCCCACTTTAGTCTCCAGAAACTGCAAGTGCCAGCTCTAAAGGGTAGATGGTCACTCCCATGGCTCTGGGCATACCACCAGGTGGCGGGTATCAATAAAATACGTGGTGACTGGGAAGATTTTGTCTAGAGACACCAAACGGGCCTGGGTTTGGGTCCTTCCTGGGCCATCTGGACTAACCAAACCTGTCAGTTATCCTCAATAGCCCAATTCTCTAGATAGACATGGAAAACACTCAAAAAACTCCATAAATGGAATATTAACCACTTAGGGAAATGGGAACCCTTATGGCATAACCCTCACCCCTTTATAAATGGATGACCCCTACACTGAAGACACTGGGTATCTAGGGGCATCCAGGTGGTGGCCTACTTACTGGACTCAGAAACAGGTGCTTTAGACTCCTCTGAATCTCCTTCTGCCAGTTCTCTCTCCCAGGAACCACTCCTGGCATTTCCTACAGCTAAGGACTGCTGTCCATGTAAGGAATGCCCACACCTCTCTCTACCAGAGTTGGCCTCCTTACCAACTCTGCTGGACAAATGGTTAATGAATCTTCAGAGGATTAGGGATAAAATTTATGATTATATCCTCAGTCCTCACATTCACAGAAACATAGAAAATGGCGGCAGAAGGAGACCGAAGGTCCATCTAGTCACCCAGGAGTTTCCAAGACTTACTACAGGATCTAGCTCCTCTCCTAGCTTTTGTCTCCTCCTGATCCAGTGGTTTACTCCTGAGCCTTTACTCTATCCCACCCCCCGCTTGAAAGCTGCCATGGTCATCTCACCTACCAACTCAGTGGGTAAGTTATTCCACAGTTCCTCGACTCTTTCCATAAAGTAATGTTTATTTATTTTTTATTTATTTATTGAAATGTTTCACCAGGAAGGCACATTGAACAACAAGTTGCTCATCTCCCGGTGCGACCTGGGGGGGGGGGGTACAAGTGGATGAAAACAGTGATTATACATACAGTTACAGTTAACATACATGGGGGATATAGGTCATAGAATAGAACAACAATATCACCAACACCCTAGTGGACTGGCGTTACAATTAAGAACAGGCAAAACAATTTGTTAGCACCCATTATGAGGAACCTAGAAAGGAATATAGAACTGTGAGTACACCCAGAAAACTAAGATGTAAAGAAAACAGTAATTTAATATTATTAATTGCCGTAACTGAGAATGTTACAGTAGTACGTTTTTGAGATCGTCCTTTTCCATATTAATATCCATACAAATGATGTCATCTCTGTTCTGCTCCTGGAAAAATAATAAAAATCTCAATGGAAAAAAAAGAACAGGCAAAACAGTACATTTAAACAATTAAAGTGCTAGTGAGGGGAGGAGCAGGAGGAAACGGGGGCTAACTGGGGCAAGGAGAAGCAAGAAGACAGAGGGGGCCAGGACTATTACCAGTAGCAGGTACTAAGCCCAGTTGAGTGAGACAATTTAGAACCAGTCTAGGGTGAGCTGAGGTAGCAGTTCTGGCAGACAATAAATTAGCTCAGGGCATATAGGGACAGGGGTAGGCTAAATAAGTGCAATGGGGTACAAAGGAGGGACAAGAGGAATGTGGGGGAAGGAGGAGGTTAGGAAGAGGAGGGAATTCATGCCTAGAACACCTCCAGAATTCGGAAGAACCCTGCCAGGGGCAGAACCAGGTGATGACATTTAAGTTGAGAAGGAATAGGGAGGAGGTTAGGGAGGGAGTGGCAAGTTTTGCCTAGATCTATCCCCTCCAGGATGCCGAGAACCCTGCCAGAAAAGAACCAGGAGAAGAAAATTAGGATGAGAAGGAAGAGGGTGGGGGCAGGTGAATAACAGGGATAGTAGGTAGGGAAAATGGGTAGGTGTGGCGGAGAAAGGAAGAAAAAAGCATGCTAGAACGAGCCCCTCCAGGGTGCCGAGAACCCTGCAAGGGAGGAGAACTTGGGCAAGGATAAGTAGTAAGAGAAATAGAGGGGAGTGGGGCAGGAGTGAGACAGGGTATAGGCAAAGGGGACTTTATGGATGGGGGTGGGTATGGAGCTGGGGAACAGGCTGATGGGCGGGAGTTTAAGGAAAATAGGCACATGGATGTCTAGTGTGATTTACCCGGTAAACAAAAGCAAATAAAATAAATAAATAAGGAGGATTAAAGCAGGAGCAGCTAGAAGAGAGATGGTTATGTAAGGCAGAGGCAAGGGAGGAGGAGGAGGAGTGCCGTATTTTGGGGGGTAGATAGTTCCAGAGTTTCAGGAAGCGATGGGAGAGACTAGTTTGTTCGATGAGATTGGAATGGCAGGGGACCAGCAAGGTGCGAGTATTTGCAGATCTGAGGGAGTGGGACAGAGGTGGAGTATAAGAGAGGGAGCATGAGAGGTAGGTGGGGAGTTCCCCAAGCCAAAATTTACAAGTGAGTTTGGCACAATGAGCGATACGCCTGTTTGCAAGTGGGGAAAGATTCCTTAGATCCCTCCTGAAGCTCCATCCCTGTAACTTCTACTCATGTCCTTTAGTGGTTGAGCTGGCAACCCTATTGAATAATGCTGAGTAGGGTACCTTGTTTATGCCTATCAAGAATTTGAATGTCTCGATCATATCCCCTCTCTCTCTCTCTCTCTCTCTCTCTCTCTCCTAGTATCCAGTGAGTACATGCTTAGTGTCTTTAGATGTTACCCGTACGAGAGTCCTTGGAGGCCCTGTATCATCTTGTGCACCCTTCTCTACACGGTCTCTAGGCTATCCCTGTCCTTCCTAAGGTGCAGTCTCCAAAACTGGACACAGTACTCCAGGTGAGGCCTCACCATGGACCTACAGAGTGGAAGGATCACCTCCTTGTTCCTGCTGTCAAATCCTCTCCCTAGACACCCGCACTTGATTTGCCTTGCTGTAATCTTTGCTGCATTGGCTCGATTGCTTTAGGGTGTCGCTTATGATGACCTCTATGTTCCTTTCTTCCTGCAAGGTACTGAGTTTGTCCCCATTGATTCAGTAGTCCATCCTGGGATTTCCTTTACCCAGACGCAACACCTTGCATTTTTTTTGCATTGAACCTCAGCTGCCAGACATTAGACCATCTTTTAAGCCTTTGCAGGTCTTTTTGCAGGTCTCTAATTGCCTCCACGCTGTCGACTCTACCGCCTAGTTTAGTGTCGTCCACGAAGAGTTCAAGCTTACCCTGAATGCCTAAGCAAATGCCACTAACATACATGTTAAACAAGACTGAGCCCTGGGGCATGCCACTAGTGACATTTTCCTCATTTGACCTCACCCCATTTACTACCACTCTCTGACTACTATCCCTGAGCCACTTTCCCACCCACCTGACTATGGTCTTGGCAGTGCCTAGGTCCTCTAACTTTTTAAAAGGCGGTTATGTGGCACCGAGTTGAAGGCCTTGCTGAAGTCAAAGTAGAGGAGGTCCACTGGGTGGCCCTTGTCCAGTTTCCTAGTTACCCAATCAAAGAACATGATGAGGTTTGTCTGGCACAACCTGCCCATCACAAACTCATGCTGCCTGTCATCCAGCAGACTGTTCCTTTCTAGGTATTCTACTAGCTCCTGTTTAATTTAAGGTTTCCGTAATTTCCCCATGACAGATGTGAGACTGACCGGTCTGTAGTTGCCAGCCTCCTCTCTACTCCCTCCCTTGTTGAAAAGGATCACATCTGCCCTTCGCCAGTCACACGGCACGACTCCTGTAAGAAGCAATCGGATGAATAAATGTGCCAAGCAGTCCGCAATTACCTCAGCCAGCTCCTTCAGTACCCTCTGGTGTAGTCTGTCAGGCCCCGGTGTCTTGTCTGTCTTCAGGTGCATTAGTGCCTCTCTGACTCTGTCCCTAGTAACTGTTGGAGTTTCCATTCGCAGTTTCCCTCTCTCGGCAGCTTTAATGCCACTTTCAGGCAGTGGTCCTATGTGTTCCATGTATTCCATCTTTACAAAACTGCAGATAAGCCTGGGAGATAGAACTATGTTTACAGACATCTGCTGGAGGTGTCACTGGCAGGTAGGCACTTTAACCCACATTTTATGGTCTTGCCCGGCACTCTCAAATTACTGGAATCAGGTTGTACAATCCTGCGAACGAGTGACCCAAACAGCTCTGCAACTAGACCTACTCTTTTGGATCCTAGGAGATTACCTCGACACCCTTGGTATTCCAAGAACTCAACAGCTTTGGCTATTACCAGAAGCACTGGAAGCAAAACAGCAGATACTGCTGAAGTGGAAAACAAACATCCCCTCCACACCATACTAGCAGAGTGGACACACTCCATGGTTAAACTGGCTGAATACGAAAGGCAAACCCATTTAACCAGCTATAACATGGGTAGGTTCCAGGCCATCGGGGATCCCTGCCTAAAATGTGTGCAAATTCTACGCTGAGAATGGTGTAATGTCACTTTACATAAATAATATATTAACATGCCACTAGTGCTGTATCTAGTTCACCAACCTATGGAATAGAATTGTTTAAGGATTAAAAATGTGATTTCATGTTTTGATGGCTTACCAAACATTCTATTTCCCCTCTTTTCTTTATTTAGAGAGAAAAATTAGACAGGAATCTTTATAATTTTATAGAAAGATAAATCAAGGATTGTCAATGTTGTAACTTTCAGTGTATTTGTTTCATATATATATATATATATATATATATATATATATACATCTATATATATATATAGATGTATATATATATATATATGCATATGCAGCCCATGATGCTTTGCATTATGGGGGTGTGTGTGATTTTGTATTTCTTTGAAACTTGGCTTCCCAGCCAAATGCCCTCTGGGGTAACCATTGCCTTGGTACTTGCACACAGAGGTTCTTTGTCTTTTAAACTGTTTCTTGTTTTAATTTGGTTCACCACAACATAACCCAGATAGACCATCTTAGGGTAGATGGTTCATTCCACTGGGGTGTCAAACAGACGAGGCATACTGATGAGTCCTGGTAGGACGAAACACGTGTCTATGTCTTCTGTTGGCACCCTTTGCAAACTGTGTGAGAGGCCTTTCGGCACCATGCATCTCTGCTTAAAGTTGAACCAGCATAATATTCTGAGGTGATTTGGGTATGCAGCCCATGATGCTTTGCATTGTGGGGGCGTGTGTGATTTTGTATTTCTTTGAAACATGGCTTCCCAGCCAAATGCCCTTTGGGGTAACCATTGCCTCAGTGCTTGCACACAGAGGTTCTTTGTCTATATATATTTGTTTGTATGACTCTTAATAAAACCTTAAAAAAAAATGTATTACAGTTGAAACCCACAGCATACAAAGTGTTGCATAAAGTAAATTTCACAGCAATGCTTTCATAAAAACAACCGATATTAGGATAATGCCAACCCTGAGTCGCATGCTAGTTCAAACCCCAAGAACCACACTCTCTCTCTCTCCCTCTCTCTCTCTCTCTACATCTGTATCTTGTTAAGGTCATATCGAGGGGGCAAAGGTACAGCAAGGAGACATAAAGGAGAGAAGAGCAGGGAAGGGCAGCCTGTCACAAGAGCAGGGCTCAGAGAAGTGAAAACGCAGGAGTGCTGTGAGAGAATGGAGGACATGAAGGGATAAAACCTTGAACAGGTGGAGATCTTCAAATAGCATGCAGTAACTCTGGTTGACAATCTAGTGGTCATAGTTAACAGAAGACTGGGCACCCTGTACCATAATGGGAACCATCTCACTGGGAATGCTAGACACCTTATTGTAGCCAGCTCCATTCTGTCACTTATAGATTATGCCCTCCCTATCTATGCATCCGCCTGTGACATGGTGCTAAACAAAGTAAAGCTGATGTGTAACAAGGCGTGCCGCATTGTATCTGGTGCAGATAACCGCACTCATAGTTATACCCTTTACATACTCATTAACTGGCTACTTTTACCCAGGAGAATAACGCTCCAGACCTATTTACTAGCCTAAAAAATGCTCCTGGGCCTAACACCCCCTGCTTTAACAAACTGTTCCCATACCATCTCCAACCGGTACAACACCATAAATATGACTAGGAATACCCTTAGGCCTCCTTTCCAGCATACTCAGCCGGAAATTGGTCATTTACTGTCAGGACCACTAACTGGTTAAATAAACTGCCTGATACTCTGCTAAATCTCCTCAAGATTAATCAGTTTAAGAGATTTTTGCAGTCTGTCCTTGCAGTCCATCGCGACTGTAACTGTTAAACTGTTTTATTCTGCTTCTCTCCATACATATCCTGTGACTTTTTATACAACAATCTGTATGGATTTTTTCAAAACTGTATGTAATTACTCTATCTTAAGTGGTTTGAGCCTGACTCGATGGCACTTCCTCTGGAACTGCTCACTGTACTTGTGACTTTTTTTATGATTATGTATTTGATGTGGAACCTTTGTAAATGAGCAACTGTGCTCAAAGGTATTCTCTGAAGTTTTCAATAAATAAATAAAAATAAACGTGTGCACAACTGGTTATACAGTATGCTAGCACTGAACAAATAAACACAGTACCCATCTGTATGCAGTGTCAGATTGCGTTGTGCCTTTGATTAATCTTTACGCTTTCCTCTCACGTAAAGTCTATAAAAAGACACTATGCGAAATTAAACTGTATTGTATCAGTAGCTTCATAACATAATACAATTAACCACAAAAATGGAAGGCATCTTGAGAAATAATTAATTACATTTGCTCAAGAACACTAAACATGTTAGCTTGTTAAAAGCAAATTACTGGAGTCATTAAGTGGCACCTATTCTCCTTCAGTGAATAACTGTTACGGGGATAAAACACTGTTCCCTCAGTGGCAAAATACAAACAGCACTGCATACTTTTTAATACACATCAAACATGTCTACCTTGTACATCTCTGCTTACTGTGAGGCCTATAATCTAGTCCGTTAAGACACAGTCACTGTGTGTTTTGTCATATTGAAAAGATATCCAAGTTTGATTATGATGGTTTCTCAGTAGGAGACTGCATCTCCTACCATACGCTTTTTTAAGCTGTCTACTGCTAAAGGAAGTACAGAGGGGAGTTTGTAAATCCAGTGACAGAGAATGTTAGTCCCTCTCCTTTCTGTGTTGATATGACATAATACTGACAACAATGATGGGTAGGTGTCACTCCTATTGAAAAGGACCAAGCAGCCGGCCCACTGGCACAGCGGTAGCACTACCGCTTGTGACACCATCGATCTGGGTTCTGGAATATGCCCAGGGAGACGGCGGGCCAGCCAGGAGGAGGAGGCGGCTTAAGCATCCAAGGACCACTTGCCTTCTCTAGGGAGGGAGAGGGGGTTGAGGCTCTGCGCATGACTGGCCTCTGACAGAAGCTAGAGGCCCAGCATGCACCAGAGCCAGTCCAAGGGGTTGTGGTGTGACGGACGTCGGCGATTGCGTCTTGATGTCTTGGCACACGTCACACCCCCAAGAACAGTAGAACAATCGAGCTCTCCGATCGCCGGGAGATGGAGCACCTGGTACAGACCCCACAACTCCCTCCTGCCTGTCCTGATGAGTGCCCAACGACACAAGAAGGATCTTGGGGTGTATGGGCCCCACCTCATACCTGCATGGGTGGTATAGCCATGGCTCCATGGGGGATCGCCCACAGGCTCCAGGTAAGGTACAGAGCATAGTGGCAGACACCACAAGCGACTCCTGATGGTGCGGGGCTTAGAGAGCACGGGAGGAGGGGAAGCATAAAGAGCAAGTTAAAAAAATAAGACCGAATAGGTCTGTTTTCTTCTTGAAATGATTTACTAAGCTCAGTGTAGGGGAGCGCATATGAGACAGTGACATTTTGCTAACAGCATATTGGTAGCCCCTAAAAAACTATATTTCTTTTTATTATAGAATGCTTTCAAGACGCTATGAGATCCTACAGCAGGAGCACCTATTCTTCTAGTGAACTTCAAGCCACATCAAAATGACACCACATCCAGCTGGGGGTTCAATATACTGCTCAGGCAGTGGGATCAGAGTGAGGATTTAAGGAGTCAGAAGCCCTAGTGATTGACCCCCTAGTTCCTCTGCATTATACTGAGGCCAAGGAGCTCAAACCTTTCTGCACTGAGCATCTCCTTTTGCAGAATAAGCCATAACATGATTTACAAACACACGACATCCATCACAGCTTATTTCAGTATAAGTCCTCCACAACACTGGGAGCTTTGGAAGCACAAGCCCCAGCACCCCCCCCCCCCCAGCCATCCACAGAATTCCTTTCACTCTCCTCCCCTCTCCCTTGTTCCCATGATACTGCAGCCATGGGAACAGGTAAGCACAGCATCCGTAGTCAGGAGTCCAAGGCAGGAGTCGAGCCCTGACTCCCAGTCAGATCTTCACGGTAATGACTTTATCAATGGTCCTGTGATCCCAGCCCCAGATAGGACTAGGACCAGGGAAACAGTACTATCGTGCACAGGACAAAGTTCTTCATGGCACCAGGACAGGCAGTGGCGTTGGAAGCAAAGAAGCTGTAGACGCTGAGTGCCTTGTACAGAACTGTGCATTCAGGGCAGGTAGCAGAGGCCTTGCTCCCCAACTACTCTGGGAGGTGTGGCTGCCACTATAGCCCCTGTCCTTGCACCAGGGCAGGCAGCAGGTTTGGGACATGTAACAATAAAGTCCTGAGGAGCATTCGGGAGGCAGTGGGAGCTGTATCGAGAGCAGAAAGCAGCCACAAAGATATGTAAATAAATAATGACTGTCCCTATACCCCCAAATTTCCACCAATGAGCAGCTACGATTTTGCAAGACTTGGCCATGCAAACCAGATGTATGAAATCTGTGAGCCACTCAGACGTTGCATTTCACACTCTCTGAGGCACTGCGGAACAGAAATCTTGGCTCAGTCTAAAAGAGTCTGACAGTTAGGCTGTGCGTGTTAGACACCTAGAAAGACTGCAGATACCAAGGCTCTCTGGGCCTGGTAGTCCAAGATGTGCACCAGTGAACTGAACTCTGTAGTTTATTAAAGCTAGACTGAGTTTACCTTCTGTAAAGCACAGTAAAGAAGTGCTTGTTGAAAAAAATGCATGCACTGCTTCCAAGATGTTGCCTGCAAGGGATCTTCCAATGCGGCAGGCCCAGCGATTGTGGGGCCTCTGTCTGAAGCCAGAAAAGGTTCCAGCAGTAAGGAGTTTCTATGGCTTTCCGTTCGCAGTCACTGAAGAGAGCTGGTGCCAGCCAGCCCTCACAGTCAAAAGGTTGGTGTCTGACCTCCTAAAGGGTGGCCTTACTGCTCAAGGTGTTGGGGTTGTGGCCATTGTAGTGCAGCTGTATTCCCTCGAGAAGTGACCATGATCATCCAAATCTTTGTTTTTTGTATGTACTTTTTTTATTGTTTTCAAATATGTGACAGTACAGGTATCACATATCCTAGCCAGTAGGAAAAATGCCACTCCTTGGAGATACAGTACTAGGAAAAAGGAGCAACTAGTAAGCAGTACAACAGGAATACAGTCACATCTTAAATTCCAGCATTGTGATTGGTTGACATCCATGGCACTCCAGACATTAGCTCACGGGTTTTAACCCACCTGATAGGCTAGGGATGCACATGACTCTAGGATCAGATTTCTTCCCATATCCCGGTCCCAGAAGCCCCTGCTCTCCAGTTCAAACTTTGCATCTGATCAGGCTAGCACACCAGGGTCCCTGCTGTCCTAATTGCTAACTACTAATTCCTAAGGTAAGCCTTTTTAATTGCGATCCCACTGAAAGTAACTAATTCTAGTATAAGCATTGGAAGCAGCCTTAGGCAGGAATATAAAGTGTTTTTTGTTGTTAGAATTATGTATCTAATTCTAGTATAAGACTCCATTGGAAGCAGTTTTAGACAGGAATATAGTGTTTATGTTGCTAGAATTTATCAAGTACAGTACCTCCTCTGCTGAATCGGGCTGCGTTGTCCATCGCTATTTCAGAGGGGTACCACGAGTTTCTGGTGGTATTATTGTGCCTTCTGCTGGATATTGTTGGAGTCGCTAATGTACCGATAAACAGACCGCGTTTGCTACACTGAGGCCAAGTGGAGGAGAAGCGAGGGTCTCCTCGTTGTGCTCTTGCTACTGCAAGTGAGTCCTGGAGGACGACGCGAGTTTCCTCTCACTCCAACGCTGCTCCGCCACCTTCTCCCTACCTCAGGCCTCTTGGGACTCCCACCCTAGAGCCGAGCACTCCCTGCCCCGCCTACCCAGCTGCGAGGAACCTGCGTCTTTCAAGCGGTCCAACCTGGGAGTTTCAGGGCCGCAGAATCCGACCGGCAGCGTTCCTGTCTGCCGCTGGCATTATCGCTACGCCCGCTAGTGCGTCCTGCCCCCGAGTTGACATACAATGTGGCCACAGGCATAGCGCGGCCGCCCCCCTCCTTCATCAGGCCCGCGGTGCAGCCGATCCTCAGAGCTCCGACCGCGCACCTAGTCCCCTCCTAGGGCAGCCCCTGGCGCATCCTGCTTGGCGCTTCTCTTCCTATCCCGACTTCTGTTCTGTGGGGCACGGAGCCCCTGCCCTCTCGGAGCTCCTCCGTGGCCACGTGGTCTGGCGTGCGTTCCTACGCCGCCCCCTTGGCCTTGCTTGCCGTTCGAAATCAGGAATCAGGAGGCACTAACGGGGACTCCCACCTGTATTCGGGAGGTGCCTCGTGGCTCTACAAGAGCTTTTCAACCGGATCCACTGCACCTCAGGAAGCCTCACGGGGGGCCGGGTCCAGCACTCCCTTGGACCAGAAGAATTCCAGTTTACGGCCTAGGAGCATCCCCCCCCAATACTCCATTGGGAGCTGCCCCTACACAGGGTTTTCCTGGCTGGTCAGCTGGGGGAAGGGGTCAAGACCAGTCTTATCAGATAAAAGGTGGGGGGAGGGGGTCCTCCCAAAACGGAAACTGGACAGGGAGGACCCTGAACCCTGAACTTATTCTCGTCCTGGGAGAGAGAGAGAGAGAGAGAGAGAGAGGGAGGGAGGGAGAGAGAGAGAGAGAGGAAAATAAAAAAAAAAGAATGTGGTTATAATTGGGGCATTTGGCTGGTGTTTCTGTATATCCATATGGGCTCCTCTCACAGCAGCCCATATGAGCCACAAGCGTCTCGCCCACTGGGGTCCCTCTCTATAGCGATCCCCAGGGCTCCAGCCTTCATGTGGGTCCCTCACCACAGTGACCCCCATTTGAGGCCAGCACGCATATTATTACTCTCGCTCTTATGTACATAAAGCGTCGCTCGCAGCCTATCGGGCCCCACCACCCGGTGCAGGCCCAGTTGGCACCCTTGGTAACGCTTCAACTTTCTCTTCCCCAGATGGTCAAAGCCAAGAAGTGCACAGCATGCAGCTCCAACCTCCTACTCCATGCCCCTGGCCCCCTGTGTGCCGCCTGTTTACACGACGACGACGATCTATCCTTGGACCAGTCTACAAGCATGGGCCCCAGCAACCCTGGCCCTAGTGGCTCACCTTGGCTGGACCTGGGCGCCTTTCTTCTGAGGAACCAACAGGCAACCGTGGCCATGATGGAGAGTCAGCAGAATTTTATGCTGAAGGTGATGGAGAAACTGGAGTCCCTCACCCAGCAGAGACTGCCTGTGAACCCGCCTCTGGAACAAGATGTCGGGGGAGCGGCCAACGAAGACAACATGGATCTGACGGAACCTAGCCCGGATATCCACAAACCTGACTCCGTGGAGGACCCTGACCTACCGGAGAAGGAAGATGGGACCATCTCCGACGAAGAAGATGCGGAGCAACAGGTCATCCCGTTGCTCACTTCCAAGCTATGCTCATTCGATATGGTTCCAGGCCTTATCAAGATCGTCAAAACCACCATGGGGTTCGAAATGGAGGAAGAAAAACCTCAATCCAAGCTAGATCCCCTGATCCAGCAGAGATCCACCATTCGAGAAACCTTTCCCGTCTGTCCAGCCGTCGAAGACATTATCAATAAGGAGTGGCAATCCGTCGACCCAGGACGGATGCCGAACAGAAGAAACCTGGACCGCATGTACCCCGTTCAGGAGGACAAAGCCAACACCTGGTGCTCCGCCCCAATGGTCGACCCTCAGGTGGCCGCCCTCAGCAGATGGACTATCCTACCCTGCAGTGCAATCTCCCTAAAGGACCCTACAGACAAAAGGGTCGAGGACATGCTAAAGAAGGCCTTCGAAACAGAGGGCATGGCGGTAAGAGCATCCACAGCAGCCATCTACACAGCATGGGCGCAAATACTTTGGTTGGAGGAGCTCCTTGAGCAGGCCAACCCCAAATCAAGAGAGACAGAACTATTAGAGTGCACCATCGATGTGGCAAGATACCTAGCCGACATGGCTGTCGACACCCTCAGACTTAACGCAAGGGCCACAGCCATCACGAACAGGGCCAGACGGGCCTTGTGGCTTAAGTTATGGGAGGCCAACAATGAGTCTAAAGCCTTACTGCAAAATCTCCCCTTGAAGGGCAAACATGTGTTTGGGGAGGGTCTCTTAGAGTTCCTGAAACAGAAAGAGGAGGGCAAGGAACTCTTTAAAAACAAGAGTAGGCACTCCTACTTCCCCTCCATGAGGCGGAGACTTCAGGGGAGCCAAAGGTCATACCACAACCGCAGGGACACACCCCCGGCCACCTCCTTTCGAGGTAGAGGCCCCTACACTTCACCACGCACTCCCCCCACCCAATCCTACTACTCCTCATCCTTCAAGGCTCGCGGCTCGAAATTCGGAGGATGAGGCAGGGGTCAGCGAGGCAAGCCGCAATGACTGTCTGCACTGGACCCCCTCAGAACAAGGGCGCTCCCCCCCATGGGACAGAGATTAGCGCTCTTCAGTCACCAATGGTTTCACACCACCTCCAACAGATGGGTTCACGAGGTCGTGTCCGAGGGGTACTCGATAGAGTTATCGGACACTCCCGACACACAGATTCATCACCTCACCGGTGACAAAAAAGAGGGCCACCGCCCATCAGGTACAGCAGATCCTGTGGGACCTGATCAGCAACAGGGCAATTCAACCAGTACCACCACATGAGCAGGGGCTCGGAGTCTACTCCATCTTCTTCCTTGTGCCAAAGAAGAATAGCGACCTCTGCCCTATCCTGGACCTCAAACACCTAAACCAACACGTTGTACCCCAGAAGTTCAAGATGGACACTCTGAGGTCTACACTTCACAGTATTCGGGGTGGGCAACTTCCTGACGTCCATAGACCTCAAGGATGCATACCTCCACATACCCATCAGGCCAACTCACAGGCAGTACCTCCGGTTTCACATCCTCGGCCAACACTTCCAATACCAGGCCCTACCGTTTGGACTCTAGTAGGCCTCAAGAGTCTTCACCAAAGTGTCAGTGGTACTGGTGGCCAGACTCTGAGAACAGAGTCTCGACATTATCCCCTACCTCGACGACTGGCTGATCCGAGCACAATCCAAGGAAAGCTCTCTCCGTCACACCAATCTCGCTCTAAGGGCCTTAGAGCAACACGACTGGGTAGTGAACCGGGACAAGAGTCACCTATCACCCACGCAACAAATAGAGCATCTAGACTCCTGCCTAGACACAGCACAGGGGTGGGCAAGACCGTCTGAGGCAACAGTCCTCAACCTGCTCAATCTGGCGCGCACCATACGCACCAGCCGTCGGGCGTCCATGGCAACCCTAGCGCAACTGCTAGGTTGCATGGCCTCATGTATCGACATCGTCCCTTGGGCCAGATGGCACATGCGGCCACTACAGACCCACGTCCTCCGATGGGGCTCCCCAAACGAACACAATCTGAGGATCTCTGTCCCGTTACCTCCCTCGGTGAGAAAGTCACTAACGTGGTGGACACTCTGCTCACATCTTACCAGGGGGGTACCACTAGAGGCCTCCCCCCAGGTCTCCATCGAGACGGACGCGAGTCTGCAAGGATGGGGTGCCTGCTTGGCCAACAGGACAGCACAGGGCCGATGGACCCACACAGAATCCAGACTATCCATCAACGTCCTGGAAATGCGAGCGGTCTACCACGCTCTAACAGCTTTCAAATCCACCATCCTGGGACAATCTGTCCTGATCCGATCCGACAACCGGGTAACGGTAGCATATATCGCCAAACAGGGAGGAACCCGAAGCAGAGCAATGCTGAACGAGGCTGCAAGGGTCCTCAACTGGGCCCAGACACACCTCGAACACCTCAGCGCGGTTCACCTCGCCGGAAAGCTCAACATCCGAGCAGACTGGCTGAGCCAACAACAAGTTCACCCAGGAGAGTGGCACCTCCACACCAGCCTTTTTCAAATGATACAGGACACCTGGGGACCCATCCCCATGGACCTCATGGCCACGGCCCAAAACACACAGACCAGCCACTACTTCTCGAGATACAGGGACAGTCAGTCATGGGGAACTGACTCCTTGTTTCAAACCTGGTCCCAGGACCACGCCTACGTTTTTCCCCCCATTCCTCTATTACCTCAGGTGCTGACCAAGATCCGACCCTCCAGACGGACCATCATACTGGTGGCCTCCTACTGGCCATGGAGAATGTGGTTTGCCACAATCCTCTCGATGACGATAGCCTCCTTCAGGCTGCCCTTCCGCCCTGACATGTTGAACCAGGGTCCGCTTCTGCATCCCAACCCCGGGACCCTGAAGCTCACAGCCTGGCTCCTGAGAGGAGAAGACTAAGGAACGCAGGCTACCACGACTCAGTCATAGCAACGATGCTACAGTCCAGACGCTCGTCAACCACCTCCACCTATAGCAGGTAGTGGTTGGTGTTCACCAAATGGTGCCGCGACCGGGCGACGGACCCAGAGTTCGTGGATATGCCCACTATCCTGTTATTCCTCCAGCAAGGGCTGGATAGGGGACTAGCTCACTCGTCACTCAGGGTACAGATATAGGCCATCAAAGCAGCTGTGGGGTCCATAGAGGGCCACAGCCCCGGTGCTCACCTGAACGCCCTATGCTTCCTAAGGGCGGCCGAGTTACTACGGCCACGGGTACGCCCAACCGTCGCCCCTTGGGACCTCCCCCTGGTTCTGGACTCCCTCAACTCGGCCCCATTCGAACCTATCCAAGCCGTAGACTTGTTCTGGGTTGGGTTAAAAACCTGGTTCCTCGTGGCAATCTGCTCAGCCCGCAGAATCGGGGAGTTAGGCACACTGTCCTGCAAGGAACCTTACACGGTGTTCATGCCACATGGAGTACGCCTACGGACTGTGCCAGCCTTTCGACCCAAGGTCTCCTCCCCCTTCCACAGGGAACAGTCTATCGAGTTACCTACCTTCCAGGGAGACTCTCAATCCGGAGACGCTACCGTCCCACAAGGTCTGGACGTGGGCAACACTCTTGTCACTTACATAACCAGGGCACAACCTATCCGGAAAACAGAGAGACTGTTCATAGTCTCAAGGGGTCAGAGACAGGGGAAAGCAGCCTCCAAGACCACCACCACTGGCTGGTTACGGAGAACTATCCAGGAGGCCTACTTGGCAAAACAAAGGACACCTCCTCGGGGAATCAAGGCGCACTCCACTCATGCAATAGCCACTTCCTGGGCGGAGAGGGCGAATGTGTCAGCGGAAGACATCTGCAAGGCAGCCATGTGGACATCTATCCACACCTTTGCCAGACACTATCGCCTAGATCATCTGTCCCAGCTGCAACCTACCTTTGCAACCCAAGTTCTCTCTGCGGCCACTTCCACCGCTCCCTTCCGCCCCTAGACCACTCTGTCTCCCTCCCACTGACACAGTACTGCTTCTTATCTACCCATGAGGTAATGTCTGGAGTGCCATGGATGTCAACCAATCACAATGGGTGTTTACTCACCTGGTAAAGGTGATTGTGTTGGTTGACATCCATGGCACTCCATGTCCCACCCGACACAGTGGTCAGAGGCGACAGGGATGGGTGGACAACCTTGCATTGAGCTGAATGTTTTTATTGCCATACATTTTGACATCCAGGATGTCTACCGTTGGCCCATTAGGGGCTGAGTTCTAGATTGTATTACTAGGGGAATAAATTAGGGCCCCGGCCCGATTTCATTTATCACTGCGTATCCTCGCATTTTTTTACTGTTAACATCTATTCTGGTATAGGGATCATTTCTGTTGTTCCGTGTCACTAACCATTATTTTCATCTTTGGAAGATTCGAACTGGAGAGCAGGGGCTTCTGGGACCAGGATATGGGAAGAAATCTGATCCTAGAGTCATGTGCATCCCTAGCCTATCAGGTGGGTTAAAACCCATGAGGTAATGTCTGGAGTGCCATGGATGTCAACTAACACAATCACCTTTACCAGGTGAGTAAACACCCAAGCACTAAAATGAATATAAGCTGGTACCTCTACTGTCAGAGATATAACCATATTCTGATATACTAAGGGATTTTGACAAACTTATTGGGGTAGACTCAGGGAAAGGCAAGGGGAACTTGAAGGGAGGTCAAGGAATATTTTGGAAGTAAGGACAAACCTCGTATTAAATGTATATTTGTAGAGTATTACAAAAAAAAAAAAGGGTAATTTGTTTCTTTACAATGAACTGGAAACCCAGCACCAAGTTACTGCGGTTAAAAAAAAGTATACCCAGAACATGCTTTTGTGATAAAAATATTTATTGCATCGTATCGAGGATCCTTCTACCAGTCTGGACTTCAGGTAGAGGGTCCTCATTTATGTGTGCATATAAGTATTTTATCACAAGAGCATGTTGTGAGTATACTCTACAGCAGTAACTTGGTGCCGGATTTCCGGTTCGTTGTTTTGCATTTGGTGTTTGCCAGAGGCACAAGTACTTGCTGTAAGCTGCTTTTTATGGCCTTTCACATTTTCATTTGATTCTTTACAGAGTCAGAAGATCCCTCCACACCCATGAATGGTGGAGAAGTCCAGAAATGGAAAGAATGGAAAATCGCCTTATACCATCTGGCCCACTTTTTATGGGACAAAGTCATTGTCTACAACCATGATGTAGTGGACCCATGGGGTCTATTTAGTCAGAAATAAAGCTTCTTTTTCATTCAGACCATGTGTGATGGTGGAAAATAATGTAAAGTTCTGTGTGTTTACCTAGCTTCTAAGCGTATAGGACCAGCAATGCAGGGTGGTAAAAGTATATGGTTGCTCTCTCAATGGGAAACTGGGGACCTCATGAGAGCAAATAATGCACCTTCTAAAGAGAGCAAGTGTTCCTAGGCGAGTTCCACCTGCTACCATTGGCTGGTATGAGTTGGGGAGAGCCAGCAACATACCCTCCTCAGCTGGGCCACTTGACAGTGCAGCAGGAGGTTGGGGAGAGCCAACCCCCCGGCCCTCTATCACGTGGGTGCTGCAGTAGTTTGTATTTTATGTGGGATGTTTCCCCTGCCATATGAATTGAGAAATCTTTTTTTTGTTGCAGTTAATTATTGATTTTTAGATACAGTACAATAAACACAATGCATGGAAAATGTTGTTTGTTTAAACTGGAAAGACCATGGGCCAAAGACCTGTTCACATGGGTGACTGGTGTACATACAAAAAGGTAAAGTACAACACAATGCACAATGCAAGCACACATCAACACACATCCAAAAGCATCTAAACAAAACATTTACATAGACTCTCAACTGTTAAAATACTCTCTCTATGTTGGGCAATATCATGCAGGTACAATTCATATAAGGAGAACAGCACTACAGCTTGTCATTAAAAGGATTGTACAATATCCTTCAGTTATACAGTTCATGAGACAGCATTTAACTATAAGGAGGAGGTGAACAAAGAAGTACCTGTATACTCACAAAAGCAATCAAAATGAAAACAAGCACCGGGTATCAGTAACTGTCTGTCCATTTCTGCTGTACCTGAATGAACCTGGAGGAGATAACACTGCTGGGGCCTCCAGAGGAAAAAAGAAGGGCGGGGGTACCAGTAGGTAGTACGCTAAAAAGTGGGCCTGCTCTCCCTTATAGGACACCAGCCACACAGATATCGCTTTGTAGTGGGGCATGCCTATGGGCGGAGTGAAGGTTCAGTTTTTGTTGTTTTGGGGGGGGAGAGAACAAAAGGCTAAAAGGGGGAGCAGCGGTGGCCACCAGGTCCAGACAGTTACCCATCGTAGTGGTTTCAAAGACATTTTGGTTGGGCTGGGCCCTGGTGTGGGTCTGTGATATAAGTGGCTTTCAGAAAGGGGTGTCAGACCCACTCGTACATCCCTAGAGTGTTTTTTAACATAATGGAACATCCTGGACATTATTGATAGGGAGTGCATTGTTGCTAGCTACTCAGGGAAGGTGAAGGTTTCTGCAGTACATCATCTTCAGAGTAAGAGGCATTTGTCTTCAATCCCCACAGCAAGGAGCCACTGTGTGAAGGCTGCACTGAGGGCCAGCACATCAAAATAAAGGCCTAAGATAAAGAACATGGGTGAAAAATGGAGTGATATGCCCAGGAATTTGGAGCAGTCTGTATGCACATCAGATCAGACTTTGTGGACTTTGGGGTAGCCCCACAGTACAAGAGGAAGGTCTGCGCTTGGGGAGTCACGTCTCCAACAGTTATGCGAGAGGATACCTAGGGTCTTTAATCAGTGTGGTGTGCGGTTCCATCAGTGCAGGATTTTGTGTTTGTAGTAAGATGTTCTTGCCGTCCAAGCAGCTGGTGTATGCTAGTCACTAGCACTTAGTCCAGTCTGATATCTGCAGAGAATGTTGCCATTTATCACTGTCTCTTTAGGAAAGGTCAGGTAGGGCATCCCTTACTGTCTTATATATGAGGTCTGCCTTGCCTTTTTTTTAATGAACACCATACTAGCAGTGGTGAGGATGGGGATGCAGCTTAAAAAGTAAAACCTAGGAAGGACCAAGAGGGTTCCACTTTTTGTTTTGAAATAATTTGAAATAATCATGCTGCGTACTTGCAGGAACCGCCAAAAATGAGAAGAGGGCAAGAACTATCTATTCCTCAGGGCTGTGAACAAGTCTCAATGTCTGCAGTGTCAGTGGCTCAGCAGGTGACACATTCGCCTCTGAGGTCAGAAGATCGGAAGGCTGTGGGTTCCTTCCCACATTAGGCCCTTCGGTTAAATACCAATACTGACACTGTAGTGCAGCATGAGAGGGGGCGCTGCACTCCTGAGGTGCTGTCTTTCAGATGAGACGTTAAACTAAGGTCCTGACTTCCGGTGCAGCATAGACGCTGGGCTCTGCTCCATTCTGCTATTAAATGGATAAAAAGCGTATTTACTAACTGAATTTCTACTAGTAAAACCATCCTTATCTAAATGGCTACCAGCAAAACCAAAGGAGGCAGCAACCGTTTTCAAGCTTTAGTGCAAGAAGCTGAAATCTCAGAGCCCGATTTCTTCGACTTGGAGACTTCTGTGAAATCACAGCAACCGACCCGCACACCCTCAACCAAGAAGTCCAAAGCCAAACCGGGGTAAGATGCTCAAATGGACCAAAAATTAGATCGGATCCTGTTGGAGCTAAGACTTTAAAACAGAATTTCTGAAATTTAAACAAACACAGGAGGCGGTACAGAGAGATCTAGTGGACATGTGCTCCAGGGTGCTCAATCTTGAGCAGGCCTCACAAGAACAGGCAGACACCATGAAACAACTACAGACAACCATGACCTAAATAACTAAACTCTGTCATCTAACAGCAGAACAACTGGAAGATGGCGAAAATCGGCATTGTTGCCGAAACCTCCGCCTATATGGTCTTCCCAAAAACAGCGAAAGGGCCTGACATTCAAGAATTTGTTGAAACTGTGCTACGCATGGCCCTATCATTATACTCTGACTTTTCCTTTGAAACGGAGCGGGTACACCAGGCGTTGGGTCCCAACCAGGCGTTGGGTCCCAAGCCCACTCAGCCAAACACCAGACTTTGCTCCACAATTGTCATATTTTTAAGATATCAAACAAAGGAGCTGATACTTAAACAGGCCTGGGCTCAGGGGAAGGTGTTCTATAGCCCAATGAAAATTTTTACAGATAACGACTACGCACCTACCACTATACAGAGGAGAGGGGTGTACATCCCTTTGTTTCCACTCCTAAGACAACAACAGCTGAAATTTCATACCCCGTACCCCAGCAAGTTGGTGGCAGGGCTGTGCCAACAACTGTAAGGGCCCCCTTGCAAAATATTTTATGGGGCCCACTTCCACACCAATAAATGTAAAATAACCAACAGCGCATAATAATTTTTATAGCATAAGTTTTTTTCTATCAGTCCTGCTGAACATACATAGTTTGTCCATGCTGTCGCTGTCCCTGTCCCCCTTGCTGGCACCATGATCAAAGAACTGAACAACGTCATTTGTTCCTGTTCCTCCTGGGGACACCAGCACCAAGATTAGATGTTTTAAGTAATGGGCCCTATTACTTCTTTGTTCTGTACCCCCCCCACCATGTGAAACTGGAGTTGGAATCTTCTGACACCACTGCTGACAAACCCAGTTTCAAATGAATAAGCAATTTCCAAAGAGAAACTTGCAAGTTTGTTTGTGAGAAATGGTTTTCTTAATGCTGACCTCTGCAGCAGTGGGCCCCCTAACAGTGCGGGCCGTACTGCAACTGCAGCTCTTGCAACTCCCCTGTTTTCTGCCCTGGTTGGTGGTACTACATCCATCGGGCCAGAAAACATATGAATCGGCTACAGATGCAATCCAGGACCTGAATCCAGAGGCTTTTCCATACCTTCAAATGTGACCAGTTCACAGAGAGGCCAGCAGTTATCTGTTCCATAATGCGCAGCAATGCAGGGCCGACAAAATCAGCAGGCAACTCTAGATGTGATCAAGCAGCTTTTAGCCCAATTTGCCAGACAGGACACCTAATTTTGACAGGCATCTGCTACTTTGGAGATTGAAGAGGGTGGCTTTCTTTATTTATGGCTGACTGCTCTAGCCTGTCTGCTTCCCTGGGGCCTGGGTGAGTGCAGCGTTGGATGCCTGTGGAAGTGCGGCCCTTCTGTGCTTTGCTGGGGGGAGAGAGATGGGCTGCACAGCTGGGCTGACTCAACCAATTCAGTGCAGGTATCTGACATTAAGATAAAGATTGGGGGCTTCCCCAATCTCCTCGTGCTGGCAGCTTTCTCTAAGAAGAGTATGAGGTGTTGCTTTGAACACTGGGGCGGCAGAGGAGTTTTTGGGGGCTCCTGGTTGTGGTTTTGTTGTGTTCCCCAGCCACTGTCCCGATAAATAGGGACAGTGGGGAGACATACTTTCCTCTAAACCACTTTGCTTAAATTGTTGCCAGATAGCCGAAGGTGCCAGGCCGCTAGTAATCTGTCAACCTGGGCACTTGATCTGTTGGCACATTCACCTACATATAGGACGCCTTTTTGTAACTGCTCCCTGAACTGCCCACCCCCCAGAGTGTAATTTCCTCCATTAAATAGGAGAATGTTTTCTCTCTCTCCCTTGCTGCTAATTGCTCTGGTATGGATCTTACCTCATTAGAATGGAGAACTTGATGCTGCGTGGGGGGAGGAGGGGCACGGACCAGTAAACTCTTGAGTTTTGTGCACCAGAGTGGATTGGGATGCTGGGGCCTATGGATGTGTCATGCTGCTGTGGGGTCTGCCTATCTCTTGGTAGACGGTGTGTGGGGGCTTTGGTGGGTGTGGGGGTGTGGTATAGGTTCACCTGAGAGGGACTGTTTTTAAGTCTCTGGGGACATCTCCTTTGGTTGTCTCCTTACCACCGGGGAGGGGCGGGATGGGCATCGGTCAGAGAGCCACCACTCACCGCCCAGGCCTGAGATTTCAAGGACCTCTTTTATGGGACCGATCTGTGGTTTTGAGACTATGTTTGTTAGACTTTCTAGTACTCATGCACAGCCATTCAGTTAGAAGGATCTCATTATTCACATGGCACTACCGGACATTGTGAACTTACCATTAGTCTGGGTAGAGGATGGATTTTCTCCTGAACTAGTGTTTACTCTGCCTATTAATGATTAATCAGGGCCCCATTAAATCTTATTCATGCCCTTTATATTTACACTGGGCAGACTTGGGTTTCGCCCCTTTGTCCCTCCTTTATGTCAAGGATATGGCGGAAATGGAGAAGGAGGGAACAGTGCCGTGTCAGGACAATGCACCTTTATTCCCACACTTTCCGTAGTCCTAGCTCCCACCCCTGGCTGTTTTATTTACTGCCTGTTCTTTTATTTCTCATTCTGAACAGTCCCTCCCCATCCAAGTTCTGGGGCAAGAGTTTCCCCATGGGATCTTCTCCTAGGTCTAGGGAGCAGATCCTTTTCAGGCAGTCAGGTTTCCTGCCTACACCAGAACTACCGAGAGGTGTTCTTGGTGATGGAAGTCCCTAACCATAGACAACTAGACGCTGCAAAGGAGCTGTAGTCATCTTCGGGGAAGGCATGGAGCAGAGATTTCCCGGCGGCTCAGATTTGGGCAGGCCAGGGCTACAGAAAAGGAGCGCACTGGGGGACAGAGGAGCCAGTGCTGCATTGGCAGCAGGAGCAGGGCGAGCCGGAGTTCCCGGTGGCTACAGTCGGCAGCAGACCAGGGGGAATTAAGGAGAGGCAGCCAATCGGGAGAGAGGGTGCAAAGTTTTTGAATCAGGGCTGGGCTTAAAAGGCATGCCCAGCTGCTCACACAGCAGACGCCACAAAGGAGCTGTAGTCATCTTCGGGGGAAGTGTGGAGCAGATATTTCCCGGCGGCTCGGATTTGGGCAGGCCAGGGCTGCAGGAAAGGAGCGCATCGGGGGACAGAGGAGCCAATGCTGCATCAGCAGCAGGAGCAGGGCGAGCGGGAGTTCCCGGTGGCTGCAGTCGGCAGTGGATCAGGGGGAATTAAGGAGAGGCTGCCAATCGGGAGAGAGAGCGCAAAGTTTTTGAATCAGGGCTGGGCTTAAAAGGCGGGCCCAGCCGCTCACACAGCAGACGCCGCAAAGGAACTGTATTTTTCTTCCCATACCACCCACCCCGGTCTCGACCTCTATTAAATAGGCAGTGGGGGTGGAGCCTAGGGGAAGGAGTGGCCTGACTTTAGTGAATTTTAAAGAACATTGAGAGAGGTTTTTTGTACGTGACTTTGGGTTGTACCTGATTTTGGGTTATTGGGCCTGGCTTTAGTGGATTTTAAAGGACATTGATAGTTTTGTATTCAAGAGCAGTAAGAGTAAAAAAAAATTAGGAGCACAAAAGGACAGTTTAATCAGGAACTTGATAATGTGTGGTTGTTTGTAAAGGCTAGGAGAAAGGGAACTACCTATTGTAGGAGCAGAAGTGCTTGTATAGTATTATTAAAAGGGGAGAGTGACGAATGATGCAAAACAGAATAGGAATGCGGCCTCAAGTTGCTAGAGCTGGCATCTTTGGGAGGGTGGTTGGATGCACAGGGTGTGGGGCAGCCATAGTACTAGACTGGGCTTGGAAGGTTGGAGGTTGCCCAGTATGCCACCAGCTGGCAAAGCTCGGGGAGGAAGTGGAAGGACTTCAGAGACAGCTGGTAGAGTGGTAAAGGAAGGGACATGGGGTGACCTGCAAACATACACAGTGGGGTGAAACCTCAAGCACAAGGGGAGGAACTGGACGTTGGCTGGGGGAACAGGGGCAGCCTGGCAGGAGGAGCCCAGAAGGCAGGAGTGCCAGTAACACCAGGCGAGGGGAGGGAGGGGAGGTCACGGGAGACCAGACAGAGAGGGGTAGTACGGGAAGAGATCAGAGGGTAGCAGGAGGGAGTGGGGACCCAGGATCAGCAGAAAGGGGACCAGGGAGAAAGGCACATGGACAGATAAGAAAGGGAAAGGAGGAAGTCTGGTGGAAAAAAAAACAGGCAGGAAGCGGGGACATCGGGAAAAGGGGCTTTGGCAGAAAGGGAAGTGGAGCAGGACCCAGCAATAAAGGTCGGGGTAGAAGGAAAAGCATTGGGGGGGGGGTCAAAGGGAGCAAAGCACAAGGAGGGATAGCACAATAGAAGTGCCAGAAAACCAGGATTTGGGTGAGAGAGAAGAGCAGGTTGGAGAAAGTGAGAATCGAAAAGCTTCGGAGGAAGGAAAGGGCGGCACAGAGAAACCAGAGAACCATGAAGGGGCACAAGGAAGGGTACAGATGGAGGATGAGGGGAGGAAGGCTCAGGTAGTTTCGGGGGGGGGGGAGAAAGCAAGGGAGGAGGAGAAGAAATTGGAAAAGAGGAGGAGAATGGCAGCAGTGAGGGGTGTCCAGGAGGAAAAAGGGGATAGTGTCTTAATAGTGGGGGACTCTATTATAAAAGGAGTTACATGGGGGAGAAGGGAAGAGAGAGGGAAAAAAATATGGGTGGAGTGCCTGCCAGGTATGACGGCTGCCAAAGTTGTCCATTGGGTCCCCTCTAGGGGGAGGGAAATGAATAAGAAAACGCATCTGATCTTCCACCTAGGCACAAACTACCTTGCAAAGAGCAGCGTGATGGAGGTGCAGGCCAGGTTTGTGGTGCTGGCAAGGTTCTGCAGTGATTCAGAATTCAAATCCCTGTCCTTCTCGGAGGTGCTACCTGTACCAAGGGCCAGCATGGAGGCAAGGCAAAATATTGAGGAATTCAATGATTGGCTTGTAGGTTGGTGTGCCCAGAAGGGGTATGGTGTGATAGGAGATTGGGGGTCAACATGGAGTGACACGAGCCTATATGCCCTGGATAGGCTGTACTTAACGGGAGGAAAGCACTGCTCAAATGTAAACTGGAAGATTATGTGGACAGACGCTACAATTTAAACTAAACGGGGGAGGGCAGGGAAAAGCCTGGCTGTTGAGGCAGGTGGGGGGGAGCAGAAAGCCCTCACACAGCAAGAGGGTAAAGAGCACAAACATATAGGAAAGGAGGAGAAAGGGGCATGGAGGGTTATGTGTGCGAATGCCAGAAGTCTGGGTAGAAATATGCCTGATCTAATGGCAAAAATGGCAGAGGAGGGCCTTGACATAGTGGGGGTAACAGAAACGTGGTACCACCAGGAGCAGGGATTGGAAATGGAGATTCCAGGGTACAAACTATTCAGGAAGGTCAGGGAGGGAAAGGGGGGGGGTTGCACTCTATGTAAAGAAGGGTATCAGAGCATCAGAACTTCAGGGTAAGTGGGGAGAGGCAGAAGGACTCTGGGTCTCGTTGGCGGTGGGGAAGGGGGAGTCAGTGCATATGGGGGTGGTGTATAGACCCCCAGCGCAGCACGAATCTGCAGATAGAAGTATGGCCGGCGAGTCTGTGAAAATGGCGGCAAGGGGGGAGGTGGTGCTGATGGGGGATCTAAACCCACCAGACGTAAACTGGAACACCCTTTCAGCTGCTTCAACCAGCATCAAGGAAATATTGGACTCCCTGCAGTTGGCACTCCTAAATCAACTGGTCAGGGAGCCAACCAGGGCAGGAGCTACTCTTAATCTAGTCCTGACAAATAGGAAAAGGGTGGAAGAGCTGTCGGTGGGGGAACATCTCAGTACAAGTGACCACAACACGGTCAGGTTTAAAATGAGAAACACTGCAGAGGTTCAACAGTCTAGGTTAAAGGTCCTGGATTTCAGGAGGATGGACTTCAGGAGAATGGGGGAAACAGTGGCGAGGGCATTGCAGGGGGGTGGGGGAGTTGATGGAGGTGGAGGCAAAGTGGGGGAGGATAAAGGAAGCTATTGTAGGGGCCACTGACATATGTGCCAAGAAAGAGTAAAAATAAGAGGAAGAGAAAACCTCTGTGGTATACGAGGGAAGTAGCAGAAAAGGTAAGGACAAAAAGGATAGCCTTTAGGAGGTTCAAGACAACTCAGACAGAAGTGAACTGGGTAAAATATCAGGCGAGCCAGAGAGAAGCTGGGGTAGAGGTAAGGAGGGCAAAGGCACAGACTGAGGAGCGAATAGCGAGAGGGGTCAAAAAAGGGGCTAAGACTTTCTTTCGATATGTAAATGAAAAGAAGAAGACTAGGCAGGGGATTCTCCAGTTAAGAACAAAAGAGGGGGAGGCGCTACAAGGAGACAGAGAAAAGGCAGACCTATTAAACACCTATTTTTGCTCTGTGTTCAAGAGGGAGGAAGAAGGAGAAGAAGGCAGCAGAGCAAGAAATGAAATGGCTGGGGGGGTGGAGATGAGGCCGTTTCTCGTGGAGGAAATATTGGAAGAACTGGGCTGCATGAAGGTGGACAGGGCAATGGAGCCAGATGGGGTGCACCCAAGGGTGTTAAGGGAGCTAAAGGAGGTATTGGTGGTACCCTTGACTGCACTCTTCAATCGGTCCCTGAAAACGGGGGTGGTGCCTGAGGACTGGAGGCAGGCAAATGTGGTCCCTCTGCATAAGGGGGGAGGGAGGGAGGAAGTGGGAAGTTATCGGCCCGTGAGCTTGACATCAGTGGTAGGCAAGCTCATGGAGAAGCTAGTAAAAGGCAGGATCACCAGCTACCTGGAGACAAACGGCCTGATGAATCCAAGACAACATGGGTTTACTAGGGGCAGATCCTGTCAAACAAATTTGATAGGGTTTTTTGACGGGGTCATCAAGGAAATAGATCAAGGCAGAGTGGTAGATGTAGCTTATTTGGATTTCAGAAAGGCGTTTGACTCAGTGCCCCATGGGAGGCTGCTGTGTAAAATGGCAGGACTGGGATGGGGCAGAGGGTGGTCAAATGGGTGGGAAGCTGGCTGGGGAAAAGGAGGCAGAGGGTCATAATAAATGGGATGGCATCCGGGGAGGGCAAGGTCACGAGCGGAGTCCCTCAGGGATCGGTGTTGGGGCCTCTACTGTTCAATATATTCGTAGGGGACATCGTGGAGGGCCTTGAGGGGGGGAGTGAGTATGTTTGCGGATGATATCAAAATCTACAATAGGGTGGACACGGAGGAAGGGGTGGAACGAATGCAGAGAGACTTGAGGAGACTTGAGGCATGGTCAGAAAGGTGGCAGCTTGAATTCAATGCAGAAAAATGTAAAATCATGCATCTGGGCTACAGAAATCAGAAGGCAGGGTACCGTATGGGGGGGCAGAGATCTGGAGGAGACAGAACAAGAAAGGGACCTAGGCATCATTATATCCAGGGACCGGAAGGTGGAAGGGTAGTGCAGGAGGGCAGTGGCCAGGGGGAGTGGAATGCTGGGATGCATCGGAGGGGGATCACCCGTAGGAATAGGGAGGTCACAGTACCCTTGTACACCCATTTAGTTAGACCACACTTGGAGTACGGAGTCCAGTTCTGGAGGCCATACCTCAGGAAGGATGTGGGGAGGATAGGGAGGGTTCAGAGGAGAGCGACAAAAATGGTAAAAGGGCTAGGCCACCTATCCTATGAAGAAAGGCTGAGAGATCTGAACATGTACTCCCTGGAGCAGAGGAGGGAGAGAGGGGACATGACTGAGACTGTCAAGTACCTTAAGGGTATAAACAGGGTGCCGGGGGGAGCATCTTCAAGATGAAAGGAAAACCGAGGACGAGGGGGCATGGCCTGCAGGTGGAGGGAGGGCAGTTCAGGGGTAACATTAGAAAATACTATTACACAGAGAGAGTGGTAGAAAAGTGGAACAGACTCCCAGAGGCAGTCGTTGGAGAGGAAACAGTGGAGGGATTCAAAAGAGCATGGGACAACCACATGGGAGTGTTAAAGGGGGGAGGCACAGGTCCAAGCAGATAGCTGGGCAAATGGGCAGACTTGGTGGGCCTAGTTCGGTCCTTTTCTGTCATCACACTTCTATGAATCTATGAACTAGCTCCTGTATATAGAGGTTCTCTTAGATTAGTTCACCTTTGGCCAAGTTGACCCTTAATTACTGATTTTAATGTTCTTTTGATTTTATCCATAGTTAACTTTAAAAGTTTTATACCCTTTATGTGGTAATGGAACCCTGACAGAGGGGATCTCAGGTTTTATAGAAACTATTTTAAAACCGCTGGTTATACAAAGGGACTGTTACATTCAGGACACTACTCACTTCCTGTGTAAACTTTCTGGTTTTAAGGACTTACCACCTGATACCCTTTTAGCCACGATGGATGTAACCTCCCTCTACACTAATATTCCACACACAGATGGCATTTCAGCCTGCCTCAAATACCTGCACGACAAAGAACTGGCCCCCGACATTGACCCTGGAGTTGTGGGTAAACTCACTAAATTCATTCTGACACATAACAACTTCAGCTTTAATGGGAAACATTATGTTCAAACTATGGGAACAGCAATGAGCACCGGGATGGCTCCACAGTAAGCTAATCTCTTCATGGCCAATTTGGAGGAGGACTTTTTAAGGCACTGTACACGCAAACCACTTGCTTACTTCCGTTACATTGATGATCTGTTTATAATTTGGACAGAAGGCACTGACGCACTTAAGGATTTTCATCAGGAACTTAATAATCTCCACCCAACCATTAAGCTTTCCCTGCAATATTCTGCCTCCAGTGTTAATTTTCTGGATACCACTGTCACCATCAAGGATGGAACCCTACATACATGTACAGTATTTACTGAAAACCAACAGAAAGACAGAGATACTTACACAGGAAAAGTAATCACCCGAGTCACACAAAAAAATCTGTCATGTATGGCGGCCCGGTGGCACTGAGGGTTGAGGGGCTGGATGCCACACCTCGCACTGCGCTGGCGACCCGGGTTCAGGAATGGACTTGTGTTGTTCAGAGGGTCAGCCGGAGAGGTAAGGATTGAGTGTCTGGAGGACTGTTCTCCTTCCTCGGGGTAGAGGTTTGTAATACTCTGGCATCAGCACAAGAAGGGTTCGACCCTGCCCAGGTGTGTTTAATCCGCAGAGCGGAGACGGTTGCTGCGCCATTGCATGGGCAACGAGGGAGAAAAACGAGGAAAATACTGGGACCCAGAAGGATCCATGATGGCCCTGATGGGTCGGAGGACATACCCCTCGGGGGCGAGCCCCGCCAGGTCCACAGAGGAGGTGACAAATAATGTTGTGATAAAAAATAAAAATCTGTCATGTATAGTCAAGCACTTCGGTACTGCCATGTGCATGGGTGTATGCGTGTGTGTGGGTTTGTGAATATGTTTATGTGTGTGTTGCGGGAGTAGAAGAAGTGTGGCACACTGAATTTTTAATATGGGTATTTGAGGTGGGTGGTTATGTGGGTATAGTGGATGTGAATATTGTGGGGATATTGAGGTAAACTTATGTTCAGGTACATGACATTATGATCTCATAGTGGCTAGGACTCTGGACTCATATTATAGTGACTATTTACTTCCTTCTGAGAGTTCTGCAGTTTGAGTATATACTGTTATGTTTTTACATACTGTACTTATTAGGATGCATTGTCTCATTTACTTGGGGGTTCATGACAGGTGTAATTCCTTTTTTGTGTAACTATTGTAGGATGGGTGCAACTGATGGTGTATTAGGATTCAGGTACATATATTTCATTTCAAGTAGTTACTTTCTCGGGGGCAGGAGTTAATTCCTAAGAATTTTTGTTTAGATTCCTTGGACTGTTTCTAATACATATTATTTCGATTATACACTGACAGTTTATTGAAATCTGTACATATCAGGCTGCACAGTCTCAATTACTTGGGGGTCCTCGACTAGTACTTCTTTGTATCTGGCACTTACACTGACAATTGATATTATCGTGTATAAAATCTTGTTGCAACACTGAAGACCTTAAGGTTTCTGGAACGTAATAGCTGGTTGAGAGTATGTTAGGAATATATCTCCAGCCAGTTGTACTTTCATCAGTGTGATACACTTACTCACTTTGGGTAAACATCACTTTCATCCTTCTATATGCCATGTAAAGAGAATTTCTGATGATGTAGTTTTGGGGCTTATTTTTTATTTGCTAATATTTTACATTTTGGTATGCAACTGTTTTCTCCAGGGTCATCTTATTGTCATAGGCTGTATTCACAAACTAACAGAGTTCTGAGCAGAGTTGAAGCTGGCTTTTACTGGTGTACTGTTACCTCACTCTTGATGTATATGTCTTCGGGAGGTTTCTTCACTTGACATGTAATTTAGTGAGTAGAGAATCTTAGTGTTTTGTTGTTCATTAGACTGATACATGGTATAATATATGTTGGTTAAACTCTCTGCCTGCTGTCTCTGGACAACATTTGACCTTTAAGTTTGGTTCAGCTGAAAGCACACTCAAGATATTCAAGCTCTTCGATGTCACTTTAATTATTTCTGAGGGCCTGTTTTAAACCAATGAGAATTATTTCTGTTATTTTCTGCATCTTCTAAGTGTTAATAATATGGGATTTTCTAAATAACTGTCATTAAGCTTCCGAAGAAGGACTTGTTGATCCGAAAGCTAAAGCTCTTTGTTCTTTTTATAACATCCTTATTGGTCCAATAAAAGGTATCAAACCATTTGTTCTGGATACCCTTTATCTGGTATTTTTGGGACATAGGAGGGCAATATAAATTTGGACATAAAATGGGGGACCCAGGCCTCACAAATAGCAAAGGCCTTTGTGGACTACTATACCAAATTATATTCACCCAATGAGGAAACCTCCCCCCAAGAGAAAAAGGATTATTTGGACTCCCTTCCACTCTCTCTTCTGTCCCAGGCCGAAGCAAAAGCCCTTATTAGGCCTATTACCCAGCAAGAGACTAAACACATAACAAAAAACTTAACGGCAGCAAAATGCCCAGGACCAGATGGATCTGGCACAGAATTTAATAAAACCTTCGAACCAGAGATTGCCCCTGTCCTCCTAGAGGTATTTACGACGGTGTGGTCCAGGACTGAACCAATAGCCCCCTCTTGGCAACATGCCACCATCTCAGTCATCCATAAGGAGGGGAAAGATCCGACACTTTGTGAATCCTACCACCCCATATCTCTATTAAACACAGACTATAAAATTTTTACAACCATAATAGCTCCCAGGTTAAACCCTATACTACCCAGGCTGATACATATGGACCAGACGGGATTTATAACAGGTCATCAGGCTTCTAACAGTGTCAGGTCAGCGATAAATCTGATAGACACCATCCAGAGATCCGTCACATTGGCATGCTTAATGAGCCTAGATGCTGAAAAAGCCTTTGATAAAGTCTTTTGGGGCTTCTTATTTGCTGTCTTAGAACACAGAGGCTTTCCCCAACCATTTATAGACGTTGTCCGGACGTTGTATTCTAGACCGCAGGCCTACGTACGAGTGAACGGTGGAATATCGGAAAGGTTTCACTTAGGCAGAGGCATGCGGCAGGGGTGCCCCCTGTCCCCACTCCTATTTGCTCTGTATATCGAGCCGCTGGCAGAAGCCGTGCGTAGAGCAGAGGGGGTAAGAGGAGTGACAGTGGGAGATCTGCATAAAAAAGTATCGCTCTATTCATCTAGCCTTGACACACTGCACCTATCTGTTTTTGAGTCGAATTCCCCAGTGAGGGGGAAGGGGGACGGGGATAATCAGACATTAAGATACTTGAATAATGGCTGTTCCATTTAAGATAGTTTCACACAATGTGAACAGCCTGACTGGCTCCATAAAGAGGTATAGAACTATACAGGCATTGAAATAATATAAACCTGATATTTTACTCTTGCAAGAGACCCATCTGTCGTCAGCCCAGCATCACAAATTTCTCAAGTTTGAATTCTCCCAGATGGTAGAGTCCACTTATCAGGTACAGTCCACTTATCAAAATGGTAGGAGGCATGGCACAGTGGTCCTGATCCCCCAAAACCTAACAATTCCGAATTACAGAACAATATGCCAATAAAGAAGGCAGATCAGTGTTAGCAATGGGTACAATCCAACGCCACACACTGACGGTATGTAGTACCTACATCCCTCCCAATAGCGATGCCTCTTCAGTTCAGCATATTATAAATACCATCCTAACGCACCAAAAGGGAATCCTGATTCTTGGTGGAGATCTCAACTGTCAGATAAACCCCTCCCTAGATACTGTACCTCCGCATTAGACCCACAGCGCAGACCAGGGGTCAGAGACACCTTCGACGGTTATTAAAAGACGTCGGCCTTGTCGATACCTGGCAGCTGATGCACCCCACTCAGTGGAAATGTACCCATTATTCATATGCCCACAAACACTATTCCAGACTTGACTACCTATGCTTTAGTGGACAGCATAAGGAATTGATTCATAAAATGGAAATAATGAACATCCACTTTTCAGACCACGCCCCTGACTCCCTTGAACTAGGTATTACCAGACAATGGAAAAGCACCTTTTGGCGATTTAATCCCTCTTTATCCTGCATTCAGGAGTTTCAAGACCTCTTGAA
Organism: Neoceratodus forsteri; assembly: GCA_016271365.2. Lineage (NCBI taxonomy): Eukaryota > Metazoa > Chordata > Ceratodontiformes > Ceratodontidae > Neoceratodus > Neoceratodus forsteri. Next base: position 147,498,596 of record CM057453.1, on the reverse strand, counting down.
AGAAAAAATCCTGGAAATCCTCCAAGAGACTACATCCCCACAAACCTCCCCACAAATACTATGGGACACACTTAAAGCAGTCCTCAGGGGCTACATTATTTCATATGCTGTTTGGAAAAAGCGGCCAAGTGAGGCTCAACTGAAGGATCTCCAGGAGCAACTTGGGTTCCTTCAGGGGGCTCACATGGGTGGGGACACGATGGTCTCCAATCAACTGTCTCAAAGCTGAACAGAAATACAATGTCTCCAGACTGCTCGGATGGAGCAGACCCTGATGTGGCTATGCCAGAAGTTCTATGAGGGGGGAGCCTGAGCCTCCAAGATACTAGCCTACAGACTTCGAAGACAAATCCAACAGGTAACAATCCCCAAAATAAAAGACGCAGCTATGGGATAATATCAGTATTCTACCCAGAATATTCTAAAAACTTTCAAAGAATATTACCGGACCCTGTACTCGAACTCTGCGCCAGTGGACTCACAACGAATCTCTACCTTCTTAGCACTGCAATGGCATGGCCACAGGATTTCGCTCTACCAGGATTACTCTGCCAAACTGAATAAGAAGATGGCCTTATTAGATACGAAATAACCTACAAATTGAGAGGAATGAACTTTTTCATGACTTTACTGACCCCGTTGAAGCCGCTAGTTTTATTCAAAGAAACTGGGGGGAAACTGTTTCTATCTCAACCCCCAAGTCCAGGGAGCCACAGGGCTGCTACCAAGTAGTTACAGAACAGGACAATTCAGCCATGGACACAGCTTGCCATTCACGCACAGTCTACCAATCAGGCCCCAGAACAATGGCAGAAAGGAGAGTCATTGTCGGACTGCTCAGGATCGCCAGGCTTCTCAACCAGTTCAACAACACAGAAGCTGCAGCAGAGGTTCCCGAAAGTCCACTCAGGAATCCCTCTTGGATGACGCCACATCAGAGAGAAAGTCGCAACCTGCACACAGATCAGCGTCGTCCCACTTGCCCTAAGACAATACTGAAACTACGCCCCAGAAGTTGTTAGAATGGTACCTCTCATGGGCTTGGATTGCTCAAAGCACCTCCGGGACTCTCTAGCTCAGCCTGCAGTCAATTAACTGTCACAGTCACTTATTATGTGCAAAAGTAGAGGCAGTTCCCAATTTGATGTGGACCTTTAAATTTGCAGCTACTCTTTGACAGACTGATTTCAAATAACGTATGCTGGCCATAAGTACAAGAGATCTGTACTGTAACTCTCACTGCATATTAATGGGAGGAGAAGGGTGGCACTGGGCTTAGAACTAGGCCAGGTCTGTCTTCTAGTTGTCCCCAGGGCACCCCCCCACCATGCTTGTCATTTGCTAGGGCTGCGCTAGGTAATTAAACCAGGGCTTGAGATGCAACCCCACTGAGACAGTTTAATTTCTTTTTGTTTCTCAAATGTAACTCACCACTGTGCAGATATCGGGCTGTCTCCTTCCCCTCATATACCCTTCCTCATCAGGCAGCCCGGGCCATACCATTCGTAGGTTACTACCAGTTTAAACTGTGGCTTTGGCTGTGGTCCACTCTGGCCCATCCCTTTTTGCACCTCTTCACCCACACGTAGTTGCCCAGTATCTTAACTGATTCAAAGGATCGTGCCAAGGGACAAAGAAGGGTACAGTCCATGGTTCTTTGCTAACTTCCTCTATTATAACAAGAGCTCATAGTATCCCTGTCTGTATTTTTATTCTCCCGGCCAGCTCAGTACAGCCTCCAGAGCGGGTAGTCTCTAACATTAGCAACATACGGGTGTGGGAATGGGCTGTTGGTTGGGGCCAGGGTTTTATCTCTTCTTCCCCCCACCTTTTACCTGGGGGATACTTCTACACTGTTTCAGCAAGCCATAGCTTTGTCAGGCTGGCACTCTGACTGCAATGTGAGGCGTCTTATCCAGTGGTCTGTCTAGTTACGTACTGTTGCTGCTTATATACCAGAATGTCGATCGTCTTGTTATTCAGGGTTGAGGTTGGGGTATCGGGGGCATGCTTCCTCCTTCCACTCCTGGCTGCATAAATTTCAGTGGTATTTGCTACTCTACTGAGCAACTAATGGCCGCGTTACATGAGTCCCACAGTACCTGGAAACTGGTGGAGGAAAGTAACACTGCTCCGCACAGAGATGTGCAGAGGTTAGTAGTTGCATAGTAACAGGGCCACCCTTTATAGGTTCCTGCTGACATCTTGGACCTCCGTTAGTCAGGGCTGGGGGGGGTAAAGAACACAGATGGCCTGCTGAGGTAGAAACTCCTTTTCCCTCACCGCAATTGTGCTGGACTCCTCATATCAGAACCAGATGGTTATACTCTGAGGATGGGTAGTGCCTTTGGTACTCCTTTACTTCTCTTCACTCCTTGGACTCAACTTACTGCTGTGGGTTGCCTTGTGGAATATAACACTCGCAACACCGTGCAGTCAGCTTTGTGTGATGTGGGATGCTTGCTTCACTTTCTTCCCGCTTTCCCCTAGTCTGCAAACATGCCTGCAGTTGTAACAGGGCGTATTTCAGGCCATTGTGAATACCCTTGCTGGCGCAAAGTGTCTTGCCTAGGAGAGACATTTCTGCTTTCTAGATTGGGGGGGGGTGGGGTTACCATCTTGCTGGACCTGGGGTCAGTTGGAGGGACTATATCTGGTCAGTTGAAAAGAGCCCATAGTATAAAGGGGGAGGGGGTCCGGTTATGAAATATCTCCAGGACTCTCTAGCTCATCCCACAGTCAATTGACTATTACAGTCACTTACGGTGTAAAAGTAGGGGCAGTTCCCGACTTGATGTGGACCTTTAAATTTGCAGCTACTCTTTGACAGACTGATTTCAAGTAATGTATGTTGGCCAGAAGTACAAGAGATCTGTACTTTAACTCTCATCTGTGTATTAATGGGAGGAGCAGGGTGGCACTGGGCTTAGAACTAGGCCAGGTCTGTCTTCTAGTTGTTCCCAGGGCACCCCCCCCCACCTCCATGCTTGTCATTTGCTATGGCTGCACTAGATAATTAAACCAGGGTTCGAGGTGCAGCCCCACCGAGACAGTTTCATTTCTTTTTGTTTCTCAGACCTAACTCATCACTGTGCAGGTATCGTGCTGTCTCCTTCCCCTCGCATACCCTTCCTCATCAGGCAGCCGGGCCATGCCATTCGTAGGTTACCACCAGTTTACTAACATACTAAAATGCCAGCAGAATAGGCCTAACGGTCTTTCGTGTCTGCTCGTTTGGTCAGCCCCCACCCTGGGTGCTGACCTTGCTGCCCCCCTCGCCTTCTCTGGCTTCTCCCTTCCCAGTTCCGGATATTCTTGCTGCATTGGATTTTGCTTCCAGAACCCTTCCCCTGTACCTGTCCCACCCCCTCTTGAACCCCTCCACTGTCTCTGCCTCCACCAGCCCCTAGGCAGCGCATTCCATGGCTCCACCACCCTCTCAGTGAAGTAGCACCTCCTCCTTTCTCCCTGAATTTCCTCCAGCTTCCACCCATGCCTCTAGTGGCCCTCCTCCTTCCTTCAAGCACCCTGACTGTTCCTCCCTATTTACCCTCTTCATGTACCTGAAGACCTCTATCATGTCCCCCGGTCCCTTCTCTCTTCCAATGTGTATATTTAGCTCTTGAGCCTCTCCTCATAGGTCCTGTCCTCCAAGCCCCAAATCATTTTGGTTGCCTCCTGGACCCTCTCCAGGAGGTTAATGGCCCCTTAAGTGTGGCTCCAAAACTGCACGCAGTACTCAAGGTGCGGCCTCACCAAGCAGTTATACAGAGGGAGTATCACTTCCCTCCTTCTGAGGTGATCCCCTAGCGATGCATCCCAGCATCCTGTTGGCCTTGGCTGCTGCCCTCCTACAAGTCTCAGAGTTGTTCATCTTGACATCCACCACCACCCAGGTCCCTGTCAGCCATCGAGACTTGTAGCATTCCCCCAAGGCTACACTTGGCCGGGTTTCTGGCCCCAGGTGGAGTACCTTGCATTTCCTGCATTGAACCTCAGCTTCCACTTTCTAGACCATCTTTCCAGAGCCTCCAGGTCCCCTGTAGGTCCACCCTCCCCTCCTCCCCATCCACCACCGCCCCAGTTTCGGAAGGTCATCCGCAAAGAGACTCATCTCACCCTGATTCCTGTCCTATGTCAGAGACGAGAGGCTGAACAGAAGGGGCCCAAGGACTGATCCCTGTGGACCCCACTAATGACTCTCCTTGGGATGAGACTATCCCACCAATTACGACCCTCTGGGTCCGTCCTGGAGCCAATTGCCTATCCATCTGATCATCTGGTTCCCCACCCCATTTCTCCCAGCTTATCCAACAGGCCCACGTGAAGAACAGAGTCAAATGCCTTGCTGAAGTCTAGAAAGGGCGTCCACTGGTCTACCCAGGTCCAAGGCACTCGCCACCCAGTCATAGAACTCCACCAGGTTTGTCTGACATGATTTCCGGATGAATCCATGCTGTCTATCATCCAGGCACCTGACTTATCCAGGTCCCCCCAGCCTCTCCTTGACAATGCCCTCCATCACCTTGCCCACCACCGATGTCAGGCTGACAGGCCTGTAGTTCCTGCCACCTCCCTTGATCCCCCTTGTGGATAGGCACTATATGCGCCACCTTCCAGTCCTGGGGCACCCACCCTGTCCTCAGAGAGATGGTGAAAGCTCCGCCAGGGTTTCGCCTGGACATCCAGAAGTTCCTCCAGCACTCTGGGATGTAATTTATCCAGCCCGGTGCTTTCTCCGTCTTAAGGAGCTGAGGCTTCCTCACTCTCTCTGCTGTGATTTCCACTTCTGGTACCTCTTCTCCCTGCTTAGCCCTCCCTCCTGCCAGTGATGCCTCCCTCTCCCCAGACCCACCAATCGGTAAGGGTCCCCCTCCTCAGTATCTCTGTCTCCTCCCATGTATGATGCAGCACCCCATTTTCCTTGGTGAAACTGGAGGTGAAGTACCATTTAGTACCTCAGCCTGCTCCCCGGTCTTGTGCCCATCTCTCCTGATTTAATCCTGCTAATCTGCCCCTTCACCCTTCGTTTTTCCTCAATGTATCTAAAGAACCCCTTGTTCCCTCTCCTAATTTCCCTGGCCAGGGTCTGCTCCTTCCTTGCCTTAGCCGCCCTCACCACCCTAGTGGCCCTTCTAGCCATCAGCTCATACTCCCCTCGATCCCTTTCACTCCTTGAGCACTTGAATTGCTTATAGGCTGCCTTCTTTCCCCACACCACCTCCTGGACCTCCCTGGTCCACCAGCAGGGTTTTTGGGCCCTACCGCATTTTCGTCTTACTCTTGCACAGGTGCTGGTAGCATCCTGCACCCCTCTCCTGATGATTTCCCACCTACTATCAGCGTCCACGTCTGACCCAATCCCATCCAAATGCTCCTTAAGGATCCTTCTCATTTCCTTAAAATCCGCCACCCTGAAGTCGGTTACTTCCGTCTTTGTGCAGCCTTCTACCCCTCCTAGGTCCAGGCAGAACCAGACCGTGGCATGGTCACTCCTGCCAATGGGTCCCTGACCTCAGGCTCCAGTCTGGTCACTGTCTGCCAGGACCACATCCAGTACCCGCGCCTCCCTGGTCGGTTCCCCGCACCTGCTGAGTTAGGAACGCGTCTTGAAAGACATCCAACAACCTCTGTTCCCTGGTCACAGAGGATGTCATAGTCTCCCAGTCTGTTCCTGGCATGTTTAAGTCCCCCAACACCACCACCGTTCCTCTGCCCAGTCTGCAGTGTCTCCCAACATCTGCCACCAGACTGTCCTCCAGCTCCTCCGCCAGGGCAGGGGGTCTATACACCACTCCTATTTTTACTCTCTTGCCCCCCCTTGTTATCAAGGTGACCCAAATCGCCTCCACGGTTCCCTCCGCCTCTACTCCCCCTACGCCAATGCAGTTTTTGACTATCATTGCTACCCCTCCTCCCCTTCTCTCCCCCCTGTCCTTCCTGAACATAGTGTAACCCTCCAGGTTCAGGTCCCAGTCGTGTCCTGCAGTGGCCCAAGTCTCAGTGACCGCTGCCACATCCACTGCTCCCTCAGTTAGCATCGCCTGGAGCTCAGGCATTTTATTGCCCAAGCTCCTGGCATTTAGCAGGACTACCTTCCACCCTTTCCCTATAGTTCCATTTCCCCTGCTCGTGTTCCCATGGGGATTCTGTTTTCCCCTGGTCTGCACTTTGCCAGTCGGCCTTTTCCCGCAATCCTCCAGCTCCCCAGGGGGGTGGAGACAGAGTCCCTCCTTTATCGGCACCCCCTTGACAGCCTTTTCTCCCATCCTCCCCCTTAACAAGTTTAAACCCCACTTTTCACCAATGAACCCCTCTATTTTCAACTTAAGGATTCCCCTCCTCTCCAAATTGAGATGGAGTCTATCTCTAGCATACAGCTCCTTATCCTCCCAGGTCTCCCCCCAATCCCCCATTAACCCATACCCTCTGGCCTCACACCACTCCCTGAGCCACTGGTTTATCTCCCTAATCTTCCTTTTGTGCTCCCCACTAGCCCTTGGCACCGGCAGGATTTCTGAGAAGGAAACTGTGCATCCTATGTCATGACAGACCCTGGCAAGCTCCCTGAATCTTGCCTGTATCTCTAGCTCGCTATTTCCCTCAATGTCATTTGTACCCAGGTGGACCAGTATGTCCGGGGAACCCCCACAATCCTTTGCCAGCTGATATACCTCGTGCTTAGCCCCTGCACCATTAGTCCAGTGAAGCATCTTGTTCTAACTGGCCAGGCTTCTCCCTCCCTATCCCATTTGATACCCCTGATCATAGAATCCCCCAACAGGAGCACTCTGACCACTCCTTTTCCTCCATTTCCCCCCCTTCCATATCCCTCATCCTTTCTACCGGCCCCTCCACCCAGCCGGCTCCTTGTTCCTCCCCCTATCTGGGTGCCACATGCCACCCCCTCCTTATTTACCATGGCCACCCCCTTCCCTCCAATCCTCATGCCTCCTCCTCCTGAGCATCCTTCTGTACCTTGCTAATTCCCCTCACTGCTTGCGACTGGTCCTTCTCCCCATCTGCTAAACTAGCCTGGCTAGTCCTCCCTCCCTTCCTGTCTCCATTTAGTTCCTCCTTGCTCGTCGTGCTCCCCTGGCCTAAACCCTCAGCTCCCTTTACTGAATCCTCCTTGTACTTCTGGTCCTTCTCCTTTACCTTTCCTCCCAACTGGTCCTTCTCCTTGTGCTTTCCTCCCTCTTCCCCCTGCCCCTCCTGCTCTGATTCACTGCTCCCCCCATTTTCCTGCATTCCAGGTCCCCCCGTTCTTCCTGCTATCTGGCCCCTGCCTCCTGCCCCCCACTCCCTTTCCGTCTCTAACCACCCTTGTCGTGGCTACATCACCCACCTCATCCTCAAGCAGAAGAAGAGATTTGAAGCAATTACTCAGTGTAAGGTCTGATCCACCTCCCCGCCTTGCTTCCTTCTGTCCAGCCCTGGCCATCTGCCTACTTCCCTGAGAATGTTGTCCCTCCGTCCCTCCTTTGTGAGGGTCCCCAGTTACCTGCCTGCTTCCTTGGTAGTGTCCTTTTGGACCCCCTCTGCCAGGGTCCCTATGTGACCCCTGAGTATTCTCCTGCACTCCTTTCCCTATGCCCCCGCCCCCAGTGCTTGGTGCAACCCCGTTGGAGATCCCCAGCCCCCTTCCCCAACCATACCACCCCCCTTCCCCCAGATGTCTCCTAATCCCTGCAACCTCCTCCCTAAGCTGTGCCAGCTGGTAGCACACTGGGCAACCACCGAACTTCCAAGCCCAGTCCAATATCATGGCTGCTCCACACCCTGTGCACCCCACCACCCTCCCAAAGATGCCAGCCCTAATGACGTGTGGTTCCATCCCCTTCCAAATAGGTTTCATTGGGTGAGCCACCAGGTTCCCCTCTAGTCCAAGATACACCCTACTGCCTAATCAGGTCACCCACTAATCTTAGAGACAGTCCCACTGTACACCAGTAACCCTGTTACTAGGTGCAGTACAACACATTAAACTTATAAGGGAAATGAACATTGTGGCTTTGGCTGTGGTCCACTCCAGCCCATCCCTTTTTGCCCCTCTCTGCTCACACCTAGCTACCGAATACCTTAATTGATTCAAAGGACTGTGCTGAGGGTCAGAGAGGGGTACAACACACAGTTATTTGCTAACCTCCTCTGTTATATCAAATGAGCTCATAGTATCCCTGTCGTATTTTTATTCTCTCGGCCAGTGCAGCACAGACTCCAGAGGCAATAAGTCTCTAACATTAGCAACATATGGGTGCGGGAATGGGCCGTTGGTTGGGGCCAGGGTTTTATCTCTTCTGATACCTTCTTCTCCCCACCTTTTACCCGGGGACACTTCTACACAATTTCGGCAAGCCATAATTTTGTCAGGCTGGCACTCTGACTGCAATGCGAGGCGTCTTATCCAGTGGTCTGTCTCATTACTTACTGTTGCGGCTTATATTCCAGAATGTTGGTGGTCTTGTTACTCAGGGCTGAGGTCGGAGTATCCGGGGACATGCTTCCTCCCTCTACTCCTGGCTGCATAAATTTCAGTGGTATTTGCTACTCTACTGAGCAACTAATGGTCGAGTTACATGAGTCTCACAGTACCTGGAAACTGGTGGAGGACAGTAACACTGCTCCACACAGAGGTGTGCAGAGGTTAGTAGTCACATAGTAACAGGGCTACCCATTAAAGGTTCCTGCTGCTGGTGGGATGGGGAAAAATGTATTGCTAACACTTCTCTACTTTGGTTTGATTGAGTTTATATCCAGCCACTTGTCCAAATATGTTCACTGTGTGTCAAAGATGAGTTAGAGTAGTCACTGGATTAGCTAGGTAAATTAATAAATCGTCAGTGTAAAGGGCAAGTTTGTGTTGGATTAGACCTATGGGGAAGCTAGAGATGAGGATGTTAGCATGGAGAAGTTCAGCCAGAGGCTCTGTGTATAGGGCAAACAACAATGGAGAGGGCAGACAGCCCTGTCAAGTGCCCTGAGATAGCGGAAAGGTGGAAGAAAAGTTACCATTTGCACTGACACAAGACATTGGGTATAAACAGCTGTGATCTAGTCATGAAATACATGGGGAAAGCCAAATTGAGACAGGGATTCATAGAGGGAAAGGCCATGCCACCCTATGAAAGGCATTTTCCATGTCAAGGTTAAACAATAGAAAAGGTTGTTTATTTGGTGGAAGAGATGTAGTGTCTGATGTCGTCCCCTGTCTGCCTTGTATTGACAAAGCCAGTTTGGTTGTGATGGATAAGGGAAATCAGTATGCTATCCAGTCAGTGGGCTAGTATTGAGGTGAAAAGCTTATAAATCATATTTAATATGGAGATAGGTATACAGGATTCCCCTCTAGATGGGTTCTTATTGGGTTACAGGATTGCCGAAATCATGGTATCGCACCAGGTATCAAGAGTATGGCCTGTCATCTGTACATGGCAGAAGGTTTTTAGAAGTTGTGGGAATAATTCTTCTTGCATTTTTTTGTAAAATTCTGCTGTGTGCCCATTATGGCCAGGGCATTTATTGTATCTGTTATTTATTTGAATTTTGGTAACCGAGTAGGCCCACTGAAACAGAATGTCCCTTTTTCAGGGGTGACCCGGGGGAGGGTAAAAGGGAGGCACAGAGAAACAGGGCTGTGTCTATTTCCAGTGCAGTGATTGGTGCTGTCAGGGCATGTGCACCTGCCTCCTAAAGTTGGGGAAGCTTAACAGATTAGAAAATGTGTGACAGTTGTGTTGGAATGGTATGGTGGTCCAAGGCTGAGCACAGCTATTCACAGTACTGTTTACGGACCACTGGGATTTCTTGTGCACAATGCACCAAGCGGTTGGTTTGTGGATTGTAAATTGTAAAGATAAAGGTTTGTGTACACTGCTTTCTCAGTTTGTGTGCTAGGAGTCATGTCACTCTGTGACCCCCCTCTAAATACCGCTGTTTGAGATAGCATAGTGCCATCTCACTTTTCTGGTGAAGCAGGTCTTGCAATTCTCTTTGGATATCGTGGAGAAATGGAAAGACACCTGCATCCTGTTTAATGGGCAGTTTGGAGGGAGGTGAGTTGTTGTGTGAGACGGTGACATTTGTCCTCCCTGTCTTTCTTTTTTTTGCCATGTATGCAATGATATCCCCATGAAGAACTACCTTAACAGTGTCCCATAATAAAGCTGGAGTGATGTCAGGGCTAGTGTTGTCCTGTACAATTTGGGGGATGTGTTTTGAATCAGTTGTTAAAACTCAGAGTTACAGAGGTGAATTGCATTAAATCTCCAATAAGTATTTTTATGTGTTTTGTCCCCAATACCGTGCTCCAAAGTAAGGGGACGTGGTCAGAAAGGGTAATTTGATCAATCTAACAGGCTGTAATTTTCATAGAATCATAGAAGCTTGACGGCAGACAAGTACCATACTGGCCCATCAGACTGCCCCATTTTTCCTCCTACACCTCCCCCATTTTATCTATGTGTTCTTGTTGCATATAATAATAATCCACTCTGGAGTTTGTTGTATGTGGTGCAGAATAATGGGTGTAATCTTCGTTCATGGGATGAACTGTACGCCAGGTATCAGACCAACGGAGTTTCGTCATCTGCTGCTTCCAAATGCTGGCGACTGACGGTTGCCTGGAGGTGCCCAATTTGTGGAGTCGGTGTCAAGGTTATGAATAAGATTACGGTCTCCCCAAGAAGCAAGATGCCTTGCATATTAATGAGGATGAAGTCATATACAAGACGGGCATCTGAGGCGTCATAGCGCAGTGGTAGGTAAATACTAACAAGGGTGACCAAGTGTTATATAACTCCCCTACAACAACGGCATCTCTGCCTTGTTGATCCATAATCTGCTTTTGTAGTTGGAAGGCAGTGTTGCTGTGGAATAGAACTGCTGCCCCTTGGCACTTGCTAGAGGTGTAGGAGTGAGCATAAACTTGGAAGAACTCAAATTTGCAGAGCAGATCAAACCCTTTAGTGTCCAAATGTGTTTTCTGGTGGAAGATGACATTTGAGTGTGTTTTTTTAAATGACCGCAGAGTTCTGATCATTTGATTAAGCTAAGTCCATTAATATAGTAGGAGTAGAGGCAAATAGGCATTTGTTTAGCAATCCTAAGAAGACCAGAATAAAGGTAAGCAGACTGTATGATAGGTATGCCAGGTGAGGGTGAACCTCATCACAGGTCTAACCCCACCCCCCACCCCACCATGAGATGTGAGTAGAAATGGTGCAATGCAACTCTGGGAAAAACAGAGCAGTGAATTACATATAACTACAGAACCAGGAAAAAAAAGAAGTAAGAAACAATGGTAAATACAGGCCGTATAATAACTGTATCCTTTTAAATCAAAGAACAAACAACATCCATAAACCAAATAAGGGGCTACAGGCCCAAAACTCAGTCTGACTTTCTTGGTAGGAACATCATAAGTATATTCATGTTCCTGAGGAGTTAAGAGTTGGTTAATACTCCAACAGAGGGAGGACTAAATTGTGTGTGTGGGGGATGACTGAACAACTCAGTACTAGGAAAGTAACATGTCACCAGCAGGCGGTCTTCTAGTTAGATTCCAGCAAATGTATGGTGGCCAGGTCGAAGGCGAACAACGGAAAAAGCCAGCATCAGCCATCAGGTTCAAAAACACTGCTAATTTATTGCTTGAAAGTGCTTATATGCAAGTGCAAAAAAGCATGTCCAAATTACAATAATAGTGGCAGGCAAAAGGGAAAACCACAAACCACCCAGACAGTTGAATCTACCTGTTTTGCTCAAGGTCCTTGATACTGCTATTGCCTCAGACCTGTATCAGCCGGGAAAAAAGCGCAGGATCTGGCTAATCTGCTATGGCAAAGGTATTTGGCAGGATCAAATAAGGTAATAGCGAGCGTCAGTTGGTAAACAAGGGGCATAGCTGTAGGCTGGCAAGGAATTGCACAGAGTAATACAAGGGGTGGAGCTGCTGCTGCTGCCACGGCACAGTGTGTGCTCCACAAACGTAGGTACTACTGAGGAGGCCTAGAAACCACACCATGAAGGTAGGTGACTTCATGAGGGTAAGCAGAGCGTGAACCCTAGCATCTGGATGGTGACCTCGACACCCTGACACTGTAGATCCTGAAGTAGTAAGCAGGTAAAGAGGAGAATTATTAAGTGTGTAAGATGGGAGGGAAGCAGAGGGGGTGACATATACATAAAAAAGGAAAGAAAGGAGGATTATAGCAAGGAAACTAAAACAGAAAGAAAAAAAAGGAAGGCATGGTATTCAGTAGGGGCAAAGGAGGCCATGGAAACACCCAGCAGGTCCCACAAGATCATCTCCCTAACCCGGTCCCTACTCACTGTTCAGGAGGTTGGTAAAGAGATAAGGCAGTTCATCTGGATCAGCATTCTTGAAAACAGCGCAGGATCTCCTTAACCTGCAAGGTGGTAAGTGAGTGAATTTTATAGCTGTCATCTGCTGGCGTGTCCATCTGACAGCAATCACCTCGTAGTGGTCGTTGTGGCAGTGGATGCTACTGCTGGGCTGGAAGAATGCCCTTGGCAGCCAATGCTGCTAGGGCATTCTCAGAAGTGTGATATAGTTCTGGCCTCTACAGGAAGAATACTTTCAGCTTTGAAGAGAACCGAGTTTGAAATTTAAGCACCTTTTCCCAGAGAGGCTTAAAAAAACTTTGGTACCCTTTCCTTCTAGCCAGCACTGACGGCGCATAGTTACAGCCTATATAGACCCGATGCCCCTTGTACTCTAGTGTGCCCTTTCTCCAGGCCGTGGTGTGAATTAATTCTTTAGTATGAAAGCTCAAAAAATGGGCAACTATTGATCCAGGTCTTGCTTTAGGTTCCCTGGGCTTCAGGCCTAAAGCTTGGTGGGCCCTTTCTATTTTTAAACATTTATTAATATTTTCAATTGGGTGTACAACACATCAGTTTACAAAGTAGCATGCAGTGCAGTACAGAAACAATACACATATGCCAGACAATGGCATCATGACCGTGCCTAGAAGAAGAAGAAACCCTTGAGGCCTCTCTATCCCCAGCTCAGCAGTGGGTCAGCAGAGACCTCACCCTCTCATTACCAATAGTGCGCCACTCTATCCCTGGGTCAGCAGAGACCTCACCCTCTCATTACCAATAGTGCACCATTGTCTCCTCACAGTGTGCTCACAGGGAACAGGACCTGGGGGCAGTATACTCTCGTTTCATCCACCTCCCTCCATCTCCCCCCATCCAGCCAACCAGCCCCTCACCTTCCCCCTCTCCCACCTGCTTTAGTATCCAAAGGACAAAAGTGGGGACATGCTGCACTATATATACAATCCAGTTAGTCTATCAGGACATGAACTGCTGTGTTCTGTCATTTAAGTCAAATGTAATTCTTTCCATGGTATAAACAATGTTCACTGTGTCCCACCAATATTGAAGGACCAGTATCTGTAGTGCGAGCCATCTTCTGGTGACACACTCCAGTGAGGAAAAATGATCCAGACCAGCTGAATCCTGATCTAGTCCAGTGGAGGGAGGTAATTACGAATCTGTGAGAAGACAGAGAGATGCAGCCCAGCAGAGAGACACATCACTGTTCACTGCTGATGCAGGTGAGCTGTATGGAGGTAGACCCTCTCTTAGAAGTCATCAGAATCATGAGTAAACCCGGGTTCTGACCCTACACCTAAGGTTTAGCCATTTTACAGGACCTTGAGGCAAAAAAAAAGACCTAGGTGAGACAGTGCCAGGTAACTGACAGGCACCTGCAGAGAACATCAGGCTGATTACCATGGAATTACAAATACTGAGGCCCCTTTCTTTGTTCAAGTTGTTTGACTTTATTGGTGAGACGATTATTTTCTATGTGGATCAACAGGCCCAAACCCCATGCTAGCCTCTGCCTTCACAGAGGTACTCACTGCAACAAGCTGAAAGCTCTCCCATAAGACCTTTTTTTTAAAAATCATTTACTCTTTATGTCTCCGTATCGCCATCCTGACCCCCTCGAACGTCCCCAGTGCTGCCCCTGGTCCCCACTTACTTGTCTAATGGAGCCTTGGATTATCACCCGGGTGGGGTACAGGGAAGGAGAGGACATACCCCTAATCGTGTGCATCGTCAGGTGATGGAGAAGGCAGCAAGACCATCCTGGATATACCCCGGTCCCCCGTGGGAGCTGGTACCAGGGCCAAGCTTTTCTGTCTGTGCTGCAGTCCTCCAACACTGGCATGTGCAGGGGACCAGTATGAATGTGCATGCAATACAAGCACTCTCAACTGCATAGCCATGTGTGGTCACCCAGGAGGGAGTATTGTAATGAGTATGACAGCCCTCCCTTCCCTGTGGAGACTGCTGTCTGGGATGCTCAATCCTCCTCCCTCGTGGCCGGCCCCCAATGACCCAGGCTCATTCCAGAACCCGAGCTATCGGTGTTACGTGGGGTGGGTCAGTTGCACCCACCCTGGGGACAGTAGACTGATGGGGGGGGGGCCTGTGAGCTTGCTAAAGTAATAGTGCATACCAACTAAGAAGAGTGTAAGTCCACTTAATCCTATTTTCCCATGCTACCCCTTTTTCTTTCCTTCTCTCCCTTTCAAATAAATCTGTTTGTTTTTGCCTTTTAATTTTTGAGTATTACTGTTCCTTTCTACTACATCACTGTCACTGCTTATAGAGTGATACTATGTGGGTGGAGGAGACCTAAATTATTCATTAGGGTAGTAGCTCTGAGTGTTGGCAACAGGCAACCCTTCACAAAAGTTATCTGCTCAGCTGAAGACCCCAACTACCCCAGGGGGAAACACCGCAACATGATTGATCTGTACTCAGCTGAACTGCAACTGCAAAAACCCAGGATGGCCCCCTAGGAGAGGTAAAGGTATAAGAGAGGTGGGACCGCCGAGGGCCTCTGGCATACATCATCATAACACCTCAAAATACACTTATTCCATTAGATTCAGTATGGGAGGAGGTGGTGGGAGTGGGGCTGGCAGGGTGCCATTTCTAGTTTTATTCAGGCCTAGGTGCAAATATCTGGTTTCAGGCCAAGCTTAAACTAACAGGATTTACCTAACCCTCAGGGCAGATGGTCATCCCATCCCATCACAGTGATTTTGCAGTATTACGGCTGTTACTCATTTTAACTTACATCTTGGCTTAACAAACACTGACCTGAGGTTGAACTCATCATTTAAACTCATCCTGACCTTCTAATCCAAAAGCATCCTTAGTTAAACTCTGCATCCTTGGCTGATGCTCTGTGAGTACACAGTGGAGAACGCTTGTTAAAAATTGTAAACAAGGGCTGCTCTAACACCCAGGCAGTTAAGGTGCTTGCCCTCAGCTGGGAAGGCCAGGGATTATATTTCCGAGCCCCAGTCTCAACTGGACGTGATAGGAGGCAGAATAGCAGTCCTGGAAGGAAGCTCATTCGGAGTGGGTTTCCAGCCCTCGGTCATGAAAGAGTGAGCCGTTCAGCACTGAAACAGCCTTAGTACCATCTCCACCCCAACCCTGATGACAGCATTCTGAGGCTGTCCATTAGTGGGAGGATGAAGAGATGCCTGCACCAGGCCCTGCCCCATCGTCGGGGACACAGTCACACTGCCTGTGGCACCCACCGTGCTGTCCACCAATCCACAGCAATTTTTTGATCCTGGAGCCCCCACACCACAGACCACCAACCTGTTAAAGCCAACCAGTTGCACTGAGTGTAAGCATTTTATGACCTTAATTTGCAATGGACTGAGAAGGGAAGATGCTGGAAAGCAGTATGGAGTCAAAACTCACTGTTCGTTCTCAGTGTGATGGACTGCAAACCACTGAGGGAAGATAACTTTGCAATCGTGACACTTCTCCACTTATCTGGTTATACTATAATTCATCCACTCTTTTTACCATACTGTAACCTCCCATATTGTGCCTGAAAATAGATTATATTGCACATAGTGCTTTTACCTGGTCACCTGAAACTAAATAAATGAAACAGAGCTATATGCTGGTGGGACCAAACCCAAACAGCAGTTAAGGTTGGCAGGATGTGGTATGGTTTAAGGGAAAACAGCGGCAAAAGAATAGAGATGACAACAATTTTAAATAACACATGGTTACAGAATGTACAACCTTTTCAAAATGCTATACTTATTTTATTTATTTATTTAGTTTTTGTTGACTGGGAAAGGAGGACTAGAAAATTCCGTCTAGACCCAGGGGAAGGGGGATACAGATGGATGCCAACTGACATTGAGCCAGATTAAGCTGTTGGTGGTATTTTTTAGTGAATTTTGATAAACATTTAAATAAAAAATGGTTAGCTGGCCTGGTGGCGCTGAGGGTTGAGGCACTGAATGCCGCATCTGGCTCCATGCCGGCGACCTGTCTTCAGAAATTAGCATGGGCTGCCACGGGGGAAGGGGGATTGAGTGTCTGAAGGACTGCTCTCCTCTCCTCTCCTCTCAGGAGGAGGACTACGCACTCTGCTAATGACTGCCACCAGATGGAGGCCTGATGATTGTGGGGAAGGGGCACATCAGAAGTAGGGAGGTGCTGCAGGACCAGGCAGCATGCACATGCCACCACACACGCACATTTAAGCGTGTCCCAGCATGGGGAAAGGAGAAAATGGAGGAAAATGGGCGGTGGCAAAACAGGCATGTATGAAGCCTGCCTGCTGATCCCTCACCCCCTGCATCGCCAGGACCCCGCGGCAGGATGACTGGATCTGTGCTGGGGGGGAGAACTGACAGCTCCCCTCCTCCTGACCTCACAGCGAGGGGGGGAATCTATGGGGGTATTCTGGTCCTCAGGTAAGTCCCGGAGAGATGCAGGACAGTGGGGGTTGGTTGGGGAGAGCATAAGGGAGCCCAGCCTGCCCTGGCCACAAAGGAGCTAAATACTGTGACAAATGTAACAGGCATACAACCACACGTATCTATTAATTTAGTTTTGTTACTGTATTTTGTTAGTATAAATATACTTCTGTAATACATTCTGCTGTTTGCAATGCTGACACAAAAACATGGCTTCCAAAGTCACATGACCAAATAGGCCTTGTGGGGAATATTGGCCAGAGCTGCTCAGGAAAATGTTCCCTTGGGAACAGTCAGCCACAAGACTCTGTAAGGCAAATAGGAGAGTGCCATTTTAAATGTCTCAGTCAGCTTCAAAGGCAGAGGAGTGCGGATGCACACCTCAGATATCCTGAAACCCAAATCATAAACTTGGACTGAGAATTTCTGGATGTTTGTAGAAGTCAGCTGGCCTGGATGATGTCATCCCTCCATACACAAATTTGAGGAGAGGGGAGGTAGGGGTAAACTGTCACTCAAAGGGGCGAAACCACCTCCCCCAGTCAGAGAGTAAATAAATCAGGGAACTGAGACATAGCTCTCTCTCTCTTGGACCCAATAACATCTGAAAACCAAGAGCCCTGCAGCTAGAGGTCTGGTAAGAAAGACAGTTTAGGGAAAAGTGTTTTCTTCAGACAGCAGAAGGTAAATAAATAGGTTGTAAAGTGACAATAGCTCAGCTTCGTCTAGCTGCAAACTATCTAGTGTAACTCCCATTTATTTTAATTTCTAGTAAACTGTAATCCTTTTATCTGACTGTACATAAACCCTGTTGTAAATACTTGTAATCTTTTAGTAAAGAATCATATTTTGATAGAACAAGTGACTGCCAGTGTATTTATTAAGGTGATTTGGTTATTTCTGCTGGACTCTGTTTGCAGTCCGTCTCTGAAGAGGCACTCTACCCACAGTTATTGTGTTGACCTTCTTGACCTTGTGCAAAGGAAGAGGTTCCTACTGAAAAAATACCACGGTGGTGGCAGTGAACTTGAAGTCCCTAGTGAGAGATCTTCATTACATTGGTGGCAGAGTGGTGGGATCTGTGTTGCAGCTGGTATCGGTGAAGAGCAGTGTACAGTGTGCTTTCCTGTGAGGCAGGAACTCTGAGAGAGAGAGAGAGAGAGAGAGAGACAGGACACTGGTGATGGAGTGCCAGCAGAAATAAACCTTAACAGTCACAAAACAGGATTTCAAAAGGTTACAACGTTTACTACTGTTTTTTTTTTTATTTCTAGACCACTTAGTGCAGCATAGCTAGAGAATATGAGCTCTACAACCTATGTCAAATTTCATGTACAGCAGCTTCATGAGCTGTGCACAGAGAGGGGGATTGTCCATGAGGGCATGACAAAGAGTGCACTCATGGAAGCCCTTTTGGTGCATGATCAGACGCAGGAGGGGCAGACAGTCTCAGAGGGGCATGGCCCAATTCCTATGCAGCAGATGGTCGCTGAGGATGGTGACCCAGGTAACGAGACTGAGGTCCCAGCGGCTGAGCAAGGAGGGCACCTCGTGGCACAAGCTGGGGGAGCTGTGCAGCCCAATCAACCTCGGCTTGAGATCCTGAAGGCGGAGCTTGCACTGAAGGATGCCGACTTGCAAAAAGTAAGGCTGGAGGCTGAGGAAAGAGAGAGGGCTCGGCAGCATGAAATCCAGATGCAGGAGGAAAGAGCAAGGCCGGAGGCAGAGGAAAGAAAAAAGATTTGCCAGCATGCGATCCTGATACGGGAGGAAAGAGAAAAGATTCACCAGCATGAAATCCTTACGTGGGAAAAAAGAGAGGGAGGGACAGAGACAGAGAAAGAGAAGAGCGAGAGAGAGAGAGAACGACAGCATGAGATCGAGTTGGTGAAACTGTGCCAGCAAACCACACGGCAAACCGTAAGTAATGGCGAAGGGGGTTCAACCCACGAGGCCACAATTAATTCTAAAATGTTCCCACAATACTGAGAGAGAGATTATCTGGATTTGTTTTTAAAACCATTTCAGAGGGTTTGTGGGCAGTTTAAATTAGACAAGGCTTCTTGGATGACCCACTTGACCTCATTGCTTACTGGCCGTGCTTTGCATGCATTTGTTCGAATGGATGATAATGATTGCATGGACTATGGTAAAGTTAAAAGAGTATTATTAAAATGTTTTGAACCGACTCCTCAGGCTTTTAGATGAAAATTTAGAGAATTAAGAAAAGGCCAAGGAGACAGCTATGTAGAACTGCATGTCCAAATGTGTGCCTATTTAGACCATTGGGTAGATGGGGCTAAGGCAAGACTGTAGCGCAAATTAAAAGATTTAATTGTAAGGGAACAGTTTCTTAAAGTTGTACCTGATGACTTACGCATATTGTTGCTGGACCAGGCATGCAACTCTGCAAAGTAGGCAGCAGAAAGTGCTGCTTTGTATGTGGCCAGCAGACCACATTTGCAGTGTAAGAACTATAGGGTGAGTCGGCCTAAGGGTTGAAGCATTGGATGCCACACCTTGCGCCACACCAGTGACTGGGTTCAGGAATGGACTTGGGATGCCAGTGGTCAGCAGGGGTAGGAGAGGATCGAGCATCCAGAGGACTGCTCTCCTCTTCTGGGGCGGGTATCTGGGGTTGCATCGCTCTGTAGTGGCATCTGGTGGAGACTGAGGGCACTACAAGGAGCACTGCCATAGAAGGGGTGGGACAGCGGCAGAGGTCAGCACCAGTGCGCAGAAAATCACAGGCGTCGCTGCCCCAGGACAACCACGGTAAAATCCTCCGCCACGAGCATGACGCCCGACGGGATACCACTCTATCACCTCCAAACAAAGCCCGATTCAAGAGGTGGTGGCTCAAGGGTAATGCGGTCTCCCTCTCGTTCCCCCAGGAGGGCCCCTCCGTGGGGGGTAAGCCACGGTCTTCCCTGCTTCAGCCAGATCACGGAGCAGGCTGGTAGGTGCTAGGAGCGTTGAGATCCCGTGTACAAGGCTGATTGGGTGAAGTTTCCTCTGTAGCAAAGAGAGAATAAATAGAATGTACAAAAAAAAGAACTATGGGGTGGGGCAGCACATGGTTTTAAGGGGACCCAGGGAGGGCAGCCTAAAGGGAACCAGCCTGCACCCAAGCCCAAAACAGAACCCACCGGTTCTAAGGAAAACAAGGAGCCGGGGGCAAAGGAATTCTGGATTTGCCAGAGAGTGGGGCATCTATCCTATGACTGCCCTAAAAACAGAAGTAAAGGGCATAAGCCTGCAGGAGGGGATGACCAAGACAGTACACTGCAGTTGGTAAACTGCGCACACACTGTAGTGCCGCCAAACTCCACCAAGCATATGCACCGTATTCTAGTCAATGGGACAGTAACACAGGGACTGAGGGACATGGGTGCCTCCATCTCCATGGTAAGGCAGGATCTGATCCAGGTGGAGCAGATTCTGCCAGACCAGTTCTCCAAGATTTGGGGAGTCACCGGTCCAATGGTTCAAGTGCCAATGGCTCGGGCCTTCCTGAGCTGGGAGGGCAGCTATGGGGTACAGGAGGTGGGAGTTGCACCTGATCTCCCTGTGGATGTGATAATGGGGAATGATTTTGACCACAGGGAAAACCAAGTATGTGTTACTACCCATACCCAGGCAAAAGTGCATTCATCTGAGGGTGAGGAGGGGGCCACACAGCCTGTGCAGACCCCTTCCTCAGCAGCTGAGGAAGCAGCTAGTGTGGGTGAAGGGCTAGCTAGGAATAGCAGCCCTTAGCCCCAGCTGCAAGCCGAGGAGGTCGCTGCCAGGGGCAGCTTTCCTCCTGAAGGGGGACTGGGGAAGGTCAAAAGGGAGGCGGTAGGCAGGGCGCAGCAAGCTGATCCTACCCTGTAAAAACTGAGATAGCAGACAGTGCTGAGGACACTTAGGGGAGTAAAAAGTCAGTTTATTGGGAGAATGGGCGGTTGTACAGGGAGTGTACACCACAGAGGGGGCTAGAGGAAGAGGTACTCCAGCAACTGGTAGTCCCTGAGGACTACCGAAAGCAGCTTCTGCCCTGGCCCATGACACCACTTTTTCAGGCCACTTGCTGCATAAAAAAGCAGCTTGTTAACAACTTCTTTTGGCTGAGTATGTACACAGACATGGCAAATTATTGTCGAACTTGTCCACAGTGCCAGAGGGTAGCAAAGGTCGGGCACAAGGCTAAGGCAGTTTTGGTGCCCTTGCCTATTATCAAGGAACCCTTTAAGGGGGTAGCCATGGACATAGTGGGGCCCCTGAGTACCCCAAGTCACAAGGGTATAAGACACATACTGGTTGTTGTGGATTATGCAACCACATACCCCGAGGTAGTGGTCACGTCCTCCACTGAGGCAGAAAAGGTGGCTGACCAGCTCCTGGGAATATTCAGCTGAGTGGGATTTCCTCAAGAGGTTTTGTCAAACCAGGGGACGAACTTCATGTCGCCCTTAATGACAAATTTGTGGGAGAAGTGCAGGTGAAACTGCTCCATGATTCACCATATTACCCCCAGACAAATGGCCTGGTCGAGCGGTTCAATGAGACCCTGAAAACTATGCTCAGGGCATTTGCTGACCAGCACAAAAAGGAGTGGGACAAATATTTGCCCCACCTCCTGTTTGCATACAGGCAAGTCCCACAGGAGTCCACAGGTTTCTCACTCTTTGAGCTCCTTCCTGTTTGGTCACAGGGTGTGGGGGCTCCTAGATTTAGTCAGGGATGAATGGGAAGATGACCATGCCTCCCAAGGGGAGTGTGCTGTGAAGTATGTCCTAAATTTTAGGGCCAGGCTTAAGGAACTCATGGGGCTCGCCCAGGCGCACTTAGCCACTGCACAACAGTAACAGAAAACCTGTTACGACCGTGGAGCCAGAGCACGGGAGTACAAAGTCGGACAGCGAGTGATGGTACTTGTCCCAGTCAGACACAATAAACTGCAGGCAGCATGAGAGGGTCCATTCTCCATAATCAGGAAGGTGAGTGATTTTAACTATGTACTGCAGTATGGCTGCCTGACAGAAGGCGCAGGCAGAGGGTATATCACATGAACATGATGAAGCCCTAGTATGATAGAGAGGAGATGGTCCTTGCCGTGTGCAGCATGTCAGAGAAGGGGAATGAGGCTGATTTCCTGGAGGATCTCCTTGGGGAAGCCCGGGAGGGATCTTCAGTGGATAACCTCACCCTCACAGGGCAGTTGACAACAGCCCAGGCAGAGGAGTTTTGTGGGGGGGGGGGTGCTGCAAGAATTTGGGGACATGTTCACAGGGAATCCAGGGTACACCACGTGGACACTGAGGCCCAATTTCCACTGAGGCAGTCCTCCTACAGGGTACCATAGGGGGTTAGGAAAACCATGCTGGAGGAACTCAGGGAGATGCTGGTCCTTGGAGTGATCCAGGAGTTCAGTAGCCCCTGGGCTTCACCCGGGTTCCTGATCCCCAAGAAGGACGGTACCACACAGTTCTGTGTTGACTACCAGCTGTACAGTGTCTGATGACTACTCCATGCCCAGAACAGATGAGACCTTGGAACCGCTGGGGGGGGAGCCTGGTTCCTGACCATGATAGACCTGATAAAGGCTACTGACAGGTGCCATTAACCCCCGCAGCCACGGAGAGGTCTGCCTTCATCATCCCATTTGGTTTATTCGAATTCCAAATAACGTCATTTTTATTTTTTATTTATTTATTGAAGTCTAGGAATTGCAACTCTTTGAGTCAGGGCCTCTTTTTCAAAGGCTCCATGTCGGTACAAAGTGTGGCAGGCAAGTATTACAGACATCATGAACAATGACAGTAAATGTACACAAAGAGAAAAATTATATAATAGGAGCTATTACAAAGGCTCCACGCCAGTGCAAAGTGTGGCAGGTAAGTGTTATAGACATAGTGAACAATTACATTAATTATATACAGAGAGAAAATTATACAATAGCGAGTTATCTAATAACAATGCAGTACAATAAGCATTGTCAATTGACATGGGAGTAACCCAAATCGTTGAAACAAATCAGAATCTTGGATGGAACGCAGCCCATGGTCTGAGGCATCCACATGTACTACGAATTTTAAGTCATAATTGGGGCTAGCAAGCACGGGTGACCCACATAATGCCGCCTTCAACCGATTTTATTTTGTTTAAATGTTTAACATTTTATTCAAATTTCATGAAGTTGGATAGTTGTTACATACTCCATTGAGCAAATGCTCATTTCAAAGCAGGTCCATTATTTTCATAAATGATTGCACATACGACTATATCTAATAAAATAGACACAATATATAAATACACATCATAAAGACTATACGATAATCACAATTAACATATATAACAACATTTGCCATAATAAAAAAGGAATAGTCTACCATGCATACAAACTTTGACCACCCAAAGATGAGCACTAAACATTAGACAATAAATAACAAAAACTCCATTAAGTAAGTACACCAGAACAACAAATTGAGGGGGTGTCTGACCTAGTTTTATACCATTGCTTTATGCAACCCAAATTAATTACCTGATTATTTTGGCGTAAGGAATTCCATACTAAGGGCCCCCTATGCCAAACAGCAAATCTCCCTATATTTGAGTTGCATCTAGGAACATCATATTCCAAACCAGATGCAGATTTCAAATTAGGTTTAATTTCCAAAATAAAAAATGAGGCTAATAAGTACTGTAGTAATTTTTGTTTCTATGCTTTATAAATAAAATTGGAAAGATATCATTTAGTTTTAACCACTGCAAAGATCTATATAACTTGCAGTGGTGGGTTTTTCTAGGTACCTCAAGTGTAAATTGTGCCATCTTATTGTATATAACATCTAATTTAGCAAGAACACCCCCAGATGCCCCTACATAAAAAACATCCCCATAATCCAAAACAGGGATTGACATACTATTAACCACCCTCAATCTCTGGTGGCAAATACTGCCTTAATTTACACAATGATCCCAGTTTGTTGCCTGAGCTTTTAATCAGGGCTTCAATATGAGGTTTCCACTTTAATTTTGCATCCAACGTTACTCCTAGATATTTATATCTCTCTATCTGCTGAATGATAATACCATCCAATGATTTTATTTCAAAATTATATGAATCATTTATTGTTTTTGAAAATAAAATCCATTTTTTTTTTTTTTTTTTTTACTTTTAAACACCAGTTATATTTCTGGAAGAAAACCTGTAAATTATTGAAAGCTACTTGTAATTTTGTTTGAATACTTTTAAGGATTTTGGATGAAGAATGCGTCTGCAACCTTTCAGAGGCTTGTGGATCACACCCTGGCTGGAGCAGGTGATTACGCACTGGCTTACATGGATGACCTCACCATTTACAGCCAGACCTGGGAGAATCACGTCAGGCATGTAAGGGAGGTGTTCTGCAGACCGAAGGCTGCAGGGCTGACAGTTAAGGCAGAAAATTGCCAAGTAGGCATGGCCGAAGTGTCCTACCTTGAGCGCCGGGTGTGCAGTGGATGCATCCGTCCAGAGCCAGCAAAGGCTGATGCCATCCAGGCCTGGCCCACCCCTGCCACAAAGAAACAGGTTAAGGGCATTTCTGGGAACAGCCTGGTACTACAGGAGGTTTATCTCTCACTACAGTGATGAGGCCAAGCCTCTGACAGACCTGACAAAAAAGAGAATCCCTGAGAAAGTTCTCCAGACAGAGGACTGTGAGTCTGCCTTCCCATGGCTGAAGGAGGCATTATGTGAATCACCGTGCTTACTAGCCCCAGTTATGACTTAAAGTTCATAGTACATGTGGATGCCTCGGGCCATGGGCTGGGTTTCAACCTGAGCCAGGTTACACTGCAGGGGAAGGAGCACCCCACAGTGTATCTGAGCCGGAAGCTTGGCCACCAAGGAAGAGGCATATGTCACAGTGGAGAGGGAATGTCTAGTGGGCCCTTCAGAAACTGCAGCCAAATATGTAGGAGGGAGTTTACTGTGGTCACTGATCATAACTCCTTAACATGGCTCCATAGGACTAGTGGGCAAAACACAAAGTTATTGCACTGGAGTTTGGTACTATAGTCATATAATATGATCATTCAGCACTGAAGTGGGGCGCAGAATGCCAATGCAGATGGACTGTCGAGGCAGGGCTAGACAGAATGACATGTTCCTTTAGGCATTCCTTAGGCCCTACATGAATGGCAGTGTCTCTTGGAGGTTGCCCAAAAGAGACACACCTTCATTTCCTGAGGGGTGTGTGTGTGGGACAGATGTGACGGGCATATGATCAGACTAATCTATTAATTTAGTTTTGTTAATGTAGTTTGTAAGTGTAAGTACACTTTTGGCATAAGTTCTGCTATTTACAATGTGGACACAAAAACATGGCTTCCAAGGTCACATGACCAAACAGGCCTTGTGGGGAATATTGGCCAGAGCTGCTCAGGAGAATGTTCCCTTGGGAACAGTCAGCCACAAGACTCTGTACGGCAGATAGGAGAGTGCCATTTTGAATACCTTCAATGGCAGGGGTGTGCGGGTGCACACACCTCTGATATCCTGAAACCCAAATCATAAAACTGGACTGAGAATTTCTGAATGTGTGTAGAAGTCAGCTGGCCTGGGTGATGTCATCCTTCCATACACACATCTGGGGAGGGGGGAGGCAGGGGTAAACTGTCACTCAAAGGGGCGAAACCACCTCCCACAGTCAGAAAGTGAATAATTCAGGGAGCTGAGACTTAGCTCTCTCTTGGACCCAATAACATCTAAAAACCCAGAGCCCTGTAGTTAGAGGTCTGTTAAGAAAGACATCTTAGGGAGCAGTGTTTTCTTGAGACAAGAGCAGGTAAATAAATAGGCTGTAAAGTGAAAATAGCTCGGATTCTCCATCTGCAAACTATCTGGTGTAACACCCATTTATTTTAATTTCTAGTAAACTGTAATCCTTTTTTCTGACCGTACATAAATCCTGTTGTAAATACTTGTAGTCTTTTAGTAAAGAATTGTATTTTGATAGAACAAGTGACTGCGTGTTTATTTTAGGTAATTTGGTTACTTCTGCTGGACTCTGCTTGCAGTCAGTCTCTGAAGGGGTACTCTACCCACAGTTATTGTGTTGACCTTATGCAAAGGAGTAGGTAAGAAACAGGTTTCCAGGTTCCTATTGAAAAAAAAAAAAAAACGGCGGTGGCAGTGAACTTGAAGTCCCTGGTGAGGGATTTTTCTCACAAATATCTTCATTAAAAAAAATAATAATGTTTACAGAATGTTCAACTTTTTCAAAATGCTTTATTTATTTGATATTTCCAACATATCACTGCTTAGCTTCTGCATCTGGAAACCATTCTGTGGGAAAGACTGGTAAACTTTCTGATGAAAATGGACTCCATGATGACAGACAGTGTGGGTTTGTATAAGGGCGGTCCTGCCACACAAACCTAGTTGATTTCTTTGTATGGGTAATTAGGACAGTGGAAAAAGGCCAAGCAGTGGACATGCTGTGTCTAGATTTCAGCAAGGCCTTTGACTCTGTTCCTCACAAGGGACTGATTAGTAAGCTGGAGAACTTGGGGGTTGGGGCAAAACAGACCCGGAGGGTAAAACACTGGCTACAAAACAGAAACCATAAGGTGGTAGCTGTGGGGGAGAGTTCTCAGATGCTAGACCAGTCACTAGCAGGGTCCCACAGGGCTCGGTGCTCAGCCCAGTATTATTCAACATCTTCATCTGTGCCGCTGCAGATGGGGTAAGAGGCAAAATACACTTCACAGGCAACACAAAGCTCTTGGGAGAGTTGATACAGAGGAAGGGAAACAGGACATTAGAGAGGAACTGGATAAACTGAAGAGATGGTCAGGTATTTGGTAGCTTGAATTCAATGCCAAAAAGTGTAAGGTAATGCACCTGGCTGTGAAGAACTCAGAGATCCCATGCTAGCTGTTGGGTGTGCAGGTCACCAAGTGAGAGGAGTAGAAAGACTTGAATGTGATCATTACGAGTGACCTGAAGTACTCTGCACACTGCAGTAGAGCGGCGGTCAAAGCAAGTCGAATGCTGGGATGTATAGCTGGGGTATAACCAGCAGGAGGGAGGAGGTGACCCTGCCTCTGCAGAGCTCACTGGTTAGGCCACATCTGGCATACAGTGTGCAGTAATGGAGGCCTAACCTAAAGAAAGACATTAACATACTGGGGTGGTGCAGAGAAGGGCGACCAAGATGATTCAGTGGCAACAAGGTAGGCCTTACAAGAGACTGAGAGATCTCAGCATTTACACCCTGGCAGACAGAAGGGAGAGGGGTGAAATGATCAAGATGTTTAAATACCTTTGGGGTTTCAACAAAATCAACTCTGAGGGTCTCTTCAACCTTAGTGACAACAGGACCACTGGGGGACACGGCCTCAAACTGACTTGGGGGGTGCTTCAAGAGGGAAATAAGGAAACACTTTTTCACCGAGAGGGAGGTGCCAAAGTGAAATGAATTGCTAGAGGAAGTTGTCAATGGGGAGGGAGAGAGAGAGAGAGGAGAATAGTGAGTGGGGGTGCCTTCAGTAGATACTGTAGGGTCTGCAGTCTCGAATAGACCAGATAGACTGTAAGGCCCTTTTCTGCTGGCTATTACCTTACGTTCATATGCTTGTATCTCATGCATGTGAAAGGACAGCTGGTTGCCCAGGTTACATACTTTAGGTTTAAAGCAATCTGTCAGTTATTACCTGAGAGCTTCATAAGTAGATCAGATGCCACCTTGATTGATATGTCCTGGCTCAGTAAGTTAGACTTTGCTTCTGTTGTCTTGCATGTACTCTCAGAAGCACTCTGCACTGATGCTTCAGTTGGCTGGTTGATTACATAACCAGGTTGGGTCAACAAAGATCTTGTGGCCTCTTCATCTTCCGGCTCACTCTTCACTGTAGGTTGGAGAGCTGACGGCTCTTTCTGATTAGCAGCTATCATAGAAGACAAAGCACCATTACTATGTATCAAAGGAATAAATGAAATACGCAGGAACATTACACAAGGTCTGTTCCCTGTTCTTTGATATAATGTAGAGCCTATGTAAAACAGCATTTGGTTCAAAGGTATTAATTCCAAGACTGAAACAAATACATAAATAAATAAAAAACAAGAACTGGGGTGGGGGGAAGGGACTCTACTGCCAAGCACATCCACATGAGCCGGAAGAGAAAAAAAAAAAATAGTGAAACGGGAGCTTATGGGACTGGGTCAAAATGTTCACATCACTGTCTTTATATATTACATTAGTACCCACAGCAGCTGATCCTTAAATTTTTTCCCCAAAATAGCCACCCTTAGTAGCCATACACCTTTGCCTCAGCAGAGATATCTTTCTTATAGCACAAGAGAAGCCCCTGGGGCTCAACACTGCTAAAGTGCTTCAGTTTTAGCTCTAATACAGCAGCTTGACCACTGGGAACCATGTCGGAGCACTGCCGCGATGAACATCATTTGAAACCTGCTTTTCTTTGATTACCATTAAAGGAGAACTACGAGCTACCGTGAAGCCCCGACCACTGCATAGATCAGGACTTCATTCCACAGATCCCCCCTGCAGGCACCATATCAAATTCAATATTTTGTTACCTGAATGCTCATACAAATCTGTTGAGCCCCCGGTGCAGCCGGCATTTTTAAATATGGCACTCCTCACCCCCCACGATCTCACTGGTCATAACGCAAGAGGATGATGCCCCACTGCCCCTTCCTTATTGGTGCCCTTATGTATAGATAAATCTGCATCTTGGATGTCCACTACTGTTTTTACAGACTGTGCCTAAATGCCATATGTATGTGGAGGAGGAGGAGGAGGAGGAAGGGGAGATTTGTATTTCATGAGGAAGATATTCAGGAAGTCTGCATTACTGAATCAGCTGCTTTGACTCAGGTAAATACTGTAATAATGACAGAATTCTCTCATTTAGAGTTGCTAAATTTTGGAATGGAACTACTGATACATTAAGAGGGTGTGACTATTGCCTCATTTAAAACCCAGCTGATGGCTATGCTTACCGCTTCTGGAATATGTAAATGCGTCCAGGATCATATGTATGTCTGACATTGTATTCTAAAGTATACTGCTCTTGTTTGTCTACACATTGTAACTGTACCTTACCCTATTAATGTACATTATACAATGGCAAGAAAAAATCCTGGACTCTGATTGGTCAGTCTTGGGCTGGACCCGTGATGTTAATCAGTACAACATCACGGCTCTAGTCTCAGCCTCACTGTGAACCTGCAGATGAACATTTATTGATTGATTGTTTTATAGAGCTATTGATTGATTGTTTTATCTTCTCTTAAAAAAGGAAAATATTTTTCCACACAAAAACATCTTTAAAATTATTTTTTTATTCTGTATAACAATGAGCCATTGTACAATAGCAATAATGCCCTCCAGGGTGTGTGTCGTTTGGGATAACGTCACGCCTCAGTCATTGGACGTACTCGGCCTGCGGCCTTGTGCCCAACCACCTGAGGTGTGACGTTATCCTAGCACGACACACACCCTGTCGGGCATTATTGCTTAACTTTGTCATGCATAACTTTTGCATGTTTGTTCTGAAATGTTTGTACACCTGGCTGTAGTGCCTTTAAAAACAGGTACCTACCCTAAGGATTTATTGTGAAATAAAAACTAAACTAATGGATGAAGGATTTAGTCCCCCATTTCTATCGGAGACATAATGTAATCATATTGAAGATGATCCCTGTCCAGTAGCGCCTGCCACATTTATCATGCCCATTCTGGGTGCGGGTATTTGAATTTTGAAAACCCATGTTGTAAATATCCCCAACATACACGAACACACTTTCTCCAACTACTGATGGGTCTCGATTCAAAGAATTTTGATGATCCTAGTGATGTAAAAGAGGCAATTTCCCTTCACTGGAGCAAACAGTGACTCTCCACCGAACAGAAACATAGAAAAATAGAATTTTACAGTAGATAAGGACCAGTTGGTCCACCCAGTCTTACCATTTTTCCCTACCTACATTATTACCACAGACTGTACTTGATCTACAACTCTTTCTCCCTCCCTTTCTAATATGATTCTCTTGTGCCTATCCCATACATGCTTGAACCCCACCACTGTTTTCACCCCACCACCTCCACTGACAGCTGTTCCAGGAATCCACGAGTCTTTCTGTGAAGAAGTGCTTCCTTACAACTCTCCTGAATTTACCCTCCTCCAACTTTATAGCATGTCCCCTTGTTGTTGAGCACCTTTTTTTCTGAAAAATGCTTCCCTCCTGTACCTAACTTACCCTCGTGAGGTATTTAAAGATCTCTATCATATCCCCCTCTCTTTCTTCTCCTCCAGGGTGTACATATTGAGGTAAAGACAATAGTGGACACAGCACTCTACGGTGTAGGTGGGGTGCAGATTAAGGACTTGGCTAGCCCTGATTCATCCAAAAACAAACAGTAGTCACACTCCAGAGGCAGTGTGGCAGGTTAAATGAACAGCACTTGCAACAGTAGATGATTTTCAAACATTTATTGTGTGAAGCACATCAGGTGGTAAATCCACCACACAGAACATCAGCTTGGGAACCATTACCCAGAAGCCTTGGCACTTCGCTCACCAGAGCTTTGTCAGGTGGCAATGGGGGAAGGGAGTAACAGTCTGAGATTAAGAAGGGTCTGTGGTGATACTGTAGGTAGAGAAAAATAACCAGACTGGCTGGGCCAAGCAGTCCTTATTTGCCAACAAATTCTATGTTACTGAACTCGGGCTTTGAAACTAATGAATTGCGATCAGCTGAATATTGATTGATAGCCCTATTAAAGTTAGCATGTTTCAGGGGGCAGCGCCTTTGAAAAAAAGTATAGGTTATTAGGCGGAACGTTAGGTGACACTTGATGTGGGACCTACTGGCACTTCCTGTTTGACGTACTTCTGATGCCTGGATGAAATAAAGTTGTTGTTTTTCATGATTCAAGTCTAGCAGTGTGGGCCTTTCTTAACAATAGAGTTGCAAAGGCAGTTCCTGAAATGAACGGTGAGTGTTGGATTTTTTTTAGTCTTGGATCATTGTTACATAATCCGTACACCCGTTCCCAAGTGCGATACTTTCTGGTCTTTAACATTGTGCTTCTACTTATTGCCATGCACAGGTTGCTTAAAGTAAAACTCCATCACAGGATTTTATCCGTTATTGACCATTAAGGAAGATTACGTCAGCAGCAAATGCAAATGATGAAACAACAGCCAGTAGGTCCCCTGCACACGAGGGACTCTTTTCCTGGGGGCAGGAAGAACACCAGTTCCAGCGGATAGGAATATCCCAGATTTCAATGCGTAATATTACCAGTTAGAAAAAAAACAGCTCTCAAAGCCAGATGGCTATTTTATAAGAAACCTCACTGGAGGTGAACTGAGCCCCTTGTGGGCTACAGATTTTAAAACATCCCACCTTCGGTCACGATAATGAAACTCTCATTTGTGACTGGGAAACTATTACCCAAGAAACCTCAATGAAACTCATTCAGTGCATATTAAAACACTTAGCAAATGCACAAGTTGAGATAGAAAAGGATTTAGAGAAAAGAAAATCACAGTTTGCTAAGCTTAAGAGCCACAGTGACTATAAAAGTTTGCATGAAAACCTTAAAGTAGCTATTGAAAAACTGGACAACAAAGTGGAAGCTGTTAAGAGGTCTGAATTTATCCATGACACCAAATGATTACCAAATGTTTAACTGCAAGAAGAATAAGAATCCCACAAAACAATTGTAAGATTAAGGGAAGAAGTAAATAGCCTTGTACTACTCATCTGCACCCAGTGATACTAAGGGGGAGAGTTCCAGCTTGGAACATTGTTTAGAGGTGGGCAGGGACTATGACAAGTTACCGCCACAGCACCACAGACAGGCCTCCAGAAGAGGTCCAAGGTTACAACAAGTAACATCTGAAGAAGGAGAGGCAGGAGGGGCAAGAAGAAGCAGGAGGTACAAAGCCCAACTACAGAGGGGCCAGAACAGGGACAGGGGGCAGGAGCAGATACTACCTGGAAGAACACTTCTTGGTTACTGGTGTAACCCCCCTACAAATGGGTGTTCCCGAAAAGTCTTCCTCGAGCTTGCCTAAATGCTCACTGCCAGGCTGATGTCCTGCATTTTAGCAGTTTAAATGTGATTGCCAGAGAGTGCCTGTATAGCCGCTGTGTACTGTCTCTTTAGGAGCTGCCTGTATTGCAGTCATAAGTAATCTGAGAGGGAGCTCTGTTGAAAGATGTAACTATTTGCTGAAAATCATTTAGCATGATAATGATAATGTAGTTTGTCTAACCTGCCTTCTTTGCAGCAAGGTCTGTTTTATCTCCACTATCTTGGTCCTGGACTGCCGAATTGGACCAATCAGTACTGGTGGGACCTAAAATGGAGCCGGACTACAGGAGTTGTCTGGAGTCAAAATCTGTAGGAACTGTAGTTTGGGGCTTTTGGTGCCTTTTTGCACCTGAAGGGGGAGCCTTTGTTGTGACTGACAGGAGGATCAGCCAACCAAACCTTTTGGATCTTGGGGAATTTCCCAGGCTGCTGCAGCTAGTTTCAGTTTTGAGCTGAGAAGTGAAGAAGTAACAGCTCAAGTGATTTTGAGCAGCACTTCTGTGTAGTTTTGCATGGGAGAACCGTGAAAGGGCTGAGTTTTGGCCTGCCTGTCTGCCTGCTGTCCCTGAGAGGGAACATAGAGTTTATTCGGTTTGAATCCGAGTTGTGAGGACTATTTAAGCCACTGGACTGTGACCAGGCTTTAACCTAAAAAAGACCAAAGATTTGCTGAATGCGATCGGCCTGTCAGGATTTCCAGCTGCTTTTGAATGCCTGGTTTGTGCAGAGACTTTGCGATCGTGACCGGCGAGCAGTTTGCCTGGTACAGTAGAATTTCCTTACATGTAAATATGCTGTGTATTGAAAGTGGGTCATGATTTGGTTCCCCACTGTGTGAACTGTGTTCTGCTTGCTGGTACCGTAGAATCCTTTACAAGTAAACGTGCTGTGTATTGAAAGTGGGTCGTGATTTGGTTCCCCACTGTGTGAACTGTGTTCTGCTTGCTGGAAACTTTATCCAGCCTAATCGGACTGAATCTGCGTTCATTTCCATTCAGCCTGGGCCATGCCACGCTGACCCTGCCAGACTACCCCACTGCACAAAGAAAGCCACCGACGAGAGACCTGCCTGGGGATCAGCCCCCTGCTCCATGCCTGAACAGGAACAATGCCTCGGCGAATCGTGTGGGCCCTGCTTCTCCTGGCACTCCAGAGTAACCACCTGCTGTCTCGATTTTTGTCCAGCCTGTGTCCAGTCTTGGGTATCGTGAGTAATCATCAGGGTAGCTCCCTACAACAACAGCCTAATCTAAAAGTGTGTCATCTGATTGTCTTGTTGTTTTCTTTTCACAAACTGAGCCCTCTGGCTCAGGATTGCAAATAGTGTGTGTTGTGCATGTTGTTTTCAAACATCACAGGTCTCCAACTAGCTGCAACATTCCTGGCTAGCCCACCATTCTCCATCTGGGTACCCACAGTGTGTGACTGTTTATGGACCCTGAAGTGCATGCATAACTGTTTGAGTGATAGAGCCTTTAAGCAAATTAACCTGATTATGCCCCCTCCCGTGTTCAAGCCCTTTAAATAAATCAGATCTAACTCTTTTTTGCATTTACCCTGACTGTGGTTCCAGTTTGTACAAGAGCACTGTACTGCTGTTATTTGCTGTGTATAACCTTGTTTTATAGGGGATCCCCAGGGCCGGGCCAGAGGAAAGCCCTGGTGGTAAGTGCAAACAGTGTGGGTACTTGTGTGGTGTATCAGGGGTATTGTGAAAGTGAATATTGTGTATTGTTCCGGCCACTAGAAAGGAAAGAGGGGGGTTACAGTGTCCAGGAGGACTATACCCAGGTTAGCTTGACCACTACCAACCCTAACCTCCGCGTGGGGGCACCCATTTCAGAACTCAGGCCCCTTAACCTGCTACTAGCCAAGCAGGCAGGGGTAGTAGCCCTTGGGATAGCGCCATCTAGGGGTTACACTTGTTACTGTAGTACTAGATAAAAGTAGGTAACATGCCCATCGGGAATGTCTCCCACTCCAAGTGGGTGAATTATATCCCAGAATTTTATGACCTTAAGTATCTGTCTAAAACATATTTAAAACTGACTATGGATGGAAGATCAACCAGACCCTGAGACAATGTATTCCAGGCTCAGGCTGCCCTTACAGTAAAGCAGTTATATATTTTTTTGTATGAGCAATGAGTACCATCAACTGTTTGTTATGTGATCTTAGACTGATATCCCTACTGCAGGAGGATAAACTGCACTGCCCCATTATTTCATGATTTTGAAGTACTGTATGTTATACAACATTAGAAGGTCACCCCTTTTCCATCTTATTTCTAAGGGGATGAGCCCAGTCTCTGATAGTCTTTCCTCATATGTTTTGTATTTCAGCCTGGGTATCAACTTTGTAGTCCTTCTTTGAACCTTCTCTATCATCTCAACATCCTGCCTCAAGTAAGGGCTCCAGAAAGGGGACCCATAATCCAGGTGGGCTCTAATGTACTGTATGTCTGATAAATAGGTAGGAGACATTGCTCACTTCTTGTTATAAATGATTTTTTAACAGACTTGAGTACAGTAGTCTGCTAGCAGTAGAGGTGATTATTCTACACTGGTCAGATGGGGACAACAGGTTATTCATGATTATATCAAGGTCTTTTTCTTTATCTACTGTTCGTATCAACACGCTATTCAAGGTGTACGGATAGCGTAGGTTTTTACTCCCAAAATACAGAACTGTGCATTTATCCTGGTTAAATGACATATTTTTTTTTGTTTTTTTTTTAATGGCCCACCCCTCAATGATTTTTAAGTCCTTACTACAGAAAGATACTTCTCCAGAGTGCTAACCTCTCCACCCAATTTGGTATCATCAGCGAACTTTACAATTACGTTGGTCAGGCTGTTTCCAAGACTGCTTATAAATAGGACGAATAATAGGGGGCCCAGACCAGATCCCTGAAGGCACCCCGCTGGACACTGGTCCCTATTTTGACAAACATCCATTTATCTTGACCCGCTGGGTTCTATTTTCAAGCCAGCCATTAACCCACCTAACCACATGGTAGTTACATCAAATTCTGAATGTAATTGATCTGTCACAGCATCAAACGACAGAAATAGAGGAGAAAGTACTGCAAAGGGGAATTTCGCATGTTCCTACAAACTCCTTTAATGAGCTTTATACAGTAACATACTTGTACAAAATGTACTGCCAGCCAAGTCTCAGGTAATTTTTTAATAATGGCCAAAGGAATGAAAATAAATTCTCAGGGCGATATACAGTACGAGGCAGTGTGTATACAACACAGACAGACACACAAAGTGAGGTCTTTGAAACCATGACATTCAAAAAATAAAAATAAAATCTATCAACTAAACCGATCCAGGTGTTCCAGAAGAGATGTGAAATGGACTTGGAAAAGCTAGCTCGTGAGGAACCATGGTTGAGACATTGTAATCTAAGCCACTTGGAGAAGGTGGCTTTAAAAAATTCGGGAAGCAATAAATCTACTGTTGTGAAACCGGATGATAAGGGCGGCACACAGTGGTCATGGGCATAGAGCAATAAGAAGCAGAAGTGTGTAGGAACCTGGCAAACACTGACTTCTTCCAGAAATTAGACACTGATCCTATACAGAATTAAAAAAAAGATTGAACTGATGCTGGGCTACCAAAATGGCTACGTTGGAAATGACACCAAGGAATATTCAACCGCTGAGTGGCAAGTAAAACTGGTGTATACATATCCTACCTAAAGTGCATAAATCTCTTGTGAACCTGTCTGGTAGACATCACAAGTGGCACTGGATCTGTCACCAAGCCACTTTCGAAATATGTTGATCAGTTTTTAGCGCCATTTGTCTCCAGAAACACCATCTTATATAAAAAACACTGGGGACATTCTTAGAATTCTGGACAGTATTGAAGTCCCTGAGAAATGCCCTTCTGGCAACTTTGGATACAGAGTCACTGTATCTCACACCAGAAAAGGCTAGATGCTATCAGATACTACAATATCTGGACACTAGAAACCTTGATGTCAGCCCACCTACTGACTATTTGGTCAGAATGGCAGAACTTGTCTTGAAATGTAATTGCTTTGCCTTCAGAAATCAGAGAATTACCTCCAGGTGAAAGGTACAGCTACGTGGGCAACCTTTGCCCTCAGTTTTGCAAATCTGTACATAGTTAAACTAATGAATTGTGATCAGCTGTCTGTTGCTTGATAGCCCTCTACAAGTTAGCATGTTTTAGGAGGTGGCACCTTTGAAAAAGCATAGGTTACTACGTGAAAGTTAGGCAACATCTGACGTGGGAACTCACTGGCACTTCCTGTTTGGTGTACTTTGTCTGAATGAAATAAAGTTGCTGTTTTTCATGACTTAACTCTGGCAGTGTAGACCTTTCTTAGCAACAGATTTACAAAAAAGTTCCTGAAATGAGTGCTGAGTGCTGGATGTTTTTATTCTTGGGTTGTTGGTACATAATCCATGCACCCCTTCCTGAGTGTGACCGTTTTTAGTCTTTAATTTTTAAAATTTTTTTTTTGTTACCTAGTCATTATTACTTTGGGCACAAACCAATTTCCCTACATTAACCGACCTCAACACACAAAATTCTACTTAAAGAGTAAAGATATTTCTAACATCTGTGGTGTTTGACCTGAATAACTTTTAACTTCTAATTTTACTGTCACAGAGATAAGTGGACCATTTTACATGACTGAAATAGTCAGGGAGCCCAGAGCAAAGATGTTGCTCAGTTTCAAGCGGCTCTCAGAGCTCCACAAAGTGCAAAAACGCTTCTCCCCTGGGAGCACAAACTCTGGGACACTTGACAGTGCTCCCCTGCTACCAATGCACCCTGCAGATTGACCAGATGGCAGCAGGGATTGGGAGGTATTAATGCTGATGGCCAGAAGCCACACCCAGGAACAGAAACATGTTAAAATAGAAGATAAAGTGAAAGACTACAAAAGCAGACATGTTTGCAGTTCCTCTAGCCGCAGGACTACTGAAAAGGGGGTCAGAGGCCACACAACCTGGCTGGGAATGTTGGGTGTTCCTGTGTTTAGCTTTGCTGAGCCAACCAGTAGCAGACTAGCTCAGGTTTCACTACATTCTGTCCCTGTGAAACTGGCATCAATTTGGAGGCTAGCTCAGCTCTGCAAAACAGCTAAACTGTAACATAGCTCAGGACTTTTATGCATGTTTTTCCCCAGGAACTTATAGCTACTGAGAACCAGGATGTTAACATATTGAATAATGCAAGAGATACCAGCCACTGATATTCGACTCCTGGTTTTCTGCACAAGGGAGAGACATGTGCAATAGAGATTTCTGTCTGGGAGACACAAGGAAAAAGACCTATGAGTAAAGTCCGCAGTCAGCTACAAGGTTGGAAGAAAGCTGTTTCAAGAATCTTTGCAGAAAGACTTCTGTTTCCTCCAGGAACAGCACCAAAGCTCCTGCTCTGGGTTTTGTGACATATCAGGATTTGCCCTGACAGAGGGTCTAAGTCACCGGAGGCCATGAGTGATTGCCTACTCCTTGGAGGTGGGTGAAGGTAAGTCCCTTGTAGGGTGAAGAGGACACTGGAGACCAGCTTGCACCCCTCACCACCAGGAAGCACACTGGGTTCACCACACTTGTACCATTGTCTGCATGTACAACCCTGAGGGAGACCTCCTGACACAGCCAGCCTGCAGAATCTGCTAAAGTCGCAAGTACTGGGTCAATACCCCTCCAAGTCTTCTGCTAGTCAGGAACAGATAAGAATAATTGCTGGGCATTTCTGCACAGTTATTATTCAAAACCCATTTATAGAACTGCAATAGCCAGGAGTAACTAGCATTTGTATTAAATAATTTGTTTGGTATCTCCAACCAGCAGCCTTCAATCGGTACTGCTCCATGGTCCAACATCAGGCCTGCAACTGCCCACTGTGAGCACATAATTAATGGACTGCACTGGGAGCTCCCAAAGGGACTTTGGGGTACTGGTGCACTAGTATAGGAAACTGTAAATACTGTGTGGGTACTCACCAGAGGGTGGTGGGATTTGGGGAGTGATCTCAGAACTGCTTCACTGCATTTAATCTATTTTGTTCTCCCTTCCAGATCCTGTTTTTGTCCCCCTAAAAAATAACCCTTGTGTTAAATTGCAATTTATTGTGTTTTGCATATTGTTGTGTTTGCATGCAGAGAGTATAAGTTGGGGGCTGTGTATAATCATAAGGTTCCCTGTCACAACGGTGAAGGTTGCAATCATTTCCTGTAGGGCAGTACCTGGGCTACCATCTGACAAAAGGATCTCCACAGGTGGAGACACCTCATGGTTTGTCTATTACCTCCCAATACCAACACAGTCTAGGCACTATTCACCTGAAGGCCTTATAGACTGTGCCCAGGTATTATCAGAAAGGTGTAATCTCATGGGTGAGGGTAGTTACACACATCTGTGATGTCATACCTGGTTATCAAAGGGGTCAGAGTGGTTGTAGATGACCACGGTAAGGCAGATGTACTGAACAAATATTTCAGTTCAGTTTTCACTAAAGAAAGGGCTGGGTCACTGCCAGAATGTGAAGTAAACAAGACTTAGTGGCTTGGGCACAAATTAGAGGTGGGTCACATCTCCGTGTACAGGGCTCGGGACACTGAAAGTCGGCAAGTTTCCAGGCCCAGATGGGCTGCACTGCAGGGTTTTGAAAGAAGTGGAATGGGCACTAGATGCCCATCTGACAGAGTTTTCAGCTGCTCACTGAAGACAGGAATGGTTGCAGCAGACTGGAGGAGAGTGGGTGTGATACCCCTTCACAAGGGGAGGAGGAGACATGGGCCAGCCCAGGAGCGACAGGACAGTGAGCCTGACCTCCATTGTGGGCAAGTTGCTAAAGTCCCTCAAAAAGGACCAGGCAGTGGGAATCCTAGATGCAAACAACCTGACAAGAGGCAACATAGCTTTGTAAACGGAAGTCATTTATTTATTTTATTTATAACATGAGTTGATGAGGGTTGTGGAAAACATACAATCCAATTGGTGAAGTTGCTCAGCGTGGCCATGCATTAAATTCCCTTTTTAATGCAGTCTCGCGGACTCAGTGAAACTGTCTTTGGGACTTGTTTGGTTTTCAAAATGTGAATGGCGGCCATTTAAAAAGTGTGGGGAAGCGAGAGAGCCCCAGCATTGTATCCCCCCCCCCCGATTCCTGTGTGTGCTGCGCTGGCAGGTGTTGCTGTCACTGGGTTGGAGCAACGTACTGATTGTTTAGGCAAGCAGGGCTTGTGAATGGCTGTGTTCTACAAAGCATAGTGGTATTTTCCCATTCCTAACCATTCTGCCCCCCTGTCCCACCCTCCAATGAGCAAGTGTTACAGAGTAAGTTCCCGTAGTTTGGGTAATTGTGCTCCCCTAGCTTTAATGTCTGTGTCCCTCTGTGGAAAACCAGGGAAACAATGGTGTGCTCATTCCTGGTGTGTCGCCACAGCGATAGCTCCGGCAGTCGGCATGGGTAACGCGAACGAGAGCAAGTAATAGGAGAGGCAGAGTGTGGAAGAGCACGCCCACCCCCAACCAATGAGCAAGTGTGCTGGGTTAGTTACCATAGTGGCGGGAGTACTAAGTGATCCATTAGCCGTGGCTATGTGCTTGGTAGGCGTAAGTTGCAAAACCTGTGTAGCAGAGTGTCTTAGTTCATGTGAGAGAGGTACATCTGCTTTCTTTGTGAGCCGCGGTGGGGGGAAGGGGGCGTGAGTAAGGGTTTCTGTGAGAATGTTTGTACAAAAAGAGAAATGCTGTCACAGCGAGAGTGAGAATACTGGGTTGTCTGTGTCAGGGTGAGAATGGGAGTTGATGCACAGTGCCCTCCATATATGTCTCTCTCTCTGCTGTCTATCTGTACAAGCTGCGGTATGTGTGTGTGTGTGTGGGGGGGGGGTGTAGAGAGAGAGCAAGAGTTGCACTCTGCATGGCACTTACACTGAGACTGACAGCAGCAGCCCCTGACTGCCTGTACATCATCGGTGAAAGAGACAGTGACATGCAGAGTGACAGAGAGAGAGAGAACAAGTGCTGCAGTCCCCATGGTGTGTTTTTCACTCTGTCTCTTTCTGAGGTGTTGTTGGTAATGCAGTGGACCGGGACATGGAAGGTAAAGTTGCGGCAAAGTTCCATCTGTGTGTGTGTGTCTCTCTCTCTCTCTCTCTCTCTCTCTAGTCATTGCGGTGCAGTTGTTTGACAGCGAGCAAACAACAGCGAAAGAGGGTGAGCAGTCAACGTGGGAATTTTGATACTTTCTTGCCTTTGTGAAGTGTGGCAGTGGCACAGTTCATTCAGCAAAGGAGTAGTTGTGTGAAGTGTTTAAAGTTTGGAGTGCTAGAAATTGCCACTCCGTCCTCGCTGTCTGGGAAATTCGGTGTTGAGAGAAAGAGAAACAGACAGAGAGAGAGAGAGAGAGAGAGAGAGAGAGTGACACACAGACAGCGAGATCGAGAGAGGAAGTACAGTTTTCCAACAGTGTCTGTGTGTGTCTCTCTCTGTATCTCCGTGACATATGCCAGCAAGTCGCCCTCGATTCTCTGCCTCTTCCTCTCTAGCGGGCTCTGTTACTGTCTGTGTCTGTCAGTGTGTAGTGCTGACTTGCTGTGTGCCTCTCTCTCACACTGTGTAGGAAGAGAGACACGCACATATAGCATGTGGCGAGGGGGTTGGTAAATCTAATGTGGTACACATGGAAGCAGAAGATGTTATGCATAAGAAATGTGACAGATCATGTCAGTGGTGTATCTGTCACATTTCTACATGCATAACTACAAGGATATGTGTTTTTTTTCTTAGGGACTATTTTGCAAGATGACAGGATACAGTACCTTTTTTGGTGTTTAAACAAGAGAAAAAAACCTTTTTGAGGGTTTTCCCATGTTTTTTGAATAACCCATGTTATAAGTGCAATAACCCACTCCAGGGTATGGAGTTATGGGGATTTAATGCACGGCTGGGTGCTATTAGGACATACAGCTTGCGGCCTCGTGCCTCACAATGCACTCTGCCATGCATTAAATTCCCAGAACCCCATACCCTGTTGTGAGTTACTGCTTACTTATTTATCTGATGACCGGGTAGGTGCACTGGTCCAAGGACCGTTTTCAGGCATGACATACGAACATACACAATTTGCCAGCAGATAAAGGCCTAGAGGTCTACCAAGTCTGCTCAAATGCGCAGCTAGCACCCTTTATTCTGCAGCTGCACCAGGCTATGGAGATGGTACAGTAATACAGTAAGTACAAAGCATCAAGAGGCAGTTACAAAGCATTGGGTAATTGAGTGCAGAGAGAAATTATACAAAGGTAGTAAATATCCAACTAATAATAAACACAAAATAGCAAAATAGCAGAATACTAGCAGGCCACATTAGTAACAATGACCTGGCAAGGCAGAGGCTGAAAATACAAATAGACACGGTTGCGTAAGGTAGGAGTGGGGTTAGGCCAAAGTGGGGGACAGGGGAATAGGGTCATGGTTACATGATGGAATCAGCCAGGGGAGCAAGAGCAAGTGACAGTGGACAGTAGGTGTGACCTGAGGAGAGAGAAGAACTGCCATGGGGAGTCAAGGGCTCTAAGGGAGGAGGGCAGGCTATTCCAAAGGGTTGGAGCCATGGATGAGAATGCCCTCTGGCCCATGCAGGTGGAGACTTGTGGGCACTGCAGCATGGGGCTTGCAGAGAGGTGGAGGTCATGATTAAACATCTTAGGCCGAACAAGGGAGAAGAGAGGGGAAGTAACAGGATTTCTGATGGCCTTGTCAATGGTACGAGTCAGGAGGTAGCTATGTCTATCTTGGGCGGGGGGGCAGCCAAGGGCCTGTTAGAGGGTGCAGTGGTAGGTGGAGTACACAGCCTGAAGGGCAAAATGGCAGATATTGTTGTAGGCGGTGTTTAATCTTACCAGGTTTGTGGATGAGGTTAGAGAGTAGATGGGGGAGCAATAATCCATTAGAGGGAGGAGGTTACACTGGGCAATGGCGAGCTGGGCTTCTGGGGTGAGGTAATTTATTAGACAGTAACTGATCCCCAGTTTCTGGTTAATGCAGTGGATAAGGATCTCAGTATGGTCTGAAAAAGTAAGAGCAGGGTCGAGGGTGACACCCAGGTATTTGAAGGAATTAACGGTCTCTAGGGCGAGCCACCCAAGGATAGGATGCTGAGGGTGTTTTGGGCTAGAATTAGTTTGGCTAGCCTGGGCTTGGAGCCAGAGAGCATTGTCTTTGTCTTTTTGGGGTTAACAAGCAATCGGTTAGCAGTGAACCCATGGTAGGAATTACTAT
Source organism: Neoceratodus forsteri (assembly GCA_016271365.2). Lineage (NCBI taxonomy): Eukaryota > Metazoa > Chordata > Ceratodontiformes > Ceratodontidae > Neoceratodus > Neoceratodus forsteri. Next base: position 147,456,420 of record CM057453.1, on the reverse strand, counting down.
AGCTGGAGATACGTGAAATGGAGAGGTTGGACAGGGATTTATCACTCCAGTAGAGGATGAGATCATCTGCATATAGTAAGGAGCAGCAAGAGAGACAGTCCTGGGGGAGAGAGTTTACAAAGAGGGAGAACAGGATGGAGCCCAGAATTGATCCCTGGGGGACACCAGTGAATTCAGTCAATACAGAGGAGATAGTACCACCTGTACAGACCGTTTGAGTGCAGCCGGAGAGGTAGTCATGAAACCAGTTAGTACTGGCAGGGGATAAACCAAGGCTACCAAGTTTGCCAAGGAGGAGGTTGTAGTTCACCAGATCAAATGCTTTGGAGAGGTCCACAGAGACAACTCAAGTAAGCTTTCCACCGTCCATGTTTCAGAGAACATGGTTGGAGAAATGGGCCAGGGCAGTAGTGGTGCTGTGGCCTCTTCTGAAACTGTGCTGCTGGGGCAGAGGAGGTTATATTTTATCATACAGTCCATGACCTATTGGTGAACAATCTTTTCCAGCAGTTTGCTGAGAGGGGAGAGGATGGATATTGGGCGGTAGTTGTCCATGTTGCTAGGGTCACCAGATTTAAAGACTAGGATGAGACTGGGATGGCCCTAGCCTGTTTCCATATTGAGGGTACTGAGGCGGAGGCAAGGGAGAGATTGAAGACTGTGGTGAGGAGTTTGGCAATGGCATGAGCCACGATTCTGAGGAAGTGGGGTGATAGGCTGACACTACTGGCGCTACCCTTGTTGGAGAGGTCAGGTGGAACTTGAGTGCTTCTCTGGGGGACATGGCTCTGAAGAGGGATGGAGGGATGTTGGGGTGAGAGATAGGTTGGTCTGTGGGTTGAGGACTAAGATTTGGTGAGGGAAGCTTGGCGGGGTATTCATCAAGGTTGGTAAATTTGGCATTGATTGCATCTGCAACTTCAGCCGGGTCACTCAATGGACTGTTAAAGTGTTAAGTTGGAGATGGGGCTGTTTGGCCCCAAAGGTAAATAGGGATCGGATTGCTGACCAAAAGTATCTTGGGTTACCAAGGCTGTGGGACTGAAGGTTGCAGACTTGAGCAGTCTTACAGGAGCTGATTTGTCTTTTATAGTGGTTACGTAAGTTCCTGTATTTGTTCCATTGCCAAGGGGAGGCTTTGTAAGATACCCATTTGGCATCACACTCCATCGATCTTACTAGGTCCCTGGTGAGCCAACGGGGTGTTACCCCCACACACCTCCTTGTGGTTATAGGGAAATACATATCCTGAGTACAAGAGAGGGCAGTGATGAAGAAGCCAAGTGCAAAGGAGACATTAATTTTGTAAAGGGGGGACCAATTTATAAACATGATGTCAGAGTGCAGTCATGAGGGATCGTATTTGGAATAATCTCAGAAAGTCAGGTACTTGGGAGTGGGGCAGGGAGTTTTAGCAGGCCAAATATAGTAGGTAGGTGAGTGGTCGCTGATGGAGTCAGATAAGATATCAGCATGGGTGATCCTACTGTATTGGTTTGTCAGACTCCAGTCAATGGCCATGTCAGGCTTATCCAGTTGATTTCTTCCGTGCTGCGACTCAGGCAGTGGACAAGAGTCAGGCTATTGATATCCTATATTTGGATTTAAGCAAGGCTTTTGATACAGTACCACACAGAAGGTTGGTGAAAAGGTAAGGGACGTAGGGTTGGAGGTGGGCCTGACCAGGTGGATTGGAAACTGGTTAGGGAAAGGACCCAGGGGCTAGCGGTAAATGGTTAGCACTCGGGGGAGAAGGAAGAGACTAGCAGGGTACCTCAAGGAACAGACTTTAAGCCAGGTCTATTTAACTTGTTCATCTGCAACATAGGGGAAAGTATACAGGGCAAGACTAGCCTGTTGTCAGGTGACACTAAGTTCTGTGGGAAGGTAGACAGCAAGGAGGGTATCGTGGATATGAAAAAGGGATCTAGAGAGGTTAAAACAGTGGTCAGGGATCTGGCAACTGAGGATTAAAAACCTAGTACTGGCTAAGGAGAGTCAGAGTAGCCCAAACAATGGGAGGAAAGGGATCTTGGGGTCCTTATAGTGGATACCTTAAAGGTCAAGACCCAATGCAACAAGGCATATAGGAAGGCAAACAGGATGCTAGGGTGCACAGGGAGGGCATTCTCAAGGAGTAAGGAGGTGGTTCTAACCCTGTACAGATCCCTGGTGAGGCCCCGATACTGTGCACAGTTCTGGAGACCCCAACTGACCAGAATAATAGGCCCTGTACCACAGTAGCATAAACAAATGAACAAAACAAAAAAATTTAATGCATCCCTACCACATCCCAAAAAGCAACTCCCCACACATTATTATTCTATATCCAATTAATTAGCTTTAGAATTGTGCCCCACGAGCAACCTACAGGCAATACTGCACACTTCTAAGGTAATCTACGCAGAATGCACTGCAGCCCCTCAGCAGCACAAACAAGAACACCTCCAATATCCATGGCATAGGCCCATTCATTCTACACAAAAATGGGTGCAACCTGAATGCCCCTTTAAGGCCTCATACATTCAAATTGCTGTCTTTGAATATGGAAACCTCCTACACTTTGAAATCTTGCTGTGGACTGATGCAAAGTGCACGTCTTAGCCTACTCTGACATTTAGGGCAAAAAAGCACAGGTCTGCCACATTCCCCCATGACTGCATGACATGTTGCTAGGTAACAGCTCCTGCACATCAGCTACCATGGACTCTGCATGTGTCCGTGAAATAACTGGGTCTTTTGCATATTTGTTAGTCTTTGCTCCTAGTGTTGTAGAATCAATGCAAGTTCTTCTGATTTGATAGGTTCTGAAAACCTAATCAAACCTGAAGAGCTACTGATGCCTCTGGAGACACTGCACAGCCTAATAACACCATCACACAATCAAGCTTGTACTTCACACTTTTTCTTTGTTTTTCTTCCCTTGTTTCTTATTGTTCAATACATATCCATGAAAGAAGATCTTGGTCCCTCTAATAATTCCTCCTCTCCTACTGCCTATTTCCCCATCTGAAGTCTAAAGCCAGTGGAATACCAGTCTGTGGAATGACATCACAAGCGGAGAACAATCACTGCAAGTTGGGCATAAGCAGAGGTGCTGTCCTTATGCAAATATCTTAAGTAATAAGAAACAAGAGTTAAGGATTTTTGTGGCCGCATATGAAGCTCAGCTGTGCCTAAATATATTTTGCAAAGCTTACTGAAGGTGTTGGTTACAGTAAGCATTAAAGAGCCCCTGATGCCATTTGGAAAACTAGAAAATAAAGATTTAGACAAAATTCAGTTTACAGTTGATATATTTTCTAGCATTCTTTCCCTCATTTTCCTTTATTACTGTGGACAGTTGCACAAAAATAAGATCCCTGTATCTCAGACTATCTGTTCTGGCTGTGAGTGTACCCTTGATATCATAATCTCTTCTTTATGAATTCCGGTGATGTCACCCACTGAGCAACTAACTGCCTGAAGCTGGAGCTCCTCCACCCAGCAAGTGAAAATCTTGTCCAAAAAGGATGTATTCAATTTAAAACTATCTGCAAACATCGTAGGAGAGATGGGATGAAGTCCTTGAAAAATGTTTTGATTTTTTTTAACTCTGTTTCTCTTCTTTCTCACTGCCGGTATGTACCCCTATCCTGTCCTTCAGCCACCACTGTCCCCCACCCAGAATTTCCCAGTCCTACCCACATAGGGAGGCCCGTGACTTGTCCCTCACAGTAGGGCTCCGGGGGGGGCAGACAGTCTGAAATCCACCTGAAGTCCCCGATGAGCTAGGCAGAGGTCATTTGGAAGGGAGATCTGTGGCTGCATCCCAATCGTCATGCTGCTGCATGAGACAGGAGGCTTTTGTTTTCACTGCAGCTTCCTGGAGGAAAGGACGTGCAGTGACATCCTGGTGACGTTAGGCATGCTCCCGTGCCTGACACACCGATGGCCGACTCTCCTCTAGTCCCCTTGCATTTGTGGTCTCCGGCTCACCAACCCCCAGCCACCGCTATCGCCGAGCACTGCAGTCAACCCACCCTGGAGCAGGAGCCCTGTCTAATGGATGGTCAGTCTTCCTCTCACTGGCCGACCCTCCAATGCTCCAGGCTTGTTCCCAAACTAGGGTTGTTGGCATCACAAGTAGTAGCGCTACCACTTGTGCCAGCGGGCCAACCTCGAAAAATGTATTAACTGTTCTTCTAGTTGATGCCAATGGATCTACTTCTGATCAATCTGACTCTGTCATGTCAGGGGTTGAAACAAACTTTTTCAGCCACTAGTTGGCAGGGCTAGTGACCGGAAAAATCCACTGGTCCAACAGGATTTTCGCTGGCCCAGCAAAACAATTTCAAAATACTAAATAAAAGAACTCAATACAATTTGTGTGCCTTTTTTTTTTTAATCCCCCCCCCCCCGTGTCTGACACTACTGTACTTCATGCAGCTAGATATGCCCTGAAATAATGTGCTCAAATGTACTGAGAATGTCAGTGTCAATTTACTCCTCAGGTAAGCTTGTTTGAGTTCACCACGGTGGCAATTACAAATAGATTACTAATCCGTTTGTAACTACCACCATCTGAACTCACTGTGGGGGAGTAATTTGTCACTGACAGATTTGGTTGTTACATGTCTTTTCGAGCACATTTCAGGACGTAACTGTGAGGGGAAGGGCAGCTGCTGGACATACTACACTTACAACAGCAATTTAAAGCCTGACTTGCTGATGATGAGTCAGTGGATCAGCCTTCTTACAATAATTCAGCTGGCCTCTATCACCAACAGAATTCTTCTGGGAAAGGTGCAGAGCCAGCTTCCTGGCAGGCAGGCTCAGTGTGGTGAATGATTTGCTCGGCTCCACTAAACTGTCTCCCTCAAAGGTGGCGTAAAGATCATGCAAGGGGTTCCCTCCTTGCAAAGAGGAGACAAACAAGCCAGGAAGCAAACCATGCTCACTTCTAACTGAGCATACTCCTTCCTGGCTTGCCGTCACCATCACCAATCTCTCACTTGTCCTGGGGAGTCTTCGGAGTCTTTGGGAAGCTCCTGAGCTCCTTTCAGTGATTTCTGTCAGCTGCATCTAGTGGCCAATGCCCAAAAACAGCTTCGGTAAATAAAAAAATGAAAAATGGTCCAGCCTCCAGACAAGGTACCTGGTGAGTTTCTATTGTGCTAATTTTAACCTCCCAACCCATATCTACCCGCATTTGGTGGGCAGATGCCAATTTCTGTCCCTGCATGACAGGCACACCCAGCATGCCCCAGGCCCCAACATACAACCAGGCACACCAAAACAGAAAAACAAGGGAAGAAAGCTGGATGCCACTCTTGAAGAGGTTTCAGCTTTCAGGGCAGAGTTCAAGGCTTCCCTTACCACACTTCACTCAGACGTTGATGTCCTTGAACCAAGAGTGATGGCAGTCAAGCAGGAAACCATGGCCACCTCTTTCAGACTCACTGATCTAAAGATGGCAGCGATGCAGCTCGCTAAGACTCAGGAGGCGATCGTGGCCCAGCAGGAGTATTCAGAGAACCGAGCCCAAAGAAACAATATCTGCTTATATAGGCTCCACGAGGACTCTGATGGTCCGGACTTAACCGATTTCCTGGATGCCTTTCTGCATATGCGACACTCACGTCCTGTGACTTTGCTCATGAAAATGAGCAGACACACAGAGTGCTCAGACTGAAATTATGAATGCCAACAGCATGACCCTGCTCTGCACTAGTCAGATTTCACAAGTAGAGCACTAAGGAGCATGTACTCTGATGAGCATGGCAGCAAACAATAGGTTGCTCATCTGTAACTGTAGTTCTAGGAGAGGTATCTGGTTCATATCCACACTGTGGCCAATCAGACTGTTCCAGTGGAACTGCCAGAGTGTGGCTAGTGAACCATATTGACACACCTAGGAAAAAAACATCTTTTATGACTCAGTGAAGGTGTATCTGGACAATGATTATGCCCCACCATCATGAAGCTGAGTCAGGTATACATCCCACTGTTTCCCACACTTGGACAGAACAAGCTGAAATTTCGCACCCCCATATTCTACGGGCCTGATTGTAAAGTTTGCGGAAGGCCAGATAACTTACCATTCTGCTGCAGCAGCAGTCAAAGACCTTGCAGACTGAGACTTCCCAGTGCATGCTCGCCACCTGCCACGAGATATGCCCAGGTAGACAGACAAGTGGACCGCAGCGATGAAAGAGATTCTCAGTGTCGTCAGCATGCCCAGGAGACCCTTGCAGCCATAGTGACCCACCTCAAAGCCATGAGAGACACTTAGACTGTCCTGCAGAATGGAAGATTTCTCTTTTGTGTAACCCCTAGGTGGCGCTATCCCAAGGGCTACTACCCCTGCCTGCTTGGCTAGTAGCAGGTTAAGGGGCCAGGGTAATGAAACGGGTGCCTCCACCCGGAGGTCAGGGTTGTTAGTGGTCAAACTAAGCTGAGCACAGCCCTCTGGGACACTGTAACCCCGCTCTTTCCCTTCTAGTGGCCTGTACAATATACAATAATTACTTTCACAATGACCCTTATTCACCAGGCAATTACCCACACTGTTTGCACTTACCGCCAGGGCTGGTTCCTCTAGCTTGACCCTGGGGAACCCCTGTAAAACAAGGTTAAGCACAGCAAATAGCAACAGTATAATACTCTTGGCACAAACTGGAACCACAGTCAGGTTAAATGCAAACAAAGTTAAATCTGATTTATTCAGTGGACTTGAACAAGGGATGGGCTTAATCAGGTTGATTTGCTTAAAAGCTATATTAATCAGACAGTTATGCATGCAGTTCAGAGTCTCTACACAGTCACACACACTCTGTGTACCCAGGTAGGAAAAAGTACAGTTACGTAAGAACTTACTGCAACAGTAGATCTTCGAGAACAGCTCTTGCAGCAGGTTACACCATTAGGACTGAAGCCGGCAGGCGCCAGGACCCCACAGAAATTTTCTAGCTAGCAGTATCCAGCGAGGACCGCCCCTGCCCCCAACGTCAGGCATCATACAAAAGGTGGCGGTCCCCCAGAATCCCCAGTTCTCCCGCCAGAGACTCCCAGCCGCTAGATGACATCAGAAGTGGGGACTGAGTATCCGCCATCAAAAGGGATTCAGAGCGGTGTTAGAAACACCTAATCCTAGAAAAGAGATATCGGAACAACTCTACCTCCAGAGGGGATGGTGGGAAGGAAACTACCTGCTGCAAGAGCTGTTCTCAAAGATCTACTGTTACGGTAAGTTCTTACGTAACTGTACTATCTTACTTCGAGAAACAGCTCTTGCAGCAGGTTACACCATTAGGACTGATTCCCATGCAGTAAGGGACCAAGTGGTTATCGGGAGGAGGATAAAACTCCAAGCTTCAGGGCAAAAGTCCCTGAAGGACCGCCAAGACGAAACCAGCTCTGCGCCTAGAGGCAATATCCAAACTGTAGTGCCTAATGAATGTGTGTACACTGCTCCAGGTCGCTGCTGCACAGATGGCTGAAGTGGAAACATTTTTGAGTGCAGCGAAGGAGGTAGCCACCCCCCCCCCCAGTAGAGTGACCCTTCACCGGGCCCGGTGAGGGTCTATTGCGCTTCTGATAACAGAACATAATGCACTTTACCAGCCATCTAGAAAGCGACTGTTTGGAAACAGGAGCACCGATCATCCTCTGTGCGTAGGAAACAAAGAGTTGGTCCGAAGTCCGATGGGTTTTGGTTCTGGTCAGATAATATCTCAGGTACCTATGCACATTCAAAGTGTGCAACAGGGCTTCCCCCATTACTGTGATTCGGGTAATACACCGGTAGGTCACCATCCTGGTTGAGTGTGACAGCCGAGACCACCTTGGGAAGGAACTTAGGATTTGTTCTTAAGGACACCCTGTACTTGTGAAAAATCAAATAAGGATCCTTGCACATGAGTGCATGAAGCTCAGAAACTCTTCTGACCAAAGTAACAGCAACTAAAAGGAGCATCTTCCAAGCGAGGAGACGCATCTCGCAATCCACAGCTGGTTCAAAAGGGGGCAGCATAAGTTGCTCTAGAACAAAAGAAAGATCCCAAGGTGGAACCGGGTCTTTGATTGGAGGTCTCAAATGCAGGATGCCACTCAGAAAGGCGCGAGAAGCCTCTAGTTGAGGTAGAGACCTGTGACCTATCAGAGAATGGTACGCTGAAATAGCACATAGATGGACCTTAATGCAGGAATAGGCAAGTCCTGCCTCGTAGAGAGATAGGAGGTAATCCAAAACAGACCTTACAGAGCACTCCAATGGGGTCAATGCTCGAGCCTGAGCTCAAAGACAAAATCTACACCACTTCATGGCGTAAGTAGCGTGAGTAGAGGGTTTTCTGGCAGCCACCAAAACGCCCCACAACTTCCTGAGAGACCCCTGCACTCAGGACTGCTATGTCCTTAGGAGCCAGGCATGCAGGTTCAGTGACCGAAGATCCGGATGGACCAAGGAGCCTGTCTCCTGGGATAGAAGGTGAGAGCAAAATGACAGAGGCACCGGAGGTTCCTGGGCCAGCTGATGTAAGAGAGGGAACCAAATCTGCCTGGGCCAAAAGGGTGCTACTAGAATAAGGCACACTTGCTCTTGACGGGGCTTCAATAGAACCCTCTGGATCAAAGCAAAGGGCGGGAAAGTGTACAGGAACCTGCCCGTCCAAGAGAGGGACAACGCGTCTCACCAGAAAACACCAGGCCCTGATCTAGCGAGCAGAAATTGGGCAGTTTTATGCTTAATGGGGATGCAAAGAGGTTCAATTCTGGTGTCCCCATCTGTGGAACAGGTCCTCTGTGACTTCCTGAAGCAGTTCCCATTCGTAGACCCTGGCCTGTGATCGGCTTAGGCTGTCCGCGATAGTGTTGTCCACACCGGGAATATGTACTGCAATAATGTGTGCGCCGTGTTGCAATACCCAATTCCAAACCCTTTGAGCCTCCCTGCAAAGGGGACAGGAATGAGTGCCTCGTTTGTTGAGATAGTACATTACCGCGGTGTTGTCTGTTTGTGCCAGAAGAGTACACGGTGGAATCTCCGTCTGGAATGCCAGTAGGGCATACAGGACGGCTCTCGTCTCCAGGATGTTTAAGTGAAGTTGAGACTCTAGAGACGACCAGGAGCCTTGAGTCCTGACCCTGCTGAGGTGAGCTCCCCATCCAGACCCCGAGGCGTCTGTGGAGAGAGTCACTGAAGGAGGTGGTGCAGTGAAGGGGACTCCCATCGAGTGGTGGTCTGGGACGAGCCACCAATGCCAGTCTCGGATGACTGCATTCGTGATCCGGACTGGATGCTACAGATGATTCTGCTTTTGGTCCCATTGTGCTCTAAGCATCCACTGGGTAATCTGCATATGGAGTCGAGCTAGGGGAACCATCGTAATGGTAGCTGCCATGTGACCGAGCAGGCAAAGGACGGTGCGGGCTGGTACCGTCGTCTTTTCCTTCATGTCCCTTATGAGGGATCTGATGCATTCTGCCCTGTCCTGGGGAAGGAATTCCCTTCCCTGAATTGTTCCAGAACTGCTCCTATAATGCAAATTCTGAGACTAACAAGGCACCATTTCTCCTGATTGATGGTGATGCCCAGCAATAGGAAGAGGGAACAGGTATCCTGTATTATGGACATCAGGGCCTCCCTGAGGGTGCCATGAGGAGCCAATGCCTCAGGTACGTGGAACAAGTAGTGGCTTCTTCTCCTGAGAGCTGCTGCCACGACTGCATACATTCAGTGAACACACCGAGGTGCTGAAGACAGTCCCAAGGGGAGGGCTCGAACTGGTAGTGGCGCCCAAAACTCCACAGAGAATTATAGTGCGCCTGAAATGATCGGGAGGTGTAGATAAGCGCTTTGCATGTCCAGCGACGCCAGCCATGCGCCCTCTTTGAGCATGGGAATGAGACCCGGAAGAGTCACCATGGGGAAATGCTTGTATAGCACAAAGTTGTTGAGATTGCTGAGATTCAAAATCGGGTGCAAGTCCCCTGATTTCTCTGGAACCAGGAAGAAGTGAATAGTACCGCTTTCTCTCTGGTTCAGTGGAACATGTTCTATGGCCTCCTGGTGTAGGAGGGCCAGATCTCTTGCTGAATAAGCAGAGCATGCTGACCCGAGTAATGGGAGAGCAGGGGAGGTCTGGATGGTGGGTGATCGAGGAACTCTATAGAGTGGCCTCGCTCGACCAGCTGCAACACCCACCGGTCGGAGGTGATCCTCTGCCATCCTGAAAAGTGTTGAGAGATGCAACTGCTGACCTTCTCGACCCTTTGATCCAGAGGAGGGGCAAGAGCCGGGAAGGAGTCATGCTGTGGTGGTGTTGGCCCACGCAGGCTGGGCGGCTTTTGAATGCTTCGGGCCCTGGCCCGAGGGAAACCTGGCTTGATTCTTATTGCCGAAGTTGCCCCTGGGTTGCTGGCCAGAACATGGCTGTTGCCTTTGTTGGCGGCTGCGAAAGCGATTCTGGTTCCTATGAAAGGAACCAGATTTAGGTCTGTACATACCTTGTACAGTCCTGACAGCCTTCCCAGCGTCCTGCAATTTGGTGATGACCTTCTTGGACTCTTCACCAAAGAGGACCGCTCCATTATAAAGGACGTCCAGGAGATTCTTCTGGACATCCGGGGTACATCCGGAGACCCTCAGCCATGAGTGTCTCCGGAGACAAACGCCTGTAGCTGCTCCCCTGGCTGCCGAGTCTGCTGACTCGTAAGCGGTTCGGAGAACCTGGGTTCCCACGTCAGACCCAGTTTGGAGGAGGTTTAACAGCTCCTCCTTCTTTTCGCCATCCGGAAGATCTTTAAGAAGGTCTTGGCCCTGATCCCAAAGGGCGTTCTGAAATTGCACCACGTGCATCAGATAGTTCAAAGACCTAATAGAGCATGTAGCAGCTGCATACATGTGTCTTCCCATGGACTCTAATTGCTTAGATTCCTGGTCCGGAGGCTGGGTGCTCAAATGTTGAGGCCGCTGGGACCTGTCATGAGATGCAGTAATGACCAGCGAGTCAGCCAGGGGTTGTTGCACCAAATACTGGTCCTCCATAGGAGCCCTGTAAAGGCGGTCAGCCTTTTCTTTGGAACAGCCGGTGTGGAATGCGGATGTTTCCAAGCTGCCTTGGTGACGTCCATAAAGGTGTCCACCAAAGGTAGGACCACCACAGGCTTTGGTTCTTTCTGCCTGAGGTAACGGGCAAGGCGTTCCCTCTCGGGGTCTAGCTCTTCGGTCTCCCATCCCATATTGTCCTGGATGTGCCTCATGATTTCTGAGAAGGAGGGATCATCTGGGGGCGACCTTGGGAGGGCCTGTGGGTCTGGTGATGGGGGACTGAAAGGAGATGGAGACCTGGAAATGTCGGACGTATCCAGTCTGGAGTCATCTCTCGATGACCGACGTCCACCCCTGGGTCGCTTCGGGCTCGGGGACCCTGAGGGGGAATGTGAAAGGCGCTTCCTGTCTCTGGATTGGCCCCGAGGAGGCGGAGTAGGCTCCTTGGAGGTCAGGGGTCTGTCACCTGCAGCACCCCTAGGAGGAGGTGGAGGTGGTGTAGGAGGCTGAGGCTTAGGGGGAACCATGTCCTTCTTGATGGTTTCCCACCAGAAGGTGAACAAATCCTTGACCTCCTGGATATTCATGCCTGACGACGGATCCGGCATCGGTGTGCACCTGTCGTCGGGGTCGGGCATCGGTGTGGGCCTGTCGTCGGGCTCGGGCGTTGGGTCCCGCGGGGAAGCACTGGATCCAGCTCCCTGGGCAAGCCGGTGTCCTGCATGTCACCCGTCTGGTCATCTGGCGGCGTGGTAGCCTCTTCGCCTTGAGGACCCCTGACGTCCGGTGTCCACCGGCGTCGGTGTAGTGGTTCGTCACCTTTCGGGTATCGGGTCGGACGCCTTCTTAGCCTCCGTCGTCCGCTTAAGGGAGGTCTTCTTGGGAGGTTGGGAGATGGACCTGAAGTCAGTGTCCCGGTGTCGGTCAGACGCACTTCTAGATTTGGAGGAAGACTTCTTATGCCTGTCCGAAGAAGCAGGCTTAGAGGCATCCGTTGCCCAGGAGGTCTTTGAGGGTGTAGGGAGGCGGAGGAGCCCCCTGAAGACCTTACCTTTACCGGGGGAGGCTGGGAGCGAGCCCGGGAAGGAGATCTGTCGGACCAGGGAGAGCTGGAGCTGATCCTGGACTCTGAGGCCCTGCTTGGAGATTTTGCTCTGTCCGAGTCCTGATGCTTGTCCCAGTGCATCTCACACTTACGAGAAGGTTCCCCTCTGGAGGAAGGTCTTTTCTCCATCTTTTTGAGTTTCTCCTCGAGGAGGGATCCCTGAAGGGCCTTTTGGCGGTGGATCCGGGTCCTGCTATTGAACTGCTGGCAAATAGAGCAGGCCTGGGTGTCGTGTTCCGGGCCCAGACACGTGATACAGGTAGAGTGATGGTCTGTAAAGGGGATCTGCTTGCCGCAGGTGCACTTAGAGGGACGTCCGTCAGGAGAAGGAGTGGAAGAAGCAGACATGGAGTAAAGATTTTAAAATTGAAGAAAATTAAAGATTTCATGCGTCGCAGAGTAGAGCAGGCTTCCGTGAGGCCGATGCTGGCGAGTCGACGGAGGGAAAAGAACTGGGGATGATAGAGGACCACCCCCTTTTATGTCATGCGCTCAAGTCGGGAGGCTGACGCCGGGGTGGTCCTCCGCTGGATATTGCAAGCTAGAATTTTTCCGTTGGGTCCTGGCGCCTGCTGGCTTCAGTCCTAATGGTGTAACCTGCTGCAAGAGCTGTTTCTCAAAGTAAGATCGTCGGATCCTCCTCTGTAGAGTCCCGGTGACCGGTGTCCACCGGTGACAGGGAGGCAGTCTTCGGCTCCAGTGAACATCTCACTGACGTCGGATGCTTAGCTGACGTCTCGTCCGACGGGCGCTTATCCGATGAAGAGTTGGTAGCCTGTTTCGGGTCCGTCGTCTGTTTTAGGGACGTCAGGTCCTTAGTCTTCCTGGGAGGGGGATCCGAACCCCTAGGAGGCTGGGAGACCGATCTGGCGTCAGAGTCCCAGCGTCTATCTGAGGAAGCTTGAGGTAGTTTTGAAGAGGACTTGGACAGGTGACGGTCTGAAGACTTCAAGGAGGCCTGGGAAGGTGCTGAAGAATCCGAAGGCCTGGAAGTCTTGATGGGATGCAGAGAAGCCGAAGCGCTGCCTGAAGACTTAACCTTAATGGGAGGGGGCTGACAGCGAGCCCTGGAGGGAGAGTAGTCCGAGCACATGGAGCCTGAGCTGGTGTGCGAGTCCGAGGCCCGGTTAGGGGATCTGGACCTGGCCTTCTCCTGATGCTTGTCCCGTGCTTATGGGACTTAGAGGTAGACTCACCTCTGGAGGCAGGGTCTTTGTCCATGCTTTTCAACTTTTCTTCCAAGAGGAACCCCTGAAGTGCCTTCTGGCAGCAGATCCAGGTGCGACTATTCAACCGCTGGCAAAAGGAGCAGGCCTTGGTGTCGTGTTCCGGGCCTAAGCACCGCAGACAGGATGAATGTAGATCCTTGAAAGGGATCTGTTTGCCACAGGCACACTTGGAGGGACGTCCTCCTGAGGAAGGAGTTGGAGATGCCGACATTTAAAGGTAAAACGCTGAAAGTTCTAGGCGTCGTTCACTAGAGTGGGACCGTGAGGCTGATGCTGGCGAGTCGACGGTGGGAAAAGAACTGGGGATTCTGGGGGACTGCTGGCTAGAAAATTTCTGTGGGGTCCTGGCGCCTGCCGGCTTCAGTCCTAATGGTGTAACCTGCTGCAAGAGCTGTTTCTCGAAGTAAGATCGGTGGGCTAGCCAGGAACATTGCAGCTGGTTGGGGCCCTGTGATGGAAGAAAGCAACATGCACAACACACATTTATTTGTAATCCGGAGCCGGAGGGCTCAGTTCGTGAAAGAAAAGGCAACAAGACAATCACATGTCAACACTTTTAGATTTAGCTGTTGTTGCAGGGAGATACCCTGATGTTTACTCACGATACCCAATACTGGACACAGGCAGGATGAAATCGAGACTGCAGGCTGTTGAGCTGGAGTGCCCGGATAAGCAGAGCCCACACGAATCACTGAGGCATCATTCCTGTTCAAGGCATTGAGCAGGGGGCTGATTCCCAGGCCGGTCTCTTGTCAATGACTTTCTCTGTGTAGCAGGTATTCTGTCTGAGCCAGTGTAGCAGGGCCCAGGCAAACGGAAATGGATACGAATTCAGTTTGTGGAGCTGGATACAGCCTCCAGCAAGCAAAACACAGTTCAGACACACAGTGGGGAACAAAATCATGACCCACTAGATAAGCACACAGCACATTAACATGTAAGGAAATTCCACTGTACTAGGCAAATGGCTCTCCAGTCACAATTACAGAGTCTCTGCACAATCCAGGAGTTCAGAGGTAGCTGGAAGTCCTGACAGGCCAATCGCATTCAGCAAATCTTTGGTCTTCTTCAGGTTAAAGCCTGGTCACAATTCAGTGGCTTAATTCGCTCTCCAAGTTCGGATTCAGTCCAAAAAAGCACAAGTTCCCTCTCAGGAACAGCAGGCAGGCATGCAGGCCAAACTCAGGCCTTTCTACAGTTCTCCCACTCGAGCTATCTCGAGCTGTTACTTCTTCACTTCCCAACTCAGATCTAACTGAAACTGCAAGCAGTGTAGAACTTTCCCCAAGATCCAAAAGGTTCGGTTGGCTGATCTGTCTGTCAGTCACAAGAAGGGCTCACCTTCCAGGTTATTTTAGGCGCCTAAAGCCCAAAACTACAATTCCTACAAGTTTTGACCCCACCAAGCCCCTGAAGGCAGGCTCCATTTTAGAGTCCCAAATGTACTGATTGGCCCATTCTGCAGTCCAGGACCAAGATGATGGAAACAAACAGAACTGTCCATGCTGCAAAGAAGGCAGGTTAGAACAAACTGCAATATTATTATTACTCTAACAAATGATTAGCAAACAAGTACATCTTCTAACAGAGCTCCTTCTCAGATTAATTATGACTGCAATTCAGGCAGCTCTTAAAGAGACAGAACACAGAGGCTATAAAGGCACTCTCTGGCAATACATTTAAACTGCTAAAACATAGGACACCAGCCTGGCAGTGAGCATTTAGGCAAGCTCAAGGAAGACTTTTCGGGAGCCCCCATTTGTGGTGGGGGGGGGGGTTACACCTGTCTATATTACAGATCCCAGTAGTATATCCAGGTACTGAGCTTTTGGTGTGTGTGAGGGGTCATTCTTGAATGGAGATGGGGTACTCACTCACTCAGGAGAGGAGCACACTCCGTTATATACTCAAGACTCCCTGCAGGACTCCGTTCACCCAGTCACTTAAGGGAAAGGAAAAGGGAACATTGTTTAACCAGGAGCAGCACACTAAGCTGAACCTTGTTTCCAGATGTGATCTGGGAGCACAAGAAAGTTAAGTGACTTGCTCAGGATCACACAGTATGCACGTAGGCTGCTGTGGGATTCAAACCCAGGTTTCCCGATCTGCAGCTCAGAGCCTTAACCCATTGTGCTATACTGCCTCCAAGTCACCTGCAGCATCCACGGACCTGGTGCATGAAATCTGCTTCTGTAGGTAAAGGGGGACTCCAGACCTCAAGATGATCGCTGCGACGGCCGGGCCGGAAGCCCCATCCAACCCCTTACCTGAAACGAGCTACTTGATTCTGGCAGTTTTAGACCTATCCCTGTTAAGGGCCAGGTTGTTTCCCTTCGAGTGGGTGTATGACCGCATGGCGGAAGACTGAGGGAATTCTCCATTACCATGCAGCTCTCCTGCACGTTGACAGCACAAGTATTAGGTCAAGTTTAATCACTGGCCTTTCACGGCCGACAGCCCACATCTGATTAGGAGTGTCTCCTCCCTCTCATTTGGAGTCTCCCCTTATCATCTATCACCCCCTCCATGCATGGGTATCTTTGGCACACCGGGACTCCTCCAGTCACCACCCCACAGCGGGTAGATACTAATCGTTCCTGCCCCAAACACTGAGCAGATCTTGAGGACAGAACTACATTCCATGTCTGTAGGACTGCCGAGACTCTTTTGTTCGCTTACAGGTGACTCCCTACTAAAGCCTGAATCCAATTTTTTATTTATTTATTTATTTAATATTTCAGAGAGACCTTTGAGCGTGAGTTCTTTTACAAAGGTTCCACGTCAGGGTGGACAAAATATGACAATACACATATACAGTTGTTACAGATGCCTGCTCATTGGTATTCCAGAGCGAATACAATGAAAGTTAAACACATTGGAGAACAAACAGAGTAATTATAACAGAGTAGAAGCTAATTCATAAAATGATTGTTTACACCAGTTTGCCCCCTCCCTAGTGACCTCCTAATCCGTTGTTAGACTAAGTTGAGAAGACTGTACAGGGGTTAACGCTTACTCAAGATGGCAGTGGGCTGGGTGTCGGTAAAACAAGAGGGCAGGGTTTGAAATTACCTGCAGAGGGGGAGAGGTGGGGGAGGTGAGGGCGCTGTGGGGGGGAAGTAGCTCTAGTGGGGCCTTGTCGAGTAGGGGGTGGGGGGGAATTGGAAGAGGCATTAAATACATGCGGTTAGAGCTGGTAGAATAGCTTACTTATGCTCTAGGCTGGGCTGGAAAAGGAGGCAGGGTTCACTAGGTAGCCCCAATTGGGTGGTACCTAAGTTGAGAGCCAAAACTTTCAAGTAGTGCCTGAGCAGCAGGTACACTTTGTGCATGACATGAGATGCTGTTTAAGGCCTGCTTTGAATTGAGATATGCTGTTTGTTTGTAGTTTCTTAGGGAGTTCATTTATCCAGAGTAAGCGAAAGTGCGCTGCCCTAGTAAGGTTCGGCGGAATGGGATAGAAAGTGCTCCATTCTTCTTCCCTCTGGTGATGTGAGATGTGGGAGAAACCTCAAGCAGGTTACCTACACAGGGTGGGTTTTTTCCAAGGAGTGCCTTCTTTGCCAGGAGGCATGTTTGGTATTTGATCCTGTCTTTTAGGTTGAGCCAGTTTGTACGCTCATAGAGGGTACAAGTATGAGTGTATTGATCCGCACACAGGGTAAGGTGGCATGCCTTATTCAGTGCGATTTGGACCCTTTTGAGTGCTGTTTCAGAGGCGGCACCATACACCACCAGCCCGTAGTCAATTGTGGAGAGTATGGAGCTGGAGATGAGGTTTGGAGTGCCTCCGGGGTGAGGGATTCTTTTAAACTCATAGAGGACCCCTATGTTTGCGTTTTACCGCTTGCTAGTGGGAGTGTATGTATCGTGCTAGTCTATGTAGTACGTGTAAGGGAGTGAGTCATCAATGATGACCCCAAGGTACTTGAACAAGTGTAACTGCTCAATCAGTTCACCAACCTTATTTGCGATTTCGGGGGAAGTGTGCCTCCGCTTATGCTGAGGGCTAGATAAAAGCATGGCCTTGGTTTTCTTGTAATTTAGTAGCAGCTTTTGCCTACTGAACCAGTCCTCGAGTTTACTGAAGGAGTTCACTAGTTCTGTTTGTATGGCAGCCTGGGAGGTGCTGCTGCTTAGCAACACAGCATTGTCTGCATATAAGATAAGTTTAGTGTCGCAGGCCATGGGTAGTTCATTTACAAATAGGCTGAAAAGTAGGGGGCCCAAGAACTGATCCTTGAGGGACTCCTAGGAGTACATCTTTGGAGCTGGATAATGTCTGCCCAATTTTGACTCTCTGGCTCCGGTGTGTAAGGTAGTCATTGAACCAATTCAGGGCATTTAGTGCTACACCCAATCTTTGGAGCTGGAGTAGTAGTAGTGGGTGGTTTACGGTGTCAAAAGCTTTGGTGAGGTCAATGAAGATGGACCCCACCAATTTTCCTTCATCCAGCGCCTTGTGTGCAAAGTCGGAGTATTCCAACAGTGCTGTGGTGGTGCTGTGTTTTTGCCTGAAACCATGTTGGTTTGGGCAGAGCAGATTGTACTTGTTGAGGTATTCTGTGAGTTGACTTGCCACGATTTTTTCCAAAGCTTTGGATAGAGGGGAGAGGATAGATATAGGCCTGTAGTTAGCCACCATTGCCTTATCACCAGTCTTATGCACTGGCGTCACCAGGGCTTGTTTCCATACCTCAGGAAATTGAGCTAGAGCTAGGAATTTATTGAATAGCATTCTTATGGGCACGATCATAACGTCGAGTGTGAGGGATAGTATCTTCATGTCTATCCCATCACTCCCCAGTCTGGTTTTGCCTAGGACTCCCCTGACCACCGTTTGGACCTCCTGCACCATCACCTTCTTAAAGTAGAAGGCTGGGTGGTTAGTTGTGGGCAAACTGGCGCTGCCTAGATCATCCGCAGGCAGAAGGTAGTCTGGCAGCAGCACTGGGGACAGGTCTGTAAAGGCTTGGTTAAAGGCATCAGCTATGCCTAGCGGATCAGAGGAAGGTGAGTTATTTATATTGAGCATCTTGGGGTGCTGCTTCTGGTCTTTACCAAGGATGTACTTAATGTTGTCCCAAAACCGCTTTCCATTACCCCATGCATTGTTAAGCTGGGTCTTATGGAAGATAGCCTTTGCGAGCCCGATGAGCTTGGTGCAGCGATTTCTGGCAGTTTTGTAGCATTGTAGGTCGTGCTTGGTCCCCGAGTTTAAGGCTTTTTCCCAGAGGCAGTCCCTCTCCTTTAGGAGGGAGAGGAGCTTGCCATCAATCCAGCCATTGACCTCCCCCCTGAATTTTCCGTTTTGTGCGTGGTGCATAGATATCACAGATGGAACTGAAACCCTCAATGAGAAAGCTAAGGGCTTGGTCCAGCATTAGTGCCTTGCTTATAAAGGACCAGTTGTGGGCACATAGGGCTGATTTGGGTCACGTGATGGCAGCCAGCTAAATGGCAGCTGAGGCATAGAGCTCTTCTCTCCAGCTACTCTAATCGCCAGCTCCTGAGTCCTTCGGTGCACCAATCTTCCCGAAAATAACATCAAGTAGGTGCCGCTACACTCCCAGGCGATTTGAAGTTAAATTTGTATAGATCTACATTATTTGTGGAGAAGGATGGAGGTGGATGAGAGGCAGGCCGCGGTGAAGCATACGCCGCCTGCAACTCCCGAAAAAGCAGCCAAAAAACAACGGAACCAGGGAGGCCAGAAGTCGGAGAGGTCCGGGGAAAAGTCTCAATTGTCCAGTCCTCTAACTGAAGACAGGTTCTCTGCAGGAGCTGACTCGCTGAAGGAAATCCTTCAGGATTTAACTGTGGAGCTCAAGTCCCTACGAAGCGACCTCTCGACAGTATCCGCGCGTGTAGCTGACACGGAGGCCAGGGTGTTCTCTATGGAGAAGTGGAAAACCAAAGTAGAGGTGGAGATGGCTGGAATTAACCAGCACATGAAGAAACTCCAGGCTAAAACCGAAGACCTTGAGGGGCGTAATCACCGAAATAATTTATTAATCCTAGGCCTTCCGGAGATGGAGGAGGGACCCGATCTTATGGCCTTCTTGCAAAAATTTCTTGTTAAGGTGGTAGGCCCGTCGCCGATCAGCCCAACTTACCACCTTGAACGGGCTCATCGATCGCTGAGGCCTCGACCCCCCTCGGGATCTCCTCCACGCCCCATTATAATGAAGTTCCTGAGTTATGTTGAGAGACAGCACGTGTATAGCAAGTCCCGGGACCTGAAGGAGATTGTGTGGGGTGTAGTCAAGATCCGGATCGCCCAGGACCTTCGAAAGAAACAAGAGAGAAGAGAGCAGCATTTCACCCCACGGTCCAGAAGCTAATTGCTGCATCTATTCCCTTTAGGATGTCGTACCCCGCGATTCTCAGGGTTATAATTGACCACCTTCATAGCTTTAACTACGCCAGAAGCGGCCCTGAAGGACCTCGCTACTAGGCTGCCTGACTTGTTTAAGAGCCCAGGTTGAATGACTGACCATGTCTGTAATGCTGTAATGGAGTTGGACTTATTGGCTATTTGTTAGATGTCTTTTCTCTTTTCCTTTTTGCTAGCTGGTGGTTGTTCCTCTTAACCCCCTCTGGCCTACCCTTGGAGTTATTTTGCCACTTCTGCCTCCCTGATTGCCACTGAAGCTTCTTACCTGAGTTGCTGCTGTATGCTGGCCTTGGGGGCTGAAGGATGTCGGGGGCAGGCGCTGGGCAATCCGTGGTGGTTCTGCGATCCGCAGTCTAATCCGGATCTCGTCTAATGGGGAGCAGTTTCCGGGGTAACTCTTGTTTGATGGACCGTTTGGTCCTATATTGAAAGCGGTACCCCGGAAACAAAGCAGCCTAGCCTGGAAAGCATCCTTGAGGCAGGGCAGTTTACAGCTTCAACTCCCCTTTCATATCGATGCCTGAGCCAGGGGTGAGTAAACACAAACATAGACTTGGAATCTGGTCATGCTTGCTTGCCGATGTGGTTTAACTAGGAGATTGGTTGCACTGGGGATGTGTTTTTTCCTCATACGTGTACCTATTAGCCTAGCTCGCGGTATGGGGGAGGGAGGTATTTATGCTCTAGGGCCCAGTTATTGGCTGAATGCTGGAATTGCGAGCCTAAGGTAGGGGGTTGGCCAACTCACTCCAATCGCCTGCTGCTGCTGATTACTCTATGTTGGGCTGGGTCTACTCTGTATTTTATAGACTCTGTGGTTTGGACCTTTCCCTACTGTTTGACCAGGTTGAACTGGGGTTTTTGGGGTTCGCAAATGGGGTTGGGTGGCCAGGTTTGCATCTTTCTATCGGGGTCTTGTTTTCATCACCCCTTGGCTCCTAGAAGTATATAGTTGTATGTTTGGGGTATGGGAGGGTTTAGGAGGGGGATTATGGGTGGGTATCTGTGCCATGTTCACTCTGTCAGGCCATCGGTGGGACATATGGAGGGGTTGGGGTGGGTTGGGGTGGGAAGTAGGAACTGCTTGATATATACTGTGTTTGCTCTATACTAACAAGTAATGACACACTGTATAACCTATTCTTTAAATGTTTTCGGTGGCAATTTGAGAGGGTGGGATTTTGGAGATTGTAGTGGTGGGTAGGGAGTTTGGGGGGGTTAGCCTGCCAAGCTAGATTTTTCATGATCATATTCTGGCTGGAACAATTCTTGTGACTTTCTGGTTGTTTAACTTTGTTATATTTTGGCAGGCTATGGGATTTTGGGTATATGTTGGTTTAGTGTGCCTTCCCTTTCACCATTTCTGGATGTTTCTGGTTATATCCCTTCCGTTTGGTATTTAAAATGGCTATTAATACGATTAAAATAGCTTCCTGGAATGTACGCGGGCTCAGGGATCGGCTCAAACGAACTCAGGTATTTAATCACTGCTCATTGTTGCAGGTGGATATACTTTTTCTTCAGGAAACCCATTTGGGTCAAGCAGACATTAAATCCCTATCTCGATCGGGTTTCTCGCAGGTCTACGTGGCTGGAGGCTCCAGCCTTAGTAAAGGGGTGGCAGTTCTTATTAAAAAACACGTCTTGTTTATGAAAGAACTGGTAGTATTGGACCCAGAAGGGAGGTTTGTCCTGGTTAGGGGTGCCTCAATGGGAGTTACCGTTGTTTTAGGTTCCGTGTATGGGCCTGTTGGAGGAACCCTGATTTCTTATGTCCCTTGTTGACAGAGTCAGCACTCTCCTTCCTTCTCAACTCATATTGGGTGGAATTGGAATGTTCCCCCTCGTCCATTTGGACAGGGATCCTCATAATGACCGCCCCCTACTCCGCCCAGAGGGCCTTCGCAGATCTTTTAGTAATGCTAGGACTATGTGATCCCTGAGACTTTCGAACCTCTTCTCGGCTTTCTCCTTTTTCTCAGCCCCATAAATCAGAGGTCGAGAACAGACTATGTACTGTTTAGTAAACCTTTCTTCCCAGTCTTCTTCAGTCCGGAATTGATCCAATCATTCTCTCAGATCATGCAGTAGTCTGGATCAAGTTTTCTTTAAATCCGGATTTCTGTCGAGATACTATATGGAGGTTGAATACCCAATTACTCAAAGACCCACATACGGTTTCGCATATTAAAACTCTAATCTCTCTTTTCCTTGCAGACAATCTCGACTCCACTCCAAGGTTTGATATGATTTGGGGCTCATTAAAATGTTATCTTAGGGGTGAGCTAATTAAGATAGCCTCCGCAAGGAAGAAGGCCCGACTTGCAAAATCTCTTTCCCTATTGAGTAAAATTAGAGAACTAGAAGCAAGTTATTCCTCAACCTCCTCGTTACTGTCTCTTAAGGCTCTCCTGGCAGCTAAGAATGAGTACATGGATCTACTGAAAGAGAAAACTGAATACTGTCTTGCGCGAACTCAAGCTAAATATCTAGATCATGGGGAGAAGGCTGGTAAACTTCTGGCCTTGCGCCTACGGGCGCTGGAAAGTTCCAGGATAATTCCATCCTTACACTCCCCAACTGGTTCCATAGAAACTTCCCCTAGAAATATTGCTCAAATCTTTGAAAAATACTACACGGATCTTTATAGTAAACCCTTATCTTCTACTCCTATTTCGAGTACTATTGCATATTTAGAGGACACTGATATCCCCTGTCTGTCACCATCCCATCATAAGATTTTGACTACTCCCATCTCTCTGAAGAAATAGAGAGAACTATCACCCATGGCCTCAGATAAAACACCTGGACCTGATGGTTTCCTGCTAATTTCTATAAGGTCTTTTCTAAAGAGCTTGCACCTATACTCCTTAAGTTGTATGAGTATCTCCTCCTCTAGTGATATAGATCCCACTCTTTTGAAGCCACAATTATCTTAATTCCTAAACCGGATAAAATTCTCACTGACCGGTGAATTACCGACCTATATCCCTTCAAATTATGACATGAAAATCTTTGCTAAGATTCTGGCTGGAAAGAATTAAAAAGTTTGGTCTGGTTACTCAGTCCCAAACAAGTAGGTTTTAGTCTGCTAGATCCTCTGCGGATCACTTAGAACCCTATCCCATATCTCCCCAGCTAGCCCAACAGTCTCTCTTCCTATGGCATTGGTTTCATTAG
The DNA here is from genome assembly GCA_016271365.2 of Neoceratodus forsteri. Taxonomy (NCBI): domain Eukaryota; kingdom Metazoa; phylum Chordata; order Ceratodontiformes; family Ceratodontidae; genus Neoceratodus; species Neoceratodus forsteri. The sequence goes on along the minus strand of CM057453.1, from coordinate 147,433,477 downwards.
TCGAGAAAGCCTTTGACCGAGTGGATTGGGCCTTTCTTTGGGCTGGAGAGAATGGGCTTTCCGACATCATTTTTAAATGGATTCAGGTTTTATAGCTCCCTTCGGCCAAAATTTATTGTAGCGGAGTTTTCCTCCCTTTTCCGTTTATACACTGGCACCAGGCAGGGTGTCCTCTCCTTTGCTATTTAATTTATACCTAGAACCCTTCTTATCAGACTCAAAGCCTCTCCACTCGTTAGAGGCTGCATGTTACAGCAGCAGGAATTGGTACTTTCTGCTTACGTGAGTGATATACTCCTGCATCTGGGACGATCGGCTGAATCTCTAAAAGCGGCGATTGATGTTATTAAGCAGTTTGGAGCCCTTTCTCACTATAGATTGAATATCTCCAAGTCGGAAATCTTTCCATTAAATGTTCATACATGTAAACAGGAGTTTGTTACTTTTGGTAAGAAATGGGCTCCTAAGTCGATTAAATATCTGGGGATTCATTTCGCGACAGAGCCCTCTCTTTTGAGGAAGCTCAATTTGGATAATATTAAAAATATGGTTCGCCAGGATTTGCGGCGGTGGTCTACCCTTCCCATTTCTCTCTGGGGCCGGATCAATATTCTTAAGATGAACATCCTTCCCGGATCTTTTACCCCTTAATTTGTTGAATCTGTGTTGCCTATAGCCTTTCCAACAATTTCATGATGTTTTCCAATTTTATCTGGCAAGGAAAGGGTGTTAGACATTTCGTTCTCTAAATTATCTCTCCCCAAGGACAAAAGGCGTCCTCGCTCCTAATCTTTACTCTATCACTGGGCAGCTCATCTTTCAAACTTGGGAAATGGATTTCTATGGATCCTAACCTGCCATGTCCGACTTGGCTTCAAATTGAGAAGTCACTTTTATCGAGGGCCAAATTGGATACCTATGCCGTTTTTTCATCCCTCCATCAGCGGTTTCGCACTGGTTGACTGATAACATGATTTTGACATCCTTAAATCTCTCTCAATGCCTACTGTCCCTTAAAATGCTGGTTAGCTCAGATTTAGGCCAGCCGTGATCCTTAATCCTAATATTGTTGGGTCATTCAAGACTGACCCTTGAATGGCTCCCACAACTTAGAGAAGCTTAGACTGGAACACTTTTATGATCAAGGATCACTCCTATTTCAGCCGACATACTCGATAAGTTTGGCATTCCTAGGAGGAGATATTCAAAGTTTACCAATTAAGGCATCTTATTGCTGGGAAGTTTGGTATCTCCTTTAGCTTAGTCAGTGGCCTACCCCTTTCTTTCTCAAATAATAAGCCTTGCTTCTCAACCACACTTACCTATAGTTAATCTGTGCCTTTCTCCTAAATTATAAATTTCCGACACAGTTGGGGGTTCTAATATCTGGTCATCTTTGTTGTCTGATTCTCCCTTGAATTGGTCCGGTATATGGAAGGATCTTCATAGATATCATACCAGGATAGATTAGGCTGACTCAATATTATATTGAATAATTTATATTACACCCCTGTTAAGCTTTTCAGCTTAAGAAACTTCCTCCTCTATGTGCTCTAGGTGCATGCAGGAGAAGGAACCTCCTTCATGTTTTTTGGTCCTGTAGTAGTTGCTCCCTTATGGTCTTCTATCCGGGACAATTTGGATCCCTTCTTGGTCTGTCGACCTTTTTTAACCCTGAGATCTGCATTCTGGGCGGTATTCTGCATAGACAGTGTGGGCGTCGGTATCATATGGCTTTGGTGTCCATGGTGGTCAAGAAGTTGGTCCTGAGACACTGGACTGATCAATTGGCCCTGACTTACACTGAATGGCTGACTGAGCTTACTGCATACCTTAACTCGAGAATCTAATTACCAGCCTGCACTGTCGTAAGGACCTGTTTCATAAGAGATGGGGTAGATTACAGTCGCTATGTTTGCACTAAAGAGTTCATAACCGTATCCCTGCTGCCCTCATTGGCAATTTATATTTTATTATGTATTGTTTTAGTAAATTCACTGTTAGGGAGATCTCATATATAAATGAGCGGTGTTAGACTTATCAGGTTATAAGAAATCATAGAAATATTGAGAAGGCACACCTGGGTGGGGGGAGGGGTGGGTGATTGTGTTTTGGGTCAGATAGTAGTTTTATTTCCTCTGTATACGTAATTTTGGAAGGGGGATTCTGTTTGGGGTGGGTTTTGGGGGTTTACCATGTACTTCCAGGTTTTATTCACCTGACATGTTTGTTATGGTTTGTGTTTTTTATATATTTGAAAAATTTGAATAAACTTAAATTTCAAAAAAAAAAAAAAAACATAGGGCTGATTTGAGGGGTCCAAGTTTGCCTTTCTGCAGAACCCTGCTCTCTATGAGGTGAGGTGGGCATTTGGCAAGTTTAGTGGTCCATATAAAGGAGATCGGGGAGTGGTCACTCAGCACGTCTGGGAGAACCCTGATTTCAGAGAATCGAGTCGGTGAGCTAGCTAAGACCCAGTCAATGAGGGTGCAGGTACCGGCCTTGTAGTTCTGCCTGGTGGGGTGTGTTACATGTTGTGTGAGATTGTGTGAGGAGATTAGGTCTCTGGAAGGTGCCGCCTCCTTACATAACCAGTTAATGTTAAAGTCACCGGTCAGGATGAGTTCAGAGCCCTTCTTGAGAGTGCTGATTTCTTCCATAACAAGAGGAAGGCCCTCCTTAGCTTTTTTGGGGGGCAGGTAGGTTGTGGCCATAGCAAGGGTCTTGCCTTTTTGGCCAACTTGTATTTTTACCACTAGTAGCTCATAATCCTCCGTAACTTTGAAGATGGGGAGGATGGTACAGCTAAGTGAGTTTCTGGCATAAAGGAGGCAGCTGCCGCCTTTCCTGTTAATTATATCAAGACGAAGCATTTGGAATCCTTCAATGGAGACCTCTCCATCTTTGACCCTACTCGACAGCCAGGTTTTGGTTAGGCAGATTATGTCAGGGGTGTGTATGGTCATCCAAGCCTGGAGCTGATCTAATTTAGAAGGTAGGCTGCTTATGTTGTGATGCTATCTTTAGGCCGTTCACAGTATGGGCCCCCCTGCTCCTCAGGGTAGTTGGTCCAGGGTTAAGCTGAACATTGCCAGCGAGTATCAGTAGCATAAAGATTAACTTTCTGGTAGCTAGGGTGATTATTATCTTCCCCTGTGTCTTCCGTCGCCTGCGCTTCATGTGGAGAAGGTGTCCAGATGCCTGTGTTAATGTATGGAGAAAGTTAGCCATTAGGGTAAGGGTGTGGGAGGTTGACTTGGCAATAACTGTGTATGAGAGATGCATGGGGATGAGGAGCCTATCTTGTCCGGGAGTGGTAGTGGCCACGTGGATGCTTTTCTTCCAGCAGACACCCATTGGATATTCAGAATGGGGGGTAGGGGTCCGAAATCAAATATGTTACCAGCAAAGCCAATAGAGGTAGTGAGGAGAAGTAGTAGTATGTAGTAGTAACTCATTGTTATTTGACTAGGAGTTGCTGTCTAGCTTTAAGTGCTGCTGGTTTAAGGCGTTTACCTTGTGGCTTTTAGGCTGAAGTAAGAATGCTAAAAAGGTTGGGGAAGTGGGAGTGGTGAGCAATTGTGGGCGTGGCTATTGCCTATTTAATAAAGGCCGGGGCTGGGGCCGGGGCGGGCGTGGTGGGATGAAAATACAGACAGAGAGGTGCAGTCTGCTAACAAGGAGAGCTTGTTTTTTTTAGCCCTGTCTGGCACTGCACCAATCAGCTGTTCTGCCTCTCCGAGCTGCAGCCAATCGTCCATGCTGGCAGCTGATTTGAGTTTGGCGGTTTTTGAAAGAGCCGTACCTTATTGAGGGGGTCCTGGGCTGCCGGCTCCATGTGGGGGGATGGCCTCCGTGGCTGTGGGGTGGTCCGGCCTGCTTTGCTCTGCCCTGACAAGAGCGAGGTGCTCCCGCTTGCCTAGGGGAGACAAAGAGCGATGAGAAATCCCTATTTAACAGGTGTGGATTGGTGGGCGTGGGGAATAAATCCAACAGAATTTGCAAGAGAATAGGGAGACAGTTATAGTTAGAGGAGCCAAATTGTCTGGGATGTGGGGCTGTTTTTATGCTAACTAGTAGAGAGGACCTGCAAGGGGGTAGGGGAGCAAGCGACTATGCCAGAGTGGGAAATGAAAAGTTTTTTGCTAAATCTAAAGCAAGCTATTTCCAGAAACCTGGCCTAACGCACCCCAATGCACATGGGTGGGGGGGCACAATAACAGACAGCTTTTGAACTGATATATACATTCCTTCTGGGGCCTGCCCAGCCTTCCCCTGCATTCTTACTGGATTCTCTATATTGGCTTCATAACCTTGGGCACTAATGTAAAAACGTATTTTTATTTGTTCGCTGGGGGTACGGGTAATTTAAGCAAGCTGGTACGTTTGCTGAGTATGCTACCCTCTTGGACTATGTTGATTCCCTTGAGGTACTTCAAAGTTTCTTTCATGTTCCCCCTCTCCATCCTTTCCTCTAGGGTATACATTTTAAGCTCCTTTAGTCTTTTTTCGTATGTCTTCTGGTGCAGACCCTGCACCATTTTGGTTGCCCTCCTCTAGACAGCCTCCACCCTGTCTATGTCTTTGAGGAGATGGGGTCTCCAGAACTGCATGCAGTACTCCAGATGGGGTCTCACCAACTGTCTTTACAGAGGGATAACAACTTCCTGTTTACTACAGGTGATGCCTCTCCCTATGCATCCCAGTATCCCCCCAGCCCTCCTTACTGCCTTATCACATTGCTTGTCCACCTTTAGGTCATCTGATATAACTACCCCCAGGTCCCTTTCCATTTTTGTTGCTGTCAGTATCTCACCCTCCATTGTGTACTCTTCCCCAGACATTTTGTTTCCCAAGTGCATTACTTTGTACTTCTTTGCATTAAATCTAAGCTGCCATACATTTGATCATTCCTCCAACTTTGCCAAGTCCCTTCTCATCCTTTCCACCCCACCTTGTGTACCAACCCTGTTGCAGATCTTTGTGTCGTCTGCAAAGAGACATACATTTCCTTCCAGTCCCTCTGCAATGCCACTTATAAAGACATTAAAAAGGACCGGACCCAGTACTGAACCCTGCGGTACCCCACTAGTAACCCCCCTTTCTTTACTGTGGACTTCATTTACTATTACCCTCTGCGTCCTGTTGTCCAGCCAATGTTTTACCCAGGCTACCACCCTGGGACCCACTCCCAGGCTGGCTAATTTGTTTATTAATGCTTTGTGTGGGACTGTGTCAAATGCCTTGCTAAAGTCTGGGTAAGCCATGTCCACAGCCCCTCCCTAGTCTACTACTTTGGTCACCCAGTCAAAGAAATCAATTAGATTCATCTGACATGACCTTCCTGCTGTGAATCCATGCTGCCTTGGGTCCTGTGCCCCACTGGCCTCTAGGTACTCAACGATTCTTTATTTCTTTCAGAAGTGATTCCATCATTTTCCCTATCACTGAGATCAAATTGACAGGTCTGTAGTTTCCTGCCTCTGTCTTGCTCCCACTTTTGTGAAGGGGAATGACATCTGCCCTCCTCCACTCCTCAGGTACCACAGTATCCTCTCATGATCTGTTAAAAAGGGTAGTCAGTGATGTTACTAGTTCTCCCCTTAGTTCTTTTAGAATTCTGGGGTGAATCCCATCAGCCCCATTGCTTTGTCCACATTCAGTTTTAGGAGTTCTTTCAGAACCCTTTCTTCTGTGAAAGAACTTATATCAACCCCCCTATCCAGAGTGCTTCTATTGACTGGATTAGGTACCTCCCCCTCCTTTTCTTTTGTTAATACTGAGCAGAAGTATTCGTTCAGTATCCCTGCTTTTTCACTGTCCCTCTCTGCCCACCCACCCTCCTCTTTATTCAGCCTCAGTATCCTTCCTTTTGTCTTTCTTTGCTCCCCAATGTACCTATACAAGGTTTTATCCCCTTCTTCACTGAGTTGGCTATCTTTTCTTCAGGTTGGGCCTTTGCTATTCTGATTGCCTTCCCCACTTCCTTCTGCTTTAACTGGTACAGTTCTCTGTCCTGCTCCTTCTGTGTTTCCTTATACGTCCTGAATGCTATCTTTTTCTCCCTAACCTTCCCCATCACCTCTTTTGAGAACCATAGTGGTTTTCCCTTTTGTTTTGATTTGTTTATTTGCTTCACTCAAAGGCTTGTTGCCTCTGTGACGGCAGTTTTGATGTTTCCTCATTGTTGCTCCACCCCTCCTTCTTGCCTGTTTGCTAGTGCTTTTCTGAGGCACTCTCACATTTTGACAAAATCAGCCCTCCTGAAGTCCAGTACTTTCACTTTTGTATGGCTTGACTCTACAGCTGAGTTTATCGTGAACCACACTGTTTGGTGGGCACTTGTACCCAGATGATCACCCACGTCTAGATCTGAGATCCTCTCTCCGTCCCCATTTGAGAGTACCAGGTCTAAGACAGTGTCCATAGTTTCAGCAAGCACAAAAGTTAGTAAACAGTACTCTGAGCACTTCAGTACTCCGGTATGAAACTTAAGCTTATGCTAGCCCAATAGGTCTAATTCTCGATGTAAAGTACTATTTCACCTTCTGTAACACAAGGATCCACTGTATGTAATCACGGTATGCAAAAAATCTTCACAGCAACAGATTGTGATGTCATAAATAGAATTATAATATTAGGAGTAGACAAGCAGCCAGAGCAGATAAGGCAAAGATCTTGTTTTTACATAATAAATATGAACATCTGAAGAACTCAGCAGAAGATGGCCATTTGGTCTGTCTAGTTTGCTCATATTGCAGGGTCCACAGATTGAGTCCCTCCCAGGACTCTGACATAGACAAGGAGCTCCTGGAAAACATCTTCTTGATGGCCAACAAGGGAGATCTGTTAATAGTGGGGGATTTCAATCTACATGATGTAGATTGGTCCTCATTCACGGCATCATCTGAACACAGCAAAGAGTTCCTACTTGCTCTGAAGGGGGCAGGACTTAATCAGCTGGTGCTGTCCCACACCAGAGAACAGACTGTCCTGGACCTGGTACTAACAAACCGCTCCAGAATCTCAGACGTAACCATAGGGGTAAATCTGGGAACCAGCGACCACAGGTCAGTCTGGTTAACAGTGGAAAGGGTAGCGGAATTAAGTCACACAAAGCTCAAAATACTTGATTTCTGCAAGGCAGATTTCAACACCATGAAAACCCAGTTAAGAAACTTGCTGGAAGTCAACAATTCATGGGACGTGGAGAGAAGCTGGGAAGCCATGAAGACAGCTTTACTTCAAGTTACTGAACAGTGCACAAAGCACATCAGCAAGTCAAAAAGAAGAAAAAAGCTGCTGTGGTTCTCCAAAGAAATAGCAACAATAGTAATACACAAACAAAGGGCCTTCAAGCAGTATAAGCAGACAAAGAAAGAAGCAGACAGGCAGCATTACATGTCAAAACTGAGAGAAGCGGGAAAGGCTATTAAGATAGCCAAAGCCCAGACAGGAAAAAATAGTGCAAGGAGTAACAAAAGGGGACAAAACATTTTTAGGTACATAAGTGAAAGAAAAAAAGAGTAAGGGTGGGATAATCAGGCTAAAATCAACTGAAGGACAGATAGTTGAAAAGGATGAAGACAAGGCAGAAGTGCTAAACAAATTCTGCTGCTCAGTCTTCACCACTGAAGCCCAAGGCAGCAGCCCTACTATGGGAAAGGCAGTGTGCAACAGTAGAACAGCAGTCGCCTTCCACTTCTCAAGAGAAAGAGTCCTAGAAGAGCTTAGCAAACTAAAAGTAGACAAAGCAATGGGACCCGATGGAATCCACCCTAGGATTCTAAAAGAGATACAGGAAGAAATTCTACCACTGTTCACGACCTTTTTATTGAGTCACTGGAAAGTGGCACAATACCACTAGACTGGAAAAAGGCTGTGGTGGTAACCTTACTTAAAAGTGGAAGCAGGGAAGAGCCTGGGAACTACCGCCCAGTCAGTCTAACCTCAGTGGTAGGCAAACTTATTGAAACCCTGCTGAAAAACAGAATAGTGGATCATCTAAAAGAATCCGGAAAGCTTGACCCCAAGCAACACAGATTTACAGCAGGAAAATCATGCCTAACAAACATGACAGAATTCTCTGACTGGGTGACCAGAACAGTGGATCAGAGAGGGGTAGTGGACTTGGTGTACCTAGACTTCAGCAAGGCCTTTGACACCATATCCCATAGAAGGCTTATGAATAAGCTAGAGAATACAGGACTTAGAAGACAGTCAACTAGATTGCAAACTGGCTCAAGGATAGGACACAGAGGGTCTTAGTTAATGGAGCTCAGTCAGGAGAGGGCAAGGTGACCAGTGGAGTAAAGTAAGAAGTAAATTTTATTTTTGAGCGCTTTTCAGGAACCAAAGTGCTGTACAAATAGAACAACATTTAAAACAATACACATTAACACAATAATAATAAAATTATTCTCCATAAGCGTTAAAAAACAGATAGGTTTTGAGCTCCGATTTAAAGCTCTTGACGGTCAGGCAGCCTCGTATCTGATGAAGTAGAGAATTCCACAGGGCAGGGGCAGCGTAAGAGAATGCACATGCCCCAGATGTCTTCAAATGAACCCTGAGAATCTGGGCGGATCGGAGTGAATGAGAGGGGCAGTAGGGAGTAAGGAGATCTTGCAGATACTGTGGTCCCTGTTCGTGTACGGCTTTATAGGTCAGTAATCCGACCTTGAAGGTGATCTGCCACTGAACCGGCAGGCAGTGCAGCCCATGCAGCACAGGCGTAATATGACTATTTCTAGATGTCCCAGTCTAAAGCCTGGCTGCTGCGTTCTGCACTAGCTGCAAGCAGCGGATATCAACCCTCGGTAGCCCTAGGTACAGGGCATTGCAGTAATCAAGGCGGGTGGTCATGAAGGTGTGGACCAAGGTAGGAAGGTCAGCCAGAGGAACCAAGTGTTTCTCCTGGGCTATATTCCTAAGATGGTAGAAAGAGGACTTGACAATGGCCGACACCTGAGATTTCAGGGTCAGACTGTCGTCAGTAATAACGCCCAGATTACGTACCTGGTCCGAGGTCGAGAACTAGACACCATCAAGCCAAAGGCCTGATGAAACCCCAGCCCTACGACCCGCCTCAAGGTGACCCGGGTCCACAACCAAAACCTCAGTCTTATCCGGGTTTAACCTCAGCCAGCTGGCACTCATCCATTCTTTGATTTCGGATAGACAGCTGTTAAGCAAAGAGAATGCATCATCCTGTCTGGGAGTAAAGGACAGATGCAGCTGGGTATCACCTGCATAGCAGTGAAAACCCAGACTGTATCACCTAATGATGTCTCCTAATGGCAGCATGTAAACTGCAAACAACATGGGCGCCAAAATTGAGCCCTGCGGCACCCCACAGGACAGGGAGATGGCGTCAGAGGAATAAATTCCAGTGACAACCCTCTGTATCCGGCCTGTGAGGAGAGATCAAAACCACTGTAGAAATGTACCAGACAGTCCACAGAAAAGCCGCAGGCACTCCAACAGCACGCCATGGTCCACAGTATCAAATGCTGTAGAGAGATCAAGAAGGACTAAGATAGTACGAGCCTTTCGATCTCTCGCAATTAGGAGGTCATTTAAAACCTGGAAAAGAGCAGTCTCAGTGCTACGTCTTTTCCTAAACCCTAACTGGAGAGTATCATAGATATTGTGATTTGTAAGATAGTCATCTAGCTGTAGTGCAACCACCTTTTCAATAACCTTACCCACAAAGGGCAGGTTAGAGACAGGTCTGAAGTTAGCTAAACAGTCTGGGTTCAATGAAGGTTTTTTAAGGAGTGGTCAGACGACCACCTCCTTTAGGGGATCAGGAAAAAAAACCTTCTCCAAAGACTTCCAGACAATTTCAGCAAGGATCGGGCAGATAACATCTACGCAACCTAGTAATAGTGGCGTAGGGCCCAGATCCAAACTACAGCTGGTTGGTCGTACAGTCTGAACAATCCTCACAACATCCATGAATTCCGGCCTACTAAAGTCAGACCAGGTAGCACGGGTGTTCGTTTCCTCACGCCGATCACCGCGATCCCTTAAAGAGGGAGCTGGGCCAATGCCCAACCTAATGCTGGCAATCTTATCTGTGAAGAACCGAGCAAGCTCATCACACTTCGTTTGTGAAAAATCTCTTCTAGACTGCAGACAGAGTGGATTGCACAATCTGTCAACAGTCTGAAAGAGTTGAGCTGGTCGGTTCCACGCAGCAGCAATCTCCCTGGACAGGAATTCTGCCTTCTTACAGGTGATTGCTGATTGATAGATACCATAATGGTCCATCAATCTAAGCCTGTCAGCATTCAGGCCAGATTTCCGACACGCCCTCTCTAGTCTTCATCCCACTCTCCTCAGCTCCTTCAAGGACCCATCAAACCATGGGGTCCTCGAGCACTGAGTGAGTGGGCGAACACAGACAGGAGCAATTAAATCCAGGGCCTCACCCACCGCCTTATTATAGGCAAGAACGAGATCCCCTGGACCCATGCACTCACTTGAAATACCCGATAGGTCCAGTACCACCAATAGGCCTTCTGGGGTAATTCCCCTTAAAGGGTGATACTGGACCATCTCCATAGGCGCAGGCCTATTTGGTGGTGCCCTGACGCTGAATCTTATGGTATGATGGTCTGTCCACACATTTGGTTCCACCCCCAGATGCGTGACCTCCAACTCCAGTAGAAACACTAGGTCCAATGAGTGGCCCCCTATATAGGAAGCAGAGGTAACCACCTGTGTAAGGCCCAACATAGTCATAAATTGGAGGAGATTATTCCCAAAATGCAAGAGTTCATCGTCGACCCAGGCATTGAAGTTGCCCAGTGTTAACCACCTGGGCGACTCCAATGCCACGTCGACGATGAAGTCTGCAAACTCCTTCAGGAATTCTCCACCATCACCGGGTGGATGGTAGATGAAGAGAATCCTGAACCCTACACCTGCTCCCAGGATACACTCAAAGGAATAAGTGCAACCCACTGGTACATCCACAAGACCCAGCTCCGTTCTAAAAAAGATGGCTACTCCCCCGCCCCTACGATCCAACCTCGGGCTGTGTATCACCGAGAACCCAGCTGCAGCAGCAGATGCCAATATAGGGCCTGCATTCTCATCTAGCCAGGTCTCGGTGATGCATGCCAGGTCAGATGCTGCAACAAGATCCACTATAATGGCGGTCTTGTTTCTAATTGACCTGGCATTACACAACACCACCCGGGTTGGATAGGTTTTCAAAGAGGATCGCAGTACCTGCCCACAATTTGCAGAGCCCTTGGGTATGGAAATCAGGCAGGGAGAACCCCTCTCCTGATCCCATTTCGCCCCAGAACATCTCCTAGTCCCCACTACCCCATCTGCCCACCCCTTTCCATTCTCCCACTCTGCCCAGTCCATCCACCCCTCAAACACCTTCTCACTATCCCCAATGCACAACATCTATTATAGACATCAGCTAACAAAGGGGGACAATGAAAAGGGCGGAGTGGGGGAATAGCGCCTGAACATCTTGGAGCCCTCCCAGCACATCTTAATGAGCAATAAATAGTCAGACAATTAAAAATACTCAAATTGAATATCTCACTACAACAATATCCAATACACAAATCAATAACTACACAAATTTAGTCTATCAAACCGTACTCGTTACAGTAAATCAACTTAAATTAAACAGGCAGTTATCACAAATATAAAATAATTAATAATAAATTACTTGTACCACTAGTACGATTAAATTCCATGAGTCCTGTAAAGAGACCAGTCCCTTTTATCCAAATTCTATATGATAGCCTTTTCAGGCCTGCAGAAATAAAAGTCCAGTGTAAAATTCACCAGGGGAAATAACTACCATATAGGAGAACATCAACCCCCAGCCGAGATCAGGACTGCGGCCTCCAGAGGTAAGACCACCCACCAGTGGACCCCCCCCCCCAGTAGGCCTAGGAGGCACTGATTGCTTCACACCCACCCTTCAGCAGGCCTAAAACCAGTGTCACCCGGCCCAAGCCCAGCCAAAGTAGCGAGTACCCCAGGTAGCTCACCCTGCAAAGAACATTTACAATTGCCTCAAATCCAAATAATCATAGAATAAGATGCAGTGATAAATCCATCCAGTACGAATATGCAAGCAAATAAGTCCAGTAGGTATAGACTCCCCACGGTTCAAAGGCTCACCACACCATATCTTAAAATTAGGACTTTAATTCCCCAGCACCCCGACCGATTTCTCTACAACAATCAGGGCTCCAAAACCAACTTAGCCAGGGAACAGCAGCTCTTCTTAACCTTCACAAACCATTAACATTTAAGTACTTTCCAGATAGAAAACATCAAACTGCAGCATAATTTGTGCATTACTCACAAACCAGCGAGTCCATTTCACCACACAGTCAAATTTCGGCTCAGCAGTTCCAGGGCGCACAAAACAGAATATAGTGCGCAAACTATAGCAAACAGACTGCAAAGTCAATATATCCACACGCTAAAGAGTTCGTTGGGAAGTACATCAAAAAGCCCAAAAACACAAGGACAACGGCAGTCTCAAATCGGGGATAGTCCGCTCTAGTCCACCACAACATCAAATTCACCACTGGCAGTTCCTGATATTCGGGATAGTCGGCGGTTCCACAGCACACACAGATAGCGTATAGTGTGCGAACTGCTAGCTGCAAACACTCAAACAGTGGAACAGTCAAGTTGCAACAGTCTTTGCAAATGGAATAATTGGCAAGTGTTCTACATATAAAACAGCAGAATAAAACGGCAAATAAATAAAAAACAATAAGATGCGCGGAACGGCACAGGAGTCAGTATTATGCCCCATCCTCTTCAACATTTTCATCTGCAATATCGCTGATGAGCTGGAGGGAAACGTATGCTGGTTGCGGACAATACAAAACTCTGCAACCGGGTGGACTCCCAAGAGGGAGTTTTGAAGATGGAAAAGGATCTAAATAGGCTGGAAGGATGGTCCAAAAATTGGCAATTGAAGTTCAATGCCAAAAAATGCAAGGTCATGCATCTGGGTAAAAGAAACCCCAGGAAGGAATACATGCTGCTAGGACACCAGCTTGAAGTAACACAGGTGGAGAGGGATCTTGGCGTAATCATTACAGATGACCTTAGGATGAGCAAGCAAAGTGAAAGGGCAGCACAGAAAACAAATGGCATCCTTGGATGTATTGTAAGGGGTGTAACTAACAGAAAAAGAGAGGTGATAATGCCACTCTACAGGTCACTGGTCAGGCCGCACATGGAATATTGCGTCCAGTTTTGGAGGCCGCACCTGAAGAAGGAGATCAACAGACTGGAGGTGGTGCAGAGAAGGGCTATACAGATGGTACAGGGTTTGCACCAGGAGCCATATGAAACCAGACTAGCTGACTTACAGCTTTACTGACTTGAACAGAAAGAGATAAGGTGGATGAGATAGAAACGTTTAAGTATATGAAGAGAATTAACATGGCACGGAAGGAAAACCTGTTTCAGATTAAATCAGAGAGTTGTACAAGAGGCCACAATCTACAACTGGTAGGACGTAAATTTGGGGGAAACATCAGGAAGCACTTTTTTTTCCAAGAGGGTGGTTGACCCTTGGAATAGCCCACCATAAGAGCTAGAGTATTTCTCTATACGGTTGCTCTTCCGGCTTCAAAGCTTGCCTCCCTCTGATACTACCCGATAACTCCTGCTGCACTCCTTGACTCTTCCACTACACCAGGGCACCTGACCCAGGGCATATTGCCCATGCCATGGTTCCCTGGACATTGCCTTTCTAAATTGTCTCTTACATGAAATGTGTATATGCTTTCTGTTGTAAATCTGTATGTGACCCACTCATCCTGGGGGTTCGTTAACCTTAGCAGTTATAAGTTGTATTATGACCGTCCATACCCCCTGGACTATGTTACTATCTCCCACACGTTGTTAAGCTGTACTTACTCTCTACTGTAAACAATGTCTGTATCCCTATGTTGTACTCTCCTGGGTCGTTCCTGAAAATAGGCATATTACTTGTCTAGTGTACTTACCCAGTCAACAAAAGCTAAAATAAAAATAAATAAATAAGACTCAAAAAATGTAAGGGAATTTAGACTTGCATGGGATAAACACTACATGCAAAAAAGGAAATAGTCTTGGGGGGGGTATTCTGGGCAGACTAGATGGATCAAGAGGTCCCCTTCTGCTGGCAAACTCTTATGTTCTTATGTTTTTACTGTCCCTCTCCCCCTCACTCCTCCCATCCTCTCTACCCATGATCCTTACCTTCTCCCTATGCCTATCCCAGCCTCTCTTGAAGCTGCCCACTGTCTTCAACGAGACCACCTCTTCTGGCAGCACATTCCAAGTGTCCACCACCCTCTCTGTGAAGAAGAGCCTGACCACTCTCCTAACCCCCGGTTAAGACTCTGCCCCTCGTGTTCTGGTTGCCACTCATCTTAAAAAAAAAAACTTATTTATCCCTTTCAAGCACCTGACAGTCCCAATCATGTCCCCTTCCTCTCCTTTCTTCCAGGGAGTACATGTTCAGTGCCCTCAGCCTCTCCATGCATGCCATACCCTGCTGACCCACTACCATCCCTGTAGCCCTCCTCTGGACCTTCTCCAGCAGGTTAATGTCCGTTTTGAGGTGTGGGCACCAGTACTGAACTCCATACTCTAGAGATGGCCCCACCAGTGACCTGTACAAGGGTAGTATAACCTCCTCTCTCTTCTGATACTGATCCGCCTAGCTATGCATCCCAGCATCTTGTTTGCCTTTGCTGCTGATTTCTTGCACTGCATGGAGTGCTTCAGGTCACTAGTGATCATCACTCCCATGTCCTTCTCCTCCTCTAATGCAGATACCTGTACTCCACCCAGGTAGTACTCCGTCCTGGGATTCTTGGCTCCAATGTGCATAACTCTGTATTTCTTGGCACTGAAGTTAAGCTGCCAGATCCCAGACCACCTCCTCAACTTTTCCAGATCATCCTGTAGGTCCTGTATCCCTTCCCTGTGTCCACTCTCCTGCAGAACTTAGTGTCTTCTGTGAATAGGCATATTTTGCCCATAATGCCATCCCAAATGTCTTTAGTAAAAAAGGAAATAAAGACAAGAATCACTGACAAAAACAAATTCCTACTGAAGGAGCTCGTAAGGCATGGTCAGGAGTTAGGTTAGTAGCAGTAGCTCATGACAGCAGTGAAAATGTTGACCTATATTTTTTGACTGCCCCTTATCCCCTGACTTGTATGATACCCTGTTTTCTTCTCTGTTTTGAGTCTACTTTACCACTTTCTGTTTCGGAGTTGAAATAATGAAAGCAGCAGAAGGAGCGCTCCTCAGATCAGGTCTTCATCACTATGCACTTTTATTTTTGAACACCCACTGTATAAAACCACTTTTCTTGTGACTATAATGAGTTAGCAGGTGGCAGACAGTGCTCCCTGACCTAACAGGACAACATGTGCACAAACTACTGAGAATACTGATGAAAACCTGGTCCGAGTCATAGTAAAAAAGGTACTCCTTTTATGATTTCAAATGTGAAAAAAAAATTGCTAAAGCAGACTCAAAATAGGGAAAGAAAGGTATCATGCAAGTCAGGAGATAAGGGTCAATACAAAATAAAATTATAAAATAAAAAGGTTTATGTCAAACTTTTCACTACTACCATGCACTACTGCTTTAATAAGAATGTGTGTGTGGAGGGGGTCATGAAGCTAAGATAAGCACTTAAGGTTAGGTGGAATTCAACCCCTAGAATACTATAATGCTATTATTATATGGGGCTCAGTGGTGCTGTAATCTGATTGGCTGTCAGAATTCTGAGAGCCTTATATCAATCTCCTCATTAACGTACATGTGCAGCCTAATTACAGGAGTATTTATTTGGCTGGCACTTATTTATAAAAATATCATTAGTAGAATTTAGAGTTGCCATTATGCTTACCGATTGTAAGCCTGAACGACAATACAGAAAAATTAAAATTGCTAGCAGTGGTCATTATCGAAACCCCCATGGTTCATTATGACAATATTTAACTAGTTAAATTTTGATTCATTGGTCAGCCACACCAAGCGGAGTCTTCTGTACTGTTTTCAGTATTTTTATACATATTTACATTAGTGGAATGACGACCTTTTCGGATGCTAGTAAATTTGGAACAACACATCCACGTTTCTATTTGTTTTTAATCCCGGTAATTTCCTCAGAGGGCGGCGGGTGTCAGCACGGCACAAAGACAGTGAGCAGTCTACTTTAGAGAGTACAGGTTAATTCACTACTTCAGCCATCTCAGCTGACAGTTGCAGGACCAGCAAACGGAGACAGAGAGACAGAAAAGCAACCAACAGTACAATGGGAAACTCTCCTCTGTGTGTATGTGTCTCTCTCTCTCTCTCCCTCCCTCCTCCCTCCTCTCTCTCTCTCTCTCCAAGAGTCCGGTTCTGCATGGTTACTGAAAGTGGGTAAAAAAAGTGTTACTTGCACAGAAAGGACAGAGAGTTAAACTAACAATGAAACCTTAGGACAAAATAGCAATCACTTGGGACAAAAGGGTAAGGCAAGCGGGACACATTGAGGGGAAGTCGGAATCGCATTGTGACTGTATGCGGCCACTGTTGCTGCAATGAATTGTCGGATGCTGGAATTAATCGATGGTTGGTGTGCATGGGGGTGGGGGGGCATCAGGAACACCCATATAGTCAACACGTGAGTATGTTTTTCAAGGACGGACACTAGCCATACTTTGCCAAGGGGAGGGGCAGTCGGGCGGCATGGGCCAATGGCTGGAGCGCAGACAGGAAAAGGGGACAGAGAGAGAGAGAGAGACAGAAAAGCAACAGACCACACAATCGGATACTCTCCTCTCTGGCTCGCTGTCCAACAGTCCAGCTGTGTGTTTCTGCATGGTTACTGAAAGGGGGAAAACAGAAACAGCAGGGAACTGGGCCACACCGAGGGGAAGTCGGCACCACATCGTGACTGTATGCGACCAGTGTCGGTACATGGAATCATCAGATACAGCCCTCCGTGTTTCGGTGTAAAGTCAACTGTGTGCAGCAAGGGGTGCAGGGAACCCATCATATCTGGGCAAGGGGACACACCAAGGGAAAGTCGGCACCACTGTGTTTTCTCAGTTATGTGCTTGATTGTGTACGGGGGAAGGAGGTTAATTGTTGATTTCTGTTTGTGTGGGGAACTGTCAATACTGGTGGGAGAAAATCAGGCTGACAGGAGGGTCATATCCTGCACTGTCGGTCGACAGTTGCGGGACCAGCTCCAATCATCCAGGTTGTGAATATGGTGGCTATTGTTGAAACTGAAGCTCTCCCCAGACAGGATAGTGAGTAGGGTTACCACCAATGATGAAAGTGAACAGGAACGCACAGGAACTCAGTTCCTGTACCTTTTTTGAAGCAGGAACGGAGTTCCTGTACTTCTTCCCACTGACAATGGAACTGAAACTCTTAAACCAGCAAAATAATGACAGTTTCTGGGCCTCTGACCTGAAATCAGGGTTTCCATAACAACATTTGACTTGTACAGCAATGCTATTTTCCTAGAAATACTTCAGTATCTCTAACTGAATCTTCTAGTGTCTAAACAGATTGACGTGGCTATCCTTCAGACTCAGGATCTTCATTCTGCATTGCACATTTGCCAATGCCCGAGTTCCTGTACTTCTTGTCTACCACTTGCACCACTGGTTACCACCTGTCCCTATTTTCGCAGGACAGTCCTGATTTGGGCAGCTGCATCCTGCAAAAAAACATGAAAAATACTACATGTCCTGACTTTGTAGTAGTAAAAATATGTTCTAATTTTTCACGAAATGTTGCAGAGAACTATCACATCTTAACTAAAATACCTTAAAATGATAAGAAACAACAGAAGCAACTTAGAAGCTACAATACTTGGCCTTAATTCTGATTATATAGAGAAAACACATCTGCTGTGTTGGTCGAGGTTACGTACTGTCCTGCGAAAAATCTTGTTTCAGTAAGAAATGTCCCACTTTGGGCTTCTTAAAAGGTGGTAACCCTAGTGGGTGTATTGTTCTGCACCCTCAGCGCCCCAAAGCTCATCACCTCCCAGTAGGCAGACGGGTGCCTGTGTAGCTAGCACTGTGTATCAGGACAGGTCCAGTTCCTCCAGCTCCTCCAAACGATATAATTACAAAAAGTACAGTAAAAAATTACAAATATTCACCTGATTAACTGTATATTATTCCACCAATTGTGGTGTAAGGTGAAGTAGGATTTTTTTTCAATAGATCAAATAAACAAACAGGAGATTAATGTAAGGCTCTCAGAATGCAGACAGTGAATCAGATCATCACTGAGACCCTTATATTAATTTAGCATGGCAGAGGGACTATTTTATGTTAATTTCACACACACACAAAAAAAAAATATTCAAACTACAATAACTCATAACCCGATTATAATAATAGCAATAATGAACTCTTGGGGTTACGTTAATTTTCAGGTTAATCAACCCCGGGGCAATATGGCACTCCGCTATGCCTCGTGCCACACGACACCCCCAGAGGGTGATTAACTGAACATTAGCGTAACCCCACATCGTTCATTATTGCTCGATTATCAAACAAAGTTTACATGTTTTCTGTTATTATGATGAAGGTTACAAATCATTAACCTAGCCATTAAGAATATATGTCATCTCATCAGAATACTTCTTTTCTTTATTTATATTTTTTTCAGTTTATTTTCCCAGGAAAACCCAGCCAAGATGCAACATCTCACTGTCAGTTAGTTCCTGCTTCTACCCATTTCAGCAGTTGGGTAGACTGGTGAACTAGTGGTTAAGGCACTGCTTGGGAACCAGGGGACTGCAGATTCACGCCCCTCTGGAAAGAAATACTGGCTATGCTACCTTGGGCATGTCACTTAACCTCTCAGTGCTCCATTCCACCTTGGCTGAAGCAGAACCCCTCTGAAAATTAGATGCTGCAACTCAGCTGAGCTATCCTGGATTAAAAAAAAAAAAACACTGGGAGGTGAAGTGTCCATGCTCAACGGCACACAGTAAGTACGTGGCTCTATACGGGTTTGAATCTGTGATCTCCCAGTTCTGAAGCCAGTGCTCTAACAACCATACCACATTTCCTCCTTCTAGGCCATATTGTTAGATTATTATTTCCAGCCATTGTTCATAATAACCACTGCAAATTCATATGCACAGGCGTCCCTTCCAACTATACAATATCCTTCATTACCCGTTGCAGAATCACACGAGGAACTCCTTAGTCTCTCATCTACAGAGTAATGGAACCATGGGTAATGTCTGTTCTTCCTGTGAGGTAACCCGCCTGCATGCTCAAGCGATGCTCTAAACCTCCAGCTGCCTACCTTTATGGAGAGTTTGAGGCTGTATAAGATGCCAGATACTAAAACAGCACTAATCTGACTTAAATATCCTGTAGAGAATCGACATGAGCAGCTGTTCCTGCCCGAGTTTGTTAAAGGAAAATAAATATGTAGGCTCTCTATACTGCATTGGTCTGAAACCATCACTAGACTAGGTTTTTGATAGACCTAAAAAGTCCATAGTAAAACGAGTCCAGTAGCCACAGTCCATGGACTGCAGCACGTATTACAAAAGATGATTCAGGAGAGCTACTGAATTACCAACTTGTCCTCAAGGGGTTATCCTCACCTGCCAGATCTTTGACCAGCTCTCCAAGCAGCCCAGATTTTCCCTGAGTTCCCTATCCCCTTCCTCTGTGTCCATCCTTGTACAGATCTGTGTGTCACCTGTGAAGAAGCAGAACTTGCCCTTGAGGCCTTCCTCTATGGCACAAATGCATACATTGCAAAGGACCGGGCTCAGCACCAATTCCTGTGGTACTCCGCTCTTTACTTCCCATATCTCTGAAAATTCCCCGTTAACATTGACCATTTTTTTTTTACCTTTATGTTTATTGTTTAAAAAAAAATTGACTATGTCAAGTACTGTAAGTATAACTGGATGTCACTTGTTTTGTCAAGATGCCCCTTGGCTAAAAAATACTTTCAGCTTTTGTATCCTAAGTAGGTAACCATAGGTTCCCGACTGTACAGTGCTGCGTTTTTCTCTGTGCTTGTGTGATTATTTTGCTTGTTTACTGTTCTTTTCCCTCCCCTAACTTTGTTTGTTGATAGAGCTACTGCTACGTGCTACTTACTTCTCACTCATTAGGAGTAACTGAAGAACCCCCATGCTGGAAAAATGAGAATTTCTTGTCTTGGGTAATTCCTTTGCTCCATGTGGGGGTTCTGTCACTCCAGTTCCATCGTGTTTCTTGTTTTTGACTTATAGCTGTTGCCCCTGTCAGTTTGCCTGTTTTACTTCTCTCTGGCAGTACATAGTTGAGTAACAGTTATTTAAAACTATGAGAACATTAAGCTGGGAAAGCACGAGAAAGCCTGCATAATGTCTGCATACACAGTACCTGGCCAGCAGGTAAGCACACAGCTTTAGTCCAACGGCTTCTAGCAGAAACATTTCCAAGACCCTTGAGAGCAGACTACTGTAGAAAACAAAGGTTAGGTCCCATCTGGAGTACTTTGTATAGTAGGGGTTGAAATACCATAAAATCAATGATATGGCCCAGGAGCAGGTGCTGTGTAGGCTAATCAAAATGATACCTGGCCTTAAAAAACATCTAAATTATAAGCCATGGCTAAGGAATTCTGGTTCTTGACTGAGACAGCAACTGCACTAAACTGAGGAGCCCTAACAAGTGTCTACAGTGTTTGTGATTTGTCCGCCTCAGTCTAAACTTTTCAGACAACATTTGATCTGGTGAAACCTTGTCAGCCTGCCCAACACAAGGATTTTCATACCCACGATGCTTTGCACTGTGTTTGAGGCTTGAGAGTGTGTGTGTGTGTGTGTGTGTGGCGCGCACGCTCTGTAGGGACTCTCTGAAACCAAATCAGTCAAGGCTAAGGAAGTTAGACTTATTCCTCGTGAAGAAAAGGTGGACTTGAAGGTAACCTAATAGGAGTCGATCAAATAATGAAAGGGGTGGATAAAGCGTACTCCTGCAAATTATTTACTATGGGAAAGAGTTCAAGAACTAGGAGACATTGGGCTTGATTCGCAAAGGTGTCGGAATGCCGAATGCCCCAGGTGCGCCAAACAGATGGCGCATGGGGCTTGCGGCATTCTCTCGCTGGCAACTGGGATTCTCGATCCCGTGCGCCACATGCCACAAGTTAGACCAGTTTTTCGCTGGTCTAATTTTGCATCAGTCATGGGACCTTTTTACGGGGTTTGCGCCGAATATTTGACACAAGCTGCCTTAAAGGGGGTAAAGTGTTGCAAATGTGCGTAACCTTTGAGAATCCGGAGCAAGGGGCGTCAGTGTGTTCAGTGCAGCAGTGGGTTTAACCCAGGGCTTATCGCAAGCCTGCATCATCCTTTGAGAATCGAGCCCATAGTGTACTCAGAAATCTAGAGTAAAGGATAACTTCTTAAATTTGGTAATTCCTTTTCTCCAAATGCTACTTCTGTCTCTCCTAGCCCGTGGGTAGCTTCTTCTTTGTTGGAGACAGACAGGAGACAGTCCAACTTGAAAGTACAGCACTTCCCAGGTGATTTCCCTCTGAGGCCTCAACCTTCACTCTCTCCAGTTGCATATATTCGCTAGTTGGAAATCTTGAGTCTCCAAGTAGAAACAACTAGTTATTAACAAAAAACACTCTTAACGTGTTCTAATACTCTTAATTATACAATGGCAAGAACATTTCCTGGATTCTGATTGGTCAGTGTGTGCCTGAGACAGTGATGATATTACACAATAACATCACTGTGTTGATTTTTTGGAGGATTTTATTGATTTTTTTTTCAGAAACAAAGATATACTGCCTCACTAAAAATCTACTAAAAACATTTTTATTTTATTTTTGTTTTGTATAACATCGAAGCCATTGTATAATTCAGATAAAGACTTCAAGCAGGTTATCTGGTTATCGTTACTCCTGGTGGGTGGAAGCACTCGACTTCACCTCGTGCTTCAACCCACCCCAGGAGTGACGTTATTACACGATAACACACACCTTGTCGTGCCTTATTGCTTAAATAACTGTTACTCAACTATGTACATGTACTACCAGACAGACGTAGAACAAGCAAACTGACAGGGCAATAACTATAAGTCAGAAACAAGATATATGGTGGAACTGGAGTGACAGAACCCCCATAAGGAGCAAAGGAATTACCCAAGGCAAGCAGTTGTCATTTTTCCACCACAGGGGGTTCTTTAGTCACTCCTAACAAATAGGATGTCAGTAGAATTTTATTTATTTGCTTTTGATGATCGGGCAAATGCATTAGGCAATAAACCTGCCTAATTTCAGACAAGACCTGGGACAGTACAAGATACAGTAATTAATTACAAACAGACTCAGGTACATAGATACAATTATAAGCATTTCCAACAGATATCCACGCAAGGATAGACAGTTATTATTCATCAAGCAAGACCATCCATGCAGGGATAAGTTAGGCAGGTCAAGAACATTTAAGAGTTATAGGAGGAGTTAGGTGAAATCAGCTGAACTTGAAAGACAAAAAATATAAAGTGATGCACATTGGGAAGAGCAGTAGTTCTAGCAACAAATCTGGGAAGAGAAAAAGCAGCAAACAAGAAAAACAAAACACAAACACAGAGACAATCACAGCACTCTACAATTCGGAACCCATGGTCACCTATGTAGGATATAAAAGCTGAAAGGATTTTTCGGCCAAGGGCTACCATGGGGGGAAAAAGTGATATCCACTTACAGCTACAGTACTGAAATCACCAACGTTAACGGGGAGTTTTCAGAGGTATGAGAAGTAAGGTCTGTCTGAGGAGATGTCCGGTCAATAGGCACATCCAGACTTTCATAATCACCATCATCTTCCTCATACTCTCCCTCCCCCTCATCCGGTTCATAAAATTCTTCTAAGGTGTAATCCGGAACCGGGGAAACCGACCGAACCCCTGTCAGATGGTGCCGGTTTGGCCGGAACCGAAGTCAGCGATTGCACTATTCTTATCGCCTTGGCTATCTCATCAGCGGTCGGAGTATGAATTTCTGGATCCGAACCAGACGATTTATCTTTTCTTTTAACCAGAACCGACTACTCAGAATCGGCTCTCCTTTTGCCCGAAGAAGTATCGCCCTGGTCAGAGGGCACTCTTTCTGGTTCGGTCGGAACCAAACGGGGCTGGCCATCCGGGTCAGCGGACTTCTCGGCCTCCCTTTCCCTCAGTCTACCTAATCTCTTTTCCAGGGTAGCTTTGGGAAAATTCTTACAAATTTGGCAGTCTGAATCGAGGTGGTCAAACCCCAGACAATAAACACAGGTGGTGTGGGGATCAGCCTTAGCAAAGACTTCCCCACACACACTGCAGTGCTGAAACCCAGTGGACCCGTCTTTTTCCTTGGGTTTCTCAGACATGACCAATCCTATCCAAAACGTACCCTTTTTTCAGCAATCCGCCAAGCAAGACTCCCCTGTTGGTTCCTGACCGTTTTACGGGTCCTGGAAAAAAACGTAATAAAAATCCATTTTTTTTAGAACCGATACGGACTGGTTACCACACTCAGTGCAGTACCTCAGGGGTCGGTGCTGGAACCAGTCCTTTTCAGTATATTCATTTGTGTCATGGGGAAGGCAATAAAGGCAAGACCTGCCTCTTCACAGGTGACACACAGATCTGCACAAAGATGGACACAGAGGAAGGGGATAGGGAACTCAGGGAAAATCTGGGCTGCTTGGAGAGCTGGTCAAAGATCTGGCAGCTGAACTTCAACGCCAAAAAATGTAAAGTGATGCACATTGGGAAGAGCAATCCAAGAGTGCAATATGATATGAAATGGGGGGAGTACTGCTGGAAAGCACCATGGAGGAAAAGAACCTAGGGGTCATGAAAAGTCTAACAACAACAGCACACTGTAACAGAGCTGTGGCCATGGCAAACAGGATGCTGGGATGCACGGGGGGAGGAATAAGCAAAAGTCAGGAGGTGTTCCTCCCATTATACAAATCGCTGGTGCGACCGCATCTGAAATACTGTGTAAGGTACTTGAGGATACATCTGAGGAGAGACTGCAACAAGGATGAAGCAGTCCAGTCTAGTCCAGTCCAACCAAGATGGTCTACAGACTAGGGGGAAAGACATACAAGGAGAGGCTGCAGGACGCGAACATGTACATCCTTGAGAAAAGGAGGGAAAGGGGTGACATGATCCAGATATACAAGTACCTGCATGGGATTAACAGGGTGGATGCCAAGGAACCTTTCTCCCTGAGCTCAAAGATGGGGCAGAGAGGTAGGTCAGTTAAACTCACATGGTGGAGATTCAAAAGGGATGTCCATAAGCACTTTTCCACTGGCCCACCTGCACAGTGGTTGGATTTCCACCTGCAATGCCATGACCAGGTTAGAAACAGGACCCAGGTATCGGAGAGAGCCCAACAAGAGGTGGGAGATGGCTCGAGCGTCCCACAATGGCTCGCCTTCACCCGGGAGGGAGGGTGGTATGCAGCCTGGTGTTTGCCAACCTCTGGCAGAGGACGGAGGCATGGCAGCATGTCAGGCCATGCTGCGGAGGGAGCGTTACAGACGTCAGCTTGCGCCTTGATGTCCTGGCACATCACGCTCCCAGAGAAAACCAGGAAAAGGCTCCCTGACTGGCCATACAATGGTTGCCAGTCCCCTACCATCACAAAGCCCTGGACAGTCCAGACCGACCCCAGCAGCACCCGGTCCCCAGCACCCCAGCAGTTGCGCTAGCCACCCCCACCGGCACTTTCTCCCCTGGAGGGGACCCATCTGATGAAGGGAAACGCTGGGTTACCCAGGGGGCTGCAATGTGGAGTGGTGGATGGCGTGCAGGGAAGGAGGCTGGCGGGTGCAACTTAGGTGACCAAAAAGGAGGGCAGGTTGGGGAGCATGGGAGCACCAAAAAAAAAAAGCACTTTTTCAGGCGGCCCGGTGGCGCTGAGGACTGAGGTGCTGGATGCCTTATCTCACACTACGCCGGTGACCCAGGTTCAGGAACGACCCCAGGTTGCGAGCCGGCTCGGGGGGTTGGATTGGGATTGAGCCGCAATTTACAGCTCTCCCTTCCAGGGGTAGATGCCCGTTCCTCCGTAGTCCCGCTCCCATCGGGTGGAGGTCTGGTGGGATGCATGGGTGGCAGGAGCGGTGACGCAAGTCTGTGGCAGGGCAGAAGGGGCCACTGGCACCTGTTGTGGGCGTGCATCTTCACAGGCATGCACGAATGGCCCTTGGAGGGAGAAAACTCAAAAAAAAGTACAAAAAAAAAATATATATATATAAAAAAGCACCTTTTCAAGGAAAGAGTGGTGGACAAGTAGAACATGCTGCCAGGAGAAGCAGTACTGACCAGATCAGTGAGCAGTTTCAAGCAGGAATGGGAAAGGCATGTGGGATTAGTTAGAAAAGGTAGGACCTAAACAAAGTAGAGGGATGGCCACTAGGGTCAGTGCAGAGTAGTTGGGTATTGTGGGAAGACTGGATGGGCGGACAGGCCTTTTTCTGCTGTCATTGTCTATGTATCTATATCAGATATTTTCTGAAATATCGGTGATGTCTCCAGAAATTCTCTGCTTGCATTCAGTACCACTGTAGGGCCACCAGAGAGAATCTCTTTAGAAATATTGTGAAATATCCAGGGAGCTGCCCTTGTCCTTGCTATGTATGCATTTATACCAATTAGAGGATGCCAACCTTCAGATCTGTTGACTTATGCAATGCGCTCTGAAATCCATCTAGATACTGTGACCTTCATTGCCTTCCTTAAGAGTGATGAATATTATTGTCAGTGCTTCTTACTGACTGGCTGATATCTGCAGTATACTATTTTCTTCTGACCTGTGATCTGAGCAAAAGGATAGCTACAACAGTTCTTGAATTATGTGACATTCTGTACTGACCTTGGTAACAAAGCCCGGAGTTGGTTGGAGCAGCACTTTCACCTTGAAAAACCACATAGAGTTGTGAAACCAGTAGAGTCCTTAAAGGGAAACACTGGAAAAGACACAGCTTTACCGAGGCGCTACAAAAATGCCTGACTGGTGCTTTCAGACAGTAACATTTATTTTAAAAAATTACCTCTAATTGGTTTGTTAATGATTTAAACAGTGGCCTTCAACTTTCACTTTCTATTGCTGGTACCCACCATCTCATGAGCAGCAGAGAGCTTCCTGAGCTCACTTTATGCTAATATGTCCAGCCAACCAATAGCAGAGGTCAGACAGACATATTAGCATATAGTCAGCTCAGGAATCTCACTGCTGTTCATGAGATGGTGGCTGCCAGCAACAGAAAGTGGAAGTTGTGGGTAGCTGTTTTAAATAATTAAAAAAGTTGTTACTGTCTGAAAGCACTAATTGAGAGTTTATGTAGTGTCAGGAAAGCTGCATCTTTTCCAGTGTTTTCCTCAAGGCTTTTGTGGTCACGGGGAAAGCTCTAGGAAAAAACTCTTGGTTTGACTGGAGGTCTGCAATAATATGGCTTTGAAAGGTATTAGAAATATGTGAATACACATGCAGTAGACTAACAAAGGACCAAGCAATGCTGCAAAAAGCACTGTTTGTACTTTGAGTGTGACCAGACTGAAACCTCAATTTAAAGAACATCTGTAAGAAGATCAAAACAGCAGCCAACATTGAAGGAAAAGGGAGGTGCTCCTCTTCCATCCATCTAACACAGAATCTCCAGAACCAGTGAAAATCTCTATTAGTTGAAGGCTTAACAGACTGCAGTAGTATTACCACTGCCTCCCGGGGTAACTGACAACCGTAACATTTCAAAGTTTCCCATTTACTTCCACTACTGTTAATCTAACACTGCATAAGCTGGGGAGCAAATTGCTTGACTAGGAGGTGTCAAGGGGTTAGACCTCAACAAACTCAGCTGAGAGGTCAGCTGAGTTCTCACTGGCTAGTATGGCACAATCATTACCCAACCCTGTATGATTTTCCTTATTACCTTCTGGATGAACAGAATTTGCTACACTCAGCCAGGGTAGAGAAGGTTCAGAGGAGGGCAACATAGATGGTGCATGGATTGCATCACAAGTCCTATGAAGACAGGTTGAAGGAACTGAACATGTACTCCCTGGAGGAGAGGAGGGAGAGAGGGGATATGATAGAGACATACAAGTATCTTACAGGGAGGAACAGGGTGCAGGAAAACACTATTTTTAAGCGAAAAAGATGTTCCAGGACTAGAGGGCATGGGATGAAGTTGGAGGGAGGACGATTCAGAGGAAACATGAGAAAGAATTTCTTCACAGAACGGGTGGTGGACAAGTGGAACACCCTGCCAGAGGAAGTGGTGGGGGCTGAAACAATCACGGGATTTAAGAATGCATGGGATAGACATAAAGGAATTCTGGAGGTCAGGGGTAAGGGGCAACAGACTTCTAGGAAAACAAACTGAACTTACAAGCTCAAATGGGCAGACTGGGTGGGCCATAGGCCCTTATCTGCCGACACTGTCTATGTATCTATGTATCAAGATAAACTCAGCAGGGCACTGAACCACAGTCTCCTGACTAGTATGACCCTATCAGTAGCATGATACATGCGGAATGATTTTATTCATATATATATATATACACACACACACATATGATGAATTCAACTCAAGGTGCATGTAAGTTGCAGAGGCCTGGGAGGGTCTAGCAAGCCCCTTTTTGAGGAAAACTTCCCTTAGAGGGAGATAATGAAGGGGCAATTAGTGAGTACTACCACTATGAAGTTGAGGTGGGTAGTCTCAATGGGTGACTGAGCCTTCTTCTGAGGCATAGACTATAGTATGAACTGTACTGTATGTCCTCGAAGAGCCTCTTACCTCCGTAAACAAATAGCCCCCTATGCCCCCAGGAGGATGACAGCTTCCAGTCAGGGCTTACTCTGGATCCCACCCTCCCATCTGTAATCGGCAAGAGATAGTGCTTTCTTGGTGGTAGCCCCTGTTTTACGGAACACTGAACTGTACGAGGTCCATTATGCTCCTCCTGTGACAAAAATCTAGGCTGCAGGGACACCTGTGAAGGCAGACGATTCCTGAC
Source organism: Neoceratodus forsteri (assembly GCA_016271365.2). NCBI lineage: Eukaryota > Metazoa > Chordata > Ceratodontiformes > Ceratodontidae > Neoceratodus > Neoceratodus forsteri. The sequence goes on along the minus strand of CM057453.1, from coordinate 147,405,398 downwards.
ACAGAATCATCTCCCACAGAATTTCTGATTTCTGTAGTGAACTCTAATTTTGTTTGAACAATTGTCTTTCTTTTATTAATGGAGGTCTGTTTATTATTTGTCTGCTGGTCAACTTGTTGTTGCATGTTTTTGATTTGCACATGGAGCACGCTCTGAGTTCCCAGAAAAGCGCACAATCAAATTAAAGCACTAATACTGTTTCCATACATATATTTTCATTCTGTATTGGCATCCAGCTCCAACAGAAATCATCTCAAAGTTTGTGGACCTGCATCTGAAACCAAATGTGCAAACCTGGATACCCTCCTACATATGGGATATCACAGACTTTTATCAAAGATTAAAAATATCAACCTGCTACCTCCAGAAACACTTCTGGTCACACTGGACATTCAGACCTTGTACACAAACACACCACAACAAGAAGGGACTACAGCAGCAGACTGGTACTTCCACCAGGAACCCCCTCCTGTTGATGACCTTGTTGCCCTACTGAGCCTGTGCTCACATTTAGGAACTTCAGTTTTACAGGAAAAGCTACCTGCTGATACATGGCACAGCAATGAGTTTCGCAACTGCCCCCAGCTTAGCAAATTTTTTTATGGCCAAACTGGAACAATACCTACTCAGGAATACAACTGTACAACCCCGGCTCTGGCTAAGGTACACTGATGATATCTTTATCATAAAGACACAAGGGAGAAAACAACCTAGAGCAATTCTACAAGCTGAATAATGTATATCCCACAATCAAATTTACCATGAACTACTTGACCACACAAGTTTCAAGTTTAGTTTATTACAAAAAAAAATCACTGAGCAAATAATCCTTCACAATGGCATCGTTATATACTATCATACTATTTACTCGTCAGAGTAGAATCTTTTACATTTGTACAATGTAGGCTGGAGCGGGTGAGCTCGTAAAGTACATGAATATAATATACAAAGTGAACATATACTTTAAGTACATCAACCTACCTGTATGAAGAATAACGTATAAATCAATTTTCAGATTTACAAAATATAGTCAAAAAACTAATCACAATACATTGCTAGGGAATTCAATTATATTATTCTAACCCCAGCAATCCATCACTTTCTGTTTACACTTTTATGCAGTCATCTCAGCTGGGAGTGGCACCTCAGAGATTAGAACCTACTTACATTTTAGAATTTGGAATATAGGGTCAAACTCTGCATCCACGCTCCACTCTGGCCCATTGCTCAGATCTGTTTCTCCGCTTGAAGAGAGCAGTTGCTCTGTAGTGAACTCTGGTAATAGCTGGTTCTCCAGTTGGTTTATTTATTTTAGTTTATTTAAAATATTTTGTTCAATTACCCTGCATTAACTAGAGGTTGGTTTATTAATTTATGGTTTCTCCAGTTCCCAACTGACTCCCAGGAACTGGAGACTACGCAGACAGACTTCCATTTTTCTTTTGACTATCTGACTAATTGAAACCATTTTTTACTTTATTTAACAGTGGTTTTGTTTTTCTTTATCCACAGAAAATGGAGCGCTTTCACGTTCTGTTTCTGTCTGTGCCCTTTCATCTTAATTAATAGATTCCTTTATCAGGAACCCCAGTTTGACCTTTGGCACAGTTTCCTTAGTACAAGAGCCATTTTTTACTTTTGGGCTCATGTACTGCAGTGTTATGGGGTATCCTTTTTATATATTTTAAGGTTTTCTCGAACTGGTATGTCAGAGAGATCTTGTGGATCTGTAGTTTAAAAAAAGTACAGTTACATAAGAACTTACCGTAACAGTAAATTTCAAGAGGAGCGCTTGCAGCAGGTTACACCATAAGGACTGAAGCCTGCAGGTGCCAGGACCCCATGGAAAGCTTCTAGCTAGCAGTCTATAGCAAGGAACCACCGCATGATGTCAGCCCGCCTCCGACGTCCCTTGTGGTATAAAAGGGGCAGTCCCCCAGCACCACCTCAGCTCTCCCACCAGACAGCCCGGCAGGCATAGAAAATGGAGAACCAAGGCATTCTTTTGAAACTGAGGAAAAAAGATAGAGAAGAAGTCACCAAGGGGATGGAGGGAGGGAGGGAAAGAAGCACCTGCCGCAAGAGCTCCTCTCGAAGATAGTACAATTACGTAAGAACTTACCATAACAGTAGATCTTTGAGAAGAGCTCTTGTAGAAGGCTATTACCATTAGGACTATGCCGCCAAGCACTAGGACCCCACGGAAAACTTCTAGCTAGCAGAAACAAACAACTGGTCTGATTTCTGAACAGGACAGGTTCGATTAAGGTAATAACAAAGAGTCCTGTGAATGTCCAGAGTAAGCAATAATGCTTCCCCTCTGCTAGAGTGCTCTGGATAATAAACAGGTAGGTGAATGTCCTGGTTCAGGGTAAATTTCGGACACTATCTTTGGCAAAAACTTAGGATTAGTTTGCAAGGACACCCTGTCTTTGTGAAAAACTAAGTAGGGCTCTTTACACATCAGAGCCTGTAGCTCCAAAATCCTCTGAGCGGAAGTAGCAGCAACCAAAAATAACGTTTTCCATGACAGAAAGCATAGCTCGCAGTCTGCGGCCGGTTCAAAGGGGGCAGAAAAGTTTCTGTAACAAAAATTAAAGGTCCCAAGGAGGGACTGGGTCCCAAATGGGAGATTTCATGTGAAGTATGCCCTGCAGAAAAGTGCTGGACAAGTTCAGCTGGGCAAGGGTTTTACCCTCCACAGGCGCATGGTATGCCGAGATGGCTGAGAGGTGCACCTTAATGGAGAAGTAACTCAGACCGGAATCAGACAGAGGGAGAAGATCCTCTAGAACAGAATTCTCTGAACAAGTAAAAGGGTCCAGGTGGCGAGCGGAGGCCCATAGGCAGAACTGCTTCCACTTCATAGCATAGGTGGACCTAGTGGAAGACTTTCTCCCAGCCACTAGAACATCTGCTACCCTGGGAGAGACACCAAACCTGGAAACTGCTAAGTCTAAGATGGACTACGGTGCCCCTGTTCTGGGAGAGCAAGTGAGAGCTCAGAGGCAAGGGGGTCTGAGGTTCCACTGCTAACTGTTGGAGCAGAGGGAACCAGATCTGACGAGGCCAGTAGGGTGCAATGAGGTTCATCTCTGCTCCTTCTGCCTAAAGCTTGAGAAGTACCCTCTGCAGAAGAGGGAAGGGATACAGAAACCTCCCTGTCCAACAGAGGGACAACGTGTCTCACGAGAAAACACCAGCCCCTGGATCAAGCGAGCAGAAACTGGACAGTTTGGTGTTGAATGGGGATGCAAAAAGGTCCAACTTTGGCTAACCCCACCTGTCGAAGAGTCGGTCAGCGACTGACTGGAGTAGTTACCACTCATGGGCTTGTGACCGAGACCTGCTTAGGCTGTTGGCCAAGATGTTTTGAATGCCTGGAACATGCACTGCTGTGAGCTCCAGGTGATGTTCCAGTGCCCAATAGCAAACCCTCATGGCCCCTCTACATAGAGGTTATGAGTGGGTGCCTCCTTGCTTTTTGATGTACAAAACCACTGACATATTGTCCGTCTGGATTAGCAGGGGGCCTGGTGACAGGGCCATCTGAAATGCTTGTAAAGCATAAAGGACCGCTCTCATCTCCAGAATGTTGATGTGCATGGTCTGCTCCGAGGGGGACCAGGATAGTTGAGTCTGTTGGTCCAGTAAGTGGGCACCCCAGCCCTAACCTGAGGTGTCTGTAATGAGAACTTGCCTTTGAGTGTCTTTTCTGAAGGGGACTCCTTGGGCCAAATTGGATGGAGTCATCCACCAGTTCAGGGTCCGACGGACTGGGTTCGAGACCGTGATTGGTAGTTCCAGGTTGTCAGGAAGTTGGTCCCACTGCATCCTGAGTATCCCGCTGAGAAACCCTCATGTGCAATCGAGCCAAGGGAACTGTTGGGATGGCAGCTGCCATGTGACCTAACAATCTAAGGAAGGCTCTGGTGGAGGACTGGCATGATGAAATCAGCGGCCATGCCCGAGACGGAGGACGATCTGCCCTGTCTGGGGGCAGAAAGGCTTTACCTGAACTGTATCCAGAATCGCCCCAATATACTGGAGTCTCTGACTGAGCCATGAGGCCGACTTTGGCAGCTTCAGGTTACTCCCAGCTCTCTGAAGAGGGTAAAGGTATTTTCAAGAGTGTGGAGCAGTTAGGCCCTTGTGGGCGACGTCAGAAGCCAATCGTCTAGGTAAGGAAAGATGTAGTGGCCTTGTCTGCTCAGGGCCGCAGCAACCTCTGTGAGGCACTTGGTAGAGACCCGGGGAGCCGAGGGCCAGCTGAACGGCAGTGCCAGAAACTGGTAATGATTCCCTTTGAAGAGGAAGCACAGGTATTTCTGTGTGGCTGGAACACCAGGATATGCAGATACGTGTCCTGCATGTCCAGAGAGCAAAGCCAGTCTCCTTGGTGGAGAAGAGGGATTAGGCCTGGAGGGGTTACCATTTTGAACTAATTGTACTCGATGTAAGTGTTCAGATGGCTTAGGTCCAGAATGGGCCTGAAATCCCCAGTCTTTTTGGGTACCAAGAAAAAGTGGGAGTAAAATCACAGACTGCTTTGACTCAGGGGAACTGGCTCTATGGCCCTCTTTTGGAGGAGAGCCTGAATTTCCCCTTCCATCAGGGCGATGTGAGACTGAGAGTAATGGAAGGACACTGGAGGATTGTTTGGGGGTCTCTCCATAAACTCCAGAGTATGACCTCTCTCTATAATCTGCAGTACCCATTGATCAGCTGTAATGTTCCTCCAACCCTCAAGGTAGACAGAGAAGCGACCCCCCCCCCCATCACCTCTCCCAGAAACTCTGCTGAGGGAGGGGAGTCTGGCAGCAAGTCAGGCTTGATTTCAGGGGTAGGCAGGGCAGCTTTGGATGGCCTGGTGGCTCTGGAGGCATAAGAACCTGGGGTTTGGGAGGCTGCTGTATGTTTAAAGCCTCCTCTCTGTTATTGCTGTGCTCAGTGTTGCTGCTGCTGACCCGACTGTTTCTGAAAGGACTGCTTTCGAAAAGTTTTTGGTTGTCCTTATACATTTTCTGGACCAACCAGATGGCCTTGCCTGAGTCTTGGAGATGAGGTATTAGCTTTTCAGCCTCATCACTGAACAATACAGCCCCTTTGAAAGGGAGATCCATAATCCCGGCTTGTGTGAAGCCTGAGACCCTAAGCCGTGAATGGCGCCTAAGGCAGATACCAGTGGCAGCTGCCCGGGCAGATGTGTCTGCAGTAACATATAAAGTGCGAAGCACTTGTGTGCTGATGTCTGAGCCCGACTTAAGCAGGTCTAGGAGCTCTGCCTTCTGTGGAGTATCTGGCAGAGTATTAGCCAGTTCCAAACTTTTCTCCCACAGGGTGTTCTGGTACTGCACCATGTGTGTGTGAGAAAATGTAGAGATCTGATGGAAAATGTGGCAGAAGCATACACCTTTTTGCCCAACTGGTTCACATGCTTAAATTCTGGATCAGGGGGCTGGTTACTCAGGTGTTTTGGTTTCTAGGACCTGTCGTGGGCCACTGTGTTTACCAATGAGTCCGCCGTAGGGTGTTCTGCCAGAAAGGCCTCATCCCTGGGTGCCCTGTAGAGCCTGTCTGACTTCTTTGACATGGCAGAAGAAGAAGAAAAATGTTTCCAGTTAATTCTGGTAAAGTCCTGGAAAGTGTCCAACAAAGGTGGGACCACCAATGGTTTAGGTTCCTTTTGCCTGAGGTATCTGGCTAACCTGTGCCTCTCTGGCTCCAATCTGAGGTCTGGGTCAGAGGCATCACTGCAGCCTTGCTGGCAGACACATGATCCTGGCGACGGCGGGGCCTGGTCTGTAGACTTGAAGGCCGAGCCCATCACCGGGGCTGGGAGGACAACAGTTGTGGACCTGTCATCCGACTTGAGACCAGCTGTACCACCTGAAGAGGTAGATGATTTAGTCATGGCCTTAACCTTCAGTGGTATCAGGGCCTGGACCAGAGTCCCAGACCCTGACATCCCTCGGCCCGTCACCAACACCGAGAATCCTTTGGTGTGGTAGCTGAGGACAGACGCTGGGGCCCAAAAGCCCAAACTGGGAAGCACACAATATTGGAGGAGCTTACACAAGTTTTAACTCATTGTCTCCTAGCAGATGCCTGTAGCCATCAGTAAAATACACTGGTGTGTCCTGAAGACGCCTGCAGAAGTCGGCTACTGACTCCCAGTGTGCCCTTGCAACGTCTGGAGAAGTCACTTATATATTTTAATATATAGTGTAACAGAATATAATATATATTTGACTGCATAGCACCGTTGGAAAGGTAATTTTATGCTGAACAACTTTGCCACTGACATTTTGTGTATATCATGTATACTTTAGGAGTTATTTGCATTTGTTTATGGTATGGTGTGTATGGCTTATGTTGCCTGTTTTACTGAAAAAAAATTTTTTTTGCTGTTTCAACCAGTATAGAAAAAAAAACTACATATTATTATTTGCATACTACCATTGGAAAGGTAATTTTGTGCTGAACAACTTTGCCACTGATATTTTGTGTATATCATGTACACTTTAGGAGTTATTCGCATTTGTTTATGGTATGGTGTGTATCACTTATGTTGCCTGTTTTAGTGAAAAAAATATTTTTTTTGCTGTTTCAACCAGCATAGAAAAAAAAACAAAATTACATATTATTATTTGCATACCACCATTTGAAAGGTAATTTTGTGCTGAATAACTTTGCCACTCATACTTTGTGTCTAGCACTTACGGTTCTTGAGCTATTAGGATTTGTTTGTGGCATGCTGACTATAGCTTGATTTTGCTTAGGAAGGCCCAGGATTTACTGTTAACAGTATACTGGAGACAACTGGTACAACATCAGAGAGCTCCCGAGGAGGCAATGAGTTAAGACTGTACTGCATTCGCTCAACACACACCTGTTTTGACATATGATACCCAGAATTAAGTGTCCATCTTACACAAAGGATATTCCCACGACAGGAGGTCTACAGACAGGTAAACTGGGCAAAAGAAGTATCAAGAGAAGAAACTCCAACTGGCTTCCCTTAATTGTGACATACTATCCACGTCTACCTCCTTTGCAATATTTTATCAACAAGCACTTAAAATTACTGCAACAGTGCTCTCTAGACAAAGAGGTATTCTGTGTCCTACCTTTTCTAGCCTTCCACAGAAACCCCACCTACAAAATATAGTTGAGAGAGCCATTCTACCCCACTCTTCAAAATCATATCCAAACAGCCAGTCAAGGGTGTCTCAAATTCAGTTCCATGAGATGTGCCACTTGCAGGTACCTAAACAAATCTAATACCTTTCAAAGCGTAGTAGTAGTAGGAGCCTTCTACAGGATCAAAAACACATCAAACTGGTAGTACGAAACAGCTAGTCTACAGTGGTATGCATCGCCATCAATAATGATAGTAATCACTATAGCATGTTGCTGTGATGGTGGACGCTATTACTGCAGTGTAAATTCTTTGCAAGCGATAGCATCTACTATCGGTAATACAGTAGCAAACGCCATTTTGTGCTATCGCTACAAATGGCAGTGGCTACCACTGTGCCTAATTATCTGTAAACAGTTCAAGAAATAAAAAGGGGGCAAATAAAAAAGGCCTCAGAACAAGATTCAACAGCCATAAATACCTAAATACGCACACCCTGGCCACATCTGTAACTCAGCATTTTAATCAACCTGGCCATCATCAATTGGAGGATGATGTTCTGACAGCCGTTCAGAATATCAAAGACTCAGCCAAACTTTTAAATGCAGAAAAATACTGGATACGTCGGCTTCACATATTCTATCTCAATGTAATGAACGTGTTAGAGTAACGATGGACCTAAGAGACTCTCAGACGTTTAATATGCACTCAGTTTCCTCTTCCCTACATTATTTCTTCCCCCCAACATCTCATTTTCATTTGTACCTCTTTGTTCTTAGATTTAGTACTCCTTCCACCACCTATAAATTCCTGTCTGTTTACGTATTTTTGTACGTGAAGATGAACTGTTTATCAGTTTATAACTAGAAATACTCTCTCGTTTTTACTTCACAGTGTCTGCATACCACTTTGACACCCAGCAAAACACTATTGCTACAATCTATACATCCAGCCTCAATAATAAAGGAAACAATTTCTTGAAATTCCATGCTGTTCTGGACTGCTGTGTAACTGGGAGCTGCTGCTGCCAACCCTGACTTCTTTATTTGTGTCCGAGGCCCCTCTTTATTAAGAGACAACTAGATGTCTTTATGGAGGAAGCAAAGAGGAAAGAATGTGATGAAAAAACAGGGACATGGGACTAAGATTAACTTACATGAGAAGGCCTTATTTGAGCCAAATGGCCTTTTCCAGTTTATAAAATGCTTCTGTTCAAACGGTAGCAGGTGAGCAAATCAGGCTGCTGATCCTCTAATCTGTGCATTTTTAATCCATGAATGTTCCACTTTCTCCTCCACCCACTATTTCCACTATTCTGTCTACTGGGTGCCTGTACCAGTACCTATCTATTGCGTGTCGTGATTTCAGCACTCCTCTAACCTGCTCTGAAGTAGCGTCCAGCCAAAGCACCTACAGTATGACTTGTGCGGGACAGGCCAAGTCAGTGGTACTGAGTCCAGAGTTCCAGGATGAGGAAATGAACCAGTCTTCTGTATTTTAGCCACAAGGGGTTCGGCGTGATCTCTGATATTCCAGTCATGCTGATAATTCACTGACTGCAATGCAGACAGGTATCAAATCTCCTCAAGTGTTTTTTAATGTGTAAAAAAAGACAGGTACTAGTTATTAAAACATACACTCACCAAGGCAGTGCTGATAGAAACTACATAACCCCAAAACAAGGAACTCTACAGATAACAGTCTATGTCGATACGTAAGGGTGTGATCAGTTTTTGTAGTGTTCCTCAACAATGCCTTGGTATGTGCATGTTTTACTAATGTATTACCTGTCTTAATTCATACATAAAAACATGTTCATAAACTGACTGAAAGGGATACTGGCCTGAGCATACATCACCTCCACAAGCTGCCCTCTGCCGCAGCTCAAAGCAAGAGACCAGAGGTCACTCCCAACCCTGGGTTTCTCATGTGGCAGGACAGTATTGCCAAGAGGTGACTGTGCTCTGTTCACCTTCTGACTCCTGTAATGCGGGGTCAAGGAGTGCATCTGTGGAGCTGCACTGCACCACAGATGTGCTATCACGACACTCCTTCCAAGTAAATAGAGCCGTATGATACCCAGGTAGCAGTCTGAGTAGCAGAGAGAGGAACAGCATAACTATAATAAACATTACTCTAACAACTCTAAAGCACTAGTTGGCTTTGCTGCATTTCCGGGTTGGGGTGGGGATTTGGTCAGCAGTTAGGAAGATCTGACTTCCTTTACAAGGGGTGTAGAAGGGAAGAAAATGTAAAGCTGTCAATAAAACCAGTCCATGTTACCACCCACCAAGGATGTACCTGGAAATGAGCCTGTCACAGTTCAGTGTGTCATTCTAGTTAATTAAATTACAAATAAAAAAATGTAAGAGATTTACATGTCACTTTATATGTGGATTCTTTTCTGTGTATGTGTGTGGGGGTCCAAAACTGCTGTAAAATTCTTTATGCCAAAAGACTTCACAAATGTACTACTAACGAATAAATGGCACCTGTGGAATGTCCTACTACGAACTTAAAACACCTAACAAGACAAAAATTTCTAGATTGCATTTGATGATGTTAAAAGTACCTGAAAGCTTCATAAGTAACTCCGAAGCCATCTTTACCGAGATGTCTTGGCTGAACAGTGCCGCTGGTGTGTTAGCGATATAGTCCAAGGTGTCCTTCAGCATAAGTTTGTTTGTGGATTGTTCCACACCTGTCCGAAATGACACTGCTGGAATGATATTGCTCTCTTTCGGTTCTTCCTTGATTGTTAGTGGTGGAACCACAGGATGACCATGACTGGCTGTCTCAGGCAAGGGGCTGGCCGGATGTTTCAATGCCACCCCCAAAGGCTCAGTCCCGCCTTCTTTCTTCACGGCAGATTCATTGAGCTGCGACTCTTCCACCTCTGTTTCTGCGATCTCCTCCTTTACCTTGACCTCTGCTCTGGCAAAGTGCTGGTGGCATCGCATGTGCAGCTTGAGGCTGAAATGGCGAGAGGAGGTGAAGGGGCACAGCTGGCACTGGAAGGTCTCCCCCCGGTCTTGGTGCTGGTGGACCTAAAGCAGGAGAAGACAAACAACACAACGGAAGTAAGCACAGCAAGAACCAGCTCCAGGACTGACAGAAACCAGGACTGCTGTGGTTCCCATACCTGCTACTGCATATGTGACAACAGGTACATCTACCAGAGATCTAGGCCGTGGGAAGATGGCTAGGGCCTGGTGGGACTTTCACTCCACACTTAGGCTGACCCTGGGTGAGTGGCGGGGTAGATAAAATAGTCATTGCTCAGTGTTGCAAATCTTTTTGTAGATTACAAATATGTTGGTGTTTACTTCGACTAAATAATGTATATAAATACATTTATAAAATTCTGCTACCTTATGTGACTTCGGATCTGGAATTCTGGAGCATTTCCTGAAGCAATGTACATTGGTTTCTGTTTCTCCTTGTATCCTGCCTCTTTCTCTCGAGGCGGACCCCAGTTGCACAATTCTCTGGATGAGACAGGGCGACACACTGCAGCATATACAGCCAATGACAATTATCACTCAATGGCTGGCAAGATGATAGGCAGTGTTCACGCAGTGGCCAGCTATCATCCCCTTTCTTCCTGGAGACAGACAGCATGACCTCTGTGATGCACCTAGCCTCTGTTTCTAAACCTATGACCCTAGTCTTCTAGATTGTAGTGAAAAGGATTGCAGCCATGCTATCCAGTTGGCTAACTGACTTTCACTTTCTTATCCAGACATGGCCACACTCCCCCACTGAGCCTAAACAGGGCACTGCTAACCAGACAGGGAGGACGGGTTCATAACCCATGTATCATTTTTCTTCCCCACCCCATTTTTTTATTAAAAAGCTATTTTTTTAAAACAGTGGGTCACCATTTTTCCTGAATGATTTTTTTGGTTACCTATTAAAATAATGTCACATGTGACATCACTTCCTTTCATTAGAATGTTATAAAATACTCTTTCCGCTGTCTAAAACTGTTTTTTGTGAAAAATGCTAAACAAGACTATTAGAAGTGATGCTGTCACATTATTCTAATACATGAATGAACAACTGGCCATCAGAAAGTCAAAGCATTATTGTGCCAAAACTACTTTCTACATAGAAACATCCTTTTTTAAATTGTTTAGTTTGTAGTGTTATGCGTGCGCACGTTTAATATCACTTTTACATGGCACATGTATAAAAATTTTTACAAACGAGAAAGAAAACCTGAAAAACATAAAACAAATTTACCATAGGTGTGTAAAGAAGTTGAATTTCAAGGCGAACATCAAAACATTCTAATATATGCATGCCATTTTTGCATTTGATGCGCTTACGCACCAAACATCTTGGGACAATAATGGGAAATGAAATCTGTGTCGTTGTCAAGCCAATTACAGCTGAAACAGCAATGGGTTTGGCAGTGAACACCAATGACCAGCCACTCTGGTAATGACAGCAGTTCAGCTCTGCTGACGTGGTGTGTCCTGGACTTAAAAGAAATGAACCACTCCAATGGGAGCGCTTCATTTCCTTCTGTAGCCCGAACTTCGCCCATGCGCATTACAGTACACACTAATGCACATGGCCGCAGTTATGGCCCGTCTTCGCTCCTCTGATTCCCACCCCAAAAGCTGAAACTTTAGCTGCAGTGCAGCTTTCTCTCCCTGTGCTCACTTCTCAGCCCCTCCGCCTCAACAGTAGCCGCGGTGCAGCTTTCTCTCCTCCCGGTGCTCGCTTCTCTGCACCCCCCCACCAACATTAGCCGTGGTGCAGCTTTCTGTTAAAGCCGACATCGGAGTGCCCAATCCCCATGTCGGCATGTATCCCCCATTAATGTGGCACACTGGGAGCCCACCCAGTGTGCCGAAATAATTATTTTCAGTTGTGCTTTTATGTTTCCGACCGAATGCCCACTCCCAGTGTCGGATACTCCCCCAAAACACACTTCTATATCCTTTGCTGACATCAGGGTGCCCAATTCCCATGTCAGCATGTCCCCCCCCCACACACACACACACTGCTGTGGCACACTGGGAGCCCACCCCCGTGTGCCTAAATGTATTTATAGTTTTTTAACCTGGAAAATAAAGAAAACTGTCCCCCAATGGCTTTTTTTTTACCTGTTAAAAGAAAACGGTCCCTCGTCATCTCCCCAGTCCCCCCATCCTCACCCTCCCACTGAGCACCCACCTCCCTTACCCCCCCCCCCATATTTGCCTCCGGAGGTTGGTACTGTCATTTTCTCCTGGCCGGGACAAGTCTGCACTTTTCAAAGCCGACCAGCAAACTGAAGAATCAAAGGTAGTGCCGATAGTGGCAGTCAATGGGGGTCAACTTATGTTGATATCTCAGCCATTTTATGAATTTTAGCCCCAAATGTTCAACATAAGCCATGGGACCTCACTGCGAACACTGTCACTGTCCTTTCGTTAATTACCCCAAAAAGGTGATTTCTCAGTCGCTGCACGGAATCACCTTTTGGGACCAAGTAATGAAACAACAGTGCCACTGTTCATGAGGTGGGGTCCCAAAAAGCCCATGTTGCAAATCTGGTGGAAGATTTCAAAAAAATGACTGCACTACAAGTGTGCATTGCATGCTCGTAACTTCGCCAATTTTTAGTATTTTTACTCCAGATTTTCAACATTGCCATTTTTTCACAGCACCTTATGAACAGTACAGCTGTCATTTTTCACATCCTGCTTGAAACGTGTATTTGCACCTGTGTCGCAGAATGGTGCGGTTGCTGTGCAAAACCAACTTTCGGAATGGATTAATGAAATCACAGTGTCACTGTTTAGGAGGTGGCATCCCAAAAAGGCCATGTTGAAAATGTGGTACAAAAATACCCAAAAACGCCCGAGTTATGTGCGGTCGTTGAAATTTCGCTCTGCTTACATGTAACTTAATCAAATTTTTATATTTTCACTCCAGATATTCAACACTGCCAGTTTTTCACACCACCTCATGAACAGTATAGCTGTCATTTTCCACATCCTGCCTGAAATGTGTTTCCGCACCTGTGGCGCTGAATGGCACAGTCACTGCACGAAATCACCTTTCGGAACTGAGTAACAAAATGATAGTGCCACTGTTCATGAGGTGGGGGTCCCAAAAAGCCCATATTGAACATTTGGAGTGAAAATACCAACAAATGCCCGGGGTGTTAGGGTTTCCAACCATAACGCCCCACCCTACAGGGACTGACAGGCACTGGGGGTGTGACTTGGGGTTGTTGGCCATAATGCTCACGCCATTCCACCTCCACCCTGCAGCTACTGACAGGCATCAAGGTGTGCCTTGGGGTCTTTGGCCCTAATGTTCATCCCATTCTCCTATACTGCATTCATCTCAGCTTATTTCCTTATGCAGTGGGTAAAAGGCAGAGCCGGGTCTCTAAGGCACACTGGGTAACACCTTTTCAGTGTCTGCAGGGTGGGGTGAGGTGGAATGGCATGAGCATTACGGCCAGTGACCCAAAGGCACACCACCAACACCTGTCAGTCTCTGCAGGTGGGGGTTGCATTAGGGTTGGAAACCTTAATGTCTCAGTAAGGAAGTAAATCAGGGAGGGGTGGTGCTTGTCACCTACCTTGATTTCAGGAAAGCCTCTGACACTGACCAACACAGAAGACTGATTAACAAAATGGGTAGTCTGGCCACAGGGCATCAGCTGATAAGCTGGGTTAGAAACTGACTCACGGACAGGAGGCAAAGGGTGGTGGTAATGGGATCCAATCCAGGGAGAGGGTGGTGACCAGCGGGGTACCTCAGGGATCAGTCCTGTTCAATGTCTTCATTACAGACATTGCAGAAGTGCTAGAAGGAAAGGTCTGTCTGCCTGTTTGCAGATGACACCAACATCTGTAACAGAGTGAATACTCCAGAATGGATGGAGAAAATGAGCAGGGATATGGGGAGGCTTGAAAAATGGTCTGAGGAGTGGCAACTGAGGTTCAATGCAAAGAATCACAAATAATGCACATGGGAAGAGGGAAACCTGGGGAGAGTTACAGGATGGGGGGGGGGGTGCTGACTATCACCAAGGAAGAAAGGGACCTAGGAGTTATCAGTTCTGGTGACCTAAAGGTGTCAAAACAGAGCACAGATGTTGCAAGGAGGGCCAGTGCCATGCTGGGGTGCATAGGCAGAGGTATCACTAGCAGAAGGCATGAGGTGGTGATGCCATTGTATAATGCACTAGTGAGGCCTCACCTACAGTACTGTGTGTAGTTCTGGAGGCCACAACTGTGCAAGGACACTGACAGGGTGGACGCGGTCCACAGAAAGGCAACCAAGATGGTACATAGCTTGCAACACAGAACATATCAGGAGAGATTAAAGGGCCTCAATATGCACTCACTGGAGAAAAGGAGGGAGCGGGGGAACATGATAGACACGTTCAAGTACCTCAAGGGCACATACAAGGTGCAGGGGCGGACATCTTCCAATGCATCAAACGTTCAACACTGACAAATGCTTGTTTTTTTAACTTTACAGTCAATTCTCCAACACCCCCGGAAAACCCTGATATCCTTCTGCTGTGTCACCATCTGCTTGCCCTGCAGCTTGTCCTCTGCAGCAGAGGCCCACACTCACTTGGCCAAAACAGCTCAGGTTCTGTGATGGAAGGACAGCGGACACCTGTTCCATGCTTACACCCCTATACTTTTGTTCCCATTATATTCAACACTGCCCCCTCTCCCCTGAGACGTCAGCAAATGGTGTGTGCTTACGTAGAAAAAACAAAGCAACTCCTATCACTTCTACAGCAGTGTCATGCACCATGATTGTCACCTGAGCCACAAGACGTTCTCTGTATCCCAACCCAAAATCTTCCCCCCACCCAGCTAGGGGGAGACAAAGAGCATCCTGTGAGATGCCCAAACCTCCTTATGACAGCCAGAGTTGATTTCGGGGCTCGGGCTGTGAATCCACAGCTCTGACATGACACGCAGTTCCCCAGATGCTCTGGCTGGCCTTCGCCAGTCATTTTTGAAAAGAACAGCTGGACCAGTGGCACTGAGGGTTGAGGCGCTGGACGCCACACTTCGCGCTATGCTGGTGACCCGGTTGGGGAACACGCCCAGGTTGTTAGGGATCGCAACGGGGGGCAGGATTGAGCTGCCGTGAGGTGGTTCTCCTCCCCCGGGGAGGGATGCGGGGTTTCCCTGGCCCTTGGACGGATGGCAGTTCGGGCTATGGGGGAGCCCGGTGATAGCCAGGGGTGGGGCGGAAGGGGCTGAGCCGGTGTCCAGAGTGCATGTGCACCTCCACATGCACGCACTGCCATGTTTGCTGGGGTCCCAGGAGCTACTGGGAGAAAAAATGTGGGGAAAAAATCAAAGAATGCATATAGAAAGAAATGAACATGAACTCCGCATATTTTATGCTATCGTGTAGTGTGCGGGCACAGAATGGCAGATACCTTCCATCCTCAAAGTAGCACTTCGGTCACTGTGCCATGCTGAGCTGTGTGCTGACTGTAAAGTAATATGAGATGCCAACATCAAAGGCCAGGGGATACAATTAACATGTGCAGCTGCTGCTAGCCAGCAGGTATAGGCAATGGGAAAATTCTCTGCATTTGGCTAGTGAGCCAGTGGCAATTTTGACACCTGAAGGTGCTATATAAGTACAAATGGTATGGCATAGTCTTGGATTCCATAGGGTAAGAGACATCTGTACATTATTATAAAATGAAGAACAGTATTTTGGTTACCTCATTACTTCCAATAAGCTTCATATGAAGTCCGAACCAACCACTGCTTAACCTGACACAGAATAGCCCAGGACATAATGAGTTATAGGACCTCCATGTAGGGCAGCCTGCTGCAGAAAGTGTAGAAGGTGCTACACGCTTGTCTAGATATCTCATCATACTTACTTTCTAAAGTTATCTCCAAAAAAGCTTGTTGGTCACATAAAGTGCAGGCCTAGCATTTCCAGCATCATTTAAAGGCTCCATTAGGGTTCCTTCTTATCTAGCAAATGTTAACAGTCTCATCTTATTTGGTAAATGTTGAATCTTATTAAAGAGTGCAGAGAACTGTTGGTCTAGTAAAAGGTAGCAAATCAACTGTGTTCATCCATTAATGACTGGTCAGAGTGTAATACAAAAGTTATAGGGAGCCCTACTTGGGTCAAAATTGGTTTGAATGTTTTTTTTGTTTTGTTTTGTTTTCAAAGGGACCCACTAGTCACCCGACTAATGGACTGAGGGGTTTGTAAACTGCACTACATGCTTGTTTTTTGCAGGATTGTAGATATCAGACATTGTCAAACAACAGCTGCCATCTACGGGTGCATTTTTGGTTTTGTTACAGCTTGAGAGAAACAACAATCCCACAAGCTTCAAATCTCTTTTTTTGTTTTACACTGCTGCTGCCATGTGCAGAGCAATCTGTTCAAACTCTAAAGTGAAACTGCCAGCATGTTCACTGCTGTCACAGACTGCTGGGAGACCACTTTTGTGTATATAAAAAACAAACAAACTATACACTATAAAAAATACCAATTGGGCAACCATATGCCCAACCAGCCTGTGCTGCCCCCTTGGGCTTCTGATTACATTAGACCTCTCGAACTTCGCTCTCGAAGTCTGATGTAATTCGAACCCCTTCTGTGGCAGCATAGGCTGGTTGGGCATGGTTGCCCAACCAGTATTCTCTATGTAGTGTATAGTGTGAGGGCTTGTTACGTATAGATTTTTATGCCAGCTGAAACACTGTTGTACCACAATTCAAAGGTCATGGAATATGGTTGTAACCTTCTGTGGTACAACAGCATTCCAGGTGATTCAGAAATCCACAAGATACCTGCTTTCCATTCCTAGAACCGCCACGTGCACATCAAGCAGCTGAATGCAAAAGTGAACAGTTATTATGGTGGCAGCGATTCCAGAGTACGGCGGCGGCTAATGATTTCTTAATTATTTTTGCACTTTATACTATATAAAATGTTGGATGTGCAGCTCTATGAACAACCAGCCTGAGCTGCAGTGTCAGAGTTCTGATTCCCTCAGAACACCTCTTGAGCTTTGCTCTCGAGGTCGGAGGAAATCAGAATCCCTCTGTAGCAGCACAGGCTAGTTGGGTACAGGTGTTCAAAAAAGCTGAGAATAGTGATGAAAATCTAGTTCAAGCCAGATTAAAAGAAACATTCATTTTATTATTTCAAATGTAAAAAAAAAAAGTGCTAATGCTGATTCAGAACTGGAAAAGAGATGCACGGCTACCTAATACTGAAAAAAGTATCGGTCAATATTTTTACCGCTGTCATGCAATCATGCATAAATGACTCAACCAGTGTAAGGTCTAACGTATTCTATAATAAAAACCATATAGTACGTAGGTATGATTAGATAGATAGATAGACAGACAGACAGGACTGATGGACAGACCATCTAAATCTAGACAAAAACTAGCACCACTTCCAGCTTGCACTAGTTTGATCCCTTTCAAAACCCAGAATGTGACTCCCACAGATAAGAATAGTTACATACTTACCATAACAGTAGATCTTCGAGAAAATCTCTTTCATCAGGCCACACCTATGGAACATAAGCCGCTAGGCACTAAGACCACATGGAAACTTTTGCAAGCAGTCCACCAGGGGCTGCCCACAGCGACATCAGACGTCGGCTCTCCTATAAACATGGGCAGTCCCATCTCTCCTCAGTTCCCCACTGGAGATCATACTCGGAGAACCTCTGTGTAGGGAACCAGGAGAGAAGCCAGTACTCTGCGAATCTAGGCGAGGCAGAGAGCTATATGTACACTAGAATGGAGATAAGAGCAGAAAAAGCTGGAGTTTCAGGCCTACAAGGGGGCAGGAAGGTGGGACAGCATGGCCTGATGAAAGAGATTCTCACAATGCTCTACTGTGATGATATGTATGTAACTGTTCTGTTCTTCGAGGATATCTCTTTTATCAGACCACACCTATGGAACGAGTACCAACCAGTACTGACAGTGAACAGTCTGGGTGGCTGGAGCCTACAGGCTTAAGAAAGTAGGCATTGTGGCACAGCTAGGCCAAAGCCAGCCCTTCTATGAGAGAGAGTGCCAAGATAGTAGTGTTTAGTGAAAGTGTGGACAGTACTCCAGGTGGCAGCTGCACAGATGTCTGCAGCAGAAACTTTTTTAAAACATACAACTGAGGTGGCCATGCCTCTTGTAGAATGACCGCAGACTACTGAAGTTCTTTACTGTACTTCTTGTAACAAAAAGTAATACAGTTGGCTCGCCATTTGGATGAGCACTGTTTGGAAAGAGGGGCGCCCTCTTTCCCAGGGGCAAAGGAAACAAAACGCTGCGAGGACTTCCTGCAGTTCTTCGTGCAGTGTTTATAGTACTTGAGTATTCTAAGTACATCTAGAGTATGGAGCAATGCTTCCCCTGGACTGGCATACTGAGGATAATAAACTGGCAGGTGGATGATTTCATCCAAAGTAAACTCGGACACCACCTTTGGATGAAACTTAGGACTGGTACACAAAGATACCCTGTCTTTGTGGAAAATAAAATAAAGAGGCTCACACATTAGAGCCTGTAGCTCTGAAATCCTTCGAGCAGAAGTGACTGCAACTAAAAACAATGCTTTCCAAGAAAGACAGCATAAGCTGCAAGTCATGGCTGGCTCAAAAGGAGCCAATGTGTTTTTCCAAAACAAATTCAGGTCCCAAGCTGGGACTGGAATACAGATCACAGGCTTCAGATGAAGAATGCCTCTCAGAAACGTATGGGCCACCTCCAATTTGGCACCCATATGACCCTCTACAGGAACATAGAAACTGATACTGCAGCAAGAACAGCAGATACTCTAGAACCTGATTGAATGAACAGGTGAACAGATGCTGGTAGTGGGAAGTGGTCCACAAAGCAAAACGCTCCCACGTCATAGAATGAGTGGATCTGATGAAAGGCTTTCTAGCAGCCACTAGACCATCAGCCACTTTTTCACTTTTTGGGAAACCCCAAAACAAGCAACAGCTATGTCTTCAGGAGCCAGGCATGCAGACGGACAGATCTGAGGTCCGGATGGATCAGGGTTCCCTGTTCCTGTGACAGTAGACCCTTGCACAGGGTCAGAGGCACTGGTGGTTCCACCACTAGCTGCTGCAGTAAGGGGAACTAGATATGTCAAGGCCATAGGGGAGCAATGAGTATCAGAGTTGCCCCCTCCATCTGAAGCTTGATTAGCACTCTCTGAATTAGAGGGAAGGGAGGAAAGGCATACAGGTACCTCCCTTTCCAAGAGAGGGACTACGAATCCCATCAGAAAACTCCAGGCCCTGGAGTGAGCGAGCAGAAAAGCGTCAGTCTTGCATTGTGTGGGGATGCAAAAAGGTCTGACTCTGGATGACCCCATCTGTCAAACAGGTCTTCGACTACCGAGGTCAGCAGTTCCCACTCATGCATCCTGGACTGGGACCTGCTTAGCCTGACTGCCAAGACATTTTGGGAACCTGAAACATAAACTGCTGACACTTCTAGACTGTGTTCTAGAGCCCAATACCAAGCTCTCATTGCTTCCCTGCATAAAGGGTGGAAATGAGTCCCCCTTGTTTGTTGATGTAATGTATCACACTGACATTGTCCATCTGTGCTAGCAGAGGGCCCAGGGACAGGGTGTTCTGGATGGCCTGGAGCCCATACAGGACAACTCACATTTCTAGAACATTTATAAGCAAGGTGTTTTCCACTGGGGTCCATGTACCCTGCATCTGATGGGAGCCCAAGTATGCATCTCAGCCCATCCCTGAGGTATCTGTTGTGAGAATCTTGAGAGAGGAGTGGATCAGGAAGGGAACCCCCTTTAATAGGTTGGTGGGTTCCATTCACCACTTGAGCACTCTGTGCACAGGGGCCGTGACTTGAACCATCTGTTCTAGGTCATCTGTGAGCTGATCCCACTGGACTCTTAGGGTCCACTGGGGAATCCGCATGTGCAGCCTGGCCAATGGTACTGTTACAATAGCTGCTGCCATGAAGCCCAGCAGGCATAGAAATGTCCTGGCTGAGACATACCGACGGTCGTGCACTAGCTGTGCTTGGGCAACCAGGCGGTGAGTCCTGCCCAGGGGCAGGAAGGCTGAGCCATGGGCCGTTTCAAGACTGCTCCTATATAGAGCAGTCATTGGCAAGGTGTCAACACTGATTTTGGTATGCTGACAGCCACCCTAGACCATTGAACAGTTGTCTGGTTCAAGTTAAGGTCTTCAGGAGCTGATCCCTGGAGTAGGCTTTCAATAGCCAGTTGTCCAGGTAGGGGAAAACAAAGGCCTTCCCTGCGAAGGGCTGCTGCCACTATTGCCAAGCACTCTGTAAAGACCCGTGGTGCAGAAGACAAACCAGACGGCAACACTGAGTTTGTATGGTTCTCCTCGGAACAGGAACCTCAAGTATTTTCTGTGAGGCTTCTGGATTTTGAAATGGAGGTAAGCATCCTTCATATCAAGGGAGAAAAAATCCAATGTCCTGACTGCAGCAGTAGGAGCAAACCTTGCAAGGTGACCATTCTGAGCTTCTTGTACTCTATGAAGAAGTTCAGCTCTCTGAGATCCAAGATAGACCACAAGACTCCTGTCCATTTTGGGACCAGGATGTACTGGGAGTACAAACCCGTGTACCTTTGTTCTAAGAGCACAGGTACTATAACTCTCTTTTGTAGCAAAGTCTGTACTTCTCCAGAAGCAGAGGTAGATGATCTGGAGGATAGTAGTCACTAGTGGTGAATAGTCTGGAGGTGTGTCTAGAAGTCGAAGTGCATGGCCCTGTTCCATGATTTCCAGAACCTACGCATCAATTGTCACTTTCTTCCACTGGTTTAGATGGAGGGAGAGGTGACCCCCTACAACCACCTCTGGAAGTAACAATGGTTGGGGGCTGTATTAAGGAGTCAGTTGGAGCCAGTTGGGGTCGTTCCTCCTACGCCACCACCTCTAGGGGATTTTGCATGGGCACCCAGGGTGGTGCTGGGGGCTGGCAAGGCCCCTGCTCCCTTGCCCTTACCCTTCTGTCTATTTATTGGATGCTGTCTGACACCATCCTGATGAAAAAGACCCCTGCTCCTACTCCTAGGCTGTGTATGGTAGAGGGAACGCACTGACTTAAGGGTTCTGCCTGAGGCCCAAAGGGTTGACAGAGTATTTGGACTTCACAGCAAAACAATTTGTGTCCTCTAAATGTGGCATTGAGAAAAGACTGTTGCACATCATTTGTAAGCCCTGCCACCCTGAGCCACGAAATATCTCCTGAGACAGATGCCAGAGGCTGCAGCCCAGGCAGAAGCATCTGAGACATCATAGGCTGTGTGGAGCACATACTTGT
This sequence comes from Neoceratodus forsteri, assembly GCA_016271365.2. NCBI lineage: Eukaryota > Metazoa > Chordata > Ceratodontiformes > Ceratodontidae > Neoceratodus > Neoceratodus forsteri. The sequence goes on along the minus strand of CM057453.1, from coordinate 147,383,927 downwards.
CCACATCAGCCCCAGCAGTAAGGGTTTTAAGAATCTCCTGTTTTGGGGTTCCCTCTAGTAAGGCTTGTACAGCTGCCTTGGCCTTTCTTCAGAGGGTGTTCTGGTATTTGATCATGTGGGCCTGGTAGTTAGCAATATGAAGGCCCAATGATGCTGAGGCAAAGGTCCTTTTGCCTAAAACATCCAATCTCCTGGACTCTTTATTAGGAGTGGGGGAGCTCAGCTGCTTTGGTGCTCTAGACCTATCATGGGCAGCATTAATGACCACTGAGTCTGCCTCAGGCTGAGTGGCATAAAATGGTTTCCCAGAAGGGGCCATGTACATTTTATCTGCTTTCCTGGGTCTGGCAGGAATATTATCTGGCCTGTACCAGGCAGCAAAGGTGGCATCCTCTAAAGCAGGGAGTAGAGGTGGCACCACAACTGCAGGAGAATCTGGCAACTCCAGGAACTCTATGACATTTTTCTTAGTAGTGTCCTGTTCCTCCAGGTCACAGCTCATGGCAGCTTGCAACTGCTACATCAAGGTGAGAAAAGTGGGATCCTCTGGAGGGGACCTTGGTGTGTAGACCACTGAGTCCTCACTGCAAGTGGACACAGTGGAGCTGATGTCCCTGTCATAGGTGCTTTCAGCATTGTCATCAGCCTCTTCCTCCTCATCCTGCATCAAGTCAGGATTACATTCATACTTATCATTGAGCAGGTTGAAGAGGAGGAGAGACTGCAATGGCAACGTCAGTGGTGCCCTAGAAGACGGCTGTGTCAAGGGTGTATCTTGTGACGCTAATGGGGGATTAGTAGTAAGCCCCATCAACAGGCCTCCTGGAGCAGGGGGACTAAGTAACAGACATCTGATCATGTCAGTACAGGATGATCGACTCTCGCCTGCATGTCGGTGACCATATGGCTGACAAGTGCGACTGGAGGAGTTGATGGGAAAGGCTGAGTCCCCGATATCGACATACCAGCCATGCTAGGCCTGGTAGCACCTGTGCAAAGCTCCGACTTTGGTGTTGTGTTGACTGTCGGGGGGGGGGGGCGAACGTTGTCACTATAACACTGAACAGCACAGAAGAGGTTGTACCTCCACAGTGAATGGGTGACCTGGAATGCTCTGGGGAGGCTCTCTCCTCGTTCTTATCCTGGTGCTTGTGTTTGTGACTCCCTGATAACTTACCTGGGATTTGTATAACCTGGACTTGGTCGACTGAGCCGGCAACTCTGCAGTTTTGTGCTGGAGCTCCTTCTGCATAGTGGCCACCTGCTGTTTTAAGAGGTGTTTTTCTAGGGCCCCTTTTCGGCATCACCTGGTCACAGAATTGAAGCCCCTGCAGATTTCGCAGGCTTTCATGTTGTGGTCCATGCCTAGGCAGCAGACACAGGCATCATGGGAGTCGCCGGTGTAAATCTTTTGTCCGCATTCACAGTACAGGAATAATTTAAACGGTGTCTTTGACAACATACAGGTTATTGAAAAAAAATCACTCTGAAAGTGATCAGTTTTTATAAAGAAAAACGACGGCTATTGCAGCAGTGTTTCTGTCAGCAGTCCGACAAGTCTGACTTGATGGAGGGAAAAGAACTGAGGAGAGAAGGTGCTGCCCACATTTATGTAAAAGCCAACATATGACGTTGTCAAGGGTGGTCCCTGGTGGACTGCTTGCAAAGTTTCCATGTGGTCCTAGCGCCTGAAGCTTATAGTTCCACAGAGGTGGCCTGATGAAAGAGATATCCTCGAAGAAGATCTGTCTACTGTATCAAAGCAGAGTTTTAAAACAAAGCCCACTTCTTTGTTTCGGAGTGCACCCTCTTCATGTTTTGCCAGCCTACCTTCATGTGTGACTTGAGATTGTCCTTGCGTGTACACCGGAATGGGCATAGTGGGCACTGGTGGCTTTTCAGTCCCGTGTGGATTACCATGTGCCTCTTCCAGTAACTCTTTCGTTTTATAACCAGACCACAGATTGGACACTGAAAGGGCTTCCCTCCTTCTTCCTCAGGAGCTAATAATGGTGGGTGAGGTGAGAGGAAGAGATGGTGGAGAACAAAATAAAAAAAAAAGATTAATTTAGAAAAATGTTTACAACCAATTTATACAGGCACCTTGTTATCATCTGTTATTTAGAAATGAGGCAGCTTTCAGAAGAATAGATCCTGCTAAAGGAATAAAGTCCTAGGTACTGCACTACAGTAACAGGAAAAGGTGTTTTGTTCCCCAGCAGTACCACCAAATGCAGCCTAGTTTCAAGTAATGAGAACACTGGTTTAATGATGCACGAGTCATGTGTTGTCAAGTTTGTTCCCCCCCGTCAAGCAAAACAACTCCACGAGGAATGAGACATCACCCTACAGTATGAGTCTTAGTCTTAACCCAGCCTCCAAAGCTTGGATTACAATGCCAGTATTCTGGGAGTAGTACGACTGAGCATCATCTTTTCCTACCAGTTTGGGAACCCTTCAGGACTGACAGCCATTGATGTTGGCTGCAAATGTCCACACTCGCCACCACCCCAGCTGAAGCATCGGTCTGGTCAACTAGTTATGATGTGGGAGTACAGATAGGCAGAAAAATCATCCTGTATTATGAATTTATACATTTAAAAGTCTATTAGTCCTTGATAAGGACTGTGCACAGGTTATTAATCTCCTTGTGTTGAATGCAAGGAGTTTAAAAAACAAACTAGACAAACTATAAATCATATTGGAGGAGGATATTTTAATATGTGCAGTAACCGAAACCAGGTTCAGCAAGGATGATTGGGGAACTGAAATACAGGGTTATCAGATGTTTCATAAAGAGAGAGAGAGAGAACAGGCAAGGTGGGGGAGTGGCTTTGTACTTACTAGACAGTATTAAAGCAAAATTAATTACACTCTGCCCCTGGCGGAGTTATGTCTGTTGCACTGTTTAGTGGTTCTGTTAGTAGAAACGTGTTCACCCTATGATGGACTAGATATTGAGGGAAATTACGTGTTAGATGGGTGATTTCAACTACCCAAATTTGGATTGGGAAACCCAGGCAGGATCAGCAGCACAAGAAAACAAAATTATTGGAAATCATATTACCAAAAAATATAGAGCAATTGGTTAAAGAACCAACAACAGAACACAGAATTTTAGATCCAGTGCTCTTGAGCTTCCAAAAGGAAGTGGAACATGTCGAAGTATTAGAACCACTGATGGACAGTGACCACAACATGGTCAAAACAGCCATAACATTTTAATATAAATCGTACAGAGGCATGACAAAATTAAAATGTTATAACAAGGCAAATTATAAACACATAAGGGAGTACCTAAGATCATGGGACTGGGGAAAGGACCTTCAGGGCGACACCCTTGAAACAATGCGGAATAAGATCAACTACTGTATTAAAGAACATGTGCCAGAAATTAGTAAATATAATATAATTCAAACAGAAGAATACCAAAATGGTTCACTAAAAAAATTAAGAAAAATATAAAAAAAAAAAGAAAGCATATAGAAAATACAAACAATACCCAACAGCTGAGAAATGGGATATATACAAAAAACTAACGCAAAACAGTAAAAAAGAAATAAAGAAAGCAAAAATAGATAATGAAATTAAAATGGCTACATCAACACTGGATGATAAGAAGCATTTTTTCAATTACATAAGTAGTCTCAAAGAAGGACAAAACACAGTGGGATAAATCAAAGAGGGAGAAACTATAATAATTAATGAAAATCAAATGGCAGACATCTTTTACCCTAAATACTGTGATTTGTTAAGTGATATTTTATACCTTACATGGAGGATAGCCTTCTATTGTATTAGATGTGTGCTTTCTTATATACTCGAATTTCCATAAAAAGATAAAGTGAAAAAAAATGGCAGACATCTTTATTTAGTATTTTGTTTATAACTTTAAAACCAAAGGGCTTAATTGTAACTCAGTGGACACTAGAAATAAGAACACAGAAAATATCAAACTCATATCTGTGATGAGGTTTATCAAACATTAAAATAACTGAAAGTTAATAAATCCCCTGGTCCCGACACTGTGCACTCAAGGCTGTTAAAGGACCTGGCTCAAGAGCCAGCAGGGCCTATCAGCAATCTATTTAATAAATCATTAATGGAAGGCAGAACTACTGCAGACTGGAGGAGGGCAAATGTGACTCCGATACACAAAATAGGAGACAGGAGCGATATTACAAATTTTAGACCAATTAGCCTGACTTCTGCGATAGGTACAGTAAAATAGTGGCGGGTTTCATCAGGGACATTATTCAACAACATATACTAGAGCAGGGTCTCAAAGACATATCACAGCATGGGTGTAGTCAGGGAAGATCATGTCTGACAAATCTGATACATGTTTTTGAGACGGTGAGTTGTGCACTAGACAAGGGACTACCAGTGGGTGTGTTTTTTCTCGATTATTCAAGGCATTTGATTTCGTCTCTCATGAAGAATTGGTTAAACAATTAATACAACAGGAATTCCATCCCTGTATTGTATCTTAGGTGAAGTCATGGCTGGACAATAGATATGAAAGAGTATGTATAAGAGGGGCATAGTTCTGACAGGATAGGTGTCACGAGCGGTGTGCCGCAGGGGTTTGTGTTGGGGCCTGTATTGTTTAGTGTCCTAATATCATCCATGTAGACCTCAGAAAAGCCATGGATGTGTAAATACGCAGATGACGTAAAAGTCGGGGGCTATAATTAACAACACAGAAGCAGCAGCTGAATTCCAACACAAACTCAAACAACTAAGCATTTGGGCGAATAATCATGGCCTGGATTTTAACGTAGAAAAATGCAAAGTAATGCAGTCTTCGGACATAACAATATCAAGACTCAATACACACACTGAATAATAAAACACTAGTAACAAAAGTACTGGAAAAGGATCTGAGTGTGTACGTTGCCAGCAACCTGACTTTTGATGATCATGCCAGGGAAATGGTCAAAAAGGGAAATAAAATAATGGGATGTATACTAAGGAATATCAGGAGTAAAATAAAAGAAGTAATTATTCCACGTTCACAGCACTGGTCAGGCCACACCTGGAATACTGTGATCCTATAGTATCAGTGTATAATATTGGCAATCTAAAGCTAATGGAAAGAGTCCACAGAAAAATTGCCAAAAAAATAAAAGGATCGAAAAATATGTCGTATAGGGAAAGATTACATACTTTGGGGCTTTATTCAGTAAAATACAGAAAACTGAGAGGCGACCTATGTTATGTACATAAAGCATATAAAGATGAAAAATTATGGATATCAGGTCTATGTAAAAATGAAAGCAGTAAAGAAACAAGGTCCCGTGGGACGGAAGTAAGCGTCAAAATAAGCAGAACTAATAAAAGAAGCCAATGGCTCAGTCAAAGGGTAGTGGGAGCCTGGAATTCCCTGCCAGAAAGAGTGGTATATAGCGAAACAGTGAACCAATTTAAAAAAGAGCAAGACAACTATATGGGTACAGATTAGGTAACGCAATTCCACTGATCTGTGGCAAGTCACCAAAAGACTTGAAACAAATCTATGAAACATATCCCTCACAAACATCATTTAAGAACCTCATCAATGTATTAATACTTATACCTCCAGAATGGGGCAGTTTCTGCAATGCTGGAGCAAAGTTGGCAGGATCAACCAGATACTGTATATTAAAGAATTACTGAATATCAGGTTTCTGTATAATTTCCATTCAGCACCTAAGGTGCTAATAAAGGCAGCCTAACAATTGGAAATGCACCAACTGCACTCAGTGGTATTGTCTTCTCTAGGCCCCAAATCGCCCTCTTCTCTTTTATTATCAATTTATTTACTTCTCTGACCCCATGTGTTCTCTGGTTATTTGAGTGACCTCCTGATTCCCTACCATACCCCTCACCCTCTCTGCTCCTTCTAGGTGGGCTTCCCAGTGGTTCCTATGGCTAGTCTAAAGTAATCGGGTGATAATGCGTTTGAAATGTCCGGACCAGCCCTGTGGAATTTACTCCCAAGGTCTTTGAGGAAGTCCTCCTTAGTGGAGGCCTTTAAGAGGGGAATGAAGCCTCACCTGTTTAGGGAGGCTGTTGGGATCAGTTAACTGTCCTCCCCATTGGCAGCTATTTTATTTTTTATCTTATTTATATTAACTCTTTTATTATGATCCTGTGATATTTAACTGTGGTTTTACTCATATATTTTATATGTTCTATTTATGTAAAGCATGCCAAGTGCAGGGAACGGGAGCTAAACACATAAATTCAGTACTACTACTACCACTTAATACTAAATAAAATGCTCTTATCATGGAGTTCCAGCTGGCGTTTAGGGTAGTTTAAAATGATCCCATGTCACCACTCTGAGTACTGCAGCTACACTGGGTGACCCTTTGTCTACTCACATAGCTGGGGGGAAAACGCCATGCCACACCAAGGGCCTAACACTAAACCTTTTTGAATTTAGATCACTTTCTTCCATGAAGGACCTCAAAGCCCCACTTGAATCAAAAACCAATAAAAGTGCATGAGCTCATCATTTGGATTCTAAACACCTCTGTGTGGCAGCCCATCTCTGCACTTTTCAACCTCTCTTGCCATGGGTGAACTCCCATCAATCTGCAAATGTTCCGGGGTGAAACCTCTACACAAACGTGGATCCACATAGTAAACAGTACAGATTAATTTTCATCTTTATTTCATTTTTGTTCACTGAATAAGAATCATTACTTGAAAAATGTGTGCACACTCAACTTTATGGCCACCCCAAAGCACAAAATGAACTATCCCTCAAACGTCTGTAATTCAGAGGTGCACTCCACAACCTCTGACTTTGCTCAAAGTCATAAATGAGATTTTCTTTGACATAGACAAAGGTCAATGTGCTACTGTTTACATTTATCGAAAGCATTTAATCTAGTAAACCACAAATTTCTTCCAAACACACTCAATGTCCTTGGCCTTAGCAGCCTAGCCGTAAGCTGTCCAAGGGCAGAACAGGGCTAGTCACACAAAACAGCACAAGCTGATCTAAAAGAGGTAAATCTGGGTGTGCCTCAATATTTGATCCTGAGTCCCCTACTCTGTTAATTTTGTGATTAATCTATGGTACTTCAGCCACCAAAGGCCCTGCGAATGTTTGCTGCCAGTGTGCATCACTCTATCTTTTTAGAACTGCCTGGCTCTTATCTACTATCTGTGTCACTTAGCTAAAGAAGTCAACCAAGTTCATTTGACACAACCTGTTTCTCCTGAAGCCATGCTGCTTTCCGACCGTTACACTATCTTCTTCCAGGGGATCAAATAATTCCCTTATGACTGACTCCAACAGCTTGCCCACTACAGCTGTGAGGGCCGCAGGCATAGAGTGACCTGGGTTCTCCCGATCCCCACTTTTGTGCAGATCACCAAATCTTCCTAGATGCATCACTGTTTTCCTAAATGACAGGAAAGCAACCTTTCAAACTGTTATATGACATCACAAAACCCATGTGCTGTACTCAAAACTATTTTGACTCTTTACTACCTGGACTTCCTGCATGCACAGCAGTAGCGTGTCATGCTCTGATGCAAGTAACCCAGGTTTGGGATCAAGCCTGGATTATCTGCAAGTGAGCAGCAACGGTCGGGTGCTGCTGCCATTGGCAGCTCTTTCATGGCTGTGACAGATTTAAGGGGTTAGTATGGAGGAAAGCTGGGAAGGAGGGAAAATGGAGCCAACCTGACAATTTAGGGCACACAGTCTAATCTATAACAAGTTTGGTAATGGCTAGGTAGGGAGCTTGGGCAGACTGGATGGACCATTGGTCCTTTTCTGATTGCATCTTTCTCTGTTTCTATGTCAAAGCAGCTAAACTATCACCAACCACCCGAGGTTATCTCTTATTTCAACAATTTCCTCACTACCTGCACCTCCTCTCTACATGCTACCTCACCCCTTCCTCTTCTTCCATCTACTCAGTTCCCACAGTTTTACTCTACTCCCTCTGCACCCCTCCTTCATTCTCCTTCACCTCCATTTCCACTGATGTGTACCTCTCCTCCCTGCTATCTTTTAATCCTTCCAAATGTAACAGCTCTGATGACTTTGATTCCCCTGCTCCTCCGCCTCTCTGCTCCTGCTATCATTTCTCCAGTCTCTGCTCTCCTCAACCTTTTCTTTCACACCAGTACAGTATCCAGTGCGTGGATGAAGGTGAAAGTCCTTCTGTACCACAAAGGCAGGGACCCTTTTCTCTCTAAATCGTACTTGTTCAGCTCGCTTCCTTTCTCGATTCCTCCTCCATCCTCAGCCTGTTCCAGTCTGGCTTCCATAAACCACACTCTACAATTTTCTACCTCCTCAGACTAATAGCCTTCACCCTGAAGGGGATGAAGCAGTGCCTTATCACCTCTGCAGTCTTTGTTGACCTTGCCAAAGCCTTCAGCATTGCTGTGCACCATATCCTTCTCAGCAAGCTCAGCAGAGCAGGCCTCTTAGTCAGGTGGTTCAGCTTCTTGGTGTCATTTGTGGGTTTGATGCCCTGCAGCAGCTGGTCCAGAATGCAGCAGCTCAGCTGGTGGCGGGAACTCATCATGACCACATCACACCCGGTCTTACACACTATGCAATGACTGTTGATTTGGTGGTGCATTACCTTCAACATCTGCTTGTTAATATTCAAGGCCCTACATAGTTTTGGTCCTAATTACCTTAAGATCTTATGCTGTCCTATACCCCTACCTGTTCCCTCCACTACAATGATGCGGGCTTGCTCCTGGTCCCCCGTTTACGGCTTAAGCAGATAGGGAGACAGGGCATATGGACTTGCTGCCACAATGATGTGGAATTCAACCCCCCCCCCCCCGAGCATTTGCTCTGCCCAAACTGTGCAGGCCTTTAAGGCCTCCCTGAAAACATTCCTCTTTAGCCAGGCCTACTTTGATTAATCCTTTACTATTTACAAATTAATCATATTTATTTTTTGGAAAAGTATTTGGGTGATCTGTACGTTAACTGTTTACGTATGTACGTTTTATCATTGTAATATACCCTGAACCTTTGGATAGGACACCAAACAAATAAAATTGCCTTGTCTTGCCTTCTACCTAGCTGATAGTCCTAAATCTGTCTTTGTTGGAGATGCGCAGTCCCCACCTCCCCAACAGTTCCAGTGTTCCCCAGGTCTCTGTCCTGGGCCCTATCCTGTTCTCAGTCTTTCAGTAAGTTCTCCCTATGGCCTCTGGCTCCTTATACATTCATATGTGTGTGGATGACACCGTGCTTTATGCCTGTAGTCCCTCTGCCCTTGAGAAGGACGCTAAGCTTCAAAAGGATTTTGACAACATCCACTGACGGGGCAGTTTTAACCAGCTCTACCTCAGTGCCAAAAAGATGGTCTTCATGACCTTTGACACCAAGCAGCAAATGGACAAGCTCCAGTCCACTGCTGTCCTCACAGCCTCAGTGACTTCTACCTGGAGGAAGTTCCCTCCGTTAAACACATAGTGTAGGAATTTGGCTTGATTGTCATCCTGACATTTTACGCCATACTGATGCCAGTCACAGAAAACTCCTTCCTAAACTAGATACATTCTGCCACACCAGGGTATCCATTCCCCTTCTTGCCTGCTGAGAGAATGCTGGCAAGATGATCCTTCTGGCATCTGCCAATGGGGATGAGTACAGTGCTACTTCCAAAACCACCATGAGCGGGCTGGACCACCTACCTCTTCTGTGCTTTCTCCTCCTTTACTCTTAACTGCTCCCCTTGCACTCATCACTGCTCCCTTTATTCTGCCCTTCCACTTCTGTCCCATCCTAGAAGGGCCAGTGTTTCTCTCCCTGTATCTCTTTCATTTCCAATTTCTAGTTTGACTCCCTCCCCATCTACCTCAACATATCCTCACACCCTCTCTTCCCTCTTTCTACTCTCCAATCAACAACCTATGCCCTCTTCTATCTCCACTGCCCTAAAACCTTTGTGGGGTAGTCCAGAGGAGGGCAACTAAAATGGTGCAGGGTCTGCACCAGAAGCCATAAGGAGAGAGAGAGAGAGAGAGTAAAGAAGCTTAATATGTATATCCTCAAGGAAAGGAGGGCCATGATAGAAACTTTCAAGTACCTCAAGGGAATCAACAAAGTCCAGGAGGGTACCAGCTTTCAGAAAAAGAGATGTGCAAGAACAAGAGGGCACAATTTGAAGATTGGGGGTGGGGATGGCTCACGGGCAATGTGAGGAAGTATTTTTTCATAGAGAGGGTGGTGGATGCATGGAATGGCCTTCCTGAGGAGGTTGTGGGGTCAAAAACAGTGGGGGAATTCAAGAATGCATGGGACAGACATAAGGCAATTCTGGAGGGCGGTAGGAGGAAGTAGGCTGTTGGTTAACTAGGATCTGCAGCTTATCCAATAGGTAGGGAAATGGGCAGACTGGGTGGGCCAAGCGGTCCTTATCTGCCATCAAAGTCTATTTCTGTGTTTAAGTTGTCTTTTCCTTCTGACTCCACCACCTCTGTCTAATGTTTCCCTCTCCCTCAGCCACCCACCCCAAAATCTTGCTCCATGACATTACTCACACTTGCTCCTGTATCTAAGCCTCCTCTTTCTACCCTCTTGCTGACTACCCACTCCTCCATTCCTATTCCCTTCACATGCTGCTTCTCTCTATCCCCTTATACTAGCCACCTGTCATTTCTGCTATTTATTTAGTTTGTTGTTTATTAGAGAGGTGCACTAGACAACACAGTGCCGATTTTCAGGTAGAACCTGGAAGAATGCAATCAGAAACTCAGCAAAGGTACCATAACAATTAAGCCACTCCCTCCCAATGCCTTGTTCTACTCCATCCGCGTGCCCCCTCCCCATGTTGCTGTCCATGGCTATGTGCCATCTGCAGAGTTGTGTGACAGTTTTCCTTGATCTGCAATGTATTTTGTCTGATTGGTACCTTGTTTGTTACTCTTGTATTTTATGTACTGTGAACCATAGTGCACTGGCTTCTTTACTACATCTCATGGATTCCAAGTACAGCCCCCGACACACCTGGAAATGAGGCGTCCTCATCCCAGAGTGCACCACCTGGCCAAATATTTTTTAATAAATATACCTCTTAATATGAAACATCTCACTTACAAGGGGTCCTGGGGAGCTGCACAAGCCCTAAAATCAGTTACAACATGCATGCAACAGTACAGCAACTACACAAAGCACTGTGTAACACAAAGACTGCTTGAAGGAACAACTGTGCATGTGGCAGCACAGAAGAAGCAGAGCTGACTCACAGCATTCCCACTTACCATGATAAAAAGACACATTATTCCAATCCAGAGGGGCTGCTGAGGCGGTAGTCAATCTTTCTCTTTCTATTTTAATCTTTTTAACAACATCATGTTAAAAAAAGTAATTTCTTGCAATTGTTTTACTTTAAAAATTATTTAAGAATACAGCAAAATCCGAGACACCTCCGGAGCACCTCTCACGTATTACGTCATGTGTGTCTTTACTTGCATGTTACATAAAAACAGGTTACTCACCTGTAACAGTAGTTCTAGGAGTGGTATATGATGTTTATCCACACTTTCTGGCAGTCGTCTTTCCCTTTAAGTCTGGCCGGAACGTCTTCAAGCAGGCTCCCCGACCCACCCGAGTGGTAATTTCCTCGGCTCCACCCCATGATGCCAAATCTTGCCCGCTGGAAGCAGTTGTGTGCGCCAAAGCCAGGGGAGGTCGGGTGGGTCCATGTGGATGAACATTATATACCACTTCTAGAACTACTATTCCAGGTGAGTAACCTGTTTTTCTAGGGACATGGATATGATGTTCTATACAGACTTTCTGGCAGACTCCTAGCAGTTCTCTAGGAGGAGGAAGGCAAGGCACACACACCCTACTTCGGGAACAGAGATTGGAGAACTGAGGCCCCAAAACCAGCATCTCGGCATGACTCAAGGTCAATGTGGTGATGGGAAATGAAGGTGTGTGCTGACGTCCAGGTAACAGTCCTGCAGATTTCCTGGATTGGTATATCCCTGGAAGCAGCCACCAAGGCAGCAGTATAATGGGTGGAATGAGCCCTTAGCCTTACTGGAGACTCCCTACCCACCAACCTATAGCAGAGATCAATGCAGGATACAGTCCACCTGCCAATCGTCTGCTTGGCTGCCAGTCTACCAGGTGTGGCTTCAGCGAAGGTGACAACCAGCTGGTGAACCTCTCCCCAAACTCCAGCTGTGTGCTCTTTACAATAAGCGAGTGCTCACCTCAGGTCCAAAGTATGGAGCCTGTGCTCAGACTCCAAGGTGTGACTGGTAAAATATACCGGAAGAATAATCACCTACTTAAGGTGAAAATCCGATACAACCATCGGGAGGAACTTCGGGTTGGGGCACAGGACAACTTTGTCCCTGTGGAAGACCAGGTATGGAAACTTCACCGAAAGTGCCTGGAGCTCACTGATCCTTCTGGCTGACATGATAGCCACCAGGAAGATGGTCTTCCATGACAGGTGTGACATCTCACACCTGTGCATCGGTTCGAATGGCTTGCCCAGGAACTTTGCCAAAACCAGCAAGAGATCCCAAGATAGTGGTGGCTCACACACTGGAGGGGAAATATGGTCAAGGCCTTTGAAAAAGCACCAGACCACCCTCTCCTGTGCCACCGACTGCTGACAGGACCGCGCCCGGTAAGCAGAGATTGCTGTCAGGTGCACCTTGATGGTCGTTGTCCGAAGGTCTGACTGATAGAGGGACCACAGGTAGTCAAGGATGCTAGCCACTGGACAGGACAGAGGGTCCAACCCCTTGCCCTGGCACCAAATGGAGAATCTCTTTCATTTGAAGGCATAGTATTTCCTGGTTGACTCCTTCTGAGAGGCCTCCACAACAGTGAGGACATCTTCAGAGAGACCCAAAGCATGGACCTCTAGCCGGTCAGGAACCAGGCTGTCAGGTGCAGGGATTGAAGGTCTGGATGGAGAACCTTCCCCTGACTGATGGAAAGCAGGTCCGGGCAGAGAGGCAGATGCCTTGGGAGCCTGGTGCTGAGGCTGAGGAGATCAGGGTACCAAAACTGGCATGGCCAGTCCGGAGCCATCAGTATCACCTGTGCCTTGTTCCTCCTGGCCTTGAAAAGCATCTTGTGAATCAAGAGAAGTGGAGGAAAGACACAGACGAGGCCTAGGGTCCAGGGCATCAGAAGGCATCCCCCTGCAGCGTTCCCTGATAAGAAAAGTGGGCACAAAACAGCCTCAGCTTTGCATTCTCCCTGGAGGCGAACAGGTCTACCCAAGGAGTGCCCCACTGGGAGAACAGCTGTGTACTACCTCTGGGTGGAGAGACCACTTGTGAGATGCCTCGACCACACGGCTGACAGCGTCCGCCAGCTGGTTGGAGGCCCCTGCCACATGGATGGCTTGGAGATCTGCCCCCAGGCTGCGTACGAGGGTCCATACATGGACAGCTTCTTTGCGCAGTGGCAGGGAGTGTGTTCCACCTTGTTTGTTGAGGTAGTACATGCTCATGGTGTTGTCCGTCAGGACCTGGACCACCTGACCCTAAATGTGGGGAGTAAAGGCAGTCAGCGCCAGCTGAACTGCTCGGAGCACCAGCAGACTGATGTGGCATTGGGACTCCTCAAGGAACCAGAGCCCATGGACTCTGTATTCCCTCAGATGGGCACCCCAGCCCATGACAGAGACATCGGTCGTCAGGATGACCATTGGCTCTGGGGGGGGACAAACAGGATCCCTTCCTGCAGATGTTCTGGGACTAACTACCACTGGATAGCGTCCCACATCTGCTGGGTCATAGTGACCAGCTGGTCGAAGTGACCCCTGCATTGAGACCACTGGCTGGCCAGCTCCCACTGCAGACAGCGCGTTCTCCTCCACCCTGTCTGCCGGGAGCCAAGTTCTGGCTCTGCAAGAGTCAAGCTCCACCCTGATGAAGTTGATCACCTTCAAAGGCATGAGTTCCGACTTGGCCTCATTGATCAGGAGGTCAAGGGAGACATAGGTCTGGAGGGCCAGGTCCCTGGACTGCTCTACCTCCTGTCTGGAGGGACCTACCATCAGCCAGTCCTTCAGGTAGGGGTAAACCCAGACCTCTTGGCGCCTCAGGTAAGCTGCCACCACTGCAATGCACTTGGGGTGAAGACCCTGGGGGCCAAGGACACGCCGAATGGCATGACCTGGAACTCATAGAGGGCGCCCTCTACTCGGAAGCAGAGGAAACTTCTGTGAGGCAGACAGACCAGGACATGAAAGAACATGTCCTAAAGATCCAGGGAGCAAATCCACATGTTTTACTCTAGAGATGGTATGATCTGGGACATAGTTACTATCCTGAAGGTGCACAACTTGAGAAACTTGTTCAGGTCGTGCAGATCTCAAATGGGGCACCAGCCCCCCCATCTGTTTTGGCACCAGGAAGTACCTGGAGACAAACCTTTGGTGTTCCGGAGGATCCGCAGCAGGAACCACAACCTCCTTGCGGAAGAGCTGGGCTATATCATCCCAAGGAGCGGACAGAATGTCTGCAGATACCAAGTCCTCCCGTGAGGTGCGGGATAGGCAAGGAGGGTACTGTCGGAATTCAAGAGGCAGACCCTGACTGACCACATCGAGAACCTACCTGTCTGTGGTGACAGCGGACCAGGCAGAAAGGAAGTGGCAGAGCCAGCCCCCCCATGGGAGGACCCAGGTGAGGTGTGAAGGGCATGAGGGAGGCACCCCTCATCCCATCACTGGGCAGGCTTGGAGGAGGAGGAGGTCCCGACTGAGGATCCACCGGGGCCCCTCCCACCAGGCTTATGGACAACCGAGGCCACAGACTTCTGCCGAGGTCACCAGGCCTGGGCCTGCTGACCAGCCTGGAGCTCTGGGCTGGTTTGGCTGCAGGAATGGAGATGGACCAAAAGGGCTTTTTTTCCTGCTGCTTAGAGCCCTTGGGGTCCTTCTGAGCGGATGTCACTGAGTCCATGGTGGCACTGGACTTCTCAATGTGGGTGAGGTGGCCCTCAACCCCGGGCCTGAACAGGTCGGTGCCCAGGAAGGGGACATCTGCCAGCTTGTGCTGGGTGTCTGCCATGAAGGTAGATATCCGCAACCAAGCCCTGTGGCGCATGGCCACTGAGGCTGCCATGGAGCGGGCACAGGAGTCCCCAATGTCCATGGCTGTCTGGAGCTGTCGGTTTACCACAGCCCAGCTCTCATCCCAGACCTGTTTGACCGTGGTCTGGAGGTCCGCCGGTAGATGAGGAAGTACCTCATCCAGGGTGCCCAACAGGGCATAGGAGAAGTGGGCCATGAGAAGAGCTGAGCTCACCTGGCAAAGGCCAAGCAAAGAGGCAGCGTAGACTTTTTTTGCCGCATGGGCCAACTTCTTGGACTCTTTGTTGGGCTTGTCGATGTTCCCTGTGTTGCCACAGCACCTGAACACAGAATCGGCAACCAAGCCCTCAGCCGAGGGGTGTTCTGTGAATCCTGACAGGGAACTGGTGGGGACCGTGTATTTGCAGACCATCCAGGCAGACGGTGCTGGGCAGGAAGCAGGGCACTGCCAAAGCTCCAAAGCAGGGCCAAGGATGGCCTCTGCCACTGAGAAGGCTTCCCCAAGGGTATCTCCCCAGTCCAGGATCTCAGTTAATGGGTAATGAGCCCATTTCTGGACAGGCTACATTTTCATGCCCATAAACTCTGAGATCAGGCAGAGAAGGCCCATAAAGGAAGTCAGACCTTCATCCGTTGAGAGACCCCCTACCGACTCCATGTCAACCGGATGGGAGTGCAAGAAGGAACCCTCTGACTCAGAGGAGTCATTGAAAAGGGGTCAACTGCCAAAATTCCTGCTGACCCTCCGCAGATGGTCAGGAGTGACTGTGACCGACAGTCAATGGGGAAGTCGTGTGGTAGGCCGAGCCTCCTTGGTCAGAGCACCAGTTTTTGGCTGTTTAGGCGGCGGCTCCAAGGGAATCCCTGGAGACACTGGCGTCAGCCGAGCCAAGATTATCTTGTTTGGCTTCTGAGGCAGAGAAGGCGTCAGACGTTGAGGCAAAAGCCAAGTGATGGACAGGTAGGAGCCGGAACTGGCTTCAAACCAGAGAACACCAGCTGTTGCCACATGAGATCCTCATAGCATCAATGCAACTTGTGCTGAAACCTCTCCTCACCCAAGGAGGACGAGGATGAAGAATAGCAGCGGCTCCGCTTCCCAGAGTGTCGAGAGCAGTAGCGCTGTCAGTGGGAACTGCTAACCCCCCAGGAGTAGGACCGAGATCTCAACCGCAGCTGCTGAGAGGACCAGTGGCGGGCCTCTGAGGTTGTAGGCGAAAGCTGAGGCACCTCCAGATCTTGGTCGATGACCAGAGGCAGCGGATCAGCGACTGATCCATACCTCCAACAGTCTGAGTCAGGACCGGAGCCCTGGAAAGTGAAGTGTTGGCCTTCTCAGTTGACAACTGGTCAACCAACTCGAGAATGATCTTGGTCAGAAGATGAACCAGCATCTTGGCCAACTGGCCTGATGGCGTTACTGTGGAGCAGGCAGCCTGGGCTGAAGATTCGACCGAAGTCGGATCAGGAGAAGTACGGGAATCCGAAGCCCTTGACTGAGGGTGTTCCCAATTCCACGATCGACAGCAAGACCATTTTTGGACTCTTTTTTTCAATTTGGATTTTGTGCCCTGAAGAAGGGCCCTGACCGAAAGTCGGTAAAGCCTGGCACAATTCCTTGAAAGACTCTGTGAAAGCCAGCCCAATGGCGCTGGAGGTTGAGGCGCTGGACGCCACACCTCACACCACAGCGGTGACCTGGGTTCAGCACGGAGCGAGAGGACTGATCATCCAGAGGACTGCTCTCCTCTCTCGGGGGGGAGGGTGCCACGTTGTCCACCTGCTGATCGTCCTCTGGTGCTGGCTGGAGGGCAATACTGGTCAGGAGGCATGCTCTGACGTAACCATGTCAGTAGGGAGGTGGATGTGAGAATAAGAGGAAAAAGGAGCCTGGCAGGGCTCCATGATGGTCCGCCGCACCCGAGGGCCGACCCTGACCTCTGGATTGGGTCTCCTGCGAGGGGGCGCCACCTCCCTGACCCCACCATGGGGGGGCAAGTCATGGGGGAATCATCGGGGTCGGCAAGTGCGGGAGTGGCAGGACCCGAGAGATAGTCCTCCGCTGGAGGGCGAAAGCCCCTGCCAAGGCTTGGAGGGAAACAATCTGAATGGGGAAAAAAAAAAAAAGACCCCGTGAAAGAGGAGCCCAGTGAAAGCAGAACTAAGGCTGAAGCTGAGGAGGTGTGAGCTGCGGACTGGGCCACCGCCTCCTCAAACACCGCTAGCTGTTCGGTGGACCCTGCAGCTGCAGAGACCACCCGATGGGCATCTTTTGATTTGACTGGAGGATTCCATTCACTCGGGTGGCATAGAGTAAGTCGGGCTTGACAGTTCTCGAGAACGGAAGGGTGGAAAGACCAACAAATGCTGCAGGCCTGAGGATTGTGCCCCAGGCAGTAGATGCACGTGGTGTGCGGATCCGTTCAGGACACCGTCTGCCCACAAAGGCACCAATGGAACCCCAAAGAGGACTTGTCGTCCAGCGCGGTTACGATTGAAGATCAACTCAATTTCAATTCAATCTTTATTTAACTAGGCAAGACATCTTTGAGCAAGCTCATTTACAAGATGGTCCTGGGAGGACGCAAGATAATTACATTGTTCAACGAAATAAAACTAAAAAACACAAGTGAAATTCATTAGGGGTATACAGTATATGCCGTACATGACTTTACACATAATGAGTGGTGCATATGGATACGTACATGAAGAAATGCATACAAACAATAGGTTTTACAAGGAATGCATAGGAAAGCAAGTAATTCTACGATAAACGAACATGATACCTAGCTGAGATCATATTATGAGCTACTATACAAGTTCTAACCTATTACACCTCTTTCCATAAGATACACTAGAAGGGGGACAAGGCATAGAAGGTAAATGCTTTGGTACATAAATAGATGGGCGGTACTTAGGAATGAGTGACACAGGGAAGGGAGATCAAGGAGAGGAGAAGGAAGGGATGACAGATCGAGCCTGAAGACAAAACCTTTTGAATAAGTTTGGAAGTAAATCCGAAGATTTTGTAGCAAAGGGCCTACTCAGCGCAAGGGCAGTAAGGAGGGAACCTGCTTCTTCCAGTGGAAAGGAAGATCTAGCATCATGCAGCGAAGCCGAGGAAGTTACCACCCAGGTGTGTGGGAGAAGCCAGTTTGAAGATGTTCTGGCCAGTCTTAAAGGGAAAGGCGACTGCCATAAAGTGTGGATAAAACATCATATCCACATCCTTAGAATCATTTTTTCACAGAGATCCATGACGTCTCCTATACTTTCTTTTTCAATGTATTTACCTACAAGAAGGGGGATAAAACCTTTTAAAGGTACACCAGTGAGCGCAGAAAGACAAAGGGAGGGATAGTGAGGCTGAATAGAATGGACGGTGGGTGGGCAGAGAGGGACAGTGAAAAAGCAGGGATACTGAATGAATACTTCTGCTCAGTATTCACAAAAGAGGAGGAAGAGGGGGAGGTGCCTAATCCAATTAACAGAAGCACTCTGGATAGGGGGGTCGATCCCAGTCCTTTCACAGAAGAAAGGGTTCTGCAAGAACTCCTAAAACTGAAGGTGGACAAAGCAATGGGGCCTGATGGAATTCACCCCAGAATTCTAAAAGAATTAAGGGGAGAACTAGTGACACCACTGACTACCCTTTTTAGCAAATCGTGGGAGGATGGTGTGATACCCGAGGACTGGAGGAAGGCGGATGTCATTCCCCTTCACAAAAGTGGGAGCAAGACAGAGGCAGGAAACCACAGACCTGTCAGTTTGACCTCTGTGGTAGGGAAAGTGATGGAATCACTTCTGAAGGAGAGAACTGTTGAATACCTAGAGGCCAGTGGGGCACAGGACCCAAGGCTGCATGGGTTCACAGTGGGAAGGTCATGTCAGATGAATCTAATTGATTTCTTTGACTGGGTGACCAAAGTAATAGACCAGGGAGGGGCTGTGGACATGGCCTACCTAGACTTTAGCAAGGCATTTGACACAGTCCCACACAAAAGATTAATAATCAAATTAACCAGCCTGGGAGTGGGTCCCAGGGTGGTAGCCTGGGTAAAACATTGGCTGGACAACAGGACACAGAAGGTAATTGTAAATGGAGTCCACTCTGAAGAAAGAGGGGTTACTAGTGGGGTAACGAGGGTTCAGTACTGGGTCCAGTCCTTTTAATGTCTTTATAAGTGACATTGCAGAGGGACTGGAAGGAAAAGTATGCCTCTTTGCAGATGACACAAATATCTGCAACAGGGTTGATACACAAGGAGGCATGGAATGGATGAGAAGGGACTTGGCAAGGTTGGAGGAATGGTCAGAAGTATGGCAGCTTGGACTCAATGCAAAGAAGTGCAAAATAATGCACCTAGGAAACAAAAACCCAGGGGAAGATTACACAATGCGGGGAGGTAGTAACAACAACAAAAATGGAAAGGGACCTGGGGGTAATCATATCAGATGACCTTAAGGTTAGTAAGCAATATGAGAAGGCAGTAGGGAGGGCTGGGGATACTGGGATGTATAGGGAGGCATCACAAGCAGAAAACAGGAAGTTGTTATCCTCTGTACAGACAGTTGGTGAGACCACATCTGGAGTACTGCATCCAGTTCTGGAGACCCCATCTCCGAAAGGACATAGACAGGATGGAGGCAGTCCAGAGGAAGGCAACTAAAATGGTGCAGGGTCTGCAAGAGAAGCCATACGAGGAGAGACTAAAGGAGCTTAATATGTATACCTTTGAGGAAAGAGGGAGGGACAAGATAGAAACTTTTAAGTACCTCAGTGGAATCAACAAAGCCCAAGAAAGTAGCATCTTTCAGAAAAAGAGATGTGCAAGAACAAGGGGACACAATTTGAAGACAGAGGGGGGGATGGCTCAGGGGCAATGTGAGGAAGTGTTTTTTTCACAGAGAGGGTGGTGGATGCATGGAACAGCCTTCCTGAGGAGGTTGTGGGGTCTAAAACTGTGGGAGAATTCAAGAATGCATGGGACAGACATAAGGCAATTCTTGTGGTGGGTAGGAAGAAATAGGCTGTTGGTTAACTAGGATCTGCAGCGTATCCTGTAGGTTGGGAAATGGGCAGACTAGGTGAGCCAAGTGGTCCTTATCTGCCTTCAAAGTCTATGTTTCTATGTAATAGACCAGAAGAGAGACAACATTTAGTTTCCACTGGGATCCTGCATCTACCACATCTGGATGGACTGAACCACTGATAAATTAAGGGACTTACCCAAGGTCGCACAGTATTTGACATATCCTATACTTAAACAGCAGCAGACGCCTTCAAGAGAACTTTAACAAAACATAATATTTAGATAAAGTTCAGCTTGTATTTCATACTTTGTTCTTTATTCCTTCTCCCCATTATTTATTGCTGAGGTCATTTGCATGAAAACAGGATCTTTGCTCCTGAAGAGTTCATCTATTTCTGTTGCTGTCTCCCTACCCGAGGTCATAATGCACTGCTTGTGACATCACAGTTACTCTCATGGCAACAGATTGTGATGTCACGACAGAGCATTATGACTTGAAGTAGGGAGTAAGCTACAGAGGCAGATTAACTTTAAAGTAACTGCAAGGGATACAAATCATGTATTCATGCACATTTTCTCAATAATAAATAATGGGGAGGAGAAATCTAGAATATAAATGGAATACAAGCAGAATTTTACCTAATTATTATGTTTTTCAAAGTTTTCTTTGCGGCATCAATAGCTCTTTAAGCAACTGCTTCTCCAGCTCTTTTAGGGAAATCCTCAAGCAACATGTAGATCAAGGTAAATGCAGCAGACATCTGGGCTGACATAGTATCCCTCACACAAAAATATACATCAAGAGGAGTTGAGACAAATACAGGGGAATAGTACAGGTGGGGGAGCATGGAATGGGATGGGAGTACAGTGGGTGGGAACAGTGAATCAGTGAATGGGGGCAAGCTACAGTGACGTAACTGTGAGCTGCAGCTCGAGAAGACTCGATAGACCGTTTAGCATAATCTGCTGGCAATTTAGTATGTAACCGTAATCCCCATCACCAAAACCCGCTTAAATGGTAATGGAGACACCCACAAATTATGCTGCTGGACAGAGTACCTCACTAGCAAATGCCAAACAACTGGCGGGTCAAAATAGCGTTTTTTATTTATCACTACTATGCAGCTAGCCCAGGCTACATCAGGTGTTCCCTGAGCACACCATTTGTCACGCACTGCATTATTTTGTGCTGGCCTGACACTGTACTGTGGTTAATCAGCCTGCACAGTTTAACAGTTCCTTCACAAAGCAGTAAACAGGACCTGGAGCTGCCAGAGCAATGTGAAATCATGTTTCCACCTTTGACCCTGAACATCATGGCAATAAAGGATTTAGAAAGTTGCTATTAATTGTCTTTAGCCGCAAAAGGCTTTTTCCACCCAACCAACCCTGGGAGTCGAAAGATTTCCTGTTAAACACAAGATTTATTTTCTTAATGATGGTTCAGTTGTCTGTACACCCAATAAGCCATCACTGTTTACCTCTGTTTTTATTTTTTTACAGAGCTGCTTCAGCTGATTCCTTATCATGACAGCCTCAATGGTGGAAACTCTGGCAGTCTCCATTCCTGTGCTTGGTGTCATGCTGAATTCAGTATGATCAAGAGGTTTTGGGAGGTCTTCTGGGGCTAAAGGCTAAAGACCATGTTCGCTCTTTTGTTTGAACTCTTGAGACCAACAACATCACAGAGCCTTAGTACCAGAGGCTGACACTGTTGGCTTTTAGGGGTGTAAGTTTGTCATGGATGAGGTTTTAAATACTCATTGTTTGTTCATGAAATCATTAGTAAACAGTAGTACGTGCTGTGGCACTGTCATCATTGCTACATTCTGATGACACTAGTGAAAGTCATGGAAGTCCTGAATAAAGATCAAACGTCATGGAATCAATCACGTGTATGACTGCCATGACAAACTTACATCCCTACTCACAGGTACAAATTGTTTTTGTCAGTTTCTTTATTTCCAGGTTCAGCTGCTTGCCTACCGACTCCCACTCCAACAGCTGATCTACTGCCATTGTGCTTCTGATGCCACAGCCGCATATCCCCACAGGGTTCTTCCACCCAAGACGCACAGTGACACTTTTGATCTAGCTGCAGGACACACTCCAGTAACAGGGCATCCCATACCCCAGGGCTCTCAGTAATTTTCTCTCTGGAGTCTGGGACTCCCGAAGTAAAAAACAAAACCAAAACTTGTGTGCCCCAGACCAAACTCTGGAAGTCATGTAGAGTCTGTGGGAGTCCCTTTGGTGTGTCTCGCTACAGTGTAGGTGGGTGCAAGGCAACAGATTGTGCATCCTGAAGAGCTGGCAGTGCCTCTTGGGGATGCAATGCCCTGACAAACATGCTTCCAGATTGACTGTTGGTGTGTCAAGGATGCGAGGCTCTGCATTCCCCAAGAGCCCTACCCCCACCTTAGTGAAAGCTTGCTGGCTGCTTCTGCAGCACTCTACAGGCATAAGCACAAAGTAGAATGGACTTCCACAAACTATGCAAAATTGAAGCGGCAGCAGAAGGGGATCTGGTGTTAACACTGGGGATCTGAACCTGCCAGATACAGACTGGGACATCCCAGCAGCTAGAAACATGGAGTCAGACACTGCTAGATATACTTCAGGACTGTCTACTGCTGCAGCTAGTTTAGGATTCCACATGGTAGGACACCATACGCGACTCAGTACTCATGAATTTGGAGATGGTAAGGGGGGACTATTAAGGAACCACTGGGGTCCAGTGACCACAGTACTATATTAAAACTGTCTGGGGGCAACAATGGAGCCCCCCCACTCAAAGACAGTGGTCCTGGACCTCAAGTAGGTGGATTTTAGGAAGATGGGAAACTAGTCAGAAAAAGATTGGCAGGGGTAGATCAGATCGAGGGGGTGGAGGAACAGTGGGGCAGGATTAAGGGGTCAATCCTGGAGGTAATCAATCTTGTGCAAGGAAGGCTGCAAAAAGGAACAAACAAAAAAGGCCAATCTGATTCTCAAGGTAGGGGTGAGGGAGGTACTCTGGATGAAAAGAAGAGCCTTCACTGAGTATGAGAGAAACAAGGTGGTGGGAAACCTGGCAGGAGCACCAGGCTAAACTCAAAGAGGTGAGGGGGAGAGGTCGGGAAGGCAAAGGCTGACACGGAGCTGTGGATTGTTGTGGGAGTAAGGGTGGGGGAATTTTCAGGTAAATAACAGGAAAAAGGCAAAAGGGGGGATTGTTAGGCTAGCTGGGGAGGGGGGCATGGTTGTGCAGGATGATGAACAGAAGGCAAGTATACCAAACAATTACTTTTACTCGGTGTTCACAGTAAACGAACGAAGGTCCTCTGCTGAAAGTGGCATCAAGGCAGCCACAAGGGGATTCAGGAGATGGGCAGGGTAAAGAGCTCAGTGGACAGGGTACAAAAGGTACGCCCCATGAGGAAGTTCATGAAGAACAAAGTGCTGGGGCCTGAGGGTCAGTAGACTGAGTTTACTGCTATTTTCTGCAGTTGGACACTTGTGAACTTTCAATGTACAAAATGTGGACTTGTGAGCTATGATGTATCATTTGTGAGTTCCAATTGAGCACTGGCTGGCCAGGAAATAAATACCCACCCTGCAATCAACATACAGCACTGGTCAGAATCTTTGGTGTGCTTCTCTGTCCTTGGAATGTTCCTGTGGAATGCACCCTCTTTCTTGTTGTTGCTATGTGAAGGGGGTTAGCCACCCAATAATGCACCCATGACCGCCAGCCCTTATCCTGCGTGTGTCTGTTGTTGGAATCTGTGTACAAAAGGGACTAGAAGCTCTCCAGGTAGAAAAGGAGCCAGGCCCAGATGGCCTGCACCTATGTGCTAAGGATCCTGGCTGCAGTATTGGCAATACTCTTAACCAGTCTATTCAATGACTCATTGCAGTATGGAGTGGTGCTAGACTGGAAATCCATCGATGTAGTACCACACTCCATAGGGAAAGGGCAGCAGGGAAAATCCAGGCAACTACAGACCTGTCTGCCTTACTTTCATCATAGATAAGCTAATGGAGACCATAGTGAATTAGTTGGCTAAGGGGGAGAAAACAGAGATTAGTGGTTAACGGGGCTAAGTCAGGGGACAGCGAGGTCATCAGCAGAGTGCCACAGAGACTGTTCCTGGGACCTGTCTTATTTAATATGTTCATAAGCGACATTGGGAAGGATATCCAGAGAAACTTGTGTCTTTCTGCTGATGACACAAAGCTATGTGGCAGGATAGAATATAAGAAAGGGGTACGGGACCTCCAGAAGAACCTAGAGAAACTACAGAAATGGTCTAAGGTCCAGCCGTTAGGATTCAGTGCCAAGAAGTGCAAAGTAATGTACTTAGGCAAATGGAATCCATGCACAGTATGTTGAGTAGGAGGAGTCAGACTGCCCACTTCAACAAAGGAGAGAGATTTGGGGGTCATAATCAGTAACTCCCTTAACCAAACACGCCAGTGCAACAAAGCATACAGCAAGGCATCATGGATGCTGGGTTGTACAGGTAGGTGTTTGACAGAAGCAAGGTGATTCTACCACTGTACAGATCCATGGTAAGGCCTCATCTGGAGTACTGTGTCCAGTCCTGGAGCCTTTACCTGAGGAAGTACACTGACAGACTAGAGCCAGTGCAGCCAATGCTCACAAGGATGGTCCAGGGCAGTGGGGCAGATCATCCTATGAGGCAGAGCCAGCATTAGGGGGTTGCAAACTGTTCATTAGCACAGGGCCCCAAGAGCAGAGGGCCCCCCCAAAAAAACTCAGCCATCCAGTTGGCCTCCTTCTTCCTAGTCCTAGATGTACTAATTTAAGTAAAGTGCAAAAATGGCACAAAACTAGCTAAAAATGAAACTACAGGGAGGCCATGATAGGGAAGAGGATGTTCCTTGGGGGCTTCGCGACTTCTGATATGGGGCCCCAGCAAGGAGGTCCACACAGGACCCCAAAATAGTTAGGGCCAGCGCTGGTATGAGGGAACGGCTATAGACCTTAAACATGTATTCACTAGAGGCTAGGCAGGAGCGGGGATGTGACTGAAACATATACAGTTTTTAGGGACATAAACAAGGTAAACAGTGAGGACCTATTTATAACAGATATGGATGCTGTCACTAGAGATTGACTGGTGGTTGCAGGAGGCAAAGTCAGGAGAAACTTGAGGAAGTTTTACTTCACTGAGAGGGTGGTGGAGACAAACTGAAAGGCAGAAGTAGCAGGAGCAGCTGCCCTTAATGGGTTTAAACATGGGACTCACAGTACCCGAAGGGGGCAGCAAGAGTTTGAGGGGTGAGGTAGCACTGTGGAATGATACAACCCACAAGGACAGCAGGTTAGTGGGGTGAGGCAGTATAGCAAGGGCAGATTTAATGGACCTTCGTTCTCCTTCTGCTGTCAGATTCTGCATTTTTATAAAGTGGGGGGGGGTGATTAGACAAGTTAGTGGACGGACAGTGGGTTATGTGAAGCCTTTCATCTGTAGGTCACATGTTTAAATTCATCCCTGGTGCCTAGTGGCCTCAGTCTGTTGCAGCATTATCTGATGACTGTCCTGTGTAAAATGAGCTGCACTCCTCTCATTTCAGTTCCCACTAAATAGTTGTCTACATCACAAACAACCACCATCAAAACTGGCAAAAATTTGCAACCTAGTTGGCAGTCCCAAATGAGACACCCATGTATGAATAGACAGGTAGTCTGAGCTACCTCTCATCCACGGTGGGGCCTTCCAGGCCAAGCTTGATGCATGCTGTAAGGGCAGGGTGGGGAAACAGGCACTGCAACTGCCCTTGCTGTGTCCATCATGTGGCTACAATTTTTTCAGTCTACAGTGATGTAAATCCAGAACTTTTTAAATGTGCCACTCTTCTGGATAAACATTTACAAAATAGAAAACGATATAAGAAACTGACAAACATATAGGGTTTAATAGCTTCCTGGCCCTTGTGATGAATATTGGGTGATGGGGAGATGGGGCTGTGCAATGTATCACTTAACTTGTCCCCCCCCATAAAAGTCAACAGTCAAGGTAGTAACAAGATGGTATACATACATTAGAGATGGGAAGCGATATAAGATACAAGTTACTGGACATCAATCAAATCTATTAATATGTTTAAAAAAACATGAAGTGTGTACCTTGACAGGTCGATTTCAATGCTCTCCCTTTAGGTGCTGGTAGTAACAACAACTCCAATGACTGAGAAGTGGTTGTTTTGTCCTGTTTCCTGTCTGATAGGTGCAGAGTATCCTTTGGGATCAGCTGTTCTTTCTTGTCAGCAAGCAGATTTCCAGCTGCCCTGGCGGCAACCTCCTTGAGCAAGGCAGCTGAAGAGGTCATTGAGGCCAGGGAGAGGAAAGAACCTGCCAAGGGCTGATGTCCTTGCCCCGAAGTCACATTCCTTTCACTCACTTTTTTTGACAGGGCTGCTAGCGTTAGAGCTGGCAGACTGCGGACTAAAAGGTGAAGCAAAGGATTCAAATCTTATGGGGTCTTCAGTCCTGGAAAGCGTTTTGTCCTGAAGAACTGCATTAGCTGCAGCTTTCAGTTTTAGGATAGCAGAGTCAGGTGACAGACTACAGGATGTTGAATTCTGCAACCATTTATCATGGCTCCACATTAAGCTGTTGCTCACTAAGGATTGGTCATTATGTTCCTGCTTGGCTGCCAGCTTTCTGGCAAGGGCACTTAACTGCTGTGCATGGTGGGCAGATGGTGAGAGGGAGAGGCTTGTTGCCTGGTTTACTGGGGACTCCCCCCTACTTGTAGCAGCAACATCTGTGTCCAGCTTGAGAGATCCAGCCTCCAGTAAGCGCCTAAGGTTGCTGCTGCTCAGTGGCTTGTTCAGACCCTGTGTGCCTTCCCCATACAAAGATGCCAAATGGTCCTTTGTTTCATTCAGTCCCTCACTCTCAATACACAGCAGATCCAAGGAGCTTCCAGCAGGTGTAGTGCTTCCCAGGGAGGTGTCCGGCGAGGTTGCTTGCTCCAGAAGGCTGTCTTCACCAGCTGTCTTAAAGGTCTCCTGCAGTTCCCCATAAGAGGCTTCAGACAGCGACTCAGAGGTGTTCCCAAACCAGTCTTCCTCTGCACTAAGTTCCCCTTCCACTTCTTCTTCTCTGTTAGCATCTATAAAGCAACAAAGTAATTATGAGAAATAAAGTATCGGAGAGGGCATTTCTATAGTACTCAATTACATACCCCTTATCTGTTTTTCTCCACCTTCCTGAACATATCTGACACCTCCTTCATGGGACCCATTCCTTTTTATTATTGGAGTCACCCATCTTCCACACCACAACCTGGCTACTCCCATGTCCCGTCCCCCCACCCCACCCTGGAGTCCCAACCACTGGATATATCATTGTGAATGGGAAGAGGGGGCTAGACAAGTCGCTGTCAAAGTCTATGTTTCTATGTGAAGCTTAAGTAAGGTGCTCAGTCTTCCTCTCCTCCGGCCAGCCCGCCAGCACAGCGGTAGCACTACCACTTGCAATGCCGGTGATCTGTGTTCAGGAATGAGTGCAGGCTATCAAGAGTCAGCCAGGGGAGGAAGGATTGAGGAGCCCAAGGACTGCTCTCCTCCTCTGGGGGGACACTGTTCCCACTGCGTGCCTGCCAACTGGTGGAGACCAGATGGGAACACAGCAGGGAGCACTGAGTGGGGAGGGGTAGCCACTGGACACATGGTATGCATGTGTATGCGTGCATGCTTGCATCATTGCATGCCAACACTACTGGGGAGTAAACCAGGAGGATGGTAAAAAAAAAAAAAAAAGGCTAGGTCTGGCTCATGCCGGCACCCCCTGCAGGCTCTTGCACAACTGACACAGCAGTCCACCCATCACAATGTGGTCCTGCGTAAGTGGTGAATAACTTTTTATTTTATTATTTATTATACTTTTTGAGTCCAGCCCCATAATGCTCCTAGTGGAGCTCAGCCCCTGTCTCCCACGCACCGACTCACCATGCCCAGGCTTGCTCCCTGGGTGGGGCCATCGGGTGGGCGCCCCCCCAACGGTCAATGAAATCGAGCCCTGGCTTGCGCCCCAGGCGGGGCCATAGGAGCAGGGCGCCCCCAGCAGACACTGGTGGCAGCAGGAGCAGCTGCGGAGTGGGGCGTCATGGCCAGGGAACTGGAATTTTTTGGTGGTGATACCCTGGGAGGCAGGGTGTGCATTGATGCCAGCGTCTGTCCCACCTCCCACGCAAGCAGGCAACATTGTTTCCCAGTGATTCCCCCAGCCTCTGCCAGAGGTCGCCAAACAGGCCAGACACTCACCCTCTCTACCCCCACCCCCCCGGAGAGGGAGAGCCGCCCCATGGATGCTCTATCTTTCTCAGCCCAACCGGCCCTCTGACTCCTGGGTCCATTCCCAAACCTGAGACATCGGTGTCACAAGCAGTTGCCTTGCCGCTGTGCCAGCGAGCCAGTGTTGAATAATCTGTAAGTCTGTAAGATGGCTGGTGATGGGGGGGAGGGTAAAGCTAGGAAAGAGAAAAAGCTTAGTTAACAAAAAAAAAATTCCTCCTTCCTCTGGCCAGTCCATAATGCCTCAGGCTCATTACCAAACCCATGTTGCAAGCGGCATTGCTGCCAACGAGCCAATGGCCAATTCTTGCAAGTAAAAAATACCCCAGCTGCTGCTTCTATGGCATGTTGGTTCAGTGGCACTCCCAACCCTCACTCCCTTGAGCTCATGTGCATTATCTTTACAATACCCAGCAGTTCCTCATTAGCCCCCAAATGGGTCAGGAAAGTACAGTTACGTAAGAACTTACCGTAACAGTAGATCTTCGAGAGGAGATCTTGCAACAGGCTACAACAGTTAGGACTATGTCGCAGGCACTAAGACCATCCAGAAAACTTCTCAGCCAGCAGTACTAAGCAGGGACCACCCTCGACGTCGGCCCCGCCCTGATGTCAGCCCTGGTACAAAAGGCGGCAGACCCAGCTCCACCTCAGTTCCCCCGCCAAGGCCCGTGAACAAGCCCTGACAAGAGAAGGAGACGAAGCACTAGATGTAAATGTAGATGAAGATCTGCACACCTCGAGGGGGAAGGCGGGTGGGAAAGTAATGCCTGCTGTAAGAGCTCCTCTCAGAGATCTACTGTTAGGGTAAATTCTTACTTAACTGTACTATCTTACTTCAAGTGGGAGCTCTTGCAGCAGGCTATAACAGTTAGGACTGAATACCAAGCAGTCCCACGCCAAAGAGGTAGTCGACCCCGGGAAGTGGAAAATACTGACTCCAGAGGCCTAGGACAAAAGTCCCTGCAAAACAGCCAGACCAAAACCGGCACGGCTTCTGGAGACGATATCCAAGCTGTAATACTTGACAAAGGTATGCACCGAGTTCCAAGTAGTGGCCGCACATATGTCCTTTATGGAGACATTTCTCAGGGCGGCAAAAGATGCAGACACCCCCCTAGTGGAGTGACCCCTGACCGAACCCAGTAGGTGTTTACTGTGCTTTTCGTAGCAGAAGGATACGCAGTGGATGATCCACTTCGAAATTGTCTGCTTGGTCACTGGTTTGCCCAAGCATTGTGGTGCAAAGGCCACAAAGAGTTGCTCTGACTGACAGTGTGCAGCCGTCCTTTTGAGGTAATACCTCAAAGTCCTGTGGACGTCCAGTGTGTGAAGGAGAGCATCCCCTCTATTAGATGGGGAAGGGAAATAGACTGGAAGGTCAACCAACTGGTTGAGGGTCCACTCCGAGACCACTTTTGGAAGAAACTTAGGATTTGTTCTAAGCAAACCCTTTCCTGTGGAAAACCAAATACGTCTCTTTACACATCAGAGCCTGAAGCTTGGAAACTCTTCAAGCCGAGGTAATAGCAACCAAAAAACACACCTTCCAGGAAAGGAAACGCAGCTCACAATCCGCTGCCGGCTCAAAAGGAGGGAGGGTAAGTTTCTCCAACACAGAAAGGAGGTCCCAGGGTGGGATAGGATCCCTAATGGGAGGTCTCATATGCAAAATTCCCCTCAAAAAGGTGCGGGCTACTTTTAACTGTGCTAACGCCTTGTCTCCAATCACAGCATGATAGGCGGAGACAGCCCACATGTGCACCTCAATAGAGGAGTAACTCAGGCCATGTTGGTACAAGGAGAGGAGGTACTGTAATGCCGAGTTCACTGGACAGATGACGGGGTCCAAATGCTGCGAGGAGGCCCATAAACAAAACCGCTTCCATTTCACAGCATAGGCGGAGCGGATGGAGGGCTTTCTCGCCAACACTAGGACTGCCGCTACCTCCAGGGAGACCCCGTATCTCTGTTGGGCTACGTCTGAAGGAACCAAGCATGTAGATGTAAGGAACGGAGATCAGGATGGACCAGCGATCCCTGTTCCTGGGATAGCAACTGCGAGCATATGGGCAGCGGAGTTGGAGGTTCCGTGGATAGCTGCTGCAGGAGCGGGAACCAAATCTGTCAAGGCCATCGAGGGGCTACTAGAATCATTCGAGCCCCTCCTGCCTGCAACTTCAGCAGAACTCTCTGAATGAGAGGGAAGAGCGGGAAGGCATAGAGAAACCTCCCTGCCCAGTAAAGGGATAACGCGTTTGGCCAGAAAACTCCAGGCACGTGCTCTCGCGAGCAAAAAATTGGCCGTTTGGAGTTGCGTGGTGATGCAAAGAGGTCCAGCTCTGGATGACCCCACTTGTCGAAGAGCTGATCTGCTACGGACTGTAACAGCTCCCAGTTGTGAGCTCTGGATCGAGACCTGCTTAAGCTGTCGGCCAGATTGTTCAGGATGATTGGAACGTTCACCGCTGACAGCAGAATGTGCCGTTCCAGTGCTCAGTACCAGACTCTCATCACCTCCCTGCAAAGGAGATACGAATAAGTGTCCCCTTGCTTGTTGATGTAAAAGACGACTGCCATATTGTCTGTTTGAATTAGAAGAGAGCCTGGCACCAGGTCCTCTTGAAATGCCTGTAGGGCATAGAGAACCATTCGCATCTCCAATACATTGATATGGAGAGGTCGCTCCTCGGGTGTCCAAACCCCTTGCGTTTGATGAGTACCCAGGTGCGCTCCCCATCCCAGATCTGATGCATCTGTCGTAAGGGTCTGACCTGGTGGCTCCGGACGAAACCTGACCCCTTTCTCCAAATTCCAGGGGTCCATCCACCAAAGCAAAATTCTCCTGACTGGCTCGGTGATCCTGACTAGAAAGTCTAGATCGTCGGAGTCCTGGTCCCACTGCACCCTGAGCATCCACTGTGGGACCCGCATGTGGAGGCGGGCCAGAGGAGTGACTGGAATGGCCACCACCATGTGACCCAGTAGCCTGAGGAAGTTCCTCGCTGGAACCTGAAGAGTTACTGAGATCCATTCGGTAATCTCCCGCAAGTGATCACCCCTGTCCAGGGGTAGAAAAGCCATGCCCTGGACAGAATCCAGGACCGCTCCAATGAAGACGAGTCTTTGACTGGTCTTGGGGGATGATTTCTGAAGGTTCAGGGTGATCCCCAGCTCTCGGAACAGAGTATAGGTGTCTCCGAGGGCGTGAAGCAGGCTTGACCTGAACAGGGCCGTAAGCAGCCAATCGTCAAGGTAAGGGAAGACGTAATGCCCCTGACGCCTTACAGCCGCAGCCACCACTGCCAAGCATTTTGTGAAGACTCGAGGAACAGAGGAGAGGCCGAATGGAGGAATTCGCAATTGGTAGAGCTCCCCTTGGAACTAGAACCTCAGAAACTTCCGGTGGGGAGGGAAGACCCCAATATGCATATATGCATCTTGCATGTCTAGGGAGCAGAGCCAGTCTCCTTGGTGCAGCAGGGGAAGTAGACCTGGAAGGGTCACCATCCTGAACCTTTTGTACTCTATAAAGAGATTGAGAGAGCTGAGGTCCAGAATGGGTCAAGATCCTGCGTCTTTTTTTTGGGACCAGAAAAAAGTGGGAATAAAACCCCTTTCCCCGCTGATGCAAGGGGACTACCTCTATTGCCTTTTTTTGCAAGAGGATCTGAATCTCTCCTTCTATTAATGGGATGTGAGGAGGATATCGGGAGTACTTTGGTGGAGTATTTGGAGGGAACTCGGTGAACTCTACCGTGTGTCCTCTCCTGATTATGTCCAGGACCCATTGGTCTGCAGTTATCGATCTCCACTTCAGATGAAGGGAGAAGCGGCCCCCGACCATCTCCCCGGAGTCTTCCTTTGGAAGGGGGGAGCGGAAGGGAGTCACTGGGCTGAGCCAGGCGTAGGCAGAGAGAGGCCTGGGAGGATTTGGGCCCACGGTTAGGAGTGCCTCCAGATTGCTGGTTACTGGCCCTCCTACGAAAGCCGCCTCTCTGACCCTGCTGATTACCACAGGCTTGTCCACCGTGACCACCTGAGGCTTGAGAAATGGCCATTTCCATTGCCGCCGCTGGTCACCGTGGTACATTTGGCGGATCGACCAGATGGGTCTTGCCCGATTCCTGAAGACATGAAATCAAAGCTTCCATCTCCTGCCCAAATAACACGGTACCCTGGAATGGCAGATCCTTGATACCGGACTGCAGATCCTAGTGAAAGCCCAAAACTCTTAGCCAGGCATAGCGCCGAAGGCACACCCCGGAAGCGGCTGCCCTGGCTGCCGTATCTGCAGTGTCGTACGAGGCTCTCAGGACATGAGAACCCACGTCGGAGTCCAATTTAAGTATGTCCAGAGGTTCTGTCTTCTTTCAGAATCTGGCATGGCTCTCAGTAGCTCTTGTCCCCTCTCCCACAGAGCATTCTGGTACTGGGCCATATGCGTCAGGAAGTTAAGGGACCAGATGGAGCAGGTGGAGGCAGAGTAAACCTTCTTGCCCACTTGGTCCAAATACCGAGACTCCGGATCGGGAGGCTGCGAGCTAAGGTGCTTCAGCTGCCTGGACTTGTCATGGGCAGCCATGATGACCGAAGAGTCCGTCTGAGGGTTCTCTGCTAAAAAGGCTTCTGTCCTCGGGGCCTTATACAGCCTGTCCGATTTTTTGGGAACAGCCGGGATGGAAGCAGGATACTTCCAGGTAGTCCTGGTCAGGTCCTGGAAAGTGTCCACCAAAGGAGGGACCACCAATGGTTTCGGCTCCTTTTGCCTCAGACATTTGGCCAACCTTCGGCGTTCCGGGTCCAGGTCCTCCATTTCCCACTCATTGGAGGCCTGGATATGCTTCATGATGTCCATAAAGGTTGGATCGTCCGGAGGTGAGCGAGGCTGGTTCTTCTCTCCCGGGGACCGCCCGATGTCAAGAGAGGAAGAGGATGCCGATGAAGAAGAGGAAGATCAACTACTAGGTCTAGAATAGTCAGATCTCTCCTTGTGACCAGACTCCCTCTGTCGTCGGTGGCTGGGGGACCGACGTCGGTCCGAAGACCGGCTCCAGTCCCGAGACCGGTGACGGAGCATAGACTGACGTCCGTCAGAGGACCGATGTCGGGAGCGCTCTTGTCCAGAGGAATGAGAAGGGCTGCGAGTGCAAGACCTGGACCAGCGACGGTCTCCAGAGTCCTTGGAGCGTCGGTGGTGGTCTTTGGACTGGGAGCGGGAACGAGCCCTGGGTGGCGGTTTAGACGCCCGCTCGGGCGACTTCCTTGGAGAAGGCTCACCTCCAGACTGTGGTTTGCCCACCGGATCCGGTACCGGTGTCTGGGCCGGCAACTGTGGGACCCGCTTCTGGACCTGCCCCCACCAAAAGGAGAACAGCTCCTGCAGCTTGTCCTTCGAGAAAACTTTGGCAGCTCGGCCCAGAAAGGAAGTATCCGGGACGTCAGCCCTCGAAGGGGAGCCCACTTGGGAGCCCAGGGGGGAGGAAGACTTGGGGGACGGGGACATCGGCTGATCCAAGAGCCTCGCCTGAACCATTCGTCCCTACAACCAGCGTGGAGGAGGACCGACGACGGGTGTCTCGGGGGCGCCGGAGAGTCCTCTGGTTCGAGGCGCACTTTAGCAGGCGTGGCGATGGGGTCTTGAGAGGTAGGGCTGAAGTTTTCACCTCCAAGGTCTTGGTGGTAACCCTTAGTGGGGTTACCTTTAGGCTTGGCCAGCTTTTCCCCGGCGTGCGGGCCTTGGCCTGGGACTCACTGGATGCTCACCAGGGCCCAGGTAAACACAGGCCTTTTGGGAGAGGGCCACAGAGAACGGGACCGCGACAGGGACCAGTGTCGGACCTACTGCGTCTTTCCGTGGCGCTGGTCTTCCTCATGCGCTCCTCGGGTGCAGATCCATCTTTTTTCCTAGCCAAAATGCCTTCAGGGCCTTGAGACGTCAGATCTGGGTCCAGCTGGTGAATGCCTGGCAGGCTGAGCAGGCCGCGGTATCGTGGTCCGGCCCGAGGCAGAAGACGCAGCGCTTCTGCCCATCTTTGGCGGAGATCTGCCATCTGCAGTCGCACTTGTTTTGGTGAATCTCCAGAGAGACCGACAACGGTGAAGACATCCGTCAAAACACTCGAAAAAAATGTCGAAAAAAACTGTACAAAACGGTTGGAAAAAGGAATTTCGCTGTTCCTGGCAAGCTGAGGAAAGAAGGTTTCTTCTCATGTGCACGGGACGTGGCGAGAAAAGAACTGAGGTGGAGCTGGGTCCGCCTTTTGTACCAGGGCTGACGTTGGGGCCGGGCCGATGTCAGGGGCGGTCCCTGCTTAGTACTTCTGGCTGAGAAGTTTTCCAGAGGGTCCTAGTGCCTGCAGCATAGTCCTAACTGTTATAGCCTGCTGCAAGAGCTCCCACTCGAAGTAAGATCCGCAGGTTCATCCTGGGTCTCCTGCATGTAGTGCTCCAGATAAGGCAAAGTACCAGCTTATTTTACTCACCATTTTTTTAAGAAATACTTTTCAAAGATGTTTTAATGAGTACCAGTACTCAGCCCTACACCTGTAAATGCTCCATAACCAGCAAACAAATGCTTCATGACACTACTGGCGCTTGAAAAGGAGCTTCTTCCCTTGTTTAAAAGCACTTTTTATCACCAAAATTGCATTATACTCACCTCATTTAAAAATGGATAGCAAATTACTCTTGCTTGTCAAAATTATCTGGAGCACTGCTTGCATGGTAACCTAAAGCACTGTCAATCACTTCACCAGGCTGGCACATTACATACTCTATTTAACTATTGCTATAAAGTCCACGGGTGAAACACCCAGTTTGTAGTTAGCCCAAATAAAACCAATGAAACCTCTATACTAATAGGAGTGAAAAAGAAAGTCAGTACACAAGCACGGTTAGGTGGCACAAAGGGGAAAAGGCAGGTTCTACAGTGCCGAGAGGCTCAGTTCTTCAGGTTTCTATACTTATGTGTAATTTCAGGCTTTCTGTTCTAAATATGTTACCGCCTGAGACAGGGGTTAGTAGGCAGTCTGGGAGTAGTTCTTGACAATAGGCTGACATTTGAGTTTCAGGTGTCTGCTGTAGTTTAGGACCGCATTTATCACCTCAAGAACAACAGCAGCCTCCACCCTTTCCTTTAACCCTCTGATCTGAAGAGCCCAGTGTAGGTCTCTCAGTTGGACTACAGTAATGTACTCAATAAGGTCTTGCCTTGTGGGCAGATCACCCGTCTGCAGGTAGTGTAGAACATGGCCTCAAGGTTCTTGATTTGTACTGTCAGCAGTGGACTGACTACAAGGTGCTTTTACTGACTTTGAGAGCCTTGAATGGACTAGGCCCCCTCTACCTCTTCAAATTCCTGACCCCCACATACTGCGGAGAACGACTGGTTTCCCTGGCCAGGGGCTGTTTGTTGACACACTTTCTTAACTTAATTACACTGGCAACCAGGGTTTCTGAGTTTCCGCTCCCAACATTTGGAATGCTCTTCTGAGACAGATAAATCTTTACTACCACCTTGTTGAGCTGTAAAGGACTGCTTTAGAACTCCTTTTTCTTTTTCAAATGTTGTGATCTTTATTGAGTTTCAAACAAGAAACATAGTAAACATCCAAAAGTACAAAACCAGACTAAATATAATAATATAACCATCAGAATATCGAAAAACCAAACAACCCATTATCCACCCACCCAACCATCAAAGGGGTCCAGCTAAAAAGAATGTATTAAAGAGTTAGGAAGGACCATTAAGCATAAAAGATGAATTGACTAACCTCTTACTTTACCTACACAAAATAGGAAAAGGAGTACATTGCGAATATGTTAATAAACAGCACAGATAATAAATTAGAGGTGTACACATAATAATTACAGGAGGAGTTACGGTGCTAGATCCGTTTAAGATTGTAAATAACATCACTCAGCCGCATGAGGATTGTTCTTAATCTCTTTCACTGTTTTTTGCTATTTTGCTGTACCCAATTCTCTGCCAGTTTATCCCTTGCCTCTGTGCTGTGTTTTCTTGGCTCTCTGTGCACTGGAAGGGCACCATATACAATTAACTTACTACTACTAAGAGATCACTTGGCATGCTACAACAGGATTTGTGACCAGTGCCAGTGATGTCAGAAGCAAAGCCCGCAGCAGAGGATAGGTATTCCCACCTCGGGGCATTATTCATCCTATTATATAGCTACCTCCAGCACTAGGCAAGGAGGGAGGACTGATGATCCGAGGAGTGTGCTGACATCATTCCTCCACATCACAGGGAAGGATGGGCTGCAAAGAGAAATACGACCAGCCCTCTCGTTGTATGATGGCTGCATTGCCCTGTTCATGCTACAGGGTCCGACTAACAGAAGTGGAGCTAGGGGTGGGACAGATCACTTGAGGAAATAGTGAGGAAGTTACTGTGGATGCAGTACATTCAGTGGACACCAGAAAATGACAGTGCCCAAGGAAGTGATGAGGGAAGTCAGGTGAGGACCATGGATTACAAACACAATGAGCCAACTGTATGATAGCAGTTCCACTGGGATTGTGGATCAAGAATGTGAATCTGCAATCCATGAATGAAAAGTGGGCGCCTAAACCGCCAGGCTGCTAGAGTAGGTCAAGATTTCATATAATTGAAACGCATTTTATTTTCTATGGTTCAATAAGAAATAATGCTACCTTCATCTTCGTCTTTCATACCTTCTAAAAAAACTAACTTTACATAGGTTTTAAAGCTCTAATGTGACCCTTAGTTAATGTTTACAGTTTATTTCAGGATTTTTTTGTTTGTGGGTAACAAAGTTCTTCTATCGGACAAAGTTTGAAAACTCACATGGCAGTAGCTCAGTACAGACAACCTTGTGTCCTGGCTTAACTACTGCTAGGGACATGCCAGTCATAGGTTGAGTTCCACACCTAGTGAATTGTAAAATTTTTATTTATTTATTTTTTTACTTTCTCTTTATGCCTCCTTTCCTCACTGTGCTGGATTCCTTTCTTTGGGGAACCCCTAGGCTGTAAGTTCCCGTAGTCTTGCCCTAGGTACCTCCCTCCGGGTGCTTGGCTGGTCTTCCCCATCCTGCCGTGGTTTACCCCCTGTGCGGGTAGAAGGGGGACCCTCCCCTTAGTCCCCCTCTCACACCTAGAGACTGTGTCAGAAGGCCTTGTGAGCCCCATCTATGGAGCTTGGTTAAGGATTTTCTCGGGACAGCCAGGTCCCATCTACAAGAGCCCAGCACAGAGTTTTTTCGCTTTTTTCTCTGGTCCCAACCCACAGGATGTCTGTACGCCAGGGGGACCAAGGAGTGACGCATGTTACGACGTGCTAACACTCCGGCTCCTGGCAGACGTCCTCCCTCCCTTATATGCTGTCTCACTGCACCTCCACCCATGGTCACCCAGTTGGCGGTATTGCAGTGGGACTTGCATCCCACCCTACCCTGGTGGAGGAGAGCAGCCCCTGGGTGCTCGATCCTCCTCCCCTGCAGCCCTCCAGCCGCCCGAGTCCGTCCCCGAACCTGTGTCGCTGGCGCATGGTAACTTACGCTGCGCTATGGCCGGCTGTGAATTGTAAAATTTTAACCTCACAGAAAGGATAATGAATCCCTCATTGTTCTTCTACAGCAAGTAAAACAAGACAGTGCAGAGGTCAAGGATCACATATGAAATAGGAACTACACAAATTACACTTTTTTGAGATTTTACCCACTTTGTTTTTAGTTTTGTTTTTTGAACTATCGGTACAATATTTGGTTCCTGTTTTTCTCTATCCTACTGTATATCGCCAGTAGCATTGTGCATTCTGTGTTAACACGAAACAATCTCTCAACTGATCTGTGTGAACCGTATTTAACTTCTTCTTGCCTTAATCCTATAAACTCTGACTGCATTGCTTTCTAATCCCAGGAACATTCTTTTTTAATAATGCAGTGTAGGCCTGATGGTAGTCGGGATTGCTTTCTGAAGCCATCTCCAGCAGCAGGTCCTGATGGAGCATCTGCAGTTCCGCTGTGTGACTCTGCAGTGCCTGTATCATCTCCCCATTCTCAGCCCACCCAGGTACAGATTTACCAGCAATCACGAACCTTTTCTCAGTCCCAAATGGTGGACGTGCAAAATGGGGCAAACAGTCATACTGTTGCTCAACCATTCTTTGGGGCTCTACACCAACAGAATGCTTAGCCACAGGGGGAAGACGTCCTCCCACAACTGAGTCTAAATGAATATGTTCTAGCCAGATGTCACTGGACACAACGGGAGTTTGCATCAGCTAACACAAAGGTGTGTGCAATTCCCATGGAAATGCGGCACTTCACTGTGGCACTATGACATTCCATTCAGCGGTTCCATGGAGATCAGTGTTGCTGCCAGGAGTTACCACCACCCATTCCTCCAGGCCAGCTTCTCTCTTTGTGGTCCTCAATAATTGGCTTTTATCCAGTACCCCACACCCCAATAACCTAATCTTTGGCATCTAGTGGAACACCCCTCTCAAGCCCTGTTCCCCGGTGAATGATGCCCAATGTCTATGCCTCATGGTGACCTCATAACCTGTCTTCCCTGGTGGAGGAGTGAGGATGCCTGTTGGGCTCCACTGTGGGGGAAGGAGGAGCCAAACGGACATATTATCCTGTTTCCCTGGTGCAAGAATACATGACACTGACAAATGACTGGATAAACTCTTAACATCAGTGGGGAACATTTCATCTGTAGTACTTCACGTGGGCATCAGTGAGGTCGGAAAACTACATGAAAAGGATATATGCCATGATCTGGTGGAACGTGGTAAAAAAAATAAAAAACGAGGGCTACAAGGTTATGATTTCAGAAATCCTTCCAGTACCAAAGGCACACAGGGTGAAAAACTACACAATCACTAGAATCAATATCAGACTATCAAAATGGTGCAAATGCCAGCCTAGTGGTACTGAGGGTTGAGGTGCTGGATGCCACGCCGGCGAACTGGGTTCAGGAATGGATTCAGGCCGCCAGGGGTCGGCTGGTGGGAGAAGGACTGAGCACCCGATAGCTTGTTCTACATCTCCGTGGTGGGGTGGGTAGCTTGCCCCGCCACTACACCGCCACCGCCTGCGTGACCTCGGGTGGTGCTGGTGCGGACAGGGAAGCAGGCAAGCAGGGAGGGGCCAACATCGGCTGAGAACTGGAGCGGATGCATATCTCAGCACACATCTGCCTCATTGGTCCTCCTTGCATGCTGACATTGGAGGGGCAGACCACAGAACAAGGGAAAAATCCTCTGCGCCTGCTTCAGGCAACGAACCCATGGCACCAAGACCACAAGAGGAACTGGGGGCAGATTCCACAGTGTGCGCTCCAGGATCATGATTCGGGGGAGATTGGGGTCCTCTGTCGCCCTTCCCCGGGGGGTTATCTGGGGGCTCTAGAGGCAAGAATGGAACAACACACCTTAGGAACAGACCACCTGGTCCTTGAGTGGCATGTAGTGCTTGGGGGTTCCGAGAGAGGGATCAGGTGCACAACAGAGCAGAGAGAAGTGGATAAAAAGAAATAAAAAAATATATATATAATATTTACCAGCCACGGGGAGATTTTCCACAACAAAATTTCACTATACTTGAAGGATGGTCTACACCTCAATAAATGGAGGGCAAAGACACTTATAACTAAAATTATGAAGACACTAAACAATGTGGAGTTAAACTAGATCCGGGGGGGGGACACAGTAAACAGGATCAACTAGTACACAACTACAGGAAAAAAATCAAGTGTGACAAGACATATGTAAAAACAGCATAGCAGTATAAAGTGCATACTCCTAAATGTACATAGCCTCATGAACAAAATAGAGGAACTTCAGGTACTTATTACAGAAAAGGTATCTGACTTAATAGCTAGCAATGAAACATGATGGAACAACACAATTACTTGGCGTGAAAATATGCAGGGCTAAAACATACCACAAGAACAAGTTACAGGAAAAAAGGGGGAGGCACAGCACTATATATAAAGGAGGGGCTATAATCTTTTGATAAATCAAACAAAATTTCAAGTACTTCCCAATTAAAAGAAACAGTATGGATTAAAGTTACAAATAATAATACTAAATCAATTATTATAGGGCTCTGCTATAGACCTCCGGATTCTACCACGGAATCAACATTACAAATATTAACAGAAACTGAGAAGGCTTGTGACATGGCTGATATCATTTTTACAGGGGACTTGAATCTTGAAGACATCAACTGGACCACAAATCAGTATACTCAATAGCAAGGAAAATCCTAATTAATCTGATCAGTTACAATTAATACAACATGTAATGGACGTCATCAGAGGAAACGGCTTACTAGATATTGCTCTTATTTTGGATATTGTCAATATAAACAATAGTACAATAAGTACTACACCGGAATATTGATCATAACTCAGTGTATGTCAATACAACCAACAGTTTAACGGCATCACTGATTTATTCCTATATAGTAAAATGACATGAACATGTATGGGGGATATAGACTGGAGTGAGATATTAGTAGATAAAACTGTAGAGGAAATGTGACAAACTGTAAGGGATATAATATTAAACATAAGTACAACGTTCATCCCAAAAATAAATATAGAAATATAGGTATTAAACCAAAATGCTTGACAAAGAAAGTAAAACAACTAATAAACAAAAAAAAAAACTCCTGGAAACAATATCAGACTAGAAAGTGTAATCACACATGGTAAATATACAAAAATTATTTTAACAAAACTTTAAAATGCCATTAAAAATGGCCGAACAAGTGACAGGAGTGGCCTTAGACCACTGTTTTAGCAGGAGTTGAGTTGCTAGCAGTCACAGTGGATGTGCAGTGGATCACAGCAGTGGTGGTTAACTCATTTGCCCCCGGTAGCCATTTTAGGTCAGTTCTAACAATGGGTGGTTCTGACGCATCTATGGCAACACATGAGTTTTAAGGAGGATGTTCTTGTCTTGGTGGTACTGGTGGCAGTGGCGAGGGATGAAGAGAACACATTCACATTGCTAGTATCAGTGGCAGTAACTGACACTCCTCCTAGTAGCACTACTAGTACTTTGAATGGTAGTTTTACATTTTTCCCTGGTGCCAGCTGACGCCATACTGGAGTTGGTGGTGGAGACTGCAGGCTTTGATGTGGTAAAGCATAATTCTGCATAGTGAATGCACCTTGAACATCGCTCTGCAGTACGCTCATCCTCTCCTGCTGTTTGCTGCCCTACACCTGCTACAGTTTTGCTGGGGCTTCTGGATCAACTATGTTTTCTGGTACTGTGTCCTCTGTCTGCTACCGTTGTATTCCTCACTGGAAGATGTATGAAATTTAAAATATAGGGTTATGGAATATAGTCACCCTAGCCACTACAGCAACGCTGAGCTGACGAGTCTCACTCACTTACAGTCAAGCCTGACTAGTAAATTCCCAGAATTTATTTTTAATTTTATTTTGTCTTGAACAGAAAGCCACAAACTTTCTAAGAATTAAAAAAAAATATATATTATTTTTTAATTTCTTCTTAGGAAGAAAGCCACAAACTTTCTCAGAAAAAAAAAATTACTTTCAAATTTCTTCTTGAGCTGAAAAGCTATAAACCTAGAAAACTGTCTTGAATGCACAGCCATGTGCACACACAGAACAAAAAAGCAGCTAACTGAAGTAGTAGGAGTCAGCTGACTAGTCCCACCTACCAGCTATGGTGCAGTCACACTTGCTTAAGTGGCTGTGGAGGGACCACAACCTGGGATTCTCACAGGAGATGCGTGATACTATATTTATTATGAAATCAAGTCACTCAAGGCACCGAAGTAATGCTGAGATGACAAGTCTCACTCACTACTGTCAATTCTGACTAAATTTAGATTCTCAGAAAAAAAATACATTTAAATTTCTTCTTGGGCACACAGCCACAACCTTAGAAAAATGTCTATGAGTGCACAGCCATGCACACACACAGAATAGAAAAGCAGCTAACTGAAGCAGTGGGGAGTCAGCTGACTAGTCCCATCCTACTAGCTACGATGCACTCACACTTGCTTAAGTGGCCATGGAGGGACTCAAGCCTTGGTTCCTCCAAAGAAGATTTCTGATATTGCATTTAAATTATAGCTATTATAAAATCAAGTCACTCAAGTCACTGCAGCAATGGTGAGCTGAAAAGTCTCACTCTCTAACAGCCAAGCCTGACAAAATTCTCTGTAAAAAAAAAAAAAAAAAAAAAAATACACATTTTTTTATTTTTTTCTTAGGCATGAAACTAACCTACGAACAACAATAGAAAAAAATGTCCCTAACAGCTAAATGTACTTCAGTTAGACTACTTGCCTTGATCTTTGTTTCAGGTAACAACTAAGTTACAAAAAACTTAAATTTCTGATCATAACAAATCCCCTACAGGACACCCCTTATTCACTTAAGCTGTTAGTCTTTAAAACACACTACAGTGCAGCTTTAAATGTCGTTTGGTTTTACTAAAGTACACACACAGACACACACGGCCAGTGTGTGCGAGTGCTGTTGGAGCCTTGCCTGCCTAACAGCCCTTCTAGTTTCCCTTTCTTAAAAGCCTAATTTTCCCCCTACAGTATAAAAAAATGAGTTAGAGAGGGAACAAAAACCGTCAAGACTTCTGACGTTTGTCTAGTATTAACAACGGGATGGAAGTAGGTTCTCCTTCTGCAGCAGTTTCACTTGTCTGTCTCTCCTCCCTGACATTTCTGAGAGTGCTGGGTCTAATGACCTGCCTACAGTGAGTTTTCAAAGTGGCCTCTGATTGGACAGGAAGTCTCAGGAGATCTTGAAATCCCACGGAACAAAATCCCGAATAGTGCCGATTACTTATTTTCCTTCCCTAGTAACAAACAGCCTATGAAGGGTGCCTGCCCAGAAACTCCTCCACCCCCCACACAGCTGCCTCCTCATGCCTTATCCTTCCTCTCACTCTTCTACTGCCCACTCCTTGCATAATATTGAGAGTAGTACGTACAGAATCTCTGATCCTAGCCATTCCCATGTTATATTGCTGCTGTTTAATATGAAGTTTGTACTATAACTGCACTGTATATAACCTCCTCTCATTAGGCTTGCATTGTTCGCCAAAAGAAAGTCTGAAATTGATTGTGTAATTGCAATATCTTGTCTCGACATGAATCCTACCCAATGCCAACATTGTAACACGAAAACTGCAATGCTGATTTCACTTGTAACTTCATGGTTGTTCCTCAACCCCGGGTCAGCCCTGAAAAAGGGACTGTAATTGTCTCAGTGGACTTACCCGGTTACCAAAACTCAAATAAATAAAATACATAAATTATTCGTGGTACGGTATTCAGGAAATACTTTTTGTTACTTACGCACCCCTACAAATAGTTACACATGGAAAACTGATCACAGTAACAGAGCAATTGACTGACGACTTGCTGAACACACTTCACTTCTGAGGCTACCAGTCTGTCTCAAACTCATCACTGGCCTGTTCCCCTTGCACTACCTCACATTGTAAAAGGCCTGGACATGGGAAGCCCTGTTCCATTTAGACACTCCTGCTCATGTACTAGAAGTAGTCACACTTTGGTCCAGTAATGTGCTCTCTGTCACAGAACACAGACTGCCAGTGAAATGGATTAAATATAAAACATTTAATTATATCCACAAAATACGCATGCAACAAATGGAGACATACACACTAGAGAAAGTTGAAATGAAATGTTTTAAAAGAAAGAAATGCAAACAACAGAAAAGGATTAAACAAGCAGAAGTAGTAGTTTATTTGTACAATGTTCTTTCCCAGGGACTCAGGACGCCTTACACAGAATAAAACTATTACAGAAACAAAACAACATACAGTAAATACTTAAAGGAGAACTACTGGCAGCGGAGAAGCCCTGACCACTGCACAGATCAGGACTTAACCGCTCCATTCCCCCCTGAAGTCACCATAATAAATCACTGGTTTATTTACCTTATCACTCATAAAATCCTGACAGTTCCCTGGTGGCCCCAACTTTTTTAAATATGGCACCCTGGAACCACTGCGCTCTTGCTGGAAATGTCGCAAGAGCGTGACATATCATTACCCCAGCCTTAATACACTCCCTATGTACGGAAAAATAACCGGGTCTGTATCTTCAATACCTGGTGCTATTTTCACAGAATTTTACTAAATCCCATGGGTATGCCTGCCATACTCATGGGATTTAGTCAAATACAAATGTGGCTGGCAGTATAGCCTAGAGGTTAGAGTAACGAGCTGCAAATGAGCTTGGTTTAGCAGACCTGGGCTTGATTCCCACAATCTCCACTTGCATACTGTATGACTCTGAGCAAGTCACTTAACCAGTCTAAAGCTCCCTGGTCGCCCCTCAAAACAGGCAATTGTGCCTAGTGGGCCTTACCTGGTTAACAAAGAATAACGAACCAGGAAT
Source organism: Neoceratodus forsteri (assembly GCA_016271365.2). NCBI lineage: Eukaryota > Metazoa > Chordata > Ceratodontiformes > Ceratodontidae > Neoceratodus > Neoceratodus forsteri. The sequence goes on along the minus strand of CM057453.1, from coordinate 147,339,104 downwards.
TTATTATGGTGACTGCAGGGGGGACCGGAGCAGTGAAGCCCCGATCTGTGCAGCAGTCGGGGCTTCTCCGTTGCTGGTAGAACTCCTTTAATCACATCCATCAAACATCAATAAATATAAATTAAAATTAAAATCAGAAAGGTACACAGCCTCCACAGATATATACAGAGGACCCTAAGAATATTGACAAGCCTCCTTAGATAAAAAGGTTGTAATGCCATTAAACTACACTGAAGCTAAAACTGTCCTACTACACAGCCTTTTGACAGTATTTATTTATTTAGGTTTGTGTTGACTGTGAAAAGTGGACTAAACAATACTGCCTATTTTCAGCCTAGTCTCAGTGGGGGTGGGAGGGGTACTGGTGTGACCCCCCTACATATGGGGGTTCCTGAAAGTCTTCCTTGGGCTTGCCTAAATGCCCACTGCCAGGCTGGTGTTCTGTGTCCTAATGATTTAAAAGTGTTTGCATGTGAGTATCCTGTTAGCCTCCGTGCCTGTCTCTTTAAGAGCTGTCTATCTTGTGGTGTTAAATTAATCTGGGTAGGGACCGAGTAGTTTCAGACTCGAGTCCCGCCTGGGCTGCAGTGTTATCGCTCCATTCTGCCATTGCTATTTGAGCAGAGGGAGCCCTACTAGGAACTCTGACTGTTTACTGGTTCTCTGTTTTAATAATAATAATATTGTAGTTTGTCTAACCTGCCTTCCTTTACAGCATGGACATTTCAGTATTGCCCCACTGTCTTGGTTCTAGACTGCCTACTGGGACCAATCAGTACCTTTGGGGACTCTAAAATAGTGTCTGTCCCCAGGGGCTTTGTGAGAGCAAATTTCTGTAGGAATTGTACTTTGGCGCCTAAATGGACCTGGAGGAGGAGCCCTTGCTTTGACAGACTGATGGATCAACCAACCAGAACCTTTTGGACCGAAGGAAAATTCCCAAGCTGCCTGCTGCAGTGGTTCAGTCCAGAGTTAAGAGTTTGAAGAGTAAACAGCTTGAGTGATTCGAGCAGCTGCCCCTGCCTGGTAGAGCGGGAAATCGGTGGAAAGGCTGAGTTTTGCTTGTCTGCCTGCTGTCCCTCAAGAGGGAATTTTTTTAAAGGCTTAGCAATTGGACTGGATCCAAAATCGAGTGCGATAAAGCCACTGAATTGTGACCAGCCTTGAACCTGAAGAAGACCGAAGATCTGTTGTATGTGATCGGCCTGTCAGGACACCCTTCCACCACAGAACTCCCAGTTTTGCTCAGAGACACTGATATTGCTGCCAGACTGCTATCCGTTTTGTGGTATGGTGATTGCTTTACTATAAATGTGCATGTATGCTGTTAATGGGTTGCAGTTTGGTTCCCCACTGTGTAGTTGTGCCACGCTTGCTGGAAGCTGCATCCAGCCCTCCCAGACTGATATCCAAACTGTCTTACCTGGCCTGGGCCCTGCCACACTGGCCCAGCCAGCTACTTCAGGTGCAGAGAACACCATCGACGAGAGCCTAGCCTGGGGATCAACCCCCTGCTCAACATCACAAACAGGAACGACACCATGGTGAATCGAGTGGGCCCTGCTTCTCCTGGCAAACCAGCAAGTCATCCTGCAGTCTCCATTTCATCCATGCTGTGTCCTGTACTGGGTAGCGTGAGTAAACCCCGGGGTAGCTCCCTGCAACAACAGCTCAATCAAAGTGTGTCATCTGATTTAATTGTTTTGCCTAATCTTCAAGAACTGAGCCTCCTGGCTCAAGATTACAAATTATGTGTGGTTGTGCATGCCTTTTCTTTTCATCACAAGGCCCCAACCAGCTGCGACACCGGCCTACCCCGGGCAATGTTCCAGGCTAGCCCACCTCACTTCCAACTGGGTACCCAGAACATGTGACTGTGCAGGGACTAAAAGTGCATGCATAATTGCCTGACTAGATCAGTTTTAGAATCAATCAATCTGATTACACCCCTCCCTTGTTCAATTCCTCTGATTAAATCAGATCTAACTCTTTTTGCATTTAATCTGACTGTGGTTCCAGTTTGTACCAAAGCACTGTACTGTTGTTATTTGCTGTGCCTAACCTTGTTTTACAGGGGTTTCCAGGGTCGAACTGGTGGAACCAGCCCTGGTGGTAAATGCAAACAGTGTGGGGATTTGTATGCTGAATAGGGGCTACTGTGAAAGTGTTTGCTGCATATTGTCTAGGCCACTAGAGGGGAAAGGGGGGGGTTACAGTGTCCTGGAGGGCTGTACCCAGGTTAGCCTTATTACTAACAACTCTGTCCTCCAGGTGGAGGCACTCGTTTCAGTACCCAGGCCCCTTACCCTGCTACCAGCCAAGAAGGCAGGGGTAGTAGCCCTTGGGATAGCGCCATCATGGGTTACATCTTGGAGGTACCGCCGTGATTAGTACACCCCCTAGTGGTCAGATGTTAGAATCTTTGTTGCCGAAATATGGCCACACCAGTAGACGTCGTTGTGCACCAGTTGGTGGGGTGATGTACTGGGCAGGGCAGGAGGATGACCCCCATCATGCCATGCTTATATTAGACATTCCCTTGAGTATTAGTAAGGACACAGTAGAAGGAGTTCTCTCCAAAGTCAAATGTTTGAAAAACGCTGTGGTGGTGGGTCGGCAGGCTGATTTAATGACCCAAACCTTTATGACCTTGGTGGAGTGTAGTGACCCCGTGAACAGCACTAAGGTGTCAACGACTATTACCCCTAAAGGATCCCCAACTGCTTGGAGGGTAATAACTAAAGATAGTAAGGATCCCTTAGAGGATAAGCCCCCACCATTATCTTAGACTTTTGAGGAGAACTTTGCTAAGTTATTGCAGAAGGAAGGGAAAACCACAGAAGACTTTAAGCAATTATTCCTGCCACCTGGGGGTGTACCTTCCCCCACGCCCCCGCCCATTCCAGTATTGGCTCCAGTGCCTGCACCTACATCGGTGCCTGCAGTTAGTCATGACACATACCGCAAGTTGAGGATGTTCTCAGGTATCATCCCCACCCCACAAGGGGAGGATGACTAGGAGACCTGGATCGACTATGTTGCCCCCTTGGTACCCAAGTGGCAGTGTGCAGAGGCTGAGAAGTGAAAAAGGATCATGGAAAGTTTGAGGGGTCCGGCCCTGGAAGCCACTAGATTTCTGAGGTCCACGAATCCTGAGGCATCTGTTCAAAAGTACCTGTCTGCCCTGGAAGGCAATTTCAAAAGCACTGAGTCAGGGGAGACTTTGATGTGGCAATTCAAAGGTACCAAACAGTGGAGAGGGGAAAGTCTGTCTGCGTATGCTACTCACCTAGAGAGGGCCCTGCAGAGAGCTTATTGAAAGGGTGGAGTAACCGCCAGTGACTTGAACTGTATGAGGCTGACGCACATACTACAGCACGCCAAGCACTCTAAATTGCAGTTTATCCAGATAAAGCTCCATGATAGGAGAGATAACCCACCTGACTACTGCAACCTGATAAAAGAAATCTGGGAGTTTGAAGGTGAAGAAGGAGCCTGTGATTTTGGGATGGGCGCAGCCCGAGTGAGCACGACGCAGGAAGACCTCTCTGAAATGGATACCACTAAGGATATTCCACCATGGGCTGAGCGGTGGAGAGACGAGTTGCTGAAGGAAGTCAGAAAACTACCAACAGGTGCCTTTAAGGAGGCCTCCACTGCAGACAAAGACCCTGGTCCCTCTCAGGACATGACTGCCATGGGGGTTGGAGTGCACCCTCAGGCATCTTCTACCAAGGGTGACCCCCAGGCTGAGATCAAAGAACTGACTGCCACCCTAAAGGAACTGTTAAGATACGTTGCGTCACCTTCGCCGCTGCAAACAGATATCAGACCCCGGATCCCTTGCTACTGCTTCAGTCCCTCATGCAATGTCCTCTCCAAGCATGACCCCGGAGTCTATCATTTGTTACAACTGTGGAAAGGATGGCCATATGAAGAGAGAATGTCGGTCTCAGAAAGACTTGGATAAAGTTGTGTACTGACTTCAAGGGAAGCTCCAGAAAGTGAGACCATGGCAGAGGGGTGCTGGCAACAACCACAGTGAAGGATCAAGAAATCCTAATTCAAACTTCTTTGCGACTGAATCGTCTGTCCAGGCCCCTGCTACTGTCTCTCCTGACTGATCCAAAATAGTAGGCCCCTCAATGGAAACTACTGTGACTATCAATGGTATCCATGCTCGCGCTGTGCGCAATAGTGGGTCGCAAGTGACCACTGTATTCCAGGACTGGTATGACAAACATTTATCTGATGTGCTATTACAAACTCTGGACAACCTACATGTGTGGAGCCTGAGCAACAAGTCTTATCCCTACCTAGGATATGTCCACCTCTGGCTGTCTTTTCCTGTGACTGTAACTGGAATAGATGAACAGGTAGACACTAGCCCTGGTGTGCCCTCCTACCGGACTGTATGATGGGGTTCCCCTGTTAATTGGAACAAATGCCCACATGTTTGGGAGACTACTACAAATCTGCCATGAGAAACAAGGGCAACAGACTGGAAGGGCCCTAAGAATTCCAGCATTATTCAAAAGGGCTTATGACTTGCAACAGAAACCTGATGAAGTGGACCGACAGGAGCCAGTGGCGATAGTGTGTAAAAAGGATCCTGACTCTTTGGTGTTGGCCCCCAACACTCAGTGTATGATCCATGGAGAAAGTCTGCCTAAGGAGAGGTGTAAAGAACAAAATATTGATGATAGACACCCCTGGTGAAGGGAGGATGCCAGAGGGATTGATGGTTAAGCCCAGTATACTACCTGCATGTGCCCATGCCTATGCCCGCCAAGTGACGGTGCAAGTGAGACACATGTCGGACAGGGAAGTTTGTGCGAACTGCGGATATACGCTGGCTACAGTACACTGTGCAGACACTTCAGTATTACCCAGTAACAAGTACTCTGACGGAAAGGAGAAAGTGACCCCAGACTTCTTTGACTTCGGTGATTCCTCGTTGTCTGCCGAATGGAAGACCTGAATTAGCAGTAAACTTGCTCAGAGAGACCAAGTGTTCTCACTAAAACAGTGGGACGTGGGGTGTGTTCATGGTGCTGAGCATAACATTCGCCTGCATGATGACTGACCATTTCGAGAGAGGTCCCGACGCCTTGCCCCAGCTGACATAGACGATGTTAGGAGGCACCTACAGGAAATGCTCACTGTTGGCATTATTCAAGAATCAAGAAGCCCATATGCATCCCCCATCGTAGTGGTGCATAAAAAGAACGGATCCATGAGAATGTGTGTGGACTATCGGACCCTCAACCGACGGACTATCCCAGATCAATACACCATGCCATGCATACAGGATGCCCTGGATTGCCTGAATGGGGGTCAGTGGTTCTCAGTACTGGATCTCCACAGCGAATATTATCAGATTCCGATGGCCCCGGAGGACCATGAAAAAACAGCCTTCATCTGTCCTTTGGGGTTCTATGAATTCCTGTGGATGCCACAGGGGATTTCGGGTGCCCCTGCCACCTTTCAAAGATTGATGGAACGTGCGGTGGGAGACATGAACTTGCTGGAATGTTTAGTGTACTTGGATGATGTCACTATTTTTGGACGCATGCTAGAGGAACATGAGACCAAACTGTTCAAAGTCCTCGATCATTTGGAAGAATCTGGCCTCAAGTCATCCATAGACAAGTGCCAGTTTTTTTTCAAACATCTGTGAAATATGTGGAACACATAATGTCTGCGGAAGGGATACAGATAGATCCCAGTACAGTTGAATCTTTGACCACTTGGCCCCAGCCCAATAACCTGAAAGAGCTACACTGTTTCCTGGGGTTCTGCGGCTACTACCACAGGTTCATCAAAGACTAGTCAAAGGTGATTTGACCGCTCCTTAACCTTACCCAAGGCTACTCCCCCTACCAACCGCAAATTCAAAAAGGGGGCTATCAGAGAACAAGAAAAAGTGTATCTTCTAACAGGTGAGCCTTTTGGGACTCGGTGGACACCTGAATGTGAAGCAGCGTTCTTTGAAGTCATATACCAGGTCACCCACACCCCAGTCCTTGCCTATGCTGATCCTACCCAGGGATTTATTTAACTCTAAAAATCGATTAGCGTTTTGCTCATAAAAGTGCTGAATCTTTGTGAATATGCTTAGCTCTTGCCTCACTGTGTTTAACAAACACAGCACTTCTAGAAAATCTATATCAATACTTTCTGTACAGTTAGTATAGTCCCAAGAAAAAAACTGCTAATCAATTATTTAAAACCCTGCTACCAAGCCCTATGTTCTGCATATGGACGCTAGTTTGTAGGGCCTTGGGGCAGTGCTATATCAAGACTACGAAGATGGCTTGAGACCTGTAGCATTCGCAAGTAGGAGCTTGACCCCATCAGAGCAGAACTATCCAGTCCACAAGTTGGAATTCCTCACCCTAAAATGGGCCATAGTTGACCAGTTTCATGAGTACTTCTATGGGGCAAAGATATTAGTGAAGTCTTACAATAACCCATTCACCTATGTGCAGACTTCAGCTAAACTGGTTGCCACTGGACACCGTTGGCTTTCTGTCTTATCGACTTATGATTATGCTGTTGAATACAGACCGGGACTAAACCACATTGATGCTGATGCCCTATCATGACAGCCATTTTCTAAGAACAATTTGGTCAGATTGTCTGAACCTGACATCAAAGCACTAGGCCAAAAGTTTGATAAAGATGAACAAATGTCTGCAGACACAGTGGACTGCCTCATAGATTGCTTGGGCCCTCCTGATACCTGCATACCGGCTGCCTATTGCCATTTCTCTGCATGAGATTTTAGTGCATTACCTCAGTTCAATAATGACAGTATTCAGTGGGCTCAATCCCAAGATCCCATGATTCAACCAGCACTTGATGCCCTGCATGTGGGGAAAGATTTGTCCAAGTTGCGTTCCCTTGACTTGTAAACTGCTCTATTGTTCAAGGAAGGCCCCGGGTTAAAGTTGCATGATCAACTGTTATACAGAGAGACAGTGGATCATCGTGGTCAAGTATACAAGCAACAGTTGGTCCTACCCACGGCCTTTAAACAGCTGGTACTGAGGTCCCTCCATAACCACATGGGGCACTTCGGTATTGATAGAACTCTCGACTTGGTATGATCCCGATTCTACTGGCCAAAGATGGGGGCAGATGTTGAGCACCATGTAAAGACCTGCAGTCATTGCCTCCAAAGAAAAGCCCTGCCTCAGAAGGCTGCCCCTTGTCAATATCACTACCAGCAGCCCTCTAGAATTGATCTGCATAGACTTCTTGTGCTTAGAACCCAACCAAAAGAACATTGGTAATGTGTTGGTAGTTACTGATCATTTTACACGGTACGCACAAGCCTTCCCAACTAAAGATCAAAAGGCATCTACTGTGGCCAAGGTGCAAGTGGAAAAATTCTTTGTCCACTATGGTGCCCCCCAGCGGATCCATTCTGACCAAGGCAGAGACTTTGAAAGCAGACTGATTAAGGAGATGCTCTCTCTGTGGGGGGTGAAAGTCTAGAACCACTCCTTACCACCCACAGGGGGACCTCCAACCTGAACGCTTTAACAGGACTCTCCTGGATATGTTGGCACTCTTCATCCCAAAGACAAGTCCAGATGGAGCCAACAGATTAGCACCTTGGTACACGCCTACAATTGCACCAAAAGTGATGCTACTGTGTTCTCTCCCTATCGCTTCATTTTTCCGGAGAGAAACCCGGTTGCCTGTAGATGTCTGCTTTGGAGTCTCCCCGGATGGGGTCAGAGCTGAGAATTATTTACAATATGTGCAGAAACTGAAAGCTCAATTGAACCATACATACCAACTGGCTCAAACAATGGCTGCCAAACGAAACCTTGCTGAAAAAGAGAGATATGATCGACAGGTAAAGGCCCAAGTGTTGTTGCCCAGAGATTGAGTGCTATTACGTAACTTGGGACTTAATGGCAAGCGTAAAATCGCCAAAAGGTAGCATCATCTTCCACATGTAATAGTTAGTAAGCTGGATGATTTACCTGTGTACAAAGTGTGCCCTGAGAATGACTCTAAAGCTGTCAAGACCATGCACAGAAACCACCTACTGCCTATTGGCCAAGTGATCATTGATGCTGAACCATCAGACATTGCCTCTCCTCGGCCAGTGACTCGAGCTGCTGCTAAAAGGAGACAGAGTCAACTTGCCCCAGTTGTTACAGACTCAAGGCTTTCCCCCCAGCAGGCCCAAAATGATAGTGACTGTCAGTCCACTTCTAATGATAGTGAATGTCACAATTATTATTACCCTTTCTATGAACTGAGTCAATTGTTTCAAGGTAACCCTATGACTAACTGTGGGGATGAAGCTGGGCCTTCAGGACTGCATAACCCCCCAGCTTCCTCCTTAGAGCCAATGCTCCCTGAAAGTGAGGTGAAAAGTATTACGTCTGAGGTAGCAGATTCATTGTGTCTAGTAGAACTCTTTGAATTACCTGAAGAGGAACCTGATGTGATAAGTCTCCCTGGTGACATACCAGAACTTGAAGAACAATATGAAAGTGTTGACAGCAACCTTTGGTGCCGCAGAGTCTAACTGTGCCAGAGTCTCCTCAGAATGAGCAACCTGGACCCTCTTCAGAAGATGATAATGAGCAAAGCATTGTGGAAACAGAATCTGCCGAGCAAGGAGCTGATAGTGTTCCCAATCTGGACATTTCAGTCAGTGCAGTGGCATCCCTCACTACAGGAGAAGAAACCAATGCCAGTGCTGACTGCCCAGAACCTGTGTCTGTTCCCCCCAGAAAGTTTGGGTAAGCTGTTAAGCCAGTGATGCGCTTTAGCTATGACTCCTGTGTGAGGCCTGTGGATTTGCCTCTCAATGTTGTCCACATGGGTGTTTACATTTCCAAGAGCTCACTGCCCAAACTGAGCCTGTCTGCCATGTCTAAGTTAATTCTTCTACCCTCAGAACATGATGCCCCTGCTCCGTCTAGTCCTAAGTTAGCAGATAGGGATGGGCCCCCCATCTAGGTTATTCAAAGTGCAAGAAACTATTACATGAAAAGTATAGTAATGTTACTGCATAGGTCATAGTAAAAATCAGTATTGAATGTATGAAATATGCAAAGCTGTTGTCATTATGAATATAGTATATGAATAGAGAACAATAAATAAGTATAATAATGTGTTATATTTATGCTTACTGATGCATCAATCATTATTGTATTCTGTAGCAATGCCACGTATATAACATGTTGTATATTGTCTTTTTCCATGCTATTATGGTATAGACTTGAAGTGGACGCCAAGTTCTTTCCAGGCAGGGAAGGGTGTAACCCTCCCTACAAATGGGGGTTCCTGAAAGTCTTCCTTGAGCTTGCCTAAATAACCACTGCCAGGCTGGTGTTATGTGTCCTAGCGATTTAAAAGTGTTTGCATGAGAGTGCCCTGTTAGGCTTCATGCCTGTCTCTTTAAGAGCTGCCTGTCTTGTGGTGTAGAATTAATCTGGGTAGGGACCGAGCAGTTTCAGGCTCGAGTCTCGCCCGGGCTGCAGTATTATCGCTCCATTCTGCCATCGCTATTTGCACAGAGGGAGCCCTGCTAGGAACTGGGACTGTTTACTGTTTCACTGTTTTAATAATAGTAATATTGTAGTTTCTCTAACCTGCTTTCCTTTGCAGCATGAACATTTCAGTATTGCCCCACCATCTTGGTTCTGGACTGCCTATTGGGACCAGTCAGTACCTTTGGGGACTCTAAAATGGTGTCTGTCCCCAGGGGTCTTATGGGAGCAAATTTCTGTAGGAATTGTAATTTTTGCACTTTGGCACCTAATCGGACCTGGAGGGGGAGCCCTTGCTTTGACAGACTGCCAGCTGCAGTGGTTCAGTCTGGAGTTAGAGTTTGAAAAGTAAATAGCTCGAGTGATTTGAGCAGCTGCCCCTGCGTAGTAGCACGGGAAATCGGTGGAAAGGCTGAGTTTGGCCTGTCGCTGTCCCTCGAGAAGGAGTTTTTTGAAAGGCTTTGTAATCGGACTGTATCCAAAATAGAGTGTGATAAAGCCACTGAATTGTGACCAGCCTTGAACCTGAAGAAGACCGAAGATTTGCTGTACGCGATCGGCCTGTCAGGATACCCTTTCACCACAGAACTCCTGGATTTGCTCAGAGACACTGACGTTGCTGCCAGATTGCTATCCGTTTCATGATATGATGATTGTTTTACTATAAATATGCATGTATGCTGTTAGTGGGTCGCAATTTCGTTCCCCACTGTGTAGCTGTGCCACGCCTGCTGGAAGCTGCATCTATGCTTCCCGGACTGATATCCAAACTGTCTTACCTGGCCTGGGCCCTGCCACACTGGCCCAGCCAGCTACTTCAGGCGCAGAGAACACCATCGACGAGAGACCTGCCTGGGGATCAACCCCCTGCTCAACATCACAAACAGGAACAACACCTCAGTGAATCGTGTAGACCCTGCTTCTCCTGGCAAACCAGCAAGTCATCCTGCAAGTCTCCATTTCATCCATCCTGTGTCCTGTACTGGGTAGCGTGAGTAAACACCAGGGTAGCTCCCTGCAACAACAGCTCAATCAAAGTGTGTCATCTGATTTAATTGTTTTGCCTAATCTTCACGAACTGAGCCTCCTGGCTCCAGATTACAAATTGTGTGTGGTTGTGCATGCCTTTTCTTTACATCACAGGGGCCCAACCAGCTGCGACGCCGGCCTATCATGGGCAACGTCCCAGGCTAGCCCACCTCACTTCCAACTGGGTACCCAGAGCGTGTGACTGTGCAGGGACTAAAAGTGCATGCATAATTGCCTGACTAGACCAATTTTAGAATCAACAATCTGATTACGCCCCACCCTTTTTCAATTCCCCTGAATAAATCAGATCTAACTCTTTTTGCATTTAATCTGGCTGCGGTTTAAGTTTGTACCAAAAGCACTGTACTGTTGTTATTTGCTGTGTCTAACCTTGTTTTACAGGGGGTCTCCAAGGTTGAACTGGTGGAAACAGCCCTGGTGATAAGTGCAAACAATGTGGGGATTCGTATGCTGAATAGGGGCTACTGTGAAAGTATTTGTTGCATATTGTCTAGGCCACTAGAGGGGAAAGAGGGGGGTTACGGTGTCCCTGATGGCTATACCCAGGTTAGCCTTGTTATTAACAACTCTGTCCTCTGGGTAGAGACACCCGTTTCAGTACCCAGGCCCCCTGCCCTGCTACCAGCCAAGCAGGCAGGGGTAGTAGCCATTGGGATAGCGTCACCTAGGGGTTACACTAATGTAAACCAACTGAATCAGGTTAAGCTATTGGTGGTGTTTTAGTGACTAGGAAAAATTCAGCCAGGACACAAGGGGCATGATTTTCAAATGTAAAACTCTGACGCAAGGTGCCTGCGCCAAACAGGCATGAAGCACGTGGCACCTTGTGTCACAGTTGCAGCAAACCTGATTTTCAAATGCTGGCTGCGGAGAAATTGGGATGCCGTACAGCAGAGTCCCCCTGCACCACCCTTGCAGCAAAAGCTCCTGTGCGCCAGGTTGCAAGGGTGCTTATGCACAGCGGGGCTGCACCATCCCCTTATTTGGGATTCTATAAGCCCTGCCGTGGCTGCAGCAGAGGGCTCACTTTAGACCAACCAGGAGGTGGTTTAAGGGCCCTGCACCACTGCTTGGCAGGGCAGCGAGTGAGCTGTGGGACCAGAAAGATGGGTAATGGGGGCTGCTAGGGCACAGAGGATGCCATAGGGCACAAGGGGTCACAGTGGCAGTTACAGGGAGTGGAGGAGGCACCTGGCAGAAGGGTAGGTGCCAGGGCCTTTTCCACCTGGGGCTGTGTAAGAACAGTATCGCGATGCCAACCCCCCTACCCAGTCCCTGCGGCTGTCAGATATGCCCTATGGCACGTCTGCCAGGTGCTTCCCCCACTCCCTGTAACTACTGTCATGCCACCGTCATGCCCTATAGCCCCCTCAGTGCCCCTGGAGCCCCCATTCCCCACCTTCCAGCCAGAGTCCCCCCTATCTCCACAGGTCATGTAGGCTTGAGTCGGTTGGTGGGGTGGGGGGGATGATGGATCCCTCTGTCAAATTCCGCAGATGCGCCCAATGTTTGGCACAGCCCTGCAGCTGCAGTAACTCCCAGGTCTTCGGCGTAGGGACCCCTAATTTTACAAAATTTTACAAAATTGGGCACAGGGTCCCTTATGCAACCAGAGTTCGCTGCAGCCCTACATCTAAGGGTTCTTTGAAAATCGAGCCCAAGGAAACTCCCCTACTCTTCCCAAGAAGTGTCACAGGATATTTAACGTCCACCTGAACAACCACCAGAAAAGGTAGCCAGGACCTCAGTTTAATATCTCTTCCAACGGATGGATAATTTCTCACACAGATTTCCCAGATTACCAACAATACCAGAAAACCACTTCTTCTTCTTCTCTCAAATTGGAAATCTGTTTCTTTTCTCAAAGAAGGCCAGAGGAGAACAGCCTATTCTGAGTGCTGCACCTGAAGTTAAATTACATTACATTTCCCCAGAACTCCCAAAGTTAGTTCATACTGTTTCCTGAAAAACTCCCCTACCCAACAAGAGGCATGGGGTACGTTTCAGGTATGAAAAGTGTCACTGCGCCTCTGGGAACCTGCTCCCCTGCCCCAAGATGCATACATTATGACTTGCATCTCCTTTAGCCAGTGTAATCCTGTGGTTTTCTCAAATATAAAACCATCCCTAACTGGTCTATTCATACTGTTCAGGCTTGAAGACACTGGATCTGGTCAGGTTTTGCCCAAGAAGGCTAACCTTTATGACCATCCATTAAAGTAGTCTGAGGGTTAGTATTTACAGAGGCATTTGAGACAATCTCACCCACTTACAACATAACAAAGATACTTTTTGGATGCAGCATTTTAAACACAGATAAATAATAATGACAGCAAAGAACTGTATTTATAAATGTGGTGAGGAAGTCTCACAATCATAGTTAATGATCTGTGTTGTAGAGGAACTGTTCAGCTTTGTATGATTAATACAAATGCAACTGCAAGAACATCATTTCCTTTTCCTTATTCCTTACTACTACACTGCTGCTTCTTCATGCAGAGGGTAATAGAGGGGGGAACAAGCTACCCGAAACACTGGTCAGTGCAAAAACAGTGGGGAAATTTATGATTGAGTGGGACAGGTGCACAGGGCTGGTCAAGGGATCAGGGAAGGCTGGGAAGGTGGGAGAGGTGTGTCAAGATCCCCCAAGGGCCATGTGCAACCACATGGGGTAGACTGTATAGACTGCAAGGCCCAGTTTTGGCAGCCATTTTCAATGTTTCTTAGGGTTAGTTTGTCTCTGTTAAGGACCTAGCCACTTCATGCTTGGATTGCTTGTGTCCCAAGAGACCTAGCACCACCTCTGGGCTTCATTTTTAGGGATTTATTTATTATTTTTTTGGTCCAATATTTTTTTTTTTTTGTTCCTTTTGCCCTGCCCCCCTTCCCCAACACACACACAATCAGGGTTGTCTTGGCAGTATCCTTTCTTCACAATTAACATCAATGATATTCCTTAGTAAGCCAACTGCTGGTGTGACAATGCCAGGGGGCCTGTACCCTCCCTCTCAATAGCTACTGATGTCACCTTGGTCTCCCAGGTGTCAGCATGCCACGCTTCCACTGCCTGCCCCCATGGTCTGCTTTTTAATTAAGGTTTCAACTGCCTCCCTACAAACTGGACAGAGACAGCAGAGCGGAGGGCAGCTAGATCTCACTATACAGAATACTCATTTGTTGGTTGAGAAACTATATTAAGTCTTGCTGTGCTGCGGACTGATACATCAGTCCAGAATTCTTATATGTTCTAAGTCTGTCAGCAGTCTAAGGGTTAAATATTCTTGGCAAATTAGTGATGCTACTTTAGCTATCACCTTGACAAAAGTCCAAGACGTAGGCAGAGAAAGTGCAGCTCTGGTGTATAATCATGTCACATTCCACACACAAATTCATAACATGTGGCTCTGTGGAAAAAAATGAAGGTAAAAGAAAAATCAGGATAAAGTAAGGTTCATAAACGACCAAACCATATGAAAGCTCAGAGACACCAAATTGAAACAGAGGTTCTTTTCCTCAAAGGTTTTCATGAGACCTTAAATGACCGATGCGTGCCAGGCTGGAGGGGGGTTCTGAAGGGGGCCAATGCACTCTGGAACACAGTAAGAATCTGCTATGAATATCAAAGGTTCAAAAGCAGTGTCCAACTTACAAAGATGTGTGTGTATATATATATATACACACACACACACACACACCATATATATATATATACATATATATAATTACACATGCCCCCACAATGCAAAGGATCATGGGCTGCATATGCAAATCACCACAGAATATTATGCTGGTTCAACTTTAAGCAAAAATGCATGGTGCCGAAAGGCCTTTCACACAGTTTGCAAAGGGTGCCAACAGAAGACATAGACACATGTTTCGTCCTACCAGGACTCATCAGTATGCCTCGTATGTTTGACACCCCAGTGGAACGAACCAGCTACCCCAAGATGGTCTATCTGGGTTATGTTGTGGTGAACCCAATTAAAACAAAAAACAATTTAAAAAACAAAGAACCTCTGTGCGCAAGCACTGAGGCAATGGCTACCCCAAAGGGCATTTGGCCGGGAAGCCAGTTTTCAAAGAAATACAAAATTACACATGCCCCTACAATGCATAGCATCATGGGCTGCATATGCAAATCACCACAGAATATTATGCTGGTTCAACTTTAAGCAAAAATGCATGGTGCCAAAAGTCCTCTCACACAGTTTGCAAAGGGTGCCAACAGAAGACATAGACACGTGTTTCGTCCTACCAGGTCTGATCAGTATGCCTCGTCTGTTTGACACCCCAGTGGAATGAACCAGCTACCCTAAGATGGTCTATCTGGGTTATGTTGTGATGTTGTGATATATACACACACACACACACACACACACACACACACACATATATATTTATACAACTTACGTTTTGGGATAACTGCATGTATAAAAGTTGATATCTAAGCCAGCCAGTGAAGATATCATCATTATCTTCATGTTCCTATACATCATATGTTATCTCCATGTTCCTATACGTCATATCGAAACTTATCTGGTTGATCCTACCATTTGTTCTCACATTTCAACTAGCCACTTTCACTTCTACAGCAGTTATGTAGCATTACCAAGCCATGTCAACATATGGTCACAGTGATTTAAACTACCGCACTCCGTCCTCTTAAATTATAAACTGTCCTTTCTTTCATAATTCTACTCACTCTTTTTTTTGTATTTCAAGTAATCCTCAGTCTGAAACACATAGCACATTCACTTTCCAGCCTGATCTGTAGCGTGAATGAGCAGTATGATTTATGTGCTGGCAGAAGCAAAACAGTAAGAAAATCCTCTGTTTTCGTAATTGTATTCCATTTATTTGAAAGAAGCCGCCAACTATACTGAGATGAGAGTGAGCGAGTTGGCAGCTTCAGAGTACTACACGGAAGCACAAGCGAGTGTTGCTATAGCAATACTTCTTTGCGCTTCCGACTAGTACTCTGAAGCCGCTGACTCACTCGCTCTCATCTCACTACAGTCGGCAGTTTCTTTAAAATAAATGGAATACAATTATGAAAACTGAGGATTTTCTTACTTTTTTTACTACACAGTACTTCTGCCACCACATAAATCACACTGCTCAGTCACGCTACAGGTCTGCATGGAAAGTGAAAGTGCTAACTATCTTCAGTCAGGCCATGTCATATCCCATATATACACACACACCCATATTATATATATATATATATACACATATATATATATACATACATACACACACACACACACACACAATATATATATATATTTATAAAATGGGTAGCAAAAATCATGTTTGCTGATTGGTCAAAACACATCACATGACCGTGCGTATATCAGAATGCGACCGCACACCTGAACTTTCACCACCTTCCAAAACAATTTTGCCATTCTATAAGATAACCCACTCTAGCGTGTGCAATCACACTCTGATATATGCACACCTTGGGTGGTTGATGCACTCGGTCTGCGTCCTTGTGTGTAACAACACACACCAAGGCGTGCGTATATCAGAGCGCGACCGCACATCTTAGGGTGGGTTATCTATTACATATACAGTATATATAATCATGGCTGGAGCTGAGCGTGACACAAAAGTGAAGGGTGTGGTTCTCAGGGAGCAAAGGTATTGGCCACGACCCTGCTGTCCAAACACCAGTTTCTGTGGCCAGCCTAATTTTGCAGTGTGGGGATTTTATGACAGTCACTCACTTTTGATGCTTATCCACTCACAAATGCAATGAATTAAAAAAATGCAGTTGGTATGTATTATAAGGAAGGGAAGGCAACAAAAAGAAAGAACAGTTATGTACTTACTGTTACAGCAGATCTTCAAAAGAATCTCTTTCTTCTGGTCACACCTATGGAACATTATTTCTAGTTGCAATCACTTTTGCTCGAAGGATTTCAGAGCTACAGGCTCTAATATGTGAGCATCCTCATTTGACTTTCCACAGAGACAGGGTGTCTTTGCATACTAATCCTAAGTTTCTCCCGAAGGTGGTGTCTGAGTTTACTTTAAATCAAACCATCCACCTGCCAGTGTATTCTCCAGAGCATGCCAATCCAGGGAAGCATTGCTCCATACTCTCGATGAGCACAGAATACTCAGGGACTATATACACTGCATGAAGGACTGCAAGAAGTCCTTGCAGCTTTCTGTTCTGTTCACCCCTGAGAAAGAGTGTGCCACAGTTTCTAAACTCTGCTTGTCCAAATGGCTAGCCAACTGTATTACTTTTTTTTTTTTATCTTCTTTCTATTTTTGCCTCCTCGCAGCCACTGACCTGCCATGTTCTCCAGCCACCGCCCACTTCCCCCCGACGACCATGGGACACAGCCGCCTGGGCCAGCTGGCATATGCAGCTGTACCCAGGAAAGGGAACCCCTCCTCGTTCCCCGCGCCAGGCCAGGAACCAATACCGGCCCCGGTTTCGTGCCCACGAGCCCTGCCGGGCTCTGGAAGTGTGGCATCAAACTGCTGCAGACAGTGCTACCATCTCCACCGACTAGGTTCCCCAGGAGTGCAGACATGCAATGACATCAAGCACTGATGTGCTGACGTCCGCTGCACTCCTCCCTCGGTTGCACAGACTCTGTCAGTGCCCCCAGGCGTCCCAAGGGGCCGCTGCAGAGCGGCGAAGACCTACTTCCCTTCCCAGGATAGGAGAGCAGTCCTCCGGACGCTTAATCCTACTCTCCCGTTGACCCCTGACAACCCAGGCTCACGTTCCAACCCGGGTCGCCAGCATGCCGTGAGGTGTGGCATTCAGCGCCTCAACCCTCAGCGCCACCGGGCCAGCCAACTGTATTACTTTTTGTTACAGGAAGTACGGTAAGGAATTTTCTGGGGTGGTTCGTGGTCATTCCACTAGAGGCATGACCACTTCTGTTGCTTGCTTTAAAAATATCTCTGCTGCAGACATCTATGCAGCTACTACCTGCAACACTGTACACAACCTCACTACACACTACAATCTGGACATGGTCTCCTGTAGATGGGCTGACTCTGGCCTAGCTATAATACAAGGCCTCCTTTCATAAGCCTATAGGCTCCAGTCACCCTGACTGTTCAGCGTCAGTACTGCCTCATACTCGTTCCATAGATGTGGCCTGATGAAAGAGATATCCTCGAATACTTACTGTAACAGCAGGTCTTCGAGAGAGTCACTTTCATCAGGCCATGCTGTTGCACCCTCCTTCCCTCTTATGGGCCTACAACTCAAGGTTTTGTTGAAATCTCCATTCTGTTCTCTTTCTAGCCCTCTGCCTCACCTGTTTCGCAGAACATTGGGTTCTCTCCTGGTTCCCTACAGGGAAGTCCTCTAAGTATGATCTTTGGCAAGGAACTGAGGAGAGGAGGAGCCACCCACATGTAAATATGAGCTGTCATCTGACGCATTCCATAAGTATCGCCTGATGAAAGAGATATCCTCAAAGAAGATTTTACTTCTATATAGTGCCTTTTATAATATCCACTGCTTCGAAGTGTTTTACTAGCCATTACCAGCTGCAGCAGCCAATAGGCATGGATAGGGAAGTTAAGCGAGATTGAGAGAAGTTGAGGAATACTCAGGGTGAGGAACAAAGAGTAGGTTAAGCACTGAATGATTATATGACTTGCTCAAAGTCACACAGTGACTAAGCAGCAGTGGTGAGGTTCAAACCTGGATCTCTAGTTTCAGGGATCTGCACTACCTTTGATAGAGCTATCAAAATAACATAACCTGTGAGCCACTCTAACAGCAGCAGCAACATGCATAGTATGGAGGCAATACAGAGTAGTGGTTGAGGGCACTGGGCTGCAAAGCTGGAGACCTGGGTTTGAATCCCATCAGCTCCCACTTGCATACTGTGCGACCCTGAGCAAGTTACTTAACTTCCTCGTGCTCCCTGGTCACACCCGGAAACAAGCTCTGGCTTAGTGTGCCTTTCCTGGTAAACAATCCCCCTTTCTCCTCTCCCCTATTCCGGATAGGGTGTGAATGTATTCTTCATATCATGTTATTGTGCTTTGGCATTCGGTCACTGGTGTTTACAGGAGTGGTGTGAGGGGGTGGGTGGAGTTGGGAGTTCAGAAAACTCAGATATTGCATTCCTTACTTCTGTCACATTAAGAAGAAACCCTAACTTGTGCATTAACACAATTTTTGGTAATGACTAGATAGAGTGCCAAACTAGCTTACTTGGCCTTGTGGGTATACACAAAGTAGCTGCTGCATCACAACACGAATTATGTCAAACCTGTAGTGCACTTCTCGTGAAACAGCTGCTTTATAACACACATTACTACAGACCTGTACTGGACTTCACAAGTGGACTTGTTAAACAGCTGCATCGTCACACACATTACACTGGACCTGTAGCAGACTTTATGAGTGGCCCACAGCTGCATCATCACACGCATTACACCGGCCCTGTTGCAGATTTTGCGAGTGGCCCACACCTGCATCATCACATGCACTGCACTGGATCTGTAGCCAACTTTTAAGTGGCCCACAACTACATCATCACATGCACTGTGACACAGCTGTAGCAGACTTTGCGAGTAGCCCACAGCTGCATCATCATACACACTGCACTGAACATGTAGTGAACTTTGCGAGTGGCCCACAGCTGCATCGTCATACACACTGCACTGGACCTGTAGTGGACTTCGTGAGTGACCAAAAGCTACATCAACATACACACTGCACAGAATCTGTAGTGAACTTTGCGAGTGGCCCACAGCTACATCGTCATGCATACTACACTGGACCTGTAGTGGACTTTGTGAGTGACTCACACCTACATCATCATACACACTGCACTGAACCTCAGTGGACTTTGTGAGTGACCCACAGCTACATCATCATCATACACACTGCACTGGACATTTAGTGAACTTTGTGAGTGGCCCACAGCTGCATCAGCATACACACTGCACTAGACCTGTAGTGGACTTTGTGAGTGACCCAGAGCTGCATCATCATACACACTGTACTGGACATTTAGTGAACTTTGTGAGTGGCCCACAGCTGCAGCAGCATACACACTGCACTGGACCTGTAGTGGACTTAGTGAGTGACCCACAGCTACATCATCATACACACTGCACTGGGCCTGTAGTAGAATTTGCGAGTGACCCACAGCTACATCATCAAACACACTCACTGGATCTGTAGTGGACTTTGCAATTGACCCACATCTACATCATCATACACACTGCACTGGACATGTAGTGAACTTTGCCAGTGACCCACAGCTGCATCATCATACACACTGCACTGGATGTTTAGTAGACTTTGCGAGTGACCTAAATCAGCATCATCATACACACTGCACAGGACCTGTAGTGAACTTTGTGAGTGACCCACAGCTACATCATTATACATACTGCATTGGACATGTAGTGAACTTTGCGAGTGACCCACACCTACATCATTATAAAAACTGCACTGGACATATACTGAACTTTGCGAGTGGCCCACTGCTGCATCATCATACACACTGCACTGGACCTGTAGTGGACTCTGTGAGTGGCAACAGCTACATCATCATACACACTGCACTGGACCTGTAGTGGACTCTGTGAGTGGCAACAGCTACATCATCATACACACTGCACTGGACCTGTAGTGGACTTTGAGTGATGCACAGCTACAACATCATACACACTGCACTGGACATGTAATGAACTTTGCGAGTGGCCCACAGTGGCATCATGGTACACGCTGCACTGGACATGTAGTGAACTTTGCGAGTGGCCCACAGCTGCATCATCATACACAGTGCACTAGACCTGCAGTGGACTTTGCGGGTGGCCAAGAGCTACATCATCATACACACTGCACTGCACCTATAGTGGACGTTGCGAGTGACCCACAGCTACATCATTACACACACTGTACTGGACATGTAGTGAACTTTGTGAGTGACACACAGCTGCATCTTCATACACACTGCACCATCATATACACTGCACTGGACGTGTACTGAACTTTGCGAATGTCCCACAGCTGCATCATCATACACACAGCACTGGACATGTAGTGGACTTTGCGAGTGACCCACAGCTACATCATCATACACACTGCACTGGACATGTAGTGAACTTTGCGAGTGACCCACATCTGCATCATCATACACACTGTACTGGACATGTAGTGAACTTTGCTTATAATCCACAGCTGCATCATCACACACAATCCAGTGGACCTGCAGCAAACTTTGCGAGTGACCCACAGCTACATCATCATACATAGTGCACTAGACATGTAGTGAACTTTGCGAGTGGCCCACAGCTGCATCATCATACTCACTGCACTGGACCTTTAGTGGACTCTGTGAGTGACCAACATCTGCATCATCATACACACTGCACTGTACCTGTAGTCGACTTTGCGAGTGACTCACAGCTACATTTTCATACACACTGCACTGGACCTGTAGTGAACTTTGCGAGTAACCCACACCTGCACCATCATATACACTGCACTGGGCCTGTAGTGGAATTTGCAAGTGGCCCACAGTTACATCATCATACACACTGCACTGCACCTGTAGTGGACTTTGCGAGTGACCCACAGCTGCATCATCATACAAACTGCACTGGACATGTAGTGAAGTTTGCAAGTGACCCACAGCTGGATCATCATACACACTGCACTGGACCTGTAGATGGACATTGGGCCATATGCACGAAGGTGTGGAGTAGGTATGTGCCGCATAACTCTAGTGCGTAGCCCACTCCACACCCACCCAAGCCACCTGTGCGGCATGCACCACTGGATGTATGCTCCCCCTTCCACGCTAGATCCCCGATGAAGCATGGACCAACGCATGGGGGGGGCCACCCAGGGGAGGTGCAGGGGGCATGCCGGCACTCTGCAGGATGAACGATCATGCGGACAGCTGGGCGCAGGTGTTGGTGTCTTCACCACCATTCGGGCAGCCATAAAGGCGGGGGCCAGTTACATGGCCCCCCCCAGGAGCTACAGCCGAGGGCTGCAGTGGTGAGGCTGGATCATGGGCACCCGCACCAAGGAAGCCCCAGCATGTGGGGCACACTAGGGGCCAGCGGGTGGACGACAGGGCACCTGACCCACACACCGCATGTGGCGCTGTATGCGCCAGATGGAGTCCAGGGGCCCACAGGTGCAAGTGATCCACTGTGGGATCTGGGTTGGGCAGTTGATTGGCCACCCACCCAGATCCGCAGCTCCGCAAGTGACCACCCTCACGGGCCAGTGCACCAGGGGTGCGGGGCCATGTACAGGAGTCGCATGGTGGCCACTGTTTGTGAATGACCCGCGGATCTCCCAAGGGTGCGTAGCTGCGCAGGCGGGGTATGCACCTCAGGCACATATTATCCACCCCTTTGTGCATAGGGGCCACTATGAGGGACCTACAGCTGCGTCATGATACACGCTGCACTGGACCTGTAGTGGACTTTGCGAGTGACCCACAGCTACATCATCATGCAAACACTGCACTGAACCAGTAGTGGATTTTATGAATGACCCACAGCTACATCATCATACACACTGCACTGGACCTGTAGTGGGTTTTATGAGTGACCCATGGCTGTATCATCATACACACTGCACTGGACGTGTTGTGGACATTGGGCCCTATGCATGAAGGTGCGGAGTGCGTACGTGCCACATCACTCGGGCGCGTAGCCCATTCTGCACCGCCCAAACCACCTGGGCCCCCTGTGTGGCTTGCACCACTGGAGGTACACCCCCCCTTCTGCATCGGATCTCCGGCAGAGTGCGGACCCGGGGAGGTGCAGGGGGGATGTCGGCACTCCGCAGGATGCATGACCGTGTGGAGTTCCGGGCATAGGTGTCAGCACCTCTGCCAAGTTGGGGCAGCTGTAAAGGCGGGGGGCCAGTTACACAGCCCCCCGGGAGCTATAGCTGTGGCGGTGAGGCTGGATCATGGGCACCCCCACCAAGGAAGCCCCGGCATGTGGGGCACACTAGAGGCGAGAAGATGGACAACTGAACACAGGACCCACACAATGTATGTGACGCTGTATGCACCGGCTGGAGTCCAAGTGCCCACAGGTGCAAGTGATCCACTGTGGGATCTCGGTTGGACAGCTAATTAGCCACCCGCCCAGATCCACAGCTGTACACCCGGAGGCCTGCACTCCAGGGGAGCGATGCCTCGTACGGGAGTCACGAGGCCACTGTTTGTGAATGTGTGGCTCTCGATGGTGAGCTGCATGGGCGGGCACACCTCAGGCACGTACTACCCACCCCTTTGTGCATAGGGGCCACAGCTGCATCATTATACACATTGCACTGGATCTGTAGAGGACTTTGCTAGTGACCCACAGCTGCATCAGCATACACACTGCACTGGATATGTAGTGAACTTTGTGAGGGGCCCAAAGCTGCATCATTATACACACTGCACTGGACCTGTAGCAGAGTTTGTGAGTGACCCACAGCTGCACCATCATATACACTGCATTGGACCAATAACAGAGTTTGCGAGAGGCCCACAGCTGCATCATCATGCCCACTGCACTGGACCTGTAGCAAAGACTGTGAATGGCCCACAGCTGCATCATCATGCACACTGCACTGGACCTGTAGCGAAGATTGTGAATGGCCCACAGCTGCATCATCACACACTGTGTCTCGGACCTGTATGTATTCCAAAGTTTTGGCCCAACATATTTCAAACTGCCCAAGTAATGGACATGTAAAAATTTTCATTTAAAAATATAAAGTCCCTAGCCGGCCCGGTGGTGCTGAGGGTTGAGGTGCTGGACGCTACACCTCGTGCTACGCTGGCAACCCAGGTTCAGGAATGGGCTTGAGTCAGCAGGGGTCGACGGGGAGAGGGAGGACTGAGTGTCCCAACAGATGCTCTCCTCCCTCTGGGGAAGGATACCAGGGGTGCTGCCAGCACCCGACATCCCGAGAGGGCCGGTGGAAGCACGGGCTCTCAAGGGCTTGGCGGCTCCACTCGGTGGCCTTTGAAAGCTTTTGTGAAAAAAAAATTGAATGGTTCTAGAGTTAGAAGGTTTTAAAGTTTTGTGTGTTTTTTTTCTGTTCCGAGCTTGCTCAGTAGGGTTCTTGGGATAATGTTCTGATAGGACACCAAAATTTCTGTGTTGCAAGACTGTTTTTGGTTTCTGACCACTTGCTTCTCACAGTGCAAAGCATTTTTTTGTGCCATGAAACCCACATTCTTGTTTCTTTTCTCCTCAAACTATTAAGTATGGAAAAGACATAAAAATGCCATCATGTTAAAAAATAAACACCAGAACCTAGCTAAATGGGATACGTTTAGCTAGATTTTGATGTTTGTTTCTTCAATTAATGGCCAGAAATATGTTTTTTGGGGCACCCCAAAATCCTGTCTGCCCAGCTTAGGAAGAGGAGCTGTTGACCCACGTTCTCTGTATGAGAAGAGCAGGACTTTCTTGAGTTATGCAGCCGCTCATGCTGTGGGCTGCTCTGAGAGCAGTGAGCTGTCATTTCCCTGGTGTCTAGTGGTGCACCCCCCCTCCCATCATTGTCCTCTTATGTATGTGATGTTTCCCTGGTGTCTAGTGGCAACCCCCACCCTCCGATCACCATCCCCTTATGCATTTTATGTTTCCCTGGTGTCTAGTGCCCCCCCTCACCTTCCCGCTGTCAATTCCCTATGTATAAAATGTTTCCTTGGTGTCTAGTGGCACCCTCCGATCACTGTCCTATTATGTATTTTATGTTCCCCTGGTGCCTAGTGGCGCCCCACCCTCTGATTGCTGTCCCTTTATGTATTTTTTGTTTCCCTGATGTCTAGTGGCACCTCCACCCTCCCATCATCATCCCCTTATGTATTTTATGTTTTCCATGGTGTCTATTGGCACCCCCCCACCCTCCAGTCGTTGTTTACCTGCTGTCTAGTGGTATCCCCCCACCCTCCAATCACCATCCCCACATTAATGCAGCAAATGTTACCTGTAATAAAGAAAAACGTCCCTCAATGTTTTTTTAACTCACAAAAAAGGAAATAGCCCCTCGCCAATCTGACCCCGCCACCACAGCCTCCCACTCCGCACTCACCACCTGAAACCCCCACTACACCCCCCCTTCCCCACACAGATACACCCTTACTCACCTGAAAAGGTCCCACAGCGTGGATCCTCTCTCTGATCAAAGGCATGTCTTGCTGCTGGAACCAGTGACTGCAATAAGAGAAACCAAGGTAAGTGCGATTCAGTGTATTTCAATGGGGTTTTGAACTTTAATAAACAATTTTGTCATGTTTGCATATTTTCACCCCAGATTTTCAACATGGCCTTTTTGACAGCCCACCTCATGACCAATGGTAGTATAATTATGCCAATCAAGCCCGAAAGGTGATTTTGCAAAATCACCTTTCAGGCGGGATTTGAAAATTTTCCCTGCCACTGTTCATGAGGTGGGGTCACAAGAAGGCTATGCTGAAAATGGGGAGTTAAAATATATAAAAATCACAATGTTATGAGCATACATTGAAATTTGTCTACACACCCTCATAACTTCGGTAATTTTAAATATTTTGACCCCAGATTTTGAACATAGCTATTTTTTCACACACCCTCATGAACTGTCATTTTTCAAATCCTGGCCAAAATGTGTTGGAATAACATTTCAGTGGCGTGGAATCACATTTTAGTGGGGATTTAAAAATGTTTACCTACCGGGTTCACGAGGTAACAAAAAAGCTATGCTGAGATTTTGGTGTACAAATATAATCAAATGCCTAGGCTGTGACTGAACGTTGCAGTATTTCAAAGTTCACTCATAACTTCACTAATTTGTAGTATTTTAACTCAAACATTTCAAGACAGCCATTTTTCTACACCATCTCACAAACATGACAGGTGCTATTTTTTAAATCCTGGACAAGGCGTCTTTCCACACTTCTGATGCAAAATGACATTTCGGCCAATATACTATAAATGCTACATGTCCTGTTTAAAAGGGCAGTTATAAAATGACTATCTTGAACACTGGAGGTCAAAATTTAAAAAAAAAGCGTGAAGAGTGAATGTGTAAAACGTGAATGTGTAAAGTGAATGTGGAAAGAGTGAATGTGCCAGGCCCTGCACTTCTGTAGGTGGATGGATTCTTCCCACGGCAAAGGAACAAAAGAGCCCTGTACATCTATACCTGTTCATATAGGTCCCAAAGGCACCTGTGTGAATGAGGCTGTGATTCCACTATCTTAAAAAGAAAGGAAATTCTTTGAAAAAAAAAAAACTTTATTAGTGCACCAGTTAGGGTAACTTAATGTCACAAACGCAGGGAAATATGGTGTTGGGGTTTCCAACCCTAACTCCCCTCTTCCAAGCAGCAAAAGGAAAAAAATCATTACAGTTTTGGCTGTCTTGAGTCTTGGTGAATCAAGAGTTGGGTCTTCTTTGGGGGTTTCAACCCTACTGTTCATCCCATTCCAGGGCCGGATTAAGGCATAGGCAACATAGGCACAGGCCTAGGGCCCCTGCCTGCCAGGAGGCCCCTAGCAATCCCCAACACATATTTATTATATATCCTTTTCTTTCTGCCTGAGCTGCATGTGTTTTGTAAAGGACTGAGCCACTGAGTAAGTCAGGGGCTGAACTGTGACATGACTTTCACCTCCCCGATTCAGTGTTAAGTGCAGCTGACAGCTTCAGGGGCCCCAGCCAGGATTACCTTTACGGTGTGAACAAGCCCATTTCCTTTGCTTTGTCTCCCACACCCATTTAGAATACCAGCTTAGAATCTTACTCTTAACTATAAACGATTAACAGTTCAATTCAGTGTGTATGCTTTGTATTTTATCTTAAGTATCTGTTTTATTGGCTTGGGAAACCTTGTATCATCCTTGAAATTTGAATGTAAGCAATAGCTTAATTTGCTTGAAACCTTTGTACCATGTTCGACTCTAGGTTGTTTTACCCTCTGCATTCAGATGAAATACCTTTCAATGTATTGCTCGTTACCTTTGTACCATACTTGACTCTGGGTTGTTTTACCCTTCACATTCATTTGTAATACCTTCCATTGTATTGTCCATTTCTCTTGTTTTGTACTTCCATGATGTGGAGCCTTTGCAAAGAGTCTCTGACTCAAAGGTTTGTAGTTCCGATATCCCAGTAAATAAAAAATAAATATTTAATCTCACTCCTAAAATTAAGAAATCTACAATAAGTTTCAATGGTACAATTAAAAATCATACTTTTTTTTAAATTCTCTCATCTTGTTCATACTCACGTTCTGACCCTGATATAGCTCTGTTTACAGGGTGAACAAATGAATGTATTTCAACATTCCCATCAGTAAATCTTGCCATTTATGGATCCTGGCTTACTTAGCAATAACAGAAATGTTTGATCCTGGGAATGATTTCAAATTCTTCCAATAATCACTCGCTTTGCAGTATAATCTCTAAAGTTCATAACCCCCCTAGTAAACCACAAACTTAACTCTTATACCACCCAGGACCTAGCCTCTTTTAAAGATCCGTCCCTACCCAACCCAACAAAACTCCCACATTCTGGTTCATACTACCTGACAGGACAATATGATAACACCCAGTCTGCAAGTGCACACATGTGTGTTTGGGAATGGGGCACTTTGGAGAAGTAAAAATCATGACATTTCGCATACAACAAATTATTTTTACCAGGCCTATTATTAATTATTTCCCTAAATTATCAAAACTCATGCTATTGTTATTTTTCCATACTGACAGTATTAGTTTCATTAATTTTGAATCATTTTATGCCACTTTTTAGGGACAGCATGAACACTGTTTTCATGTTTCAGTAACTGATATGCAATAGCCAAGAGGTGCAGTCATGGCGAAGGGCATTTTATTTATTTATTTATTCATTCTCGGATTAGAAACACCTTTAAGGGACTCATTTACAAAGGTTCCACATCATAATGGGAGAGGGTTACAAAAACAGACAGAGGAGGAAGCATATACATTCTAGTGTACAGCGAAAACAAAATCATTAGACATAGCTATTAACATTTCAAAAACAGTGGTGTAAGCAAAAGAGGGAGGTCATGCAGGAGATGGAAAGGGGTAGGGGAAATAAGGGGAAGGGATAGGTAGCAGGGCATAGTAGTGGAAAAGGTTGTAGCTGTGAGGCATTGTCAGGAAAATGAAGTGAGGTAGGAGGGGAGTATGAAGGTGGCTGGGAGGAGAGAGAGGGGGAGAGGATGACACCAGGAAGGACAAGGGTGTCTAAATGGTAGGGTGTAAGCGAGAGTTAAAGGAGGGTGAGAAAGGAAGCAGCACAAGTAGTGGTCAGAGGGTGAACCGGGTAGAGTAGGAAGATGGTAAGAGGCAAAAGGGAAAGGGGGTGAGTGGGAGGGGGAAAGCGGTGCAATTGGAGGAGGCAGCCAGGGCCAGCGTCATTGTGCTAGATGTCAGCTGGGAGGTGGCAGATGGCAAGGAGTACGATTAATTCAGGCAATCACAGGCAGTTTCATTCATGATGTGCTGGTGCAGGAGATGCTTAAATTGGGCAATATATGGAAGACTGATCAGTTGGAGGCCCAGACCATTAAACCAGTTAGGGGCTCTGTAGATGAAGGATCACTAGCACTGGGTAGTCCGTACTCTACAAACAAGAAAAAGTTCAGTGTCAGAGGTCCGAGTGTGACAAGACCTGAGGGACTTAGGCAAAAGACAGGTGATGCCAGCTGGCATGACTCCAAGTAGCACTTGTTTGGCAAGTATGCACGATTGGTATTTGATCCGGTCTTGTGGTTTTAGCCAGCCAGTCAGGGTGTAGAGGACACAAGTGTGTGTGAGTTGATCAGCGCCAGTGATAAGTCGACAGGCTTTGTTAAGGGTAGTGCTTAGCCTTTTGAGAGATGTGTCTGGGGCAGAGCCATATATTACCAAGCCATAATCAATAACGGATAGTACTGAGCTGTGAACAGCAAGTTTAGGTGCTTCTTGAGTCAGACTCCTTCTATGCCTGAATAGTTGACCTTGTTTAGCGTTCACATTCTTGGCAACATTTTCGATGTGAGGTGCACAAGTAAGGTGATTGTCCAAAGTAAGGGGTTACAGTGAGGGGGGCCCCCAGATTTCACTTGTGCCTAGGGCCCCAGGTTGCCTTAATCTGGCCCTGTCCCATTCTGTGAGCAAATAAGGTCAGATGTGATCTGTTTTCTTCAGACAGGGCACACAGGTTATTGGCAACATATGGGGCGACATAGTTCTGTACATTTAAACACTATATCAAAATGGGGCGAGCGTTAAGGTTGAAAACCCAGGGAAGACCCCACTCCTGATTCACCCAGACTCAGGGCAGCCAAACCATAATGAATTTTTTCCCTTTTGCTGCTTGAGGGATGGGGGTTGGGAGTTAGGGATGGAAACCCTAACGCTTCATTTCCCTACCTTTGTGGCATTAAGGTACCCTAACTGGTGCATTAACCAAGTATAATAACTGGTTATGATTTTTTTCCCATAGACAAAGCCAGTTGCAATTCTAGCATTATAACCAGCTGGTTATAATGACATTCACGTGCCAGCTTTGTCTATACATCAGCACGAGACCCACAGCCACGGTCGTTCCCTCATCTTCCACAGCGCTACTCGACCTCTGAAGTCCGCGGTCTTAAAGCAATTATCCTGTCATAAAAAAAGAAGGAAAAGAAAAAAATCACCAAAGGTAAAAGCTGACCATTAAAGGCTGGCCCGGTGGTGCAGAGGGCTGAGGCGCTGTGCGCCTTACCTTGCACCATGCCGGTGACCAGAGTTTGGGAATGAGCTTGGGCCATCGGAGGCCGGCAATGGGGGGGGTACGGAGTTGGATAGAGTGGCTGGACGGCAGCTCTCCTCTCCAGGGAGGATCCAGTGCATCTCTCGGCACAGGTCTGCCTCCTGGTGGAGGTCAGGAGTGGAACAGCCAGAGGGGGCACAGGCATTAGGCCGTGGGGTGGGCGGAAGGGGCTGTCACCAGGGTTGTAGTATGCATGCGCGCCTCCATGCACGTGTGTCTCTACTCCTGGAGCCCTGGGTTAAGGGAGAAAAAGGAGGAGAAAATTCCCTGGCAGCAGGATGAAGCCCGACCCCCCGCAGGCACCGCTTCTGGGCCAGGTATAAGGTAAGCCCCAGTAATTCCGGGAGTCGGAGCTGGGGGGGTTCGGTCGAGCTGATGGGGGCTCCGGGGACAGGAGATAAATCAGTTACAAAAAAAAAAAAAGCTGACCATTAAATAAAAACAATGGAAGCTAGGTTCTCAACAGTAGCTCCATCCCTCAGAGAGCAATTCATAAGTAATCAACAGAACAGAAACACATACAGGAAAGCCGAACGTGATTTAAGGCTTTTTAGAGCTTTCTTAACTGAAACTGGAACAAATATAGACTTCGTAAAACTAAGCACAAAACACCTTGACACACAGCTAGCCAATTTTTTTTTTTTTTT
Source organism: Neoceratodus forsteri (assembly GCA_016271365.2). Lineage (NCBI taxonomy): Eukaryota > Metazoa > Chordata > Ceratodontiformes > Ceratodontidae > Neoceratodus > Neoceratodus forsteri. The sequence goes on along the minus strand of CM057453.1, from coordinate 147,309,097 downwards.
AAACGACAGGACGGCTCCGTGGCATAACACATCTAGTTGTATTTCTGTACTTAAAATTCACTTCGTAAAGGTGAAAAAAAAAAAATCAAAACCAGAAATTATACAAAATAACGGATGGGTTGGTGGATTTAAACTCGGATTTTACACACATCCTCTCATGGTGGGATGCCTGAATAAACCCCTTGAGCTTTTCTCTCAGGGTTTATATGGCATCCCACCCCTCGGGGGGTGTAAAATCCTTGTTATTGCCACCAACCTATCCATTATTCTCTATTTTTTTGCACAGAATAAGCTTATAAATTAATACAGTTCATGTGTCATAATAAGTTGTTTTTGTCAAACATTTTCTGGCCCTCGGACATACAGCACTCAGGCCGTTCCCGGTGACCTCCCAGGTCCAACCCATCCAGTCTGCCTCCTGGTCCTCTGGGGTCCCCCCCCACCATGGTAGGGCCTTTGGGCTGGAGGCACCCCCAAACTTAGCAGTAATTGGTTGGGAGACATGTTGAATGGTCAGAATACAACAGCAGGAGTCAGGTTATCATTCCAACAGCTGTAAGACATTTCTGCCCTGTAGTCTTGTAGTGTGCATGTCATTGGTATCTGCTGCATGACCCTTGATAGCCTTCCTCCACAAACACTGTGCACAGCTTCCAGTAGCCTTGCAACAGCAGCAGCATCTCGGCGCATCCCCACCCCCATCCAGCGCAGACTCTCCAACCCACTGACCACCTGGCTGCAAGCACTAGAGTTCATTCACAAGCCCAGGTCACCTGCATGCCAGCGCAATAAGTTTCCCTTGGGCCACCAGACGGCCTTGTTAATCATTTAAGTTTCATTTCTTATTTTAAAATACAAATTTAAAGCTTCTCCCATCCACCTGTGAAGTGAAATGCTTGACTGTAATGCTGACACACAAGATAAGAACTGTATACAAGATGAGGCAGGGGATCAGTTTTTTTTTTTTTTGTAGTGGTCAAGAACACCCTCGGGTCCAAATCTGGAAATCATTTCAGCTTTTTGAAACTTCCTTTACTTAGTTAAAAACAGGACATCTTCATACAAACTTCCATTTTGTCACATAAAAGCAAACTTAATATTCTGTTAGTCCTCTCCTGTTCATTTAAATTATACATCACTGCCAGCCCTGATGGCTTTCGACTATATCTGCTGTTATTCTCTCTGAACCATTAAGGTTGGTGAGACTCTCTTCTTACCCTGTCCTCTGCCTTGCTTACCCCTCGTAATTCCCCAGGCTTGGTGCCTTATGTATCCTTACTTGCTCTTTTTAGTGTAACGTCCAGGGCTAACCATACTCCACAACTTTTAACTTTCTAGGGGATGGCATCAGATTCCATCTAATGCATGTATTAACTACATCCCAGGTTAGGGAGTTAGTACTCTAAGACAGACTGAATTATAGAAGCGTATATACCTCATCACTGGTAAAATACCCTTTCTTTCAGAAAAATCTACTATTTTTGTATTCCATGCCTCTTAGACTGGAAGTCACCTAATTTTCCTTTGTCTCTTTGGGAGTCGAATACCTACCTACCTTCCTTCCTTCCTTCTTTCCTTCCTCCTCCTCCCTCTCCTCCCTCCTTCCCACCTTTAAGCCAGGGCTCTTTTACAAAGGTTCCACGTCAAGTTACATGAAACATTAGGACAGTCAGTGGTTATGTGCAAAAAAGAAATAAACATAACAGCAGCTGGAGGGCTTTGTCAATACCAAAACATCACAAATGTATAAAGTACTTCTATAACAATTTAAACAATATAGATTCGTATACAGTAGGTAGCCATCCGATAGAGAGAAGTGAGGCCAGAAGGCTAGTGGAAGGAAAGAAAGAGAGGGAGTGAAGGGTGGCCTGGGACAGGGTCAGTGCGGAGGTGTGTAGAGGGGAGTAGGGAGGAGGAGAGGGTGGGTCTGGGGCAGGGTGAGGGAAGAGTTGTGTGGAGGGGGTAGGGGAGGAGGGAGGGACGGAGTGGGGGGTTAAGAGTGAGGTATGGGGGGAGGATAAATCTGCTATTAGTAGCAGTCGCAGGAGTTGGAGGAGTTTAGAAGTTTTTATCACATTTTTGAGAAAAAAAATACTCCCAAAATGGAGTGATGTGAAGAACGGATAAGTGGCAGTGTGGTTCTCAGCGTTGATTGGCTAAAATCCTGTATATGATTCATGATGCAAAAATGAGACCCACACAATTACGTTTCATCTTCAGGTACTCCAGCTGAGCTCAACAGGTTCCTGGGGGGGATGGTATGTCCACGTGTGCCCTCTTGAGAAGGGACACTACTGTTTTCTGCTCAGCAGAATGGGTCACCCTTTTTATGTTTCTTGATGCACAAATAAAGTCCCTATTCATTTGTCTCATAAAATGCATTATTTATAGCCCATTTGTTTTTTGTGCATCTCTCAATGGCTCTATACTCCAGGAAGTGCAATTTATGAAGTACCTGAGAGTGCATGTGGAAAGTGTTCTAGCATATAATGTACACATTAACAAACTGCAAAGAAAAATCTTAGGTCCATTCAAAGCAGCAGTTCACGTTAACTAAAAAAATCCAGCTAACTGCTTTTAGTAATTTTAGGTCTGTGGTCTTTTTACCTACTGTCTGCATTTTTTACCTACATGGAAACTCCTCAATTTTTAAAGTATTTTAATCTAAAATTAATTAGGGGTGAACGCTAATAAATATAGCACTTGTTCCACAATCCCTCATGTTGGCAGCTCCTCCACTGCTATAGCAAAACTAGCTCCACTCGACACGCACTGTATGCTAGCAGTGGTTACATTGCCAGATATCAACTGAGGGAAATAATCCGTGCTTGTCTCTGGTGGGAGGGATGTGAAGTGGGAACAAGGGAGAGAATTCTCAGGTTCCTCTGTACAGCCTGCACTAACCAAGCAAAATGCTTTATGTCTAATATTGGTCAATGAATACAATTATCACAGCAGGCCCGATTCTCAAAACTCAGCACAAGCTGTGACAAAGGCGGCTTGCACTGATCGGTAGTATGTCACGGATCCTGCGCCCCATTCTCTATCAGGCAGGGTCCCGGTGGCAAAGTCCCATGGCATGCAGCAAACTTGACCCTATGCAAATGGAAAGTACTTCAGGAAGGTTTTGCGCAAGCCGTGGGTCGATCTTGCAGCAACAGCACCATGATGATGTGCCTGGTGGCTAGCACCCCCCTGCCCCGATGGCGGTAGTCTAGCACCCCCCCAAGCCCCAATCCCCCATCATTATTGTACCACAATCCCTGGCAGTCTAGTAGCAACCCCCCAAGCACCGATTGCCCCTCATTATTTAAACACAATCCCTAGTAGTCTAGTGCCCCCAGGCCCTGATTGTCCATCATTATGTAAACACAATCCCTGGTGGTCTAGTGGCACCCCCCCAGCCCCGATCTCCCATTATAAAACAGCCCAGGTAGTCTAGTGGACTGCTCCAGCCCCGATCCCCGTTAAATTATATTCCCCAATTCCTGGTGGTCAAGTGGACCCCCCACTCCGCAGTGCCCTACCACCCTGCTTCCGTCATCCCCTAACCAAGTCGGTGACTGGCACTGCCCACCACTTACCACCACCACGTCCAGCCGCCAAATGAGCTCTGAATGAGTGTATATTGTATATAGTACACGCTCAGTGATTGACAGCTCGTCAATCACTGATCGCATACTATATACAGTACGCTCTCATTCAGAGCTCAGTTGGCAGCTGGCCATGGTTGTGAGCAGTGGGTTGTGGCAATCACTAGCCCAGTTAGGGGATGGGGGAGTGAGGCAGTAGGGCACTGTGGGTTGAGGGTTCACTAGGCCACCAGGAATAGGGGAAAGTCATTTACTGGAGGATTGGGGCTGCAGCAGTCCACTAAACTACCAAGGATATTTTAAGTTTTACAATGGGAGAGCGGGGCTGGGGGGGGTGCCACTAGACTACCAGGGATTGTGGTACAATAATGATGGGCGATTGGGACTCTGGGGGATCTTGACTACCATGATCGGGGCTTGGGGGTGCACATTGTCACACCCTCCCAGAGGATTTCTAAGTACCATTAAATTAGCCCTTGGCTGGTCTAACAGTACTTAGACCATTGCCCTCTGGAGGGTTTTGAGAATACCACCTTAGGAGATGTGGCAGCCTGCATCTCCCGCAAGCCCCCTTGCGCCATACAGCAGCCCATTCTGTGGAGCAAGGCTGGCGCAAGCCCCCTTTGACGCAAACACAGGCTGTTTTTTAGAAAAGCTCAGGGCGTACTTTTTGATGCAAGGTGCCACTTGCCTCATATATGTTTGACGCAGGCGCCTTGCGTCACTCTAAAGGCTTTGAGAATCGGGCCCAGCTTGTCGAACTTCCGAGGTTTCGCAATACAGAGGTTGACTGTTAGCCAACCTTCATACTTTAAAAAGAAAACAAAATAATGGTCACTCAGTATAGACAGTAGGAGGCAGTATAGTCTAGTTGTTAGAGTGAAGAGCTGTGAATCTGGAGACTAAGACCCAGCAGAGACAAAGGTTTGAATGCCTTAATTGCTACTTACTGTGCGACCCCAGCAAGGCAGTCACTTAACTACCCTCTACTTAAAGGGGACAGAAAATGATTTCTAAATGGCAAATGTTTGTAATATTCATAGTTATAGAAATGAGCATCATACCTCCAAATGAACCATAATCACCTACACCTGAAAATGACTGCACTGTTTTGTTTGTATGGAGAACAATCTATATGGTTCACTTCACGGAACAAGTAGTTTTGGAATTTTCACTGTATGTTATGACTTTGCACAGAATACTACACGAGTCGCTGACCTATCAAAACAGGGCTTCAAGTTTTGTACATAAACCATAACATAGCTGAAACACCAAATGGCTGATTCCATGAAGAGAACAGTGCAGAAAGTTGCCCATAAAAACAATACAAAATACAGTTTTTTTTTTAATATGAGCTTCTCAAGTACAGTTGAATATAGATTCTGTTAAGGTAGGAATAGTGTATTGGAAAACAAGAACAGTACAAACAGCTGCCAAACAGAAATCACTCTCTGTCCTCTTTAATTCTATCTCTTTTTCTCTGTATCTAATCCCCCTGACCTTTCCTATCTGTCCACTCCTAAAGGCTGCCACCAACCTTTCATGAATAATAATTGACTATAATTAGAGATAAGAAAAAAGCTCATAGAAAGTACAAGGAGACCAAATCCAAGAAGGAGAGAGAATACAGGATTAAACTCGAGGAAACAGGAAAAGCAATTAGAGTAGCCACGACCCAGATGGAGGAAAGAATAGCGCAGGGAGTAAAGAGGGGGGACAAAACATTCTTTCATTATATACGGGAAAAAAGAAAGAGTAAGGGAGGAATAATCAGGTTAGCAACTGAAGAGGGACAGCTGGTGGAGAAAAACAAAGACAAGGCGGAAGTACTCAACAAAGTCTTCTGCTCGGTCTTCACCCATGAAGACAAAGGTAATGGTCCAGCACAAGCCAAGGCACATCTCCACAACAGGGGACTAGACACCAGCCCCTTTACAAAGAAAGGGTCATTGAGGAGCTGTCTAAATTAAAGGTGGACAAGGCAATGAGGCCAGATGGAATACACCCAAGAGTTCTGAAGGAACTGTGGGAGAAACTTGCAGCCCTACTAGCCAAACTATTTAACAAGTCACGGGAAGATGGCATAGTGCCACAGGACTGGAGAAGGGCCACAGCTGTACCACTGCACAAAAGTGGTAGCAGGGAGGTAGCAGCAAATTACCGCCCAGTCAGCCTGACCTCAGTGGTGGGTAAAACTTGACCTGAAGCAGCATGACTTCACAGCAGGACACTCATGCCAAACAAATATGGTAGAATTCGTCGACTGGGTTACAAGAGCAGTGGACCAAGGTGCGGCTGTGGACATAGTATATCTGGATTTTAGCAAAGTTTTGATATGGTTCCACACAGAAGGCTAGCAAATAAATTGGAGAAAACAGGCATAGGTCCAAAAGTGGGCAACTGGATAAAAAGTTGACTACTGGACAGGACTCAGCAAGTTATGGTAAATGGCACCTTGTCGCAGGAGGGGTGAGTAAACAGTGGGATTCCACAGGGATCAGTGCTTGGCCCAATCCTTTTCAACATATTTATCAGTGACATGGCTGGGGGACTGAAAGGGAAAATCTGCCTGTTCGCAGACGATACAAAGCTCTGCAACAGGGTGGACACACAGGAAGGGGTTCAAGGACTTGAGGCAGATCTAAGAAGGCTGGAGGAATGGTCCAAGAACTGTCAGTTGAGATTCGATGACAAAAAGTGTAAGGTAATGCACTTGGGTAAGAGGAACACAGGAAATAACTATGTCCTGGAAATGCAGCAATTGGAAAAGACAAAGATGTAATAGGATCTAGGAGTTATGATAGTGGATGATTTAAAGGTAGGAAAGCAATGTGAAAAAGCAGCACTAAGGGCAAGTAGCATCCTTGGATGCATAGGTAGGGGTATTACCAGCAGAAAGCGTGAGGTAATCATTCCACTTTACAGGCCCTTGGTGAGGCCTCACTTGGAGTACTGTGTGCAGTTCTGGAGGACAGACCTTAAAAAAGGACATAGACCATCTGGAATCCATGCAGAAGAGAGACACTAAGATGGTGCAGGGACTACACCACGAACCTTACGAAAATAGGCTCAGCCGGTTACATCTATTCTCCCTAGAGCAGAGAAGGAACAGAGGATGCATGATAGAAACATTTAAATTTGTTAAAGGGATAAATGCTGTACGTACTGGTAACCTCTTTCAGGAAAATAAGACTGCGCATATAAGAGACTTATGTCTGGTCGGCTGTAAATTCAAAACCAATGTTATGAAGTACTTTTTCACAGGAAGGGTTGTGGACCCTTGGAACACCCTGCCACCTGAGGTGGTGGTGGCTAAGACTATCAGAGAATTCAAATGGCATGGGACAGTCAATGTAGCCACCTCAATAAGAACAGTAGATGGGGGGGGCAGACATCTAGGGCAGACTACATGGACCGCATGGTCTCCTTCCGCCAGCAAATTCTTATGCTCTTATGTAATAAAGTACGCTGGGATACAGTGTATATGAAAGTCGCTATTAAAAAAACAAATTCCTTCCTTTTTTTATTTTTCTATATTAATTTTCTTAATTTGGGGGGTGTAAAAAAATTACATAAAATCTAATTTTTACCCTCTGCAAAAATATTTTGGGGTTTTACAAAATCAAGGAAAAAGCCTAGCTTTAACTTGTGCAGGATCTGCAGACTTTGAGATGTAACAAAGTCAAGAACAAAGCTAATTTGTTAACTTACATAGGGTCTGTATAATTTAGGGTGCTACAAAATGAAGATAAAAGCTAATCTTAAAGCCGGCCCAGTGGTGCTCAGAGTTGAGCCTCTGGATGCCACACCATGCTCCATGCCAGCGACCCGTGTTCGGGAATGAGCATGGTACACTAGGAGTTGGGTCGGCCGGGGTGGGGGAGAGGATCAAGCATCCAAGGGACTGCTCTCCTGGGGAAGGAGCACTGCTGGCTCCGCTGAAAGACTGCCACCGAGTGGTAGCCTTGGGGTAGTATAGGACAGAAGAGGCAGTAGTGGGAGGTGCTGCGGGACTCTGCGGCATGCAAGTGCCTCCACATACACACACCGATGTGTGCGCCTCAGCAATGGGGAGGGGATAGGGACAAAACTGGAAGAAAAATGGTGGCAGGCCAGGCAGTCATGAAGCCCTGCTCACTGATCCCTCATCTGCCCCAGGCCAACTTGATAAATCCTGGGGTGGTTGAGGACAGTGGGAATCGGTGTGGCAAAGGGTCTAGAGGAGCAAAGCCTGTCCTGACTGAGGAGCATAAAAATACAGTATACATTAAAATAGAGGGGGGAAGTTAATCTTTCATTTTTGCAAGGTTTGCATAATTTGGGATGTCACAAAATGAAAAAACCTATGGCTTAGTTTTCAAAGGATGACGCAGGGCTTGTATCATGTACTTCATAAAACCTGTTTTTGATGCAGCTGCATCAAACTCTTTTAACGCAACCATACCCGATTTTTAGTACATCTGGCACAATTGTGACAGTTTTCTCAGTTTACGGCAGCTTGCCCCAAAGATTTGGTGCAAGCCCCTTAAAAAGGGTCCCTCACATCGAGCACGTTAGACCAGGGAAAAGCTGGTCTAACTTGCAGCATCTGACACATGGGATTGAAAATCACGTTTGCCAGCCGGGAGAATGCCGCAAACCCTGTGCACCAAACAATCATGCACCGGGGGGCTTGCAGCATTCTCAGAGCTTTGAAAATCAAGCCTGTAATCTTTAATTTATGCCAGATCCGCATAATTTGGGTGTTTAAAAAATGAAGAAAACAGCTAATCTTTCACTTCTGCAGTGTCTGCGTTATTTTGGGGTTAACAAAATTAAAAAAAAAGCTAATCTTTCCACTTTTGCAGGATCTGCATAATCTGGGGAGCTACAAAATTAAGAAAAAAGCCAGTATAACCACTACAAGGTCAGTATAATATATGTGTTACAAAATAAAGAAAAAAAACTCTTCTTTAAGTTTTGCAGGAACTGCATAATTTGGGGCGATTTAAAATTAAGAAAAAAGCCTATCTAACCATTGCAGGGTCTGCAGAATGTGAGGCATTACAAAATGAAGAAAAAAGCTCTTACATTTTTGCAGAGTCTGCATTATTTTCTTGCAACGCTGGACCACTCTCTCAGTCGTTAAGTGTGAGCCACAAAACTGGGGAGCTAGCCGATCTGCTAGGTTACACACTTTATGCTTAAGACTTCCTCCGTGACTAAGTCTGAATGCAAATTAGGTATTCCATTACTGATGTTCGTATCCATAGACAGGGTTTGTGGACACAGCAATCTTCTTGCCACACTTGCACACTGCCGCGCATGGCATTTCACCAGCTGTAAAGTACCACTGCCATGGGGTGGGGCCGGATCCATGGGGGACTTCCTGGAGTGAAGGTTAGTCCTAGGGAAGCTGCATAATGGGGCTGGAAGGCTCGGGACACAAGGACGCCCAGTAGAACACCATCATTAACAAGGTAGGATGAGAAGTAAAACCCACAGCATGTGATTAACACACTATGATCCATCTTGGAGAAAAGGACCTAAACCACTCTAACACATCACTGGATTTAATGCCAGCCAACAGAATCCTGCAGTCAAAAAGTAAATTGACAGCAAATACCACGGCAGTCAGAAATCCCTATTAATTTCAATGAGATTGACTGTGATGTATCTAGATGGTTACTGCAATGTAGCTCTGACTACCACTGCAGGATGTCTCAAGGATACCATGATGGCATCAGTCCTGTCCTCAGCACCCATATGGACACTGATGATGACAGGCACTAAAGCTGACTCTAGTGTAGCCCATCCAGCATCCTGAGTGGAATCCCTCCAGCAATTAAAGAGCTAGTAGATGTTCTGCTGCTCTCAAAACACTACTGACGTAGCCCTCTGGGCCGAATTCCCCCCCCCCCCCTTTCCACTGCCAGTACCTGCTGGACTCAACCTGTCAATTCTGAAATGTTTTTTAATTACTCTTTGTGTTCAAGCAATTATGTAAAACTATGTTATTCTGTATGATTGTATTCTGTAAGTATGTGGACTCTGTATGTCCTCTCTGTGACGAGGTACCTTTGTAAACAAGCCTCTGGCTCAAAGGTTGTAAATCCGATTATACAATAAATAAATAAATAAAATAGTAGAACCAAAACTAGCAGACAGGAAGATATTACAAATTTTAAGAAGCAGTCGGTTGTAACTTTTTATTTCTGAACTTTTTTTTTGTTTTTCCTTTTGCTTGTTAGAAAGTTTTCCATGTGATAGTATTACGCTGAATGTACAGAACAACACTCTGCCTGGCAGCTGATATATTTTATTCCTCCCATTACATCATCAGCACTGTGACCCCACTGACAGTGACATCACAGATGACTGGCCTGGCAGCTACTGAGTGGCTCTACCTGAGCACCTGTAATGTCACAATCAGTGAGGTCACAATACTGATGATGTAGTGGAGGGGAGTAACAGAGGTAAATATGTCAGCTGCCATGCAGAATGCTGTTCCACACATCACACCTATTAACATTGAGTAAACTGTCTCTAATTAAGCAAAGGGAAAAGAAAAAGTACCTGAGATATAAAAGGTAATGGTTGACTGCTTTTAACAACTAATACTAGTCTGGCCCAGTAGTGCTAAGGGTTGAGGCGCTGGACGCCACACCTCGCACCATGTTGGTGATCCAGGATCGGGAGAGGACTCGGGTTGTCGGGGGTTGTCAGGGGGAGGAGAGGAGAGGACTGAGCATTCAGAGGACTGCTTTCCTCTTCTGGGGAGGGTTTCAGGGACACAACACTCTGTAGTGGCCAAACATGGGGATCATAGGAACCACAGCAGCGTGCTATTTGAAGGGGAAGAGGTGACGGCAGATGTCAGCTAAGGGTCCACCCTTGGTGCAGATGTCATTGCACGTCCGCACCTTGGAGGGTGTAAATCAAGGTGGAAACCTCCGGTGGCTTGGGAGGCAATGGTGGGGGTTCCAGTAGGCTGAGCACATATGCCCAATGCTGGTCCCAATCCCGACCTGACTCTCCATGGTTCTGCTTCTCTCGTTAGTGGGTGCGGGAGGGGCAGACCCAGCAACCGATTCCTCATTCGAGAGAAGGACACAACGTGTGGTAGAGGCAATGCCAAAGTGTGCCCACGCCTGAGAGATGCCCAAGACATCAGTGACTGGAGGGAAATAAATGAAAAAAACCCCACCAAAGCTGGCTCCGTGGCACCGAGTGAAGGGGTTCACTCAGCACGCTGGTGACCCAGGTTCATGCCCCAAGCTCGGGTATCAGGAGCGGAGACTGGCAGGGAGGGGTACCATAAGCGTCCACTGGACACTTCGCCTGGGGCCCTGCTGATGGATTGGTGGTGTACTTGGGGGATGTGATGCCTCAATACGCCCCCGCCCCAGGCCGCCCTGCACTCGCACAAGGCTGAGAACTCTGTGGGGCACAAAAATGGAAAACGTATGCCCCGACCGACCAAATGAAGAGTACCCGGCTCCTGCCGCCCAAAGCCCATGAGTCAACCCGGAACCAGTCCCGCAGCTCTTGGAGTACACGCCGCTGGCCCCTAAGGCCCTTCTCACTTGGAAGAGAGGGACCTCCCCACAATGGGATATGCCGGGGTATCAGGCATGGCTGCAATTGGGGCTGGTAGAAGGTGGCAGGGGTCGGAGGGTAGGGTAGTGCTGGCACTCTGAAGGAGTGGTTGGTCGGGACGTCGAGGGAGGAGCAAAAACAAAATAAAAAAAATAAAAACTAATGCTAGTTTTAGGCAGTACACTAGCTCTTTAAGGAACAAATGAAAATTTGAGCATAAACAGGTGACTTTGGATGCAGAGCTGGCAGCTGACTGAGCTACATGCATTACTGAGAGCTCTGGTCTTTGTCGTCAGTTAACAGTACTTTTTTATTTCAAAATTTGCAATTTTGTTGAGTCTATCTGTATTGCGTAATAGATTTGTTTCAGTTGCATCAAAATGTCACTTTTTGAAGGGCAACTTGACTACTAATAGGACACAAGAAGCAGACAATGCAGGCAACTAAATGAAGCCCACAGCATCCACTTCCAGCATCTACAGCCTGGCCGGGAAAGAAACCCATCAAGATGGGGAAGCTGAGCCAACAATTAACACTGTTTTTTTCAAGGCGGTCAGAGATCTCGACCACAGCATAGACATTTTTGACAACAGAGTAACACTTTTAGAGTCAACAAGGATGTGGTCACCCACGAATCCAAGGTGGCAGTGGGTACAATGGACAAGGTTCGGACAGCCACGTTAGAAGTGGTGTGGGAAGACAAATTATTTGCAGCACGACTGGAACACCTGGAGAATTAGGCACAGGAACCAAATCTTATGCTTACTGAACTGCCAGAGGAAGAAGAGGGCCAGTATCCCACTCACATATTGGGCACCTAACTGCAAAATTTGTAATAGTTGGAGGTTCTGATCACAATGGGAGGAGACTGTCCAACCTGACTTTGCCACGTACAATGCTCATAGTGATGGAGGGAACGCATGAATGGGATCGAGTGCTGCAGGCAGTGAGGGACATGGCTTGCCTTTTCACCACATCTGGAGGCCAGCTGTAATAAATAATTCCAAGATCTCAATTTTGGTACCCGAGAATAGAGAAGAGGTTTTGACTCTAAGGCAGCACTTCGGGAGCTCTGGTTTGTGCATGCTTTGCAAATTCCAGACAGACTCCGACGCTTCTTTGTATGTAAGCAGTACCTTTATACAGACCCCAAAGACGCTAGGAAGATGGTTGAAAAAATTAAAAAATTATTTGCGACAAGGGTGGCAAGATCTGGTGAGGAACTGGATGAGAATCAGTGAGTTTTAAATGACTTATATTCTGAATGATTTGTTTATAATATAATGTATGGGTAGCCCTTATTACCCACTGAAAGTAAGCTGTTTACAACCTTGTAATCCAACTGTCATGACATCAGAACCTTATAAACCCCTCTCATCTAAGTAATGGCAGAGGGTTTACAAAACAGAATGCCAGTGTTATTCAGTATTATACGCTGGACATTAAAAAAAAGCTTCAAATCCTTCATTCTGATTGGCTGGTTGGCACCTCCGATGTGTTGTAAATCCTACAGTCACCAACGAAAGAGGTGCCAACCAGCTATACCCTCATACAACCCAAACAGTAAATCTATCCGAGCAGGTTTTCACCTCGAAACCACTGCCATTGTTTTTCTCGGCGCTATGGATAGTTGAACCGCACCTACGTTTCAAACTCTCCTAAACCATAATGCAATCAAGGTTGTTTTTTTATATTTATATTTATCCTTTTCCTTGGCAGAGTGGCCCTCACGATCTCTGGCCGCCAGCACCCACACCCCCAGACCCGGTCGTACACGCGGGCCACACAAACACACACACAGGGCCAGCATTTCATCACTCCGCACCCTGGTTAGGTGCCCCTCTCAGCTCCGTGGGTGCAGGGCATGGCCATCAGCCTTGAGGATCGCCCCCCGCAATTTTCCACTATTTTTTGTTCCCCTTTGGGAGCCAGACGTGCAACAGCGTCAGAGCACAGAGTACTGACACCTGCCGAGCTCCACCCTATGCTATGCCTGCCAGTGTAGTGTGGCTGGCCTCTGCCAGGTGCCGCTACAGAGCAGTACGTGTCCCCAACCCACCCCAGAGGAAGCACAGCAGTCGTCATGCTCAGTCCTTCCTCTCCCATGCCAACCCCAGGTGGCCCAAGTCCGTCCCTGAACCCGGGTCGCCGGTGTGGCATCCAGCGCCTCAACCCTCAGTGCCACCGGGCCGGCTGAAATCAAGTTTTGAATTTTGACCCGAGGAAACAAGATCACATTTTTCGTTCGCTTGAGTCAAAGTAGCCCCAAACAGTTGAACCTATCGAAACAGCTTTATCTGTTGCTCCCCCTACTGTGTCCAGCAATCCTCAGGCTCCAACCACTGAAGCAGCAAACCAACAGAGTCAGGACTATTTTCTGTCATGCACCAAGAAGGCAAATGAAAAAAAACAACAACTTTTTTTTCTTTTTTTTTAAAGGGACCAGGGGTATAATCGCAATAAGCCACTCAAGTATGTGAGTTATGGGGAGGGGGAATTTATCATAGCTGGTGAGGATTGCAAACCACGCCACCCGTGGTAAATCCCCACATAACCCACACCCTCTCATGGCTTATTGCTTAATTCTACACACCCAGAATGTGATTGTTAGTCTCAATACAGTATTCAAATAACATTCCAATTGTCACAGTTTACTGTTACTGAGTCTAGCGATCGCCATGTCTGATAGAAATTTTAACTCCAGTGCTATTTTGGCTCCCTATCGTTCAGTCTGTGTATCTTAATATATTGTTTTCCTACATGATCATATGGCCGTAATGCAGATTCATTAATAAGATGAGGCTAAATTACTTGTGTTGGGGGGGGGGGTAACTTCTCATGTTGAGTCCTATACACTGTAAATGACAACGCCTGATGTACAGGTGATAACCACGGTGTAATCACCTCTCGTGGTTGTTTAGGTAATGGTAAACCTCTTGAGCTGCGCTCTCGTTGTTTACTGATGTCTTAGCAACCACTCGAGGTGAAGCTCGAGAGGTTTACCATTACTCTAACAACCACGAGAGATGATCACACTGTGGTTATCAGCTGTACATCAGGCATTACCCTGTATATAATTGCTGTAATGATTAAAGATACTTTAGGAGTTTATTATCAAGTTAGGACTGTTTCCCAACTACCTGTTTTTTGATGGGTATACAATGCTATCTGAGACTGGCTGGGTTTGGGATATGGAATGGGACTGGGGATCTGGAAAGGCAGAGGCTGTGTTTATCCCCCTATTACCTGCTGTAACCTCCTCCTGCAGTTCCTGTGAAAGTGCACCTTCCACATGTCCTGCAATGGCTTTTCTGTTAACCATGGGGAAGACCCAGATGATTAACCTTGGGGTCTGGAGATAGTAGGTGTGCAGGCTCGTGTATCATGAAGCTGTGTCCCTGATTCCGGCACTAATTTGTATTACAGAAGCGTATGATCAAAATCGAGGTCTAATTCCTACGAGGCCCAGACACCTCTATGTCTCAGCTGCCTAAGGTTACCAGTGAGCTGTTTATGTATTTAATGCACCCCTGAGTGCTCAATATATGGCATGGTTATAACCACTGTTAGTTATTTCGTAAGTGTACACTTTGACTGTTAACATACTTCAAGCTGTTTTTTTAGAAATGTGAGACATGCTTATTAGGATCCCTACAATGGCTCAGTATGGAAAACACAACCACATCAGGCGGGTTTCTGCTTACTGTGATGGCTATGTGCAATGCTTAGCAGCACTCACAGTCATGCTGCTCTCCAGCCAATCAGGGGATGACTTTATGGACATTTAATTTTATGGACTGCCCTCTCAGGTCAGCAGTGAATGGACTGTGGAATTGCCTCTCCTACGCTACGATTTATATGTGTAATGCTATGCTCCATACAGTGTTTCACTGTCATGGTATGAACTGTAGGATTACTTTTTGAATCAATAAAAACAAAGTTTAAAAACAAAACAAAAAGTTGCTCAAGCACTAAGATGTAAACAAAAAAATACAACTGAGAGCTTTGAGACACAGCAATTTTTTTTCCCTCCCTGGGGTAACGGGCTTTTTAATCCCGGTGGAACCACACCTAAAGACATAAAGGAATTACTATTATGAATAACAGTAAGAGTCGAATCACAGTGAATGCAGAGACTGACCAGTAAAGCAGTGTGCTTACACAGTAGTACTAGTATTAAAGCGTTGTCGTGGGAGCATGAGCTAGCATCTTTACAAACACTAAAATGTGAAAACCACACATAAAAAAATTATCTTTAAAAGAAAGGTAATGCAAATAAAATATTAACAACTAAAGGGCACCTGCAGAAGTAGATGTTAATATTTATTTACGTTAACTTTCATTTAAAGATGAATGAAAGGTAAAGTAAATGAAAGGTAACGTAAATAAATATTAATAATTAAAGGATACCTAGCCAGCCCATGGGCACATCAGTTGGATTTTCGCTTGCGATGCCGGCAGCCCGGGTTTGGGAAAGGACCCGGGACACTGGAGGGCCAGCCGGGGGGATAAGGATTAAGCTTCTGATGACTGCTCGCCTTCTCCCGCGGGGAGGGTGGGGATGTGACCCGGTGCTTGCTGGCTCCTGGCGGAAGCCAGGGGAACAACAAAGCACTGGATAATGCTGACTCGGGGGTGTGGTGAACATCAGGGCCCGGCTTATGACATTTGTGGCACTTCACACCACCAGGGGAGAAAACAAGGAAAATGCTCCCTGGTTGGCCGGATGACGGTCACTGGCCTATGCTGCCACAGAAACCCTGGACAGCCCAGGACCACTCCAGCAGCACCCGGGCTAAGACTGAGTGCACTAGCTCACCCCCACCAACGCCTTCTCTCTTGGAGGAGGAAGACCCATCCAGCAAAGGGTTACGCCAGGTTACCCAGGGGCTGAGATGTGAGGTGGTGGAGGCTGGTGTCGAGGCAGGGTGGCAAGCAGGGTCCCCAGGCGGTCCGAAGGAGTGGCTGGCCAGAAAGCCGGAAGGAGCAGAAAAAAAACAACAAAACAATTAAAGGACACCTAAACAAGTAAATGCTGCAGTATTTATTTTACTAAACAAATCCTAGGGTGTTCGGGTGTGGCCTGCAGGAAGTGCCAGTGATGTCTCCACAGACCAGGGATTTTTGTCCCATTTTCACTTCCTGAGGGTACCGGTGTGCAATAATGCACACACATATGTGCCGTGGTCCAGTAGCTGCCCCTCTAGCCCATGACATGAGCCTGCTGCACTGTCACCTAACCTCCACCAGGTGGCAGTCAAGAAGTGGGATACAGCATCCTCCCTCGCTAAGGAAGATGAGCTGTCCACAGAATGCTCGATCCTATGTCCCTGTCCCCGAACCAGGGGGCCAATGTAGCAAGCAGTAGCACTACCGCTGTGCTTCTGGGCCAGCTTAGCTAGTACCGTTCCCAATGGCACACGGTTTGTTCTGACTACGAGTGTCCCTGTTCATGCACTTCCTCCTACTAACTGATAGCCTAACTTGAGTATTACAAAGTTTAATACAAAAATGAAACAGAGATTAGTAAGAGGACATGCACAAACAAGGACAACTGTGGGCAACAAACAAACAGTGTAAAATAGTATTAGCCCCGGAGTGTTCAATCCCTGGAGTGTTCTAACTCCGATGATGTTATTGCTTATGACGTACAGCATCATTTTATGGTTAGCACAAAAGAAAACCTGGCATCAACTAATACTGCTTAGATCAATCATATTAGGCCTGGCAAGGGTATCAACACTCAAACATGCATCACACTTTAGAATTCAAGGGATACTATCCATCTTTTTGCATCATATTATTTCTAGTTAAAACCCCACCTTTTACGATTGCTTACCTTCTCTAAAATTCATTGATGTTGCTGGTTGCTTTATCAGCTTCCTTTCCTAGTAGAACTGAACTGCATACTACTGTATAGTTATATCCAAACTTGTCTCGTTTCAAATTCTTGATCTACTCACACTGCAGACTTCCTGAACATTAGAAACACCCTCAAACATTGCAGACTTTCATGATGCCATAGTTTCCTCTCCTCACACCACATAATTAGTGGTTAGGCTGTGTTGGAAGTGTTCCTAAGGGTTCCATGTGATAACGGCGATCGCGGAAAGGCGATCGCCGTTTGGACAAGTGTACATCGCTGAAAATAAATTTCAGCAATGTACACTCACAGCAAACATCAAGAAGGTGCCGGAGACTTAGATTTTCTTTATTTTATGTGGGGGGGCTTCACCCACTGCACCCCCCCCCCCACTAAAGGATTCTCAACTCCAGTGGGGTGCTTGTTGGGGGGGTGCAAAAGTAAAGGAAAAAAACCCAAGCCGGCACAAAAACCACGAGTGTGCCCAGAACCGAACCCGGCATCCTCCCAATCCCAGCCTGCCAACAACCCACCATGCCACACGGCCAGCTCAGCAGCCCACCGCCACACTACTCCCCACAAACCCTCTCTCCCTTTCCACCCGTCGCACAGCATGGTCCCTCCCCCCGCACACGTGTATACATAGCGACATCCTGTCGCTATATTCACCGAACCCCCTATCCGGTCGCCCTCCCTGCCCGGTAGCCCTGTGCACAGGCGCCGTGACTGAGTTGCCCTTTTTGAAAGCACACAATCGCGGTTGCCATTATCACAGGCTACCTTCCTAAGTCCAGGAAAGATGCAACGGGAGTTGATAAAGTAATGCAAAACAAACATGTTTTTGTGTGGTAACACCAGTATGGTGGGCAGTCTGTTTTTAACCTTTTTAAAAGAAAAAAGAATCTGAATCCAACTACTAGCTACATCAGCAATCTCTATAGAATGTAAACAATCATAACACATATTTTTAAACTAGGGACACCGGGAGGCCTAATGGGGTTGACAGTGTCCCTCTGAGTAAAATGGAAACACACTTGGGCAGCCTTACAGTTTGTTTGCATGACAAGACCTACTGGCAAGGAAGACTAACAGCCAGGGCAGCTTGGGAGGCTTGAAATTAGATTCCGCTCGAAAACTGTCCCACCACCAGCTTTATACTGTACCATACACAGAAACTTATCAAACAAAACCTGTTTTCTGTGCAGTAAAACAACAGATGCGGTCTTTTCCACCCCAGAACTGGCACGGCATGGTTTGCATCTTGCGGCATGCACGTCCCAGGAAACCCTCACATTTCCTTTTGTTTTCAACTCACCCTGAATTATGCCTACAGAATTACAGCCTAGACTTTCACATGCTGGGACACGACACTTGCGGCAGCTTCTGTGTCAATGCACCAGGACGTTTGTGGGCGATTTTCAAATATGCTGACACATTTTACATCACTCTACCCAATTTATGACCAAAAAATTACACGTGTCAAATACCTGATTCATACGTCATTTTTGGTGGGCAATTTGCAACAATTACGACAAGAAGCTAGACCACTTTTTCTATGATTTAAAAACCTTGTGCCTGATTCCAAGATGGGCTATGCTGGCGTAAGGCAGGATATGCCAATCCCCAGGGCATATCCCGTGACTTACGTCATGCGTTACGCCCGGTGCAATTCCAGGAGTTCACCTACGCCATGGCATCTGTGGGCTGCAACAATTGCAAGATATGACCGCAGTTATGCCGCAGCCCACAATGCCTGGCACAACAGCGGGTTGCGACAGCAACTTAACCCAATTCCAGGAGGGCCACTGTTGCAACCCGCAGTTGCTATTTCGGGACACGCATTGGTGCAGGTATCCTCCGACAGCTCGGAGCTGTCTTAAGTGGCATCCGACAGCTGGCACCGTTGGATGCTGCCATGCAGCGCTGTGGCAATGGTGCCATCTTGTTCCTCTGGCCCCCACATGTACACCCCACCCCTCAACCCCCCGACTGTGAGGGACCCCTGGGGGTCTGTTTCAGAAGCACCCCCCCCGGACACCTGTGCCATCTGTCCTGGCCCCCAGTGCCCCCTGATGTGTGCTGTGGTGGTCTGGGGTGGGGGGGCTCCAGGGGGGCGCCTGTTGCTTGCTGCGGTTGCAACATGCGGCTGCGATCGCCATCGTGGGTTACGCCACACGCCGGCGTCTAAATCGCAAGTGCCGATCCCTGACGCTTCTGGAATGCGGTGTAGGGTCCCTGGCATTGCGGCGACCGGCATAACTCACAACTGCGTGCGAGTTATGCTGGCTGTCCTTGAATTGGCCCCCTTGTCACAAGTACCTGTGGCCGAATTGTGCCGCAAATGGCCAAAAATCCAACCCAAGAGATTTAGGCACATATAGAATAGTGGATGGGTGACCATCCACAACAAGACTGTGTTTCCATTGAGGGAGTTGATGACATCATTGGGACCGCAGGGGAGCTCGGGGGTCATGTGATGTCATCAACTCGAATATTTACCAGCGTTGTGGATGGTCACCCCATCCACTATTTCGTATAGTATATGGTTCCCCAAAATTTAATTTCACAAGATTCATACCTTGTGTCCTTACTCCTACTTGCTCCCGAATGCTCCCAGACCTGTCCTCACCACATTAACGCTCGGTTCCAGTGCTGTCCCCGAATATGCCGTTCCTACTCGCTGCTATCCCACACTGTTCTGACCCGTAACTTCTCCTCTGAAAAAAAAAAAAGGAAAGAAAGAAACCTGGCAAATTGATAGTTTGGACACACGGGCCCACTATGGCAGTCCGTGTCAAACTATCCTATAACTTTCTACCGTGATCGCTCGTGACTCATGTATTTCATTTTTCGAGAAATTTTAATCACTACTGTTTTAACCATTCGGGTATCAGCTCAAGGCCAACAAGTTGTTGTACTATCACTATGATGTCAGAACGATGGTACAACAACTTTTTTGACCTTTGAACTGTCCTACAACAAGATTTGGAAAACCATCGTTTTCCATATAAAATAAGCCATAACCATATACTATAATACACTGGTGCACTGTTCAAATTTCAGTGCCTACTTTAAATGAATTCCTCAAAATGCAGACTTTGTTTGCCTCACTGATCAAATGGGCACTGCCCAGAGGTATTGCTCACCTGCCCAAAGCAAACCTTAACATAGAGCACTGACAATCTTTTTCCCACCATGCCTCCAGTCACACATAGATCACAGTCCTGTGGAATTGCAGTACAGGAGGAAACGGCTCTTAAGGTTATTACAGGCTGTTAAAGCCATCTTGATGTGTTGCTGCTGCACATCTCTAGTGACAGTTCTCAGCTTCCCGCTGTGCTGCCCAAAAGTGATGTCAAGCAAAACAGCCCAAGGCTTAACTTGTATTTTTCTTTATAAAGCAGTGTCAGTTTTATAACATTTACTTCAGCTCCCAAGTGTGACTGGCAATCAGGGCCTGTGATCTGACAATGTCATTCAACCTGATGGCATCTTTTGGGATCCCAAACCTCTTCCATTACTTTCTAACAGCATTCCGGTTGAACAGCAACTGCAACAGCCTCAGTAACTCCTGAATCAACTTATTTATTTTGTTTTTGTTAACTGGGTACATGCACTAGACAGAAAATTTCTTTTTTCAGGCACGACCCAGGAGGTTACAACCAAGTGTGAGGAGCGCACATATCACAGAATACAGAGACATACAATACGAGGGTAGGATTATGTGACAGGGCTTTAACAAAAAAATGTTTCTGATGACAGGATTACCTAGAAGATAAACTGGCACAATAGTACTATTATTATAGTAGGCTCACCATTTCCAATAAGTGATATATATACTGTAACATTTATTTTGTTTTGTTTGAAAGTATTTGCCTAGTCATGTGCTGCTTTGCAGAAATGTAACATTTAACTAGAAAACATGTTTTTATTTTGCTCTTCATATTAACCCAACCCCATGTATCTCCTTGAATCTCATCTTTGCAGCTTAATCATGTGAGCAAGCACAACTGTATTGAAATCCCCACCACCCCCAGGTTTCTCTCCCCTTTCTACAATGCAGATACTCTGTGGGAAGTGGGTTTATGGCCCAAGTCATTGAGGTCCAGAAACGGATGCAATCCTGTGTGTTCCAAATCTCACCTGACCAGACTGCAAGGGGTAGCTGTAGTTGCAAAGGGATGTTAAAACAGTGCTGATCATTACCTATAGTTATTACAAAATCATAAACCAAGCACAATGAACCCCGAGACCTGGCTGGCTACGCAAGTGCTCAATAGAACTATCTGGAAAGGACCGCACTTCAGTTGGCCTCTGGCACTGATGGGTAAAGCGCTGCACTCCCAAGCAGGAAACCTGTGTTCACATCATAAGCCAAGGGCCTCCAAAGGGGAGGATGCTGTGTCCAAATGGACATTCTCCACCAGGGAGAGTAGAAGGTCTCTGTCGGTGCCCAGCGGCCAAGAGAAGGAGGGAACAATCAACCAGCAGACAGACTTGGGTGGGCAGGACATTGACAGGATGTTCATATGTAGGCTAAACTCTGCTATGCTGACATCCTGGAGGAGGGGCATACAGGAAGACACCCCCCCACCTCACAGTGCATGATGGCCTGGGTTTGTCCCCATTCGCCATGGCCCGAATCTTTTATATTTCTCACTGGCAGTGCCAACTGAGGGGGCCCAGTCACAAGGGGGAAGTCATGGACAACTTATGCACAGAGGTGATCAGACAGTCTAAGACCCAAGCTGGAGAGGGTAAACGGAGGGTCAAACACAATAAAGAAATGTAAACAACCTCAAAATTTCACTGGGAACTCAAGAAAGGGAGCGAGAAAGTGCGAGCTTGTATTTAGTTACTGATGTTAAATGAACTTCCTAGTCACAAATAGAAATGGATCTATCACACTGTAGCAATAATTATCTCGAGGACAGTCCATTATTGGTTTGTAGTAAGTGCTTTAACAACCTGAGGTGAAACAAACCAGTCATTAACTGCTGGGAATGGGTCACTCTCTTGCAGTGGCATTACTTGACTTTTTACATGCCAGATCCACACAAAGTAAAGTTCAAGCCCCCTCCCCCACTTTTTTTTAGAACATACTGTATATTAAGATTAACCCCCCGGCCCATACCCTAAGAACTGGGGTTTCACCCTCCCTCCAATTTTCATATTCTGGTGAGTGTAATGCAGAATTTAAATACTATAACATTAATATACTGAATATATAGTTATGTTGCTATGTAATATATGGTGATACTGATACACAGAATACAGTAATAATAGGTCAGATTGGGGTTAAGAGTGAATTATGGTATCCTGAGCTGAAAAAACATCAACGATGATAGCCAAAGTGTTTATTAACCACAACAGCGTTATATCCTCAGACAAACAACTGCCATATTATTAGTAACAGCAGTATACAGAAATATACCGAATACAGACTGGCAAGCTTTTAAACTAGTCAAAGGGGGAGGCACTGACAAGCAGCAGGAAAATCCCAGCCTCTCCCTACAAAACAGGGTACTAAATGAGAAAAAGACCAAGGTAGAACGGTCAGTGGGGGATGCTGCAACAGAAGGTAAAGCCATCAAAAAATGGAGAGCAATGAGTACTAATGCCCGTAGTCTGGGTAACAAGCTTCCTGAATTAGTGGCCTTGATGGAGGAGAACATCTGGATATCGTGGCAGTCACAGAAATATGGTACACAAAACCATGACTGGGACATAAACATACCAGGATACACTGTCTACAGGAGGGACAGGGAGGGTAAAAGAGGAGGAGTAGTTCTTTACATAAGGGAAGGAATAAAAGCAACAGAATAAAAGGGTAAACAGGGAGGAGAAGAAGCACTGTGGGTAAATTTGGAGACAGGCAATGGCACCACAATACGCACAGGGGTTGTATACTAGGACCCCTTCTCAGGGGAGAAATGAACAGGAAATGATAGAGTATACTCAGAATGGCAGAAAAGGAGAGATTGCTGATGGGTGATCTGAATATGCCAGATGTTAACTGGAGTGCAGTTGCAGCTGCCACTTGAAGAGTGCAGTTATTCTAGATGCCCTACAGGGGCATGCCTTAGACAACTAGTACTGGAGCCCACTCGAGAGGAGCAATATTAGACTTGATTCTCTCAAATGGAGATGGAGAGAGGATCACAGATGTAAGGGGGTAGCCATCTGGAACTAGTGACCATCGAACAGTATAGTTCACAATAAACTCAGCAATAGAAGTCAAGCCATACAAAGACAAAAGTACTGGACTTTAGGAGGGCTGACTTTGCCAAAATGGGTGAGTGCCTAAGGAATGCACTAGCAAATGGGCAGGAAGGAGGGTGGAAGAACAATGGGGAATAATAAAACTGCCATCACAGAGGTAACGAGCCTTTGTGTGAAGCAAATAAACAAAACAAGGCGATGTAAGAAACCACTATGGTTCTCAAAAGAAGTGGCAGTGAAGGTTCAAGAGAAAGAAAGCATTCAGGAAGTACAAGGAATACATGAAGGAGCAGGACAGAGAACTGTATCAGTTAAAACAAAAGGAGGCTGGGAAGGCAGTCAGAACAGCAAAGGCCCAAACCGAGGAAAGATAGCCAACTCAGTTAAGAAGAGGGATAAAACCTTTTATAGGTACATCAAGGAGCAAAGGAAGACCAAGGGAGGATAGTGAGGCTTAATAAAGGGAGAGAGGGTGGGCAGAGGGAGACTCTGAAAAGGCAGAGATACTAAACAAATATTTTTGCTCAGTATTTACAAATGAAGAGGGGGAGGTACATAAAACAAACAGTAGTAACACTCTGGATACAGAAGTTGATACCAGTGTTCCACATTGCGTGAAAATATAGAGCGGTGGTAATGGGGAGGAGCCACAGGGGGTGGGGTCACCAGGGGACGGAGCTACCAGTGGGCGGAGTCAGTCGGGATGCAATAAATGCAAGAAACAAGAAATAAGAGTAATATGATGATCTGTAGGCTCTGTAGTGTAGTAGCAAAAGAAAACGTACTGGAAAACTCTCTGCATTCTGGTTGCAGGCCTGGCAACAGTTTGTGACAGTCTTGACATTTTGGTGCAGCCATACTTCACTCTTTACTAGTGCCTGCAAGGCCAAGATCTAATCTTCGTTTCGCAGTCCTGCCCAATGAGCTGCAGCTTCAAATAAGGGAAACTGTCAATATCAGGCCCTCAATTGAGATAAGCATAAATGCATTTAGCACACTGGCACTTAATCTATTTCGTTTTTATGCTTTTATTCGATTCAGTGCAAAACCCTCTCACAATCTGCAGTTGACATTGGTATTATCATTGCCAGTTCTGCCAAAGTAGATATGTTTGGATACAGGTCTACATACTTAGTAGTTAGCGTGCAGCACATCAGAAATAGTCTTAAAGGCCATCTTTTCCGTGAACAGAGACTACTAGGGAAGCCCATTCCAGTGCAGAAGCACCTACATCCACAACAGTAGCATACTGACCAAGAATAATCTCAAGGCTATCACTACCATACCCTTCCAACTCTTCAATATCACCTTCCGGTATCATGTTGGGTCAAAGATACTGAACGATCCAAAGTTCTGTGCTTGGAAACCTTTGCTCAATTTGAGCAATTAGGACCCCAATAAAGTTGTCATGCACAGAGGTTCTGAAATGATGTAACTGTGGTTCACTAAATGGCAAGTTCAGGCCATTATCATTCAGGAGTACTAGTTCAGGTGAAACAGAGGAGAAGTACTGACTAGGTACCAGTAGGCGTGCCCTAAGAATCTCTAAAGTAGAATGTAAATGTCTCTTTATATCAGTAAAATTCAGAGCTGATGTTTGAAAGCATTTAGATAAGATGCTAAGGTGTGGAAGTATGTCACACATCATGCATAAAATAGAGAAAACTCCCAGTTTTCCACCATTTTACTAGGCCACAGCTTGGGATCATGCCTTTCAGAGGCCTCTCTATGCAAGGACGAACAACGATGGGAAAATCTTCCTTAGTGTGTCACATGCTGCATCATGGGACAACCACCTAACTGCTTTTGCCTGTTTAGGCTTTAAAACAGGGTTTTCCATTGCCTGCTGAATTTCTTTCAGAGCAGCCATGCTAACAGCAGAATTTTCATAATATCTGTATAAGTGATCTAGTGTTTGATTAAACTCTTTAATGGCGTTCACTTCATTTGCTGCTGCCTTTACAGCCAAGGCCTCCGGGTGAGCCATACAGTGGTTTTCAACAAGATTGGGCTGACTTCTTTCAGCTTTTTAGCCACCCGTTTGCCTGCCCAGCATAACGGCTGCTCCATCACTGCCTAACACCTGCAAGGTGATCAATCGAGATTTGATTGTTATCAGAGAACTCCAGCATTTTTTAACAATTGTGTCTGCCTTTCCATCAATTAGTTCCTCAAGTCCCAGGAAAGAAACTCTGGGTTTCCCTTCTTTGCAGTACATACCATACAAAATGAGCTGCTTCATAACAGCAATATCAGTTGTTTCGTCCACCAAATATGAAAAAAATCTGACAGCCTTCAAATCTGTAAGAACTGATCTCCTGACCACCTCACCCAGAGAGAGAACCATTTCTCTGACAGTTCGATCAGAATGATATTTAACAGCATCAGCAATATGTATATTGTCTAGGTATTTGCATCCCAATGATTTGGCGAGATCCAGCAGTGAGCCATATTTCGTTGTGTGAGGCAGCTCATTTTTTATTAGCCAGTACATGCAACGAAGGGATGCCACAAAAGCTTCTTGTTCCAGGGTCAGGGCCTGCTGCATTGCCTGCTCTATTCCACCTTTTGAAGCAGAAATTCTGCAGTTAGCTTCCAGTTCAGAAGCAACAACGTGAACTGAACTGTTCTGATGCTTTATAGCATCTTCTGAATGTCTTACACCCACTGAGTACCCAAACTGTTCCTGATTTGGGCATCTGTTTATGTTTTATGCAAATGCACAAAACATGCCATCAGTTTCTTTGTACTGTAACCAACAGTATTTGTTAAGCCAGCCAGTATAAAATCCTGTTGTCTATGCTTAGGGTGTTTTTCTGTATTACAGGAGGAAGAAGTGCAGGAGTTTTTGGACAATGACGTCGATATCAACTGGACCAACTGGCATTGTCCCAATCGACTCACAATTGTCATCTTGATCAGGATGTTTCGTTTTGAGTTAATTTGAAACCAAAGTTAGTTAGTTTCTGCATTGTGTACAATAAAGCTTTGTTTTCCCTAAGTGTTATCGTGTGTTTGTTGTCAATACAGAGCGAGAGTTTGGTAATGCTGGCTGAGCCCAAATATTTTTCCCCACACAAATATTTTTTGCTCCTGAATCAGGGACAAGTGACCACTGATAGCTTAGACTAAGTGCACAACCTGACTAGTGGTGCAGACCCCTGCTGGCACAGTTAAGGAGACCAGAATTCCCCCACACAAATATTTTTTGCTCCTGAATCAGGGACAAGTGACCACTGACGGCTTAGACTAAGTGCACAACCTGACTAGTGGTGCAGACCCCTGTTGGCACAGTTAAGGAGACCAGAATTCCCCCACACACACAAAATATTTTTGCTCCCTGAATCAGGGACAAGTGACCACTGACGAAGCTTAGACTAAGTGCACAACCTGACTAGTGGTGCAGACCCCCTGTTGGCACAGTTAAGGAGACCAGAATTTTTTTTCCCCCCACACAAATATTTTTTTGCTCCCTGAATCAGGGACAAGTGACCACTGACGAAGCTTAGACTAAGTGCACAACCTGACTAGTGGTGCAGACCCCCTGTTCGCACAGTTAAGGAGACCAGAATTTTTTTCCCCCACACAAATATTTTTTTGCTCCTGAATCAGGGACAAGTGACCACTAATGACTTAGACTAAGTGCACAACCTGACTAGTGGTGCAGACCCCCTATTAGCACAGTTAAGGAGACCAATTTTTTCCCCACACAAATATTTTTTGCTCCTGAATCAGGGACAAGTGACCACTGATGAGCTTAGACTAAGTGCACAACCTGACTAGTGGTGCAGACCCACAGACCCCCACACAAATATTTTTTTGCTGGCTACAAAACAAATCTCTGGTGGAGGCTGTAAAGTGCGCAAAACACTTCTCTAAGAGTCACTGACTCAAATCAGCTGCTGCTCTGTGAAGTCCACACAATGATCTTTCCCTCCCTGCCCACCTCACTCAGCCAACTTCAAAGTACTAAATTAATAGATAGTTTTCACTGTGATCAACACTGCTAGACTTCAATACAGATTTTTTTTTTTCTGGGGGGGATTAGCTGCCTGCTGTCACATCAGTAATACTATAGCCCCAACTCTCACATGCTGAAAACGATCATCTCCTTAGAAGACTCACAGTCACACTGGCAAAAACCCTCGAGTGGCAGCAGACTACTTTAGTGGGACTTATCCCTAAGTGTTGTAGCTGCTCCACTATAGGGCGTCTTAGCTGTCACTCTCCTGCTTCCTCCGTGATTCGTTCCACAATTTGGCGCCTTGCATGGTCTGCTGACTGCTAGACCAACAACCCCGTGATCACCGATTTTGTAACTTCCTGACTTGATTTAGTGCCTCCGACCACATGAACCTGACTAAGCCTGCGTCACGGCGCTCTAGTGCACACTCCTAGTGTGCGACCGCGAACCGCAAACATTTAAAGGGACAGTAGCGCTAAGCACTACTAGGGAAGCACAGAGCAGGAAAGAGTGGCGGCAATACAAAATGAGAGGCGGGCATTCAAGATAGCATGGCGGCCCGCCCTCATTTTTAATGAAGGGGATCACTGGATACCAGCCCATTTACAGAAGAAAGGGTTCTGAAAGAACTCTTAAAACTGAAGGTGGACAAAGCAATGGGGCCTGATGGGATTCATCCCAGAATTCTAAAAGAGCTAAGGGTAGAACTAGTGACACCACTGACTACCCTTTTTAACAAATCATGGGAGGATGGGGTGGTACCCGAGGACTGGAGGAGGGCAGATGTGATTCCCCTTCACAAAAGTGGGAGCAAGGCAGAAGGCGGAAACTACAGACCTGTTAGTTTAACCTCAGTGTTAGGGAAAATGATGGAATCACTTCTGAAGGAAAGAATTGTCGAGTATCTAGAGGCCAGAGGGGCACAGGACCCTAGGCAGCATGGATTCACAGCGGAAGGTCATGCCAGACAAATCTGATAGATTTCTTTGACTGGGTGACCAAAGTAGTAGATCAGGGAGGGGCTGTGGACATGGCCTACCTAGACTTTAGCAAGGTATTTGACACAGTCCCACACAAAAGATTAATATACAAGTTAGACAGCCTGCGAGTGGGTCCCAAGATGACAGCCTGGGTAAAGAACTGGCTGGAGAATAGGACACAGAGAATAACAGTAAATGGAGTCCACGCAGAAGAAAGGAGGGTTACTAGTGGGGTACCGCAGGGTTCAGTATTAGGACCGGTCCTCTTCAATGTCTTTATAAGCGACATTGCGGAAGGACTGGAAGGAAAAGTATGTCTCTTTGCAGATGACACTAAGATCTGCAACAGAGTTGATGCACAGGGTGGAGTGGAAAGGATGAGAAGGGACTTGGCAAGGTTAGAGGAATGGTCAAATGTATGGCAGCTTAGATTCAATGCTAAGAAGTGCAAGGTAATGCACCTGGGAAACAAAACCCAGGGAAGAGTACACAATGGGGGGTGAGATACTAACAACAACAAAAATGGAAAGGGACCTGGGGGTAGTCATATCAGATGACCTAAAGGTGGGCAAGCAATGTGAGAGGGCAGCAAGGAGGGCTTGGGGGTTACTGGGATGCATAGGGAGAGGCATCACCAGTAGAAAACAGGAAGTTATTATCCCTCTGTACAGACAGCTGGTGAGACCCCATCTGGAGTACTGTGTGCAGTTCTGGAGACCCAATCTCCGCAAAGACATAGACAGGATGGAAGCTGTCCAGAGGAGGGCAACTAAAATGGTGCAGGGTCTGCACGGAAGACATATGAAGAGAGACTTGAGGAGCTTAATATGTATAGCCTCGAGGAAAGGAGGAGAGGGGGACATGATAGAAACTTCAAGTACCTCAAGGAATCAATAAAGTCCAAGAGGTAGCATCTTTCAAAAAAGAGTGTGCAAGAACAAGAAGGCACAATTTGAAGATAGAAGGGGCGCTCAGAGGTAATTTAAGGAAGTATTTTTCACAGAGAGGGTTGTGGATGCATAGAACGGCCTTCCGGAGGAGGAGGTTGTGGAGTCAAAATCAGTGGTGGAATTCAAGCATGCATGGGACAGTCTTAAGGCAATTCTAGGGTGTGGGGGTAAGAAGAAGTAGGCTGCTGGTTAACTAGAATCTGCAGCTTATCCAGTAGGTAGGGAAATGGGCAGACTGGGTGGGCCAAGCGGTCCTTATCTGCTGTCAAATTCTATGTTTCTATGTTATGTTTAGACTGGCATCTTGGGAGAGCTAACAACAGGTTGTGATAGAGTTCCTGTCCACCTTCAAGAACTGTCTTCTACAGCAGCATGTCAAGCAGGTGACTAGCTTTGAGGCCACCCTTGACTTTATTCTCAGCTATGGGGATGAGGGTCACCTCTAGCTTGAACGTCAAGGAACTGGAGGGAGACAGTGACCACAACTGGGTCACACTGTCCTGGTGACATAGACAACCAGCCATTCCTTACCACCAAGAAACTTCAGAAAGGCGGATTTGCCAAGAAGAATGACTTGGTGTCAAAAAGGTCTGGAGCAGGTGCATAAGACTCGTAATGCAGAGAAAATGTAGGATTTGTTGAAGAAGGAACTTAAAAGAGTTGTAGAGGTCTGCATCTCTGTAAACAATAAGGGGAAAAGGGCCAAAACACACCCCCCACCACTATGACTCAATAGGGACCCAAGGCAACTGGTAAGCCAACCTTCTTCTGGGGTCTCGTTCACTGATGACACTAAGCTTTCTAGGGTGGTGGACTCCCTTGAGGATGGGAACACACTCTGGGAGAACCTGAACAAGTTGGGTGATTCATCACTGTCCTGGAGTCTCAGACTCAGTGTAGCCAAATGCAAGGTGCTAGAACTGAGGAGGACAAACAGAAGTAAGACCTACTTACTGTGTGGGGCTCCTCCTGCTGCAATGGAGAAGGAAAAAATTTGGGGGATCGTAACAGAAAAGGGGATAAAGCATGACAAACAATGTGCAGCAGCTGTCAATGGGGCTGGCAGAATACTAGGGTGCATCAAAAGGGGTGAGCAGCAGGGCAAGAAAAGTTATACTGCTTCTTTACAAGGCCCTGGTCAGACCCCACTTGGAGAATTATGTGCAGTTCTGGCCTCCCAAGTGCAAAAAGAACACTGAAGCAGTTGAGAGGGTGCAATTAGGGCTACCAAAATCATCGCGGGGTTTGGACAAAAGCTATGAGGAGAGGCTATTGGCCCTTAACATGTTTACATGGGAGGAAAGAGGCAGAAAGGGGACTGATCTCAATCTGGAAGGTATCAATAAGATCAAACAGACAGAGATGCTTGATCTGGTGTCCTCCAGCAGCGTCCAGGGACAAGCCCCGGCGCTCAGAAGTAAATTCAGGGGTAACGTTAGGAAGCAATTCTTCTCTCAGAGTGTGAGGAACCTATGGAACAGCCTACCAGTGCAGACAGTGGACATGACAACAGTGCTGGCCTTCAAGATACAGTCTGGACAAATTTCTGCTTACCAAGCGAATCGCTGGATACACAGAAACATAGATGATGATGCCAGAACAAGACCAATGGTCATTCCAGTCTGCCCATATTTTCCTATCAGACCTTGTGACCTGCTGGCCAGGTGGAGTCTTTGCCTTCCCTGTTCTCCCTATTGTTTTCTGTGCTTCTGTCTCTGTCATCCCTCTGAGGTGGTACTATACTCTGGCTCTATCCCGGCCATGTTTGAAGCCATTTATGGTTTTGGCACCCACTACCTCTGCTGGAAGACCATTCCATGGCTCAGTTGCTCTCTGTAAAATTATATTTTCTTACATCCTTTTTAACCCCTCCCCCCATTAACCTTCACTTGTGACACCATGTCCCGGCTTCTTTGTTCCTGTAGAACAGCTCTTCAGTTCACCTTGTTTATTCGTTTCAGGTCTCTATCATGCCCCCTTAATCTGGTTTTAAATGAACACATGTTCAATGCTTAGCCGATCCTTGTGGGATCTGCCCTCCTGACCCTGAATCATCCTGCTCACCCTACGCTGCACCATCTCTAGCCTGTCCCTGGCTTTTTTCAGGTGGACATTGCAGAACTGGGCACAGTACTCCAGGTGTGGCCTCACCAGTGACCTATACAGAGGTAACAGTACCTCATGTTTCCCACTGTCGAGCCCCCTCCCAATGCACCATATCATCCTGCTAGCCTTTGCTAAGGGCTTTGTAACACTGGCTGGTTTGTTTAAGGGAGTCACTAATAATGACTCCTAGGTCCCTTTCCTCTGATGCTGTGTCCAGTTGAACCCCTTCCATCCAATATTCTGTTCTGGGGTTTTTGTTCCCTAAGTGTATCAATCTGCACTTTTTGGCAATGAATTTCGGTTGCCATACTTCCAACCAGTTTTCCAGCTTTAACAGGTCTCTCTGCAAATCCCATATGCTTTCCACATTATCAACTACCACTGAGTTTAGTGTCATCTGCAAATAGACACAACCTGCCCTGAATTTCCGCTCTTATGTCCCTGATGAGCATACTGAAGAGGCCTGGGCCCAGGACCCTGGGGTACGCTGGTGACCTCTCCTTCCACTGATCTGACCACATTCACCACAACTCTCTGCTGCCTTCTCCCCAACCAACTCACTACCCACCTTACTATTTCCTTAGCCTTCCCAGATCCCCCATCTTCTTCAGCAGTCTTCTGTGTGGCACCAGGTCAAATGCCTTGCTGAAGTCAAAGCAAAGTAAGTATGCTGCATGCCCCTGTCAATGTCCCTGGTTACCCAGTCAAAGAATGCCATCAGGTTGGTCTGACAAGACCTCCCTGCCACAAATCCATGCTGCTTACTAGCCTAAAACCCATTTTCCTCCAGGTATTCCACTGGGTCCTCTTTGACTAGTGTCTCCATCAGTTTCCTTAACATCTACAGACCTTTTTTCTTAGGATAGACATATTATAGGATGTGTATGTGTGTGTGTGTGTGTGTGTTAGTTATGGGGGGGTATGTGACTATGGCAGGTGTGGGGTTTGCTGTCACATTGAGGTCACCTTCTATTCAGATACATGGAGTTACAGTGTGTTATTATTCTTAGTTCACACACATAATGAATACTAATTCCTTCTTACTATTCACCTTCCCCGGGGGTGGGGTTGATTCCATTAGGTCTTATTCAGATTCCCTACCCTGTTACTGTACATACAGTAGTTTTATTATATACTGTCACATTTTTGAACTCTGAACATATCTGGGTGCAGGATCTCATTTGCATGGGGCTCCTTGACAGATCTAATTACACTGGCCTAATATTATAGTGATTCATGGAAATGTAGGTATGTTAGGACTCTTGTCTTATAAACATATGTACATTTACTTCTAGTTACCTTAACCTGGGGAGAGTGGAAGTTTTATTTCATTGTGGTTCTATTCAGAATCCTTGGACTGTTACTGCGCAGATAGTAGTATGGTTACATAGTGTCACATTTTTACCCTGTACATATTAGGATTCATGATCCCTTTTACTTGGAATTTCATGACAAGTTGAATTCCTTTGGGTACCAAGTGCAGTGATTGATGGTGCATTAGGAGTGTGTGTGTATGTATATATCTCCTTAAAACTAGTCTCTCCCCCCCCCCCAGATATGGAGGTGTGGGGTGGGGTGTGTTGTAGAGGGGTGAGATGATTTAATTCCCCTGATTTCTTATTCAGATTCCTTAGACATTTTCAGTACATCAAGTTGTTATATTATACACTGAGAATTTATTGAAATCTGTACATATCAGGCAGCATGGTCTTAATTTCTTGGTGGTCCTTGACAAGTAGTTTTTTGTTTGACACTTACACTGCCAATTTATATTTACGAACTCCTGTTACTATACTATAGGCTTTTGAAGTTTATGGGACATAATATCTGGCTGGACAGTATAGCTGGGTAATGGGTCCAGCTAAGTTTTACATTCCATACAGTGTGTAACTATTGCTCTTTTTAGGAAAACTTTACTGGTTACTCTTTGCATGCCATATATAGATGCTTCTTGTAGTCCTATCTTGTGGTGCTTATTTTTAACTTACAATGTTAGTATGTCTTTAATGTGGGTGGGGGTTGCTTTTCAGTAACTGCATTCTTATACATATTGTGACACTCATAATTTGATTTAAGAGCCCTCTGCTCAAGTAGTTGTTACCTTATTCTCAAAGTATCTCTGAGTCAATTTAATTTACATGTAGTGGAATCCTTTGTATGTCTTTTGCACTAAGCACCTCTGACCTTTAGACCCTCTCAGCTGAAGGTGAAATGGTACTATTAAGCTTCTCTGGCATCTTCTTCTGTTTTTTTAAATGAGTATTTTGAACCAATGGGAATGTTTCTGTTTTTTTTCTGCATGATCTGGATGTTAAAAGTATTGGCTTTTTAAATAACTGTCATTACGCTTCTGACGAAGGTCCAAGGTTCTGTTCTGTTGGTCCAAAAGCTAAAGCACTTTGTTCTTTTTGTTACATCTATGTTAGTTCAATAAAACGTATCAAATCATTTGCTTCTGGATCTGTTCCTACCACAGAGGTAAGGCTGACAGATCTATAGTTCTCTGGCTACTCCTTGTCACCTCCCTTGTACAGCAAATCTACGGCCACCATTCTCCAGTCCTCGGGAACCACCCCTTGCCGCAATGAGCTGCTGAACAGCCCCACCAGGGGTTCAGCTAACATGTATGCCATTTCCCTTAGTACTCTTGGATGTATCCCATCCAGCCCTGGGGCCTTCTTTACCTTGAGAGCTGCTGACCCTTTTCTGACTCTTTTTCTAGTATATTTCTGTAGCCTCATTTCTGGGACTCCTCTATCAGTTACCTTTATCCCACTCTCTGGCAAGAGCACACTGTTCTTCCTAGTGAATACCAAGCAGAAGTAGTCTGTCAACGTGGCTGCTTTCTGTCTGTCTTCCTCTATTAGCCTGTCCCCCTCCTTTAGCCTGAAAATTCCCCCCTCCCATCTTTCTTTCTTCCCTTACATATCTAAAAACAGTTTTCCCCTCGCTTGACCCCCCTCTGCATTAAGCAGTTATGTAGTTCTGTATCTGCCTTTGCAATCTTGACTGCCCTTCCAGTCCCTCCAGTTTTTTCCTATACTCGTCCTATCCTTAATCCCCCTGTTTTTCTTTGTACCTTATGCAGATCTTCTTTTTGGCCCTCACCACCTCCCTGCCCTTTTCAGAGATCCAGACTGGTCTCTTATACTTGTTTCTCTTGATAACTGCTCTCGTGCATGTTTTCACTGCCTCAAGCACGGCCCCTTGCTGTCTACCCCAGCTAACCTGCTTATGACCAATTCCCTCATTTAGTTGAAATCCATCCTTCTGAAGTCTAGCACCTCAGCCTTAGATGAAGGCCTACTGGTGCCCAAGGCCAACTCCAACCATACAGTACTATGGTTTGCTGGACCCCAGTGGTTCCCCAACCCACATTCCGCCTACTCTTTTCAAACTGATGAGTAACACATCTAGAGTGGTGGACTGTCTAGTTGGATCCCTGAGCTGCTGCACCAGCATGCAGTCCTGCAAAGTATCACGCAGGGCCTGGCATCTGGTACTCCTGGCTGCTGGGATGTCCCAGTCAATGTCCAGCAGGTAAAGATCCTCTCCTATTACAACCTCCCCTTTTGCCACCCCCTTTCCTACTTCTGCTACTAGTTTCTTATCTCTCTCCTCTCCTCACCCTGGTGGCCCATAAACCACCCCATGCAATGTTTCCTACCCAATGACTCTGTGAGCTGTTCCCACAGTGATTTTACCTCCCCCTTCCCTCCAACTGATGCAACCTCTACTGCCTCTAGTCTATCCCAGACGTAAATGGCCAACTCTTCCCCTCTACCCATTCCTCTATCTTGCCTCTATAAGATAGACCCTTGGGACCGCCAGGTCCCAGTCATTATTCTCATTAGCCCAAGATTCTGTAATGGCCACTACATTCTGCCCAGAGTCTGCCACCAGAACCTGGAACTCACTAATTTTATTACCCAGACTCCTGGCATTGAGGCACACCATCCTCCAACTAGCTTTCCCACCCCTCTTGGTTCTTGACAGACTTTATCACAATTCCCTGGTATCCATTATGTGTCTTGTGCTTTTCCTTTTTAATTGGTCTGTTTGTTCTACACTCCCTGGTCTCCTGAACTCTTTCCACCTAGCTATGACTTACTGTATCCCTAGCCCCCATCGCCTGGGGGGGTCCAAGCTAGGTTCCCATTCACCTACCTCAACTGTGGAATCCCTAACGACAGCCTCCCCCATTTAGTCTGTCTGCCAATGTAGATGTCAAACTTCTGCCCTAACACACTAGTCCCCTCTCTTGTCAGGTGAAAGCTGTCACCCTGGGCAGCACAGTGGGTTGGGAACCCCTTTAAGTCTGTACATGTTTACACAGTATACTTATTATACCTGCTTATGAGCTGGGGGGGGGACATGATGAGGTCCCTTCCAATCTTAAATCACTAGGTTGCTACTGTATATTACTATGTACAAATGAGCCCTAAACGTATCCCAAGTGGAAAAACGAAACTCATTTAGGCAGCAGTATTTATTACTTACCATGTAGTTTTGTCAGCAATAATGTCAGTCTGGTAGAAATATCAAGAGACCAATTTTTCTTTTTGTTTTCTTTCATTCCTGAACCAAGATATGGGATTTTTAAGTTTTTAAAAGTTCCCACACCCGTGGCATGCCCACCATGAAAAATTTTAAATATCTTGATACAGTGCTATGCTACATACCATCAGAAACATGTGGTAACACCATTATAATACATATACATCATGATTCTAGCACGTACGTTCAACAGGTAATCTCAACGAAACAGATTTTTAAAAATTGCAGGTGGCAGCCATCTTTAATCATGTGAGTCATTAATTACAAAATGAGCTAAAAAAAACTGTTTTAAAGGAAAACAACTCTTACAGCCCCTGCCTCCCCTGCTGCATCCCGAGTCCCTGATTTGCATTTTTAGCAGAATTTGCTCCTCCACAACTTCTAGTTTTGAAGGGTGCCAATGGCCATCTTGTGGCTACTGCAAGCATCGTTTGCTCGGTTTATGCTAATATGCCCTCCGGACCAATGGTGGAGTCAGGAGGGTATATTAGTATAAACTGAGTGAGGGATGGGCCTCCAAATCTGGAAGCAGCGGAGGAGCAGTATAAAGTTAAAAAAGATATGAAGGTATGTAAAGGGATAAAAAAACAAATTTTAAATTCTGCTAAAAATGTAATTTGGGGATCTGGGATGCAGCAGGGGAGGTAGGGGCTGTAACCATTGTTTCCATTTTGAAACATCTGAGAAAACTAAAAATACACTGTGGATAACAATAAGGATGTCAGAAATACATTTTTGCTAAAAAAAAAAAAAAAAAAAATATATGATTAAATGTTTTGCTAACAAATACTGCTTTTGTTTTGTTTGTTTTTTAGATTGTTTATACTCCTCCTGTTCCAATGGCCCTCTCACTCTGGGGGAGCCCCAGCCCCATCACCCTGGCTCTCTACCATCCGGCGCTAGTGCTCCATGGCTTGTCCCTTCCCCGGTGGGGTCGGCGAAGGAAGCCCTCCCCACCGACACTGGATCAAGTGTTTTGCACCCTGGCTAGTCAGGTGTGGGGTCTGCGAGCTCCCCCGTCATCTGCTGGGAGCTTTTTCCGGTGTGCCGACTGGCTGTGCGGCATTCAGTGACACCGGCGACAGAGTTGCGCATGCTCCCATTCACACCCACGTCAGGTGTCTGTCGTGCACCGCACCCACGCTGTAGTGGCTCCGTGGTGCAGAGCCCCAGCCTCAGCCAGGGGTCAGGCATGCACCGGCCACTGAACTCCCCCCTCCCTGGGGATGAAGAGCAGTCCATCAGACCCTCGATCCATCTCTAACCCTGCCAACCCCTGGCAGCCCATGCTCGTTCCCAAACATGAGTTGTCAGCGTAGGGCACGAGGTGCCAGTACTCTCAGCCCTCAGCGCCACCGGCCAGCTCAAATACTGCTGTTTTAAAAAGTATGAAGTTTTCACACAGGAAACTGTTTCAGAAGGTCAGCGAATGTGGCATGGAGGATGTGTGTGTGTGTGGTTTGGTGGGGGAGAGACCAAAATGGACCTGGATGGGGCAGATACCAATGGGTAACTGCAAGTGCTGTGCAAAAAATAAAATTACACTGATGGAATTACAGCGATGTTAGAATTTTGCTTCTGCAAAATTTCAGACTGCACTTTGGCAACATTCATGAAATTCTGTCTTAGATGGCGGAATGGATGTATGAATTGTGGAATAATGTATTAAAACTGTATAAAGAAATTCTGCAGAACTCATCAGGAATGAGCCCGGGTCATTGGAGGCCGGCCGGGGGAGGATGGCTGAGCATCCCAGTGGATGCTCGCCTCCTCGAGGAGGGAGAGCTTGTGGTCTCCGCCACAGTACCACCACCTGGGTGACCACAGGTGGCACTACAGTCTGCAGCCAGCATTAAGGAAGAAGGATGTCATCGCTCGGATGCTTTTGTGTCAGACACAATTTCCAGAACGTCCGCAGGATGTGGAAACGCAAGTAGGACAACCCCCAACTGTGCAGTATGCCATCCGCTGCAGGGCCCACACTACCAACCAGGCTCTGGCTCCCTCACTGACCCTCAACTTTTATCCACAGGTGCCCTTCCCATGAAGGAACATGGGAGCAGCAGGTACAACTATAGCAGGTGACAGGGCTCGGCACAGCGACGGACAGAAGTGGGCAAGTTGGGAGACAAAGTGGGACAAAGTACAGTAAATAAAAAAAATTAAAAAAGAAGAAAATCCACATATCTGATCAATGATAATGAACTGTCATTCCACATTTCATGTGTAGCATTTCACAATTCATCCGGAGAATTTCACAGAAGGGGCGGAAATTCGACAAACACATCTGGAGAATTCACATTTCGCCAAAGTTGAAAGTTTGGAAAATTTCATGAAACTTAAGAAATGTCACAACATCTCCATGAATTCAGAATTTGCTATTTCTATACAGCACTAGTGGCTGTAAACTGAAGTACTCAGAGTGGAGAAGGGTGATAAGTAGAGTCCATAGGCCAGGGCTTGTCACGAGGTCTGTCTCGCTTAATATCCTCATTAGCTATGAAGGCCAGCAGACTGGCTGCAGGGTAGTCACATTTGCATGGTGCACCAAACTAGCTGGAACCTAACACAGGGTGTAAGGCTACTATGAGACTTGGGCATATCTGCAAGCTGGGCAAATAATGTCTTGCTGGACCTAACCCTACAGAAAGGACACTGATGAGCTAGAAAAGGTGCAGTGCAGAACCCCAACAGTGATAAGCGAGGTTAGATGGTTTGGGTTATGAAGAAAGCCCTAGGAAACTGGGAATTGTTTCCCTGGAAAAGAGAAGACTCCTGGGGGCTGAGGGACATGATAAGTGCATCAGAAGACTTAACACTGCATGTTATTCACAGTACTACAAGACAGTAGAACATGGTAGTACAAAGTTGAGCTCTGGGGAGACAGTGTAAGGGTTAACGCCAGGAAATACTGCTTCATACAGAAGGTGACTGTTAATTTGT
Source organism: Neoceratodus forsteri (assembly GCA_016271365.2). Lineage (NCBI taxonomy): Eukaryota > Metazoa > Chordata > Ceratodontiformes > Ceratodontidae > Neoceratodus > Neoceratodus forsteri. The sequence continues at coordinate 147,270,341 of CM057453.1, read as the reverse complement.
GCAATAGCTTTTCAAATGTGGGTGTAAAGGTATAGTACAGTAGAGTTTCAAAGCTCAGCTAAATAACAATCATTTATTCATTTTCTAGTTAGGCTCCTAGCTAGACAGGAAAATGACTAGATGTATCTTTGGCAGGACTCAACATTCCTATACCTTAGGCCCCCACAGCAGGCATCTTTTTCACATTCCTGCCCTTTGGGGAACCTAAGGTAAATCAAAATGATGACTCCTCATATTCAAACCTCTCTTGGAGATGAAACCCCAAAATACTGAGTAGGGTTCGTCGCCCAGATTAGGTTTATGGTAGGTTTATCAAACAATAACTCTACCGTTGGCTCTTCACTCTGACTGGATGAACAGTTCTCATTTCAGTGTAAAATATGGCAACACTGCTATACTGAATACATAGGAAAAATGCTACAGTGCTACATGTTAGGGTCAAATACACGTTTTGCAGCCACTTTCCAGAAGTGCTAGTACCTGGTATAGTACATTCAACTGACCACAAAGACATTGTACTTGCCCAATTGGTGTACATACTGAAAGGCTACCTTCCAGAATACTAGCCAGTAGCACTGTTCTGATGAAACTTTTACAGGCCCAATACAAAATCTACCAGCATTTGGCCATTGAGCTGGTGCCTGTTTTAAACCCTTTTCTGCATTCCTACTGCATGCAATCTGCAAGAACGGCAATTTGTGCTCAGCATCATCTAGATAAAAGTTCAAAGAGAGAGTCCTTCAGTGGGGGCCATACCAGCTATACCAGAACAGTGTATTGCACTGCCACTCTGGAGAGCGGCGTTTGCATTCTGAGTCCAGGAATCCCACACTGGGGTCAGCTGTGGGTTGAACATATTGCCGAGGGGAGGAGCTCAGCTCTTGGCGACATGGGACGTGGGCTGCTGCAATGGTATGGGCAGAGAATGCAGCTGCTCGCTCTCCATTCCGACGAGCTGCAGAAAAGGTGCGATTGCAGTAGCTGTAGTGTACCCACTCGTCAGGGTGGGGAAGTGGGGAGTGCATAAAGTCCTATGGTACTGAGAGACAGCAACAGCAGTGTCCTCTAGTTGTGAGATGCTCACTGCAATAAGTCAGAAAAGCCCAATACTTGCTAATAGGGAATTGCTGCCTTTAAACAAGTCCCTAGTTTGATTCCCAACAAGTGTTCTTGATGAGTCTGGCCAGCAAAAGGGAACAGATGCAATCGCAGTAACAAAGATGGGATAACTGCTCTCTGAAAAAGGATGCAGTGCCCCATATATGTGGAAAGTAGTCTGTGAGCAGCCCAGCTAGACCTGAGAAGCTGTAATCAGAGTCTTACAATGTGGAAGCATGGCAATGGCAGGCCCCCTAGTTGTGAGAATACAGTTCAAACACAGACCACATGTGGAAGCTGGGCCAGGTTGGAGGGAAGGAGTGGCCTGTTCCTGAAAATGTGAGCAAAAAACCAACAACTCTGCACTCCAAACTGACAGCAATATGACTTTTTCAATCACAGAGGTGCGTTGTGCATATTTTATGGAAAACGTACAGAGGAGAGAAAGTAGTAAGTGCCTCAGCTGGGACTTGAGCCCAGGCCGCCCGGAATACCGTTCCAGTCATGACTGTAATGGTATTCCAGGTGGCCTGGGTTCCCAGTCCCAGCTGAGGCACTTACTTTTTCTCTCCTCTGTTTGTATGTGTTCCATAGAATATGCACACCACACCCGTGACTGAACAAGTAGTAATTATTTGTGCAGCTTTATGTTGTGTATTGGAGAAAGAGCAATGTGTGCCCTGGGAGTCGGGACTGCTCAGGTTCCAGTTGCCTTGGTGGCGCAGCTGGTTAGATGTGACCGGAACGGTATTCCGGGTGGTCTGGGTTCGAGTCCCAGCTGAGGCACTTACTTCTTTCTCTCCTCTGTTTTTATGTGTGACACCAGTATGAGTCAGGAACTTGCTTCCCTGCAGATCAGTACTGTATATGTGACACACAGGTGAATGATCAGGAAAATGTCCCCAGCACTTCAACCTACTCTTCAGAAGCCTAGTCTCTCACATAGGTGCTGTATATGCTGACATGCAGCGGAGTAAGTTCCCAATTCATAATGCTGTCTGTTTGGAGTATGGAGTTGTTGTTTTGTGCTCACATTGTGAGATGCTTATAGCAATGGAACATCAAATGCAGTTTAATCTCTTAATTCCCTTTAACTCAGCCTCATGTCGTAAATATGAGACAAAAGATTCTTTGCTTAATTTTATTCAAAATGGCCACCTGAGGCTGAGTAAGGGAACAGTTACAGCCGCTGCCTTCAGGACTTGGGTTCCCCAGTTTAATTCTTATCCAGGAATCTTTATGAGTCTCCCCCAACAGAGAGCCCAGACATAACAGCAATATGTAGTTCAATTGAATCAGTGTCTCTTTTATGCTTTCACTTACTGCACACTGACAAATGCTGGAAAAAAGGACCCTTACAGAACCCATTTAATTAATTTATTATGGCACAACTAGCTAGCAGTGGCTAGTTCTCAGTCACTGGCTGCACCAGTTTATAATACGATTCCTTACGGCAAAAACGTATCATTTCTTATTCCATGAATTGTTGTTATAACTACTCAGACCACTTTTCAGTCCATTCTTTCTTCTGACTGGCTTTTTTTATTTGGCGTCAGTCTGTATGGTAATATGATGCATATACCGATCTCTTCTATGCATGCTCTAGTGTTCACAGATATACAAATACATTACAAGTTTATCAGTCAAATTCTCTTCCAACAGTATTGGGAGTCCCACAAGGCTCCATCTTGGGCCTATTACCTTTTTACATTTACATGAACTCTTTCCTTTCTGGACTCTCAAATCAAATTACACCTGTACGCTGACGACACCATTGTGTATGTCACAAGCAATATACATGTCCTAATTCAGCGTGCACTTTAGAGGGCTTTTGAGTTCCTACAGAGGTTCTTTTTTAAACACAAGCTGGTGCTTAATGCCACAAAACCAAATGTTATGCTGTCTAGGCATACTAATAGGGAAGAGTACATGCAAGAGAATGTGGACATTTTTAACCAATGCTGGTAGTAAACGACTACAAGTCTATGCATATAATATTTTGGTATGTAGACAGACAACCACTGCAAATGGCATTTACACATTGAGACATGTGCGGTACCGTCACTGGCGTCCTTGCTTGCTCTGCCCCTGAGGGGAGAAAGGAGCTCACAGGTCCCATTCCCATATAGCCATGGTGCCAACCACTGTACTGGATCAGGTCTTCAATGGAACGCCGATGACGGGGTAAGCCCTGGGGGTAGCTGGTCGGTGTTGGATGGTGGACATCAGGGAACAGGGCTGGGGCTCCCTCCTGATAGAGGGGACCATGCAGCAGAAGTGAAAAAAATGTCAAAAAAACCCAAAACTATTTACGGACCTCCCCTTTAAATCTTCCCCCCTGTGAGTTAAAGTAAGTTCCTTCTAGGCCCTGTAGTTGAACTCAAGGAGAAATGTTCCTTGGCACCCACCCTATTTCTTTCATGCAGGTACTTGTATGTTTCAGTCATGTCACCCCGTTCCCTCCTTTCCTCAGAGGTGTACATGTTCAAGTCCTGCAGCCTAGACTTGTATGTCTTACCCTCAGTCAATGGACCATCATGGATGCTGTGCGCTGTACTGCTTCCACCATGTCCCAGTCTCTCCCCAGGTGTGAACTTCAGTACCTTATTATTTATTTAAACGTTTTACCAGGAAGGCACACTGAGCAGAGTACTGCTCGATTCCAGGTGCATCCTGGGGGCGGGGGAGCAGTGAAGAAAAAAGCACAGGTGTATAAATGCACAGCACATATCTATATACACACACACACACACACACACACACACACAGAGCGCTAGCACCCGTTTTACCAGAAGATCAGAACACCAGCCTCTCCAAGTCCCCCGATGCCGGACTTCCCAGGGACAAAGATCATTTGCCTATCGTGCCCCCAGCTGGCTAAATGCCCTCAGCACTCATATTACTGCCTCCACCTCTCTAGGTATTTTCAAATCAAGGCTTTTCTCTCACCTTGCCACATCCAGCTCCTGTGACTGCCCTGATTAAACCTCCTATTTTCTCACTACCCACCCTGTTCCGTTATTTGACAAAGACATGTTTGGGAAACCTTTTCTCCTGCTATTGTCTGATCCCTACACCTTTCACTTAACCTCTCTGTTCTGGACTTTTTCCCTGTTTGTTTCTCCTAATCTGGCATGACCTCTTTCTTGTAATAATAATGTGATTATTGATATCTCATGTCCTTTTGCACAAATGATTTGATATGTATTTGTATATGTTTTCTTGCTCTTGACACAACACAAATTGTTGTGTTATCTATGTAACCTTTTGTACTGTACCTAATTGACGTGGAACCTTTGTAAAAGAGCCTCTGGCTCAAAGGTAGTAATTCCTAGAACAATAAACTAAAACTAAAACTAGTACAGAGAAAACACACATATATAACCATACAGCAAGTAAAATATGTCCACTTCAAGAAATTAACTCAGATAGACAGTAATAAAAAGAACCAACAGTTAAAAATACATTACAATACTATGATACAGTAGCATATTAGGACCCAAGTCAGCAATTACAACATTCAGCTGGTTGGAGAGAGGTGGGCTAGGCACAACTATCAAAGGCAGAACCTGGGATACTTAAAATCAGAGCTTGACATAAGCTAGACTTAGCAGCAGTCACAGGTAGAGGGGGAAATGCGCTTTAATGCAAGAGTTGAGGAGCTGGGTTGAGGACATGTGCCGAATGTCCACGGGGAGGGAGTTCCACAGTTTACACATGCAATGTCTGAAAACTGCCTGACCAGTGGATGAGGTCATGAGCGCACAGCCAGGAGACAAGTGTTGAAGTTCCTGAGGAGGTACTGGGGGGGTTAAGGGTTAAGGCTGTGATAACAGAGGCGAGGATGGCAGTTGGCAGTAAGGACTGGGACCAGAACTTGGCCATGAGTCTCATGCAGTGGGACTGTCTAGGACTCTGGAGCAAGGGGAGGTTTGAGAGTTTGGTAGAGAGCACAGTGGTGAGTGGAGGGCGGGCAATCGAGAGAGAAGCGGCAGAAGGAGCGGAAGTGGGGGTCCAGTCTGGCCAGGGTGGACTTGGGAGCAGCGCTGTAGACTATGTCTCTGTAGTCAAAAACTCGGAGAATGATTTTCTGTACCAGTGCACGATGAGCTGGCAGCGAGATACATCCACGGTTGCGGTATAAGGCACCCAACCTGGGGAGGAGCTTTTTGTGAATGGCATCGACATGTGCAGAAAGGTTGAGGTGCTTGTCGAGCCAGGCCCCGAGGTATCCAAATGAGGTGCAAGCTTCCAGAGTAGCACCATCCAGGGTGCTAAAGGAGGGGGTGGAGGGAAGCCGGGATAGTCTCTGCCTCATACCAAAGGTCATTGAGACTGTTTTCTTGGCATTAAGAAAAAGCTGATTTGCACGAAACCAGAGCTTTACATTATTGAAATCCTGCTGTAGCCTGGACTGTACCTCAGCAGTCAGAGGGCCTAATGTATACAGCACTGTGTCGTTCGCATACATGTGGATGGATGTGTGTGGGCAGGTCATTGAGGAAAATGGAAAATAGGAGTGGTTCGAGGACTGAGCCTTGGGGGTCTCCAGTCATGACTGGAAGGGAGGTAGAGGTGGAGTTACCAATTCTAAAGAGATTAGGACCTTCCTACCAGATATGAGTGGAACCAGCTGTAGGCCATGTTAGAGACCCCTGCATAAGTGAGCTTGTCCAGGAAGAGAGCATGGGAGACAGTGCTGAATGCCTTAGCCACGTCAACAAAAATAGCGGAGGTGATGTGGCCATTATCCATACCAGCAGAATGGAATCTGTGAACCGGAGGAGGGAAGTAGCTGTGGAATGGGACTTCCTGAAGCCAGACTGGTAGTATGAGAAGAAGGCGGAGGAGTTAAGAAATGAAGAAAGCTGCAAGAGGACAAGGTGTTCCTTTAATTTTGCCAATATGGGGAGGAGGAAAATTGGGCAGTAGTTACCGGGGGCAGAGGGGTTGCTGCCCTTTGGAAGCAGGATAACTGTTGCGTGCTTCCATTCTGATGGAAGAGAAACTAAGGAAACAGAAAGGTTATAGAGAGCGGCCAGTGGGCTGGCAATGGAAGGAGCAGACAGGTACAGCATTTTGGAGTCCAACCTGGAGGGGCATTTGTCCTTGGATGGATTCAGGGCTGACACGGCATTGAAAACATCCGAAGGGGTGACCTGACGGAAGGATTCCACTGCATTCTGGGTGTGGTTGCACCAGTGACCTGTACAATCACCTCCCAACTTCTACTGCTTATGCTCCTCCCTATACATCGCAGCATCCTGTTTGCCTTGGCCTCAGCTCTATTACAGTGTTGTTTTTAGACTCTCCAATATTATGACCCCTAGGTCATTTTCCTTCATGGTGCTTTCCAGCATCACTCCCCGATTTCATATAGCACTCTTGAGTTCCTCTTCCCAGTGTGCATCACTTTACATTTTTTTGCATGGCAGCCCTGCTGCCACATCTTTTTTTTTCAAATATAGTTTATTGAAGTCAGAGCATGATACCTCGATATATCACTGCAACAATGAATAACAGAAGAATAAGTGTCAAAACTGACTGATATACTCTTTACAATTGAGACAGTAGTAAAACTTTGAAACCATCAGTTACAGGTTGGCAGGTGATGAGAAATGAAAACAAAAACCTATGACTGTCCAGTCACAAAAATAAAAACAAGTTACTTAGGTCAGACTTAATATTTTCAAATTGCACTCTATAAAACTGCAATAAGACAGCTGCCAGAACTTTGACCAGCTCTACAACCTGCCCAGATCCTCCCAGAGTTCCCTTATCCCTTCCTCTGTGTCAGCCTTGCACGGATCGTTGTGTCATCTGCGAAAAGGCCAGTCTTACCCTTGATGCCTTCCCTTATGTCACAAATGAATATACTGAAAAGGACCAGGCACAGCACTGATCCCTGAGGTATTCCACTTGTTACTTCCTTTACCTCTGAAAACTCCCCATTAACGACTACGCTTTGTATTCTTCCCCTCAGTCAGTTCTCCACCCAAGTTGCCAATTTCCCCCCCACTCCTAAGTCCCTTATCTTTTTTACCAGCTTCCTGTGGGGGACTTAGTCACAGGCCTTGCTGAAATTAAATATACCACATCTGCTGCCTGTCCTCTATCTGCTGCCCTGGTCCCCCAGTCGAAGAATTCAACCAGACTTGTCTGGTAAGACGTTCTGCTCGTGAACTCATGCAGTATGGGCTCCTGTAGCCCATTTCCACCCATGAAGTCCATCAGTTCTTCCCTTGGTAAGGAAACACATGTAAGCACTCAATTCACGAAACATTTACACAACAAAAAATATAAGCTGCACTTTTTTTTCACAGAACAAACATTTTTTATTCATTACATAATTTTTTTTAAATGTATTATTTCTGACCCACTAGGCACTTGCCAGATCCTGCCAGCTTGCTCCAGCCGCTTCTGATCCAAATTTTCCCAGTGCATCTGCAGCCACCCATGGCCTTACCTAGCAAGACCTTCTGATGCAAGCAGGGTCTGGAACTTGCCCTTTCCAACAGTGCCCTGGCTGGATGCTGATGACCAGGATACACAAGGACAGGCAGGTGACAGTGATGGGGAAGCTGGGACAGGGACTAGGTTAGTAATACGGGGAGGAAGTCTGGCCATCATTCACGCCAACAGTAGGGTTTGTTTCCCAGGTTTAGCTCTTCCCTCCAGTACAGGAGGTGCACATCTCCTGCTACACTTGTGCTGGCCTGTGGGAAGAGGACAAGATGACATGTGGTTATAGACAATGTCAAGGCTCCCCGCAAACCACAGGAAGCACTACAGAGTGAGCAGCAACAACCTTCCCTCCCCAGGAACTGCGCACACTGCCTACACAGCCTGCCCAGACCACTCCAGCTTGGAGCAAGGGAGTCAGGATCAAGACCTGATCACAAGTGAGCCTGCCTGTCATCAGCAAAGCAGTACAGCTATCACTCATGTGTCATCCGGGTCTGTGAATGAGCCTGGGTAATCGAGGACATGCTGGGGAAGTTGGACTGAACATTCTAGAGGACACTCTCCTTCTCCAGGTGGGAGTTTTTCTGCTTCTCAATGCATTAGCACCACCTAGAGATGCCTGTGTGGTGCAGGTCAGTTGGGAATGACAGTAGGAGTAGACATACAAGGGTCTTTGTGGCACATGTGCTCCATGCATGCGCTGCTATGCATACTTGGCCCAGCATCTTGGAGGAAGAGACAACTATGGAGGAGAACACTCCTCCAGTGCACTGCATGATGATGCTGGTACATTCAGGCCCTACACCACCTGCCCAGCATGAAGACCCCACTTCTACCATCAATTTCTGTTCCATGCAGCTTGGGGGCTGTCCTGCCCCTCCATCAACCTTACCATGGGAGGATCTCTCTCTCCATGGGATAGGCAAGCGTAGAGATTTTCTGGGATCCACGGTAAGTGAGAGGGTCTAGGTGGTAGCCTTGTACAGAAGATGGTAAGCCTGGTTCTGAGATGGAAAAATGATAATTAAAATAAAGGGGGGGAAAAAAAGGACTGATCACAGGTCTCTCCATGCAGCTGTGTGATGCACTGCAAGACAGCACAACTGGGACAGCTTATTATTGGCATTTTAAGGCTGCTTAGGCAGACTCTATGGTGCTAAGCAGAATGCAACTGTTCAGCCCACGGGTAACCAGATGTTGCACCCCAAACACAGGACAGCATGAGCAGAGGTCAGCAGGGATGGACTGAGCACCTGACAAGACTCACTCTTCCCTGAGGTAGAGGTTTAATGTGTCTCACGGCTCAGCTGCCTCACAGGTCAGTGCATGGGATGCTTCAAGCGGGCAGGCAGGAAGGAATGGAAAGACCATCTGGATCTCTTTGGAGTGCAACATGACCCTGTATCCCAGAGAGTGGGAAGAGAAATTTATTTAAGAGATTAACCAGGCAGGCATGCTGAGCGGGGGCCGCTCGTTTCCAGATGCGACCTGGGGGTTACATAGAAAATACAGAAAATACAGCAGGAAATGTACAGTACAGGGTAATACAACATGCCCAGCAACAGTGTCAGAGCAAGCATAAATTAAATGGGGGGGGATGGCTAAGGTCCAACAGATGATGTAGTTGCTTGCCACAACACCAATTTGGGCTTATTCTGGCCTACTCTGCCTCCCCAGAATAGAAGTGCTTGTCCCTATTGGTCCCCTTTCTCTCAGAGGAGCAGCTTGCACAGCTCCGTTGGGGCTCCTGGGGAGGGAGTAAGTCTACTAAGGGTATCCCCTGTGTAGAACTTGCTCAGCCACTGTACTGAACAGGCCGAGAGGTGAAGGACAAGCAGCCGGAAGACTAAACCACTGGAGGAAGGGGAGTAATCAGTCCAGGCTTTGGTATAGAGGCATACTGTACACAGACATACAACACTATTTCCCAGGGGGGCAGCAGGCTTGTGGACTACTGAAGGAAGTCCTAGTCCCGGTCACAGGGGGTGAAAAGCAGAATTTAAAAAAGGGCATTTTCACACACACACACACACACACACACACACACACCCTACCCCTTTCTGGTCTAATTAATCTCTTATGTCTACTTTTTGTTTTGTGTTGAGTGTACTGTGGACACTCCTGTTGGAAGGGGCAAAGCTGAACACACCACCGAATCCCACCAGCTAGGCTCAGCAAGCTTCTTCTGCAGCTTATCCTAAGAGTTCTATTCTTTCATGCTTTTCAACCCTGCAGGCTGTGGCTCAACCACCCATATGGAAGTCCATCATTGACTGTATGTCAACTGTAATTGTGTCTTTGACAAATTCAAAACAAGGTTCCCAGTGTGACTTTTGGCCCTGCAGAAAAATGACACGAAAAACTGAAAGGGAGGAGTCCTGCTTCAGTCAAGGACTGTGACATTCTGAAAAACACTAACTGGAGACAAAACTCCCTTACCAGACAAAATACTCAATTAAATTCATTTTATTGCAGTGCTGTACAACAAGCTAACCCTACACAGACCAACGACTGTACCATAGGCTTTGTCAGGAAGTAAGAAAACCACCTTCTGTGCACAGTACAACCCTCCCAAATAACGGCTCTGCTTTTTCAATCACCTGATACATGGCTCTAAAGGGAAACAAAGATTTGTGGAAGGCTTAAAGGAAAGCAAAGCCTTATATCAATGTGTCTGTGTACTTTGAAGCTTTTGGAATAGTGTCTAACCTGTGCTGTAGCTACTCAGATGGCTCAAACTGTCAGTACATATGGTTAGCTTGTTTTGCACAACTAAAATAAAAAACATTTATTTTCTACTATTTTGCGTGAAAAGCGAGTTCTACAGGTATGTCCAACTAGTGCTTTCCAGTAACTGTGTCTTTGGCCTATGGATGGCAGCACAGAGCATTCCCGGTCGGCATCCAGTGATAATAGTACCAGAATATGGGTGACCGTCAAAATGGCGACTCCATATTCGGCACTATTGGAATGGGCTACCCACAAGGGTAGTGACTGGTTCTACCACGAGGGTAGGGGAAAACGACAGAAAATAGGGAATGGCGAAGGGAAGGGGAGGGATGGGGAAGAGGGTTATGTATAAGAACTGTCCCTGCTGCCGCTGAGCCAGCCGTGTGGTGTGGTGGTGAGGGAGGCTGGCTCTGGCACAGCAGGTACTGGGTTCAGGGCTGGGGATGGGAGGGACTAAATTTTGCCGCAGGCAGTGGCTCCTGGACTTAAATTTTTTTACGCCCAAATTTGTGCCCCTCCCCGACATGCACCCCCCTGGAGTTAGGAATCCTAATTGAAAGGGGTTCCAGGGGGGCTAAGCCCCCCCCCCAGCAAAAACACTTTAGGCTGCCAGGTTTTGGTTTGCCAGTAAGTGTATATCACCGATTTGCTTTTCGGCAATATACACTCACCACAATAGCAACTGCCTTTCTGCAATCGCTATTATGACATAGAACCTTCGCTGACTAGCCTCAACAGAAATACTTTTATGTACATTACACCATTTTGTAATTAATGTTTTATGCACTGATAATCAAAAAGTAACTCTGAGGCAAAATTCACAAATCACACCTTTTTTCTAGAGTTTTAACTTCCCTGTGCTTGAGGCAAGTGTAAGTAATGGAATATCCACTTAATAATCCCTATAAATTCATTGGCACTGAATACGGATTCATCCCTGCTTCAAAAACAGATAGGGAAGAGGAGAGTGATGGACCTAGAGTTCCTTTCAACCTTAAATTTCTGTTATTATGCTACGATATAATGCAGTTTTTAACAGAGTCTTTTGTACAAACACATCCCACAAAGCTTTTCACAGGGAGACCCTTACAGTAACGTGAAACAAACTGTATAGAACACAATTAAAAAGCAATTGAAAGGGCACAGGAGAACTGTGACATGGGTAGGTGTAAAATGATTCATCTAACCGTGATGAGTATTGTAATGTAAGACCATGTATAAACAGTGGCAGACCCACTTTATCAGACTGCATATAAGGAGTTAAATTGTACCAAACAGGGTTACACGGCAAGATCGTTAAGTGCATTACCACCTGGTTATCCGATGGGGTAAAGAGCATCAACATTAATAGATTTTCCAACCAGTAAGAAGGTAAGCAGTGGAGTAACATGGGGCTCTGTACTGGGACCAGCCCCATTTAATATTCTGGTCGGGGACATGCATCATAATGTCGAGGCATGGCTCACTACGTTTGCGGATGACACCAAGACTGGACAGGACAAAGACTCTCTATAGCAAAGGTTACAGCTGCAGGCTAACTTAGACAGACTGGTGGAGTGGTCCAAAAGATCTAAAATGAGCTTTAATACCCCCAGATATACTGTCACACATTTAGGATGGAGAAACCTGAGTTGGCAATACAATCTGGAGGGGCAGTGTTTACGTCTTCTAAGTCTGAAAGAGACTTCAGGGTTGCTGTGACTAACACCCTTAAAATGACAGAGCAGTCAAATGTGGTTTGAGTAAATGCCACAGGATTCTGGCCTGCATCATGAGAAACATAGTAAGTTGGGAAAGGGCGGTGGTTCCACCATTGTACACGGCCCCGGTTAGGTTGCATACGGAATACTGTGTGCCGTTCTGATCACTCATTTGAGATGGACATTCGGAAAATCGAAGGGGTACAGAGGAGGTCACCAACACAGAAGAAGCCTGGATAATGATAGTTATGAAGAGAGGCTGACAAAATCAGACATGTTTGCCTGCAGCTTAGAAGGTTAAGAGTGCATATGATCCTGTTGTTCAGAGGACTGAGAATAAATATGGACACGAAAAACTATCTGCACTTGACTGTGGAAGATGCAGCAAGCACAACAGGAGTCCTAGGCTCCAACTAAAAGGAGGATCTGCTAAGACTAACACAAGATGCTATTTTTTTTACCCAGAGGGTGGTGACCCTGGGGAACAGTTTACCAGAATCTGTAGTAAACACCACACCAGTATCTTCCTTCTAGAGGGGTCTGGAGAACTACCTGAAAGACAGACATTTTTTGGTTTAACTATTGACAGTGCTGGATGGATTAGTAGGGTAATTTCTGGCCAGTTTCCATCCGAGTGTTGCTATCACACTTTACAATTTCATATTTTATAAACAGGATAAGCCTTCAATCAAGCTTTAATTTGGCAAGTGTCTGTATTATGCAACTGGGTGAAAGGTGAAATGGTTCCCTTTTTTAATAAATACGCAGTTCCTTGTTACACTCACCATCTGAAGGAAATTTAGCCATCCATGTCTCTTGGTTACTATAAGTGCCACACACAATTAACCGTGCAGTTTATTTCCATGTTTGCAATGACACATTTGTGAACATAAATGGGTTAAGATGTTTTATTAGTCTGAGTTATTTCGAGGTGGTTTGCCACATTTTGATTCATATAAAATGCATGCATTATGTACAACAACAAAAGACCCAGCACAACCAATCAATCTGAAGTTATTTTAGAGTGCCACTCTCCCGGCAACAGCTATATACGTAGTCATGCGAGAGATTATTCAAACAGCATCAGCCAAGGAGGGAGGAAGGAAGGAAAGGTATCTGGTTTTATATACAGCACTGTTCATGCACACAGAATTCCAAAAATATTTTACAATCCACAAACAGATGTCGGCAGCCATTAGTCGAGCATGGGAAGGTTAAGCAAGACTGAGGGAGGTCCCAGAAAGGTCAAGGGGTTACGTACAGTATGCAATACAGAGGCAGCATGCTCTACCTCTACTGGCTAGAGCTCAGGCCTGGGAGCCAGGAGGCTCAGGTTTGAATCTCACCCAAGCCACTAACACACTGCATGACCCTGAGCAACTCACTTAACCTCTCAGTGTTTCAGTCCAGCTACCTCTAAAAAAATGCTAAAACAGCAGGACCCCACTGAAAACAAGATACTGCATCTAAGTTGGGTTAGGTATTTTATTGTTTATATACTTGGGTATATACACTAAAAAAAGCGCAGAGACGAGGGAGGCTAAGCACAGAGAGGTACATGACTTGCTCAGGGGCACACAGTAAGTGGTTTGGTGGGATTCAAACCTGGGTCTTCAGGTTCACAGATGTGCTCTAATGCTATGCACTGTCAAGGACAACAGTTGCCTTACAATCCTGCTCCACTGTTGCTCCTTGTAGGAGGCCACCCCTGCCTTTGTCAGCTGAGCAGGATACCACACTCTGGATGCAGCAGGGAGACTTGCTGCTACCCACAATGCACCCCAGTAGCCAGAGCCACCTGCAAGAATAGTTAAGCCCCAACTAGCGAGTATCAACACATGCACACCTTTTCTTAACATGTTACTTTACTTAGTCCGTGTGGCCCTTTATCTGCTAATTTGACATGTATGCATATATGTGTGTATAAACATTCCTTGTCTTTTCCTGCATATCATAGTGGGTTTGCCCACATTCTTCCATGTGTATATTTTATTTCCCAGACTTTAGACCAAGATACATCTCAGTTTCCGTGGGGTTTACCTTCAACCCAATTTTCAGGGGGTCAGAATTAAATCATGAAAGTCACTAGCCAGCAGGGCTAGTGTCAGGCAATCTTCACTAACCCCACAGACTTCTCCACTGGCCCAACTGATGTACTTGTTGAAAAGTTACCATTTCCAATACCAGTCAACAGGTCCGGTTAAAGAGCACTATAAATATAAAACGTACATTGTGTTACTTTCAATGCTGATGTGCATTTATAACAAAATATTCTATGGAGTACGACAATAGTATTTTTGTCACGGGTGCCTCTGCCCTGAGTACTCACAGAGTCACAACATTCCATGGAAAACAGTATGATGTCATTTTAGTCTCTGCACGGTTTTCCTCCTGCTAAAAACAGATGAACTGGATGCCTAGCTACTGTACATAACAATGAACCCTGTCACCATTAAACATATCATTATTGTTAAAAGAAAAAAAAATCACAGAAACTAGAGAGTACAATGAAATACTCAGGGGTGCCACCATGGCCTGTTGGGCTGCAGTGCAGGTGATCCAAGATCAGAAGTGAGATCGGCAAGCTGCAGCAGCTAACGCTTGGCAGTGCACTGTGGTGGGAGAGGTTTGCGTCGGGCACCAGTATCGCAGTGAGCCTTGTGGTGGCCTGAGGAACTTGCTGTATGCTGTTTACAGCTGAGGCCACCTAGAAGGCTCTGCTCATGCCAGTGGATGAGGGAGGGAGGGAGGGAGGGAGCAAGAAGGGAAAAAGCACTCATACACCATCTACATGATTGCTTGAAGTCCTGGGAAGCACTTGGGTTTCCACTGCCAGGGAGCCGCCATCAAATCCTAGTCTCCATTTAGACTCTGTCGAGGGAGAGGGACAGCCCTCCCCCTGGAGCCCCTGTCAGAGAGAAAAACTGTGGGGAAAAGTTGCAACACAAGTGGTAGAGATGGAGGGATGATTGGGTACCCCAGGCATGATCAAAGTATATCCCTGGAAAAGGGTATATCCCTGAAGCACAAGAATGAACCAGGAGAAAATGTTCTGTGGCAAAAACAATCAAATAAAATGAAATCATCAAAGTATTACATAGAAACATAGAATTTGCCGGCAGAAAAGGACCACCAGGCCCATCCAGTCTGCCCATTTTCCCTAGCTGTATTAGTGGCCTATGACCCTAGTTGGTCATTGGCTTAGCTATTCCTTCTCTTAGTTATTCCATCCCATCACTATGGCTCCCTTATTCCCACCATATGCATGTTTGAATCCCGCCACAGTGTGTATTCCCACCGCTTCCTGGGGCAGTCCATTCCATGCATCCACCACCCTCTCAGTGAAATAGAACTTTCTCCCATTTCCCCTCATATAGCCCCTCCAATGTCATGTCATGTCCCCTTGTTCTAGTACTCTTTCTGTACTGAAAGAGGTCTTCCCCTCTCACCTTATTTATGCCCTTGAGGTGCTTGAACGTCTCAATCATATCCCCCCATTCCTTCCTGTCCTCCAGTGTATACATATTGAGGTCCTTCAACCTTTCCTCGTACGACTTATGTTATAAAAACTGCACCATCTTAGTCGCTTTTCTCTGCACCGTCTCCACCCTGTCGATGTCCTTACGAAGGCGCAGCCTCCAGAACTGCACGGCGTACTCCAGATGAGGCCTCACCAGTGTTTTGTACAGTAGGACCAGTATCGCCCATCTTCGGCTTGTTATACCCCTTCTTATACAACCCAAGACCCCACTGGCATTCCCCACTGCCTTTGTTGCCTACTTGGTGGCCTTTAGGTCATCTGGGATAATGACCTCCAGATATCTTTCCTCCTTGGTGCCTGCCAGCAGCTCCCCGCCTCCCATCCTGTAGCTCTACTCAGGTGCCTGCTCCCCACGTGCATGATCTTACACTTCATTGCATTAAACCTCAGTTGTCATGTCTCCAACCATCTTTCCAACCTTTCTAGGTCTGTTTTCATCCTTATCACTTCCTCTGGAGTATCTACTCTGTTGCAGATCTTGGTGTCATCTGCACACAGGCAAAC
Organism: Neoceratodus forsteri; assembly: GCA_016271365.2. Lineage (NCBI taxonomy): Eukaryota > Metazoa > Chordata > Ceratodontiformes > Ceratodontidae > Neoceratodus > Neoceratodus forsteri. Next base: position 147,254,303 of record CM057453.1, on the reverse strand, counting down.
CTTCCCCTACAGCCCCTTTGCAATGTTGCTGAAGACATTGAGGAGGATTAGCCCAGAACTGATCCTTTGAGGTACTTTCTGAGTCATTTCCATGTTCTCTGACAGGGTTCGATTATCTTTTTCGTGTTGAATTTCTTGTGCTTAGTTTTATGCTGTTGTTACTCCTGACATAGCTTATTTCATTTTTATTAAATGGGTTATTCATTTAAGCAAAATGAAATGAAACAAGATGGGTAGTCTGGGGATGGGCTGCAAAGTGGTGAACTGGGTTCGAAACTGCCTGAGGGACAGTAGGCAAAGGGCAGTAGTAAATGGAGCCCTGTCAGAGAACATGGAGATGACCAGTGGGGTTGTTGACCAGCCTTCTATGAGGAACAGTATCGAAGACTTTGCTGAAATCTAGGTAGGTGACATTTACTGCTCCTCCTTGATCTACCACCTTTGTCACCCAGTCAAAGAACTCGATCAGGTTTGTTTGACAGGACCTTCCTGCTGTGAAACCGTGTTGCCTCTGATCCTGTGCCCCTATGGATTCCAGGTGTTCCACAATTCATTCCTTAAGGAGTGTCTCCATGATCTTCCCCCACTACTGATGTGAGGCTTACTGGCCTGTAGTTCCCTGCTTCCTCTTTGCTGCCACTCTTGTGCAGAGAGACCACATATTGTTAGCCTGAGAGATCACGAAAGAAGCAGCAATGAAAAAAGCACATTGTTACAACCCCACAGCAAGTCTGAGGAATTTTTATTTTACTTGAACACTGTTTCTATTGCTAGTACATGCTAGCAGTAAACACAAAATAGCTTACTGTATATCTGAAATTTCCAATGATCTTTAAAGGAAAAGTTTACTAGCTCAATACAATATCTACCAGTGGGCTAGTGCCAATCTTGACCCGAGTCTTTTACAGCTGCAGTGTATTCCTAGCTATTGGGGGGCGGGGGGATTGGGTTTTGAACACATATTTTTGCTAAATAATTATAAAACCATTACTTTTTGTTTTGGTACTATTTATCTACTTAGGCTCTCCACTAAGATACAAGATTTCTTTTTCAATGGGGTCCTGCTTTTACTCATTTTTTACAGCTGGGTTGTTTGAAGCAGTGGGAGGCTGCCAAAGGTCACACAGTGAGTAAGTGGAATTTTAACATGGGTCTCCTGGTTCCCACCCCTGTGCTCTAGCTGACCACATGATCTGTATTTTTCATATATTTACAGCAAAAAACGGTGTTAATGCTCATTAGGGTTGCTACTGCACAAAACAAGAAGGGACTTGGCAAGGTTAGAGGAATGGTCAAATGTATGGCAGCTTAGATTCAATGCTAAGAAGTGCAAGGTAATGCACCTGGGAAACCAAAACCCAGGGGAAGAGTACATTATGGGGGGTGAGATACTAACAACAACAAAAATGGAGAGGGACCTGGGGGTAGTCATATCAGATGACCTAAAGATGGGCAAGCAATGTGAGAGGGCAGCAAGGAGGGCTGGGGGGATACTGGGATGCATAGGAGAGGCATCACCAGTAGAAAACAGGAAGTTATTATCCCTCTGTACAGACAGCTGGTGAGACCCCATCTGGAGTACTGTGTGCAGTTCTGGAGACCCAATCTCCATAAAGACATAGACAGAATGGAAGCTGTCCAGAGGAGGGCAACTAAAATGGTGCAGGGTCTGCACCGGAAGACATATGAAGAGAGACTTAAGGAGCTTAATATGTATAGCCTCGAGGAAAGGAGGAGAGGGGGGACATGACAGAAACTTTCAAGTACCTCAAGGGAATCAACAAAGTCCAAGAGGGTAGCATCTTTCAAAAAAAGAGGTGTGCAAGAACAAGAGGGCACAATTTGAAGATAGAGGGGGGGCAGCTCAGAGGTAATTTAAGGAAGTATTTTTTCACAGAGAGGGTTGTGGATGCATGGAACGGCCTTCCGGAGGAGGTTGTGGAGTCAAAATCAGTGGTGGAATTCAAGCATGCATGGGATAGTCATAAGGCAATTCTGGGGGGTGGGGGTAGGAAGAAGTAGGCTGCTGGTTAACTAGGATCTGCAGCTTATCCAGTAGGTAGGGAAATGGGCAGACTGGGTGGGCCAAGCGGTCCTTATCTGCCGTCAAATTCTATGTTTCTATGTAAAACGCACAAAGGTAGGAAATGACCTATAAGGGCTGCAAACACAACGCCCACAACAATTGAAAATGTGCTACAGTATGTCCCACTTAATCAGGACACGTTTAAGAGGGACAACACGCTTAAATGGATGGCCCATCGGGAACATATTTTTTCCCCATACAATGCAATGTTAATTTCATCTGATAAACAGGACTATAACATCTGGTTAACTGGGACGGTTGTGCTGACGAATTATCCTTCAAAAGGCAGCTTCTGATGCTGCAGTCTGATCTGTGTGTTAGTGAAGATGGCAACCAGGAAAAAGGAAGTCGGCCTTGCTGATAAAGTAAATGTCCTTGATGTTCTTCATGTTCCTGCTTCTTCCCTTGCCTCTGTTGCCCAAACCTTTGGCATTTCAAAATCTTAGACTGGAAGGATCAGCTGAAACTGTGAGAAGAGCTGAACAGACTAGCAGGTAAACAGCAACCCCAACTGCAAACGCAAAGGAAAGAATGCTGATGCAGACGGGGTGCTCATCTGTCAGGGCTGATGCTGAAGAGCAAGGCTAATGATCTGGCAACCCAGCTTGGCAACAATGATTCTGAGGCAACTGAGGGGTGGCTGTGTCACTGGAAATCACAGCACAATATTGTCTTTAAGTGTGAACACAGCGAGAAGGCGGATGCCGACACAGTGATAGTTTGTGCCCGGATTTCTGGTGTCTTACCTGCTCTCTTAGTTGACTACAGCCCTGAAGATGTGTCCAATGCCAACCAGACCAGACTCTTAATGTGGCTATCCAGACTGCAGACATGCCCTGAGGAGTCTCAGTCTCACCAATGGAAAGAAGGCAAAGGACCATGAGTCTGTACATGTCTGTGCCAATCTAACAGGCACAGAAAAGAAAAAAACTCCTTGTGACTGGCAAGAGTAGATAGCCATGGTGCCTCCCCAAAGACCTTACCACACTGCCGGTGATCTATACAAATTCTGTCAATGCCTGGATGACAGGCACAATCTTCCAGACATGGCTTACGCAGTGTGACTAGCAGCTGAGGCAATCACGTCGCCTGGTGCTGGTCTTGGTCAACAACTGTAGTGACCCCCCACGAGCCAGCCAACCAAGTGAGAAACCTAAAATTAGCTTGTTTCCCACTAAACATGACCAGTATGATACAACCTGCAGACTATGGACATGGGCATTATCCAAAAAAATCTGAAGAGCCATTACCGCTCACTTGTGGCCTGATCATTGCCACAATTGATCACGATGACAACACCCATGCAGCCAAAATCACCAGTAAGGTCACCCTGATCGACACAATCTACATGTTGCACCGAGACTGAAGCCAAGTAATGCCAGTGACAACTGCAAAATGCTTTAGAAAAGCAGGTTTTGGTGGTGGAAAGAACAGTTACATAAGAACTTACCATAACAGTAGATCTTTGAGGGGATATAAGTCATCAGGTAACACCGCAGGAACTTTACCATCAGTGAAGGGGAACCCACATGGAAGAGTTTCAGCAGTACAGCTGGGACCGCCGAACACCGAGGACATCTGCCAACTTCATCAACTCTATTAAAGGTGCAAGCAGCCCTGCTCCCTCCTCAGTTCTTTCCCCCGGAGACTAAGGGAGCCAGGCTCGTGCCATGGGGGACCGAGGAGAGAGAGAGGTGCTCAGGCCTATATGAAAGGCTGGATACACCAGACAGCTAATTCCTAGACAGGAACCCCAATAAGGGGGATGGTGGGAGGGAAAGCATACCTGATGAAAGAGATCCCCTCGAAGATCTTCTGTTACGGTAAGTTCTTATGTAACTGTTCTGTCTTCTTTGGGGGTATCTCAGTCAACAAGTAAAAACACTGTAGGAGCAAGTCCCAAGCAGTTACAGGTACAGACAGTCTGGGAGGAGGACTCACCATAAACTTAAGACAGGAGGCCCTGCAGCACAGCCCTGCTAAATCTTGCATGGGCTCTAGAGGCAATGTCCAGACTGTAGTGCTTGGTAAATGTGCGGATGGTACTCCATGTGGCAGCCGCACGGATATCAGTGTTCGAGTCCTCTCGGAAACAAGCCACGGAGGTAGCCATGCCCTTTGTGGAATGAGCTTTTACAGCACCAGGCAATTATTTGCCATACTTATTGTAGCAGAACACAATGCAGTTTGCCAACCATTTGCTTAGAAACTGAAACGCGCTCTCAACCTGGGGTGAAGGAGACAAACAGCTGCTTCAACTTTCTAGACTCCTTGGTCCGAAGCAGGTAGTACTTCAAAGTTCTGCACACATCTAATATGGGCCAGTGCTTCCCCTGCATTGGCATACTTGGGAAAATAATCAGGAAGGTGGACAGACTGATTGAGTGTAAACTCAGAGATCACCTTAAGGAGAAACTTAGGATTCGTGCACAAAGACACCCTGTCTTTGTGAAACAAATGACTCCTCGCACTTGAGGGCCTGAAGCTCTGAAATTCTTCGAGCAGAAGCAATGGCAACTAAAAAGAATGCTTTCCAAGACAGAAGGCATAAATCGCAAGTCACGATTGGCTCAAAGGGAGAAAGGGTCTCCTTCTCCAAAACAAAATTCAAGTCCGAAGCCAGGACAAGGGAATGGATTGGGGGTTTCAGGTGCAAGATGCCTCTAAGAAACGTATGGGAGACATCCAGCTGAGCAATCGTGTGGTCACCCACAGGCTCATAAAATGCAGAAACAGCTGAAAGGTGGACCTTGAGGGAGCAATACTGGAGTCAGAGAGAGAGAGAGAGAGAGAGAGAGAGAGATTAGGTAGTCCAGAATGTGCTTCACCAGGCAGGTGAAAGGATCTAAACTACGTTAGGCAGACCAGATGGCAAACCGCTTCTACTTCATGGCATATGCGGCTCGAGTGGAAGGCTTCCAGGTGGCCACTAGGACATCCGCCACTCTGTTAGAGACACCAAACCTGATGATAACTATGACCTCAGGAGCCAGGCATGCAGATGGAGGGATCTGAGGTTGGGATGGACCAGGGTCCCCTGAGCCTGGGTCAGCAGATTCCTGCAAAGAGGAACTGGAGGTTCCTCTGTCATCTGTTGAAGCAGAAGGAATGAAATCTGTCAGGGCCAGAATGGAGCCACCAGAATCATGTTGGCCCCCTCCATCTGCAACTTGATTAGCATTCACTGAATTAGAGGAAATGGAGGAAAGGCATACAGAAGCCTCCCGCTCCAGGACAGGGACAACGTGTCTCACCAGAAAACTCCAGGCCCTGGATCTAGTGAGCAGAAATTGGACAGTTTTGCACTTAGTGGGGGAAAGGTCCAACTCTGGACAACCCCAACTGTCGAACAAATCTTCTGCCTCAGATGAGAGAAGCTCCCATTTGTGCGTGCTGGACTGAGTCCTGCTGAGACTGTCCGCCGGAGTGTTTTGCAAGCCTGGCACATGGACTGAGGAGAGTGTCAGACTGTGATCCAATACCCAGTACCACACTCTCATGGCCTCCCTGCAAAGGGGATGTGAATGAGTCCCCCCGCTTGTTGATGTAGTAAACTACACTTAGATTGTCTGACTGCACCAGCAGCTTACCCAGAGCTAGGTGCTCCTGAAAGGCCTGCATGGTGTAGAGCACTACCCTCATCTCTAGGACACTGATATGCAGGGAGATTTCCCACTGGAACCAAGAGCCCAGATCTGATGCATCCGTGGTTAGGATGTGTTGCAGGGAGGAGATCTGGAATGGGAAGCCTTGAAGTAGATTCAAGGGGTCTATTCACTATTGCAGCACCTTGTGTACTGGGGAGGAAACTAGGACTGGTTGATCTAACTCATCCGTGTGCTGGTCCCACTGTACCCGGAGGGTTCACTGGAAGATGCGCATATGAAGTCTGGCCAGTGGAACAGTGTGTATGGCAGCTGCCATTAGGCCCAGAAATTTGAGGTATATCCTGGCAGGAATGTAGCAACTTTGGGCGACTTCCTGAACTTGAGCTATGAGGCACTCTGCCCTGTTTTGGGGCAGGAAGGCCTTTCCCTGTGCCAAGTCCAGAACCGCCGTATATACTGCAACTTTTGAAAGGGTACCAGAACCGACTTTGGCAGATTGAGAGTGATGCCCAGGCAGAGAATGAGCTGGAAAGTTCACTCCAGAGTCAGCAAAAGCTGTTCCCTGGACGGGGCCTTTAGGAGCCAGTTATCCAGATAAGGGAAAACATACAGTCCCTCCCTTCTGAGGGCTGCTGTGACCACTGCTAAGCACTTGGTACAGACTCATGGCACAGAAGAAAAGCCAAAGGACAGCACTTTGAACTGATAATGCTCGCCCTGAAATGCACAACAGAGAAACTTCCTGTGAGGAGGAAAGACCGAGATAGTAGGTAGGTGTCCTGTATGTCCAGTGAGAACAGCCAGTCCCCTGTTTTGAGAAGGGACATCAGGCATGGCAAAGCTACCATCCAGAACTTTTTGTACTGGACATACAGATTGAGGTTCTTTAGATCCAGGACAGGCCTCAGATCGACGGTCTTTTTAGGGACCAAGGAAAAACCTGGAGAGTAAAACCCCTTGATTCTCTGGCACCTGGGCACTGGCTCAATGGCCTGCTTGTGCAAAGGTTGCTCAATGAGCTCCAAGGTGTGTCCCCTTTCTATGATCTGCAGAATCCATGCATCTGAAGGTATGGGTCTCCATTGGTCCAGATGGAGGGAGAACTGACCTCTGACCACTGCCTCCTGGTCCGGGACCAGAAGAGGGGGTCTGGCAAGGAGTCAAGCAGCAGTGGAGCCAGCTGCAGGGGCTGGTATCTCACTTCTGGGGCACTTGACTGCCACTCAAGCACTAGAGTGGGCGGGCAAGGCAGCCTGAGCTCTGCATTTTTCTTGGGGCTGGGGAGCTGTCCCGGGCCTATTGTTCATTTTGTGAAATGGAGGGCACCCTCTACCCTTTGGTTGAGTGTGGTAGAGGGAGTGGACAGACTTGAAGACCCTGTCTGAGGCTTGCAGATCATTAATGATGTCGTGAACATCAGAATCAAACACCTTAGTGCCTTTAAAGGGGGCACTGAGTACTTTTTGCTGCACATCAGTCGCAAAACCGGATACTCTGAGCCAAGAGTACCTAAGTAGGCTTATGCCTGTGGCAGCCACCCTGGCAATGGTGTCAGCCATGTCATACAAGGCTCTGAGGAGATGCTTACTAACATTCTCAGCAGCTTGAATGCACTGAAGCAGTTCCTGCTTTTGAGTGCCTTCTGGAAGGGCCTGGGTGGCAGCCTTGCCCTTCTTCCAATTGGCATTCTGGTACTTTACCATGTGTAACAGATAGTTTGCAATCCTCAAACCTAGAGTAGAGAAATCATATACGTTTTTTACCCCAGAGGTCAATTCTACAAGACTCTTTGTCTGTGGGAAGGGACCCAAGGTGCTTAGGTGCCTTAGACTGGTCATGAGCTGCCTTGATGACCACTAAGTCTGTCTCGGGCTGGGCAACATAACAGGAAACCTTGAAGGGCATGATAAAGTTTGTCCACCCTGCGATGCATCACTGGCACCATGTCTGGTCTGGGCCAGGCTACTGTGGCTGCATTCCTGGAGGAATGATCTTTGGGGGAGATTCTGGAATCTCCAGGAAGTCCATTAATTCTTTTCTGGTGACATCCTCTTTCTCAGTGTGGAAGACCATATCTGAGGACAGCTACTTCATCACATTGAAAAATGTGGGATCCTGAGGAGGAGGAAGAGGAGATCTAGGTGTGTGCTTCACCGAATCCTCGCTAACAGAGGAAGCAGTGGACCTGTCATCAGAGACAAGGATTTCTTCTTCCTCTTCTTCTTCAACCTCAGGAAGAATGAGGTCTGGATGGTACTCTTCCTCGACGTCGACCTCCTCTAGGTCTGGGTCTGGCATCGGTTATGCCGATGGCCTACAGGGGGTTTCCTGTGGCCAATGAGAAGGCGTCGACGCTGAAGCTGCCATTAACAGCATCGGTGAGTAGGGCCTAAGGGCACCCAGCTGCTGCATGATCACATTAGTAAATTTTACCAGAATTTCATTTAGGTTGATGGTGTTTGTCGATGGGGGGCCATGGCACGGATGTCAATGACCCACCAGCTGGGCCCTGAGAACCCAAGGAGCCTGTAGTCCAAGTAGGTGAAGGGGCAGGACTCGACGGGAGAGTCATCGACAACAAGCCCATCAGTGACGAAGGAGGGGCCAACAACCTGGAGGTCGATGGCCGACCACCCTGGGAATTGGGCATGGACGCTGTCAGTATGGGTCAGGTGGGCACAGAGACCTGAACAGCAGATTTCTTCTCCAGTGCAGCTGCAGTTGATGAAGATCCCTCAGAAGAAGGAGAGGCCGATGAGGAAAGAGATCGATGCTAGGGGGAACAGTCGCGATCTCGGTCTTTTTTGTGACTTCTCCCCAAGAACTTATCTCAGGCCTTGGAGACCTGGGAGCTCGAAGATCCGGTAGGCGACTGAGATGCCAGGACCCCAGAGGACCCCTGCCCGGAACTTGCCTACCTGTTGATCCATCAGGAAATTTCTGAGAGCCTTTTTGACAGCCTTTCTGCATAGCCTGAGGGTTGTTTGGTTAAACTTCTGGCAGAGCTCACAATCAGAAACTTCGTGGTCAGGCCCAAGACAGTACAGAGAGTGTTCATCTGTGGTGGCAATCTTCTTTCCGCAGCGGCAGCGACGAAAGAGAGAAGTTGAAGGATTAACTCTTGACATCAACAAGTTGTAGGAATCGCTTTACAAAAGGAGATTCTGAAAAATAAAGTTAGAAAAGCTGTAGATGAATACTGCAATGAAGCTTCCACGGAGACCCATGCAAGCGAGTCGATGGCGGGAAAGAACTGGTGAGATAGCAGAGCCACTCACGCATTCATAGGGTTGATGGTGTCAGTGGACTGAGATATCCCCAAAGAAGATCTGTCCTCGATGAGACCCAAAAGAGAATGCTGCCCTGGTCAATGTACCCCATCCAGAGTTTGTCTGTGGATTAATTCCAGGAATTTGTGGAAATGGACGCAGAGCAGCTGATCGAAGGAGAACCCATCACAGAGGATTGAGTTTCCACTGCAGCAAGGCTGAAGATGATGAGACTGATGATAAGATGCCAGCCACCCGTGAAAAAGGAGTCTCGGTGACAGCTATAGGGGCACTAGATGGGTAACGTTAGCATTGAAATAATGCTAACAGCATGATCTCATCACCATATGGGACAGTCTGTCTGCAGTGGAGTCATCACTTCACCGTTCACGCTTGAGTGAATCATGGCAGAGCAAAGTGACAGACTTCCTTAAGTAACACTGCTGTACAAAGTAAAGTAAATAAGTCAACAGCACAGTATGCACCAAGCACAGACCTAATTTGCACTTAAACCTACTGCAACCCTCTTGCACTAAAATCACAAAACTCACTAAAGCATATAAAAAAATCATCAAGAAACCTAAAACAAGCAAAATGTGTACCAAGGAAACAAAACAAACTAGCAACATATGATCACTACTGTACAGTATGTCTGTCTCACTGAAGGCAACCGGCCGTGATGCACACTGCTTGAGACACCCGCTTAATCGGGACAATATAAAATCCACAGCACCATCCCAATCAGGCGGTGTTTACTGTATTAGGGTTCTCATGTCTAACTCCCACCCATCCCACCAGTCTTCCCTACCCTCAGGACAAAGGACAGTCTACAGGTACAAGGCCATACACATTAATAGTATGGCACCTCACACGGGGTCAACATAGCAAAACTGGTATTTAACAACCATAACCCCCAACCCCTCCCTCTCCCCTACCCTTCTGACTGATGGGCAAAGTACATGCCAAGAATCATGACACATAGGTCCGGTATTTCATACACACCGTAGATCTGTGATTAGAATACTTTTTGGTGCATACCTGCTGTGGTTTACATCCATTATAATAAATAGTGTCTTACTTGTATACAATTGTGTAGACCCTTCACAAAGCAGCGGAATCATTACAAAATTTTAACAACTATACTCTCCTCCTCCTTCAGGGTAGTCCCACAGTCCTGGATGTTGGCCAAAGTTATACCACTACACAAAGGGGGGGGGGACCCTTCCTCCTCTGGTAACTATCAATCTATTTCCCTACTCCCCTCTCTTGCCAAGCTGCAAGAGAAGCTTATCTACCATAGACTCTGATTTCCTCTCCCCATTCCAGTCTGGTTTCAGTAAAGATCACTCCACCATCTCCTCCCTGCTGCGTGTAGCTGACTATATCTTCTCAGGGATGCGTCACGGTCACATTACGGCAGCCATCTTCATCGATCTGGCTAAAGCCTTTGACTTGGTGTCTCACCCTCTCCTTCTGAAAAAGCTGGGTTTTGCTAGCCTCCCAGCTTCTGCTGTCGAATGGTTCCATTCTTATCTCACAGACCATCTATAGTCAGTGCAGGTAGGTAGCGCCGTCACTTCCTCTTCATATCCAGGCGGGGACCTACAGGGCTCTATGCTGGGCCCCATACTCTTCTCCATCTTCCTTTAATGACCTCACTTCAGCCTAAGCCAACTCAGTTACCTACACTTCTGGCTCCTGCACCACTGATGCAGAAGGTCTGCTACAGCAAGACTTCCACAGTGTCCTTATGATGGTTCCAGTCAAACCAGCTCCAGGTCAACACTAAAAAACAGTATCCATGACCTTTGTCAGCAGCCAAAAACTGGCCAGGCTCACCTCAGTGCCTGTCTTCTCCACCTCAACTGGTTCCTTCCTTTAAGTAACTTGGTGTGTGGCTTGACAGTAAGGCTTGACTTCTCTGTCCACGCTAATGTCATCCATGCCAAGCTCTGTCCTAAACGTTGTTCCCTGTACCAAAATACAGACTACTTCTTCCTACAGATCCACCGAGAGCTTGTCACCAAAATGTTGTTCCCTGTCTTTGACTATGCAAACATGGTCTATAGGTAATCCCCTCCCACCTCCCTGGCCAGATTGGATACACTCTGCAACTCCTTCTGTTGCTTCGCAACCAACTCACCCTCTCAAACTCATCACAGCTCACTCTACTCATCACTACACATTCTTCTCCTTCCATCATATTGCCAGATAGACTGTGCCTCCTTTATATCTAAATACTAGTTTTGGTCCTTTCCCTCCTACCTCTCATCACTCCTCTCCATTATTCCCTCTGACTATGCTCTCTCTGCTCCAGCGACCATCACACCTCTACTTTGTCACGTCCTCATACCTCAGCTGGCCAATCAGCTTTCACCTATCATCTCCTCTCACTTTGGAACCAACTTCCCTCTTCCCTCCATTTAACTGCTTCCCCTGCCTCCCTCAGATATCGACCAAGACTCCTTCCCTGTCCCCCTTGCTTGTTTCCCCTCCCCTTAACAGTCCCCCTACACCTGGTGTGATGCTTAACTGCCAGTTTGTATTTGTTTGCTCATTATGCACTTTCTATGGCCTCTGTGTGCTATGATGTTGCACTCTTTTTGTTACACTGTATTTGTCTTAGCTTGTATTGCTTTTTATCCACTGCTCCCCTCTCCTCGGGTCACACCTGGAACTGAGCTTCAGCTCAGTGTGCCTTTCCTGGTCACAAATTTGCAAATAAATAAATGAAAATAAATAATACACATTGCATATTTGTGAGTTGCTTTAAGATACATACTGTACTTAGAAGTAGTCAAAGCAACTTTTATATATGTTTGGAACAAGTGTTCTATTTCATGTAGAATCATCTTTGTAGCTGAATAAACAAACCCTCAGCAAAGCCTCGTAGGACGTGCTAGACCTGTAGCTTAGCCTTTGGTCACCACCATGGTGGGAGAAATCATGAGCTGTATGAGTATGAGCTGGTGGTCAGTCCAGCTAGTAGGTTTCAAAATGTGTTAGCCGATTCAATATCTTTGCTGGACACCATTTTCCAGAGCTCAAAAATCACTTCACTGGCCGGTACCCACGTCATGAGGGCAGGGAAGGGTTGAGGATTAGGGTTGATGTATACCAAGTTTACTATGTTGACCCTATATGAGGTACCCTCCTATAGTCCTGTACCCTGTGGACTGTCCTTGGGTCGTGAAAGTAGGAAACATGGTAGGGTAGGTCGACGTTAGACATGAGAACCTAAACAGCACATTTCCACACTTTGTTGGCATTGTGTTTGCAACCCTAATAGGTTATTTCCAATCTTTGTACGGTCTGAGTTTTGTGCAGTAGCAACCCTAATGAGCATTAACATAGCTTTCTGCCATCAATTTCCTTACTTTTTAAGAAATTTGTGTAGTAACTTCATTTACTCATGGCCTTCAAAACCCTATGCAAAGAGGTGACCCCAGCATACTTTTCACCGGACCTTTTCTGGTTTGTGAACAGCCAGAAGAGCTTCTGCGGAGGGGGTCACAGCAGTCCTTCCATGGACTGTTATGTACCATAATCCCCCTGCTCCTGTGAGTTTTGGGACTATTTGGGCCTTCGAACTAAAAGCTAAGTGCCCTAGCATATTTTCTGGCAGGGTATGTGTTTGATGCATTTGAAATATTTATTTTCTGATGATACCTGGCTGACATCAGTTAAAACTGTACAGTATGTATGCAACTGACAGTAATCAGAAGTAGGGTTGCTCAGATAATTCGTTTTAAAAACAGATTGATAGGACAATAGGAGTTTTTTATGTTTGCTTGTACACATGTGCAAGAAACATAGTGCCACCATTCGAGTTTTCGTAGGTGTGCCTCCCCCAGTCCCAATGCCCTGCTCCCTTTTGCAGACACGGCTGCACAGCACCAATGAATGTCCGAGCTGTCTATGACAGCCGTTCAGAATGCAGTGGCGTACAGCTGAAAGCGGAAAACCGCTGCAATAAGCGGTTGTAACGTGTAGACAATTTGCATACTGCCATCGGCAGGTAATTTACATACTGCCGTCAGCAGTATGCAAACTGCCTACACTCAGCACTGCATCCTGAACGAATTGAAGTTCCACCATCCTCAAACACTCAAGTAGTACACTGGGAGCCCACCCCAGCATGCTCATGCGCTCCCCCCCGCCACACACAGTATGGCTGACGGGGGTGCCCAATCCCCCGTCTGCTCCACGCCACCCCAGATTTCTAGGTGCCACGCTGGGAGCCCATCCCAGTGTGGCAAAAGTGAGCATGGCGACGGGGGAGGGTGCCCAATCCCCCGTCGGCTCCACTCAACAACTCCTCCACCCAAAAAAACAAAACCCACAGATTTCCAGTTGCTACGCTGGGAGCCCACCCCAGCATGGCACACGTCTGTATGGCCGACGGGGGTGCCCAATCCCCCATCGGCTCCACTGACCCCCCCAAGAAAAACTTTCAGCTGCCACGCTGGGAGCCCACCCCAGCATGGCACAAGTCCTGCGTCGTCTTCCTAAAAAGAAAAAACACCTGAAAACAAAAACAGTCCCTCGTTGATTGTCTAGCCCCACCCCCAACCTCTGCACGCTCACTTCCCCACCCCCGACCCCACACTTACCTCCGGATCCTAGTGCGAAGATCTTCTGTGGACCAGGAACATGTCTGCACTCTTCAAAGCTGACCGCGAACTGAAGAAATGCCGGTAAGCTGTGTAATAGCATAAATGTTTTTTTTTTTTCAACTTTGGTGCATACCTCAGCCATTTTTGGGAATTTTTTCACCAAATTTTCAACATGGAGTTTTTGGGACCCCTCTTCATGAATTCTGGCACTGTCATGGCATTAATCAGCCCTGAAAGATGATTTCATGGTCACTGCGTGGAACCACCTTTCGGGACCGATGTATGAAATTACAGTGTCACAGTTTCATGAGGTAGGCCCTCAAAACCCCATGTTGAAAATGTAGGGAAAAAATTCCCAAAAATGACTGATTTACGAGCGTGCATTGTGCAGTTCCTACGCATGCTCGTAAGTTCGAAAATGTTAAATATTTTCACTCCAGATTTTCAACATTGCCATTTTACCACACCTCCTTATGAGCAGTACAGCTGTCATTTTTCACATCTCACCCAAAATGTGTTTCTACACATGTGGTGCACAATGGCGCAGTCGGTGTATAAAATCAATGTTCGGGACAGATTAAGAAAATTACAGTGACACTGTTCATGAGCAGGGTCTTAAAATGGCTATGTTAAAAATCTGGTGACAAAAGTCCATAAAATGACTGTGTTATGAGCGAGCATTGCGCAGTTTCCACGCACCCTCGTAAGTTCATGAATTTGTAATATTTTCAGTCAAGATTTTCACCACTGGCATTTTTCCATACTTTCTTATGAACAGTACAGCTGTCATTTTTTACACCCTGGCCGAAATGTGTTTTTGCACTTCCAGCGCAGAAATGTGTGGTCGCTGTGGGAAATCACTGTTCAGGACAGATTAAGAAAATCACAGTGACACTGTTCATAAGCGGAGGTCCCCAAATGCCTGCGTTGACAATCTACTGTAAAATATCCCCAAACTAATTACATTATGGGTGTGCGTTGCACAGTTTCTACGCATGCTCATGACTTCACTTTTTCTGCAGGGTGGTGGTGGGGTTGGCTTCAGTTTAATACTTCATTGCCATTCCTATTATGCATCTCTAACTCCTAAACTAGCAATGCCAATGCCAGCAAGCAAACATTCGGCACTGACAAATTCTTGTTTTAGAATATCAGGATCTTAGGATATTGATTCTCAAAATCCAGTCTCCTAAAAAAACACCTTGGATGTCAAATTGGATGTAGGATATTGGAGTACCCGACATCCAATATCCTAAAATCTGAAATCTTCCCCTCCTTACAATAAAATAATTTTTTTTTTCCTCCTCTCCCCCATGGTCCCTCTCTTGGAGACACTCTCGGCCTTTTCAGCCTCGCTCACCTGCCTGTAGACCAGAGCAGTCCATCCCCACAGAGCCTTGGTTTACCTCCAGGCGGTATGGGTAGGGCCCTACACCCCGAGACTTACTGAATTACTGGGAGGTCTCTGGGCAGGCAGGGCTTTGAGGGTCGGGGCCTAGTGCTCCGTCTACTGGGGACCACGAGGTCTTTCCGTGTTCTTACTCGCGGCGTGCCGTGTCCCTGGCGTCAAGGCGCTGGCGCCCGGCGTCTGACGTCACCCCTTCTTCCTGCCATCGGCCTTGCTGCGCCTCAGGTCTCCACCTGGGGACAGTCGCGCCGGGCTCTGAATCCCCTCCCCGGAGGAGGGCCAGGCAGTCCCTGGGACGCTCAAGCCCTCTCCCCCGGCCGGCCCTCCAGCTTCCCGGGCTCGTTCCCGAACCCGGGTCGCTGGCGTCGCAAGCGGAAATCCAACCGCTGCGCTGGCGGGCCGGCCACAATAAAATAATTGATGCTAGCCTCCCCATCCCCACCAAATTCTACTCCCCCTACTCTTCCACAATATATACTATAACAAGCCCCCAGCCCCAAATCAGAGCAAAACAAACTATCCAATACACCCAGTAGCCCCCACCTCCCTCCCTCTTTATAATAACACAAGGAAGTGTAGTGACTGATGTAGGCCACGTCTCTGGAGTTTGCTGCCCCCCCCCCCCGCCAAAGTCCTACATTCACCCACCCTTCAGCAATATAATCAAGTTGCCCCCATCCCTGGATAAGAGCAAAACCGTCCACCCAACAGACTCACTAGCTCTCACCTCCTCCTTCCCTTCCTCCTTATAATCAAATAATAGTAGAAGTGTTGTGATTGGTTGATATACATGGACAGGTTGAACGTTGTCAGAAGCCTTTATTTGTCTCCAGTCTTTCCCTCCACTGTAGCATCCCTTACAAACACTTTTCAAAGTGCACGCAAAGTAGGAAAACGCTCCTACTGCAAATCGTTAAAGCATTCGAATTTGCAGTAGATTTTGTAAAAATACACTTTGCAAAGTGCACGTAAAGTAGGAAAACCATCCTACTGCACATCTTAAAAAAATATTTGCATTTTGAGTAGACTTGTAAAATTCCAAACATTTTTCCAAGTGCACACAAAGCAGGAAAACCATGATACTGAAAATTTTTTAAAATACTCGTATTTTGATTAGATTTTGTTAAACAAAATCATAAAGTATTACTTTGAGATCATTTGTATTTTTAATTAATTATAAGCAATGACCAATTCGTTTATTTAAAACAAAAAACTATGCTGTGTACCTCGTAGTACCTCCCTCACACTTAACTTTTATTCTTTACTTCTAAGTTTTTAAAAAGTTACAGTAGCTTAAAGTTTTTGTTCATGTAGAAACCTAACTTGGAAAAAGTCTCAGTGTAGTCTTAGCAATTTTTTAATGTGCATGCATGACCAATCAATCACAATTAACTTAAAAACTAACAACTGCCCCCAAAAGGACATGTTTGCATATGATAACTACAAAACCTGTAAGTTTCACAGCGCAACTCCAAGCTGTTTTTTAGTTATCTGAGGGTAAATATTTAGCTAGCAAACTGGGCAAAAATATGTAATTTCGACCCCTAATATCTCCAAAAGTGCAAACTGATATTCCTGAAATTTGGAAGGTTAAAAGAAACCCGAGGACTAGGAAGGTGCATAACAAATTTCACAGCCCTAGGGCCTAAAACAGCCAAGATACGACCCTCTGAAACTGGCATTTTTAACGGAACACCAACACAACCCTACTATATATAACAATATATATCTTCTGTCATTTGGCCATTGCTGTGGAAACATGCTAATGTATTTTGATGCTGCTTAAAAGGTAATGACAGACAGTACTGTGCAGAAGCTTGATGGCATGTCGCTGCCCTATGCTATCAGAGTTGATGCACAGGGTGGGGTGGAAAGGATGAGAAGGGACTTGGTAAGGTTAGAGGAATGGTCAAATGTATGGCAGCTTAGATTCAATGCTAAGAAGTGCAAGGTAATGCACCTGGGAAACAAAAACCCAGGGGAAGAGTACACAATGGGGGGTGAGATACTATCAACAACAAGAATGGAAAGGGACCTGGGAGTAGTCATATCAGATGACCTAAAGATGGGCAAGCAATGTGAGAGGGCAGCAAGGAGGGCTGGGGGGATACTAGGATGCATAGGGAGAGGCATCACCAGTAGAAAACAGGAAGTTACTATCCCTCTGTACAGACAGCTGGTGAGACCCCATCTGGAGTACTGTGTGCAGTTCTGGAGACCCAATCTCTGCAAAGACATAGACAGGATGGAAGCTGTCCAGAGGAGGGCAACTAAAATGGTGCAGGGTCTGCACCGGAAGACAGATGAAGAGAGACTTAAGGAGCTTAATATGTATAGCCTCGAGGAAAGGAGGGAGAGGGGGGGACATGACAGAAACTTTCAAGTACCTCAAGGGAATCAACAAAGTCCAAGAGGGTAGCATCTTTCAAAAAAGAGGTGTGCAAGAACAAGGGCACAATTTGAGATGGGCGGGGGGCTCAGAGTAATTGAAGTATTTTTCACAGAGAGGGTTGTGGATGCATGGAGCGCCTTCCGGAGGAGGTTGTGGAGTCAAAATCAGTGGGGGAATTCAAGCATGCATGGGATAGTCATAAGGCAATTCTGGGGGGTTGGGGTAGGAAGAAGTAGGTTGCTGGTTAACTAGGATCTGCAGCTTATCCAGTAGCTAGGGAAATGGGCAGACTGGGTGGGCCAAGCGGTCCTTATCTGCCGACAAATTCTATGTTTCTATGTTTCTATGACTGCAGCTAATGCTCAGTGCTGGGGAAAGCCGACCCCGCTGGATGAGACACAGAAATCACATGCTGTGACAGGAAACTGCAAAGCATGACCGCTGCTTAAGAAAAATGGTGTTCTGCTTCGGTGGTATCGGCTGTAGGGAAGAGTTTAAAAACAGCACGTTTTTTGCAACAGGAAAACTAGCGCTACCATACACAGCGCCAAATTGTGTGGTGAGGATCAAGATAATGAAAGGGAATAGCAAAAGGTGCAGATTCACATTTTTTCTAACTGGCCGCTGTTTATAATGTTCCCATTTACAAAAGCGATATCCATAAGCCTAAATGATCCAAATATAACTGTTACTGAATAAAAAGTGATACAGCAAACTGTATTTTGCATTGTTTTGTTTTTATGGGCAGCATTCTGTCACAGTTCTCTTCACGGAACTAGTGATCTGGAGTTTTAATAATGTCACGGTTTGAGTAAAGAACTCTAAGCATGGTTCTGATAGGACAAGAACTCACGTTAAGCATTCTGTACACAAACTGTAACATAGTAAAAACTCCAAATTCACTGGCAACACTGGAATCTTTGCAGCTTTTAGTGCTAAATCTTACAAAAATGGTACAACATATGGATAAAAAGATGGACACTTACTGCAACAGAACGGTCGCTGTGGAACAGAAAGTAGATGGCCTGGTAGGCACTGATCAAGCCGCAGAAAAGTCACTGGAACAGGCTCAGGCCACGGCAGCGACCTGTGTTAAAGAGCAAGCCCTTCTGAGATCCTGATTGATATGGAAAATGTAACCTGGTCGGCGAATGTCAGAATGATTGACATGCCAGAAGGAACTGAAGGGGAGGATTCGCTCTCCTTTGTGCTTAAATGGGTGGCAGAAACTTATGGCCGGGATATCCAGGGCTCAGCGATGCAGGCATACAGAGTAAACACCCGCAGAGCAAGTGGCCAACCCGAGGGAGCGAGGACGATCATGCTAATTGCAGCATCCATGGCAATTAGAGACTGGATTCTGCAGGCTGCCAGGAACAGGAGAGGAGTAGAGATAAACTTCACAAAGCTCCAACAGTCCAAATAGCTGCACTCTAGCTAGAAGGGGTTTGCAACGGACACGGTGACAAGCCCCACATAATGCACAAAATTCAAAGTTAGCTGTATTCTGCACGAAAAGAAGCAACAAGGTGTTTTCAACAAGGAGGCTTGTAACATGCCCCCTTGAGGGCACTCATGCCAAGGTGCTAGGGGCTCCCACAGCTGTGGATTAATAATTACAACATTTGTTGAAAACACCTTGTTGCTTCTTTTTGTGCAGAAAGCAACTAACTTCGAATTTTGAGGAGTAGAGATAGATGGCTCCCTGATCATGCCATTTCCCAATCCATCCTAAGCCACTCGTACTAAACGGAAAAGTTATGATGCGATCCGTCACCACTTGCGGGAACTGGAGGTCCCGAACAGTATGTCAATGCCAGCTTGCCTGCATGTCACAGTAGGCCAAAAAGCCTATACAGTATATACACTGACCCTAAAGAAGCTGCAAATTTGATTGATAAACTTGAAGCAGAGAGAGCAGCAAGAGAGGGGGATTTCTCCTCAGATTCCAACGAGATAGACACTTGAATGTATGACAGTAAGTGAACCACTGCATATGTTGCCTGTAGAGCTCTAGCATCTGTCACTCGTCAGAGTAGTGGCAAGTTTCTCTCACTCAATAACCATTTATTCTAGAAGAGGACAACAGTGAGCACAGATTTTATTTTTGTATAACTTTTTGTTGGGTCCAGGTGAAGGATTATCTTATTAACTGATTTGGTGCCTTTGGACTGAGTACACGTTCAGATAATGTGCTCCTACATTGTATGTGGGGGGGCTTTTCTTGTTAAAAGGCATGGTTAAAATGGCTACTGTTGTTCCTTTCATACACTGTGGAAGTGAGGAATTGCTTTTTTGCCAGTCGGCCATTGTGAGGAGAGACGACCTGGATTATTTTCCCCTACAGGAAAAGTTCCAAAACAGAAGGGAGCGTGAATCTCCGACAGGCACTCTGTGCTTTCATCATTATTTTATGCTCTAAAGTGAACTGTTCTTGTTCCACTTCGGTTTGAAGTGGGTAATTTACACTATGGGGTGACTATGGCCGAATATAATCGGATGCGGGAGGGGGGTATACTGAGAGGAAATATTGAATTGAAGCTTATCTGAATTTAACACAAAGGCCGGCTTCATTATTACTGGACTTTATTCCATTTGACATTACCAGTTTAAGGCACTGGCAGCAACAGCTTAAGAGACTACTTTCTATTAGCAATTGCTTATATTGTTATTCCCCCTTATCTTGTAATAAAGCAAGCAGTGATTCAACTATACTAATATAAACATATTATGTTAATGAAGGATGTACTGCATTGCTCTGGATGTATGTATGCACTGTAATGGGATAAAACTTACAAATGAAAGTTCAAAAAAGCCCTCCAAATTGCTGGTTCCATGAAGAGAACACTGAAGAATGTTGTCCATAAAAAGAAAACAATTGAAAACACAGTTTTTCACATCAGTGTTTATTAAAGGTAGTTAAATACTGTTCATTTGGAGGCAAGTCTTCCATTTTTATGTTGTCTTGCGCACGCGCAAGCAACATGTTGTGGCAGTAGAAGATCAGTAGGAGAAATGCAAAGGTGTGTCAGTTTTGACGAATGCAGGGCACACTTTAGAAGGTACAACCCTCATTCGCCAATTAGCGAGCATGCTAGCAGTGACACTAGTATTTTTTAGTGCCACCAACTTGTAACGATTTAGCCGCTGCAATCAAAGCCAAGCTTGTCATGCAGCGGCACCAGTGACACGCCTCCCCTATGTGCCTTGCCTGGTAAAAAAGTTGATTAAACATGGTGGTGGCTCCACCATCCACCTGTCACAATGCTGCGATGAAGCCAACTTTGGGGGTGCCCAATCCCTCTGTCAGCATGTGTAATAACCCCCCCATCCTCCAAGATTGTGTGGCACACTGGGAACCCACCCCAGTGTGCCTCCCTGTGTTTGCAAGCCGACCGTGTCGGCATGTTCCTTTCCCCGCCCACTCCTACTGCGAGCCACTCTGGGAGCCCACCCCAGTGTGGCCAAGATGATGTCCGGTAAGTCATGGAGCACACCCCAGTGTCCCCAACATCTTGTTTCATACCTGTAAAGAAAGAAAACGATCCGTGACGATCTTTTTTTTCTTTTTTTTAAACCTGAAACAAAGGAAACAGTCCCTCGCTGTCGGTGAGGCTCCCTCCCCAACCCGCACCCACCCTCTGTGCACCACCTCCCACCCCGTCACCCCATCCTTACCCCCCGAGCCTGGTGCGATGATCTTCGGTGGAGCATGAACACGTCTGAGCCCTTCAAAGCCAACCGCAAACTGAAGACATGCTGGTAAGCTGTACAAGGGCATAAATAGGGTTTTTTCAACATAGGTGGATATCTCAGCCATTTGTTTGACTTCTGACTCAAAATTTTCAACATGGGTTCTTGGGACCCTACCTCATGAAATCAGTCACTGTCATTTTGTTATTTGGCCCTGAAAAGTGATTTTGCAGTCACTGCACGGAATCACCTTTTGGGACCGAGTAACAAAATGACAGTGCTACTGTTCATGAGGTGGGCTCCCAAAAAGCCTATGTTGCAAATTTGGTGAAAAAATTTCACAACATGACTGTTATGCGCATGCATTACACAGTTTGCACGCATGCTCTTAACTTTGAGAGTTTTTAATATTTTTACTCCAGATTTTCAACATTGCCATTTTTCCACACCTCCTTATGAACAGTATAGCTGTAATTTTTCACATCCTGCCCAAAAGGTGTTTTCACACATCTGGCGCACAATGGCGCGGTCACTGTGGGAAATCAACATTTGGGACAGATTAAGAAAATCACAGTGTCACTGTTCATGGGCAGAGGTCCCAAAATGCCTATGTAGAAAATTTGGTGAAAACATTTTAAAAAACGACTCTGCTACGAGTGTGCATTGTGCAGTTTCCACGCACGCGCATAACTTCGAGAATTTCTAATATTTTCAGTCCAGATTTTCAACATTGCCATTTCTTCACCCCTCCTTCTGAATAGTACAGCTGTCATTTTTCACATGCTGCCCGAAATGTGTTTTTGCACATCTGGCACAGAATGACACGGTCGCTGTGAAAAATAAAACATTTGGGACACTGTAACAAAATAACAGTGCCACTCTTCATGAGTGGAGGTCCCAAAATACCTATGTTGAAAATTTAGTTAAAAAAATCCCCCAAATAATTGCGTAACGGGCGTCTGTTGCCCATTTTCTACGCGCGCTCGTGACCACCAATTTTCCATATTTTCACTCCAGATTTTCAACATTACCATTTTTTGACACCTCCTCATGAACAGCACAGCTGTAATTTTTCACATTCTGCCTGAAATGTGTTTTTGCCCCTGTGGCGCCAAGTGGCGAAGTCACTATGCAAAATCACCTTTCAGCTAACAAACTGATAGTGCCACTGTCCATGAGGTGGGGTCACAAAAAGCCCACGTTGAAAATTTGGAGTGAAAATACCCAACAAACGCTTAGGGTGTTAGGGTTTCCAATTGTGACGCCGGGGTTTTTATACAATTGATTAGCAGTTTTTTCCTTTGACAGTACTAATTGTAAATAAAGTATGTATATAAGTTTTCTTGAATTGTTATATTTGTTAAACAAAGTGAGGCAAGTGCTGTGCATTTTCTTAGTGTATTAGCACTTTTACAAGCAAAATACTAATCAATTTTCTGGCCCCACCATGTAGAGACTGACAGGCGTCAGGGGTGTGACTTGGGATTTTCAGCTGTAATGCTCACACCCATTCCACCCCCAGCCTGCAGCCACTGACAGGCATCGAGGTGTGCCTTGAACTCTTTGGCCCCAAAGTTCACCCCCATTCTCCTATAGTGCACCCATCTCAGCGTATTTCCTTATGGAATGGGGTGAGCGTAGGACCAAGACCCCACGGCACACTTCGACACTTGTCGGTGTCTGCAGGGTAGGGTGAGGTGAAATGGCATGAGCATTATGGCTGACGACCGAAAGGCACACCCCAATGCCTGTCAGTCTCTGCAGGGTGGGGGTGGGGTTGGTGTCACTTCAGTACTTCACTGCCATTCCTATTGTGCATCTCTCTAACTCCTGCACTACCAATGCCAATGCCAGCAAGATAACATTCGGCATTGACAAATGCTTGTTCTTACTAGGAATATTACTAACTGCTGCCAATTAGCACAAATTTCCTGTCCTCTTTAAGCTTAACCCATTGTTGTGTAGAGTAGCCAGTCTGGGACAAGAAGAACTGAATGTAACTTTAGACACACGACTATTAAGAGGGAAGGGTTACACAAGGATGCCCTCCCATCCAGTTACTGGTTAAATGAACTCCTTTTATCTGAGGAACAGTCGTGAGAGCTGACTGTACAGAGCCCATGACATGGCTGTGGTTCTCCCATCTGCCCCTACTGACAAGGGCTTCTGATGTCATCTGGGGTTACGACATCACTCCCCGGGACCTACACTGATGCACCTCACTGGGTTTTGTTCTTTTGGTTGGTTTAAGGCTCTGAGTTGCAAATCTGGTGACATCCAGCAGACTAGACCTGGGTTTGAATCCTACAGCTTCCACTTGTATACTGTGTGACCCTGAGCAAGTCACTTAACTTCCCTGTGCTCCCAGGTCGCACCCGTAAACAAGCTTTCAGCTTAACGTGCTATTCCTGGTTAAACAACTAAATAAAAAAACAAAATAAAAAAAAAACATTAGTCATCATGTTTATCAAAGCCAGTTTAAAAGAGTACTACTTCTGATGCCATCAGAAACATGGGCTGGCACTATCATACAGATGAGAGCTGTGGTGTTATCTCATGCTACCTACCTACCTACGCCCTTTAGCCTAATGTCACAGACAGCAAGGCAGTAGTCTAGGCTAGTCCCAAAAAATTGGTACTTGTTTGCACAGCACACTTATTTAACCCCTGCATATGAAACTGTTGTTTGGCAGACTTATGGACCTAAGAGTCCCAACCTTAAATTAATTTGCCAACACCCAGTGGGCTCGGCTAAATTTTGTTTGTGCTGCCAACTGTGGTAATTTATAATTTTAGTTTTGTTAACCTTTATCAGCGTATACCACTTAAGTATTAAAAACAAAACTCTTTTAAAAGGCAGACCTGGCCAAAAGTCGGAGGTACAGTAATGTTCTGCACACACTTTAGCAGTATTGTTACACAACATACCATATTTCTAATACAGAGAACAGAAACAATGAATCAGAACAAGTACAAGTTTCAGATAAAAGTACTTCTTTTCAGAGAGCTTTTCCCTTCGAGATGTTCTGCTCCTGGAGCAGGCCCATCAAGCTCGGATTTTATTACACTCAGGAAAGACGTCAGGATCCACTTGTTAAACTGGATACCCTGGAACCGGAACTTTCTGTAGGGATCCAGAAGGTCCTAAAGCACTGATTTATTTGGACAGGCAGACTGCCTTCTAATCTGGTGCAACTTTGACTAGAAGAGACAGACAGGCAGAGCAGCTCCATTTATAGGCTGCACATCTACTACACCACATGCAGCATCTGCTTATTCCCTGAAGATATGTACTGTATTTAAAAAAAAAAATGGGTAGATAAATACCTGCATCCTGATTGGCCAGGGCCCATGCATGGTGACAGTACTACCAATTGATTAAATATTTTTTCTGTTAAATGTTTTATTTTTAAAATGTACCTGACAAGCCCATTTTATAAGCGCAATAAGACACTCCATGGCGTTGGTAGTACTGTGACAATCGTACATCCAGGGGCTGAAGTTACTCGGCCTGTGGCTTCATGCCTTACTACACCCCTGGATGTGCAGGTGTGATATTACTACCAATGCCAAGGAGTGTCTTATTCCTTGCATACAGTCCACAGTAGGCCACCAGGTCACCAAGTTGGACAACCGTGTGATCTGTCAGTATCTCAATGGAACCTTAAATGGAAACACCATATACATAGTGTCTACGGCACTATACTGACCAATTTGACCTGTTGCTGGTTTTTTTGGCTATGCCCTTTCCCATCTCCTAGCTGGTCCTAGCCCCACAATAAGTTACGTCTACTCAACCCTGACACATTGTCACCATCCTCCCCATCACAGGACGCCCAGCCATCAAATGATGGTGGTGGGAACAGAAATAAATGTAACTTGAGGGAGCTCTAGGAATGCCCACAGAGCCACACTGGGGCTGACAAGCCAACAGTGCCCTTTTCAGTTTTTCTATCTCCTCCATCTGGCAAGCTCTCACTCAAGTCACTGGCTTTTTCTCATCCTTGTGTCTCCTCTCAAAGTAATACTGGTTGCTTAGCTACTGATGGTCCATAAATTGGTTTGCTGGCCTGAAAACTTCACAGAAGTGTGGCTGTGAGACTCAGCAGAGCAGCATGGCTGTCTCTGCTGTGCCAAGCATTTCATGGGATTGACTTTGGCTGTGTGTGCTGCAAGGATACTGAGAAAAATTAAGCTCACTCCGCTGCTCAAAATACGAGTCCAGCAATCATTACCTCCACCTGTCTCTCACAGCTGACAGCAGACACACAGATTCTGTGTTATATGGACTGGCTGCCACCAGTATACCTTGCTCCAGGCAACACAAATCACCAATGCAGTTGATCAGTTTGGAGGAAACAGTTCCATGCATTGCTGAATATATGTACTGTACTGTCTGCAAAGAATCGATTTCACGGAGACTTGCCTTTTATCTGTATGCCTGTATTGTCTATAGAAGCTGCTTTTTCAGTACTGGTTCTGTCTGTTCTTTGTTTCATCTTTACTGGTCTTTTCGTACACTGGGTGTTCGGGTTTGCGCACTGATGATAAAGACCGCTCTAAAACTGTATGAGGTGATTTAGGCTGACCTTCTTTATTGAAAGGTACATGCCTTGGTGGCCCAGTGGTGTAGAGTGGTGAGGTGCCGGATGACTTACCTCTCACCACACTGGTGACCCATGTTTGGGAACGAGCACGGGTTGCCGGGGGTCGGCGTTGGGGGAGGGGGGCTGGGAATGGACAGTGCGGCTGCCAGGCAGCTCTCCTCTCCTAGATTGGGGAGGTAGGTCTCTCCAGCTCCTGGTTGCCACTGAGTGGAGGCTCAATGGTAGCGTAGGGCACTGGAGGTGCTGGCGCTAGGCCGGGTGGGTGGATCGGGGCTGTTGTCGGTGCCCGCACACATGTGCTACCGTGAATGACTGATGTCCTGGGGAAAGTAAGGGGAGGGAGAAAAACCAGCGGAAAAAGAACCCTGAGGCAGGATGAAAACCAACCCCACACAGGCTCTGCACTCGTGGCTGGGCACACACCACAAGTCCTGTGGTAGAGCACGCCGGTGTAAGGTAAGTCCCAGGACAGATGGGTGATGGGGCTGGGGGGGTGGTCGGAAGAGGGAAGCCTTAAAGAGGAGAAAATATAGAAAGAAAGAAAAAAAAAGATATATGCCTTGGTTCTTGTTGTAATTCGACCCCATACAGTAATAACACATATATTTATTTGTTATTTGACAACTGATGACTGGGAAAGGCACACTGAGCGGAGGGTAGTTTCCAGGTGTGACCCAAGGGAATATTATTACAGAGGTTCTCTCTGCTTGATTGTGTGTTCTGACATTTATGTATATTTTTATACTGTGAACTTGATGTTGTATTTGTCATATTTGTTATGCAATAATATTAAATATACTATGCAACAATATAAGACAGTCTATGGATCTCACTGGGAGTTAATATGTTTCAGTCAAGTTTCCTGTTCATATTTATACAGAAATACATTTTTTATTACTATTACATGTCTCTTCTTAGCCCTTACATTGTTCTCATAATGCATTTATGTTCCACTGCAGAACTCTGTGGTTCAATGGAACATACACTACATCCTTCACTTCTAAAAAGGCACGTACCACCACTGTGTAAATCAGAAATACCAACTGGGTTAGCTAACAGGCCAGTGGGGACAGCACAGTAACTGAACTGGAGCAAGTCATTAAACAATGACCTAACTTCTAAGTTCAACATAGTTCTCCTATAAAAGATTTTCACAAACCCTGTAATAACACCATGGCCTTGCATACTTTCATGACTATTCTAGCAATAAGCACTTGACATACAGTGAAGTACATGGCTACAGCATCTTCCACGTGAAACAGAAGTATACCGTTTCTGTGACCTCAGTGTAAACAATCACGGCTGGAGAGGTGTACTGTGTCATACCTGGGAAAGCTTGGCTTGCGAAATATTGCTACTGTAGCTAGAAAAGCACGGACAGCAACAGCTTAATTCTGAATGAGCGAAAAATGCAGGACATGTCTAATGCCAAGACACCAGTTTAAAACTAGAAGGAACACACCACCTCAGAGAGAAATGAATATATTTGTCATCCCTAAGTGAATGTGCTATGTTGATGGGGTGTAATCTGAGAGATGCAGATAAATTGGCATGTGTGTTTTGACAAGTGAATCATGGGAGTTATGTGCAACCACATCACATGGTTAACCCCCAACAACGCAGAACTGATCTGCCATCACAAACATGGCTGCCACCAACCAGCACAGAAGTGTAGAGGGATGAGGCGCTGGATGCCTTATCTCTCGCCACGCCGGTGATCCGTGTTCGGGAACGAGCACGCGACCCTGGGGGTCAGCCGTGGAGGTGGGCCGGGTGAGGATCCAGCAGCTGCTGGCAGCTCTCCTCTCCCGGGTAGGGGAGGTCATCTCTCCCGCCTTTGGCCGCCACCACATGGAGGTATGATGGTGGTGCAGACAGGGCATTGAGATGGGTGCTTGGCCAGGGGTGGGCAGAGCGTAGTGGTCGGGCCGAAAGCAGCGGCATGCCTCCACACGCACGCCGACCTTGTCTAGGGGCTTGGGGAACAGGGGAAGAAAACGCCGAAAAATTGGGGGCCGCAGCTGGATGAAGCCCCCCGCATTGGCTCCGGTGGTTCTGCCGGGCAGTAGAGGAAGTGCCTGAATGACCATGGACGTCCAGTGTCGGATGGCCGACACAAGTCGCTGCCTGCCGCGGAGGATAAACACAGGATGAAAAGAAAAAAAAAACACGGCTGCCATATTCATTCACTAAAAACCTTTATCTAGGCCCTACAAATAAAACTACTTTAAGGGGGCACTGTTGGCTTTAGTGGGCATATTTTACTTAGTCCAAATTGGTGCATTTTGCCATCTTCATTAGAAGTGATAGTATCTCTGGTGCATGACTTTAGCACTAATGATATAAAAACTTTTTTTTTTTTTTAAATAAAATGTTCTTCCTGTTCAAGTCCGCCCTTATTCCTGCAGCCAGTCACTCCTGCATGTCCCCGAGTACTACAGGTGCCGGAAGATCCAGCACACTCATGCGTGACAGGCACTGAATTTTTTAAATCTTGTCAGATAACTATACTATTTGTCTCTATATTGCCCAGTGATCTCCATATAGTAAGCCTTTTAGAAAACTGAGGGGTATGGTAGAAATGGCTTTTTGAAAAGTGAAAACGTGCTCCTGGTCACGTTTTTACTTTTCAAAAAGCCATCTCTACCATACTCCTCAGTTTTCTAAAAGGCTTACTACATGGAGATCAATGGGCAATATAGAGACAAATAGTATAGTTATCTGACAAGACTTAGAAAAATTTAGTGCCCTGTCATGCACGAATGTGCTGGATGACCCGGCACCTATACTACTAAGGGATATGCGGAAGTGGCTAGCCGCGGTTAATAAGGTCGGACTAAACTGGGAGAATATTTTACTAAACAAAAAAAACGTTTTTATAACATTAGTGCTCAAATTTTCCACCAGAGATGCCATCACTCCTAATTTAGATGGCAAAAGGCACCAGTTTAAAAAATAGCCACAAAAGCTGACAGTGTCAAAATCCAAAACAAATCAATTTTTGTTTCCCTGATCAACACACTCTTGTTTCATGGCATACAGGAATTCAAACTTCTGCAGAATTTCTCTGTCAGATTGTTCTCTCTCCAGACAAACACACGATACAGAAGACCTCAATAAAGCCAGGAATTCAATTTTATTTAGGCAAGGTAAGCTGCAAAGATTTCCCTTGTAGGCAGGTAAGGCTAGGAAGAGGGTTTTTGCTGGTCAGGAAAGACGCTCAGGGAAGTAAAGCTACTGTATTAGTAGTACTCCATCAGTTTTGATTGGTTTACGTGTGTAAGAGGGGGATTACAAAAGGAAAGAACATTTAATTCAAGTGTTTGTTTTTAATTTTGAGGGAGTTTCATTTTTAAGGCCTACCTGACTTTCTTAAGGAGACTTAAGATGGTGGATATGTTTGTAAAAGTATTCAGAATTTTTTTTTTTTTTACAAACTACTTGATATGTTAGTGTCCTGATTTGCCTGTGTTTTTTTTTTGTTTGTTTGTTTTTTTACCAGTGGTAGGGGACTCGCAGTTCACAGCTGCTGACCAATTAGGATGCAGCGATTTTCCTATTAATGTTATAAGATGAACATTCCATCTGTTGAGCATGGGGAAAGACAGAGAAAAAAGAAACAGGGTGAAGAAAGGAGGCAATAACACACATACAGAGAAAAGGTGGAAAAGAAAAAAAAAGAGGCAGACCCACAATGCTTAAAGAAATTCCTGACATTCATAACACCATACGCATTTGAAAGAGGGATGGGAATTTTCAGGAGAAATATAAACTCCCATCCCCAAACAACCTGACAAGTTCAACAGTTTTGAACATTTTTTCATTAAATACCTGTTTTGATCTGAAATGCTATTTTTTTTAAGTGTGCCACCCTGGTTTTCCTTGTCTTTTACTGCCTTTAACAACCCCCCCCAGTTACCAGAATATGGACTATTTTTACTTTTCAAAGTTAAAATGGAAGCATATTTCAACAAAATGTCTTAAATGTTATATTTTTTTAAATAATGTTTATTCATTTAAAATCAGACTTTAAAAGCCATTTTATAAGTGCAAAACGACACTCCAGAGTGAGCGATTATGGTGAAGCATTCGCACTTCTTGGGTGCATTTAATGACACTCAACTGCGTCTCATTCCAAACAACGCACTTGATGCATGCAGATACATCACCATAATTCACACCGTCATGTCTTAACTACTCACTCCTCCGCCCTGCAAAACAACTTCAGAGTTCTGTGGTGTTTATGTACCAGGCAGCATCTTGCAGAATCTAGGCCAACAGTGCATTTACCTCCATCACTTCAGTAACACAATGTCTCTGTCGTAACCATCTACTGGGCTACCATGAGACATGGTAGATCACGTCACACTGAAGCAGATCAAGAGTAAAGTCACTCTGCCTTCTTCTGCCCCCCCCCCCCATGCACTCCCCGTTGTTATATGTACGGTCTACTGCAGGGGCATAGTTTGTTATTTTTACAGGGGGGGGGGGCAAAGTAATAAAAAAGTCCTGATTTTCGCGTATCACGACAGTGAAGAGGGCGGGTGGCTTGCATAATGCAAACAAATCAACCAGCATCAAATAATGCCCAAAAAACATTTAAGACTACAGCCGAATAACTCCTGGGAGGGACCAGCCCAGGCCAAGTCAGAGCACTTCCCCACCCCACCAGTTTTACTGCAGCCTGCTCTCGGCCCAACTCCTCCCGAGACCAGAGTCGAAAAACTAACCGAGATCTGTTTTGTATTCAGTTCTTCGTTCTTCTGCCTTGGGAGTGAGGACTTACTTGTAAAGTTGAAAATATGTAAGGAACTTAACTACCATCTCAAGAGGACAGGACCTCACCTCAGCTTCAATTCAAATCAGTCTTGACCTAATTTTGCCCCCACCTGAACCTCCAGGTGGATAGCTCACTAGTCTCTCACCCCCCTTTGCTGCTTACATAACCCTTCCAAGTCCAGCCCTTATAGTGGATCCTGAACTTCTTGAAATGTCTGCTTGAGCTAGCCCTCCCACCCTTGAGGAGTGCAAAAAAGCATGTTTCAAGGAAGTGCAGCAAATGGCTGTGCCACCTCAGTATACCTATAAACATGGATGGTATGGGAAACATCCCAGCATATGCATCCTCACAGCATGAGCCCTTATTTACAAAGATTACATAAAAAAATGCGATTATACAATGACAAGAATGAATGCTGGCCTCTGATTGGTCAGTCCTGAACTAGACCCATGATGTTATCCCAATACAACCGATTCATCACAGGTCTAGTCTCAGCCTCTCCGTGAACCTCTTGATGATTGTTAGCATTAGTGTGGTTTTTTGTATCTTCTCCTAAAAATATTTTTCCACACCAAATAAAACATCTTTAAAATTATTTTTTTTAATTCTGTATAACAACATGCCATTGTATAATAGCAATAATGCCCTCCAGGGTGTGTGTCATGGTAGGATAACGTCATGCCTTATGTATTGGATGCACTCGTGCCCAACCACCTGAGGCGTGACGTTATCCCAGCATGACACACGCCCTGTCTAGCATTATTGCTTACTTGCACCCAGTATTAACACTTTTCTTTGTTATAACCAAGTTAATTCATTAGTCTCCCATCCCATCCCATATTATTCAATGTCACATGCCTGAATCTGGTTAGGTAAGGTAAGCGAAGAGGATAATGCTCTCCTCAAGCAAGCAAGCATTGCATACATAAGCATGGGACTTGCTGATATCCCTCAGGCAGTGCTCTTAACAAGCGTGCTGATGTACCTGGGACAGTGCAACAGAACAATGTAAATCCCTAATTGTTCAAGATGATCATGGGCATGGTGTGGTCACCACAACCTACCACTCTCCTCTCCATGGGCTCCTAAGGAATATGCATCTCTGTCCATGCCCAGGGTTACACAACCCCATCCAAGCAAACACGGACTGCCCTGGCACAAAAGTGGTCGCATCACATAACCTAAGAGAACAGACGCCACAGGAAGTTTGCTGGAACGACGACTCCAGATACCTGTGCACAGCCTCGCAGGACCCACCCTGAAAGGTAAGTACTTGTTTGGTGGTTTTTATTAACATCACCTATGACAGTGTGTGGTGGGCCGGTTGTGGTAGCCCAGGTTGCCGTGGATGCTTCCCCCCCTCCACAGACTACTTCAAAATCGCCTCATCTGACAGTTTTGAAGGGCACAAATGAAACATGGTTGCTTCAGTTTGATGTGGTTTAATAGTTTTTTTTGTCCGAGCGTGTGTCTCTATTCTTCTACACACAGACAGACACACACACACACCACCAAAAAATGAACTTTTTATACCATGTTTACATTCAGGATAGAGACAGGATAAAGCAGGTCCAGGCCGTACAACTCAGTAAATGAAACAATGCCCAACAAACCACCAAAAGACCACAAAACAACGGACCTTCCCCCTGCCCTGGGGGGGGGATGGCTAGGTCACAGGTCAGGGTGCTAAATAAGGAGGAGAGACCACAGAACATCTTGTCGAACCACACAGTAAGGTGAAACTACATAAACATGCAGAATTTTTATACTGTAGGATTTCATACTTTCCAACAGTTGCTAATTTTGATACAGAAACTTATCTTTAGTGCCTCCACCCACCCACATAACAGTGCCCCCACCACACCCACACAATGCCTGTATCCCCAACCCCACCCATACAAATGACCAGTGTCCGCAACACCACACACACACATGACCAGTGTCCCCAACCCCCCACACACACATGACCAGCAGTGTCCCTAACCCCACACACACATGATCAGCAGTGTCCCAACCACACACACACACACACACACAAAAACCAGCAGTGTACGCAACCCCACCCACACACACGACCAGTGTTCCAACCCCCCCCAAAAAAAAATCATGGCCAGTCAGTAGTCGCTATAACAATAGCCAGGTAGTAGTATAATCATTTCTTTAGGGTGCATGTTTTAGTGCAAGATTTTTTGCTAGTCTTGTAACACTGTACGGGGAGAACACAAAAGCTACCCCTTTGGTTGTGTTTGCCAGGCAATGAAGACAGAGACAGTAAGGCCAAGGAATCTGTCTGTTTCACCCCTCCACAGTGGACGATCGGAGAAAT
This sequence comes from Neoceratodus forsteri, assembly GCA_016271365.2. Lineage (NCBI taxonomy): Eukaryota > Metazoa > Chordata > Ceratodontiformes > Ceratodontidae > Neoceratodus > Neoceratodus forsteri. The sequence goes on along the minus strand of CM057453.1, from coordinate 147,221,518 downwards.
CAAAAAAGTGAAAAGACAAAGAACCTCTGTGCGCGAACACTGAGGCAAGGGTTACCCCAAAGGGCATTTGGCTGGGATGCCAAGTTTCAAGAAAATACAAAATCACACATGCCCACATAATGCAAAGCATCATGGGCTGCATATGCAAATCACCACAGAATGTTATGCTGGTTCAACTTTAAGCAGGAATTGCATGGTGCGAAGGCCTCTCACACAGTTTGCAAAGGGTGCTAACAGATGACATAGACCGTGTTCGTCCCACCAGGACTCATCAGTATGCCTCGTCTGTTTGACACCCCAGTGGAATGAACCAGCTACCCTAAGATGGTCTGTCTGGGTTATGTTGTGGTGAACCCATTAAAAAACAGGAAAAAAGTGAAAGATTACTTTTACAGCCAGGTAAAGGATGAGGGGGAAATAATGTTTCAACATTTACTAACGTTTGTATGCTAGCTGCGGGCACAGGTCAGTGAGATACATCCCTTGACAGGTAAAGGATGAGGTGGAAATTACATTTTAACATTTACTTATGTTTATATGCTAACACCCAGTCAGCAAGCACAGAATGTCCCCCCTCCTAACCAACACGGACAGTCCACCAGAAACCCAGTCAACAAACATGGATAGTCCCCCCCTTCACCCCACCTATAAGGACAGTCCCCAGACACCTGAACAGTCCCCCCTCCCCACCAGACACCAGGCCAGCGAGGCATAGAATGCCCCCTCCCAACTGACAAGGACAGTCCCACCAGACACCCAGGCAGCCAGCAAACATGGACCGGTCCCCCCATATCCCACCAAGGACAGTCCCACCCCGACACACAGCTAGCAAACACAGAATTTCCCCGCCCCACCAACATGAACAATCCTCCCAAACACCTGGCTAGCAAACATGGAGAGTCCCCTCCCCAACAACATTGATAGTCCGTCCTAGACACCTGATCAGCAATCACCACATTCACCCCCACATGTAAGCCAACATGGAAAGATCCCCCCAGACACCCAACCAGCAAATAGTCTCCCCCTCCCCACAAGGCACCCAGTAGGCAAACATGGGCAGTCCCCCTTTTCCACCATTATGGACAGTCCCCCCAGACAAATGGCCAGCCAAGTCCACCAAACAATGGCTAGTGTCACCACCCCACCATCACAGCCAGTGTCCCCACACCACCATAGCCTGTGTCTCCACCCCACCAGACCCCAGAATAGAAAACAGACTGTCCCCCCAGCCCCTCCAAACACTGACCGCCCTCCTAGTCCCTAACACTAACCACCCCAGCCCCAAACACTGATTGTCCCCCCCCAGCCCCACCAAACGCAGGCCCTCCCCCAGCACCAAACACTGACCATCCTCTCAGTGAGTCAGCCCCCAAAACACACAGACTGTCTGCCCAACCCCAACCCCACAAAACAGACCATCCCCCAGCCCCACCAAACATAGACCGTCCAGTGAGTTTCCCAACAAACCCCACCTCACCAGTAGCACAGTAACGGAGTGTCCCACCCCCCACCAACATGACCAATGTCCACACCATACCAAACAAATAAGCCCCCACCCACCCCACCAACATGGACAGCCTCAACAGCCAGCAAATCCTCCCACCCAAAGAAACACAAGCTGACAGCAAACCTTCCACCACCCCCAGACACATGGCCATGGCCAAGACAACCCCAAGAAACACATTTCTGGGATGTAGAATAGTATTAATTTCCAACAACTCAGCTTAGCACAGTTACTCACCAAATCAGTAAGGGCACAGACAGGGCAGCATGCAGCAGGGCACAGCAAGGCCAAGAAGGCAGGTCAGGTAGCCGAGTCTCTCCCAACAGACCCGTTCCTCTCCTGATTAATCCCCCGATGAGACAGTAACTCATTTTTTCTGACACCAGATGAACGTGTTGCATTATGGGTCTGCTGTAGCCTGCATGACCGCTGGCTTCTTCACTGTTCTGGGCCTGGCTGTTCACTGACCTGAATAATCCTTCTCAGTGGACCGTGGAACTGGTAGGCAACGGGCGTGGTGTGGGACTCGCTGACAACACGGTAAATCTTTTTCTGGCCTGCTGGACACAGGAGCTGGGTGTGCAGGCAAGCCTGGCCGTGCCTCAGACTCACTGTAATTGTACTACTCGCTCCTCTGCCTGGTCTGTCCGGTGGTAGAGACCTTGTGGCCGCAGGCCTCCTAGGCTCTCGGGGATGGGAGGCTCAGGTGGCAGCGAGAGAGCCCAGAGCACAGCTGGCTGCACTGAGAAACAGAGAGTACAGTAGGTAGTCAGAGGACTCGGGTGAGGTATATTTAAACTGGGCTATTCAGGACAAGAGGAGGGTGGGAACACTAGACTGACTGAGACACTGGTGACACCTGACAGACAACCAACGACTGCTGCTCGACATCCTCGAATAGCTATCTCTGCTCAGCCCTACACTATATGGATGCTGCTGCTGCTCCTTCATGGAAGGCACACAGACAACTAAATGGCGCCACTAACGGAGTACTGCTCATGTGATGGCGCCAGCTTGCAGCACTCTCTGATGGGCTGTAACATGCAGGCTACTATGGTTGCAGGCTTGCAGCCAATCAGAAAAGGGGATAGTTTTTGTTTAAGAGACACAGTGCCGGGCTGCCACCCGCCCCCCTTCCCAGGAGAGGTGCAGGCAGTCCGGGCATAGCCCTGAGCCCATTCAATATTACAAAAATAAAAATGATAACTGGAGAACGGTGGCTGGGCTCCTAAAAAAGTCCTGGTCTACTTTCTCGGGGGGGGGGGCAGCTTGCCCCTCTGCCCTCCCGCAATCTACACCTATGGTCTACTGACCTGGCTTACCCTGGAGGACAGTCGTCTCTTCTATAGCACTTCTTTCTTCTTAAAACTCCAGACTCAAACTCCCCATCAACCTTACCTCCCTCCCTCTTCACCCAATACCCTCCCCTATTCCTACATCCAGAAACACACGACCCACATTCTTCCCTCATTACCCACCATAAGAACTCCTTCAGCCACACAGCCTTCACTGATTGCCTCGCTCACGTCTGGAGCAACCTCTTCTGTCTTCGGCAATCCTCCACATACTGTGCACTTATGTCCCTGGTTTGTGTGCTAACAACCCCTCAATGCCACTGCAACTAGGCCTTCCACATCATTGCCTTTTATGGAGCACAGCTTGCATTCTCCTGCTTTTTTGCTGCACTTTCCTGGTATCTACAATGTTCTAGCCTATCGCACTTGCCTGGTATTTACCATGTCCTAGCCTGCTGCGCTTATCTGGTATTTACCATATTCTTGCCTACTGCACTTGCCTGATATTTATCACAGGTCCTTGCTTGCTACATGGACTTGATATTCAAGATGTCTCCTTCCCTGCTGCACTCGCCTGATATTTATCATATGTTTTCATCTGCTGCTTTTGCCTGGTATTTATTATATGTTCTTGTCCTCTGCTCTCACCTGGTATTTACCACATGTTCTGCCTGCTGCAAGAGTCGATTTACCACATCATATGCAACCAGCCTATGTGTGACAGAAGTGAGTAAAAGCAGGAGGAAAAACAGGCCTTTATGGTACTCCAGGGAGGTGGCCACTAAGGTGAAAGAAAAAAAGGTGGCATTTAGGAGGTACAAAGAAACACAGCGGAAGGAAGATAGGGGAGAAGTACAAGGTAAAACACTGAGGAAGGAAGATAGGGAGAAGTACAAGGTAAAACACAGAGGAAGGAAGATTGGGAGAAGTACAAGGTAAAACACAGAGGAAGGAAGATGGGGAGAAGTACAAGGTAAAACAGGGGGAAGGAGGGAAGGCAGTGAGGCAAGCAAAATGGCAAACAGAGGAGAGTATAGCCAAAGGAGTGGCAGTAGGGGACAAGACTTTTTTCCAGTGCATAAATGAGAAGTGAACATCAAGGGAGGGACAGCGAGGATAAGGAAGTTGATAGATAGGGTTACCACCTTTTAAGAAGCCCAAAGTGGGACATTTCGTACTGAAACATAATTTTTCACAGGACAATATGTAACCTTGACCAATGCAATAGACTTGTTTTCTCTAAATAATCAGAATTAAGACTAATTGTTATTGTTTTTCAGTTGTTTCTAGTGTTTCTTGTCATTTTAAGGTATTTTAGTTAAGGTATTGTAGTTTTTTTGAAACATTTAGAGGAAAGTCAGGAAATATTTGTTTCTACTATAATGTCAGAACGTAGAATTTTTCATGTTTTTGGCAGGACACAGCTGCCCAAATCAGGACTGTCCTACGAAAATCAGGACAGATGGTAACCCTATTGATAGATGGTGACTGGGCACAGGATGTTCAGGAAAAAGCTGACACTGACAACCTGACCAGATATTTCTGTTCCGTCTTCACAGTGGACAAGGAGGGGGACAGACCGACAAGGTGCAGCAAGAACATAGAAGTGGGGAGGTAAAAACAGGTCCATTTACAGAGGAAAGAGTCTTGAAGGGAACTGCAAACCTGAAAGTTAACAATGGGATCAGATGGGATACATCCAAGGGTGCTAAGGGAACTCAGGCAGACGCTTGCTGTACCACTGGCATCTTTATTCAACATATAATTGGAAACAAGAGAGGTTCCATGACACTGGAAGAGGGCTGATGCAGTTTCACTCCATAAAACCGGGTACAGGGAGGAGGTTAGCAACTACAGACTGGTCAAACTTGTATCAGTGGTGGGGAAATTAATAAAAAAACCTGTTAAGAGAAAGGCAAGTGAAATATCTTGAATCCAGAGGGTTGCAAGACCAAAGACAACATGGATTTAGGAAGGGAAGATCATGTCAGACAAGTCTGATAGATTTCTTTGACTGGGTGACCAAGGAACTAGATCAGGGAAAGGCAGTAAATGCGGACTGTTTGAACTTCAGCAAAGCCCTCTACACTGTACCACCCAGGAGACTGATAAAGAAGTTGGAAAGTCTAAGGATAGGAGGCAGAGTTGTAAACTGGGTAAAAAAAAAAACTGGTTGATGGCTAGGTGGCTGAAGGTGGTAGCAAATGGCACTAGCTCTAATGAGGGGACCGTGACCAGCTAGGTGCCACAGAGTTCAGTACTGGGAAGTCCTGTTCAACTTCTTCATAAGTGACATCGCAGAACAGCTTGAATGGAAGATATGTCTGTTTGCAGATGACAGCAAGATCTGCAACAGAGTAGATACTCAGAAGAGTGTGGAAAAAATTAAAAGGGACCTTAGGAGACTTGAGGAGTGGTCATGGGTGTGGCAGCTGTGGTTCAATGCCAAAAAGTGTAAAATCATGCACCCTGGGAACAGAAACCTAGGAGCCGAGTATAAAATGGGGGGTTGGGGAAGTACTGTCAGTCACTTAGAAGAAATGGGACCTCGAGGTTATAATATCTGATGACCTCAAAGTTTCAGGGCAGTGTGACAAGGCAGTGGGCAGGGCTACTGGAATGCTAGGGTGTGTAGGGAGAGGTATCACAAGCAGGAGGAGGGAGGTGATATTACCACTGTATAAATCATTGGTGAGACCACATCTTTAATATTGTGTACAGTTCTGGAGACCACATCTCAGAAAAGACAGGGACAAGGTAGAGACAGTCCAGAGGAGGACAACTAAAATGGTACATGGGTTACATGAGAAATTGTACAATGAGAAACTGACGGATCTCAATATGTACACCCTTGAGGAGAGAAGGGGGAGAAGGGACAAGATAGAGACATACAAGTACCTCATGGGAGTGAACAAGGTACAAGTGCGGAGCCAGTTTCAAGTGAAAAAGTGAAAAAGAACAAGAGGGCATGCAACAAAGCTAAAAGGGGGGAAATGTAAGAGGGATGTGAGGAAATACTAATTCACTAAAAGAGTGGTAGATGCCTGGAACAGTCCCGCCACAAGAGGTAGTGGGGCAAAAACTGTGGGTGGTTTCAAACATGCATGGGATAGATACTGGGGAATACTAGTAAATAAAAAGGGAGGGGGTGGGCTGCTGAAGACCAGTTTGGGTCTGCCAAGACAGAATAAGCAAGGAAAAAAATAGGCAGACTCGGTGGGCGAAGTGGTTCTTTTTTGCTGGCAAATTTGGTTTCTCTATGTTCTTGCCTGTACAATCGCCTGGTAGTTACTATATGTACTGCCTACTGCACGCACATAGTATTTACCACATGTTCTTGCCTACTGCACCACTGCACATACTGGATATTTACCATGTGTCTTGCCTGCTGAACTCACCTGGTATTTATCATACGTTCTCATCTGCTCCTCTCGCTGGTTACCATATGTTCCACCAGCTGCACTCGCCTGGTATTTACCATTTGTTCTGCCTGCTGCACTCATCTGGAATTTACCATATGTACTTGCCTGCTGTACTCGCTTGGTATTTACCATATGTACTTGCCTGCTGTACTCGCTTGGTATTTACCATATGTTCTTGCCTGCTGTAATTGCCTGGTATTTACCATATGCTCTTGCCTGCCGCAATCACCTGCAATTTAATTGTAAGGCTATGCTTGTAGTTCAGTGGACAAGCAGCCAGCCACTCCCACTTCCTGTCCTATATAAGCAGTTCCTCTGAGCCTCTCTCTCAAATACTTTTTCTTTGCGGCCGGAGGCTCTGTTGGTCTGTCCTTTGCTGCTGGCTGGGGCCTAACACCCCCACCCCTTTTTGCTGTTTTGGCTTCTGCTGGACTCTGTCTCCTGCTTTGGTCTGTATATTGCCTCCGGCTGTTTGCTTCTTTGTGTTGCTTGTTCCCTGTTCTTCTGTATTTGTTTCTGTTGTTTTGCTTTTTTTTTTTTGGGGGGGGGGGGTTCTGTTTCTAAACTCCTTGGCTGGGATATTCAAAGGGTTGCACATGGCGCAACTCCATTCGTCATCGCCAACCACTGATCGCGCCTGCCAATATTCAAAGGAGATTGCGCGCTGCACAAATCCTGATGCTACCGGGCGCATCAGTAATGTATGCGGTGCAAGTAAGGGGAGCATGCCCATGCATACTCTGCACATCCCGATATTCAGCCCAGGATATGCTGAGCATATGCAGGCGCAAACCCTACTTGTACCGCACACAGTTGAGCCCCCCCCCAAAAAAGGAGCAACAGCTGGCCACCCAAAGGTGAGCTGCCGTAATGCAGGGTACAACACGGCAGCTGCCAGCTGTGGGTGGCCACCTGAGCTCCGGCGTCACCGCCTGTCGGTGTCGCGCCCCCCCCCATGCCCAATCGTGGGCTTTGTACATGTTTAAGATCCCTGGTGGTCCAGTGGACCCTCTCCCCAGCCCGATCGCGAGCTTTCAGTCATAATAATAACCCTAGTGGTCCAATAGACCCTCTCCCCAGCCCGATCGCGGGCATTGATAGAATAACATCCCTGGTGGCCCAGTGGCCACATCCAGCCCGAGCGCAGGCAATCTGATGTAAACGGTACCCTGGTGATCTGGTGGTGCCCCCTCCCAACCAGCCATCAGTCCGCCACCCGCTCCCCTGGTCAGTGGCGGGCGGCAGCACCACCTGCCGTAGGCTTGATTAGGCGTGCGGTATGGCTGTATGCCCATTGATTCCACAGCGTATGTAATCGGCGTGCAGACCAGCATTGTGTTACATAGTTCAAAATAGTGAATGAACCATTCATTCACATTATTAGATCAGGTAGTGCTAGCACGAACTCAGCATCGCCCATTGGCTCACGCTTGTGACCAATGGGTGCAGCCATACCGCACGCTGTCAGTCGGCGGCAGCCGGGTGGCTTGTGGGTGGGGGCTTTCAGCCACCGCTGACTGGGGAGCGGAAGGCGGACTGATTGGGCGGTTGGGAGGGGGTACCGCTAGACCACCAGGGTACCGCTTATAATCGGATTGCCTGCGATCGGGCTGGATGCGGCCACTGGGCCACCAGGGATGTTATTCTATCATAATGCCCGCGATCGGGCTCGGGAGAGGGTCCACTGGACCACCAGGGTTAATATTATTATTGAAAGCCCACGATCGGGCATTGGGCACATTGCCGCTGAGGGGCAGGGGGCATTGGTCCCTGCCGGTTGCTGCCTGGCAGGGCGCCAGGCGCAAGTCGCTGGAGATCGGCGCATCTGCATGCAAATGGAGCCATAATTACATGCAAATGGCCCCATTTGTGCCTTGCATGCATTTTGGGCACATTTGCATATCCACCGCTGAATATCGCGGTTGCTGTGCCTAGCGCAATGGTACTTGCGCTGTCGCATCCCCCTGCTCCTCTCTAGCCACTTGCGCTGGTGCAGTGCCACTGCACCATGCGCAATGCGGGTGGCCATGGAGCCATATTCAACGGTGCTGAGCCATGGCCGGGCACCACTGAATATCACCCTCTCAACGCCCTTGCGCATGCCAGCTGTGCTGCGCCCAGACTTGTGCCATAGCCTAGCGCAGTCTGAATATCCCACCCTTTGTATATTGCTAATCCAGAGCTCATGCTACTTGTTCCCATTTACTCACACTGCAACTGCAATCATTACCTGTGTGTTTCAACTCATACCACATAGCTGATCTTCATGCTATACACCTTAATTATTTTCACCTGGTTTAGGCTCAATCCTGCTTCCTCTGCTCATACCACGTACCTCATTGTTGTTGTTTTTACTGCACTGCCTAGCAATTGCTGCTTTCAGAGCATTACCTCCCTCAAGTCTATGTTCATCGAATTGCTACTCCTGCAATTCGTAGTTACTCAATACAGATGCTGCTCTCTGGTGTCAGCATGGCTCAGTTGGTAGCATGCCTGCCTCTGGACCAGAAGGTCATAGGTTCTCGTCCCACACCGGGCTTGGACTTGCACCTAAAAATCGCCGGCATCCGAGTGCAGTATTGGGGGGTGCTGTACTGCTGGGGTGTGCCATCCTTCGGATGAGACATTAAGCCGAGGTCCCTTCTGCCCATCCTGGTGTTGTCCTGGTAGGTGTCAAGGTGGAAGTAAAAGAACCCAGGGCACTCTTCGCAAAGAGTAGGGAACATTCCCAGTGTCCTGGCCAACATTCCCCTTCTCATAAACTGTTTTTTGCAATTATCCAGGCTGTGTGTGGGTGATGATGTGCGATATGGCCACCACCACACATTCAGTCACTTCACTACCAGTCTAGCATTGCTTGTAAAGCACTTTGGGATACAAAGTGTATGAAAAGCACTATATAAATACTGATTCTTCTTCTTCTCTGTGTTTGTACACTGCTATTATACTCTGGAGGTCAACTAAGCTACCACTGATGCTGTAAACTAGTTTTAATATCTGCATGTGGGTCTCAGCCCCTTCCACCCCTTTCTTGTTTTTCTTACGGTGGGGGACTTGAAGGTGTTGGGGAAGTTGGGGGCCTATGTGGCATACTTACTTTATGTTCTAATCCTGCCTCTGCTGCCTAAAATCCTCTGAGTAATTGTCACCTTCATTGGCTTCCTTGAATGCCTGGCTGGCTTCCCCCGCTATCCATATTTACTGCTCCTCCGACCTACGTGAAGGTCTGACCATTGCTACTCTGCTTCCTGACCTACATGCAGATCCACTCACTGCTTACGCAATCGTTGCTCAATGCTCACTGCTACCATCTGACCTCCATGAGGTCCCAGCTAACAGCACTCATTCAGCTCCTCTTCAGTTTTCTGGGGCATGCCAGCCATACCATTCCTGGTGCAGGGTCTCCCTGCAGCCGACGGTCTTGCTTTGCATTTATAAAGTCTGCATCTTGAGTGTGCCTGACTTGGGGTGGGGTCCTTCTCACCTGGCCCATAGCTGGGAATGTCCTCACTCCGGGCCTGGCTTTAGCCTTTCGAGACTCGACGGCAGCTCCTGGTGTAGAATTTAAGACTAGCCATGAAGGGTGGTTACAGCGATCTCCTTTGGCTCTAGTATTCTACTAGCAAGGCACCTTCACTGCATTCTCCCTACGACTGCCTCTGGTTCACCTGGTTTGTTTTTAGGGCGAGTAGGTCAGATGAGTGCCTCAGCAGTTGTTGCCCTCCTCCTCCACCCGCCTCGGTTGCCCCTGATGTTGCAGAGCACTCTCGCAACCTTCCACGGTGTTCCCATTAGTGGGATTGAGCGAGAATTTTCCTCTAAACTGGAATATTTTCCACCCCCCTTTTTATTGGATTTCTAAATTGCAGCAGCAGAGCCATCACAAAATAAGCCTCCCAAGCCTGGAGGGAAGACGACCTAGGCCTTGGATCCCCAGAGATTTCCTCCTCAAAGGGTGTTTTTTTTTTCTCCTCCGTGCCTCAGGTCATAAACAGTAGTTAGCCGTAGTTAGTGTTCCCTAGTTCCTTTAGGTAGGTTCCGCTGTTGGATGGAGGTGGATGGTGTCCCTGCTTGCTGTTCCCTCTCTCCTTAGGAGGCCCCCTCAATCTCCAGTGCAACCCATCGAACTCATGCCATTGCTAACCTGCGCACCTCATTAAGTTATCAAGCTGCCTTTTGCCTTATCTATTACTGTGTCTCACGGCTACTCATTGCTAACATGCTTCGTACTACTACATTTCTTTTTGGGGATCCTTCCTACGGTACCTTTGGCCAAGGGAATGGTCCCGTGGCACCTCTAGGGGTGGAACCCTCTCTGAGGGTTCCTTGCCTTTGGTACCCCTACAGGGTGGTAATCCCTCTGGAATAGACAGTGCAAATGGCCAAAACTAGTAACACAGTTGCACAAGCATAACATCATACTAGCTGTGTAGGCCACTGAATTGGAAGGCTATGCCTGTAGTGGACAAGCAGCCAGCCACTCCCACTTCCTGTCCTATATGAGCCATTCCTCCAAGCCTCTCCCTCAAGCACTTTTTCTTTGCTCCACCATCCTCCCCTCCTTCTCCAGCGGCATTGCCTCTCTCCTTGGGATCCTTCCTAAGGTACCTTTAGCCAAGGGAATCGTCCCGCGGCACCTATAGGGGAGAACCCTCTTCGAGAGTTCCTTGCCTTTGGTACCCCTACATGGTGGTAATTCCTCTGGAACAGAGAGTGCGAACGGCCAAAACCAAGTAACACAGTTGCACAAGCATAACATCATACTGGCTGTGTAGGCCACTGAACATATGTTCTTGTCTGCTGCAATCACCTGGTATTTAGTATGTGTTCTTGCCTGAGGCAGTTACCTATTACATACCATACGTCACTGCCTGCTGTAATTGCCTGGCATTTACAGTACCATATGTTCTTGCCTGCTGCATTCACCTGTTATTTACCATATGTTCTTGCCTGCTGCATTCACTTGTTATTTACCATATGTTCTTGCCTGCTGCATTCACCTGTTATTTACCATATGTTCTTGCCTGCTGCAATTGCCTGGTATTTACCATATGTTCTTGCCTGCTGCAATTGCCTGGTAATTACCATATGTTCTTACCTACTGCACCACTGTACATGCTTGGTATTTATCGTGTGTCCTTGTCTGCTGCACTCACCTGGTATTTATCCAATGTACTCGTCTGCTGCACTCACCTGGCATTTATTATACGTTCCCATCCGCTGCTATCACCTGCTGTTTACCATATGCTCTGCCTGCTGCATTCACCTGCTATTTATTATATGTTCCACCTGCTGCACTCACGTGGTATTTAACATAGTTTCTTGCGTGCTACAATCACCTGGTAGTATATATTCTTGCCTGATGGCATTCACCTGGTAGTTAATATAAGTTCTTCCCTGCTGCACTTGCCTGGTATTGTACAGTATGTTCTGCCTGCTGCACTCACCTGGATATACCTATGTACCTGCCTGCTGCAATCACCTGGTATTTACCATATGTTCTTGTTTGCTGCAATTAACATACTAACATACTAACATACTATTTGCCAGCAGATTAGGCCTTACGGTCTATCGAGTCTGCTCGAACCTTAGATCCTTAGTTGGGTGCCGAGGCCCTCCCATCCCTTGTGCTCCAGAAACCCCTATCATGCATCCCCACCCCCCTGGGACAGGCCATCATCTGATACATTCACTTTCTGTGTCTGTCCCACCCTCTCTTGAAGCCCTCCACCGTGGATCTCTGAACCAGCTCGCCAGGCAGTGCATTCCAAGGGTCCACCACCCTCTCAGCGAAAAACCTCCTCCTTTTTTCCCACCTCACCCTTCCACCTTCCAACTTCAAACCATGCCCTCTGGTGATACCTCCTGCTTTAGTCTAAAGATCCCTCCATGTTTACCCTATTTATTCCCTTGAGGTACTGAGACCTCAATCATGTCCCCCTGTCTCTCCTCTCCTCCAATAAAAACAGGCAGAGCTCCTCAAGTCTGTCCTCATACGTCAAATCCCCTAGCCCTCGTATCATCTTAGTTGCCCTCCTCTGTACCCTCTCCAGGAGCTGTGTGTCCCTCTTCAAGTGTGGTCTCCAGTACTGTACACAGTACTCAAGGTGTGGTCTAACCAGTCCATTGTACAGCGGCAGAATCACTTCCCTGCTCCTAGAGATGATCCCCCTTACTATGCATCCCAACATCCTGTTTGCCTTGCTAGCCGCTCTCCTGCACTGCTCAGAGTTATTCATACATGCATCCACCATGACCCCTAGGTCTTTTCCCCTATTGAGGCCTCCCCTCCCAGGGTGTACCTGTGTTTAGGGTTTCCCCGACCAAGATGCAACACCTTGCACTTAATGATATTGAAATTTAATTTCCATGTGTGAGTCCAGCTTTCTAGGGTGTCCATGTCCCCTTGCAGGGCCAACCTCCCCTCTTCTCCCTCAACTACTGCTCCCATCTTGGAGTCATCCATGAAGAGACTCATTTCACACCCTATACCCTCCTGATGTCCAGTCGTTATGCATTAAACAGGATTGGACCCAGGACGAACCTGCGGTGCCCCCTGCCAACCTCTCTAGGGTTGAGAGCTCCCCACAGACCACTACTTTCTGGGTGCGTCCAGCTAGCCAGTTTTTAATCCATCTGACCATCAAAGGGCCTACTCCTAACCCCATCAGTTTCCCCACCAGACCATTGTGGGGGACAGAGTCAAACGCCTTGCTGAAGTCCAAGAATAATACATCCACAGGCTTTCCCCTGTCCAGTTCTGATGTTACCCATTCATAGAACTCCACAAGATTGGTTTGACATGATCTACCTGGCACAAACCCATGTTGCCTACTATCCAGATCTCCCACCTCCTCCAAGTACACCCCCAATCGTTCCTTTAGTATACTCTCCATTAATTTTCCCACCACTGAGTCAAACTGATGGGTCTATGATTTACCTGGTACTACCTCGACCCCTTTGTGGATTGGCACCACATGTGCCTCTCGCCAATCCCTAGGTACCTCCCTGTCTCAAGTGACCTGTTGAAGAGCTCCGCCAGGGGTGCAGCCAGTATGTCCGCCAATTCCCATAGTACTCTCGGATGAATGCCATCCAGCCCAGGAGATGTCTTTCTTTAGGGCCTTGAGGACTAACCACACCCTTTTGGTGGAGATAGCATCATGCGTCCCCTCCATGTTACTGGCCTTTTTATCCTTATCCAGATGTGACACCCCTGGGGTACCTCTCCCTCCCTCTTGCTCCATTTCTGTTGCTCCCCTGATCCCACTCACTGCCGCTTCTATCCCCTTCATGCCTTGCTTTGTAGATATCCCATCCCCCTCACTAGTGAACACAGAGGCAAAGTACTCGTTAAATACCTCTGCCTGGTCCGTCGCCTCTTCCACCCACCCTCCTTCTGATCTCAATCTGCTGAGATGGCCCTTAGTTTTTCTCCGCTCCCCAATGTACCGGAAGAACCCCTTTTCCCCTCCTTGTATCCCCTGTACCAGCCGCTGCTCTTTACTGGACTTTGCTCCCCTCACCATATGGGTGACTTTTTGCAATTGCTTGGTATTTGCCTGCTGCAGTCGCCTGATATCTACCACATGTTCTTTTCTGCTGCAATTGTCTGGTATTTTCCATATGTTCTTGCCTACTGCAATCGCCTGGTATTTTTATAACATGTTCTTGTCTGCTGTAATCGCTTGGTATTTTTATTATAGGTTCTTGTCTGCTGCAATCGCTTGGTATTTTTGGAAGGCCTGCCTGTGTTTTAGTGGAGCAGCGGGTGACCTCACCATGCCACCCCCCAACACTAAAAGTGTGCGCCTGTTCAAGCATCCTCTGGAGTGGCTGCACCACTCTGGCTTCTTGTCTGCCTTGCTGCCTTGCTTACCCTGCCACACAGCCACTGCCTTGGGGTACCCACTCCATTTGGAAGCTTCCTGCTCCTTCTGGCCACTGTCCCCCTGGTGTGTGGCAGCCTGCTTGCCTCCCCGCTGTGGTGGTTTTTCTCCTGGCTCCAATGTTCCTGGGTCTTGCTGCGGCTGCTGCAAGTGCACTGTTCTGGGGGCCAGCTGGCCCTCTGGTTACCTTGGTGGGTCCTGTGCTGCTAGGTGGGGGGGGGGGTTCTTTCTGCTTTTTTTTTTTTTGCACTCCCCTCACCCTACTTGGGTCCTGCTCCTCTCCTGCTGCTCCCCCCCTACTGTTGCTTGGGCTGTCTACTTCTTGGACCCAGCCTTGTGCCTTTGCTCCATCTCTATTCCTTGCTGCTGGCTTCCTGCACTACTAAGGCTGCTCCTTACCTCTTGCTCACCCCCCACCTGCCTGGTTCCCATACCCAAGGGCTCCACATCATGTGGGCAAATGACACGCTCTCCCGTGGCCGTTCATCTGACTTGGGTGGTGTTGTGCAATGCCAGGTCGATCAAGAACAAGACAGCAGTTATTGCTGATCTTGTTGGCATATCCAGCCTGGCTTGCATCACCAAGACCTGGCTGGACAAGAATGCTGGTCCGGTGCTGGAAGCAGTAGTGCTGGCTGGGTACTCAGTGATGCACCACCCAAGACTGGATCGCAGGGACGGGGGTGTAGCCATCTGTTTCAAGACAGAACTGAACCCTGTGGATGTGCCTGTGTGGATCACCAGATCCTTCGAGTGTAATATAGGTGCAGGTGTGGTTGCAGAATTCTTCTCATCTACCATCCACCTAGAGATGTCATCGACATGGTGTTGGAGTCCTCCAGGTGGTTGGTCTTGGGGGATTTCAATGCCTGGGTCGACGACGAACTCTTGCAATTTAGTCAAGACTTTCTCCAACTGGGGCTGGCCTGCCGGCGAAGTGGTTAGATTTCTGCTTGCGACCCGGGTTCGGGAGCTGACCTGGGTGCCAGATGGCCAGCCGGGGGGAGGTAGCCTGAGCGTCTGCTGGACTGCTCAGCTCCTCCAGGGGGAGGGGGTTTCCTTGGCCCAGAGGTGGCCTGACCTCTGGTGGCAGGCAAGAGGTATCGCAGCCCCGGTGCCCCACTAATGGGAGAGCACGATGGATGCCGGCATGCCGATGGCCATGTGGCACGTCGTACTGGGGTGTACTCAAAATACACTGCTGGAGCAACACCGACGTTAGGACCCGAGTAGTGGGTTCTCCCCAGCCAGCCAGGCTGCCACATGAGGTCCCCAATGAAGACTTGATTCCTTGGGGTGGGGTACAGGGGGCGCCCCCACCGCAGACCTTGCCTGGGAGGTAAGCCAGAGCTGAATGGAGAAGACCTCAGGCAGTTGATGGGCAGGCAGGGGAGTCGGGTACAGTTCCAGTGGTGGGGGAAAAACAGTAAATAAAAAAATAAATAAATAAAAGACTTCCTCCAACTGATGATTTTGTTGGGATTCACACAGGTTGTTACCTCTGCTACCCATAAATGTGGTCACTCTTTGGACCTTGTGTTCCTCCAGGGGATGGAGATCTCTGATTTGGTGGCGGAACCAGTTGGTTGGTCTGACCATCACACTACAGGGTTTAGTTTTGTGGTTCCCCCAATAAACCTGCCCCTGTGGAGATGGTCTGGTACCACCCATTAAGGGGTGTGTCTCCCGTTGGTCTAATGGCAGTACTGGACACATTGAGTAGGCCGTCGGGATGCATGGAACCAGGTCACCTGCTTCTGCACTATAATAGTGCAGTATCAGGAGCACTGGACTCCATTGCTCCTGTCTGAGTTTGTTCACTCATTCTTCATCCTCGGTTCCCTTGGTTTGATGGGACCTTGAAGAAGTTGAGGCAAAGGCTGGAACATCGCTGTTGGAAATCTGGCCTGGAAGTAGACAAACTTAGACTGATGGCCTATTACAAGGACTATCAATCAGCTGTCTTCCATAAGAAGGCAGAGTTCCTGTCCAGGAAGAGTGCCACTGTAAGGAATCGACCGGCTCAGCTCTTCTGATCTGTCGACAGGTTGTGCAACCCAACCTGCCGTCAGAATCGGAGAGCCTTTTCACAACTTAAGTGTGAAGCGTTTGCTCAATTCTTTGCAGATAAGGTTGCCACTCTCTGGGCGGAGATCCATTCAGTACGCTCCAATGAGTGCTGTGGTGGTCAGTGGGAGGTCGCTAGCACCCAGTTTGTCTGGTCAGACTTCAGTTGGCCAGCGATCACTGATATCGTGAAGATTGTCCAGGGTATGTGACCGACTTGTAGTTTGGATCCTGGTCCTACCCGCCTCCTAGAAGAATGTGTGGAAGTCATTGAACCAGTCCTGGCTGAGATAGTCTGGAGTTCGTTGGAGAAGGGGGTGTTTCCTGACCCCCTGTAAGAGGCAGTCGTGACCCCCTTCTGAAGAAACCTTCCCTTGACCCAGACTGACTCGCAAACTACAGACCTGTCTCTAATTTGCCCTTCATGGGAAAGGTTATCGAGAAGGTAGTTGCGTTCCAGCTCGAGGACCATCTTACCACCCATGAGGTCTATGATCCTCTCCAGTCTGGATTTAGGAAAAGGCACAGTACTGAGACAGCCCTTGTTCAGTTACTTAATGATCTCCTGACAGTGAGAGATTGGACGAGCTGTTCGATCTTTGTTCTCCTTGATCTCTCTGCGGCATATTGACACCGTGGACCATAGGGTATTGCTGGAGCACCTGATTGTGAACAGTCTGGTACGGTTCTATGTGATAACGGGGGTGAAGTCACATCACAGAAAGTTTTTTTCACCGATGGACTACCCGGCGCACAGCAATACAATCGCGGGACTTGGATTTTTATTGTTTATGCAGGGGCCTCACGACTCCGCCCCTGCACCCCTAACTTAAAGATTCTCAGTCCCAGGGGATGCATGTCGGGGAAGGGGAGCGTAACCTGGGTAACAACTCCGGTCTGGACGCAACAAAAGGCACCCACACTCTGACCTGAACCCAGCACGACATCCGCCGAGCCGCGGACCAACCCCAACACCACGACACAGCGCTCGGTAGCTCACTGCAGTGCTACCCTCACAGTTCCTACATCCCCTCCCAGCCCACACTCAGCGTGCTCGCTCTCTCCTCCCAGCGCGCATAGACATATAGTGACATCCGGTCACTATTTGGTCCACTCCCACCATCCGGTCACCCAGCTTCACCAATTGCCCCATCCACAGGTGCCACGATTGAGTCGCCCTTTCGGCAGGTGCCCAATTGCGGTCGCCATCATCACGGGATACTATCTGGTATGGTCCGCAGATGGTTCCATTCTTTCCTCATGGGCAGGACACAGAGAGTGGTGTCGGGGAATTTTTCCTCACCCTATTCTCCCTGTCCTGTGGGGTGCCGCAGGGCTCCATGTCGTCTCCTATGTTGTTCGCAGTGTATACGCTGCTGTTGGGAGACATTATAAGGTGGTATGGGCTGAGTTTTCACTGCTAAGCAGATGATACTCAGCTGTACATCTCCTTTCTGCCAGAGCAGGATTATGCTATTTTGGTCTTTAACAACTGCCTGGCCGAGATTCAGGACTGGATGAGTGCCAGCTGGTTGAGGTTGAACCCGGATAAGACTGAGGTGTTGGTTGTGGATCCTGATCGTTGGGCAGGAGGGGTCCTCGACTGCCCAGCCCTCTGGGCTTGTTCTGGGGGGCAAGCAACTGGGATCCTCTGAACAGGTGAGGAATCTGGGCATTATCTTTGATGGTGAGCTGATGCTTAAATCATAGGTGTCAGCTGTTTTCAAGTCCTCTTTCTACCACCTGAGGAATATCGCCCGGATAAAACACCTGGTTCCACCTGATGACCTTCCTACTCTGGTCCATGCCTTTGTGACCTCTCGCCTTGACTACTGCAATGCTCTTTACCTAGGGCTCCCGGGGGTGGACATCCACCGCCTGCAGCTGGTGCAGAACGCGGTAGCCAGGCTGTTGATGGGCTTATCTCTATCTAGTCACGTCATGCCTGTGTTCTGCGAACTGCACTGGCTGCCAGTGCAGTGGAGGATCACCTTCAAGGTCAGTTTGCTGACCTATAAGGCACAACACTGACAGGGGCCACGTTATCTGCAAGATCTCCTATATCCCTACTGCCCCCTTTGTCCACTCTGTCCACCAAGACTTTTAAGGCTGCCCTAAAAACATATTTATTTGATTCAGCCTTTTCAGATGTGTTTTAATTGATTGCTGTGGATTTTATCTGTCTACTGTTTTTATTATTTTTTTAGTTATTTTATCTTGCTGTATAGGCGCGTTGATATTTTGAAAAGTGCTTTATATAAATAAAATTGACTTTGACCTCTTGTCTGCTTGGAGGTACTTGCTGGGGCAGGCTGCTCTTCCTGCCTGCCCTACCTTGCTGTCTCAACCTGGGCCTCCTTGCCCTCGCCTTGTGCGGCCATTGTTGTGGCCGTGCTTCCTCTAACTTCTTGGACGTTCCTCCCTATTGCTCTGCTCTTGCTTACTTTCTCTTCTGTGCTCACGCACCAACAGCCACCAGGTCTATGCCCTATCAACAGTTGGGCTCACATCTCACTGACTTCCGGACACATGCCCTCCAACTTCCAGGTTCATGCCCCAGTGAATACTGGGCTTACAACCACACCATTAGACAGCTCTCGCCCCACCGGGCTCACATCCCGTCTCTTAGGCTTCACTCAATGACATCCTCAGGATTCAGTATGCATGAGCCCTCCTGGCATCGTACTGCACCTATTGAGCCCCTCCACAGCTTGCTACTTTGCCCATGTGGCACAGTTAGAGCCTAGTTTTCCTTGGGTAGCTTGAGGACAGAGTTTGATAGGGACAGGTCGTAGTCAGATTTATTTTCTGTCCTGTAGTTTGTAGGTCTAGCTTGAGCTGTTCTGTAGTCCGAGGGTAGTTTAGTCTTTCCATAGTTTTCGAGCACAGAGTAGGGCTGGAACCCTCTCTAAGGGTTCCTTTGGTCAAATGACTGCAACTCTGTAACACCCTTAGCCCATCAAACTCAGGAGGTGTTTGGACAGCTAATTTGCTTGGCCCCAATATGTCCACTGCACATGCTCTGTACATATCCCACCACAACCAGTACTCCTTTCTTAGTGGGACTTTGCCCCAGGGACCTTGTTTCTTAAACACAGAGTGAAGACCTAGCACTTGGGGATCCTTTAGTAATATGACTGCAGTTTAGGCTTCCTACAGGAATGCAGGTTGGGCATTCCTCCATAGCAGAGTTCAGCGCCTCGTAGGAGGCTAATCTTCCTTAGTATGGCCATCCTACCCTGAATGGGTTGTAGTTCCTCTGAAACAGTGAAAAAAAAACATATAAATCCAATCATAACATCTTTCATCATAGCACAAGCAATACCATGTTGCACAAGTGTCCTACACACACAATCTTCCGCTAGATGAGGCAGTATAGCACAGTGGGTTAAGGCTCTGAGCTGCAGATCTGGAGACCTGGGTCCGAATCCCACAGTCGCCTAGGTGCATATTGTGCGATACTGAACAAGTCACATAACTTCCTTGTGCTCCCAGGTCACATCTGGAAACAAGCTTCGGCTTAGTGTGCTAGTCCTGGTTAAACAATGTTCCCTCCCTAGATGAGTGAAATGGCAGGCTTTCCTGGGGTTTAGTGGGGCAGCAGGCAATCTCGCCTCACTCCCACCGAGCGCTATAAGAAACCTCATGTTCAAACGTCCTCTGGACACTCATTTAGTTGCTCCCATCATCCACCCCCGTCTCTGCCAGCAGCTCACCTCTCTGTCTGGACATCTTCTCTAAGGTACCTTCAGTCAAGAGACCTCGCTCCTGTGGCACCTCTAGGGGGGTGGAACCCTCCTAATTAGGGTTCCTTGCCATCATACCTTGAAAGGGTGGTAGTACCTCTGCAACAGAGAGCATGAAAGACCACATACATATCCAACCATAACCTCATCCACTGTAGCAGGAAGCACTACCAGTTGCACAAGCATGCTACACAAATAGCCATTCACTGGACAAGTGAATTATTACATGTCCTTATCTGCTGCAATCATTTGCTATTTTTATTGTAGGTTATTGCCTGCCACACTCCCTTGGTATTTTTATTATGTTTTGCTGCAGTCACCTGGCATTTTTCATATGTTCTTGCCTGCTGCAGTTGCCTGGTACTTCTTACGTGTTTCTGCCTGCTGCAATTGCTGGTATTTGCCATATATTCTTGCCCGCTGCAACTGGCTGGTATTTACCATATTTTCTTGCCTTTATATTCTCGCCTGCTGCAACTGCCTGGTAATTACCATATTTTCTGGTCTGCTGCAAATTGCCTTGTTTTTTATTATGTACTCTTGCCTGCTGCAGTTGCCTGGTATTTACCAGAAGTTGTTTCCTGCTACATTTTCCTGTTATTTACTATATATACTTTCCTGATGCAAACATCTAGTATTTACAGTACCATATGTTAATGCCTGTTACAACTGCATGGTATTTATTATTTGTTCTTGCCTGCTGCACATTACCTGGCATTTTTGTTAAGTGTTCTTGCTTGCTGTAGTTGCATAGTATTTAGCTGTTCTTGCCTGCTACAACTGCCTGGTATTTACCATAGTTGCAGGCCTGCCAAAATTGCCTTATATTTACTATATGTTCTTGCCTGCTACAACCGCTTCGGATTTACCAAATGTTCTTTCCCGCTGATATCACCAGTTATTTACCACATCTTCTTGCCTGCTACGGTATATATGTATTTTTGTGTCTGCTGTATTGTTTGCAGATGATTATAACTGTAGCTCAGTCTCTCTGTTCCTCTTCCCATCAGAACTCATCTGGAAACAGGCTACTTCAGCTCACTAAGCTTATCCCACAGGTGTAAATCTTCAAAAAATGAAAAGTTCCAAAATAAGATATTGCCAACCAGACATGCCTTTAAAATCTGTCATTGGCCCGGTGGCAATGAGGGCTGAGGCGCTGGACGCCTTACCTCGTGCTATGCCAGCGACCCGAGGAGGGGGGAGTGGAGGGTGGGAGCAGGACTGAGCGTTGGCCCATCCGCAGTCCCGGATGGAGGTCTGGTGGCAGGCGTAGGCGGGTGGATAGTAGGGTGGGGCATCCCGTAGGGCTTGACATGCGTGTGCCTCCACACACGTGCACTATGTCGGGGACGCATGGGATGGGACAGGGGAGAAAAAAGCATAAAATACTACAAAGTACCTGCGGAAAAAAAAATCCATCAATCGCTTTGTGTGTTGGCTGTATTTTTTTATTTATCCCTTATCCCTCCATCCCTGTGCTCTGGCCACAGGTCCACCTTGGTTGAGCCCTTCCTCTAGCTGGGTGGGTAGGAGAGTGACTGCCTTTACAGCCAGTGCCAGTGAACCTCCTAGCATGGCTGTCAGTGGGTGCACAAACTCACTCCACCACTGGAATGCACTGGCCCCAAGTCAGCCCCACAGTGGTGAAAACTGTTTTCTTAAAAAAAAAAAACACACACAAGTGTTTGAATTCTTTGCAGACTGTTGGATAATTTCATCCCCACAGCAGTGGTAACGGTTTAAAAACAAGCATTTGTCAATGCCGAATGTTGATTGCGTTGGTCCGTTGAGCTCGCTCAGTGCCCCTCTGTCACTCGCTCGTTCTGTTTCTCCCAGTGCTGCAGACTACTGTTTTGTACTGGGCTCCTGCCTGTGTTGGCACCCTTTTCTGTCCGCAAAAAAATCTGCAGCTGTCCCGAAAGAGCTCCGTTGAGGTGGCTCAGTCCCCCTCTCTCAGTCGCTCATTCTGTTTCTCGAGGCGCTGCCCTTTTGTAGTGGGTTCCTGCCTGTGTTGGTGGCTTTTTCTGCTCACAAAGAAATCTGCAGTAGTCACGACACAGGTCCACTGAGGTTGCTCACTCCCCCTTTGTCACTTGCTTGTTCCGTTTCTGCCGGCGCTGCAGGCTGGCCTTTTGTACTGGGCTCCTGCCTGCATTGCCGCCTTTTTCTGCCCACAAAGAAATCTGCAGCAGCCATGATAGTGCTCCGTTGAGCTCGCTCACTCCCCCTCTCTCACTCGCTCATTCTGTTTCTCCCGCTGCTGCAGGCTGCCCTTTTGTACTGGGCCCCTGGGTGCATTGCTGCCTTTTTCTGCCCAGAAAGAAATCCCCAGCAGTCCCAACAGAGCTCCGTTGAGCTCACTCAGTCCCTTCCCCCACTCGCTCATTCTGTGTCTCCCGTTGCTGCAGGCTGCCCTTTTGTACAGGGCTCCTGCCTCTGTTGGTGGCTTGTTCTGGCCACAAAGAAACCTGCAGCAGTCGCGAAACAGCTCCGTTGAGCTCGCTCACTCCCCCCTCTCACTCGCTCGTTCCATTTCTGCCGGTGATGGTGGCTGGCCTTTTGTACTGGGCTCCTACCTGCACTGCCACCTTTTTCTGCCCACAAAGACATCTGTAGCAGTCACAATAAAGCTCTGTTGAGGTCACTCACTCCCCCTGTCTCACTCGCTCATTTTGTTTGTCCTGGCGCTGTAGTCTTCCCTTTTGTATGGGGCTCCTGCCTGCGTTACTGCCTTCTTCTGACCACAAAGAAATCTGCAGCAGTCACGACAGAGCTCCATTGAGCTCGCTCACTCTCCATCTCTGTCGCTCGTTCTGTTTCTCCTGCTGCTGCAGGCTGCCCTTTTGTACTGGTCCCCTGCGTGCATTGCTGCATTTTTCTGCCCACAAAGAAATTTGCAGCAGTCCTGACACAGGTCTGTTGAGCTTGCTCACTCCTCCTCTCTCACTCGCTCATTCCGTTTCTGCTGGCGCTGCAGGCTGCCCTTTTGTACTGGGCTCCAGCCTGCATTGCCTCCTTTTTCTGCCCACAAAGAAATCCATAGCTATCCCGACAGAGCTCCATTGAGGTCGCTCACTCCCCCGTCTCACGTGCTCATTCCGTTTCTCCTGGCACTGCAGGCTACCTTTTGTACTAGGCTTCTGCCTGCATTGGCACCTTTTTGTGCCCACAAAGAAATCTGCAGCAGGCCCGACAGAGCTCCGTTGAGCTCGCTCACTTACTCCCCCTCTCTCACTCGTTCATTTCTGTTTTCGGCTGCCCTTTGTACGGGCCCCCGCGCAGCATTGCTGCCTTTTCTGCCCACAAAGAAATCCGCAGCAGTCCCAACAGAGCTCCGGTGAGCTCACTCACTCCCCCTCCCTCACTCGCTCATTCTGTGTCTCCCTCTGCTGCAGGCTGCCCTTCTGTACTGGGTTCCTGCCTGCATTGGTGGCTTTTTCTGCTCACAAAGAGATCTGCAGCAGTCCTGACACAGTTTTGTTGAGGCCGCTCACTCCCCCTCTATCACTCGCTCATTCCGCTTCTGCCAGCCTGCAGGCTGGCCTTTGTACTGCTCTGCCCTGCTGCGCTTTTTTCTGCTCACAAAGAAATCCGTAGCAATAACGACAGAGCTCCATTGAGGTCGCACACTCCCCCTGTTTCACTCACTCACTCATTCTGTTTCTCCTGGCACTACAGGCTGCCCTTTTGTACTGGTCTCCTGCCTCTGTTGGTGCCTTTTTCTGCTCACAAAGAAATCTGCAGCAGTCCCGACAGAGCTCCGTTGAGCTTGCTCACTACCCCCCTCTCTCACTCACTCATTCTGTGTCTCCCACTGCTGCAGGCTGCCCTTTTGTACAGGGCTCCTGCCTCTGTTGGTGGCTTGTTCTGGCCACAAAGAACTCTGCAGCAGTCACGATACAGCTCCGCTGAGTTCGCTCACTCCCCCTCTCTCACTCGCTCGTTCCGTTTCTGCCGGTGATGGTGGCTGGCCTTTTGTACTGGGCTCATGCCTGCGTTGCCACCTTTTTCTGCCCACAAAGACATCTGCAGCAGTCACAATAAAGCTCTGTTGAGGTCACTCACTCCCCGTCTACTCGCTCATTCTGTTTGTCCTGGCGCTGTAGTCTGCCCTTTTGTATGGGGCTCCTGCCTGCGTTACTGCCTTCTTCTGCTCACAAAGAAATCTGCAGCAGTCACGACAGAGCTCCACTGAGCTCGCTCACTCTCCATCTCTGTCACTCGTTCCGTTTCTCCCACTGCTGCAGGCTGCCCTTTTGTACTGGTCCCCTGCGTGCACTGCTGCCTTTTTCTGCCCACAAAGAAATTTGCAGCAGTACTGACACAGGTCTGTTGAGCTTGCTCACTCCTCTTCTCTCACTCGCTCATTCCGTTAGTGCCGGCGCTGCAGGCTGCCCTTTTGTACTGGGATCCTGCCTGCGTTGCTGCCTTTTTCTGCCCACAAAGAAATCCGCAGCAGTCACGATACAGCTCCGTTGAGCTCACTCACTCCCCCTCTCACTCACTCGCTGTGTTTCTCCCGGCGCTGCAGGCAGCCCTTTTGTACTGGGCTCCTGCCTGTGACTGCACCATTTCCTGCCCACAAAGAAATCCGCAGCTGTCCCGAAAGAGCTCTGTTGAGGTCACTCACTCATTCTGTTTGTCGTGGCGCTGTAGGCTGTCCTTTTGTATTGGGCTCCTGCCTCTGTTGGCACCTTTTTCTGCCCACAAAGAAATCTGCAGCAGCCCCGACACAGCTCCGTTGAGCTCACTCAGTCCCCCTCTCTCACTCACTCGTTCTGTTTCTCCCGCCGCTGCAGGCTGCCATTTTGTACTGGACCCTGCGTGCATTGTTGCCTTTTTCTGCCCACAAAGAAATCCACAGCAGTCCCGACACAGCTCCATTGAGCTTGCTCACTCCCCCTCTCTCAGTCGCTCGTTCCATTTCTGTCGACGCTGCAGGCTGGCCTTTTGTACTGGGTTCCTGCCTGCATTGCCACCTTTTCCTACCCACAAAGAAATCCGAAACAGTCATGATACAGCTGCATTGAGCTCACTCACTCCTCCTCTCTGACTCACTCATTGTGTTTCTCCCAGTGCTGCAGGCTGCCCTTTTGTACTGGGCTCCTGCCTGCGTTGGCACCTTTTTCTGTTCACAAAGAAATCCACAGCTATCCCAACAGAGCTCCGTTGAGGTCGCTCACTCCCCCGTCTCACACGCTCATTCTGTTTCTCCTGGCACTGCAGGCTACCTTTTGTACTAGGCTTCTGCCTGCACTGGCACCTTTTTGTGCCCACAAAGAAATCTGCAGCAGTCCTGACAGAGCTCCGTTGAGCTTGCTCACTTACTCCCCCTCTCTCACTCGTTCATTCTGTTTCTCGCTGCCCTTTTGTACGGGGCCCCTGAGTGCATTGCTGCCTTTTTCTGCCCACAAAGAAATCTGCAGCAGTCCCAACAGAGCTCCGGTGAGCTCACTCACTCCCTTCCCCTCCCTCACTCGCTCATTCTGTCTCTCCCGCTGCTGCAGGCTGCCCTTTTGTGCTGGGTTCCTGCCTGCATTGGAGCCTTTTTCTGTTCACAAAGAGATCTGCAGCAGTCCTGCACAGTTTTGTTGAGGCCGCTCACTCCCCCTCTATCACTCGCTCATTCCGTTTCTGCCAGTGCTGCAGGCTGTCCTTTTGGACTGTGCTCCTGCCTGCATTGCTGCCTTTTCCTGCCCACAAAGACATCCGCAGCAGTCATGACAGACCTCCATTGAGCTCGCTCACTCCCCCTCTCCCTCTTGTTCTGTTTCTGCCAGCGCTGCAGGCTGGCCTTTTGTACAGAGCTCCATTGAGGTCGCACACTCCCCCTGTCTCACTCACTCACTCATTCTGTTTCTCCTGGCACTACAGGCTGCCCTTTTGTACTGGGCTCCTGCCTCTGTTGGTGCCTTTTTCTGTCCACAAAGACATCTGCAGCAATCCTGACAGAGCTCCGTTGAGCTTGCTCACTACCCCTCTCTCACTCGCTCATTCTGTTTTTCCCACTGCTGTAGGCTGCCCTTTTGTACTGGGCCGCTGCACGCATTGCTGCCTTTTTCTGCCCACAAAGAAATCTGCAGCAGTCCCCACACAGCTCCGTTGAGCCCTCTCACTCCCCCTCTCTCACTCGCTCATTCCGTGTCTGCCCACGCTGCAGGCTAGTCTTTTGTACTGGGCTCCTGCCTGCATTGCCACCTTTTCCTGGCCACAAACAAATCCACAGCAGTCACGATAGAGCTCCGTTGAGCTCACTCACTCTCCCTCCCACTCGCTTGTTGTGTTTCTCCCGGCGCTGCAGGCTGCCCTTTTGTACTGGGCTCCTGCCTGCGTTGCCACTTTTTTTCCCCACAAAGGAATCTGCAGCTGTCCCGACAGAGCTCTGTTGACGTCGCTCACTCCCCCTGTCTTATGCGCTCATTCTGTTTCTCCTGGCGCTGTAGGCTGCCCTTTTGTACTGGGCTCCTGCCTGTGTTGGCACCTTTTTCAGGCCACAAAGAAATCTGCAGCAGTTCTGACAGAGCTCCGTTGAGCTTGCTCGCTCCTCCCCCCAGCCGCTTGTTCTGTTTCTCCTGTCACTGCAGGCTGCCGTTTTGTACTGGGCCCCTGCATGCATTGCTGCCTTTTTCTGCTCACAAAGAAATCCGCAGCAGTCCCAACAGAGCTCCGTTGAGCTCACCCACTTCCCCTCCCTCACTCGCTCATTCTGTGTCTCCCAGCACTGCAGGCTGCCCTTTTGTTCTGGGTTCCTGACTGCGTTGGCGCCTTTTCCTGCCCACAAAGGAATCCGCAGCAGTTCCGACAGAGCACAGTTGAGCTCGGTCACTCCCCCCCCACTCGCTCGATCCTACTCTGTCCCAAACACTGAGTTCCAACAGCGACTGTGGTATTCTGTGTCGGAAGTGCGAAAACACATCGGCAAGAATGTGAAAAATGACAGCTGTACTGTTCATAAGGAGGTGTGGGAAAATGCCAGTGTTGAAAATGTGGCATGAAAATATTACTCATTTGCAAAGTTACAAGGGTGCATGGAAACTGCACAATGCACACTCGTAACACAGTCATTTTATGGAGTTTCATCACAAAATTGTCAACATAGGCATTTTAGGACCTCTGCTCATGAACAGTGTCAGTATGATTTTCTTAATGTGTCCCGAACACTGATGCCCCACAGCGACCGCACTATTGTTGCCGGAAGAGCGAAAACACATTTCGGCCAGGATATGAAAAATGACTGCTGCATTGTCCATAAGGAGGTGTGGAAAAATGGCAATGTTGAAAATCTGGAGTAAAAATATTGCAAAGTTGCGAAGGTACGAGCGTGCGTAGAAAGTGCACAACGCACGCTCGAAGCACAGTCATTTTATGGACTTCCGTCACCAAATTTTCAACATAGGCATTTTAGGGCCTCTGCTAATGAACAGTGTCACTGTCATTTTCATACTATGTCCCAAACACGGATTTTCCACAGAGACCACACTATTCATCTCCCGAAGTGTAAAAACACATTTCGGGCCAGGATGTGAAAAATGACAGCTGTAACGTTCATAAGGAGGTGCAGAACAATGGCAATGTTGAAAATCTGGAGTGACAATATAAATTTGTGAACTTATGATCATGTGTGCAAACTGCGCAACACACGCTCGTAACAGTCATTTTATGGAGTATCGCCATCAGATTTTCAACATAAGCATTTTAGGACCTCTAGTCATGAACAGTGTCACTGTCATTTTCTTAATCTGCCCCAAACACTGATTTCCCACAGCGACCGCGCAATTCTGCACTGGAAGTGCGAAAGCACATTTTGGCCAGGATGTGAAAAATGACAGCTGTACTGTTCACAGGAGAGTGTGGAAAAATTCCAATGTTGAAAATCTGGTCAAAGAAAATATTGCAAATTCACGAAGTTACGAGCTTGTGTAGCAACTGCGCAACGCACGCTTGTAAAAGTCATTTTTTGATTTTTTTCCACCAAATTTGCAACATAGCCTTTTTGAGAGCCCACCTCCTGAACACTGACACTGTTGTTTCGTTAATCGGTCCTGAAAGATGATTCTGTGCAGTGACCGCGAAATCACCTTTCGGGGCCGATTAACGCCATGACAGTGGCAGAATTCATGAGGAGGGGTCTCAAAAACCCCATGTTGAAAATTTGGTGCAAAAATTCCCAAAAATTACTGAGATATGCAACAAAGTTGGAAAAAAAATATTTATTCCATTATACAGCTTACCGGCATTTCCTCAGTTCGCGGTCGGCTTTGAAGAGTGCAAGCGTGTTCACCGATCCACCGAAGATCGTTTTATGAAAGCTCGGAGTAAGTATGGGATGGGGTTGTGGGGAGGTGGGGTACACAGTGGGAGGTACAGGTTGCAGGAGGGTGCTTAGACGGGCGAGATCCATTTTCTTCATTTCAGGATTTAAAAAAAGTCGCGGGAAAGTTCTTCTATTTTACAGGGACTTTGGGCATGCTGGGTGGGCTCCCAGCGTGGCACCTCCATGTTTTGGGGTGGGGGGCACTGGGTCGACGAAGATTAGGTACCCCCATCGGCACCTAACTTTGGGGAGCTCATGAGCTATGGGGATTGGGCACCCCCCCTCGGCACACAAAAATGGGGAGGGACATGCCGATGGGATTGGGCACCCCCGTCGGCAAAGACAGAAGGAGGGGGAACCTAAGCCGAGGGGGACTGGACCTCCCCCTTGGCACACAAGAAATGGGGAGGAGGGGGGAACATGCCGACGGGGACTGGGTTCCTCGTCAGCAAACTGGATCGGGGAATGCTAGGGACAGCCCTGCAATCAAGGGTCGCTCCCTCATTGCAGCGGATGACACTGCAATGACAAGGCGGCCCCAATTGCAGCGGCTAAAACGTTTCAAGTTGGTGGCACACTGGTTGAACTAGTGTCAGCAGCAGCGTGCCACAGCATTGGGGAAAGCAGGCCAAGCCTTTAAAGGCTGTGTGGGCATTGGCCACAACAGTGCCGCGCCTCCACAACCTGCTTGTAGAGAAAGCTGCCGCAATATGTTTCTTGCGCATGCACCCAATCAACATAAAAAAAGGAGAAAAAGGGAAAAAAAAAAAACACAAAAAACAGGTGTTTGAATTCTTTGCAGATTGTTGGATAATTTCAGCTCCACAATGATGATAACTTTAAAAAAAAACAGGTGTTTGAACTGAATTCTTTGCAGATCGCTGGATGTCTTCAGGAGGCTTTGTTCCCCTGGATTCCAAATGCAACAGAAGGTAATAATCAGCAAAATGTCTAGGTATCTCATATCGCTGCACCCGGGTTCAAAAAGAATCCCTGGGTTAACAGTATCCCTAAGATGAACATGAGATCCAGGCTGTGCCCATTGAAAGTGTGTCCTGGAGATTCATTACAACCTGTTTTACTGGACTTGCTGAAGACAGCACTGCAAGGCGAGTTGATGTATGGGGAGAAGCCACTTGCAAGGATTTGTATAACCTCTGGTCCAAGAGCTCTAGGAGGATCAGCAGTGACCAATTCCTACGTTATTTTCTAACCTTGGAAAGAGGGTCTGCTCCATGTCTGAAAGAACTAAATCGCACTGGTACACAGATAAGGCTGCACCTGTTAAGGACATGCACTGGAAAGGACTAGTTTGTTTAGGTGGACAATGTAATCCTGCGGGGTCAATGTATTAATACTAGAGCAACTGCCCTGGATAAGAATGAACATTTGTCCAGTTCCAGCCATGTGATCCTATGAAGATTTTGGCTCAGTCTGCAGTTCTCTCTATAAGTCACTTAATCAAAGGACTGTGACACCAGTAAAAAAAAAAAAAAAATATCCAAAAGCAAAAAGGAGTTGGCACAACCACTGGAAAGAGAAAAAACAAAAAAAAGCTTGTATTCAAGCATAATATTAAAACACAATATTAGAACAAAAATAGAAAAATAACAACATCAAAGACACTCACACGGGAGATCCCCTATCTTCGTCTAATTCAGCTAGACTCTGATCACTCCTGCGGCTGTCAGTGCTCAGATATCCAGGCTACAGAACTGTGGTTCAGTTACTCTGTGATGAAATGTTTATATTACTTTTTGAGAATAGGTTTAAAGCACTCGTCTGTGTAATGCTGTGATATTACTATAATTACAGTAGATATCAGGCAAGAAAGCTTTTCTTGTATAAAAAACTGCTGAGAAATATGATGCTAGTAATTGGTGATGTGCATTGTAGATTACAGAACAGTGACTGGGGATGGAGCCTTCTGACAGGCTGATAGCATCCTAAATGAGTTATGTTAACGGCTGGGGGAAATAATCTTCATGTAAAATAAAAGAATTAGAATTTTTAGAACTGTTACAAATTCAAATAAAAAATAGAAACCATGTTAATTTTACGGCAGCATGAAGACACTCCAGTGGTTGGGTTACCTTTGTTAAATTAACCCTAGGCGCATAAAGCACTAGGCTGCTCCTCGTGTTTCATGATTCCCCTAGGGTTAGATTAAATAAGGCAAGACCAGGGCTATGTTAAGGTTCTGTTAATCACCCTCCTGCGCTGTTATAATTTAGGAAGGCACCGTGATCTTGAACTACAGACCAGGAGATCTTGGCTCTTGAACCCACATAAGCAACTGACTTGACTCTGAGCAACTAACCTGACCTCCCAGTGCTGTAGTCCACACAGCAGTAAAAATTGGGTAGAAACTGAACCCCTCTGAAACCGCACGGCTGTATCTTAGTAGGGGTTAGAGCAAGAGAGAGAGAGAGAAAGCAAGAGAACTAGAGAGAGAGAGAGAGAGAGACACAGAGAGACAGAGATCTAATACCATATTGATTGAATGGATCTAACCCTCTGCCCTGGCTTCTTAATTGCTGGCACACTGATTCTTGACTTTGGGCATTGATCATGAGGGTTGATGTGCAGGATTAATGCACCTGTCCTTTTACCTTGGCTTTCAGCCTAGACCAAAGTGATCAAACAAAATCGTTGGGGCCAGATGGCTGTAAGAAAGGTCAGAGCTGCAACGGGGTTTCGGCAGTTAGAGCCTCGTTTGCTGTCTCTGGAGAAGGCTGCTTTAGTGGATAACTAGCGATGAGTTCACTGTTGCTGTTGTAACACAAAACTGATTCTCTTGTATCTCATAGACTATTTCTTGCTGCGTGTTCAGACTTCACAAGTATATATTAATCACCACCCGTGGCAAATTCATGGAGTAAAGGGACCTACGAGAGACTGGTAATACTATTTTTGTGCTTCCAAATTAGGGAAGATAATACAAACTTTTTTTTAGTCCTGAAATACTGTGTCTATCTTGATTCTTCTGGCAAAGGCACAGTATTTACTTCTATTTTGTATTCTTTTGTTTCATCTTCATTTCAGGGTACTAGCATTAGCAAAGTCCAACCTCTCTACATCCCAAACTGACTTGTTTTAAAAGTAAAAGTGTTTGTTTTTCCTATCTGCTGCTGACTTACTCTCTTTGCTATCAGCTGCCCTCACCATCTCAGATTCCGGACCCGATGTTAGCCTGCTTCTCTGTCACTGATGACTGCAAATCATCACTCTTGCTCTTCATGCATACAGTGTGTTTGTTCAGTCTTGGCAGCCCACGTTGACTGACCTCTCGTGCGGCTTCCGCTGGGCCCCTGACAGTTTCAGGACCCAGGGTGTCTTGTGACTTGCAGCATAAAAACCTGACTAAAAGAAAGAAAACCTGTGCCCAAACTGGAAAGAATTCTGCATGAGACCGTCTTGCCTGAGGATCCCCCCCAAAGAATGGGAGACTAAAAAAAAAAATTAAAAATGCCCCCCCCCCTCCGGAATTTTGAGCTCTGTACCTGGCTCTGAATCATATTCTGTCTGGTTTTCTTTTTGTCTCTATTTGAATGTTTTTTGTTTGTCTGTTGAAGTGTGCTAACTCAGAAGGGGGCTTTCAACTTGCAGATCAGAAACAGCAGCTAAGGTTCTATAAATCTTTGTTTAAGGGCAGCCATATAAGGGATTTCACTGAACTGCTTGTATGGCAGGTTACTAAGTAGTTTAAGAAAAGCTTTTTTTGTAAATATAATCTTTATTAAACAACCTTTTCAAGTCAACATACCACATACAATTGCATTTGTTCCGGTTACAGTTAACATGCAGTTCATCACATTCAGCTTGGAGATTCTGAAATTAGGAGGCCCAAGCACAGGGACACCCGAGTTACACCTGCAACCTCTCCTTGGTTACACAGCGGAGAGGAGGGAGCTGGTTATCTACATATTTATCCATCTGTCCGGTGCACCTCTGCCCCTACAACCCCCAAATGCATCAGATTCTGTAATTCAGAGGGGAGACCCATTCCTAGCCCTAGAAACCGTAGCATGGTTTTGTAGCTACCTCAGCTTGCAATCACAGCAAGTAAAGATCGGGGACATCCTATCAGAAAGTCGACCAGTCAGAGCAGGGGTAAGATCAGGGGTACGACAAGGATTCATATTCGGTCCATTATTCTTCAGTGTCTCCCTAACCTCCCGGCTGCTTGCAATGGCTGCATGCTCCTCCACACAGATAATGCGGTGATCTTTATTAGCAACCTCGACCCCACACTTCTGGAATATGACCTTCAGAGTGGCTTCGCAGCGGCTGAAAAATGGTTCAAACAGCAAAAACTGGTCATAAAAAGACCAAGACCATGCTCTTCGCCACTGCCCAAAACAAGCTAAAAGGCTATCCCCTGGCAATTCAGAATGACTCCGGTAACACACTGGAACTAGTCCCCCATTTCAAGTACCTGGGAATCACACTGGACACTGCCCTGTCTTACACACAGCACATTGACATCACGGCCAAAGCCTTTAACATCAGGACTGGTGTCCTCTACAGGCACAAACATTGCTTGACCGATGAAGCTCTGAACTTGGCAATTAACAGTTCACTCATCACCTTGATGGACTATGGCCTAGCTGTCTATGGCTCCGCTACTGACACAGCACTCCAATGCCTCTTAACAGCCTTAAACAAAGCCTGCCGCCTGCTCACTAATGCCCCAAAACTCACCCACACCTGTGAGCTTTATGCACGATCGGGCTTTAATTGAAGGCAGAATACTTTATCAAACCTGCCTATTCGCAAAAAAGGTCTCGCTAAACTTGCTTCCTCAAGGAGTTCTAAGCTTCTATCACCACCTATACATGCCAGGCACACCAGGAGCTTGACTACACAAGTATTCCATGTGCCTAGGTGCTGCACAACTATGGCCCAGCGATCCTTTGCTCACCGGTCCCCCCTGTGGACAAATGGTCTACCAACAGACATAGCCGGAGCCACAACCCTTGGTTCCTTTAAGCACAAATTCCATCAGCACCTCACCAACAATAGCACCTGTAGGTGACCCCGCTAGTCTGCGCCCGCAGCCTTAGTCTGCCTCAGCACTTCCAACTCCTGACCCGCCAAGTTAAGTCTTTGCCCAAGTACTTGCCTCCCACCTCCTTTTGCCCTAGCACTTGCCTCCCACCCCCTACCCTTGGCTCTTTTCTTTCACTCTGCCCTTCCTACCCCAGCTCCCACTGCCCCTCACAACCCTACCCTAACAGTCTGCCTCTGCCTCTCTCTCTTCCGCAGGCGCTGGCATGCCATGTACTATGCCTTAGCACAATTTGAGTAACTGTCATTGCAAGCCATGTACTGCTGAATTTTTTTGTACTCTGTATGTATAATTTTCTGTAACTATATTGTGTCATCTTGTGTTAATGTATCTGATGTGGAACCTCTCAACAATCATCCGCTAACAGGTGTCAGCCAAGATTTCAATAAATAAAAATAAAGGGGGCGGGGTACACGAATCTCCTCCCAGTCCTATGGCACTCATAAGGTACCCTAGGTAAACACTTACTGTCATGGCTATAAGTTCAACCTTCCTTATAATAACACAGGACTAGGTTTGTAGATGGGTTAGTTCAATACTGAATACTGAATCATATTTATGGTACAAACTCTGGGTCCCTTAACATTACATCGAGTATCCATCGGTT
The DNA here is from genome assembly GCA_016271365.2 of Neoceratodus forsteri. NCBI lineage: Eukaryota > Metazoa > Chordata > Ceratodontiformes > Ceratodontidae > Neoceratodus > Neoceratodus forsteri. The sequence goes on along the minus strand of CM057453.1, from coordinate 147,187,600 downwards.
TCACCTTGAGGAGCACTGCTCCATTCTGTCATTTATTTATGAGTAATACACTCCATTTTATAAATCTGATTGACAAGATAAACTTCTTTAAGAACAAAAATGAACTTCTGTAACTGTTTCTAGATTTTTTGCAACTTTTGTTTTCATTGCCAATATCCCCATAATGGGTTTAAGATTCAAAAATATAATTTCATAGCTATTACTGAAGTTAATTTATTGTGTTTTGGTACCCCTTATAGGACTGTCGTTTTGTATCCCCTTCCCCCTCACACACCAGGAAACAAGCTCTCTGCAGCTCAGTGTGCATGTCTCCTCAAACAAATTTTAAATAAATAACCAAACAAAAAAACAAAATATATTTTTAAAGCAGAATGTATGCTTCTCTGTTTTATCCCAGGTCTAAAAAATGTTATACAACATATGTGAAAGGTCAGAAAAACTGTATTTAGCTGACGGCCATACACCAGATTGGAAGTAGCACCAAAATTAGAATTTTGATATTTTCTAGTCCTACAAACGCCTTTCATATTTTTTTAGGGTTGCTCAGTTCTTGATTTTGAGCAAACTAAAACTACTCTCTCTCTGTTAGTTTTCAATCTCCCTCCCTCCACAAAAGGACCTGTATGGTACCAAATACTTTTGTGCAGGATGCTTGGTTTTGCTCTAGAAAAGTATCTCAAAAAGACACAACTGTATGCATCACTATGGTCAGTGGCGGAAGACAATCCCCTTGGAGCTAGTTTCTCTGGCTTCCATTCTTCACATCTGTGTGCACAGATTTAGTATGTCAGACTTTTTTTGCACCGCCCTCATGCCTCTGGCTCCCCTTTCCTTCTGGTTCTTCAATGCCTCTGCTTCCCACTGGACTTCCCTCCTGCTTGCCAATCATCCATCACTTGGTCTCCTGGAGGTCTGTAAGCTCCAGGTCTGGCATATTACTGCTTGGCCCCCTTCCCTGCCCCCGGATTAATGCTCTAAGGAGTGTCTTAGTCTCTGGAGTCACAGATGTGGGGGGAGGGGCAGCATACTCAGAGGACAGGTAGTGTGGGAGCTGGGGCCCATCATCCAGTGCCCTAGAATGGGGCATGGTTTTCCCTGTTCTGCCTTCCCTCCTCCACTCTACCCCTCCACCCTTTCTGATACACATGATGTGGTGTTGGGGGTGCATTAAGACATGTGGTCACTCACGCTGCAAGTGTACCTTCACTGGGAGGTGGTTGAAAGTGGAGCACTGCCTCATCCCTCCCACCCAAGGGAGAGACTGGATGGGCCTAAAGGTTATTTTCGGCCAACAAACTCTGTTAATATGTTTCCCCAGGAGACGGTCACTCAGATGCTCTTTTGTTCTTCCTGCTGGCCTCTGCTCCTGACGTCCTGGACGCAGAGCACAAACCTGGGTCACCAGCATGTCCAAGCCCGTCACCCACCACTCAGTGTGGGAATCTGGAGTGTGTGTACACCTATCAAAGAGAGAGAGCGGAAGAGCACCTATCAGAGAGAGAGAGATAGTCTGTGTGCACCTATCAGAGTGAGACACAGAGAGATAGTGTGTGCGCCTATCAGAGACAGAGAGATGGTGTGTGTTGTATTATAGTCTGAATGGAAATTTGTAATATCACTGACAAAACGAGGGCCTGCAGAGAATCCCCACAGTGCCTGCTCTGTACTTGTTTGTGACTCATAGGCAGTTTTTGAAAAAATGGGAGGGATTTCATCCACAGCACGTATGGTTAGAGTCAGTGTGGGGATTACTGGGTTAGGAACACTACAAATCAACAAACTGCAGCTTAATAACTAGAGGGCCAGTTGATACCTAGGAAGTTGACTTGGCGTTGGGGCCTAGTAGCATCTACATATGTTTTTTAATTTAGAGATAGCTAGTGTTTTGTAGGAGTTAATTGATATGATGCTGGTTAGCTTCAGCATGGCTTGTAGTTGGTTCCAAATGTTTGGGAGGGCGTATGAGACAGCTCTTTGGCCAGCTGTGGTTCGTGTCCTGGGAACATTTAGTAGGATAAGGTCGGATTTCCTTAGGGAGTAGGCGCTATGCGAGATGTGTATGAGAGACATTAAACAGTCAGGCAGTTTGTGGAGTAGTAATTTGAGGGTCCAAATGCCAGCATGCAGGAAGCGTCTGGTGGCAAGAGAGGTCCACCCAACTGCTGCATAAAGATCACAGTGGTGGGTCCTGTACGCAGAGTTAGCAATGAAGTGAAGAGCACGGTGATAGAGTACGTCCAGTTAATCTAACCCTAGTGGAGTCTTGAGGCACAAGGTGAACCTGAGTGCCGTATGTCACAAGGGTTACATTAATAAAGGTAACCTAACCACTGGAGTGTCTTAACACTACTATTAACCACATTTTTTTCCTTTTCATAATTAATGTTTTTATAGCTTATTGCACACTAGGGTTTCTAGCAGTTAACAGAGCCCTTTAGAATGCAAATCAGAATGCTTTATTTCCAGTCACTGTTTTATCATTTTTTTATTTTATTTAGTTTTTGGTACCTAGGTAAGTTCAACAGGCAATAAATGCTTATTTTCAGACATGACCAGGGTATTACAGAATACACATCATACATGCAGTCCGTAACAGGAAAAGGTGACATATTTGGTACAGCCCAAGAATTACAGAACATATTAGAGCAGCCACAGATATTAGGTGACCTAAGGGCAAAGTAAATATTTAACAGTGACCTCAAATAGTTCAGCAACTGTCCCAGTACTATGCAACATGCTTCACCTATTCATCATCTGATGACATCAAGCATAAATATTACTGTCACTTCATTCCCTTCATTTTATAAAATGGGTACTTGAAATAAAGTTCTGATTTCTGACACCCACATAATGACCCTGTGACGATGCAGCCCATCACACGCTCGTCCTGGTACTTAGCCTTATCACAAATCACACCACCTCCTCAAGACCTTAACAAAATTATTTGGCAGCCATTTTTCCCCCTCGCTAAACCACACCAAAACACCCAAGCAGAAACAGTTTAAATATGTTCATTTTCAAACACATATTGCATAAAAAAAAAAAAAAAAAAATCATACTGCACTATTTTCTTTTTTTAAATAATTTTTTATACTGAGTAATCATGCTTGCGGTCGCACATACACTCCCTTGCTTCCCCCACTCAAACTGCATCCTTAACACACAGAACAGTTACCCGACTTCAAAGACTTCCTCAAATGTTGCTATCTCTCTGTCTCGCTGCAAAATGCATGACGATCGACCAGTGCCATGGAGCTCTCATTCTCACGTTCTGTCACTGACCAGGGTCACAGTGATACTGATCGTAAACTCCTGCCTCCTACTTACCGCATGCACAGCCATAACAAATTTCCACTGATGCACTTACATTCCCCCTCTCACTATCAGGAACATGTTCACTATGACTTGGGGGGGGGGGGTGCTGGCACAAACCTAGAGGACCGCAACTATGGAAACAGAATAGGAGAAATGTCCTAAATGCAATACAGAAAGTAAATCAAGTTCCAACAGGTGGAAGAATTTTCATTTATTTATTTATTTGAAAACTGGCAACCGGGAGAGGCACACTGAGCCAAGGCTCATTTCCAGGTGCTACTCAGGGGAAGGGAACAAGAGACATACAGGTACAATACACAATAGTTACAAGCAATTTTTCACAACCATTTGTTACAGAAGTTGGAACAAAAATAAAGTGTGACCACAGTACAATATGGAACAGCTGTACAAGGGCAAAATAAAACAGCAGCAATATATAATGTGCAAATAAGCAAATACTTTGATTCCTAAACACATTTCTACATTAAAAAATAAAGGAAATAACATAGAACTAGGTGTGGATTATGACAGACTGCATCATTTCCCAGGTGTCCTGTCATGTTTTATTGCTAGAGTACTGTAAATGCACTTTGAGATACAGCATGTATGAAAAAACCCTGCAGAAATGTAAACCGTGTAATTGTACACAGCACAAAGACAGAACATTGAGGCACTGTTTTATAACTACTGCAGAAGAAAGCTTCCAATTATATTATTATGAAATGGGTATAAAAAATCAAAAAACCTGATTGGCTGAGGAGCTCGCAACCCATTGCTGATATCCCAGCACAACAGCACTGGAAAAGATCTGGGACCTCACTGACCTGTTTACATCAAGCAGGCACAGCTGTTATCAATACACCTCAATTCACTTACTTGTAGTTAAAAAAAATTAAGTTTATACCATTTGCTGGTCAAACAGCAAAACTACAGTGGCTGTATAAGATAATTTTTTTCGTTTTTTCATTTTTACTTATATAAATTAAACAAAATGTTAAAAATTATTTATTTACGAGCCGGCCCAGTGGCGCTGAGGGTTGAGGCACTGATTGCCATACCTTGCACCACACCAACGACCGGGTTAGGGAACGAGCTTGGGTCACTGGGGGTCAGCCGGGAGGATTGAGCGTCCCAGGACTGCTCTCCTCCGGGAGGGTGGGTGGGAAAACCGTGGCTGTGCTGGCTCCTGATGGTGACTGGAAGTCGGTGCAAGCAGTGTTTTGCTGTGGGGATGGCACGGACAGTGTCGGACACGCGGTGTGCGGAAGCACGCATGGCAACATCATTGACGCCACTGCATGACCACGCCAAGGGATGGAGAACCTAAACACAGAAAATCCTATGGCACGCTACATGAAGTCTGGTCCGTCGGCATTGCGCCACTCTGACTCAAGATGCTCCCCCCCCCCCGATCCTGACCCCTCAAGCCACGGTAGGGGCACCCACCATGAAGCAGCCAGTGAGAAGAAAGGAGGGGGTTGAGCATAGGTATTGGGAGTGGCACGGGGCTGTGGAACCAGACAGATGGGGGGGACCCATGGGTAACCCCAGTCAAGGAGGGACTACATAAAAAAAAAAAAAAGAATTCTTTACTAATTCTTTTTTTTTTGTAAATATGTTTCTATTGAAAAATTTTAAATTTTACAGTCACAGATACATTCATTCTTTTTTCCTTTTTTCCATTTAAAATAAAAAACAGTTAATATCTGTTTAACAGGATAGCAGCTCATCTACTAGTCTATGAGTAATGACATTATCAACACAGCTTCAAACATCAGTATCTTATTGCTTTCCTCCAATGTGATCCATATTTTAGTCTGTTAATCTTTTAATCTAGAGCCCTAGGCCTCCCTCCACCACCGCATTAATCTCAGAGTTCATCTTCTGTGGGAATCCGACAGTATCACCTCCCTCCCCTTTCTATCTTTAATTGTTCTACTGAACTTCTTGTCCCTCCCAGTGTACAATAATGCCTTTCTGAATATGAAGCTCCCCCTATATCATCTACTCCCGTGCAGGCTTATGGGTTTACCTGTGGGGGCACCCAAGGGGTTGAGATGCCCTGCTCTCTTTCAGGGGACAAAATCCTGATCTCTGGGCATAATATAATGTATCCACCTACTCCATTTTGTAGTGCAAAGTGTTGCTTTGTCATTCAAGGAATATGTAATTTTCTCTGCCTTGTAAATTCCAGTAACTAGATGCAGAGATGTCTCAGTCTGAGTCATTTCTAATAATTTCCTCTATTTTTTTCTTTAAGGAACTCTCTGATTGGTTCGCTTTTTAGGTGAGCCAGGTTAAATTTCCATCTGGTACAATGCCTAACCGATCCCAGTTGCCAAGAGGTGATTACAGGAGCATGTCTACATGCGCAATCACTCCCATCTTGGCGTCCACCAGCTGTCCCAGGTTTTCTTTTTGAGTATAGCAGTGATCTATTCAGGAGTAGGTACCATGACCTGCAGAATGATATTAGTACCCTCGGACCTTGGGGTGCAGAGATCGCCATACATTTGTCCATCCCATTTCTTGAACAAACCATTTAAAAAATTTATGGGGGGCTAGTTGTCTACTTCTAAATGTCTTAGTGGTATCCAGAGAAGGGTTAGGGGCAATATTAAAATCACCTGCTAGCAATAGGGTGCCTTTAGACATGGCGACCACCTTGTCCAGCAGGAATTTAATCGTTGGGGTATTTGCCCCAGGTGGGAGATATATGTTTGCTAGTGTCACTTCCTGCTCCTGCAACCATCCTCGGGCAATTATAGGCTTGCCGTCTGGGTCGACCCATTCCTTCACTAATCAAAATGGTGTATGGCCTGAAATCAGTATGGCTACCCCTCGTTTCCTACTCCCGCTCCCCGCTGCTGAGGAAAATACCTGGGTGAAGCCTCTCCCCTTTAACGTCCTGTGTTCAGCTTGAGTCATATGCGTTTCTTGCATATATACCACCTCCACCTTGATCTTTTTGAGGAGGGTAATGATCCCAGACTTTTTTTTATAGGGCTCCCCAGTCCATTCACATTTAGAGAACACAATCTCAAGTTCTGCTTAGCCATTCTCATATTTCAATGATGCACATTGTGTTAAACCGTTGTATATTATGTCATTTGTCAGAATTCCTGTAACCAATTGTAGTAATCTGTGACTGCCCAATAGCAGGGTCGGGGGGAACCCCGTAGTATTCCTAAATAAACAAATATTTACTAGCAAGGCCTTTACATAACTAACTGGCCAGCTAACCATAACAAGTGGAACCTTAACCTGGTGAAAGGTCTAAAAGCTCATGGGGGTACTAATCCCCCATTTCCGGAGGGTCCAGAGAAACATTTGGGCCAACTGGGCCAACATAACTAACCTGGCCAACCACCGGATTGTAAAACTTCCATCTTTGCGGTCATGCATCATGACCTTGGTGTGCGTCCAAGACACACGCCTACGCCCCTATTGGCCGTAGGGGCCTTAGGCACTTTGCCGTGCCTAGAGGGAGATTAATAAGAAGAAAGAAAAAAAAAAGGGAGGGGATAGAGAAAGGGGGGAAGGGTGGTAAAAAAGGAAGAGTTTGGGAACGTCACTCGTCTCCTTGTACCTCCCCCTTAATTTATCTCTATATTTGGTGGCGGGGATCTCTTAATTATATGGTTGATCTGGGAGGTCAGCCCTGTCATTCAGCTGCCATTAAGTGGGCTGTAATGTGCTCAGTACTCCCCTCCCGATCCCTAGGGTGTAAGAGGCGAGCGCCCAGCTCAGGAGCCACCTGTCCCGCAGGGCCTCAGTCTGTCACCCCTGGCCCACCTCCCCCAATCTCGCCGCCCCCCACCTGGTGAGGCTATAGCACCATGCAAAACCCATTCCCCCCCACCCCACATCAACCAACATCTCTAAATGGGTTAGTTATTAATATGCAGCTAATAGATTCTGCAGTCCCAGTCCTGGGTATTAAAGCAATTGGGCCCTCTGACCTCATGGTCTCCGTGACTAAAAGGCCTCTAATGTTCTGCTGGTCAGGTCTGGGTCCAAGGATAGATTACGAGGAAAACTTAAGCTTGCAGTGGCGGGGGAGAAGGGTTAGTGCCAGGGTAAGGTTTGTTATATGTAATAGCAAAACAACAAGATATTAATAGAAAAAGAGTGATAAGCGTTTAATAAGACTGGGACTTATCTGAATTAGATGGCATGTAACATCTGTCCCATGTTCAAAATGCATCATCTTCACGGGCGAGCAGTACAACTCCTTCGGTCTCAATCCTTCCTGCAGGGGCTGGTAGATCAGGGAAGCCTTCGTCGGAACATCATGTCCCTTCAAGAAAAAAACACCACCACAAGGCCTTCAACAGGGTAGCCCAGCATCTCTTGCACTCGCATGAGAAGTGTCCAGGGGAGAAGTCTGGGATTGGCTCTTAATTACTTGGACAATCTTTCGGATCGCTTCTTTTCCCTGCCGTCTGCGTAGGTCTCTGTGTCCCAAGTTCCACAACTGTTGTGATAATCTAGAGTCTATAGTCTGCCTCTGACCTGTCTGGGCCTGTGTCACCTCGATGTCCCTATTTTTCAACTCCGCTGTGGTTTCAGCCACCAAATCAAAGGTCTGGGCCCCTTCAGTAAAGTGGATGACTATTTTTGCAGCGTAAGGGGTTCGGAACTGGAGACCCAGTGCTTTCAGGGCCCGCATTTCTGGTATGTACTGTCTCCTCCTATTCATTACTTCTGTCGCATAATCATTTTCTAGGCATACCCTGTGAGTTTGAAAAAAAATAGCTCCTTGCTTACAGACAATGTGTAGGACCCTCTCTTTTTCTTAAACAGAGGAACCTCACCAGGATGGTGCTAGGGGCGGGTTCCCGGGGCAGGCTTTGGGCTGAGTGTTCGGTGTGCCCTCTCCAATTCCAGGGTGAAAGCTTCCGGCAGTTTTATTGCCTCCCTGAGCAGGTGCTGAACAAACCTGAGCATATCTGGGCCCTCTTTCCCCTCTGGGACCCCCGAGATACGAATATTATTTCGCTGATTGCGGCTTTCTGCATCCTCTGCCCTTGCCTGCAGGCCTTGTATCTTCTGGTTTAGTTGTAATATAGCACGCTCTGCACCACCCATCCTACGATCAACCTCTGCGGCCTGCAACTCTAAAGTCTCATGTTGTTTTTCCAGCTTTGAAATGTCAGTTCTCAGTGTTGTGGCTGTGGAACGCATCTGTTTCCTAAAGTCCCATAGTTCTGACAGCATTAGAGACAGCTGTCTCTGTATTGTAGTCAGGGGAAGCTGTTTTGCCCAAGATCTCCCACATCTGGATGCGGTTGAGGCCTGCGAGCCCTCGCTCCCTGAATTTAAGTCAGTTAATCTGCCTTCATCATGCTCCTCATCCGCTCCTAAATTGCTTGGATCTCCCCCCTTAGGCATTATTCTTTGCTTCCTTGTAGTTCTCATTGGTTTTGAACACAAAAACTGAAGAAAGTTAGCAGGGAGGTTTAGGAGCCGACAGTACTATGCTGCCACTAGTGAGGTGACATCATCGGAAGTCTCTCTTTACTAATCCTAATTGCTAACTGAGTTGGCAGCCCCGCTGACAAGGTTGTTCAACCTGTCCCTGGATTTGGGAAGGGTGCCGGAGGACTGGAGGAGGGCGAACGTGGTGCCGCTGCATAAGGGGGGCAGCAGGGAGATGAACGAGAACTACTGCCCAGTCAGCCTCATATCAGTGGTGGGGAAGGTCATGGAGGCACTCATCAAGGAGAGGGTGATAGACTACCTAGAGGAAAATGGGCTACTAGATGATTATAAGCATGGCTTTACAAAAGGGATGTCATGCCAGACAAATCAAATGTAATTCTATGACTGGGTGATGCAGGTTATTGGTGGAGGGGGTGGTGAACGTGGCCTATCCAGATTTCAGCAAGGCCTTCAACACCGTTCCCCACAGGAGGCTAGATAACAAGCTGGGAAATGTAGGGGTAGGCGATAAAGTAACCAGGTGGGTAGAAAACTGGTTATCAGACAGAAGCCAGAGAGTGGTGGTTAATGGGGTATACTCAGGGATGGGGTGGGTGATGAGCGGGGTACCCCAGGGGTCAGTACTGGTTCCCCTCCTTTTCAACATCTACATCAGTGACATAGCTTAGGGATTGAGAGGACCGATACAAAGTTCTGCAATAGGGTGGACACCGCCGGGGGGTGTGGTGTGGTGAGGACATGATGCAAGACTTGAGGACATTAGAAAGATGGATGATGACGTGGCGGCTAAAGTTCAGTGTTAAAAAGTGTGCCGTGATGCACCTGGGGCATAATATTCCGAAAGCAGGATACACACCATGGGGGAGGGTATTAAAGAAATGGAGCAGGAGAAAGATTTAGGAGTAATAGTATCTAGTAATTTGGGACCTCGCTACCTGAAAGAACTCCTGACTTCTTACTGTCCTTCCCGCTCCCTCCGATCCTCTGGTGAAGGATTGCTGGAGATTCTCAGGGTAACTTTAAAATCATCTGGTGGAAGAACATTTGCCTTTATGGCCCCTACCCTGTGGAATTCTCTACCTTGCCAGATACGTAATAGCCTGACTGTGGAGAGCTTTAAAAAAGCTTTAAAGACCTTCCTTTTTAACCAAGCATTTTTAGTGACTTGAATTATGTCGGATTGTGTTTTGAATTTAATGTTGTTCATAATTATGGTTTTTAATACTGTATGAAGGATATTGTAAAGGCACCCTGAGCTTTGGAAGGGCGCCTTATAGAAATAAATATTTACTTACTTACTTACTAGTAACCTCAAAGTGGGAAACCAAGGCAGCAGAGCAGCAGGAAAATCAAACTGGATGCTGGCATGTCTTGGCCGGGACATCAATTGCAGAAGAAGAGAGGTACTGATACACATCTACCAAGCTATGGTGGGGCTACACCTAGAGTATGGAGTCCAGTTCTGGAGGCCACATCTGCATATGGACAGGGACAGGTTGGAGGGGGTTCAGAGGAGGGTGACTAGAATGGTGCAGGGTATGCAGGGTAAACCATATAAGCAGAGATGCAGGGAATTGGGGCTGTACTCCTTGGAAACTAGAAGGGACAGAGGTGACATGATTGAAACTTTCATATATGTCAAGGGGATCAACAAGGTGAAGGAAGGTGTGTTAACAAGACGGCATAGTTTACAACTACAGGGGGAGATTCAGAGGCAATATGAGGGGGCAGTTCTTCACGGAGAGGGTGGTGGAGGCATGGAACAGGCTTCCAGAGGCTGTGGTGGGAGCCGGAACAGTGTCAGAGTTCAAGATTGCTTGGGACAGACAAGGGGCTGTGTGAGAATGGAAAGGGGGAATAAATATAGGGGTGGGAAGGGGCAGACTGGATGGGCCTGAGAGTCTTTTTCTGCTGTCAAAATTCTATGATTCCAATGGACTAATTACATAATTGCAATAAGAAACTCCAAGGCAAAAGCTGACATTAACTTTGCCAGCCACTAGCCAGCAGGGCTAGTGACTGGAAAAATCCACCAGCTCCACAGGTTTTTCACTAGCCTGGCACACACCTGGTTTTAAAGTAACTTGCAGTGAGCAAACAGCACTGAAGTAGTCTGCAGTTCAATTTCCACTCCCCCAGCTAGTGCCCAAGCCCATGTTTTGTTTACAGGACTTCACAGAGCAGCCAGACAAATCAACACAACTTAAACAAAAATGTGAGTTCCCCAGAATGTTCCACAATTAAGTAAACAGCACTGAAACCACAACATTCTGCAGTTTTACACTCAGTATGGGGCTTTTGAAACCTGCACAATTACAAGTTTCAGACCTGTGTCTGAGCTTACCCACACTGTCTTCTGTCCTTTACTGACTTAAGCACATTGAACTTTAAAATAAAAACTTGTGGCCTGTTTTAATTAATATCCCAGTCTATATATATATATATATATATATATATGCTGTTTTTTTTTTATAATGGCTGGACAATTACCGCGTCAGCAGCACACTGGGGCAGCAGTAATGACCAGCTGTGGAAAGGAGACTGCCAAGGTCCCAAGAAAGTCTTACCTGCAGAGCAGTAGCATGATTGGCACTTGTGGACAGATTAAGGTCCATGCAGACAAGACAGGCTGTGCCCACCACTGTCAGTTCTCACTGTTTGCCATGAGATTTTGAGTAGTTTCCAAGCAGAAGATAACATAGCAAGCAGTACTGGTGACAAGAAGAACAACGCAGAAGGCGCCTGGTGCCACCTCCTCGACAGGAAATCTACTCACATTTGGTGGGTGGGCAGATGCCAATTTCAAACCCTGCAGGGTCTTTTTTTTTCCCCCTGGGATAACAGCACTTTTCTGGTGGTGGAAGCACTCAAACTCTGATCTGCATATCATTAATCCAGCACAAAGCACACCCTGTAATGCCTTATTGCTTAATCAACAGGTATCTGGAGTCAATGGGGACCTCCTCTCCAGTGGATGGGGCATTCAGGGCTTGTGGGCAGACAGAAGGAACCCCTGGTCTGCCAGGTAAAGAGGACAAAAGAGAAAGAACAAAAAACAAATATGATACAAAACAAGTGGAAAGGAATAAGTAAGCAATGAGACTTGATAGGGTGTGGGGTATTGGTGGATACCCACATGCCTAGAGGTGTGCTGAGGCCCAACGCCATAGGCTGAGGGCCTTACAACCGCTGGATGTGCTGGTATCCGCAACACTCCACACCCTGAAGGGATGTACTGAACTCAGAAAAAGGGCCAGTGGCCTGCCTGTCGGCGCTATGATAGCGCTACTGCTCATGATACCGGCGACTCACATGTGGGAACAAGCCTCAGTAGTTGGAAGTCAGCTGGGGGGAGGACTGAACATCCAAGCAGTCGCTCCCCTCCTCTGGGGAGGCAGGGCTGCACCGTCGCAGAGTGCTGCTGCTGCCACATGTAGCTGTGTGGGTGCAGTAGCTGAGATGTGGGGTGAAGCCACGCATTTGGGTGGAGCCCCACGCCACCATCCCTACAGGGCTGAGGATCTACTACAGCTCCAGGGAAAACTAAAAGGTAAATCACCTCTGTCTGAGCCCCATGATGGCTCGTACACTTGGCCTGAAGGCAATAAATCCACCATGCCGGGCAGACGAGCAAAAACACAAATTAAATAAAAATGAAAATGGGCTTTTGCAGTAATAAGTCTTTTTAAAAATATTTCATAACACTTAAAGAAAAAGTGTTGTACAAGGGCCCTCGAGGGTGGATGCCCCTCCCAACTGGACTAGGGGTTGAGATGCCTCTACTTTACACTGCCACCGGGCTGCCGTAGAGGTTTGTGGGGGCTTCTGGGTTGTTCTTTCACTCAGCAGTAGGGGGGGTTGTATCCACAGGAAAAGAAATGTGTGGTATCACCACCCAGAGAAAGCTTAAAGCGGGCTACACGTTGCATCAGTACAGCACCCGAGGATGTCATGTACTTAACCGCCTCCTCACAGTCGTCACACCTCCTGCAGACCCCAGAAAAAAATGCAACAGTTTCTGCCAAATGGCATGCACAGTATGACTACAGTAAGTAACAATCCTTAAATGCAAAACACAATTTTATTTAGAAGAAGAAGAAGAAGAAGGAGCAGAATCAGCATTTATACAGCACTTTCATATACACCATATCCCAAAGCACTTTACAAGCAATGCTAGACTGGTAGTGAAGTGACTGAATGTGTAGTGGCAGCCGTTTTGTGCAACAGCACCCACACGGTGCCTTGGACAATTGCATGAACCGAAAGGGGAATATTGGCCAGGATAACAAGTAAAGACCTCTATTAATGTGAGAAATGCCATGGACTCTTTTACTTCCACCTGGACACCCACCAGGACAACACCAGAGACGGGTAGAAGGGACCTCGGTTTAATGCCTCATCCAAAGACGGTACAACCCGACAGTACAACACCCCCTCCACTAATGCACTCGGGTGTCAGTGTTTAGGTATGAATCCAATCCCAGTATGGGACTAGAATCCACGACCTTCTGGCCCAGAGGCTAATGAGCTACCAACTGAGCCATTTAACACCACTGGCCTCTGCAAGGGGAGGATGGTTAAAGCGAACCCCAAAAGTAACTGGCCCTGTTTCATTGTCCTTCTTGGCAGGGTCCAATTTACCCCTGTAACTCAGGACACAGTTTATTAAGCCATGGAAGGGCGCAGCTCAAATGTTGGTTCCTTGGCTGCTGCTAACAAGGTCCAACTAGGTATAGCCATGCTTTGCCCAACCTTGCACATAGTACAATTTCAGAGGTTCCAGTACTGGAGGACGATACACTCCTTCCACCTGCTACTACGAAATACACCTTACAGCTAGCAGGAGCTCCCTAATGCGCACTCCTTGGTTACCTCTGGTGTTGAAGCACTGCAGGCCTAATGCAGCTGCCACAGGCTGGCTAGTGCACTGTATTTTGAACAAACTGAATAATCCCCCCAAAACCCAAAGGCCATGCTGTAGTTTAAATGGCTTCAAGACCTCTAAAAATAAGGAATCTGTAACTCAGCCAGATGTCCAACCTTTGTCGCTTCTCCCTGTCCTCCCCTCGCCTTACACATCTCTGCTCCCATATGCCTCTTTGGGTTGGCTCTCTCCCTCTGCTTCCCAATCCTATACCCTAGGGTACTTCCCCTCCCCTACGCACCTCACCAATCCTACTTGCTCAGATCTGCTGAAGCATCTCTCCTCGATGTTCCCAAATGCTCCACCAAGATGGGGGAACAGGCCTTCACTGTCTTTCCCCCAAAATTCTGGAAACTCTAGACATCCACAGCCTTCCCTTACACAGGTTCTTCAAAGTAGCTCTCCAGAGACATTTAATGGAATCGTTCACCTGTTCCTGCTTAGGTTAGCATCCAGACATCCCACTTGCACTTTGGTCTTAGATTGTTACACCCTGACCTCTCTTGCACTTTGTTCCAGGAATTGTCCCTTTAAAGATCATGTATGATAAGATTTTCAGAAATTAAACTGGCCAGTGTGGAGGTTTGAGTCACTGGATACCTTACATACTCCCATGCTGGCGACCTGGGTTTGGAAACGGACACACAGTCACTCGGGGGCCAGCCAGGAGAGGGAGGATTGAGCACCCCATGAACAGCTCTCCTTCCTCGAGATCGGGGAATTCCTGACTCCCACCACTTGACTGCCACCTGGAGGAGGCTGGGTGGCAATGCGGACAGAAGCACTAAACATGAGGGGGAGTCCACTGATGTAGCACAGAGGTGGGCCAATGTGCGCGCCCATGACCAGAGGAACAAAACCAGGAGGAAAAATTCCCCTGTTCGCCCCCTCAGCACCGCATGACCCTGTGTGGCAGGCCACTCACAAACATGACTCTGTGACATCGGTGACTGACCCTGTAAGTCAACAAGACAAATCTGTGATCGAGATGGGGGGATGCCGCTGAGATCAGAGGTATGGAAAGTGGATAAACATGAATAATACAAAAATTAAACTAGCAGCACCATTCATTCGATATTGATATGCAAAAAAGTGCCTGCCTGGTGTTTTATGTGATAACCTACCATTTCCTACCGATTTTCTGGCATTTGCTGTGTGCTTTGATTCACCCACACTGTTAGATGCTGAGACTTGGTGTTCCCTGTGGTAATCAGCATGTCTCCACCCTGGTAATCTCGTTTGCTGTGCAGTTCTCTTAAGTCAGGGAGACTGTCGCATTGGGAGATCTGTAAAGACTCCATTTTTGTCTGCTGTGTGCCTAGTCCAAGAAACTGAAAGCCAACAAGCTGATTTGATTGTGGTTTCATCCTGTTCGATACCAGTAACACACAAAAAATGTTTTCAACTGATCACTTCAGCCTGTGCAGAAGTCGGGGAGAATGGCACATTGCTGTAAGGTCTGCAGACTCTTGACTCTGTCTGTTGTGGTGGAAGGCATGATAGCTAAGGGTGCTACTCTGTCACTACTAGTCAGCCTCTGCTGTGTGACAGAGCAAGTAGTTCTTTGTGTGCACGTGAAGGTGGTTTGGGGTCAATTGCCCCCTTCCATGCTGGAATTTTACCCCTTTTATTTTAATGAAAGGAGTACCAGGTCACAAGATGGTGTGTGTGTCAAGATTCCCTTCCGGAAAACAATGGTAGGTCAAAGAGTTCTTGATTTCCAAGCTACTGTTTTTTTTTTTATAACAACTTGCTCAAATCAATTACGAACAGCAAATTTATGATGGTTTTGAAAAACATGTTGTACAAGTCATTTATAACTCATCTTGTTGTAATTTTGTACTTTGTCTTTTTTGATGTTTTTGTATTGTACCAAATGATCACATATGAAAACGGAAAATCTTTGGTTAATTGTGTTTTACCAGTATAATCAATAACCATTGTAACATGGCTCTGGACAGAGGAGGCAAATGGAGGTCAGAGATTGGCACAAGCGCATCACGTGACGGTTAACGAGCGGTGATTAAGCCACCTGTAGAGCCCGCCTGTGTACCACCTGAAGTCTCCAGAGGGAAATCGACCAATATTGCCCACTTGTGTAGTACCGAGAGTCTCCATCAGCCAGAGGGTGCAGCACTGGGGCGGGAATGAGGAGGTCACAGATGCACTCATGAGGTGGGACCCGTTCGGCATCGGGAACGCGCAGAAGGAAAATTAGAAAGCAGAGAGTCAGTGTGTGGTGTGATGTGGTGTACCGCATGAAAATCTCTGTGCCAGTACATGCCGTTCGTCAACCAATGGAAGCGCAGAAGACAAAGACAAAGTGACATACCGAAAATACTGAATGAGTACACAGAAGCAACACAGCAGGCGCCGAAAAACAAACATGAGGCCGAAGGCCGAGGGCTTCCAACCACCCAGCGGGCATTAATTCCCGGTGGAGCCCGACGCTGGAGGTGATTAATGCTCTTGTAACATGGCAAGTGTGACTGGAATATTGTGCGACCACTATTTGACTGCAAAGCAGAGAGACGTTACATCACAGTACTATTTGTGGATGCTAAACGATCCACAGCTTGTCTGGTAACAGCACAGTGAGATGATCCTACACCGTGCGCGTTCACGCTTGCCGATACACAATCATTTATGTAGTGTGCGGTATTTTACACTGCCAACCACGACACTACTAGTATATGTGACAGAGAAACTAGACTATGCTTCAGTGATTTCTGCTGACAGTTGTAATGGTTAGTGCTTCGCCCTCACATCGCGATGAGGTATAGCGGCGGTGCACTGTGGGACATTTCTTTGGGGTCATATAGTGAGATGGCAAAGTATGCATATAGTGCTGTGTGAGTGTCTCGCACGTGCATTTGTAACAATTTCTGAGCAGAGGTACCACATATACAGAGGCAGACGTAGGGAAGAAAGGGATTGCTTTCGTTACTGTGTTTGTTTTCCGGTGCCTGCTGTGTTGCTTCTGTGTACTCATTCAGTATTTTTGGTATGTCACTTTGCCGTTGTCTTCTGCGCTTCCATTGGTTGACGAGCGGCATGTACTGGCACAGAGATTTTCATGCAGTACACCACATCACACCACAAACTGACTCTCTGCCTTCTAATTTTCCTTCTGCGCGATCCCGATGCCGAACGGGTCCTACCTCACGAGTGCATCTGTGGCCTCCTCGTTCCCGTCCCGGTGCTGCACCCTCTGGCTGATGGAGACTCTCGGTACTACACAAGAGGGCAATACTGGTCGATTTCCCTCTGGAGACTTCAGGTAGTATACAAGCGGGCTCTACAAGTGGCTTAATCACCGCTCGTTAACTGTCATGTCATGCATTTGCACCAATCTCTGACCTCCATTTGCCTCCTCTGTCCAGAGCCATGTTACAAAGGTGGATACATGGCCACTGCTGACAGCTGCTCAATGTGCACATACATCTAATTTTTATCGGCCGTTTACATTAGCAGCCAGTCAGAGTGCATGAAAATAATGATCTGCCTTTCTGCTGCTTCAAGCCAGTATAACAGCTTGCAGCTCATCGTGAAGCATACCCATTGGCCTGTCAGGCTGTCCATCACTGTGACTGCAGAGCCCAACATGTGAGCTGCAGGTATAAAATGGTTATTCATGTGAGCCGCAGGTAGAAAATGTTTGTTAGTGATGACTGCTAATGTGTGTAACCCCTAGATGGCACTATCCCAGGGGGCTACTACCCCTGCCTGATTTGCCACTAACAGGTTGAGGGGCCTGGATCCAATGGCGGGTGCCTCCACCCAGAGGTCAGGGTTTGCAATAGTTAAACTAACTTGGTCACAGCCCTCTGGGACACTGCAACCCCCCTTTCTTCCCACTAGTGGCCCACACAATATATCAGAATTACCTTCACAGTATACACTTACCCCCAGGTCTGGTTCCGGCACTGGGACCTCCTGTGAAATGAGATACAGTGCAACAATCACAGTACAGTACTTTAACATAGACAAATACCTCAGGCAGTATAACTTTGCTAAAACAAGCAGTTCTGATTTATTTAGGGAGATATAACAAGGACAGGGGGGAAATCAGGTTAATTAGCTTATCACTCTAATAATCTACCTATGGCTCTGTGCACAGGCCTATCCCTATCAGTTACTGTCCCTGGGTACCCAAGCCCTAGTGGCTAGTCCAAACTGTGGCAGCTGGTAGGGCCCTTTCACACAGAGAAAAAGGAGAATTAAACAGTCAGCAGTACAGTAATTCCATTTGGATTTAATGTGGCAATTCAACAGGGAGCGACCCTGAATTAGTACTCCACGACCTCCAAATAAGATAGGGTCCTTCAATGTCAGCAGGGCTCACTTGAGGTACACAAACCTCTTCACACATCCATATAAAAGAAAGCACTATACCAGGCAGGCTGCATCTGTATCCCGATCGCAATTACTGCACAATACCCGGGAGAACACACAGCAGATTCAGTTCCTGACAGACCGAATGCAATTTTCAGCAATTCTCCAGTCTTCTACAGGGTGAGCCTGGTTTCTACTCTTCAGAGATCCTTTGATTCTTTCACAGGATCGTGATTCAGTCCCAACAAGCTGTTACACAAGCTGCAGACCGGAACTCTGGGCCTATACACGCTTTTTGACTAAAACTGCACACTGAAAAGCACAGGGCTCCTTCCTTCACTGCCAAAGCTCAACTGAAACTCCAACCGACAAAACCGGCACTTCCTTTGAGTTCCTCCCAGTTCTTGACTGGATTGGCTGTCACTCACAATAGACTGCTGCTGTTGGTCCAAAAGGCACTGAAGTCTAAACTACATCTCCCAGAGTCACTGCCCATACAATCCTCTTGTGGCTGGCTCAGATTATGAGTCCAAGTTCTGATTCGTCCAAGGCACCATTTTAGAGCTAGCTTACCCACACTGATTGGTCCAGTTCAGCAGTTCAAAACTAGAATGGGAACTAGCAGACACAGTTCTGACTGCAAAGAAAGCAGGTTAGACAAACTGTAATTTCATTATTACTCTAAATAATTTCTGGTAAACAGTTACATCTTTCAGATAGGTTCCCTTTGCACTCCTAGTGACTGCAAAAATTAAGTGAATTGGCAGCAGCTCGAGTGGTACTCAGAGAAGCACACAGTCCCCCATACAACTAATTATGTCTGCAAGCAGACAGCTCTTAAAGAGACAGTACCAGAGGCTCTAAAAACACTCACTGATAAATGGCTTAAATGCCAAACACCATTCAGGCTTGGAGCATTCAAGCAAGCTCCTGGAAGTCTTTTGGGAACCCCATTTGCAGGGGTTACACCCTTCCTGGCTTGGGAAAGCTTGACGTCCCAGCACAAGCAGGCACTTAAGTTTTAACTGCAACCATATACATTTGCATTAGGCTCGCACATGTAATCATCAGTCAATATATCATTTTACCAAGAAACATTTCTGAAACATTGCAGTACGCCACTTTACACAGTATTACACACACATTGTACCATAACTCAAGTTATTACCTCTTGTACATGAAACCTGAAGAGAGGGGCCCTTCCTTATCAGTTACCTTGGGGCTGGACGGGCAAGGACACCATACTTAGAGGGCAACACAAGTAACTTGGAGTTAGCACTGACGCCAGTTTGGGCAATGAGCTCGGGACACATACACTCCTTTATGGACAACATTGAGAGGCAAATCCACAGGCCTCCCAAGGGAATCATAACTGAGGTGCACCACAGGCTTTACAGCTCGACCAGTCTTTCTAGGGGAACTGTTATAGTCTCTGCACTCTGAGCCTCATTTTCAGCATTGTCCTCACTTGTCAGGGAGTCTCCATGGGGTAGAGAGGCTAGAACTTGGGGCACTTTCAGCTCCAGGAGTTACAGTTTCTGAGTCCACAACATTTGGCTCGCATGGAGAGCTTGGACACTGGCAGTGGACTGTCAGGGCACTCAAAATACTCTTCTTGTTCGGGTGTATCACCAGTCTGCCCCAATCTATCATTTTCTCCTCCTGAAAGCTCAAACAGTTCAACCATGCACAATGATTCCATTTCATCTGATCTGATGCTTTGCACTTCACTTTCTGGGAGCATTGGCTCCAGGGATGAAGCTGGGGCTTAGACAGTCCAGAAGGCCCAGCTTTGTCTCCAGTATTGACTAGAGATTGCCCCAAACAATTGACTCAGTTCGAAGAAGGATAGTATTCAAAGTCACTCTCACTTTCTTCCGATATGGACTGACAGTCATGCTCAACTGGGACTTGTGGAGGGGAACACTTTAACTTTGCTTCTGTAGGTGCAGACTTTCTTGATCTTTTCTTAGCAGCAGCTCTAGTCACTGGTCCAGAGGGGCATCTTCTAGGGGCTCAGACTCAGTTAAGATTTGTCCAATGGGCAGTAAATGATTTCTATGCATTGTTTTACATCTTTGAATTATTCTCAGGCCTTACTTTGTACACTGGCAGATCATCTAGTTTGCCCACTACAATGTGAGGGAGATGGTGCCATCTGTCAGCAATCTTGTGCTTGCCATGCAGTCCCAGATTTCTTAGCAATACCCGATCTCCTCCTGGAGTTCCTGTGCTTTCACCTTTTATCATACCTTTCTTTGTTGGCCAGATTTCTTTTGGCAGCCATGGTTTGAGCCAGTTGGTACGCATGAGTTAGCTGGGCCTTTAACTTTTGCACATACTGTAAATAGTTGTCAGCTTGAACCATCAGGAGAGACCCCAAAACACACATCTACTGGTAGTCGAGCTTCTCTTCCAAACATCAGGCGGTAGGGGAGAATCCAGTGGCATCACTTTTGGTGCAGTTATAAGCATGTACCAGGGTGCTAATTTGTTGGCTCCATCTAGGCTTGTCCTTTGGGTGCAGGGTGCTAACATATCTAGCAAAGTGCGGTTGAAACGTTCAGGCTGTGGGTCCCCCTGGGGGTGGTAAGGAGTGGTTCTGGATTCTCGTGACCCCCACAGAGAAAGCATCTCTTTGATCAGACGACTCTCAAAGTCTCTCCTTGATCAGAATGGATTCTTTGTGGAGCCCATAGTGAACAAAAAGTTTTCTACAAGTACTTTGGCCACAGTGGATGCTTTCTGGTCTTTGGTGGGAAAGCTTGGGCATATCTCGTGAAATGGTCAGTGACCACCAGCACATTACTGATATTTCTTTGATCTGACTCCAAACTTAGAAAATCAATACAGACCAACTCCATGGGTGCACTGGTGGTGATGTTAACAAGGGGCAGCCCTCTGGGGCAAAGCTTTCCTCTGTAAGCAGCGACTACAAGTTCGAATGTGTTGCTCCACATCAGCCCCCATCTTAGGCCAATAGAATCTGGATCTCACCAAGTCAAGTGTTCTGTCTATACCAAGGTGCCCCATGTGGTTGTGCAAGGACCTCAGTACTGAGTCTCGAAAGGCAGTGGGCAGCACTAGTTGTTGTTTGTCTACTTGTCCCCTCTGTCTACTGTTTCTCTGTATAACAGTTTATTGATCAGTTTCAACTTAGGACCTTCTTTGTATAACAGTGCAGTTCTCAAATCAGTGGAGCGTAATTTGGACACATCTTTTCCTGCATAGAGGGCTTCAAAGCTGCTTTGATCATGGGATCGCTGGATTGAGCCCCGAATACTGTCATTGTCCAGCTGAGGCAGTGCACCAATGTCTATTGCAGAAAAGTGGCAATAAGCAGCAGGTATGCAATTCTCAGAGGCTCCCAAGCAATCCACCATGCAGTCCACTGCGTCCCGGACATTTGTTCCTCCCTGTCAAACTTCCGCAGAGTGCCCGAATGTCAGGTTCTGCCAATCGGACCCAATCATTCTGGGAACAGGCCTCCGGGAGAGAGCATCAGCATCTATGTGGTTCAGACCTGCTCGGTATTCGAGAGCATAGTCATATGTAGATAATGCAGAAAGCCACCTATGGCCAGTGGCATCCAACTTAGCTGAGGTCTGCACATAGGTCAAAGGATTATTGTCAGTTTTACTAGTATTTTAGCCCCATACAAGTACTCATGGAATTGGTCAACATAGCCCACTTCAAAGCTAGGAACTCTAACTTATGTACAGGATAGTTCTTTTCGGATGGGGTCAGGCTTCTACTGGCAAAGGCCACTGGTCTCAGGCCATTCTCGTGCTCTTGGTACAACACAGCCCCAACCCTTGCAAGCTAGCATCAGTGTGCAGGACGTAGGTTTTCTTGGATCAGCATAGGCCAGCACTGGAGCATGGGTAAGTTGATATATGATCTCATGAAAAGCAGTTCCACAATCAGGAGTCCAGCGGGCCCAAATACTTCACTCGGATGAAAATACACTCTTTCAGTCTTGAGGGACGCTTGACTTTGGTATTTTTTGTGGGTTGGGGATACCCTGAGTAAGGTTAAGTAAAGGCGGATCACTCTTGAATAGTCCTTGATGAAGCGTCGATAATAACCACAGAATCCCAGGAATCTTTGCAGTTCTTTAGATTTTTGGGCTGTGGCCAGGTGGTCAAGGCCTCAACTTTACTTGGGTGGGTCTCTATTCCTCGGTGGATACTATGTGTCCCACATACTTTACTGATGTTTGAAAGAATTGACACTTATCAATGGACAGTTTAAGGCCAAAGTCCTCCAGTCGGTCCAATACCTTAAATAATCTGCTCTCATGTTCCTCCAGTGAGCTGCCAAACACAATGACATCATCTAGGTATACCAGGCACTCTAGTAAGTTCATGTCCCCACTGCACGCTCCATCAATCGTTGAAAAGTGGCTGGGGCACCTGAAATCCTTGAGGCATCCTCATGAATTCATAGAAGCCAAGCGGACAGATAAAGGCCGTCTTCTCACGGTCCTCTGGGGCCATCGGGATCTGGTAGTACCCACTCATGGAGATCCAGCACAGAGAACCACTTGCTCCCGTCTTAGGCAGTCCAAAGCATCCTGAATGCGGGCATTGTGTACTGATCAGGGATAGTCCCGGTTTAAGGTGCGATAATCCACACACATCCTTACTGTTCCATTCTTTTCCTCACTACCACAATGGGGAAGCATAAGGGCTTCTGGATTCTTGTATTACACCAGCAGCTAACATCTCTTGCAGATGCCGTCTCACATCATCTATGTCAGCAGGTGCCAGGCGTCGAGACCTCTCACTAAATGGTCTTTCGTCATGCAGTCGGATATTGTGCTCAGCTCCTTGCACGCATCCTACATCCCATTCCTTTAAAGAAAACACCTGGTCTCTTGGGCAAGCTTCTCACTGATCCTCACTTTCCATTCAGCTGGCAGCGGGAGTCGCTGAAATCAAACAAGTCAGGCGTTACTCTGTCATTCTTCCTTGAACTCTTGCTGCTGGGTAGCACTGCAGTGTCTGCACAATGCACATTAGCCAGGATGCAACCTCTGTTTATTCGAATGTCTCTTTCAGACACATTATGAACTTGGACCATTACCCTTCTGGCATAAGCATGGGCTCTAGCGGGCAAAATACTAGGCTTGACCAGCAGTCCCTCTGGCAATTTTCCATCGCCTGGTGCATCCAACATTAATATTTTATTCTTAACATCCTTTCTGATACGGACCTCTCCCTGTAAGGTACACTGGGCATTTGGCGCCAGGATCAGAGACTCAGGATCCTTCTTCCATACAATTCCGACCGGTTCCTCTGGTTCTGTTTTTTCAGCATCTCTCTGTGCCTCATAGGCCTTCTTAATTAAAGCCGGAACTCTTAAAGCTCTACTAGTCTTTTGACCCTGTTTTCATAACACAACTGTGCCAGCCTTCCGAACATATGAGCATTTGTTCCAATCAACAAAGGGACACCATCATACAGTCCAGTGGGGACACACTAAGGCTAGGGTCTCTACTTGTTGGCCACTCCAGCCACGGAGGTGGGGAAAGACAGCCAAATTCGGATATACCCGGAATAGGGGTAGGCCTTCTCACTTAACCCCATACATGCAGTCCTTCTAATGGTTGTAAGGACGTCTGACAAATGCTTCTGATACCAATCCTGGAACATAATTGTCACTTGGGAGCCACTGTCTAATACAGCTCTTGTAGACACTCCATTCACCTTTACAGTGGTCTCCATGGAGGACCCACTATTCTGGACCAGTCTGGAGAGGCGGTAGTGGGGCCTGGGCAACTGACCTTGCCACAAAGGACGTGAATTAGCATTTTGGTGCCCTCACAGGGATCATGTCGTGCACCTCTTAACCACTGATTTCTTCTCCAAGCTCTCCTTGTAGCCTATATGCAACTTTGTCAGTGTCTTTTGGGACTGGCATTCCCTTTTCATGTGCCCATCTTTCCCACAATTATAGCAAAACATACTTTCTGGAGTTTGAGCTGGCCGAGGCGCCACACTGGGAGCCAGGGCGGGGGTATTACTAACTGGAAACCTTGGTGCCATCTCTGTCTGCGGCGTGATAAGCATTTGGAGACATCTCGTCAGTTTCTCCACTTCCATGGTCAAGGAATCGAGTTCGGAGCTGTTATCAGCAGGAGATACATGGGTGGGTACCCCCACCCCCATAGCAGATGCAGTCGGATATAAGTCAGGGCCCGTACTTGCAGGCGTGGCCTTCATAAAGGGACTGTTTTTGAATTCCCGGATCTCTCTCAACAGTTCGCCCCATTGTGACATATCTTTTTCCTTGTCAGAGCACTCATTGACTGCCAACCTCTGCCCCTGAACTTCACTTGATGGGTCACCCTCAGTCACTCAGGTCGTAGCCGTAGCTATTGGTGCAGGTCCTCGAGTCGTCTTTTCTCAACTCCTCGAATTTCTCTCATTAACTCATCATAGGAGGGTGGGGATTCCAGTCGATCTGCCAGGCGTAACTGAAGCAACAGCAGTTCTGAGAAGGGGGCAGACTTAAGGATCCTGTCCAGCCTGGTTCGGTCCAGTTCAATCGCTAGTAAACTACCTTTTCTGAGGCATTCTTGCAACAATTTTTCCAGCCGAGATACATACACAGACAACAACTCCCCTTGGTACTGTTGTGCATCTCTTACTCTCCACCATAGGTCCTCATCAGAATCTGGGCTCCCATACACATTCTCCAAGGCCTCAAGATAGGCCTGTGCAGTCGCTTCAGGGTTACTGGCCCGTTTAGCACGGATGGTAGCCAGGGCAGGACCTCGGAGGCTCTCACTAACCCTCTTTCGCTTTTCGCCTTCCGAGCATTGCCATTCTAGCACTTGGGGGGCAACATAGTCTATCCAGGTCTCCCAGTCATCCTCCCCTTGGGGGGTGGGGAGGGTGCCAGAGAAGATCCTCAACCTTCGGTAAGAGTCGTGACTAATGGCAGGTGCAGAAATAGGAGTCTGCATTGGTTCAGCCACCATTACGGGCACTGGAGCAGGAGAGGGTGTTGGGGGAGGAACACCCCCAGGTGGTAAGAATAGTTTCTTCAAGTCCTCCACAGTTTTCCCTCTCCCAGCAACCATTCAGCAAATTTTTCCTCAAAAGTTTCAGATAGTGGTGGGGTGATTCCCCGGTCTTTACTGTCCTTAGTTATCACTCCAAGCAGTGAGGGCTCCTCTGGGGTAATGGTCTGTGGCACTTTGGAGCTATCTATGGGATCCTTAAACTCTACTAG
This sequence comes from Neoceratodus forsteri, assembly GCA_016271365.2. Classification (NCBI taxonomy): domain Eukaryota; kingdom Metazoa; phylum Chordata; order Ceratodontiformes; family Ceratodontidae; genus Neoceratodus; species Neoceratodus forsteri. The sequence continues at coordinate 147,162,339 of CM057453.1, read as the reverse complement.
GGCCAGGAAAGTGTGGGTGAGCAGATTAGCATGCCGACCCACCACCACAGGGTTTTGTAAACCTTCCACCTTGGAAAGTACTCCTGCACAGTGTCCGTATTGATACCAGGGGATGTCCAGGATAAGCATAGCATTTTGGGGTCGATCTCCTCCCAGTACACCACTCCACCAGCCGTGCACAGCCACTTCTGTCGGGTACCCATTTTTTCTTAACAGTGGTTCGTGAATATGGCCACTAGAGGACACACACAATCCCAGCGGTGAGCCTCCAAGATGTAACCTCAGGATGGCACTATCCCAGGGGCTACTACCCCTGCCTGATTTGCTACTAACAGGTTGAGGGGCCTGGATCCAATGGCGGGTGCCTCCACCCAGAGGTCAGGGTTTGCAATAGTTAAACTAACTTGGTCACAGCCCTCTGGGACACTGCAACCCCCTTTCTTCCCACTAGTGGCCCACACAATATATCAGAATTACCTTCACAGTATACACTTACCCCAGGTCTGGTTCCGGCACTGGGACCTCCTGTGAAATGAGATACAGTGCAACAATCACAGTACAGTACTTTAACATAGACAAATACCTCAGGCAGTATAACTTTGCTAAAACAAGCAGTTCTGATTTATTTAGGGAGATATAACAAGGACAGGGGGAAATCAGGTTAATTAGCTTATCACTCTAATAATCTACCTATGGCTCTGTGCACAGGCCTATCCCTATCAGTTACTGTCCCTGGGTACCCAAGCCCTAGTGGCTAGTCCAAACTGTGGCAGCTGGTAGGGCCCTTTCACACAGAGAAAAGGAGAATTAAACAGTCAGCAGTACAGTAATTCCATTTGGATTTAATGTGGCAATTCAACAGGGAGCGACCCTGAATTAGTACTCACGACCTCCAAATAAGATAGGGTCCTTCAATGTCAGCAGGGCTCACTTGAGGTACACAAACCTCTTCACACATCCATATAAAAAAGCACTATACCAGGCAGGCTGCATCTGTATCGATCGCAATTACTGCACAATACCGGGAGAACACACAGCAGATTCAGTTCCTGACAGACCGAATGCAATTTTCAGCAATTCCTCCAGTCTTCTACAGGGTGAGCCTGGTTTCTACTCTTCAGAGATCCTTTGATTCTTTTCACAGGACTGATTCAGTCCTAACAAGCTGTTACACAAGCTGCAGACCGAACTCTGGGCCTTACACACGTTTTTGACTAAAACTGCACACTGAAAAAGCACAGGGCTCCTTCCTTCTTCACTGCCAAAGCTCAACTGAAACTCCAACCGACAAAAACGGCACTTCCATTGAGTTCCTCCCAGTTCTTGACTGGATTGGCTGTCACTCACAATAGACTGCTGCTGTTGGTCCAAAAGGCACTGAAGTCTAAACTACATCTCCCAGAGTCACTGCCCATACAATCCTCTTGTGGCTGGCTCAGATTATGAGTCCAAGTTCTGATTCGTCCAAGGCACCATTTTAGAGCTAGCTTACCCCACACTGATTGGTCCAGTTCAGCAGTTCAAAACTAGAATGGGGAACTAGCAGACACAGTTCTGACTGCAAAGAAAGCAGGTTAGACAAACTGTAATTTCATTATTACTTAAATAATTTCTGGTAAACAGTTACATCTTTCAGATAGGTTCCCTTTGCACTCCTAGTGACTGCAAAAATTAAGTGAATTGGCAGCAGCTCGAGTGGTACTCAGAGAAGCACACAGTCCCCCCATACAAACTAATTATGTCTGCAAGCAGACAGCTCTTAAAGAGACAGTACCAGAGGCTCTAAAAACACTCACTGATAAATGGCTTAAATGCCAAACACCATTCAGGCTTGGAGCATTCAAGCAAGCTCCTGGAAGTCTTTTGGGAACCCCCATTTGCAGGGGGGTTACATGTGCACATCCATTCTGCTTTTAGGGGTTGTTTACATTAGCAGCCAGTCAGAGTGCAGGAAAATCAAAATCTGTCTTTTTGCTGTTTCAAACCAGTGAGAGGGTTTGCGCCTTATGCTGCAGCATACCCATTGGTCTGTCAGGCTGCCAATCACTCTGAATGCAAGCCTACCAACTGCTTCAAGCCAGTGAGAGGGCTTCCTGCTATCACCTACTGATCTGTTAGACTGTCAATCACTGTGATTGGCACTTTTGTAACCTGCCTGATTTGCTGTTCATTGTTTCTGTCTTTTACTCAGGCTACTGTAACCTGCCTGCAATGTCCACTGTTACCCTGCCTGCTTTTCATATATGTATGTATTGTACTCCACTCACCCCTTCCCCTGGGTCACACCTGGAATCGAGCCTTGGCTCAGTGTGCTTCTCCCGGTTATCAACTTTAATAAATAAATGAAGTTCCAAACAATTTCGGTTTTATTCGGCAAATAACAGAAAAATGCTTTTTCTCAGCAGTTCAAACATAAGGCAAACAAAAAGCTTGTCTTCTGCAAAAATAAACAATCATCTCTGGTTCCGAATGTCTGTTCCCTGTCCAGGACTTAATAGTGCTCCTTATAAAATGGGTAGGTAAAATGAAGGTGATAGGAAACCGCTTTTTTACCTTTAGATGCCCTCTTGTTTTCCTTTTAGGTGTCTATCCTTGATTCGGATATGTTTTAACCTTTTTGCATAATTAATAATGACGTTTTCAATTGCCTTTTTAAACTACTTTGAATTCCGGTCTCCTCATCAGCAACTGATGTTTCCTCTGTTAATGCTTGGAATACTATAAGGTTATCAGTTACACCATTCTGGGCCAGTCAGATGTACAGCATGGAATGGAGTAAGTGATGGAATGTCTTTGGAAATAGGGAAAGAAAGAGCAGTAGTTGCTGAGGAGAGGGGGTGCAGTGTAGATTTGAGGGCACTGCAACGCAAACTATTTTATCAAGAAATGATCCTAGTATGTCAGAATCCATAGCTCACATGATACGGACAATAGGAAGGAATTTAATGGTGTAAAAATAATTGTCTATCACCCTTAAAGGGGCTAACTGCTGAACATTTGAACCTTATTGCCAATGCCAGGGCAACGTCTTGTGTAGGTTTGAGAAGGTGACATGTGTAGGAATAATCCCATTATGGACACTGTCAATTTCTGATAACTTGAGAGCCAGCTATGGAAAGCCCCCATAGATTTCTTTTTGTTTTCCATCACTTGTATTACTCTTTATACTATCTTTTTTTTATTTTTTGGGTCCCCAGTGGTGAACGCAATTGTCTGCTCCTGCTTCGTTTGTTTACGACCCAAACATACTCATACACTGTGAGCAGCATCCAGTGTGTCTCTTTGTACATACACATTTGTCTATCGTGAGAGAACTTCCTTGTGAGACTTGATTGTCTTCCTGCCCACCGAGCAAACACACACTCAGTGCTTTGGTGCCAGTTACAGTGAAACTACATTGCGAGTGCACATAAAAGCTGTCACGTCAGAATTAACACAAAGCAACTCATCTACAGCTCCCAATGAATCCAATACTGTCCAAGTACTCCTCCGTACAGAAATTATTTTGTATTGTACCATTATATCTACCATACTACAGTAAAGAGTAAGTAAGCCAAAATATTTTTGCACACAAAGTGTACAGGCCACTCTTGAGTGTGGGGACCCTTGCTGGTGACTGTTTCTCTTTAAGTTTGATGATGTCACTTTATAGCAGTGTAACTTCTCCCCCATCTGAATTATACAGGGGATGCTTCACCTGATTACAAAATCCTCAAAGTAATCATTTATTGACTCATGCTGTAGAAACATATAATAGCTGGCTCTCATTTTTTCCCATAGGGAAACTGGGTTATAACTTCGTCGTTATAACCAGCTGGTTGTAACGATGAACACGCTCCCGATTTCCCTAGTTCGGCGCATGCGCCAACTGCTGTCTTCCTTTTCTCTATGCCGTTCCCCTCCACAACAGTGGTAGCAGGGAGGAGGCACAGAACTACAGACCAGTCAGTCTTACCTCAGTAGTGGGCAAGATTATGGAGGCACTCCTTAAGGAAAGGATAGTGCAACATCTGGAATCCATAGGAGCACAGGATCCAAGACAGCATGAGTTTACAACAGGAAGGTCCTGTCAAACTAATCTCATAGATTTCTTTGACTGGGTAACCAGAGTGGTGGATCAAGGGGGTGCAGTTGATGTTGCCTACCTTGACGTCAGCAAAGCTTTTGATACTGTTCCACATAGAAGGTTGATTAATAAGCTGGGTAGGCTTGGGATGGGTCAGAAGTTGGCCAACTGGGTGGCAAACTGATTGGTGAGCAGAAAAACAGAGAGTGGTGGCAAATGGTATACAGTCAGAAGAGATGCAAGTCACAAGTGGGGCACCTCAGGGATCAGTCCTGGGGCCAGTCCTCTTCAATATCTTCATCAGTGGCATTGCAGATGGACTGGAGGGTAAGGTTTGTCTGTTTGCGGATGACACCAAGATCTGGAACAGAGTAGATGATCCAGATGGGGTGGGCAAAATGAGAAGAGATCTGGATAAACTGGCAAAATGGTCGGAAGAGTGGCAACTGAGGCTTAACGCAAAGAATTGCAAGATCATGCACATAGGGAAGAGAAACCCTGAAGCCACCTATAGGTTGGGAGGGGAGTTGTTGGCAATCACAAGGGAAGAAAGAGACTTGGGCATCATCATCACCGATGACCTGAAATCATCCAAGCAGACCACTAAAGCAGTAGGTAAGGCTAGGGGATGTTAGGGTGTATTAGTAGGGGTATAACAAGTCATAAGAGGGAAGTAATAATCCCCTCTTTACAAGACACTGGTTAGGCCTCATCTGGAGTACTGCGTGCAGTACTGGAGGCCGCACCTTCACAAGGACATTAACAAGATGAAGGCAGTCCAGAGAAGGGCAACCAAAATGGTGCAGGGACTGCATAAGAAAACATATGAGGACAGATTAACTGAGCTTAATATGTATACCCTAGAGCAAAGGAGGGAGAGAGGTGATATGATCGAATCATTCAAACACCTTAAGGGCATTAACAAGGTGAAAGAGTCTAACATGTTTCAATATAAGAAAAATAGCAGGACAAGAGGATACAGCATGAGATTAGAGGAAGGCCGATTAAGGGGTAATGTGAAGAAGTTATTTTTCACAGAAAGGGTGGTGGATGCATGAAACAGCCTACCTCAGGAAGTGGTGGATATAAATACAGTGTAGGGCTTCAAACAGGCATGGGATAGGCATAAGAGAGCAGTACAGATGAGTATGAATAGATAGGCCATTGATAGAGTAAAGGCCTATGGCACATTCATAAGGTAGAAAAAGAAATGGCAGACTGGATGGGCCTTGCGGTCCTTATCTGCCATCAACTTCTATGTTTCTATGTTTTCCCACCATCCTGCTCCTCAGCGCTGCACCCGCTCCAGTTCCCTGACATAAGATGTCGGAGGTAAGTTCTTTTTTTTAACAAAAAGATCACTGGGCACAGAATCTACATTGTCAGTGGGAAATAATAACAAAAAAGAACTAAACACTACAAGCCACCACGGACCATGCTGAAATCCCAATGGTCTGCGGCTTGAAACAAAACCGTTTATTTTGTATAACTGCTGTGGCAAAAAATGATCCCCGGCAATTATACAAAATAAAGGATCAGTAGGTGGTCAAAACTCAGATTTTATACACCCCCTCGGGGTGTGATGCCTTAATAAACCCCTCGAGCTTCGCCCTCGGGATTTATGTGGCATCCCACCCCTCGGGAGGGGTGTAAAATCCTCGTTATAACCACCTACCCATCCATTATTCTCTATATCATAATGATGTCTGTTGATACAGACCTCCAAGAGAGACAGACTGAGAAGCTCAATAAGTAAATGTTGCACAAATCCAGGAGGAGACCTGTAATAATACCTGGGCACTGGTCCTAGGGATTTTACCTAGCTAGATAACAAGTGGGATAACGCTTGTGGGAAATCTAAGCATAGCATGTTCCTAGAAAAAGTGCAAGACTGCTTTTCTTACACAGTCCGTTGGCAGCCAATATGCTAAGAGGTTATTCCTGACCTCCTTCTTGTGGAACTAAATCAAGCATAGTAAATAATGTCAAAGCTGGAGAGCACATGGGGTCATAGCAGTCATCCTATAATTAGATGGAATCATCTTTGAAGGTATGTATTAGGGGAAGCAACACCAAAATCTCATACTTTAAGAAAGCGGACTTTATGGAGTATGCAGATTCAGTTAAAGAATGTTGGTTGGAAGCCTGTACATTGTCAAGTGCCTTGGATCTTAGAAAGGTGCTAGATAAATTAACTTAATCTTACCTAAATTTTTTGTAACGTTCTTTTTATCACTGACCGTCTCTTGCTGTTTTTTTCTAGCCATCGGATGCTCGCACCGCTCCCCCAGACACAGAGGGCATCTTGCCACCCATGGTTCAGAACTGCTGGCCAGTGGATACCACAGGGAGGAAGACCCTCCCCCCCTTTCGTGAGCCCTTAAGGGGAGGGAATCCTCTGGGTTTACACTAAACCAGAAGAGGATTACCCTGCAGCTGGAGATCTGGGGGCGCAGGTACTTTTCTTACACTTTTTTCTTCCTACCCATCATCCACAATACTTGAGGTATCTTCACAAAGTCTGACCTGGGGGGAGGGGAGGGAAAGACATTCCTCAGCCTCCCACACCAACCAGTTCCACTTGTGAAACCCCATAGTAGGTGATGTGGCAATGTGAATGCCGCCATCCTCCTCCAGAGCCAGACAGCAGTGCCTCTGCAGCACTTCCACAACACTACCCGCCCAGAACGGTGGGCAGGTTCACACTACGGACCTGGGTTGCCCACATGGAAGCAGGACACACTCCAACGTCAATGAGCTGGGCTTGACTTCACCTGAATTCTGTAGGTAAAGAAGAAATGGAAACCAACGTAGTTAAGTAGGGGTGTTAAAGAGCACTAATTCTGCTCTAAATTAAATTAACATGAAACCTCCTGGTAAGGCAGCTTGGGATAGTTCCATAATTTGAACTGCTCTCCCAAAAGAAAGGTGAGGGATCCTATTTTGGCAGCCCGATCCCTTCCACTTCCCTTTTCTGCACACTGCCCACGTTTGATGACTAAATTAATCTTTCAGTCTCAGTGCAGACAGATGTGCACTAACTGCCAGTCTCTAGTTTGATTTATTGTGCCGCTCAATACTGCATTCCTACAGATTATTTGGGGGGGGGGGGTTCACCCCCTGCACCACTCAAATAATATTAAAAATCAAGCTCAGATGTAACAGTCACATATCAAACAAGTTCTCTTCAACAATCAGTAAATCCAAAATATCGACTCGTGCCCAGACTACCTGTCTTTACTTAGGACAGTCGCACTTTAACATGTGAATAACAAGCTGCCAGTTCACAAGCACAAATAAACAACAGAACTGTAAATCGTATCCAGGGTCTCTGATGCCATTTCGTGGGGATTAACTGCAGCTGAGTTCGGCACCTCTTTGTTTAACTTTTTTATGCAGTATCTGATGGCCTCTTTTGTTTAAAATCAGAGCCAGTGCTCAACTGACAAGTGTTGCTGAGATTTGGGCCCTCAGTCTCTGATTCATTTTGTGTGTGTTACAGATTATTTGGCCAGGATTTCCCAAGTAAAATAAAACATCTAATTTTCAGAAGGATCAGGCCTCTATCGAATTTTACAACTGGGAGGTGTTCTACACAAAAGACAAGAAAAAGTTTGCAGAATTATGAAATTAACCTTTGTGAATGCAGAACTCGGTTAAGCAAATTCAGTCTCTCCAAGGTGGCCATTTTTATGTTGGCTTGTACGCACATGCAAGCAACATCTTGTGGTAGTAGCACATTTCAGAGGTGTGTCAGTGTTGGCCAATGCAGGGGATGCTTTAGTGGGTGTGTCCCTCAGCCGCCAATTAGTGAGCATGCTGCCAATGGCAACAGTTTCAGAGAGTGCCACAGAGTTGAAATGAATCTGCCGCTGCAATCAGACAGGCTTGACATTGCAGCGGCAGATGACACGCCTCCATTACATGCCTTTCTTGGTGAAACATTTCAATAAATATGGTGGCTCCTGCCGTCCACCACACAATCCCCAGAAAGCCGACATCGGGGTGCCCAATCCCCATGTCAGCATGTTCCTCCCCCCAACATTATGTGGCAGACCGTAACATGGCGGCTCCTGCCGCCGCCACACACACTCCTAAAAATCCCCAGCATCGGGATGCCCACCTCATGTCGGCATCCCTCTCAGTGTGTCTTTTCTGGTTAAACAGTTTCCCTTTCCTTTCCAAACCGGGATGACCATTACCAGTGTCGGATGCGTGCTCAACTCGTCTATATGTCTTGGTGACATCGGGTGCCCAATCCCAGTGTCGCATCCCCCCAGAATTGAGGCACACTGGGAAACCACCCAGTGTGCCTATTTTTTTTTTTTGTGTGTAACCTGTAAATGAAGAAAACTTTCCTTTGTGGTCTGTTTTTTTCCCCCGCAAACAAGAAAATAGTCCACCATTGTCTCCCTCGCCCCCTCCCCATTCCCACCCTCCCTCTGTGCACTCACCTCCTGCACCCTCCTCACCCATACTTACCCTCCGGAGATCGGGAGCCATGATGTTCTCTGAACCGAGACACGTCTGCACTCTTCAAAGCCGAAATGCGAACTGAAGAAATGACGGTAAGCTTTATAATGGGAGGCAATGGGGGGTTTCAACTTGGGTTAATATCTCAGCCATTTTTTTGAATTTTGGCCCCAAATTTTCAACATGGGGTTCTTGGGACCCCACCTCATGAACATGTCAATGTCATTTAGTTTCTCAGTCCCAAAAGGTGATTTCGCGGTCGCTGCACGGAATCAGCTTTTGGGACTGATTAATGAAACAACAGTGCTACTGTTCATGAGGGGAGGTCCCAAAAAGCCCATGTTGCAAATTTGGTGAAAAATTCCAAAAAATGACCGCATTACGAGCGTACGTTGTGAGTTTCTATGCACGCTTGTAACTTCGCCAACTTTTAATATTTTCTTTCCAGATTTTTAAAACTGCCATTTTTTCACACCTCCTTAGGAACAGTATAGCTGTCATTTTTCACATCCTTCCTGAAACATGTTTTCACACCTGTGGCACAAAATGGCACGATCGCTGTGGGAAATCAACTTTCCGGACAGATTAACAAAACCACAGTGTCACTGTTCATGAGGATAGGTTAAAAAATGCCCATGTTGAAAATATGGTGAAAAAATTCCAAAAAATGATTGCATTACAGGCGTGCATTGCGAAGTTTCTACGCACATTCATAACTTCGCCAATTTTTTATATTTTCACTCCAGATTTTCAACATTGCCATTTTTTCACACCACCTCATGAACAGTATAGCTGTCATTTTTCACATCCTGACAGAAATGTGTTTTCACACCTGTGGCACCAAATGGCGAAGTCGCTGTACAAAACCACTTTTCGGGATTGAGTAACAAAATTATAGTGCCACTGTTCATGAGGTGGGGTCACAAAAAGCCCATTTTGAAAATCTGGAGCAAAAATACCAACAAACGGCCGGGGTGTTAGGGTTTCCAACCATAACACCCTACTCTGTAGAGAGTGACAGGCGTCGGGGGGGCGGTGTATGACTTGGGATCGTCAGGCATACTGTTCACGCCATTCCAACCCCACCCTGCAGCCAGTGACAGGCATTAAGGTGTGCTTTGGGGTCTTCAGCCCCAACGTTCACCCCATTCTCCTGTACTGCACCCATCTCAGTGTATTTCCTAATGGAATGGGGTGAGTATAAAGCCCGAAGACCCCAAGGCACACCGCGACACCTGTCAGTGTCTGCAGGGTAGGGTGAGGTGAAATGGCATGAACGTTATGGCCAACGATCCAAAGCCTGTCAGTCTCTGCAGGGTGGAAGTGTGGTTGGCATCAGTTCAGTACTTCACTGCCATTCCTATTATGCATCTCTCTAACTCCTGCACTACCAATGCCATTGCCAGCAAGCCAACATTCGGCATTAACAGATGCTTGTTGTATCAAGGCTACACGGTGACAAAAAAACAATAAATAAATATGCTGTAGAATGTTCGGACTTCTAAAAGCACTACTGGAAGAATTATTAAGGCAAGGTCAAGGGTTGGGCTACCATCAGCTAATTAAACCCTACTGGGGCCCCAGGTAAAGGTTACCCAACCCCTGGAGCTCAGTTTAAATTCAAATTGTTTTATCAAGGGGTTTCCAGCTGTTGCCCTTTAAAATGCGACTGATCGCAGTAAATTAGAATGCTTTACAATAACTTTCAATGAGGTCTGTTACTGACTCCCTAAGAACTGTGGTACTACAGAAGTTAAAGAGATTTTCTAATTTCCAGCAAAAAAAATAAATTCACGTCTGGCATCATAAATCTCAGTTGCATATAAATCTCCCAAACGTTCACATTTAGGACCTTCTACTTTTTTAATTCACACATTTTGTCCTCTCTGTCTCTCTGACTCCCCCAGCTTGATCTGCTCCCCATCCTAGGGTGCCACTACCAGCCCCGGCTTTCTTTTCAACCCCAGATCCCCCTTTTGTCTGTGTCCACTTAGCTCCCTTGCCTCCCCACCGAGGTGAGATCCCTTTTCTGTTTGACCCCCGATGCGTACCCAGGGAGGTACAAATCCAGTGATGGGGCACGATAAGGAGAAGGAGATGACGAGTCTGCATGCCTGCTGGACATGGGTGGTAATCCACCTTATTGCTGCCACTCAGACAATCAGTGAGGTATTTTCCCAGCTTTTGTCCTATCCCACCATCCCTGATTCGAAGGCGCTCGCAGCTGCATTGGGGTGCCAGACACTGCATGATCACCTGCAGCATCAATGGTACATCACTACCCCTCCCCCAGGTGTCACTGTAAGGGTGGTGCCTTGGAGCCCCTCCAACGAAGGAGGAAAGTGGATGCTCTTGGCCCTCCATGCCCTTCTTGACTCCGGATGCCCCGGGCTCAAGGTATGAACTCAGGTTGCCAGCATGCCAGAGCTGTCCCCCAATATCCATATTTTATTATGTAGCAACTTTTAATGTACTTTTTTTAACTGTGTGAATGCTTGTTTTTCTTTGTTTTAATTTTCATTAATAACAGCTTAGACTCTATAGGTAATTCAGCAGAGGAGGAAGAGATGTAACTTTAAAAACACAGTTCTGGGTTCTCTGACAGCAAGACTTCTCATCATCTAAACGTCTTTCATTCTGTATCACAGCAGGGCCTTGGGCCCCCTTCCAGCAATGGGGGGCTGTTCTGGGGAATCTTCAAAGGAAGATGAACATTCGTATCAAAGGAGCAGAAGTAGAGGAAGAGAAGGAAGGCAGCTGGTGACAGGCACAAAAAGGGGTAATGTGAGCTAAGAGGAGAGGAATGAGGGAGGGAAGAGTAGAGGAGAGATGCATGTGGAGGGGAGGTTGTTCCAGAGGTGAGGAGGTGGATGGGGAAGGCGGACTGACCAGCTGCGGTTTTGCAGCAAGGTGCGGTAAAGGATTGGGAGTCAAAGGAGGGAAGGGAGTAGGAGGATAGGATAGAGGGGGAAAGGAGGGTGGAAAGATAGGAGGGAAGAAAGCCCGAATTTGGCAAAGAAACAGCAGTGTAGGGGGCACTGTAGCTCGGGGGAGGGTTGAGAGAGACCCTGGTAGAGAGAGCAGGAGGGGAATGAGAAAGGCAGCATTAAGAGCCAAATAACCAAATGAGTGGAAAAAGGGGTCCAGCCTGACAAAGGGTAGATTTGGGGGCAACACTGTAAATCACATCTGCAAAATCAAACACTGATATGATCATCCACAACATAATCTCACAGTGGACTGGGAGCAGCATGTAGGACTTGCTGCAGTGCTGTGCTGTGCACCAAACCTGGGACAGTTTTTTTTTTTTTTTTTAACATGTCGATATGGGTAAAGAAGCCTAGGCGACGATCCAGTCACACACTGAGGCACTTGAACTGTGGAGCAACTTTAAGGGGGGGGGGCTGCCAACAAGACTCTTGAAGACAGGGTTTGACTGGAGTCTAACTAGGCTCTGTTTTATGCCAAAGGTCACAGAAACAGTCTTTCTGGCATTAAGAGAGAGCTGGCTGGAGTCAAACCAGAGTTGAACATTATCAAAGTCATGCTGCAGCGACCATTTCATCTCAGGGACAGAGGTGCCAAAAGCAAACAGTACAGTGTAATGTATGTACATATGGCTGTCAGAGAAGACACAGGCTATGAGGAGGTCATTTAGAAAAATTGAGAAGAGGATGGAGCCCAAAACAGAGCCCTGTCGTACTGTGGATCTGACGGGGGGCATCACCAACCTGGACCGACTGGTGTGGGTGTGAAAGGTACAGTAGGAGTAAACCATCCGACCACATAATCAGATAGCCCAGCTTCCATGAGCTTAGTAGAACTGGATGGTTACTGCATCAAAAGCCTGGCCAGGTCGATGAAAATGGCTGAAGTAAGCAGGTCCTGGCCAGTACCAGTCAGAATACAGTCAGTGACCTGCAGAAAGGAACAGATGGTGGAATGGGATTTACAAAAGCCAAACTTAAAGGGAAAGAAGGAGGTGGAGTCCGGGGAATGAGGAGGATTAACATTTAGCTTGGCCAGAGAAGGAAGAAGTGAGATGGGCCAGTGGTTCCCAAGGGAAGAGGAGTTCCCGTAATACCAAACAGCTCACTTGGAGTGCGTCACATTTCCTGGATTTCACTATTTCATACTTGAACAAACTGGATTTGATTTGTTGTTCGCACATCCAGCCATCTGCTTGCTCAAATAGGAGTCACTCCCTTCATGGAGGAGCCGAGATAGACAGATGCAGGAATCTGGAGTCCAGCTCATAAGAGCTGTGACCCTTGGTGGGATTCAGAGATAGTAACCCTGAAAGGATAGAAACAAGCAAAATGCAAGACAAAGAAAAAGGGAGAAGGATGTGGGGGGTGAGGGTGGGAAAGGGTGAGAGAAGAGGGCACAGGAGGAGAAGAAATAATTTAAGGCAGAGGCTGTATCAGGAGGATTAGCGATAGCACAACTAGCAACTTTGAGGACTGGGTGGCAGACTAAGTTGGAGGATTGAAGAGGGTTTGAATAACCTTTCCAAAACTTATCAAGTGCATTAAGGTTATAGTAGGAGGCTGGCCAGCTAGCTCCGTGGTAGCATTACTGCTTGCCATCCGGATAGACAGATTCACGCCCTAAGGGGTTCTGGCACCTGTCTCGGATGCCTCCTGCCTCCTGCCTCAGGGAGGAAGGGCACCTCCTTCTGCAGAATGACTACCTCTGGTGGCCTGAGGGAGGCTTGTCATGCAGGAAGGAATAAGTGGATGGCCTTACATCTTTCACGCGCCCGCTGACATGATGAGCAGAGTGGGGGCATCACACATCCAAAGTGGGGCTGACAAGGCAGTTCCAAAGGCAGAGTTGGGCTCACCCACCCTTCGATAGCCCTGACAGGCATTCTGCCGGGTCATTCCTCAAGACCAAACTTTGGAATGGGATACAGGAAAACTTAGTGGGAAAAAAATACTGCAGCGGCCCCAAGCAGATGAAGCTGGCCCACCCCTCCCATGCCACAGTACTGGCCCTAACAACTCCTTCCATGCCTCTCCTGCTCCTCCTCCCAGACCACAACTGTCAAGCAAAGTATCCTCTTTCTGACTTGCTGAATTGGGGGTCCTACCCAGAGGGGACAAGCCATAGGTTACTGCTGGGATTCCGGAAAGGATGTTGAGCAAAGGCTGGTGGTGGGCTCTACCATCGGAAGACTCCCCTGGTGGACAGAATGGCTCAGGCTAGTGGTAGGAGGACTTGGCAGCTGGCGAGGAAAAATGGAGTCAAAATTAGAAAAGAAGGGGGGGGGGATTCTGGAGGTCTGTGGCAATATAATTTGCTGTGGTCTTCCTGGCAGTCTTTTTGCTGGCCTTACAAATTTGTTTATATTTCAGCAAGTCCTTAGGGAAGTCAGAGACCTTGTGGAGAGACACAGGCCTTGAACTGGTTGAGGAGTACTGTAAAAAATTCAGGGAAAATGAGACCCACAGACACAAAATCTTCTTAGACGGGTGTGTTTGCCCCAGGTTGAGATGCATCTGGCTGGAAAAGGGATGGGGCATACTTTTTTTTGGTTTTTAATAAAACTGTTATTTTTTTTATATAACAACTGACAGACATTATACTCACATTGTCTGATTCTGCCGGACAAGTAATCCTGGTATAAATGCATGACAGTAGCCCTGTATTTAAGTGCTGCTTTTCAAATTCTAGACCCCTGGTTATTATGGAACTTGGACTGTACAATCCACAGCCCTTGGGTTTGGTCATGTTCTAATGACAGAAACGGGTAGCCTAGTGGGCTGGAGTTCTTTCAGGGAATACTTAAGTCTCTCTTTATGCCATGGTATAAGTCCAGTGTATATATACACAGTCATTAGCTGAAGACACATTTAGAACTGGTTATTAATTTTAAAGCCATGAGAAATCCCACCGTTTCAACATATTTTGCGCAGAGCTGTATAACCCACTGCCCTTGGGAAATGGGGCATCGTCTTTATCGTACGGTATACAGAAAACAGCCCAGTCAGTGTTCTGAAGGTCACCTAGAAGGGAGGACAAATCAAGGGACCTGAACAACAGAAACTGACGGATCTTATGAACATGGTAAATCTTAGGTGGTCACTGAAAGCATATGGGAGGGTGCCTGCATCGATGATACCACGGAGGTGTGAGCAGAGGGTCCAATCAATAAGAAAGTAGTTAGAAAATGGAGGATTAAGACAGATATGCTCAACTATGAGCTGTCTGAGATTAAGGGATTCAGTCTTTTGTGTGGTAAATTCAGCCGTTGGGGAAAGCCAACTAACATTCTGGTCAGCCCAAATCAGAGAGGAGAGAGTCGGGCTTGGACTTAGGGGTATCAATAGATGCCACTAACAAAGATGGGGAGAGGAAAGAGAGTTTGCCCATGAGAAGTTTGTGGGAGGAGCAGACAGCAGACTGAGATATGACCTCAGGTAAGACTGAGGTGCACAAAAACAGCCACACCTCTAACACGCTTCCCGAAATCCTGCACCTGTGAATTATAGATCAGGGAACTGTGACATCCCCATAACTGACCCAGGCAGAAAGCCAGGACTAAGTGATTACTAGGATGTCAGGCAGGAAGTGAAGTACCCAAAATCTAAGCTGATTCTGCTTTGGAAGGAAGACTCCTGGCACTTACATGAAAAATACTCAACACTTTAAGGATGGTGGAAGGGAGAAGGCCAGGGTTTATTTCCACATTACCAATAGGAAGGCCATTAGAATCTTAAGGAGTGAGATTTACATTGGCGAAGAAGCAGAGAAGGGGAGAAGAGAAGGATAGGAGCAGTAAAAGTAAAATGTTGGAGGGTTCTCGCTATATGTGGGTATCACTGATTGTATTCGGCACCTTATTGTGGGTATGAAACATACTTCACAATTTTGGCAAATCATGCCTGTAAATATTTTTTTTGTAGGAGCAAGTGAGTGCAGTGTTCTTTTTCCTAAGGTTACTAGTTTTTTACACTTTAGCACAACGCTTCCGGGTTGGCCTTTTCCTGTCTCATCTATATTTAGCTTATCTTTTTTCTTTACAACTATATACACTGACATGAAAACAGGATCACTGTTCCCTAGATGTCATTTTATACCGCTGCTTGTCTGCACCCGGGTCTCCCTCAGCCCCAGGTGGCCATTCTGAATAAGGTTAAGCACAGAACATTTCGACTCACATGTGAGTTCTGGGGCAGAGTTTTTAATCCTCTTTTTATGACATCAGAATCACTTCCATAGCAACAGATAGTGATGTTATAAGCAGGGGATTAAGATGTCAGGTGTAGAGAGGCAGTCAGAGCAGATGAAGTCCTGAGAGCACTGATCATGATTTCATGTTAAACCAGTACTGTTTGTTACCAGAAACACATTTCGTCATATAGTTTGTTGCAGTAATAATGCATTTTCTGAACAAAAACTGCAGTATATCTGTTTTGCTTTTCACTGTAGCTCATTCCTGACCTCAGACATGGAGTTCTGATGTTTTTAAAAGTCTCTGCTCTTTGGACACACCCACTATGAATAAAAATTACATGTTGATGTAGTGTTGTGCTGTTTTCCATACAAAAAAGTGTGCCAGCACCCTCCTAATACATTCACAGTAGGACTCCAGCATGTAAAGTCAAAAAGTAACCTCAAGGGAAAGGTTTTTGAAAAATTGCTAGTGGCAGTCATCTTTAATGACCTGAGTCATCAATTAAAAAATTAGTAATAAAAGCTGCTTTGAAAACATCAGACAGAAATAAAATAAACTGATGATGAATGTAATCATATTAGGAATATATTACTGCTAAAACACACATTGACTTTTTTTTGTGGACCAACACATACTGTGTGCTGCTTTAAAGAAGTACTACAGTCAAAATTTGCAAAAACATATGTTGTGCAGAGTGTTTTGATTTGTGCGTGTAGTCCTGGTGTGTCCTTTCTTTTGAGATTTTTTTCTAAGTCAGCCTGCTAGTTATGTGGTAGTTTTATGGCCCCCAGGGATCTCCACCTCAGCATGGTTCATTACTTCTTTCTTCTACCATGCCTCCTGTCCCGTGACAGTGATGCGTCTGGGACCACTAATTCAGCAAGTACTAGAGACAGGAGCCTGATGATCTCGTCTCCACTAAATAGCTCTAATTCAATATTTTTGTTTTCTATGTGTGTGTCAGGTCTAGCCAGCAGGAGTAACTGTTTTGCTTTTAAAAAAACTTTTCATTTCATCAAACTACACACAACCATAAAAAGCACACAAATCACCCCAGATCATCAATGCTATAATTAGTAAACATTCTAGCCGTTATTGTTTTACTGAATAAACCACTCAGTACTCAAGTATTTGCTAAACTGTAAATATAGCCATTAGTGCTCACTGGATAAGGAAAGTTTATTTAATATCACAGCTCTGCTATTGCAAAACTCACTTTGAACCAGTACTTGCTGAATCCATGGTCCTGGATACACATCACTGTCACGTAGGACAGGAGGCATTTATTGTAGGAACAAAAATAGCAATACACCATGCTAAGATGGAGATCTCTAGGGCCCATAAAAGTACCATAAAACTAGTAGGCTAATTTTAGAGAAAACTTCTAACAACAGTCAAAGAAAGGGACGGGCACACTAGGACTATATACACAAATCAAGACACTGCACAACATACGCTGTTGCAAATTCTGACTGTAGTGCTCCCTTTAATGTAACTAGTTATAAAGCAGAAGGGTATGCTGAAAACCAAATGGGCCATATTTGTTTTGTAAAAGTTTCCATACTGGCACTTACCGGCACTGGAAAATCGTTAATTCTAAACTAAGTAATGCCCATAGCCTTATATCACTGAGTCAGCTAGGGAGTGCTAATTACAGAACCTTTAAATGGAATCAGCTTTTTAAAAAAGTGTGTGGGGAAATGTTATTTTTTTTTTAGACCATAAACCTGTTCCCGAGACAGACCGCAAGAAACTATTCACTTCTACTAATCTGCTTTGGAGTGAAATGCTCTGACCCCTTTTATTAAGACGTTTCCTGCCCTGCTGCACTAAAAGCTGTTATCCTTAGATACTCTGACACCTTAAACGTCATACAGATATAACTCGAAATGGGAAACAGCAGGAGAGAAAAAACACAGTGTACTCTGGAAAGAAGCAGTGCCAGTGGTTTGTTCAGTGTTTTTTTTTTTTTTAACTGACTAGAGTTTGCCTATTATTTTCAGGAGGGACCATGCGGGCAATATTGCCCAATCAGTAAGCTGTGCCACAGCCTCTGATGTAAAATTGTTTTGAAAGGTCTAGGACTCCCTGTCATGTGGACTTTCAAGAGGTCCCACTGAAGAAAATACTTCACTTATGTTCACTGAACAAGTATGTATGTACAGGTATGCACACTATATGTACACTAATTGCACTTTACATTGTACTGTTTCATTACTACTCTCTGTATGCTTTATGACTGTAGTCTCTTTCCCTTTCACCTGGGTTGCACCTGGAAACGAGCCTTGGCTCAGTGTGCCTTTCCCAATTAACAATTTTCCAGTAAACTATGTAAGTAACAAGACACAACAGGCTGTGTAATTATGGGCCACTAATTGCGTCTCTTAAAAGTTGTGTTGGCCTCATGCCTTTAAACACACATGAGAAGTGTGATTATTAGCCATAATTACACATCCCTGAAGTGTCTCACTGCATTTAAACAAAAGCATAAAAATAAATGAAAGCTAGCCAGTCTGGCGGTGCAGCGATAGGGCTTCCACTTGCAAAACCTGTAACCTGGGTTCCGAAACAAGATGAGGTCGGAGGGACAGCTGGAGAAGGAGAAACAAGCACCCCAGAGGATACTCTTAGGAGAAAACAAGCATCCCAGAGGATACTCTTCTCCTCCGGGAGGGAGGGAGGTGGGAGGGAGAAAGGAAGGTTGATGCCTTTGCTGCAGTGCTGTCACCTGGGTGACCACATGTAGCATCACAGTGTCAGGCATAGTGGGAAGGGAAGACATCAGCCAGGCACATAGGTGGCATAGCTTTATGCGTGCTCCCGCACTGCTCCCCTAGTGCACCGATGTCCTGGCTGGCTGGGAAAACATGGAAAATGGCCCTGCAACAACATACCCCAGAAGATCCTGGCCCCATGCCACTGCTGGTGGCACCTCCTGATGATGCAGAAGACACAGAGGTAAATGCCCCTAACCCATTTCTGCCTGGGGGAGGGGCACAGCACCATGGAACAAGGTGACCACAGGTAGGAAATGTAGGGAGTTGGGTGTACCTTGGGAGCACCAGAAGGGAGACACATGTTGGAAACTGAATGAGGGCATAAAGAGAAAGATAAAAAAAGAAAGAAAGAAATACTGTACATTAAACATGAGTTGGCAGACACCAACAATGTGTGCTTGTGTGGTTTTAGTATGTAATTGTTGGCTTTAGTAGGTAATGGAGAGAATGAGTTAAGGGGCTGAGGACAACAAAATTGCTGTAGACTGAGATAAAGAGGAATGGGAGATGGAATATTTTTAATGGGAACTAGTAGGCTGGCAGACAGGATGGGGACATGCTAAGACACAAAGGGATGAGGAAAGGATATTTACAGTAACACTGTCAGGGAGAGGTAACGGACACAGAGCATTGGGACAAAAAGTAGATGACAATACCTTGAGCATGGCATCTCTCTCAGTCCATCTGCATGTCCCTTCCCTCTGTCCTCTCAGCTGCTTTTGCTCTTATCATTGATGCGAAACTGCTACTTCAGAAAGCAGGAGAAGCGAGGTGACTATGCCACTGTACAGATCCCTAGTGAGGCCTCACCTGGAGTACTGTGCCCAGTTCTGCAACCCTTACCTGTGGAAAAAAATTGGCAGACTAGAATGAGTATAGCAACAGGTCACCAAGATGACCCCGAGCCAGCAGGTCAGATCCTAGGAGGATCAGCTGGAAGCCCCAAGTATGTACTCGTGGAGGCCAAGCAAGAGCAGGGGGACATGATTTAAACATACAAGTTTCTCGGGATATAAACAAGGTGAATAATGAGGATCTATTTGTAAGGAATAGGGATGCTATCACTAGCAGACATGACAGGAGGTTAGTGGGGAGTAAGTTCAGGAGAAATGTGAGGAAGTTCTTAACTTAACTGAGAGGGTGGTAGAACCGTGGAACAGACTGCTGCATAAGTGGTGGGGTTGGGTACCATAAATGGGTTTAAAGATGGTTGGGACAGGGCAAGGGGACTCATTATCCTGGGGCAGGGCCACATGAGATTGAGTGTTGGCGGACTGGGGGGGGGGAACAGCCCACTAGCACAGTAGGTCAATGGGGTGAGGTAGTACAAGAAGGGCAAACTCAATGGACCTTCTGTCTCCTGCTGCCATGAAATTCTGTTTCTGTGACTGGCTAGTGAATTGCTGCAGTGCACAGCCCAGGACTCCCTGGTGTACAATGGCATTCTCCACCCTTACATTGTCCTATAAGGCACCCCCCCTTGTCCAGTAACAAACCCCTCCTCACCCTTACACCATACCCTGTCAAGCACTCCCTGATGTCCACTGGTATCTCCGCCCTCACCCCGTCCCCTTCGAGTATTCCTGGGTTTATAATAAACAGCAGTTTGAAATACTCTTCTCAATGTGGGACAGCATATGAAAAAGTCAATAGGATGCTGGGATGTATCAGGCTGGGAAACCGAGAGGTGATACTGTCGCTGCACAGGTCATTGGTTAGACCACACCTGGAGTGCTGCGTGCAGTTTTAGAACCCTCATTTGAAAAAGGGTCAGGAAAGGATAGAAACCTTTCACTGGAGGGCAACAAAATGATCCAGGGGCAGCAAGGAAGGACCTATCCGTAAAGATCAGACAGCCTAAACATATACTCAGTACAGGACAACAGAGAGGTGGGTACGTGATGGAAACCTACAAACATATGCAGGGACACAACAGAGTGGAGTCTGATTTATTTAAGTAACACAATCATCAGGGGCACAAACTCAAACTAGCCGGGGATGGGGGCCTTCCAAAAGAACTTAAGGCAATCATAACAGTGGTGAACAGCTGGCACCATCTACCCAGTAATGTGACTGATGCCAGAACTACTTCCGGTTTCAAAACCCAATGGGATATTTACATGATATAATTAGAAGAAAAAGGTAGTGTGGGTGCTCTGAGAGCTCTGGAAGGATTGTGGAATCCTAGGAAGGGACAACAGGTCAGACTTGATGGACTTGTCCTATGGTATCTACTCCTGTAGTATCTACTGTATTTATCAATGTATCCTTCGTGTCTAGTGGCACTTGTCGACCTCATATTCCCCCCCCCCCCCATCAAGCACTCCCTGGTGTCCGGTGGCGCTCCCAACCCTCACACCATCCACTGTCAGGTGTCCAGTATCACACTACATCCGATTCCCCTTCCTTAACAAGACACCAGCAGACCCCAATGGCCCATTTGTAACAAGCTGGGCCCCCCTGACCCTCAATCAGTGACTTGGGGGAGAAATGAATAGGGGCTAGCAGAGTCACCCCCCAACCCAATGTACCGCCATCCACATTCACTCAGCACCAGGCGGTGCCAGTGTCGAATTCTGCTACTGGCATCCTCGAGATGCAGCTTTAAAAAGGCAGAAAACCCCAGCATGCAGCAGGATAAAGTCAACTCCCTTAGGCCTCAACAGGCCACTTCCTTCCTGGATATGACAAGCCTGTGGTGGGGTGGGGGGGCAGCCTCTGCTTCCCAGCAGACTCCACCACAGAGCTGAAGCCACTCCACGGATACCCGGAAGAAGTGTAAGCACCTGAGAAGGGGTCAGACAGGGCTAGAAAGCATTCAGTAAAAAGGGGCAGCACAAGTGAAGAGGACTGAGAAGCTGTTGGACGGGGCTGGGAAGCATTTGGTAGAAGGGAGCCGCATAAGTGAAGAGGAAAAGTTAAAAATAAAAAAGATTATACCACAGCTCACACCAAACCAGGAGGCTGTGGAAGAGCAACATAGAACTGACAGGATTTACAGGCAGGTAAAAACAAATGATGTCACGCCCTGGGCAGCTGAATGAGGAAATAGAGTCAAATAATATTTTTGAAACATTCCAGCCTGACTGCTGTCAGTGCCATAGCACTGAGACAGCCAAGGTAACAATTCGTAATGACGATCTTCTGGTGAGGAATCATGGTGAGGTATCAGTTTTGCTCCTTCTTGGCCTGTCATCAGCATTTGACACAGTGGACCACCGTGTAATGGTTGAGAGACTTGGAAAATATAAGGGACTGGGGTGGGTTCAGTGCTTGCATGGTTCAAGTAGTTTCTTACTGCATGGGAGCACTGGGTTGTGATGGGAACTTTCAGCAGTCGCAGCCAACTGCCCCACACTGTGGTGTTCCCAAGGGTGAGTTTGATCTCCACTGTTGTTCCTTGTGTATAGATTCCAATTGGGGGGTATCATTAAGAGGTACAGTGTTGCATTTCATTGCCGTGCTGATGATTCTCAACTGAACTTGTCCTTTGAACCCAACTAGGGCTCACCCATGTAGTTGCTACAACACTGCTGATCAGAAATCAGTAGCTCAATGGTTTCCAGTTGGCTGACACATAACCAAAGAAAAACAGAGCTGCTATTCATTGGATCGGATCACCAGGCCTTTATTCTTAGGTAAAACCTTGGCGTCTCCGTCCATGATGAGGCTCAGTTTAAGACAGAAAGGACAGTGTGCACTCTGAGAGTGCTCCCTGATGAGTGGCTGACATCTGACTCCTGGGGGGGCCAGCATTAATCAACGGCTACATCTATCAATTAAGAAATTTTGCCAGACAGCGCCCCTTTTTTCGAACCAGCTTATTCTGAAAACACTGGTGCAAGCCTTTGTCTTCTTGCAACTGGACGGCTAAAATACACTTTATATTGGCATGACATTTGGTCTGATTATCATCTGAAGGTAGGACAGAACGCAGAAACAAGACTTCTGAATTTCATCTTTTGGGCTAAAATCATCTAGAAAACAAGCTTTTGCAGTCGCTGACCCTGGTGTCTGGAATGCTTTGCCCAAGCAAATCCACCTGACCTCTTCCATGCATAATGTTTAAAAGTTGCTCTTTTTCTCACAATTGTTATTACTAATAACGATACTATATACAGTATATGCAGACAGTAGAAACAGCATATGGTTACAGAGAAGCTGGCTTCATACAATCCTATATACCAAGTATATACGCAAATGGTGGTGTTCCTTAAATCCCCTCCCCCCAAAAAAAATCAAACTGAAAAGCATCACGAAGCAAGGAAACCAAATCAAACCAAAGAAAACAAGAAAAGAGAGAAATGAAATTGAAATAAAAGGAGAAAAACAGCTGTTTATTTATTTAAGCCCCGCTTGTTCTGTCTTACAACACTGTAATTTTTCATCTGCTCATGCTTCTGATGTTCCTCAAAATGTCTTTCTTTCCTATTACTTCTATATTTCTGGCACTCTGAGAGCATTGAAAGGCATCTTATAAATTAAACAACCTACCTAGTTGCCTACTACTTTAAATGAGTATAATAACATATTTATGACTGCTTACAGAGATGCCCAGAAAAATTATGTTCACACTCGGTATATAACGAATCCATCCAACAATACTTTAAGCACCCTTTACACGTCTGCTTTCAATTTATTAAAGAAATGGGTGCAGAATGGGCATCTGCGCTGTATTCTTGGACCTGAGCAAGGCCTTCGACACTGTTGACCATTCTCTGCTACTCTCTTCCCTGACCTCACTAGATGCTGACCCATTATCTTTACAGTAGTTCAACAACTACCTCTCTGATCGTTTCCAGCAAGTGAAAGCGGAAGGAGATCTCTCAACTCTCAAACCTCTCCTAAGAGGTGTTCCCCAGGGTTCTATCTTAGGACCGATCTTATTTGCAATACACATCAACAATACTGATGAAAGCATAACTAAGGCCAACATTCATCTGTTTGCAGATGACACAGTTCTTTACGTAAGCCGCCTGTCATTACAATCTGCATGTAATGACCTTCAATCTAAGTTCAACCTGCTGCAACACCAACTCCTAAACAAAAAACTATTACCAAGAAAACAAAAGCAATGCTCTTTTCTCCCTCTGCCCAAATGGTAAATTCAGCCCTATCAGATCCTGTGCTGCAGATTACTACAATTCTTGGCGAGAAGTTGGAATTTGTCCAT
This sequence comes from Neoceratodus forsteri, assembly GCA_016271365.2. NCBI lineage: Eukaryota > Metazoa > Chordata > Ceratodontiformes > Ceratodontidae > Neoceratodus > Neoceratodus forsteri. Next base: position 147,138,667 of record CM057453.1, on the reverse strand, counting down.
AAATTCAAATACCTGGGAGTATGGCTGGACCATAGGCTCTCCTTTATAGAGCATGTTGAAGAATTACTCAAAAAATTACGACAGAGACTTGGCCTGTTCTTTAGGATAGCCCGCTTCTTAAGTAGAGATGCCAGACAACAGCTGGTACAATCAACCTTTCTATCCCTAATAGATTATGCCGACATCCTCTACAGTCACTGTCCCATTTCCTACCTCACCAAACTTGACACATTATATCATAGAGCTTTGAGGTTCATCACAGGCCTGCCTTATTCCACTCATCACTGCTCCCTATGTCAATCAGTGGGGTGGAGTTCTCTTCAATTCAGGCGTGATAAAAATGCAGCCTTATGAACCCTGAGAGCCATCTCCAAAAAACTGCCCCAATACATTACAGACTGTCTTCCTATAAAACCAATAGGCAATTACACCCTGAGAAGTTGCAAATCTCTCCTACTGATGGTTCCCAAAGTTAACTCTCGCTTTGGCAGGGCTGCTATAAGCTTTACACTGTCCTCCTTGTGGAATAAATTGCAATTAAAAAATGAAATTGAAGTCACCCATCAGCATCTCATCTTTCAAGCTCTTATATTCACGTCTCAGAAATGATCAGTGCAATTGTTTCCCATGACCATTAATTGTCATCATGCTAACCTGTACCATTTAACCATGAACAAATTACTTCTAGTGCTTGTCTCCTCCTTGGCCCTGGTCTGTCATCATGCTTTCATGTAACACCTTGATGCCTCTGTCCTCCCTTTGATACTGGTCTATCTTCCCGCGCTTTCTCCAGCCTTCTTTTCACAACTCTATCCTGCACTCATCCACATTCTACATGCAATCATACTATAAAAGTCCTAACTCCCCTTTCCCTCTCCCCATAGGCCCCCACCGCCGCATCAGTTCTACCGACCTATCCTTGGGACTTCACTTCTCACAATGTTTATCCTTCGCTTACATATCCCTCCTGGTACCCCATTTTCCATTAGTTAGTGGTTCTCCAAGCCATTTTCATGGCTAGTACTAGTGACTGCCCCTGGTAAATGAACTAACTGGTACTTCTATATAGATAACATGGTTTATATACAGTTGCATGGTTCAATGGTGGACCTGCCCCCTTGTATTTGAATCCTCCTCTGTTGTGGCTTGCCTTGTCTTCCTTTTATCATTTGACTTCCCCTACTACTGCACCATTGTGTTTGTGTTTATATACTTATTTACATGTAGTTAATGTTTTTATGATGGATGTTACCCGACCCTGTTCTAACCAGGTCCATCTTGTAAAAGAGCTCTGCTCAATGATGTTCGCCTAGATAAAGATTTTGATTGATTGATTGATTGATTGAGGTAATAATTCCAAACAAAGAGGGAATGGCTGTCTGAAGAGGGACTGCTGGTGAAGTTCTATGTTGAGGGACTGCTGGTGAAGTTCTATGTTAGGGACTACTGGTGAAGTTCTATGTTGAGGGACTGCTGGTGAAGTTCTATGTTAGGGACTACTGGTGAAGTTCTATGTAGCGAGGAACTGCTGGTGAAGTTCTATGTCGAGGGACTGCTGGTGAAGTTCTATGTAGCGAGGGACTGCTGGTGAAGTTCTATGTTGAGGGGCCGCTGGTGAAGTTCTATGTAGTGAGGGACTGCTGGTGAAGTTCTGTGTCAATGGACTGCTGGTGAAGTTCCATGTCGAGGGGCTGCTGGAAAAGTTCTATGTTGTGAGGGACTGCTGGTGAAGTTCTATGTTGTGAGGGACTGCTGGTGAAGTTCTATGTCGAGGGACTGCTGGTGAAGTTCTATGTCAAGGGACTGCTGGTGACATTCTACGTTGTGAGGGACTGCTGGTGAGGTTCTATGTCGAGGGACTGCTGGTGAAGTTCTATGTCAAGGGACTGCTGGTGAAGTTCTATGTTGTGAGAGACTGCTGGTGAGGTTCTATGTTGAGGGACTGTTGGTGAAGTTCTATGACGAGGGGCTGCTTGTGAGGTTCTATGTTGTGAGGGACTGCTGGCGAGGTTCTATGTCGAGGGACTGCTGGTGAGGTTCTATGTCGAGGGACTGCTGGGGAAGTTCCATATCGAGGAACTGCTGGGGAAGTTCTATGTTGTGAGGGAGCTGTTGACCCATTCACACAGCAATGTCTGCAAGAACAGAATGGTGGATCAGCCCTGTGGCACAGCAGTGCATTGCACAGCCAGCTGGGGATCAGGCTTCATGTAAGAGTCTCAGAATCCCACACTGAAGCTGGCAGAGGGCCTGGTGTATCACAGCGGCAAAGGGCTCTGCTCCTAGGGAGGGAGGGTGCAGACTGCTCTACATTCTTGACTTGCTCACAGATCAAGCAGCAGCACTACTGTCAGTTGTGACAGCAGCCACGCACTCCTCCCTTCCCCGTTCCCTCTCCAGCTAAAGGAAGGGTGCAGCTGAAGCAACCACAATCACTGAGGTGGAGGATGGGGCAAAAGCTACAGATAAAAAGCATGTTTTTGGGAAGACAATATGCACAAATTAGCAGGCCTGGAGCGCCTCTATTTTATAGCTGCAGACAAATTAGCACTCTAAAGTGTGGGAGCCACATCTAGCCTGATCTTCCATTTATTTTAGGAGTTATCTGAGAGGGTATACTCCTTGCACTCCCCCAAACCTCCACAGATGAACTCTGTTTGTGGATGAGTAATAATCTTACCCCTATCCCCCCATCCAGCACTGTTATACTTGGTGGGCTTCCATATATAGAGCCTATCTTAGTAAAAAGGTAGCGCTTTTTAACCAGCACTCTGCCATATACATAATCTTTTGGCTGTTATTTTTAAATCCAAGTTTGTTGTATTCTGAATTTGCACTGAAAGTTCATTTTTAGGTTGGTATATTTGTATTTTATTGGTTGTTGAGGATAAGGTATCCTAAGGGCTGCAACACTGTAACCAGTTCAGAACGAAGGAATGCTGGTTTTCCACCTGGTTGTCTCTGTGGATATTTAAGATCCTTATTATCTGACGATGTGCCTCTGTATCTTGGATTTAATCTGTAATCCATGGAATTTATGTTCCGGCCAAGTCACAGAGCTATGATGGCACTGTAGTTTGCTGTACGCACCTATGACTTATAATACAAAATCCTCAATAAAATATAAATTGAAAAAATAAAATATGTTTTTTTTAAAGGAGGGAAAGGTACCCATTTGAACACTAACATTACAGGTTTTTTTTTTTGTTTAAAATTCATTTAAAGCAGCCAACCTGTTAGTGCAGCAAAAGCAACATTGCCCCTACAACGCCCATGACCCAGATTAATGCTTCAAACTGGGATTGTAAGGGCGATGGGAGGTAGGACTGAGCATCCCATGGGATGCTCTTGTTCTTCACTATACTACTGTGACCCGGATGACAACAGCTGGTGAACTGTTGGGAGCCTGCGACACGCACAGGGAGGTGAAAGCAAACACGCTTGTGCCGCAGGCTTTCTGGCACCAAGAGAACTGCACGATATCAGTGGGAGGGATTTAAAGTGGGGAAAAAGGAATCACATGATTAGCCAGGGCCAAGAAGCTTAAATACTTTAAATCCCGAACTTTAATTTCGAAAAACAGACATCTGTGCTGAAGGAGCATGGGATCATCCCCGAAGTGAAAAATCGGAAAGGAAATGGCAGAGGATTCAGGTCAGAGGATGATTAAAGGAATGCCGGAATGCTCCCAAGCCTGCGAATGGCTGAAACCAACAGACTCACTGCACTTGCCTGAGTCAAGATCAACAGATGCAGTAGGCATGAAATGCTTTTTTAAAGATCTGCCGGACATCAAGCATGCAATCATAGACCTGTTAGGGGAAATTAAAAGCCTAAAGCCAGCCGGCTCCGCAGTGCTGAGCCAAGGGGTTTGCTCAGCATGTTGGCGACCCGGGCTCACACCCTGAGCCTGGGTGCCAGGAGCGGAGACTGGCAGGGAGGGGATCCAGAGCGTCCATTGGATACTTCCCTCCAGGGGTGGTGGGCAGGGCCTTGGCACCTGCAGGCAGACTGGAGATGTGCTAGGGGACGTGAAGCCTCGACACACCCCTGCACATTCCCGCCTCAGGTTGCCACCCCCACAGGCCAATCAGGGTTGAGTGAGGTGGGCCAAGAAAACTGGTAAATGCACCTCGGCCCAACTGGATGACGGTCACCGGAGTGCCACGGTAGCCTGGGATAGCCCCGTGCTGACCACCCCTGCAACACCGATCCCCGGTCTAAGCAGTTGTGCCTCTGGGCACTTCTCCTCCAGGTGGCCCATCCGATAAAGGTTATATCAGGTCACCAAGGGATCAATTAGGCGGATGTGGGGGGCAGCGGGCGACCCGGCACAACAGGGTGGCCATAGGGGCAGTGATGCCCGAATGAGTGGCTGGCCAGGGGGGTTGGGAGGAGCATTAAAAAAAAAAAGCCAAAAGCCATAAATGGTGGAGATAACTAAAGGGTGACTGATACCGAAGCCAAAAACCACTATGTGGAAGATCCCATGGCCAATGATAAGCAACAATTAATATCACAATGAAGGAAGGTTACAAAACTTGAGGACAAAACAGATAAGCAAGAACAAAGAAGCTGCCACAACAGTGTTATCATACTGGAAGTACCAGAAGGAGCTGAAGAACTGATACGTTCAAGTTTATGCAGATACTGTGCACGATCATAGTGCTCTCCGCTCCTAAAGGGGCACAATATATAATTGAGAGCATCCATAAAGCTCTAAGGCCAAGTCCAAACCCAGGAGACAAACTAAAGGGTTTAATATTTAAGCTGCTAAACTTTGTAGATAAAATGCAATTGCAAGAAGAAATTAGGGAACATTTTAAACTGTACACCCCCTCCCCACCTCATCCTAATGACACCAAAGGGAACCCACCAGTTTGCCTCCACAGAGTTCGCCAAACGAGAGCTCCTAAAGATACTGCCTGCTGTTTTGCAAGCACCAAAATATGACAAAATGAGTGGAGAAGGATGCCGGCATGAAATAACAGCAAAGGCAGTCCAGAACAAAGTGAGCAAACAAACTGGGGGACTTTCTGAGCAAATATTGGCATATTAGGGCAATGGCTGAAGCAATGAGAATGATGGGAGAAATAAGAGAAGGCATGGCCAACTGTCGCTGAAAGCAGATGTGCTTTATATCTGCTCATCCTTGATAAACTCCTTCATGAATTTAAGAATCAGCTTAAACTACAAAACTTGATTTTTTCAGACTAGTAATCATTACTACTACAACTTACCAGGCAACACTAGAGCAAGTTTACGGCATTTCAAGAAGGAGGGACCCAAAGAAATCAGCAGCATAAAGTGGAGGCCGAGGGCAGCGAGGAAAACAGGCAGCTGGGCTAAGTGCACCAGCAAAGCAAACAGCAGCATATTCCAAGGACACCGAGAACTTCGCCATCAACAATGTGATGAGAGCAATTCGGGCACTCTACCTCAGGGCTTCTATACTTGACAGCAAAATTCAAGAATTTAACGGCCATCTCACAGTGCGTGAAGCTCAATCATCAGCCACCCTCTCATAGGCAAATGAAGCAGCGAGCTCTGCATTCAAAGCAGCAACCATGGCAGGGGGCCTCCAGAAGGAAACTAAACCTTTCTGCTTTACACTAGAGGTATTGGAGAATAAGACCCGAGCTCTCAATGTGTATACATTTTTTTTTTATATTCTTCAGTAAACTGGGTTAGGCCCACTAGGCCCAAAGCCAGTTTTCAGGGGTGGCCCAGGAGAACTGGAGCAGCTTGGTGTCTTGATCAAAGTCAGACATTGTGCAAGTGGAGGTTGTAGAACTCAAACTCAGGTCTTCTGAATGTATCACGCTCATTTACAGCTCGTTACTCTAATCTCTAGGCTGTTCAGAAGGTGGTATGAGTTAGGGAGTGGAGTCTGTCTTATGTTTATGGTTGGTTAACAAGGGGGGCAGCACACAGTCCTATGAAGTACGGGAAGAAACAATGAACTGCCCAGCAGAATCGTGAAAAATAAATTGTCAAAGCGATGTGAATACAAGCAGTAAATAAATAACGTGTGTAAAGCAGTACTGAAAAGTAAAACATTATTAAAATATTTGAAAAAAAAACAAATACAGCTTTTCTGCAAGAGACCCACATTAGAAAAGACAAAAAATTATTTTTCAAAGAGAGTAGGTGAGGCAGGTCTTTGGCCCAGGAGATGACACACAGAAAATGGGGTCATAATACTGAAAGTTAGAAGAACTCCATTTCAGCTAACAAAGGATGTGTCTGATCAAGAAGGGTGTTACATACTGATCAGAGGTATACTGGGCAGCAGAGAGGTACTGCTAAGAAATGTACATGTAGACAGTTCACACTCTTTCTCCAAACCTGTGAATACACTAGCATCATACACTAAATGCAGGGACTGGAACATTACACAGTTGGATGGCACGGACAGAGCTGGGGCCAACAGATGACAGCCAATACCAGCACGGAGGGTGCTACTGGAACTCCTAGACACACCAGGTGTTCTAGACCCATGGAGGCTACTACATCCGATCCAAAAGGACGTGACATTCCAGTCAGTACTCTATGGAACATTTTCCCTCACAGACTACTTCCTGATGATTCAGGATTACATCCATGGACTTTACACCTGCAAAACAGAGGCAAAGGTGGTCTCTGACTATGAGCCAGCAACCGAGTCACATAACTTTAAAAATGGGTGTGAGGTTCAACAGAATGTGGAGAGTAAACAATCAGATATTTAAGTAAAGCAAAATTTAGAAAGGCTTTAAACATTTTTATTAACAATGTTGTAAATTCATGCCTGAAACTACTTATTCAGCATTTCTTCATAATCTGTTGAATTCTAAAAGCTTTGAATAAAGTTTGAGTATAAAGCAAAATTATTAAAAATTAAATTTTTAATAAAGAAATGTCAGCGATGACAGTAGACAGAAGATGGACTTCTTTTAAATACAAGAGGTAAGCTCATTAGGACAGCCTCCACAAGGAAAACGGCAAATGAGAAAGAAATAGAAGAGCTTCTGAAATCCATTAGAGAATGGAGAGGAAGCTGGGCCCTACCACAAATGAGGAAATATTGCTTAAGTTAAACCCACAGAGTACCAAATGTCAGGAGTGTCTTAGAAAAAAAGCAGAACACACACTATTTAGGGTTAAAGTTAAATATATTGACCAGGGCAACAAAACAGGGAAACTTCTAGCTCTGTACATTAAAAAGCAAGAGTCAGCTCGCAGGGTCAACAATATATAGGATAATGGTTAAAAAAACTACTGACCAAATGGAGAGAGATATCAAAAGACTTTAGCGATTTTTACCAGCTGCTGTACTGTAGTTTAACTGGAGAAGAACAAAGAGTAGAACAACATTTCATGCAAATGGATTTGCCAGTACTAGATCCCGGCCAACACACTATCCTAATTGGAGAGATGACACAATCAGAAGTCACCAACAATATAAAGAAAGCTGCACCTGACAAAGTACCAGGGCTGAATGGCTTTTCTGCCATTTTTTGTAAGTGTTTAGCCCCCGAAATATCCAAATATTTGACCTCATGATATAATGGCATATTTTATATATATGTATACAGTACATCTGCATGTTGGAAAGGGTTTTGATAGCAGGAGGAAAGATCACTGGTGAGACCCCAACTGGAATACTGTGGCCAGTTCTGGAGTCCCCCCTGAGGAAAGACAGAACCAAAATGATTCCGGGTCAACAAGGAAGATCTTATGAGAACTGGCTCAGGTCACAAAATGTGTACTCGCTGAAGGTCAGAAGGAAGAGGGGCTAAATAATAAGAGACTTTCAAATTAATGAAAAGAATGAATAAGGCATAATGTGAGGAACTAATTAGCAGGAATCATGGGTCAAAAACAAAGGGACATGAGCAGAAGCTGGCAGGAGGCAGATGAGGGACGTGAGAAGGTTTTACTTTATGGAGAGAGTGGTTAAAACATGGAACAGCCTACTGGCAGAGGTGGGGGTTGGCACAAATAACATTAACGTAATCAAGCACAGCTGGGACAGAGTAAAGGGCTTAACAGTTACTCAGGGTAGCAGTAAGACAGAGAGCCGGGGGGGGGCGGGGAGCCAAGGGCGAAAACCTCATCTAGGCAACTGGTCCCGGGGTAGGGTAAAACCAAGCAGACTGGATGGATCTATGATCTTTCTCTGCCAACGTTGTGTATGTTTCTATGCCCATGTTTCTAAAATACACTGTAATGGAGTCTTTTAAGAGACTTTTCAGCTAAAAGCAACAGTGCAACGAAAGATGTTTTTCCAAAAAGCTGGTTCCAGCTACAGTTAATAAAAACATTAGCATACTTGTCAGATTTACTTTTCTAGGTACATTCTATGCTGCATACCATGCATTTCTTTTATTTTCTTGATCCCAACCTTTACCAGGACTACAATGGTATTTTGAATAAGCACCTTTCATGCTCTGTCACAAAATGCCCCCCAAAAGTTATAAAGGATCCTTACCTGCCCTGGAGTTCAAGGATGTGAAAAAAATAATTTTCTGATGCTAGTGTTTTTGGGAGGGGAGGCGTGTTTTGGCTCCATGGAGCTGAGCTGCCAATTCCTTCCATTTCTCGATTTGGAGACACACCCCTGTGCTAGCATGTTTTGTGATGTAAGAACATGTAGCGTGTGGGGGTGTGCTCCATGGGCATGTACAGAACCAGTTTTTAACCTACCACTGGAATACTTTGAAGTGCCGAATCCAACAAATCAAGGCCACTGCTCAACATGGGCCATATTAGTTGAGCGGTAGCCTTGATTTGTTGGATTCGGCACTCTGAAGTATTCAAAAAGTAGTTGAAAAACTAGCTCTATTCATGCCTATGGAGCACAACCCTATGCTCGCCATAGTCTCACATCACAAAACGTGCTAGCGTGGGAGTGTGTCTCCAAATCTAGAAGTGGAAGAGATTGGTGGCTTAGCTCCACGAAGCCAAGATAAGATCCCTTCCCTCCCAAAAACCCTGGCATCAACATTTTTTTTTCACATCCTTGAACTCCGGGGCAGGTAAGGGTCCTCTGTGACTTGTACCAATAACGCCACAAAAGGTGCTCTTTAAGCCAAATGTGACAGCCATCTTTTTTCTTCAGAAAAAAATTAATTCAAACATTTAAAAATACTTGGATTTTAGTGGATCTAAAAATGTTTGCTTCCAAATAAAACTGGAAGATACCGGGAATCTTTTATAGTGAGAAAAGGTAGGGTCAAATTTGTTGCCAATTTCTGCTACACTTCTGTTTTAAAAGGGGCCCCAGATAAGGATGCCCCCTATTCTCACTACTGTTCAGTCTATATGTGGAACCCTTAATTCTCAATCTGAAAAGATACCAAGCAATAAAATGTATAAACGGGAGTATAAATTTGTACAAACTGTTAACAAAAATGATACGTTACTTCATGTAACCCAACAACAAGTACAGTATTTTAGCATAGAGGTATCTACAGATCAGCCAGCCATGAAGAGTAAAATTCAAGATCCCCCCTTCCATTTCAGTTGTTAAACTTGACCTTGACAGGTAGCCTAAGCTGCCTATATCCCTGTGGAGCAGCATAAATGTCATAAAGATGAACCTGCTACCATAACTCCTTTACCCTATGGAGGTGCTGAATATCATATTATTGGACTGTGGTTCAGGCAGCTATACAGTTGCACATCAAAATTTATACGAGCAAGGAAAACAACACGAAGATCAAACTCACCGTCCCAAGAACAGCTGGGGGACCTGAAACTGCCAAATTACTAAGACTATTATTTTGCTGTAAAGGGCAGTAAATATTTAAAGTGGTGGGGGCAACCCACAAACAGACTAGGCTCAAGATTACAAACCACAATGGGTAATCACAGAACAAGATTTATGTCAGAAATCATGGATTCAAATGACCTAATTGGTACATTTATCTCCAAGGCCTCTACTGCAAATGATGTGCTATACTTCAATACAAACCTCGCTTTGAGCCCACCTACAGCTCTCAAAACACATGAACATGGATCCCCCTACAGATATAGCTCAACCTGTGCTTGGTAGTCAACACTTTGCAATTGATAACAAATAGAATAAATATGGGGTGTTGTGTGTGAGAAGTTTACACACCCAAGGGTTAGATGCTACATAACCCCTAAAGCTTAAGTCAGGGGTTTATAAAAGCATTCCACCTCGGTGGTGTAAACTAAAATTTACAATAACATTCCCATATTTTATTTTATATAATTGCTGGTCTTCCTTTTGGCCACAGCAGTTATATAAAATAAAAATAGAAACAACGTCCCTGACTCCTGTGCAGCCATGGTCCGCTTCAGTTCGAGCGCATGGTCTACAGCCTTTTTTATTTATTTATTTAAATCTGTTCTGTGATTCTTTCCTGCTGGCAGGCAAACTTTTTTTTTTATTTTGTTTGCAGTGACTTACCGCTGAGTCTCTAGTGGCTGTTCCGTCTCTTGTGGAACAGGAGGCGGTCAGTGGCAGGAGAGCTACGGTAAGCGCATGGGCAGACCGAGGGAAAGCTGTGCGCGTGTTTGCCATAATAAACACTCCTTTATTACGGCAAATTATGACATGGTTTTCCTTTGGTAAAAAGGAAGACCCATTAATTATAAACCTATACTAACCAGGCAGTGTCAGCAACTGCAAATACCAAGCGTTGAACACCTTACCATGGAGGGGTAAAATTATATACTTTTTAAACCTTTCAACAGAGATATGGTGTCTGAAATCAAGTCTGCTTTAACTACTTGCAACTGGCACACATACTAGCAAGAAAACAATCGGTCTGTCTCCCTAGAATAAAGAATATGGTCAAATGTTAAGGAAGTTGGTTGTGTGCTCAGCCCTCCATCCCTCAATTTCCCCGTTATAAAGGGGTTGAAACTGAGATTTGCAGCAACTGGCCAGCAAGGCTAGTGAGTGGGAAAATCCACTAGCCCCACAGATTTTTCTACCGGCCCAGCTGGTGTATTTATTGAAATATTACTCTATCAACTGGGCACAACTATGGGAAGATACAGATAAATATATAAAGTCTGACCAGCTATGGCTCATGCGGATTACAATATTGAATAATATATACTAGCCCAACCCCACCCCTCCCAAAACTGACAAACATGGGGGAAACATAGTACTGTAACTCTATTTGCTAGAAATGTGGAAAGGAAATTGGCACATGCCTTCATATCCTCTGGGAATGTGAAAAAGAAGCTCCTTTATGGAACACAATGAAAAACAAACTGGATCCCCTGTGGGGGATACACGATGCTTTTTTGCCAGAGATCTGCATATTAGTTGACTATCAGGATAGGCTAACTGGAGCACAAAAGTATCAGATGGCAATAATAGCAGCTAGGACAAAAGGTCTGTATTAGGCCACTGAATGGACCAAGAAAAAAAACCTGTAGGAAATGGCACCAAGGTGTGCTTGCAGCCCTGAAGGCGGACAGAACTTACTGCCTCCCATATTCAGAGCCATCTGCAAGCACAGCACAGCTGGTTGCGGGTGCAACAGCACACGGCCACCTCTGAGCTATATTAAGCCAGATATCATGTGCCAACAGATCACGTTAACTGACTTAATACTGTGCCATGTCAGTGCAACACTAAGTGGACATGCCCTATGCCGACAGGGACCAAGACTGCACATGGCCCACAGGAGATGGTGCTGCCCAAAACAGGACAGTACCAGGGCTCCTGTGGGCCACATTCACTCTGGGCATGCAAATGAGCTCATTGGGTATGGAAGGCACTAAGGAGCCATCTGAACGCCCATTACGGGGCTCATTTGCATGGCTGCAGCAGACCCCTAGTGCTGATGCAGGATGGCAGCGGTAACACATCTCTGGTGTCTAGCAGTCCACCACCTCCAATCAGCCATGCTGTAGTGTTATATCCCTGATAATCTAGTGATCCCCCGATCACACTTCCTGCAATTTTTACTCATATCCGTGGCAGTCTAGTGGACCCCCACCCCAAATGTCAACCTCTACACTGAATCGCCCCTCGCTGGTAAGACGGGAGCACTGCAGCAGCTGATGCAGCCTTCAGTTCACCTCCTTGGCCAGCTGCCATCTGACAGTCATAGAGCGGGATCACATAGCGTGTTCGTGCTCTGTGACTGTCAGATGGTGGCCAGCTGAAGAGGTGAGCAGAAGGCTGTGCCGGCCACCGCACTGCTCCTGTCTTACTAGTGAGTGGCAACTGGGGTGTGGGGATCCTAAGCGAGTGGGTGGCTAGGGTTTGACAGTCGGTTGAGAGGTCCACTAGACTACCAGGGACATGAATAGAAAAACCACAGGATGAATGATTGAGGGATGGGGAACCACCAGACTACCAGTGATATGGTTAAAACACATGGCATGGGTGTTTGGGGGTGGAAGGGCCACTAGACACAGGGCAGGCAGCTGCAGTACAGCTGCCGTGCCTTGGGGGGGGGGGGCACAGCCTGTGGACTGTGATAAGACATGGATTTTGACGACAGCAAACAGCACCGCTCTGGGGGTTGTGTAGCACCACTGCAAACTTTTAAATATACCACTGCACCATTATGCATGAGGGAACCCTCGTTTGCATAGGTGGAGAGGTATGATTAGCATGATCGTGCTGCTGGGTTTGGGCAGCGCACCAGGGACCTCTGAATATGGCATAGCCTGGAGTGTGGTGGAAAGTCAGGTTAGTGCTGGTGCTAACCATGTTAATGACAGTGTTACTACCCTTTGAATATGGGGCCTTACACGTGCAATAGGAACTGATTACTAAGTTATGCTAAACACTGGGAAACTGTGTACATGTTTCTACTTCTTGAATGAAATCAGAGATCTCATGACAATTCTTATAACACAAATATCAAACAGGAGAAGAACGGTGGGTAATCCAGTCACGAACTTAAATACATGTGAATGTAATACCTCACATAACTTTATGTTAATCAAACAAACCTTGTGCTCCTCTTCAATAGGCAGGAAGTGTTAGTGTTACTGTATGTCAGTTTTGAATTGTGTAGAAGTGTTTTAAAATCCAATAACATAAATGCCGGCCCGGTGGCGCAGAAGGCTGAAGTGCTGCAAGCGCCTTACTTCACACCATGACTGTGACCAGAGTCTGAAAATGATCTTGAGTCACCGGAGGTCTGTGCTGGTGGTGGTGGGAATAAAGTGGCCGCCAGGCAGGTCTCCTCTCCCAGACTGGCACTGTGTGTCTTGGCTGCCACAAGGTGGAGGCCCGCGCCGATGCGCAGGGGGGCAGATGTCGGTCAGGGGAGAGCAGATGGAGCTGCAGTTCCGAAACGCATACATGTCTCCAAGTGCATGCGTCCTCCTTGCTGCTGTGGCTCTGGGCTAAGGGGAGAAAAGTCTGGTGAAGGGGACTATAGGGTTTAATGAAGCCATGCTGAAGTTGCAACCCACCTGCCATTCAAAAGTTGGGGACTTCTGGATAAGAAGCACAGGGGAGGCAGCCCTCCCTCGCCCTGTTAAGGCTGGGGCAGCCAGTGGACCCCCCACCAACGAAGGAGAGAGGTAAGGGACGGGTGATGGTACCCGGGGACAAGGCTGAAGAGACGTCCAGTCAACCCCAGAGAGATACAAACCTTTACAGGAAGAAAATGCAATAAAGTACACTTTATTTAAAAACAAAGGATGAAAAATGGGCGTGACTGGGCAGATGAAGTTCTACTCCACTTCCACGTCCATCATGGGCCCACAACACCTGCCTCCAGACACTGTAAGACCTCAAGCATCAGCACAGCGAGTGGCTGCAACAGAGGGGGAGGCTTGACACCTCAGGGGGGAAAACCGAGAGAGGATACAGCTGTGGTCATGAGGGGGTGTCTCAGGGTCCTGGGAGTGTCAGATCGGTGGGACTCCATGGAAGGAAAGATGTCCCTGACAGTAGTGGAAGGAGGTCCTGGTCATCAGCCCAGGAGGTAAAAGAGAGTTCACAAATAAAATAATTGAAAATGTAACATTCCAAAACCAGCAGCTTTCTGTCACGAGAAAGAGCCTGCTGGTTCTTTGACCCTATTGGTTACAATACAAGGCAAAGTACCTCAGAGCTGTTTGCAATAATGGGCAGTGGACAGTTTGTACTAAGCTTCCTACTTGAACCCTGTGTTTCCCTTGAGACACTAAATGAGACCCAACCTAGACCAAATATGTTTCTCTTGCTGCAACATTCTAGATTAGAGCAATGGAGGCAGTCTGGCACAGTGGCCAGAGCACAAGATAGCGAACCAGAGCCACCGGGTAACAATGAGCGGGTGTCCTGCCCTCAGTGTGCTTCAGTCCTCTCAGCTCAGGCACCTCAGTTGGGCTATCCAGAGCAAATAATCTGTGAATAAGTAAAATATTAATTTCTTTTTCTTTTTTTGTAAAGAACATAATAAGAACAAGTGCAGGACAACTTTTACAAAAAGACTGCCCCTGCCCAGTGATGCTAGTATTAGCACACTGCACTATCACGTGGGATACCAAACTCTGACCCAGTACTAGGCCTGCGGAGTCTAGAGCATGTAGGGTGCTGCTAATTCACGCCAGTACCAGACCTGTTTCAAACTCAGCTTCTGCAGCACCAGAAGCTGCTCTAGGAATTTTAAGAGGTCAGCCTTTAAACCAGCCAACCCACTAAAGTTGCTCTTTCAGACTGTCGGTAGAGCTCATTTTTTCAAAACATCCTGTTCAAAAACAACAATACAGCTGATACTGACAGCCACCACACAGAACCACATATTTCAGCAGAATCCTGCAGTTACGGTTGAGTCTCCATAACAGATCAATCACTCTGCCTTGGAAACATAAAAAAAATATATGGGGGGAAGGAGATAGCATTATTTCAAGGTCCTTCCCTGATTAAAACACTGATAGGCACCCAATTGCTAGGTAACAGAGTTGTAAGGGTGAAACCCTACGACACAATGCCCCCAAAAAAGAACCATCAACCCCTAGCAAATTCTCTTTGTACGTTAGATGAAAGCGTTGATTGTACAGGAGATGGCTGCCTCTTTAGTCAAGTCTCACAGCTTACCAGCAGGATTATTACTAATAAACTGAGCCCCCACCACTCCCTTTAAATGGTCTGGAATGAACTGGAAGATCAGGATATCATAACCCCCCCCCCAAAAAAAAAAAGAAACCCTCATGAATTTGTAGTTAAGAGAATAGAATTACAGGCAATAAAAAGATATATACTAATAAAAAATATAACTCTGATGTTTGGAACTGTTTATAGTACTTTAGCAACTTCCAGTGCGACGATCGAGAATAGGGACATATCAACTCCTTACTGTTACAATGATGTATGCATTGCAAATGTAAATGTTTATGATCTTCCTGAATGTCTACCTATAGGGGTAGTGTATTGTGCATTTTATACAGCTAAACTAATACTAATAAATAGAAAAAAATATAAGACAGTTGTTCTACAGCCACAGATTGTTAGGAAAATGGCTGTTGGTCACAAATTATGTTAGGTACAGTAACTCAAAGTCAGGCGTCAGCAGACTGCAGTAGTCACAGCAGATTAAGGGTAACATTCAGCTACTGGGTGATGAGTGCAAATGGTCCCAGTGTCCTTTTACTCATAAAGGTGGTATAATGAGTGACATCATATATTGTGAGCAGTGCTGATCTGTTGCATTGTTCTATAACTGTTTATCCCCATGGTCTGCCAGGCTCACCTGCACCCATCACGTCATCCTCCGGGTGACTTTCAGTGGGGGCACCAGCCCTGCAGCATGCCTGCTCTTCTCATCTGGACTGTCTCACTGCACACTGTGCCAGAATCCTGTGCTGTGGGGCCTGGTTTCAGCTTCTGCAGAAGAGCCTACTCCCAGAGGTACAGAATCAGAGGGTGTAGCAGCAGCTTGGGGGTGCTGGACCAAGGATATGGAGCCCAACTGATGGCAAGAATTCACAAAAGCCAGACTCGTATCCCCTTGTGAGTCCACCCCCTTTTCTGGAACCACCCATGCTAGACTGGCCTTTAGGAAGGGGCAACATCATGTGACCACCCACAACATCAGATCAGCTCCCTATCCTTCTAAAGGAAATGCTGCAGGGGTGGGGCAGGCAGCAACCTCCCCAAGAGTGGAAGCGCACTTCCTTAACGGCAAGCTCTAGACTCCTCCAGCTAGGGCATGGGAGTCTGAATTGGGACTTAGGATTGTGAAGTGAATCCCATTTTTCCACACGATACTGCTATAGTCCTTCTGACATTTGCTAGGCACAGCATCCGGGAAACAGGAGGAACCAGATACAATACCATGCACAGCACCCTCTCAGATGTTATCAGACTGATGTGTGATCCAGAAGTAATGCCTAACACAAACGTCTTTATTGCCATTCCCCACTCCACTGCCACCACATGAGCATTCTGAAACTAAAGTCACCCCACTCCCAGCAGAGTCGCAGAGAGCCTGATCAGTCAGAGGGGTGGTGCTGGGGAGGGAGCATTAGTAGGCAGTGGTCTTCCTTTGTCTCAGCCAAAGAGGCCCTCATCCGTGTCAGGAGAGGACATCTGTGTCCCAAGACGGTGTTTCAATGCCGTTTATTAGCAACTGTTTTTTACTATTTTCAAACAAAATTGCTGTAAAACTAGTACCCCATCCCATCCAAGAAGTGACTATTTCTTTTACTTTTCTTTTTAATAATTTGGAGTTATTTGGATGGCCCAGTGCAAGTTACTGTACATCTACCCCCTCCCCCGTTTTTGTTTAATAGGTGCCGTGTCTGCACCTCAAATGGCTAAAGTGGCCCATCATGGCCTTTCAAAACTAGACGTACTGGTGCACAACACTGGTCACACCCCCTCCTGGCCTCTTTCACATGCAAGTGAGTTTGAGGTGCAATTTATATGCATTGGGTTGTAAAACTGCCCAATATTGCTTTAAGGGCTTCTAATGCCACAAATGTGTTATGCATGGTGCACCCCGTGGAAAATAATTACCTGAAATATAGCAAACGGTCACAAGGGAAACCTCAAAATGTTGTGGGGTGGTAGCGCAGTCTGACTGCACAAATGTTATAATTTATTTATTTGAAATTGTGCCAGTCTGGATAACCCCATAATATGCAGCATCTCGTTTTCATGAGGATCACAGAAAAGACAGCAGAAGTCAACAGGTTAATACAGTCCAGCATGAATAATTATATAAAGACTAAAATAATATACAGGAAAGGAAAACTGTAAATGTAAGTACAGCTAAACATTATTAAATGATAAAAGGATGGAAGTTTTAGTTTATACAAGAGAAACAAATGTACAAGAACAGTAGAATATTGAATTTTGGGTTACATTTGGGGGTACGGGAGTCCTTTAGACTACTAGGGAAAGAATTATCTATTCGACAGGTCAGACCAAGGGAAGGGGGCCACTAGATTCCAGGAGCGGGTTTACTTGTCTTTCATGCAGTTCAAGTATAGTGATTATGGTGGGGGGGGGGGCGCGGGGGAAAGCCACAGTTCAGCAGAATGCCCCTGCGCATTTGTGCACAGATACTAATGAGCACATGATGGCATGCCAATGGCCCTTTATGTGCACAGATACTAATGAGCACATGATGGCATGCCAATGGCCCTTTATGTGCACAGATACTAATGAGCACATGACGGCATGCCATTGGCCCTTTATGCACAGATACTAATGAGCACATGACGCATGCCAATGGCCCTTTATGTGCACAGATACTAATGAGCACATGACGGCATGCCAATGGCCCTTTATGTGCACAGATACTAATGAGCACATGACGGCATGCCAATGGCCCTTTATGTGCACAGATACTAATGAGCACATGACGGCATGCCAATGGCCCTTTAGTCCCTTGCATGTGGGCTCATTAGCATGCCTGCTGCTCAATATGGCTCAAGGAGCAACCGCGCTGTCCCGTTATGGAGACGTTATCTCCAACGGTGCTGTCCCGTTATGGAGACGCTATCTCCAACGGTGATGTCCCGTTATGGAGACGCTATCTCCATTTACTCCTGTAAGTTACTTTCTTGCTGGGAGCTGTGTTACTGCCGTTCAAAGTCACTGTGCGCAGCATTAACACAGCCTCCTTATTTCGACAGGCATCACACACTGTTTGGAGCACGGTGCCTCTCTGAATATGAACCCCAGGTCAGCTGTGCGCTACCTCACATGCACCTCTAATGGGTGCATGGTGCAAACAGCCAGCTTTGAAATGAGGCAAATTATCTTTTGAACTCTGGAACCCTTATGGCTAGAAACATAATTTGTTTTTAATGAAAACTTCGCGTCAGGTCATTAAGAAACAGTCCTATTCACTCAGGTTTTATTGTGTCAATACTATTCTGTATGTATCAATATTATCCTAAACAGTTTTTTAGCGCTTTATCACTAGTTTTTTTTTTTTTGTCAGTGCAGGCAGGCTTTCAACCCTGTCACCTGGCACTTGCCATACTGGACCAACCTATCCACAAATCCCCCCACAGATTGCCCCCCACCCCCCGGCGGGGCCGGAAAGGGAAGTCCATCCTGCCCCCACCCAGTTACACAGGTAGGGCAGGTAGCCATCTGACAGTGCGGAGCAGAGGAAGGCATGCAGCTCTTCATGTAGTCCACACCAACCATTTTCCACTTTTCTCTCTTAGCCCTGCTGCTGTGTGTGTAAGCACTGCTGCTGTGTGTGTAAGCCCTGCTGCAGTGTGTGTGTAAGCACTGCTGGTGTGTGTGTAAGCACTGCTGCTGTGTGTGTAAGCCCTGCTGCTGTGTATGTAAGCACTGCTGCAGTGTGTGCAAGCACTGCTGCTGTGTGTGTAAGCCCTGCTGCAGTGTGTGTAAGCCCTGCTGCTGTGTGTGTAAGCCCTGCTGCAGTGTGTGTAAGCACTGCTGCTGTGTGTGTAAGCACTGCTGCTGTGTGTGTAAGCCCTGCTGCAGTGTGTGTGTGTAAGCCCTGCTGCAGTGTGTGTAAGCCCTGCTGCAGTGTGTGTAAGCACTGCTGCTGTGTGTGTAAGCCCTGCTGCAGTGTGTGTAAGCACTGCTACTGTGTGTGTAAGCCCTGCTGCTGTGTGTGTGTAAGCACTGCTGCTGTGTGTGTAAGCCCTGCTGCAGTGTGTGTAAGCACTGCTGCAGTGTGTGTAAGCGTGCATCCTGAGGCACACATGTCTACAGCGCCGCAGCCCCTCCCTTCGTGTTTCTTGCACTGCTAGCACTTCCCCCAGGCCTCCACCTGGGGGCAGCCAAAGGCCAAGAAGGCAAGCCATCCCACCCCGGGAGAGGACATCTGTCCTCCAGACACTCACAATCCTAACCCCCTGCCAACTCTCTGGCTTTACACATGCTCGCCCTGAACCCAGTTTGCCGGCATTGGTGCTAGATGTTTTTAATTTATACTGTTTCTGCTAACCAGGTAGGTAGGTAGAATAAATAACACAAGTCTATTTTTAGGCACAAACCTGGAATGTAAAACAAACAGTATGTCACAACCTCCTCCTACCAGAATTTATTTTATTTATTTATGTCTTTGGTAACTGGGTGAGTGCACTGATCCGAGGACCATTTTCAGAGACGACCTGGGCCACTGAAGTGGCACAGATAACATAAAATACAGGATACAGATTGAATTTCCAGTAGTGGCACAGATATCATCAAATACAGGATGCAACTTAAATTTACAGTAGAAAAGAAGCATACAAGTGGTAACGTGGGTACTAGTGCTAACAATAACACAAAATGAAATGCACACAGTAGGGGGCAGGGAAGTGTTTCTTACCAGACTACTAGATCCAGAGCTTACTTTCTAGTAGTCACACTTACATTAACCTTGTGGGAGGGGCTTGGAGATAGAAAGGAGGGTACCAGGGTTGCCCTGAGGTGACACCGACAAGGACCTTGCACCCTTCCAACTGTCACTGGATCCAGACTTGTGAGACCAGACAAACTTGATGCCTTGCCACCGGGGAGCCTCCTGGGTCATGCTTAAGACAGCAATGCAGATCCAGGGAAGAGAGCAGTGAACAATTAATGTAGACCATTAGTAATCAGAGGGACCATGTGAGGGGACCCACCAGGAGGGTGTGAGGACCCTGAAGGGCTTCCCCTCAACGGGAGCTCCTAGCCACCCTGTAGCACAGGAGGAGTCCCCCAGAAGAAAGGATGTCACCTCTGGGGGCATTTGCAGTCCTTTGCCCAAGTGATGCTACCAGCCGAACTACTGATGGAGAGAGATGCGGTGAGAGATACAAGCAAGCCTGCTGACAAAGGTAAGAGATATGCCAACATTAAGTGAAAGGAGAGCCCAAGCTTGGGTGGGCATCAGAGCTGCTGCTGCTGGGAAAGGGACTGGGGAAATGGCCAGCCACTGTTGGTGGGCTAACTGGAGTACTTGCTGCCACGCTGTGTCCAGCATATCATCTAGTGAGTAATACAACACAGTAAAATGCACACCATATTACAGGCAATAAGCAGCAACAACTGATAACGTAGTGAAACAGGACAGGGGACTGGAGGAGCAGAGTCTGATAGGGGCAGTTGGGTGATCAGGGAGAAAATAATGAATGATAAGAAAAACAACATACAGTGAAATAAATAACAGCAAAAAATAGTGCTAGTGAAACATGGTATCACTAAACAATATACAATAACAAGTTAATGGACACAGAGCAAGATGGCAGCAAAAATACTAAGCAGAAACAAGGAATCAAAGTACAGTGATGCGTGGGATATGGATTAACCACTGGCATGAGTTTCAGGTACAGGTACAGACACCTGTGGGCAGCACATAATCCCTGAATTTAAGTCTAAACAGTTGGTGAGTGGGCACAGTTCATAGCTCCAAGGGAGGAGTATTCCAGAAATGAGGGGTGAGGAAGGAGAAGGCTTGTTTCCCTAAGCTGGTGCAGAGTTTGCAAACACAAAGTGAAGACATATTGCGTGACCTAAATGGCAAGTGCTACAGGGACAATGGAGCAATTTAGCCAAGGAGAATGGAACCCGAGACCGAAGTATTTCATCTAAGAACTAGCCAAGCATAAAAGGAGTGCTTATTAACAGGAGATAGCAAACCCAAAACAGTATACAGCAAACACTGGTGAGTGAGGCAATTAGCCACGAGAGCAAAATGACACATTATTGTGCACCATGTCCAATCTAGGCAGGTTTCCTTTGAAGATATTAAACCAATCCAATAAACCACAGTACAATCAGGGTAGAAGGATACCAAGGGCAATTACTGTGGTTCATACTGTGGTTAACTAGGGAACCGGGGTCAATGTGTCCATTAAAGTTCCCATCAGAATCCTTATTCACAAGGACACATCGAACTGAGTATTCAAGAGTCCAGCCTATTTTTAAAAATTATCTTATTTTTGCTTATATTATGAATAGCGGTAAGCCATTCCAGGTGTGTACATCTCTCTGGGTGAAGAAAAATGTTCTCTTATTTGTTTTATGTGGAATAATACATAATTGTAACAGATGTCCCCTTGTTGCTTTGATGTTTTATTTAAAATCGAAGCCCATCTCAACAAAGAGAGCTGGATCATTCACCATACCCCATAGGAACAGCAAACTGCCCCTATATCTCCTTGTCTCCACTGACACAAGCTTTAGTGATTTTAGCAGGTTTTCATAGTCAAGATCTTTTAAGCCAGCTATGTGTTTTGTAAATTTGTGTTGAACTCTTTCTAGGTTTCTGCTATCTTTTTTGTATTGGGGTGACCACAGTTGGGAGCAGTAATCTACTGTATGTAGGGTCTGACATATGCCCTGTATGATGATAACAGCACCTTTGCATCTCTTGTTGTGATGATGTTTTTTATGGTCCATATAATCCTGTTAGCTCTTCCTATGACTGAATTAGTTTGTTCCATAAATTTTAGGTCACTGGAGGTGAGGACCCCCAAATCCCTTTCAACCATTCCAGTCGACGTGGCGTCCCCTGAGTAGTACTGATGCTTGGTGTTTTTATTCCCAAGGTGCATGACCTTGCACTTTTCAATGTTTAACATCATGCCCCAAGTTCTAGTCCAGTTGGTAATTTTATCTAGGTCATTTTGCAGAGACATAATATGTTCCTTTGTACTACGATCTCCCCCTACTTTTAAATTGGTTGCAAATTTTATAGTGTTATTAACCGTTGAGTCAGTGATGTCGGCGATAAACAGCTGGAAAATATACAGGCCCAGAACTGACCCCTGAGGCACACCACTAAAGACTTCAACTAGACTAGATGATTGTCCGTTTATGACCACCTTCTGTGTTCTCTCCTTCAGCCATGTGTGTATCCGCGCTGTGATTTTTTTTTACATACACTCTTTTATTAGTTTGCTAATGATGTGGTTCTGCGGTACCCTATCGAATGCCTTGCTAAAGTCTATGACGATGATATTATAGGGTACCTTGTGATCTAGAGTTTTTACTGTTTCATAAAAGCGCAGTAAGTTGGTCAGGCATGATCTCTTTTTTTCATGTATATTTTTATGGTATTTTTCATTCCCCCCCATGCACATGGAGGCGCATGCACACACCAGGATCCGGTGGCCCCTTCTACCCCTCCCCAGACTTATGTCGCTGCTCCGTACTGCCTGCGCAACCCACCGGACCTCCACCCGGTGGGAGCGGGACTACGGAAGAGCAGGCATCCTACCCTTTGGAGGGGACAGCCACAGCCCAATCCCACTCCAACCCACCCTGCACCCCCCGAGCTGGCTCCCCAGCAACCTGAGGTCATTTCCGAATCCGGGTCGTCGGCATAACACGAGGTAAAATGCCAGCGTCTTTGCCCTCTGCACCACCGGGCCGGCTGCATGATCTCTTTTTAACAAATCCATGCTGTGTACTATCAATGGTGCCCAAACTGTAATCCAAGTGATCTTTTATTATACTCTCTAAAAGTTTGCCTATTAAGGACGTAAGGCTAATAGGACGGTAGTTTTCTGCCTTTGTCTTATCTCCTTTTTTGAATATCGGAGTGATGTTTGCTGATCTTCAGCCTATTGGGACAACACCAGAGTTGGCACTATTTTCAAAAAGTTTTTTTAATGGTGTGATGAGATACTGTGACATCAGTTTAATCATTTTTCCGGTAATGTCAGGGCCTGGTGAACAATCCTCCTTAATATTTTTGATTTTAGTAATTATTTCATCCTCCATGACAATAAATTTGTCTTCTGAGATATTGTCAAGATGGATAGGAATACTTTGCTTGATACCATATATACTACCAAAGTAATTATTAAACATGTTTGCCATCATTGTTACATCATGTTCAAGCTGTTTGTTTTGTTCTAGAGGTACTACCTTAGCAACTGTCTTTCTCAATTAATTTATGTATCCATAAAAGGATTTGCTATGGGTTTTTTTCGCATTTGTTGCTTAATTTAGTTCCATGGTATGTTTGGATGATCTTATTTCTTTTTTACACTCCTTTTGTAAAGTCTTAAATTTGCTCCAGTAGTGTGGGAGTTTTTTTTTTTTTTTATACAGCTTGTATACTTTTTTCTTTATTGTCTATTAATCCTTTTATTTAGCCATTTAGGCCTCATATTGTTTTGTCCATTGTTTTTCTTGTACTTGAGGATGTTTTTATTACATATTTCCATAATTTTGCCTTTCCATTTTTTCCACATTTGCGCCGGGTCACACCCTTCAAATATGGCATCCTAGTCTAGCTTAGATAGTTCGCTAGTAATCTTTGGTGTATCAGTTTTGTTGTAATCAAAGAAATTGTTTTTGTTGTTAATAATATAAGGAAACATGATGTTAAAGGTAACTGAACTATGGTCACTTGTTCCGGGGGGGGGGACATCCAACTGTGCAATTATTGATAATGAGACCCTCTGTTCCCAGTACTTTGTCCAAAAGAGTTGTCCCTCTTGTTGGACTATTTACATACCGGCCCAAATATTCAAAAGGGTTGTGCATGGGGCAACAGTGTTGCCCCATGCGCAACCCACTGATGTGCCCCGGCCCGATATTCAAACGGGAATTGCGCCTGGCACAAATTCCAATGTGCCGGAGCACATCAGTAATGTATGCAAACACAGGTGGGGGGGGCGTGCCCATGCATATCACCTGCACAGCCCAATATTCAGCAAGGGATGTGCGGAACCATGCATGTGCAACCCCTACCCGCGCCAGCACAAAGTTGATCCCCGTGGGTGAATGAACGGATGGCCACCTACAGGTGAACTGCCGCACTGCAGGGTGCAACCACAGCTGCCACCTGTGGTGGCCACCAGCTCAGTTACACCTCCCATGGTGGCGCCCCCCACCGGATCGCAGGCATTGGTGTTTAAAACAGACTCTATCCCTTGGTGGTCAGTGGACTCGCTGTCTGCCGATCGCGGGCGGAAAAAGAAATCAACCTATATCCCTGGTGGTCCAGTGGACCACTGACAGCCGATCACGGGCTGAAGTAAAAATGAGAAACCCATATCCCTGGTGGTCTAGTGGACCCCCTCCCACCGCCCACTGATCCCCACTGCCCCGCCCCCACGGTCAGCGGTGGGTGCGCTATTCTACCTGCCGCCCGACTGACACCATTGATAGCATATCGGAATGTGTGGTATAGTCACGGGCTGCCGCCCAGTGGCTCATGCTGTGGACCAATGGGCTGCAGCCTACGGACGTGTCAGTTGGCAGGCGGTGGGGCGGCAAGCGGTGGTGCTGCCACCACCGCTGGACCGAGGGGAGCGGGGTGATGGGGATCAGTGGACGGGTGGAGAGGGGGTCACTGGACCACCAGGGATATGGGTTTCTCCATTTTTTACTTCAGCCCACGATCGGGCTGTCAGCGGTCCACTGGACCACCAGGGATATAGGTTGATGATTTCTTTTACTTCAGCCCACGATTGGGCAGACAGTGGTCCACTGGACCACCAGGGATATAGGTTGATTTATTTTTTTACTTAAGCCCGCGATCAGGCAGACAGCGGTCCACTAGACCACCAGGGAAATAGGTTGCTTTCTGTTACTTCAGCCCACGATCGGCTGACAGCAGTCCACTGGACCACCAAGGATATTGGGATCTCTTTTATGTTACAAATGCCCGCAATTGGGCTGTGGGGCACACTGCCGTGCTGCAGGGAGTGTCGGTCCCCGGCGGCTGCTGCCTGGAATGGCGCCAGGTGCAAGTCGTCGGAGATCGGCGCACCAGCATGCAAATTGGGCCATAATGACATGCAAATGGCCTCATTTGCACCTTGCATAAATTATGGCCCCATTTGCATGTCAACTTTTGAATATCACGGTTACTGCACCTTGCGCAATGGAACTTGCACTAGCGCATCCCCCTGCTCCACTCTGCCCCCTTGCACTGGCGCACTGCCACTGCACCATGCGCATTGCGGGTGGCCAGGGTGCAATAGTCAACGATGCCGAGCCATGGCGCAGCTCTGTTGAATATCACCCAGTCAACGCCCCTGCGCAGCCAAGCTGCACCCAGGCTTGCGCCACAGCCTGGCACACTTTGAATATCTGGGCCACTGTGATCGTGCAAGTTGCTCACATGCTTCTATAAATAATTTATCCCGAGTTGATTGTGCAGGTTGATTTGACCAGATAATATCTTCCATGCTCATATCACCCACTAATAACAATTACCCTTCTTCACTTGCTACTTCTATCTCTCTGATTATGGAGGAGGGCACATCAAGCGGGGTATCAGGTTGACGGTAACAGAATCCTATAATGAAATTTTGTGTTGAGTTTGTAAATAGTTTAACCCGTATAGTTTCTGTATTGTTTGTAATGCCCTGCTTAACTTTGGAGTTAGTAATATCTATTGGTTGATAATAGCTGTTTATGAGTAAGGCAATTCCTCCGTCCTTCTTGTTTTTACGATTCTGACAGAATGTACCATAGCCTGGAGTATGTTTTTCCCAGATATTAGAATTGGACCACCATGTCTCGGTTACCACATACACATCTGGTGTGATTTGAGATACTGTGGCTATTACCGCATCAAATTTGTTGTTTAGACTTCTTGCGTTAGCCATATAGCATTTGATGTTGTCTCTTACATGGTGTTTGGGTAAGGCTTTACCATTTAGGTCATCCTTAGTTTCCCCTTAATAGGCTGCCTATAGCCTCCTCCCGACTTTGGTTAGTTTAAATGTACTCCACTAACAACATTTGCAAGGTTTTTGCCCAGTAAGTTAGCTCCCTTCTTATAGAGGTGCAGTCCATCTTTTGAGTACAAATTTGCATTGGCTTTAAAAGTGTTCCAGTTGTTTATAAATGTAAAGCCTTCAAGTTTACACCTGTTTTCTAATCGGCATTTATTATTTCTATAGTTTTATTCTTTTCCTCATGTACCTTTGGATTTGGGAGAACACTTGAGAGAGCCACTATAACATTTCCCAGTTCAATCAGATCACTACAGATGTCTTTTTCATGCGATCTCCCCACATCATTGGACCCCACGTGTACAATTACTGTTGTTTCTTTGTCTATTTTAAACCTACTGATAGAGTTTATGTCAATAACTTTTGCACCGGGGAGGCATGTCACCATGGTATTGAGTTTATCATTTTTGCAGATCTCGGAATCCATGAAACTAATGATAGAGTCACCAAGCACTAGTTTTTTGTGACTCTATCAGAGTTTCTTTCCTGTGAGTTCATCTCTTCTGACTTATTGTGGCTCATTTGTGTAGTATCATTTAGAATATCATATCTGTTAGAAACTGATATTTCTTTTGGTCCCATTATCCTCCTTCCCGTCTTTCTTATGTTTGACCATTATCCAGTCAGTTTCCACCTCCCCGTCTATTTCCTCTCTGCCTCTTTTTTTAGTTGGTATTCAACATCTGACCCCAGGGAAGAATTGTTGGGATCGTGTGCCCTTTTTCCCCTATCTGGTTCTTTGTTATGCTTTGCATTAGGCTAAATTACTTTATGTTTTTTCAAGCAGTTTAATTCTTCCTTAAAGGCTACCTAAACACAATTATGATGGGGCACACTGTTCTGAAAACCCTCCCGTGCAATTAGAGCAGACAAGGAGAGGTTTTGAATAAAATTATTCATTACCTTAAATACTGCTGTTTAACACATTTTCGGTGACTTTTTTCAAATTGCTGAAACAAGGAAACGGTTTTAGAAGACCGAGCCGATCAGGGACTAAGGCTGCTGGGAACCTGCAGCACAATGTCATCTTAGCAAGTCCGAAAGTCCCCAGTATGCAGTCGCTATGGAGCCTTATGTACTATGCATAATATTACTGTTACATGTATACTTTGCTATCTTTATCATTATTTAACATGTACAGTAGTGTACAGTACTGGACATATTTTGTTTGGATGGAACAAATGTAGGTACAAAGTCTTGTGGTTTACACCCCAGTAAGTTAAGTTTGAGCTCTGTACACCAGATATTGTTTGTGTATTACAATTTGGGTTCTGCAGGCTAGGTTTGCACACACACTTAGTACCCTCTGTTCTCTTTTTTTTCCCCACAGGCCTGTTTCCTAGCATGACAAACAACACTGTGGAGGTTGAGATTTTACTATAAGCTTGGTGCACCCCAGTGGAACCAGAAATAGATTAAAACAGGATACTTTGGAATGTAACAGAGTAATAGAGCAATGCTAGTTTTCAGGTATAGAGTAACTACTGGTAATAATTTACTCCCTGGTATAGACCTCAGTACTTCCTTTGATAAAACAAGGAAACTTCAACATCTGCCTTTTCCCCGTTTTCTCCGCTTGATACGCTGGGCCACGATGTCTTTCTTTTCAAGACGCCGCCCAGCTCGCCGGCATTTATTTTATGTGGCGCCACCCAGACGTTCGTCTCGGGTCACGTGACACCTAGGTGATGTTCAAAGATTTAATGTTAGCTCCCTAAAGTGTGTTTTATGCACACAAGTGCTCCCAGAAAGTTTAAAACGGAGCTCAGCGCTCCTTTAAAATAAAAACAATGAATGCTGCCCACAACTGTAGTCCCCTGAGACGGTCTCAGGAACTACCAGCCCCAGTCAACCATTAAGTCTCCAGCCTCAGGTTGCAGGAGACGTCCCCACCATACTGCCCACAGGATAGATTAACATTGCACTTTCAACTATAAGAGCCCTGCCACACTCTGTCTCACTGCTGTACACAGTTCCACACCACAATGGCAGGATATTTTACCAAAAGCTGCTCGCTCGGAGCATTTAATTTATATAGCGTGACCCAGACATTTGTCCCGGGTCATGTGACACCTAGGTGGTGTTCAAAGATTTAATTTTAGCTCCCTAAAGTGTTTTATGCACACAAGCGCTCCCAAAAGGTTTACAATAGAGCTCAATGCTGCACACAATTGTAGTCCCCTAAGACGCAATTGCTAGACGAGCTTTGGGAGTAAGATTATGCCCACATTCAAGATTTTATTTAAAAAAGGAAAGGTGAAACAAACCATCTGAGCTTATATTCATTTACAATGGCTTCCTGATAAAGGTAGGTACATATTGTTGTTACACTTAATAAGCAAAGCATAAATACAAACATTTTAAAACAAAAACCTATATATAGATATAAAATAACAACAACTAAAAACATCAAGTAATATCCCAAACTGTAAAGTGACTGCTGACAAGTGTCACAGCAGACCACACAACTATTATTTAACCAATATTTTATACTTTGCAATGAAGACAATGGCCCTACAACATGACATACACGGACAGGGAGAGAATTCCAGAATGTTGAACCTTTATAAATAAAGGTCTGACATCCGTCAGAATGTTTTAATAGTGGGCACAAGTTCAAGTCCAAGAGATGACCTAATATTATTTCTGAACGATTAAAAAATAAACTGTTCCTGAAGACAAAAAGGAGTTCTCTGTTTAACACACTTCCATGTCAAGATGACTATATGCAAAATGCGCTTCTGAACCAAGCCGTACCAACCAAGGGTCCTAAGTAGGTCACAGTGATGGAAGTTGGAGGACAAACCTTGCAAATTTGTAATAAGCTACATCAGGTTGAGAACGATAAAGAAGAGTGGGCCCCTGAAACAATCACTGAACCGTAATCAATTAGTGGACTACTCACAGTTTGCACTAACCTAAATCTTATATCATAAAAAAAAAAAAACCTTTATGCTGATACATGAAACCTAGTCTAGCATTTATTTACCTTTTTAACAGTTATTTTGATCGGATGGTCCGATTTTAAACATTTGCCAAGCCAAAAACCCAAGCAGTTGTAATGCAGGACTCTCTCAAGAACAGAATTATTGTGAGTAGTTATATTTAGGATGGAACAAGATTTTTAAATGATAAGGGGTGCCAAAGTACATGTCCTGAGTTTTTTCATTCATTATAAGGACGTTATGACAAAAACATTTCTGAACCCCATTAAATGACTACTGCAGGTTTGCCTGCAAATCCCAAAATGCTGAGTTCCAACTATAAATAATTGTATCATCAGAGTAAAGGTGGAATGCCACATTTTTCTGGGTTAAATTTAGATCACTGATAAATAAATTAAAGAGCTGAGGGCCCAAAACAGAACCCTGAGGGACACCGCTTCTTACAGGGACAGCGTCAGACGGTACACCGTTAAGTGAAACCAACTGGTGTTTGTCAAGTAGACAGTTCTCTATCCAACTGTATAAACTTCCATTGTGGCCTACAAAACTCAGTTTATGTAACAGACATTTATGATTTATTACGTCAAAAACCTTGGAGAGGTCGACAACGATGGCCCCTGACCTGGAACCACCATCAATCACTACCTGTAGGCCATTGGTTGCTTTAACCAAGGCAGATAGGGTGCTATGATGAGGCCTAAAACCAGACTGAAAATGATTATGGTAGTTATTTTGGTTTAGAAATTCTGAAGTTGTTTTTCTACGAGTTTATCCAAGACCTCTGATGCAGCAGGAAGAAGAGAAATGGGGCAGTAGTTTGAAAAAGAGGTGGTATTACCAGACTTGTAGACCGACATAATTTTTGCCAGCTTCCACAAATCTGAAAAAACACCAGGAAGGATAGACATGTTGAAAGATATGCTAAGGTGTAACATTACTGGTGCAGAGTATTTCAAAAAAAGACTTTGTAGGCAAGGCCCAGATGAGAGTGGACCAATTTGTAGACAGCATTAATATCATAAGTAATCAAGTGAGGGGTCCAAGGTGACACCCAAATACTTAGCATGTGACAGTTTTAAATATGGCTCCATCAATGCAGGAGAATTTTAACACCCTGGGATACATGCAAAGTTTCTGGCTACAGCCAAACAGCATGACTATAGTTTTACTGGGGTAGAGGGCCAGTCTACTAACGGCAAGCCAAGTGTGTACATTAAAAAAATCAGTTTAGCTGGCAGTTTAGGTCAGAGATGTTTTTTGATCTATACACAGATGAACAGATGCTGATCGCAAAAAAAGGCTCTTGGCCCATCCAATCTGCCATCCTACCTAACTATTCTGCCTTGCCCAGGTGGCAATCCTCCCCTTTGTTACTGTTCCCCCTTTTTCCTACTAAACCCACATGCCTGTCCCATCCCTGCTTGATGCTGCTGATCTGACCTTTACCACTTCCTCTGGCAGCTTATTCCACTTGTCCAGCACCCCTTCCATGAAGAAGAGCTTATGGGAATCCTTTCTGAATAGCCCCCACTACCAACTTTAGTGAATTCCTTCTCAACCCTGTGTTTGAACGCAAGGATACGAGTTCCTTAGCATTCACTCTATTTATCCAGTGCAGGTACTTATATGTCTCAATCATGTCACACCTTTCCCTCCTCTTCTCAAGGATGTACATGTTTAGGTGCTACAACCTCTCCACATACTTCATTTCCCCTAGGCCATGGGCCATCTTAGTTGCCCTGTGCTGTACTGCCTCCACCCTGCTGCAGTCTTTTATCAAGTATGGGATCCAGTACCTTGTGCAGTATTCCAGGTGCGATCGCACCAGTGACCTGTATTAATGGGAGGGTCACCTCCCAACTTCTAAGGCTTATCCCCCTTCCTATGCATCCCAGCATTCTGTCTGCTTGGCTCACAGCCCTGTTGCAGTGTGCAGACATTTTTAGATTATCCAATATCATAAACTCTTAAATCCTTTTCTTCTGTAGTGCTATCCAGTATCACCGCACCCATTTTGTACTGCACTTTAGGGTTCCTTTTCCCACTGTGCATTTCATTTTTTTGCACTTAAGTTCAACTGCCAAATCTTTGACCAACTCTCCAAGTTGCCCAGATCCTACCTTGGTTCCTTTCTCCCTTCCTCCATGTCTACTCTTGCACAGATCTTTGTGTTGTCTGTGAAGAGGCAGATCTTGCCCTATGTCACAGATGAATATACTGAAAAGGACTGGTCCTAGTACCAACCCCCTGAGGTACCCTGCTTGTTGCCTCCCTCACCTCTGAAAATTTCACACTGACTACCACCCTCTGTGTTCTACCTCTCAGCCAGCTCTCTACCCAAGCTGTCTTTTTTCCTTTACCCCAAGGGCCCTAATCTTTTTAACCAGCCTCCTGTGCCTATAATATGTAACCAGCTCATCTGCATCCAAAAGAGAGGAATAGAAGGCAGAGACAAGAGGAAGATTATTAACGGGAGAAAAGAAGCACACAACTAAGAATTGAACCTTAAGGGACACCAATTTGGATGGAAGCCAAATTAGAAAGGCACTGTCAATTTTCACATGCTGGGTCCTATCTGTTAAGTAACTTTTGAACCAGGATAATGCTGAACACATATTTAATGACCTGATGGGGTAAGTACTAGAATGTCAATGGAGTAATACAGTAACTAATAGGGAGAATGGTACCAGAGTATTTTGTCTGAGAAGCAGCCACGTATTTATAAAAAAGTGCTTATTGGGGAGATACCCTAGAAGGAGATACCACAATGGACTGAAGCTTGGAAAGGAGCAAAGTATGACCAACCAAGTCAAATGCCTTGGACAGATCTACAGATAGAGCTTTGGACAACATGCCATCATCTATGGCAACTCCAATATCATAGGTAAGTTTTGCTAAAGCAGTATCAGTATTATGCCCCATTCTAATTAGTTAAGACACAGCCAAACTATGGCAAAGCACACTGTACCTATACTATTTGTTTTACATTGATACTGTTTTTTATATTGATGCATAACATAGCATGACAGTTCAACAAAGATTATATATTCTTAAGATTTGGTAATACTACACATATTTATTTAACTAGAAACTGTACAGTTTGCAACTTAGTTTTCATTTTTTTATGCCCTACACTGTACTGCAAACATTTCACTCTCACCTCTAGTAAACCCTACTCATCAGAAGATGATATGAAGCAGACCATTCAACTCTGATAAGGACATGTTTTTAAATGTCACGGGACTTTCACAATCAGACAAACTTCTAACAAGATGGCTGGTGTCACCGACCTCTGCTCTGTACTTTATGGTGATGCCAGTTATCTCCACAAAGAAAGGTCTTTGGAGAAAAATCTGGTTTCCACTGGGCGGTGAGCCATCTAATGGACAGAACAGCACACACTAAGGAGGACTGAATGGGCTAACAGGAAAAGTAACATGCGTCTGTAGCACTGATGGAAGAAGCGTCCCAAACCACTACACCTCCCCGTATCCTGGGGTTACCGCTGATCACAGGCCGAGCCTACAGACCACTAATCACTGGCCGATGCAGCGACTGCAGCTGATCACTGGTTGAGCTTCACTTTCTCACAGCCTGTAGCTGAGTGCCCTTCACTGCACATGTCCAGTACAGTACCTCTGCTGCGACAGAGGTACAAACATTATACTTCTGTCAAATCTCATTTATTCCCCCTCTATATTCCTGCTCATTACTGCCAAAAGATAAATATCTAGATGTTTGTATATCAGTATGAGCTTTTCCCCTTACAAATGACCTTTTATTTCTTGCTTGGCCATACAGAGGTACCCCATAATCCTGTATTTGTGACACCATAAACTGTTGCCTTGGAAATTACTGTGAAATGACAGACAGAAAATCGGGGCATCATTGAATGCCCAAGCACTAGTATTAGGCAGATTTTCAAGAAGAAAGCTGGTCAGCATGTATTAAAATGAACGCTCCGGCATCACTTCTGTGTTGCCTCCCATGTCCTTATGATTGAGAGAACCCCACAGCTGGGTATCTGTTGCACCCTAAGGACACTAAAGATGAGAACTATACAGTATAAACTCAGGAGGTGGTAGTGAGTCCATATTAGCATACTGATGTAACTGTTTACCACATATGAATATGTATAATTTAATATGTCTTTTTGGAAAGGTAAATTATTTTCCCTTTAACCTTATATTTCCAACTATCTCTTAATAAGGCATTTTTGAGTTGAATTGCTATGGTACTTCTGGTACTTCTTGGTCCCCCTCCTGTGGAGCCACCTGATGCTTCACCCAGGGTTGCCAGATAAGGCTATATTTCTCCAGTGTGAGATTAATAGTTGCTGTTATTATCTGTTCTGTGGACGCTATGTTCTTTTGCTCCCATTCTGTCACTGTGGGGCTTTCTCTTTGTAGTCAGTGAGAGGTAATACTGTACATTTCAAGGTGGCTATCCTTGAACAGCTGCCTTTCATTAGATCTAAAGGACACTAGTTGTGGGAATCTTTAACAGCCAATTAGTTATTCCATCAGTAATACATACACCTATAATGGTAATCACCAGCCCCTTAACCTCTCTGCAGAACAGAGAGAGCACCAGGCACACTACCAAAACATATGTGGAGGTGTGCCCAGTTCCCTTAAAAGCCTCCAAATTGTCTAAAATTGGTCTGGTTTATTGTATCATAATACTTGGTCACATTGGGTGTTCTGAAGAACCTTACTAGGACTTCCAAAAGAATTCCCTCCATGTGGGGGATGCTGTGACCTTCTACCCTCTCTCTAGTCTTTTCTCCCAGTTCTTCTGCACAACATGCAAATGTTTTTCTTTTTCCCATTTCTCTTTTACATCATTAAGGTTTGTTTTCTTTTTTTTTTTTTTAAGACTTGATACATACCCAATATATATTTAAATTTACCACTTAAGATTGTCAACCAGTACAGGGGGTCTTCTAAAAGAGTAAAGTCCCAGGAGATTTTAGTCAAATTATTTGATTTTATTATGTAATGTCTAACTTGCATAAATACAAGCAAATCTTAATTATCCAGTTTGAATTTATCATTTAACCTTCTTTAACCTTCCAAATGTGACCTGGGTAACTTGCTCTTGACAGCCTACAAACCTGGTCAGTCTTTTTCTTTCCCATCAAACAAACCCACTGTTATTGATTTTTTTTTATGGAACACACTTTTAAAAAACTTGCAGAGAACTCCAGGATTGTTTTGTTTTAAATCCCCCAATCATTAAATGCTCTAGTTATCCATTACCTGTGCAAGAAAAAAGTTCTACTAATCAGGGTTTGTTACAAGGGGCATATCTTAACTCGCAGTGGCTGAATCAGCCACTGATATTAATAGAAGAAATACATCAAAGGCACCTGGATATTTAAATCCATTTTTTTTTTCAAATGTGCCCTAGTATGAAAGCCCCATATTAAACAGCCCCTGCACCACTGGGACAACTTTTTAAAAATATGCCCTAGTATAAAAGTCCTTTTTTTAAAAGAGTCCCTGAACAAGACAAGCAGCCTTCAGACACCGCATGCCCAATTTGTGGCACTCCCTGCCTGCAAGCACCCAGCTAACGACCCCCTCCCAGAACCTCAGTCACCTCCCAAATGAACACTTTTCCACACCATGTGAGTGTGGATAGAAGTGCACGAGAACAGTATTGATTCCTGTTCCTCGATTGTCTTCTGTCTCTTTCGAATATCAAGTGCTGCTATGTATAAATTAATGTATTTAACTTATGCTAGCATAGCCATATTTGTACATACCTCCTTATATTGTGTTGCAAATGCACTGTATGTATTATACGTCTGTTCCTATGTTCCCCCTTCCCCAGGATGCACCTGGAATCAAGCAGTATTCTGCTCAGTGTGCCCTCCTGGTAAAACTTTTAAATAAATAAATAAATAAATCGCCTGGGACACCTTTTGAAACAATGTAATATTTAGACACAATTAAACTCATATTCCATATTCTTCTGTTATTCTCACCCGTATTTCTTTATAATGTATGGTAGAATGTTGTTACAGTTGGAAATCTACCTTTTTATAACAACATTTTACCATCGATGCAGTGTCACGATGTTGTTAATCCATCAAGGGTACGTTCCATCGATGGGTCAACAACCGAGAACAGTCTGGGCATGCGTGCAACTAGATCGGACGGCTCTGAAACAACTGTGGCGGTGACATTAAAAAAAACTGCAGTAAGGAATTGCTTTCTTTTTAAAAAAACATAAATGGTACCATACACTATAAAATATAATGTATGGTACATCGATGGTTAACCCTTTTTTTAACCTATCTCGAGGTTGCCATGGCGACGTAAACATCTCGAACTTCGCTCTCAAGGTTTACATGGTCATCCTAGCAACCTCTCGATGGTTAACATACAGAATAAAGTATGGGTCTGGGTGTGTAACGAGAATTTACACACACCGAGGGGTTGATGCTTTTCCCACAGCAAGTATATAAAATAAAAAGAGCGTTCTTGTGCGCTACTTGGTCTGTTTAGGTGTGGCCTTACACTCTGATCTGTCGAGTAGCTCACTTTTGTTTACTTTTTTTTTTAATTTAGTCTTGTGTGGAGCCAACATTTTGAGGGCATTTCCCTCATTTTGATTCATTTCTGCCTGCCAGCACTTACCGCAGAGTTAGAGTAGTGGTCCAGAGGGGGAAAGACATGGCGGACAGTGGCTAGGAGGAAGACCTTCAGAGGCGGGGGCGCCTGCATAGTGCGAGGGAAACCAGGCATGTGTTCGCCATTATAAACACTCCTTTATAACGACGAATTACACCACAGTTTCCCTATGGGGAAAAAGGATGTCCCGGTTATTATAAACCGGTTAACCATCGATGATCATACATTATCCTCTATATTATTAAGGTCATTTGCACAAAAACAGAATCTCTGCCCTATCTACTTTGGCTAATTGTCTACACTTGCCATCACAGTGCTGTTTATGACATCACAGTCTGTAGCTGTGGTGATCATTATGATGTCATAAACAAGAATTATGATGTCAGGTATAGATAAGCAACCACAGCGGATAAAGCCTTGGGGCAAAGCTCGTGTTTCATAGAACTACCCACAGTAATAAGGTAAATGGGGGAACGGATTTCAGAGAATCTAGCGAATATAAACTGAAACCTGTTTAAATCTTGCATTATGCAACATTATCCAAATGATATCAGGGGCTCTTTAAAGTCCAGTGGTAAGGAAAGAACCTAAATCATACTTCTATGGTTGGGGAAGCTGCTATACAAGGTCTGGGTCAGACTAGGATGTAGGAGTCCCTACACTGAAAAGTTGGTATGGGGTCCACCTAGAATAAGAGGGTCCTGGGGTGACACACTCATATCAGTATTATACTTCAGTATGGTACACTGACTCCATTTTCACATTTAATATGTACTTTCGGTGATCATAATAAACTATTTTATTAGAAAATACTTAATTTGCAGGTGTCCAGGTGGGCCAGTCTGATACTGCTGCTATACCAACTTTAGGACAAAGTAGATGGGGGAATGAGCGGATGTAGACTAAGATGAAGGAGGATGGACTTGTCTGGTATAAAGACATACACCACCAGACTCCCCTCCCACATATAATCTGGTTTATACTGAATGTTTTCTGCCCTTTAGAATCTGCAAGTAAAAACACTCACCACCACAAGAGTATCTCAAAACATCTTAAAAGGGACTGGAAATGTGTGATAAACTGCTTCTGCTTGTACTGTAATGATCGGGTTTTCAGAAATATTAATGAAACCCTAACATAGAAACATACACAATGTTGGCAGAAAAAGACCAATGGTCCATCCAGTCTACCCATACTACCCTATATACTCCAGGATCCATTGTCTCCATGGCATCTTCGCTTACACTGTTCCCCCTTTTGTTATTCGTGTTTCTGCCCCCCTTCCCCACTTCCTGTTAAGTAGCTAATGTCCCCTTGACTCTGTACCAGCCATGTTTGAAGCCATTTATGGTTTTGGCACCCACCACTTCTGCTGGCAGACCATTCCATGGCTCAACCACTCCTTCTGTAAAATATTTCCTCGCAACCTTTTTAACCCCCCCCAACCTCCACTCATGACCCCTTGTCCCATCTTCTCTGTTCTTGATAAAATAAAAAAAACCTCACAGTTCACCTTGCTAATTCCTTTATAGAAGTAAAAGGTCTCCATCAAACCCCTCCCCCCTTCTCTTCTGGTTTCAAGTGGATCCTTAACAGTTGGTCAACAATTTCGTTGGCAACCAACCTTACGGCAATTCCTTTATGTCGACCACATTTGTAGTCGACATAAAGGAGATTACCCAGACTGTGTTGTCTTCTGGGGCTTCAATTTCAACACCCTTGCGGGGCTCTGCCCCGCTAATTAAATTAATCAACTCCGAGCCGGAGTTGCTTCAGTGAGGGGGTGCAACACCCCCAGAAAGCAGTGCCAGTGTCCGGCACCGGCCTGGCACTGTTCTCACTGTAGTGTCGGTAGCGGTAAAGTTGTCATCGTAGCAACGGCATACCGTTTCAAGTGACTACATATTCAGAGCCTTTAACTGATCCTCCTAGGCTCTGTCCTCCTGGCCCAGAATCATCTTGGTCATCCTATGTTGTACCTTCTCTAGCATGTCTCTGTCCTTTATTAGATGGAGACTCCAGAACTGGGCACATTACTTCAGGTGTAGCCTCACCAGTGACCAGTACGGTAATAACAGTGCCACCTTCTTTCTACTGTTGAACCCTCTTCCAATGCACCCCAGCATCCTGTTAGCCTTCCTAAACACCTTATTATATTGGCTGGTTTGTGGGAGTCACTAATGAGGACTCCTAGGTCGCATTCCTCTGACGCTGTGCCCAGCTTAACCCCCCCCCCCTTCCATTCCATCCAATGCTCTGTTCTGGGGTTTTTGTTCCCTTAGCGCACAACTTTGCACTTTTTGGCACTGAATTTCAGCTGCCAGACTTCGGACCAATTTTCCAGCACATGCAGGTCTCTCTGCATCTCTTTATCCCCTCCACCCTAAGGGTGCAGCTCCAGGACTCCAGAAATAGGATCCTCAGTGTGGCAGTGATGTACAGGCCACTCTCTCAAAGTGAGGAGACAGGGTTCTAGCAGGACAGATCAGAAGGACCTGCGGGAAGGGCAGTACGATGATTGTGGGGGACTTCAGTCTGCCAGGAGTAGATTGGGGTACCTCAGCCACCACAAATAGGAGGGAGCAGATACTTCTGGATGCCTTACAGGACAGCTTCCTACTGCAGATGGTCCATAAGCCTAACAGGTTAAGGAACACCCTTGCCTTCATGCTGGCGAATGGTGAGTTTGTGAGGGAGCTGAGGGCAGAGGAACTGCTGGTGGGGAGTGATCACCACTCAGTGTGGTTCAAGATAGACATGGAGAAAGAGGGAGTAGGGTGGGGCACAAGGGTGATAGAATTTAGAAGGGCCAACTTCGAGAGGATGAAGGAAATAGTACTGGGGTACCTGGCCAAAATCAGTCCAGATATGGACACTAATCAGAGGTAGGAGGTTATTAAATGGGGCATAGAGGAGGCAACCGCAAAATGTGCAAGGGTCCAGAGTAAGAGAGCTAGGGCCAAGAAGCCTTGCTGGGTGGACAGGGAGGTTATGAAGAAAATAAGAAAGAAATGAACGGCCTTTAAAAAGTACAAAAGAACAGGGAGGGGGTGGACAGAGAGAAATACTTGAAGGAGTCAAGGGAGGTGACAACGGCAGTCAGCACAGTCAAGGCGTCCCAGGAACTCAGGCTGGCACAGGGCATTAAAGTAAGGGAGAAGGACTTCTTCAGGTACATCAGGGAGAAAAGGAGCTGCAAAGACCAAATAGTGAGGATTAAAAGGTGGGGGGTGGATACTAGGGCAGAACAGGCGGAAGCATTAAACGAGTACTTCTGCTCAGTATTTACTGAAGAGAAAGGGGGAGCAGTACCCGGGGGCTGGGGGTGTGGGCATGGGCAGGGAAGAGGTGACAAGACAGGGAAATCCCAGTGGGCAAGGTACTGGAGGGATTGAGGGCACTGAGGGTGGACAAGGCGCTAGGGCCAGATGGCATACACCCCAGGGTGCTAAGGGAGCTAGCAGAAGTTCTGGCAGAACACCTGATAGACCTGTTCAGTGCCTCCCTGGACTCGAGGAGTGTACCGCAGGACTGGAGGATGATGCATATGGTGCCTCTCCACAAGACTGGCCCCAAGGATGAGCCGGGGAACTACAGACCAGTAAGCCTCACAACCATCATGGGAAAGCTGATGACAATCCTGAAGGAGAGGCTGTTTTTTCTCCTAGAAGCTAATGGGCTACAGAACAGCAGGCAACACGGGTTTGTCTCAGGCAGATCCTGTCAGACCAGCCTGGTGGAGTACTATTATTGGGTAACCAGGCAATTAGACGGGGGCCATGCAGTGGATGTCCTGTACCTGGACTTCAGTAAGGCATTCGATTCGGTGCCGCATAGGAGGCTAGGTAGTAAGCTGGAAAACACAGGGGCTGGGGAGAAGATGATGGGATGGGTAGTGAACTGGCTGCAAAGGAGACAGCAGAGGGTGGTAGTGGAAGGTAAGCTCTAGTCGCCCAGGGCAGTGACAAGTGGTGTGCCACAGGGCTCTGTACTGGGGCCAGTGTTGTTTAGGATTTATTTATTTATTTAAATGTTTCACCAGCAGGGCACACTGAACAACAAGTTGCTCGTCTCATGGTGTGACCGGGGGGGGGGAGGGGGTTACACAGGGTTAAGAAAACAGAGATTATACAATTAATAGATGGGCGCACAGTTACAAATTATGTATGGGCAGTACAGGCAGTTACAGCTTGTAAGATTATATAACAATAGGGGGAACACAGAATATAGTACAATATAACATACAACAATAATGTGACAGAACAATTTATAGTGCGATAACGTACAAAGAGATGGCTCGAGGTAGGACAAAAGTGCTGTAGTAGGAGAAAAAGGGGGCAGGAGGGAGGGGAAAGGAGGGGAGGCAAGAATGAATAGGAAGAAGAAGGGGGTAGCCAAGCCCTGATTCCCCCTTCAGGATGTTGAGAACCCTGCCGGGGGAAGGGTTTAGTAGGCTGGAGTTAGAAATAAGGTAATTAAGGAAGGTTAAAGCAGGAGTAGCTGGGGGAATTTTGGAAGGCGGTGGTTAGAGAGTAGGTGGAAGAGGAGTGCTGTATTTGGGGGGGGTCCAGATTTTAGGGAAGCGATGGGTGAACCCAGTCTGGCTGATGAGGGTGGAGTAGCGAGGGACCACCAGGGAGAGCGTATCATTAGATCTAAGAGAATGGGTGAGGGGAAGGGGAGCAGAGAGATAGAGGATAAGAGGTAGAGAGGGATTTCACCAAGCCAGAATTTGGAGGTTAGTTTGGGGCAGTGAGAGATGCGCTTGTGAGACAGTGGTGGGAAAGCTAGGGAGCGAAAGAGTTCACAGTGATGGGAGCAGGAGGGAGAGTCAAGAGCAAAGTGGCAGAAGGAGTTAAAGAGAGTGTCCAATTTGGTCAGGGAAGATTTGGGAGCAGCACCATAGACTACATCCTAGTAGTCAAAGATAGGGAGTATCATCTTCTGGACAAGTTTGAGCCTCGCAGACAGCAGGATACAACTATGATTTCTGTACAGAGTGCCAAGCTTGGGGCATAATTTCTTCAGTATGGCATTGATATGCAAAGAGAAGTTGAAGTGTTGGTCCAGCCAAACCCCAGATATCTAAATGAGGAAGTGTCCTCAAGGAGTGTCCCATCGAGGGTGTGGAAGGACGCAAAAAGTAATAGTAAACGGAGTCCACAGTGAAGAAAGGAGGGTACCGCAGGGTTCGGTACTGAGACCGGTCCTCTTTAATATCTTTATAAGTGACATTGGAGAGCACCTGGAAGGAAAGGTATGCCTCTTTGCAGATGACACAAAGATCTGCAACAGGGTTGATGCACAAGGTGGGGTGGAAAAAATGAAAAGGGACTTAGCAAAGTTGGAGGAATGGTCAAATACGTGGCAGCTCAGATTCAGTGCAAAGAAGTGCAAGGTAATGCATCTGGGAAACAAAAACCCTGGGGAAGAGTACACAATGGGGGGTGAGTTAATAACAGCAACAAAAATCGAAAGAGACCTAGGAGTAATTATATCAGATGACCTAAAGGTGGGCAAGCAATGTGAGAAGGCAGTAAGGAGGGCTGGGGGGATACTGGGATGCATAGGGAGAGGCATCAACAGTAGAAAACAGGAAGTTGTTATCCCTCTCTACAGACAGTTAGTGAGACCCCATCTGGAGTACTGCGTGCAATTCTGGAGACCCCATTTCCGCAAAGACATAGACAGAGTGGAGGCTGTTCAGAGGAGGACAACCAGAATGGTGCAAGGTCTGCACCAGAAGACATACAAGGAGAGACTAAAGTAGCTTAATACGTATACCCTTGAGGAAAGGAGGGAGAGGGGGGGACATGATAGAAACTTTCAAGTATCTCAAGAGAATTAACAAGGTACAAGACAGTAGTATCTTTCAGAAGAAGAGGTGTGCAAGAACAAGGGGACACAATTTGAAGATACAGGGGGGACGGCTCAGAGGTAATGTTAGAAAGTATTTTTTCACAGAGAGAGTTGTGGATGCATGGAACAGCCTTCCTGAGGAGGCTGTGGAGTCAGGAACAGTGGGAGAATTCAGGAATGCATGGGACAGGCATAAGGCAATTCTATTGGGGGCAGGAGGAAGTAAGCTGTTGATTAACTAGAATCTGCAGCTTATCCATCAGGTAGGGAAATGGGCAGACTGGGTGGGCCAAGCGGACCTTATCTGCCGTCAAATTCTATGTTTCTATGTAGCATATCTGAACAAGAGGAACTCACCTACAAAATCAATAACAGAACCGCTGTATACATAAGAAGATGGACTAGGTGGGAGATCTGGCATGCCTCCAATAGTGAAGCTAATGAATAAACCCTTAACTATCTTAAAACACAATCAGGGATTTTACCTCCTACAAGGGTAGCCCCTGATTGGGGGAGGAGGAGGAGAAATATGAGGAGCTGATGTGATTCTAAGAGGTGAATATATTTCAACTGGAGCCGCAACATTGAGAGAATTGTGACTGCCTAATATAAGACAATGTCTTCTGATGAATTAGAAATAATGTGACTAAATGTATAATTTAAAAGAACAGCTGTTTTCTTATATGCTTTATACATGGATTTAAACTGAGTGTACTAATATGATGTACCTGGTTGTTGCCAATAAACTTGAATTAAAAAAAAAAACAACATAACTACTGCAGGTTTCATTCCTAAAACGTCACAAAACTCCAGGATACCTTAAATGAGTCGGGTCATAACCTTTGAAATAGAGTCAAGCAGGTTTTCACACCAGACTTAAGTACCTTCATTTACATTTAAATTCTGATGAAATTAGGAGGGTGGTGCAATAGAGGCAATCATTGCTCATGCTTACAAACTACACAGGTAAACAGAATAAAAGGCTGAGGGGACCTTACCTTCAAAGCAGTCATACAATTTTACTCCATTTTGACCTACCTACATTTTAAGGAGGTACCCCTCCTCCCGAGTCTTCTCTTTATTCGTATACTTATTTCATTTCTAGAAGCCTCCTCACCCCGTTGGTGTCAATATTCCTTTTCTAGGTGGTACAATTTTTCTTTCATTCCAGTATTTTGCAGCACACAGTTTAAAACATCAAAAATACTCAATACAAGGAAAACTATACCACACAGGACACAAATAAGTACACCGTCATGGAGGGGGGGGTCATCCTACAGTACAACGGAAAGTAGTCTCAAACTCCAGCTAACTTGTTCTGCTGCATTAGTGCCCCCAGGTCTTACAATGGAAACAGCGATGAAAAGAGGGGTAAATTCATTATTTACATAGATTTTCTTTGCATTTTTAGTGTCCTAGTAAAAATATGTAATTTTATTGTAAAATGACAAAATCCACAATGAATCCACTATCCTCTGTTGCTTCACTTCATGACATGGGACGATGAAGAAACTTTACATGACTCGATTACAACAGACATGGAATTAATACTTAGAAACAAAATAAACACTGAGTCTGACCAGTTGGAACAATTGGTTGAGCTCTTTCTATGCTAGCATTTGACATCCCCCCCCCTCTCTCTCTCTCTCTGGAACAGGACCATTCAGTCCTCGAATGTTGATACAAAAATGGTTTTAACAAAGATTGCCAACATTATAACAAAGGACCAAGCATCAGCTTTACAGACTAAGGCCTGTCCACCTGCATCCCAACCACGCAAACACGGGCTGTGAATGGAATCACGGGAGGGCATCAGTTTCGTCCCATTTCAGACGAGCAGTTGTGCTGAGATGGAGCAGAACTGAAATCCAAATGAGACAGTAGGAGTCTTAATCTCCTTACAGTTTGGCTAGTGAACATCTGTCTCTTTATTATTGTTGATTCCAAGACCAAGGAAAAATAATTCCTTTAATCAGGCATGTTCTTGCAGCAAGAATTCATGTAATGAGCCCCCCCCCAATCCCCGGTTTACCTAAGCCATGCACTAACAATCCAAACACTGGCAAACACTGGGGGAGTTCAAAGGGTTTGCTGCGTTGTGGAAATCTATGCCCAGATAAGTTTGCAGACCCCCCCCCTTAACAGTAGAAGGATGGAGCATATTAAGACCTGACCCTGCTGTCTTAAGAGGGCCACTGCTGTTACAGCCATAAACAGACATCACACCTGTGCTACAACAGGGTCTCCTGCCAAGCAAAATGTTCCTATATTTATTTCGTTTTTGTTTACCAGGTAAGTGCACTAGACGTACAATGCCTATTTTCAGGCACACCCCTGGAGAATACAGGCAGAAATCACAATGAGAATTAACAAAGCACAACAACCACAGGTAAATACACTGTAGTTTACAAAGTAAACAGCAACAATTAGCAAAGACAGAAATATAGTAAACAGAACAGGCAAAGTAACACTGTTTGAGTACTTTCCAGCTATAAATATCAATACAGTCCAGAGGGGATTAGTACATATGGTATCATTTACAGGTGCAAGTATCAAATGCACTCAAGAATTTGTATAATTACCTTTTGTAGTGCAAGTCAGAAGGAGAGTGGCAGAGAGCAACCAAAGAGAGTTCCAGAATTTATGAGCAAAGAAGGAAAAGCCTTGCTTACCCATAAGTGTTCTTTTTCTTATAGCAGAGTATTATATAACCAAGTCCTAAATTCACCAATGGGCAACGTGCAGCAATTCACCTGTAAACAGACACTATGATCTGCTAATGGGTGCCCTTAAAGA
Source organism: Neoceratodus forsteri (assembly GCA_016271365.2). Classification (NCBI taxonomy): domain Eukaryota; kingdom Metazoa; phylum Chordata; order Ceratodontiformes; family Ceratodontidae; genus Neoceratodus; species Neoceratodus forsteri. The sequence goes on along the minus strand of CM057453.1, from coordinate 147,094,344 downwards.
ACACACAGCCACCTCAGAGACCCAGTTCAAAAGCACATACCAGTCTGCTATTATAAGTTACTACAGGACACTTTTTATAAATTCCACTTGACTTTCCCAGGTTTTGCATACATTTTTGCCAGCTTATCTGTGACTTCTATGTAAAAAAACCCTTCATTAGGATTTTATGACTTTTTATGACATCACAGTGCTGATCATGGAAACATACCGTGATGCCATTATTGTGAGGTAATTTGGGGACAGTCTTGTAATTGAAACAGACAGTGGAACTAGTGCTTGTTAAGGTGAATTATTTAAAAGACCGATAATTGAATGAACCCAAAACCCAAGAAAACATTAAACAAGTTAGAGCTGCAGTGCATGTCACCTGTGAAAATCGTGACCAATACCTTTCATTCCATTTTAGATTGTCCCTTATCTCCTCCCATGTACAGTACCCTTCTTTCCCCATTAAGACTCCGTTTTAGCATTTTTTCACATTTGAAGTAATAAAAGAGTACTCCTCTTGATATGGGTCCCCCCCCCAGTCTTCCCTAGTATCCTTTGTTGTTTTTAAACACTTGTTGTCTAACGTTGCTATCCTTATGACTACAATGAACTGCCATGCAACAAACACTGCTCCCTCACCTTATGAGGCAACAGGGGTACAACAACAGCTTGAAATACTGATAAAAACCTTGGGGTAGCCATATTAACTAGAGTATGCCTTTTATTATTTCAAATGGAAGTATAGCCTAGAGGTTAGAGTAATGAGCTTGGTGCATCCAGCAGACCTGAGTTTGATTCCCATAACCTCTACCTGCATACTGTGTGACTCTGAGCAAGGCAGTTAACCTCCCCAGTGCTCACAGGTCGGCCCTGAAAACAGGCACTTGTGCCTAGTGGGACTTACTCCGTTACCAAATACTAAAAAAAAAAAGCAAAAACTTGTGCGAAAGTAGACTCACAATACGGGTAAAGGATATCATGCAAGACACGAAATAAGGGGCAATCTAAAACAGAATGAAAAAGTATAGGTCCAGATTGCCACTGTAACATACACTGCTGTTTTAAACGTAATTGCTACAGGACAAACACTATGGTTTTAGACAATTTATTTTAGTAGATACCTGATCTTTAGAAGAGGATTCCACTCTAACATACACGTACGCACGCCTGCCCTCCGAGTGAGGTACCGGCTTGTGTGGCACCATCACTTAACTACTCCCACTTCACCTTTCTTCCTCCCATGCTGGCTTCTTTCCACTGCATCCCACTGGTTGATCCTGAGCCCAGCAGCCATCACAGAGGTGCAACGACACAAATGTATGCTACCCACAACCAACCAGTGGCTGGGCCAGCAAACAAGAGAATGTATTTATTTAATGAACACCATTTTACCAAGAAAATTCCCAAAGGACCAAGTCCTGTTTTCAGTGAGGTCCTGGGGTGACCAACATGGCAGATGTACAGTGTACTTTCAAAACCAGAGTTGGGAAATGCCTAAGAATATTTACACTAAACCAACAGTCGTCATATTCAATAAAAATTGAAAACCTATTTAAAACCACGAAGAACATAAACACTTGAGCTGCAAAATGTGTATCCAAGGCAGCTGTACAAAATGCCAAAGGAGCAGAGTGCTTCAGCTTGGCTGCAAAGGTATTCTAACTGATGGACACTCTATGTAAACCGGTTTTGTCCCAGACCAAGGTTTAACAGAAGGCATAAATGTGCACTACAATTACTGGATCTCAAATCATAGCAACAGCACTCTTCCATGATTGATTAACTAAACACAAGGTTCTTTGTAAGATTAAGACATTTACTAAACACAAGCCAATGCTGAGACCTTTGACAGTGTGGAGATTACAGTGGAGACCACAATGATGAATCCTTAAGGAGTAAGGAAGCACTAAGGGACATCATTGAGTTGAAGGCCATATCAAGTTCTTGCAAAGTCACAGCATCTGCCATAGCATACACTACATCAGCCTTACCTAGTGTCCATAACATCACACTGACTGGGTATTTCAAGAGGGATACAATGGAAGGGTCATCTGTGAAGCAAGCTGTTGGGGTGAGTACAGCATCTGAGAGAAGCCTCTGTGCTGATCAGGAAGGGGGTGTTGTTTTGTACAATCATTATGTGCCACAAAGAGTTCCACGTCCACAGAACACTGGGATCATATAGACAGAGATGGAAAAGCTGAGGGTGGCTCTAGCCATTCTAAAGAATGTGACTTGAACCAGCAATAATGCCTGTCTAGCTGGCTCTGGCTCAGCTCTACGTTCTTAAAGGAAAATTGTCAAGCTTACCCTCCCGGTTTAACTTTTGAGAGAAAATGGGCTTTTTTCATGCCCCGCAAAGTAGAGTAACTTAATTATGAAAAGTCCGCTACCCAGAAGTATGACGGCCACTGGGGCGGCTCCATTAACTGCAAAGGTGTGACGCCGCACCGAGCGCTTCAATGCATTTGTACTGAAGCACATGGTGCAGCGCCACACATTTACAGTTAATGGAGCCGCTCCAGCATCTGCTATGCTTCCAGGTAGTGGATGTTTCCTAATAAAATGACTCTACTTTACGGCACATTAAAAAAAAATGTTTTCTCTCTAAAGTTAACCCGGAGGGTAAGCTTTGTGGGGGCGGAAGCCCCTGCAAATGACAGTTTTCCTTTAAGTAATCAAGAAGCCAAGGCAGAGCTAAACTAGCAGTCATCAACACAAGTGATGTTTTTCAGCCTGAGCCCACTTAGTGCAGTGATGGGAATCTGTAGCTGGTGAGGGACATGCATGCATGTCTTACCAGCTTGGCTCCTGTTTTGACTCAAAAGAGCCAGGTGAGATCCTTGACTCCATTCTGGCTTGGCTCTAGTTAAAATGTGGCTGGTCTGCCCTCTCTACATGTAGATAAACTGGACCTTGGGGTAGTGCTGTGGGTGAGGGGCCGTGGCAGCATATGCTCTGCAACAGGTAAAGGAAGTTAAGAATAAAGCGATCAGCAGCATTTTGAACAAAGACTATTTTCCTTTGAAATGTTTAGTTAACAAGCAACAGCAGCAGCCGGTAAGACACCTTGAGAGGCACTACAGTATTTTCGAAAGGTGTTTGCCACAGGCGCAGAATGGCAGAAATTCTTCAGGAAGCAGGGCCCTCTGTCTTGCATAAGTGGGAGATTAACAGATTTCTTGCCTGCTCTCCTGCCCCTTCTGGTGTCAAGGCCTACATAACAGAGGTGTTTTACAACTGCACTTGCTGTCAGTTCTCTGCCGATCTCAGTAAACATCAGGTGGGCGACCCTCACTGACATAAACCATCAACAAAATGGTATCTCCTGAACATTTTAAAACCTCTTTTTTGTATAGAAATGCCTTCCTAAAACTTCTAGGGATAATCATTAGGGTTTAACATAGCTTTAAATGCTGATCATTTCCTCGGGGACTCAGAGTTTTAAAAAAACAAACATCTACTAAAATAACATGTTTAAAACGATTATATTTATAGCAATTATGTGTAGCTGTAGTGAATACTAGGCTGTTGGCCTGATCCCATCAAACGTATATGTCACTTGAAGTTATTTATTTCTACTATCTGCTTTAACATCTGACTGTCTCCAGCTGACTCGGTGATGGACGTGTTTGTGGCATCACAGTCAGCTGTCATGGTGAGTGCACTGTGATGCCATAACAAGTGCACTGTTAAGTCAGCAAATCCCGGGGAAAGCATTCTGTACAGACTTTTCAAAAAATAGGCAAAATATAATGCAAAACCTGGTAAAGAAAAGAGAAATTCGGTGTCCCACAGGGCTCAGTGCTGGGTCCACTACTCTTTTCCCTGTTTATTAACAATCTCCCTGCCGTGATCACCAGATGCCGAGTTACCATGTACGTGGATGATCTGGTTCTCCTGGCTCACTCCCGCGATACAGCCACTCTAAATCATCACCTATCAGAGGACCTCTGGAACATCCAAGCTTGGCTCTCCAGCCACAAGCTGGTCCTTAACCAGAAAAAAACCAAGGCCATGCTATTTGGCTCCTCAGCCAAGATTCGGGCCTCTCCAACTCCACTGCAAATCAACTATGACGATGGTACTCCCCTTCCTACGGTGACCTCCCTTAAATATTTTGGTGTGGCTTGCTCCCCAACTGGACCTGGAAATCATATCCACAATGCCTGTAGTGGGGTAAACCGTAAGCTGGGGCTGACTTACAGGGGCTCGTACAACCTCACCCCTGCGGCACGCGTCTAGCTATTGCCAGAGGTACTACTCCCTTCCCTAAGCTATGGTTTCCTCCTGTTGCTCATACTTCCAAGGTCCTCCTAAGCAAGTGGAGCACGGTACAACAATATCTGTCGGTTTGCCCTGGCGCTCCCGTCTCACCCATCACTGTGAACTCTATGATAAGCTTGGCTGGCTATCCCGGTCAATCACCTCTACTTTAGCACTGGGTGCCTCACGAGCAAAGTAGTCAGCTCCGGCACCCCTCCGAACTTGCCGGCTTCTCGCCCAGCTGATATCTCCCCTACCCTCTTAGATCCCAGGGCCCTGGCCTACTGAATATACCTACCACCCGCACCGTCATGGGGACCGAGCTTTGCTGTTCATGCTCCCAGGCTTTGGAACTCCCTTCCTGAAAATGTCCACTACCCTTCTCACAAACTTTTCGGACCTCCCTGTGAGAACATCTAAAGCTGGCCTCTCGCTGTGATTGCCTAAAGCCTCCCTAGAACACAGTTCTGGTGTCCACTGGATAGCTGGTTTCGCCTTGCCCGTGCTTATACCGCCAGCCCTGCTGGTCATTGCACTCTTATCTCACAGATTGTACTCTTGCCCCAAATTTGAAACTGCGTGTTCTTTTCCAATCCAATGTAAAATTTGTAAACTGTCTTTTTCTACTGCTTGCTGTATTGATGTACTTGCTATACCCTATCGCTGTAACTGTTGTACCTGTTATACCTCCACTGTACTCTCCCGGGTCGTTCCTGAAAATAGGCATATAACTTGTCTAGTGTACCTACCCGGTTAACAAAAACTAAATAAATAAATTATAAACGCAAGTGTTCTTATGTTCTCTAGGAAACTGTAATGGTTGAATAGAGTATGTTTCTGACTAAAATGATACACCCAAGAGGATATGTCCTTTCTTTTGCATAAGCAACCAAATTACATGCACTTGTATATCGGGCTCGGGGAGGGGTCAGATTTTCTATCATTATAAAGGGAGGGGAAAAAAAAGGCCCGATTTCAATATAAGTGAAGATAACATTCCGTAGTCTAGATGAATAGATTCATTAACTGCAACTTATGGTGACCTGAGTTTCTGATTGGCTAGCCAGTGACACATTTGATTGCAATCACAGAGAGATGGGTCGATGCGTGGTTTTCAGTTTCTGTGCAAGGACATGACACTTCCTGACCTCTACTTCATGCAGCAGTTTCTAATGATCCCTAGTCTATCACACAGTATCTGACCTCTGTTTATACATCCAAAATAAATCACCTGCACAAACGTTTTGTAAACACAGTTCTGTAATACACGTATTCAATTTCCACTGATTTGTAAAATGAATAACATTTTATTCTAAAGAAAGTCATCCCCTTCTCACCACATTGCTATAATTCAGTAACCCTCAGCCCCGCTACCAATATCTTACATTCAGATTTTTACCCCTCAGAAGCCATCTGTTCCATATAGAGTAACATCTTAATAACACGTTACTATCCATTGAGAGCTATAAACATATATATTACCACTATAATAATGTGTTGTTAACACCTTATTATACAATGTAAGAAAATTACCTGGGCTCTGATAGGTCAGTGCCCTCCTTCAGCAGTGATGTTATCTCAGTAGAACATCAATGTATGAAAGTCTAGCACAAGACAACTGCAATAAACAAAAAAAAATCACTGCGCCTTCATCTCGAAGCATTTGTTGGCTGCAATCCCCGGTCTCCACTGTTCACTCGTAAACCTGTCTAGCTTACTGCCACCAGGAACAACCACACACAGTGGCAATGACCTCCTGCCCCCCCCCACAGTAGATGTGGTTCATCGTGGAACCAGAGACCAGCATCCGACAGTTTTATGTGAGTGACCACGAAAAGGAATATCAATGGAGTTTGCAACTGCATGCGGGCGGGTTGGCATTTGACATGGGAAACAAAAGTTGCATTGAAAAGAATATTGTGTTTTATATTAGGAAACAAGATGTTGGATTTCACATAATATTTAAATTTAAGCCTGCAAGCCTTAAAGTAAAGCTGACAAGTAGTAACTAAACAGGAACTACTTTGCCATGCAAATGGATACATCAGTAAAGTAGCCCCTTTTCTCTCCTTAAAACATGATTCTGTGTATTTTAGGAACATAAAATTTGATGGCAGATAAGGACTACCTGGCCCACCTAGTCTGCCCATTTCCCTACCTAATGGATACACTGTAGATCCTAGTTAATCAACAGCCTACTTCCTCCTACCCCCAACTAGACTTGCCTTATGTCTGTCCCATGCATTCTTGAATTCCCCCACCGTTTTTGACTCCACGACCTCCTCAGGAAGGCTGTTCCATGCATCCACAACCCTCTCCATAAAAAATACTTCCTCACATTATCTCTGAGCTGTCCCCCCTCTATTTTCAAATTGTGCCCCCTTATTCTTGCATATCTCTTTCTCTTCAACTAATACTATCATACACATGTTATAAGTGAATTAACCCACTCCAAAGCATTGGTTTACTAGAGAATTAATCCACCCCCCCAAAAAAAGTGGCTTAATTCTCTAGTTAACCTAAACAGCTTTGCAATGGATTGGCATGAAAGTTTGCATGTGTGGTCTTGGGGACAAGAGCTCTTCATGTGCCAAGTTTCATTCTGGTCAGATGTGTGGATTCTGAGATCCGGATAGTGAAAAGAGTGAAAAAATCTGAGGGTTTCTTGCCTTTTTTTTTTTTGTCGTCGCGTAGTGCCCAGATGGTTTGGAATTTTGCTCTGAAATTTTCAAGGTAGAAAGCGCTTGGGCCACACTGGTGCATTTTGCTAGTTTGGTGAACACATATTAATCCTTTCCAAATTTATAAGAATTTGACATTGCAGTTCTGAGCATGCTCAATATGGTTTTTTGGATAGTTGCTCAGAATGAAAGAAGAATTTGGCCCATTCTAAAAAATATTTTTTTTTATATCGAGGTAATCCTTTTTCATAAGAAAAATGTGTTTTTTCATACCGCCGTCATCTTGCTTCTTTCTTCAAAAAAACATTTTTTTGAAAACCCATAAAAATGAGAGCCTACAAAGGCAACAACACATGTGTCTAGCTAATCGGAACCCGGTTAGGTTGATTCTGGAGTCACCTTTTGGAAAAATAACCCAGAAATGTGTTTTTATACATTTTTATATCATTTTTCATGACTTGATTTTCTTTTCTCGTATGGCCATAAGAAAAAGGATCCCTTCATATGAAAAGAGAATTTGGACATAAATTTTTTTTTAAGATTCTTTTTTGTATGAAGGCATCCTTTTTCGTGAGGTTTTTTTCATTCATACAAAAAAAGAATTTGGACTTGGCAAGATGGCTGTGCTGCTGCTCTGCTCCACGCAGCTCGGATTTTTGCTCCTTAAATTAAATTTTTATTAGAGGTCTGTTTTGACCCAAAGTATTGATTTTACATCTTATAACCATTTTAATATACAGCACTGCTGACCAGATCCTAATTTGTAAGCTGCCATATTTGAGTAAAGCAGGCAGAATGCAAAAATCAAAAATCATACCGAACAGATGGCCAGCCAATCCCTTCCACTTCCCAGTCTGCCTGCCCTGCCCCCACACTCAGATGTTTTGTGATGTCTAACCAGGGAGAGAACAGGGGCGTGCCACATCAAGTGAATGGGGGAATTTTTCAGAGCTGCTTTATGTTAATTAAAGCAACCTTTGATATAAATGAAAGCTGCAGCTCAACTAATAGGGTCCCTATTAGTTGAAGGATGGCTTTTACTTATATCAAAGGTTGCTTTAACAAAAAACAGCTCTGAAAAATTCCCACAATCAATCAATCAATCAATCAAAATCTTTATTTATCCAGGCGGGCACCATTGAGCAAGGCTCATTTGCAAGGTGGACCTGGTTATGAATACATCAAAGTACAGTACAGAAGCAGGTATACAAAAAGCAATAATATACAAGGAAGAAAAAGTTTATACAGTGTATACAGTACAGTACAAGCTTGAAATAAATAAAAAAAAAAACAGCATTATTTTACAATTGAAGAAGTCAGCAGATGTGCAGTCAACCATAGGCATACAGGGGTTATAAGCAGAGATCTTTTGAGTGAGGCAGCCGGCAACTACACATATAGGGGAATGAAGCCGTGTATGGGGAGGCAGGTTAGAGAGGTAAAGAAGAGGAGGAGGGATATATTACCGACGACTGGGGGAAAAACTGGGCTAAAACCACAGAAAGTGACAATGGCTGTCGTGTGCTTGTTTATTATGATAATGATGGAGGGGGGTAGATAACTGCGACACTACTATGGATGGGTAGGACTTTAGCCAGGCTGGATCAGACAGGGAAGGGTGGGTGCAGCAGGAAGAGTTAATAGTTCACTTGTATGTGGCACCCCCTGCCCCCCCCCACTGTCCTTGGTTAGAGAACTGTCACGAAACATCTGAGCACAAGGGCTGAGCCAGCAGACTGAGAAGTAGAAGGGATCAGCAGGCAGTCCATTCAGAATGATTTTTGATCTCTTCCCTCCCGTAGTGGACATACTGAACACATTCCTTTGTTGCATTACATGACTATCGCCAGAATAAGGTAAGAGGTTATTGTACTGAAAACCCCATTAAAAAACCTTTTAAAATCCTGGACCTTCCCTTTAAGCATAGATGAAAACTACCTGTCAATCACAAACAGTGGATTATCATAAGGAAACAGTCACGTGTTCTCACGCTGCACTTTCAAGCGCCAGACTACTCGTTTTCCTCATGATTTCTGTGTGTGCTTCATGAACAGGCAATCAAAGGTCAGTTTCACCAGGAGTTTCTGGTTCACTGCAGCTAGAAACTCCCTGTCAGAGCAAACAAGGTTTTGGCGAGCCATAACTATGAGGGCTGCTATGAAGCAAATGAGTCTCACTTCTCGAGACCACAGGTTAGTTCGGGTGATTCTGAGCCTGCCTCTGGTTTGCAGGCTTTGACAGGACTTCAAGGAGTGAATCTGATACCGCAAGCAAGTTGGGCAGCCTTTGTACCATTTCACATGGCCAACCAAGGAGGCCGCACTGTACTGAGGCCTCAGCCAACCACCTGGTCGGCTTTTCTGACCCCGCTACTGGTGGAAAGAGGAGCAGAAAGCAACTTTCCTAGGAATTAAGAAGCCAAGGCTCCCTTTGTATCAGAGGAGATTCTTGCTTCTAGTAGCACAGCAATTCGTAAAACTAAACAAGAAACACTTAGAACTGGTGAGGAGTCCCCCCTTAAGCTCCTCCCAAATGGCCCCCCATAGAGAAAACGCATACTCTAATACTGATGAATTATTCCTAGAATATTAACAACAAAAAAAGAAAAGAAAAAACAGATGGGCAAGTGTGATTTACAAGGTAATAACTGAGTCAAGGCGAGGCCAAAGGCCTCATGGATTATGATGTTCCATAAACCCTGAGTTTTAGTTGTAAACTTCAACTCACACTTGACAATCTTTTATTCTATATGTATACCACACTTTGCCATCATTTATTCTCTCTCTGTAATAGACAGATAGATAATCTGCTATATAAAAAAAATGGGCAAGAAAAATCCTGCTGTACCATTGGTGCAAGCACATCCCTATAAATTATTCTCCGACGACAGCATGCATACACCTTTTTAATGTTTTTTCACTCCTATATATTACTTTTGTGCTCATTTATAAGTTCAATAACACACTTCAGGACCTGTGATCATATATGAAACATGCATTTCACAGATGGCTGAAGACACTCAGCTTTATCTTGTGTCTCACAGTGCACCCAAGGTGTACATATATCACAGCGCAGCCACACACCCTGTTGTGTGCTATCGCAGGATATGGCATTGGCTTAATGAAAATATTTCCATCTAGGAAACATGAAGAAAGACAGCACACTCAAGAGCAAACACGAATATGTTTCATGCTAAACAGGGGCTTCTTCAGTCACCTGAAGAGGCCCTGTTAAAGGAGAAATGTACTGACTATGTATTTGTATTTTACTTTGATTTATCACTAAACTTGATTTATTTGAATTCACTTATGTGTGCCATCTTTTTTCACATTTCCTACTCAAAGCTATTAGATTTTGGTTAGCAGTACCTCCAGGATCAGGTGTGCAAGCTTTTTCCTGAGCACTAATAAAAATATGCCCAATATTTTACAAGTGGTCTGTGACCCCATGATACCATTAATGGTGATGCCATAGGTGATGACACAGGGGTCACGCATCACAGGTAAAATATCATGCATATTTTTATTAGGCCCATGACATAGCGGATTTATGCAATGCCATCTTTTTGCATTAAAAGAGTTGGATATGCTGCTGTCTTCAGAAAGTGATATTAAAACTGGTGCAACTAGAACTTTCTGAGAATGATCAGGTCCCAGGATAAAAGACATCAGGCTTCTGTTCTGAAAAACGTACTGTGACACTACTGGCTTGTCATGTGACCTAGAACTAGAATATTTAAACTAGCAAAGGGGGGTGGCAGGCCAGCAAGGAGGGTACCTACTTGCTCACCCCCCACAGCTAGCAGTGGAACCAGTGAACCAGAGGAGTGGCTATCTCTGCAAAGCAGTGTGCAAAAGATGGAGATTAGTGCCCAAGAGGTGGATAAGCAGAAAAGGGGCAAAATTCATCAGAAGGGCAGACAGCAAGGAGAACCAGGGATAAATGACAACCAAGGAAGGGGCTGGAGTAGAACAGTGAAGCAGTCTAGGGAGGTCAAATCATGGAAAGCCATGTGTGCAAATGCCAGGAGCCTTAGCAACAAGATGGAAGATCTGGAGGCTGTCATGGTACAGTCAGACCTGGACACTGTGGCCATCACTGAAACCTGGTGTAATGATAACCATGACTGGGAGATGGCCATACCTGGCTACAACATATTCAGAAGAGACAGAGCAGGCAGGAAGGGAGGAGGAGTGGCACTGTATGTGAAAAATGACATAAGGGCCACAGAGATCCAGGAGGAACAAAATGGGGGAGAGATACTGTGGGTTAAGCTGGAAAGGAAAATGGGGACAGCCATCTTTGAGTGTGGTCTATAGACCACCAGCCCAGGAGGAAGAAACAGATAGGGAGCTGATACTAGCCATCAAGGATGGCAGACAAAAGTGGTGGTACTGGTTGGAACTTCAATATTCCAGGCGTGGACTGGAGCATCCAGCAGCAGCATCAACTAGGAGCAGATTTATCCTGGACTCCTTCAGGGTGCCTTCCTCAAGCAACTGGTCATGGAACCAACTCGAGAAGGCAATACTGGACCTTGTGCTCACAAACAGGGACAGTGTGATGGGGGTAACAGTGGGGAAGCACCTGGGTAACAGTGACCACCAGTCATCGTGGTTTGAAATCACAGAAAGAGCAGACAAACCACACAAAAGCGTATCCTGGATTTTAGGGAAGACTTTGGAAAATGGGAGATACTTGAAAGAGGCATTAAGGGAATGGGACAGGAATCAGGGGTTGAGGAACAGTGGGCAGTATTTAAAATGGGGATTACAAGAACAACAGAATTATGCATTAGCAGGTTAGCAAGAGGAAAAGAGGAGACCATTATATGGTTTTCCAAAGAGGTAGCAAAGAAAGTGAAAGCAAAAGATTGCATTCAGGCAATACAAAAGACACAGGCAGAGGGATAGGGAGAAGTACCAGGAGAAGCAAAGGGAGGCAGGAGGTCAGTAAGGAAGCCAAAGCTCAGACAGAAGAACACATTGCAAAATCAGTGGGTAGAGGACAAAACCTTTTACAGGTACATAAGTGAAAAAGAAAGACAAAGGGAGGATAGTGAGACTGAAGGGGAGGATGGGAGCCGCGTGGAGGATGACAACAGTAAAGCTGACATATTGAACAGGTATTTCTGCTCAGTCTTTACTGAGGAAGAGGGGGGTAATGGGTCTGAAGGGAGTACAAGGGTGAGAATGGTGCAGAAATGGACACAAGTCCCTTTACGAGAAAGGGTCCTGAAGGAACTGGAGTAATAAGGTTGATAAGCAATGAGGCCAGGCAGGGTGCACCCAGGTCTTAAAGAACTAAGAGAGGTGGTGGCTGAACCTCTGGCTATCCTGTTTAGCCGATCACTGGAAACAGGGGAGGTACCCAAAGACTGCAGGACAGCAGATGTAGTCCCCTTATACAAAAGTGGGAACAAAGAGGAAGCAGGGAACTACAGACCAGTCAGCCTCACCTCGGTAGTGGGGAAGATCATGGAAGCACTACTGAAGGAGAGATTGGTGGAACATCTGGTTGTCAATGGACTACAGGACCCAAGGCAGCATGGTTTCACCAGGGGGAGGTCATGTCAGACCAACCTCGTTGAATTTTTTGACTGGGTGACTAGGGAGGTGGATCAGGGGAGGGCAGTGGACATGGCCTATCTGGACTTCAGCAAGGCCTTTGACACTGTGCCACATAGAAGACTATTACACAAACTGGGGAATATGGGTGTGGGCAGGACAGTAGTGTGGTGAGTAAGTAACTGGCTGGGTGGCAGGACACAGAGGTGGTGGTAAATGGCTGTCACTCCACAGAGGAAGAGTGACCAGTGGGGTACCACAGGGATCAGTGCTGGGACGGTCCTATTCAACATTTTCATCAGTGACATTGCTTGGGATCTAGAAGGCAGAATTTCACTGTTTGCTGATGACACAAAGCTCTGTAACAGAGTAGATACACCAGAGGTGTGAGACAGAATGAAGCGACCTGCAGAAACTTGAAGAATGGTCAAGGGTTTGGCAGTTGAAATTCAATGCAAAAGTGCAAGATAATGCATATGGGGCACAAAAACCCTGGCACAATATATCAGTTGGGGGGTAAGGATATAGCATGCACCAAGCAGGAAAGGGATCTTGGGGTTGTCATCTCTGATTCAAGGTAGGGAAACAGTGTGACAAGGCAGCAGGTAAAGCAAATAGGATGCTGGGATGTATAGGCAGGGGCATCACCAGCAGGAAAAGGGAGGTCATAATTCCGTTATACAAGACACTAGTGAGGCCCCACCTGGAGTACAATGTACAGTTCTGGAGACCATACCTACGTAAGGACATAGACAGGGTAGAGAAGGCTCAGAGGAGGGCAACAAAGATGGTGCATGGATTGCATCACAAGTCCTATGAAGACAGGTTGAAGGAACTGAACATGTACTCCCTGGAGGAGAGGAGGGAGAGAGGGATATGATAGAGACATACAAGTATCTTACAGAGAGGAACAGGGTGCAGGAAAACACTATTTTTAAGTGAAAAAGATGTTCCAGGACTAGAGGGCATGGGATGAAGTTGGAGGGAGGATGATTCAGAGGAAACATGAGAAAGAATTCCTTCACAGAATGGGTGGTGGACAAGTGGCACACCCTGCCAGAGGAAGTGGTGGGGGCTGAAACAATCACGGGATTTAAGAATGCATGGGATAGACATAAAGGAATTCTAGAGGTCAGGGGTAAGGGGCAACAGACTTCTAGGAAAACAAACTGAACTTACAAGCTCAAATGGGCAGACTGGGTGGGCCATAGGCCCTTATCTGCCGACACTGTCTATGTATCTATGTATCTATGTATGCACGTGTCACGGGAACAAAAGTGAGAATGTCACGATACTCTCACTGTGGTCACATGTCAAGAAAAAAACATGTAACTGATATTTTGGTCATGATATACCAACTATTTCATAAGGGATATGCAAGAGGTAAGGTGACTAGAAACCATTTATTTCCGTAAGTGAGAGAGAAGGATAATAACTCCCAAGTGGCAAAGCTATGAGTGCGTTATGGGACTCAAGCCCCCCTTACAAACGGAAATAAAGAGTCTGTTGTCACCTTCCCATCGCACGTCCACCTAGTACCACTCGTGTGGACCAGATTTATTTATTTAGATAGTTTAAAAGGAGTCATATAATAGGGCATGAACTGTTGCTGTGCTCCCCAACCCTAACCGCACTTTTGGCTGCGTAATCTTGTGTTTGTTTTTTGCTGTTGGTACTTTATTGATAGGAGTATTTTATATTTCAAGCAGTACTTGTATTTTAACTTGTATTTTGAGTAGAGGAGAGGGAGTGCTTTGTTTGGAGGTGTAGCCAGGGAGAGAGAGAGAGAGACTTATGCAAGAGAGATCTGCCATTGTCTAGAACAAGATTTAGGTTGAGCTGGGGGGGAAAGAGAGATAGAGTGATCGCATTTGCAGCTTTCTGAGAATGATGTGAGATGGAGTCAGAGTGTGCTAGCTGACTAGGAGTTAGGACTGATGTGTCAGGAACACAAAAGCTGATGTGTTGGGAGGAGATAAGTGAAAAACGGAGAGAATTCTTTTTTAATGGTGAAGTTAATTTAGAGGCACAGATGTTTTGGCGAGCTGGACCATTTTATTTTATTTTTTATGACTATTGAAAATATATGCAGTCATGAGCCTAGGGAATGCCTTCCTTGTGTCATTGGTTCAGTCACGTTTGAAGTAGATGAGATGGGAAGAACTTCTTTAAAATAAGACAGAATTTGGGGGGTGCTAACGAGCTGACTAAGCTAAAGATGCACTTTCTACCGCTCCTCGAGCCGCTACAAAATACAAGAAATTAAAACTATCTAAAATAAAGTAAAACCTATTTAAAACCTGAGGGAAGTCATTGGAAGGCAGGATGGATGACTACGTGGTATCTACTTCGGCAAAAGACATGCGTACCACTGGCAAAGGCCAGAAGAAGCAACTGCCGGTCCCACAGGGACAGCATACAGGCCGCATATATCTTTCAGCTGGGGAGGTTAGTGCACTAGGCTGTGAGGTCACCCAACAAGTTTTGGCTGTGTTGGAGCCCAAGCTGACCAGTCTGGTTACAAACTTTGATCACAAACTGCAAGAGGTAGTTGATTTGCATGCTACTCATACCACCAGACTGAATGAAGTGGAGCAGCGAATTTCTGACCTAGAGGACACAACTGCCCCACTACCAGAACAAATCACTGTAATGCAGCGGGAGATGGAAGAGCTTAAGGAGCTTCTTGACTACCAGAAGAACTACCATCGCCGTTTGAACTTGCGACTAAGAGGACTCCCGGAGGGGCTGGAGGGACCGAATGTGATTGATTTCTGTGCCAAGGTGTTGCCAGAGCTACTCGGTATCTCTCTAAAGAATGGGCGCCTGAAGCTTGAAAGGGCCCACAGGGCCATCATGCCAAAACCTGTACCAAATCAACCTCCATGGCAGATAATCATGAGGTTTCACAACTACGCAAACAGAGAATCTATCCAGAAAGCATACCGTGAGCACTCTGAGATTCAATACGAGGGCCATCATTTATTTCTCTCACAAGATTACTCTGCATGACTACTAAAATGACATTGGGCCTTCAATCCTGTAATGTCGCAGTAGCATGAGGCTAAGGTTGAATGTTATATGATCTACCTGGCTACCCTTAAAATTAAATATGAGGGAGCAGTGTATTCCTTTTGGGAAGTACCCAAGGCAGAGGTGTTTGTTCGGGATCCAAGAAAGAAGATAGGGTGATCTGAACTGGATACATAGTGCTGTTTTTCATCTGCACGAGGTGGATTACCCTGGTTGCTCTGGACTGAAAGTTAAATATTACAGGTACTGTGGTTTATTTCTGTTTTGGAAAGAGCTCCTCGTGAGAACATTGATTGGCGATTTTAATGGACATAATGAACCCCCCATTTAAGAAGAGGAAGTCTTAACCTATCCACTTTGCCTCCACTTTTACAGGGGAGCGTCATTGGCCCTTCTATCAAGGTGTTGAATCAATGCTGGCACTTTTTCAAACTCTCTCCCAGGAAAGACACTTCCCAGCCTCTTACCCTAAATTTAAATATTAGGATCAGGGGTCTCCCACTTTCTCTAGACTGGCTTCCCCAGCTGAGAGATTGCTGTGTCGATGATTTATTCCTGAATAACTCTCTTTTATCTTCAGGGAGGTTCTGACCAAGTATAATATTCCTCAAACACATTTTTAAGTTTTCCAATTCTGACACCTAGTGGCTTCCAGCTTGGCTCAATCCTACACCGTCCCAAATTAAACCCTTCCTAAACCAGATACAGGAACAAGCAACTAAGGCCCATAGCATTTCTAAGCTTTATTCTTTCCTTTTGGACACTAAATTCCCGGACTACCTGACTGGTTCCAAATGCTGGTCTTCTCTTCTGCCAGATACCCTTCTAGATTGGGAACAAATTTGGGTAGATATATATCGGTATCTCTCTCAAGACAGACATAGACTCACTCAATACCACAAACTGAACAACATGTATTATACCCATGTTAAACTGGTTAAATTAAACAGACTATTTTCAACCCTATGCACAAGGTGTGGCACAGTGAAAGGGAACCTGGTACACATTTTCTGGTATTGTGAGAAGGTGGCTCCCTTATGGCAGTCCATCCAGTCTCACTTAGACACTCCTTTGGGCCTGGATGATTTATTCACTATAGAAGTCCGTATCCTAGGGAAGCTTTCCAATATACAAGTGATGGCGTGCAGATTCCACATGGCCTTAATCTCGATGGTTGTCAAAGATTGGTCCTTAGGCGTTGGATGGACCAATTGGTTATCTCGTACGCAGAATGGATCAGTGAACTTTCTCTCTGTTTTCGACTGAAAAGTTAATAGCAAGTTCTCAGAATTGTCTGGTTTCGTTTGAGCAGAAATGGGGCAAATTGTATGCTCTTTATTTGAATTAATGTCCTGTTGGGTACACCTCTAGCTACCTTAGCAGCCGATATATCTTTATGTATTTCATATGTATCAGAATCAGCTCCCTTTCTTCCTTTTCTTCTCCTTTCCTTTCTTTTCTTTTTTCTTTCTTTTCCTTTACAGAGCGCATCCTGGGGGTGGGGACCGGGACCTGGGATTTGGGTGAGGGGGGTAGGGGGGTATTTCTCATTGCTTTTCCAGATTCAGGGATTTCTGTAAAATGCTGTATATTGTCACTCTGCAGCTGCTATACAGTTTATGTCATTGGTCATAATGTGTAATTCCTGTACTGTTCTCTCAGGTACATTACCTTTATATAAAATAAAAAAGAACTATAATTAAAAAAAAAAAAAAGAGAAGGGGACGTCTTTTGGAGAATTCGGGACTGATAGTGTTTTACACTCTGGGCTATACCTTTCATAATTTCTGTTGATTCCTTTTATTTTACAAAGCCCATGGAAAAAGTGGATGAAACTGTAGACCCAGATATAGAGCCCGAAGCCCAGCGCCTTTTTCTTTTCAGAGAGCCTGAACACGCATTGTACTTTTTTTCTCTCTATTGTAGGGACTTTTGTCTGCCTTCCCCCACATGTTTGTTTTGCTCCGAGCTTGTTATTGAAGACCCTGTTAGAAGGTCTATTGTTGAGCATTGTGCTTGGTGGGGGAAGGGAGGAACAAAACTCTTTCTTTTTTTAAGAAGATAGTCTAAGTGTCATTAAGAAGGGGACATGTATTCCTCTTGGGATAAAATGCAGGTATGGAAAGGGGGGACTGGAAGGGACTGGAAGGGGGGAGAGAGGCTGGGGCAGATGGGGGAGGGGGATGCAGTGCCCTTTTTGCATTGCGCTGTGTGCCCTCCGCTCAGGCAGGCTCTGGCTTGGCTCATAAGCTTGGGGATCCACCCCCCTCATCACCATACTTAAATACAATTTACCAGTTATTTCAATCCAAGTTCTGACTGCAATCGAATGAGGACAGGACTGTTTGGAGTTCCTCGTGACGATTGGAAGGAAGGTTATTTTTTTTCTAGTGTCTCTCATGCATCAGATTCAAAGTATGGGGGTTTCTAAAAGACCTGTATGGATAGTTGCAAACTGCATTTTCCATAAATAAACTGTGGCAGCTGGGGGGATACGTTTTGTTTGATGGAGGGAAGGGATTGTAAAATTTCTGCTTTCCGCAGTTACTGTTACAAAGGAGGAGGAGGAGGTATACAGAGGTTTAAGGGGGATGGGGAGGGAAGGGAGAGATGTCTGTATATAGTTACTGTTTGTCTGTTCTGTTATGTTTCATTACCAGTTTTCAGATCCAAATCCAGTGTTGTGGGGAGGGGTCCAGGAAGAATTTATGAAGGTTTGTTGGATGAGGAAACACAGAAGGCTGAGTCATGGCTATTTGAAAGACCTTACCATCGTCTCCAGGAATGTTAGGGGAATAGCCACTCCTGTTAAATGCACAATGTTGCTGACAGCATTGAAGCCCAAAACACCCAAGTTGCTATGTTACAGCAAACCCATCTTACGGATAAGGAGCATGCCAAGTTAAAGAAGGTTGGGTTGGGGAATGCTATTCAGTGACCTTCGGGTCTCATAAATGAGGGGTGGCTATTCTGCATAAAAACCTACCATTTAAGAAGGGGAGAACTGTGGCTGACCAAGAAGCCGGGCGTTATGTCTCTGTGGTAGGAACAATACAAGGGGGAGAAAGTTACGCTAGGGAGCATATACGCCCCAGCGGTTTATGACCCAGCCTTTTATAGATCTTTAATGGCCCTGCTGATTGCGGAGCAATTCCCAAACTTTATACGTGAGGGGATATGAACTACCTGTTTAATCCAACTTCAGACCACTTGAAGGATAGAGGGACCCCGAAAAGTGCCATTAGGGAGTGGTTGGCAGTAATGAGTGACCTAGATCCAATCGACAGATGGCGCCCAGCCAATCCTACAGCTAGACAGTATACTTTTTTCTCATACCCACAGCGGACCTGGTCTCGATTGGATTACATTTTACTCCCTTGGACTTGGTACTTCCATGTCAGGTGTATTAAACACAGCCCGATCCACATATCGGACCACGTGATGGTTGTACTAACACTGAAATGAGGAGGGGAAAGATATAGTCCATCTACGTGCAGATTCCCCAACTATCTGTTAGCTAACAAGGAATTTAAAGAATATATGCAAGAACAATGGAAGCTGTACGCACAAACTAATTCAGCGACAGCCACATCTCGGGCCATTTTTTGGGATGCGGGAAAAGCGTTTATGAGAGGGGCTATTATTAGCTTTGTAGCTCATCATAAACATAAAGTCAGGGAGAGGAGGACAAATTTGGAGCAAAGGCTTAGAGTTCTAGTGGGGAAAGTGGCTAAAGGGGAAGGTGAAGAAAATGTACAACACCTTTTGACTGGAATTAGGGAAGCACTTAACAACTTGTTGGGAGAGGCAAGGAAGACTTGTCTTTTCATCAGGAAACATTTCTATGAATGGGGCAACAGACCAGGCACTATGCTGGCCAACTTAATAAGAGGAAAAAGAGGAACACACTTGATACAAGCTGTTAGAGGGGAGGATGGTTTACTGCAGAAGGATATAAGCACCATTGGGGACCGGTTTAGGAGATTTTATCAGAAACGTTACCATTCTCATGCTGCGGAGAGAAGGAAGGAAATGGTGGACTTTCTGAACAGAATTACATTGCCACAGCTTATAGAAGTACAGTGGGAATGGCTAAATTCAGTCGTAGCGAAAGAAGAAATTCTCAAAGCCATTGCAGCCCTTACGAGAGGGAAAACTAACAGACCGGACAGTTTCCTAGCCGAATATTATAAATCATGCGGGCTCAACTAACACAGCATTTAGAAGCCATGCTTAAAGAAGTTAGGGAAGAGGGAGGGGAGCTGCCACATTCTTGGGGAGATGCAACAATATGTTTGATTCTGAAAGCAGGGAAAGATTAACTTGAATGTTCCTCTTTCAGATCGATATCCCTCTTAAATTGTAATTCTAAGATACTGGCTAAGGTTTTGGCCAGTAGACTGGTTAAAGTGCTACCGGGACTCGTTCACCCAGACCAGACCGGGTTTATCTGGGATAGGTACTCTTATCATAATATGAGAACTCTTTTGAATGTGGTTTGGGGGGCACAACGTCAACAAGAGGTGGTGCATATTCTGTTGACGGACACAAAAAAAGCATCTGACTAAGCTGAATGGCCGTATTTGATGGAAGTTTTAGCCCGGTTTGGTCTGGGTGACGATTTCATAGGTATGGTACAACGGATGTATACAAATCCTAGAGCCAGAGTTCTAGTTAACAGTAGGCTTTCGGGTAGCCTATACTTGAGTAGAGGGACCAGACAAGGGTGCCCTTGTCTCCACTTTTATTCGCACTGGTACTTGAACCCTTGGCTATAGCCATCCGAACACATCCTGGAATAATAGGGGTTCATAGCAAGACAGGTAAAGAAAGAAAGCTGTCACTATATGCAGATGATATGATATTATATGTTGTTGAACCGAATCAGTACATGCTTGTATTATTGAATCTAATTGAGCAATTTTCTGGGTTTTAGGAATACAAGTTAAATTTGGACAAATCGGAGGAAATGAGAATTGGGGGGCATAATATTGGGAATGGCTTACAGAGTTCAAAATGGGATTTCAAGACTGTCCAAGAGGCTTTTACATACCTGGGTATCAGAGCTGGAAGAAATATTGAAGCCCTATATAGTCTCAATTATGGCCCGCTTTTGCAGACAATAATCGCAGATTTGACTAGCTGGCATGATCTCCCCATCACATGGCTGGGTAAAATCAATTTAATCAAGATGACTGTCCTACCAAGGATACTCTAAAGCTTGCTTCACATGGGGCTCAGACAAGCTGATTTTAAGAGAATAGAAAAGGCCTTTTCTGACTTTATCTGGTGTAGTAAACGGCCCAGGGTGGGTTTGACTAGGCTAAAAGCACCAGTAGAGAAAGGAGGACTTCAATTTCCGGATTTAGGAGTGTACCATGTGGCCATTCAATGCCGATACATGCATGATTGGGTCGGCAGACCTGCAGAGGCAGGATGGCTTGACCTGGAAGAGAGGGAATGCCCTGGCAAGGTTTCTACCTATTTGTCTATCAGAGGATGGAAGGCTTATCTTAATTTGCCTGACCCTAACCCCCTAGTTAAGGCTGTTTTAGAGAGCTGGAGGGGAATGGTTAAACAAAGGAGGGTAGGACAGGAGGATACACTACTCCTACCTTTGAGAGGGAACCCTTTCTTCCTTCCAGGTATGGAGGTATGGGATATCGGGAATGGGAGGCAAGGGTGTTCTCTGCTTTAAACATTTGTTCAACCAGAATGGATTAGACTCATTTGAAAATATACAGGCCAGGACTGGGTTTGGACATCAACATTTTTTTCGCTACCTACAACTCAGGACCTACATCAGATCTATCAGTAGACTACAGAGCCCAGACTCTAACTGGGAACAAACTGAACAACTAATACTTGTAGGGCAAAAAACTCCTAAGGGTACTAATCAGAGAATAGACAAAGAGGGTAAAACTTGGTTTCCAGATAAGACACAGAGCACTAAATTGCTCTGGGAGAGAGACCTAGGGATTACTATTTCAGATGAAAATTGGATACTATTAATTCAACTCCACCAGTTTATACTGTTGTGCAACAAATATAAGGAATCTTACTATAAATTTTGTCATAGACTATACTGCCCACCATTGGTTGTTCACAATTATACAATGGGGTCTTATATTCCAGCACTCTGATTGGCTAACTAGCACCTTTCAGGCATTGTAAATTCTAGTATTACCAACGCAAAAGGTGCCAGTCAGCCTGATGTCCGGAATCAGTCCGATCCCCGACCATAGCGCTGTAACTCCGCCATCTTGAAGCCCTGCTAAACCCCTCACTCGCACTCCAGTTTTCTCCACCCCCCAAACCACAATGTAAATCAAAGCACAACCTTCCACAGTTCCAACACTTCTAAAAAAAAGGTAACTACTACCTATAAAACATACTAGCAACCCTTTTGAATTACTTTCCTGTACGCTCGCTCCCTTCTGAGTCCATCACACTCACCGCTGCATACATACACTCGCATGACAGATACACTTGCTGCCTCCCCCTTCTAGTTCCATCCCCGCTCTGCCAGCCCAAACCGAATACGCTGCAGTTATCATACACTCTTAGCACTTCAACGCTATTTTCCAGAGTGTTACTTACTGGTGAAATGCATCACAATATCCAGCCACAATTAAAAACCATATCTATTTCTATGTCTTCCTGTCAGACCTCCTAACACAACAGAAATCTGCATTCAAGCCCCTGATTCGGACCCTCTCCCGGAACAAGCAAAATACCGAAGGAGAAAGACAGTCACTGGGGAAAAGAAAGACGCTTCACTTTCATAGGCATAAACTGTTTTCCGTCTATAAAAAAAAAAAAATACTATTTCTGCACGCGCGCACACACTCACACTGTCAGTCTTACTCAAAAGAGTCTCCTGGGCAACGAAAAAACTTAGCTAAGTAAGTAGCTCTTTCCTAAACCGTTTTACTTGTAAAATAAAGCTACTCAGCACATACAGAACTGCACCACAGCGAGTGAGAGTGAGAGATTCTTGGCTCTTAAGACAGCGAACAGCTCAATTCACTCACTGTCAGAAAACACTACAGTGCAAAACGGGAAGTGTGACACTGTTTTTTTTTTTTATAAGCAAAATACGGAGACAGAGACAATCATGCCAATGAAACACCCTTCATTATTATGGTCACAATCGCTGCAACATGCTGGATCTTATAAGCCGGCACACATCAAATGCCTCCCCTTGGCTAGACTTTTTTTAAGCTGACTATAGTGGACTATTTTTCTAGCGTAAGAACAAATTAAATAAAAACTAAAAAAAACTAAAAATGATTTTTCTTTTCATTTTGTTCGAACAAAAAAATGAATGATGACATTGTATAATTGCAATAAACCACTCTAGGGTGTTGGTGATGCTGGGATTTACCCACGCCAGGCGTTGGTAAACCCAGCATCACCAACACCCTGGAGTGGTTTATTGCTTAAATATAACCCTGCGGTATCCCCTGTATGTCCTAGAAGTAATAATAATCTAGCCTCATACTATCACTACTTCTGGGCTTACCCTGTTTTACAGGACTTTGGGGGGAAGGTAGTGACAGAACTACAAAACATAACTGGGCAGCAATATGTTAGGTCACTATTGTTGTTGTTATTTGGCATAGAAGTTTTAGGAGAAGGAAAGTGGGTCCCTGTAAAAAGATGGCTCAGAGTGGTATTATTCATGGCTAGACACTGTATCCTCAATACCTGGGTAAATGAGGTGAGACCCACCATACCCCAGTGGAAGGCGCTAACACTGCAAGCCCTCACGTTGGAACGCTTGACATATGTTATTAAAGATAAGGAGAAACTTTTTCAAAGGGTATGGCAGCCATACTTAGCATCTTTCTCAGTTGCAGATAATATTATGCTGAGAGAGGAATGGCTTTAATACCGAGGATCTCGGAGATTTTTTTAGCCATAGATGAGCTTCTGTAGGCAAATAGGGGATATGGGCCTGTTCTCCTACTGCACAAATGCTGGAATAATAATTTATTTGTGATTGGTTTTCAGATTATGATTGATTAAGGAATTGGATCTAATGTATATAAGTTATGTATTTTAGATTAATGTACAATGTAATTGTCAATGTGTCTGTATGTCTATTACAACAAAATTCAATAAACAAATAATGCACAAAAAAAAACAATTTCAAATGTGACAGCTTATAAAATGTAAAAATATTTGACTTTGATAGATAGGATTTATAGTAAATTTCGCACTGGTGAGGGAAAAGATGATGGCAACGGCAAAGTTATTTAAAGTTTCAAAGGAAATATTTGACTGTTTTTTTAGGTATACAGGATTCTATTTTTTATTGGTTGGTTGGGGCTGTCAGTCAAAGTGACACTCCTAGGTGAAAAATAAATGGGGTTTGGTGTAACATGCAAAATTAAAATGTATTTTTCACTTTGCCCACATTCGTGGTATAAATACAATTATGCAATGGCAGAGTAAATAAAAGTCACACATACCAAGCTTATTTTTGCTTGTCAGGCAGCTACAGTGAGGATATCGTGATATTCTAACTCTAGGCAGGCTGCAAAGCAAGCAGTCTCACTGCAGCTCCTTCAGAACAGAAGCCCAACATAATTTCATACTGGGGTTTGTGTGTACTCAGAAAGCTGTATTCAAATAACTTTAACTGAAACTTAGAAACCTAGAACCGTACAGGCAGAAAAACACCTGCAGGCTACAGTCCAGCCAGGCTGCCCAGAGACGCTAGTGAATAGTGCTCAGTGAGACAGCAGAACACTCAGCGTTTACCACCAAAACACAAGCCACTGTATAAATTAAATATAGCATGGGCCTATTGAAAAAATATGAACACACCTGTAAAGGGGTTACCCCTGGAAGGCAACATATAAGGCCAAACAATGTCAATACCAAGCAGAAATGTTTTGCAACCGCTGCTCCCACAGCCTGCCACAAGAACACCCAACAGTGTTTCATTCCCTGTGAAGGGAATGTATTCGCAGCACTTTAGTCATAATGTCCACCCCCTCCCCCAAGCAAACAGACATGATCTCTTGCTTCACGCAGTGCCCTACAAAAAGAAAGCTACGACTGATTCTGTAGGTTACATGTGGTGAAATATACTTCTCTGCCTCCAAAGAGTAAATGCCTAAGAGGCAGTGGCTTGGAGCTGTACCTCGTATTTCAGACAGGAGGCTACCAGCCAGGGGGAGAGGGGAGGTACTAGGGTTGACAACCCCAAGAAGCACCACACCACCGATTCAACAAAATTCCTGAGACTCCAAACCCTAATGGTTTTCATTTCCTTACTCTGTTTGCTTTGAGTTCTTCAACTATAATGTGTGCATTAACAAAGTTTTTTTAAATGAATATACACATACTATATATATATCCATAAAAAAAAAATATATATATATATACACACATACACACTTTGCAAAAAACGTCCATAATGCACTCATTAGGGTTCCAGCGTCAAAAGCAGGGACATGCTGAGTTAGGGTTTCCAACCCTAAAATCCCAACCCCACCCTTGCAGGCAGTAAAAGGCATGGGGTATGCCTTGCAGTTGTCAGCCTAACACTTACCCAATTCCATGAGTAAATAAGCTGAGATGGGTACAGAATATGAGAATGGGGTGACTGTTGGTGTTGACAACCCAAAACACACGCCTGTTGCTGCTTACAGGGTGGGGGTGGGGTGTTAGGGTTGGAAACCTTAACCCGACATTTCCCTGCTTTTGATGCTGGAACACTGAATAGTGCATTAACAAAGTTTTTTGCAAAGAATGTCCTTACTTTTTGAGATAATATAATCATATCCTTATTTGCCTATGGATGCATGCATAATTTTCAAGATATTGTAAATGCATCCTTATTTCCCTGTGGGAGAGCAGGGCCCTCCAGGCCCTGTGCTTGCATCAGTCTACAATGGTATCCATATTTGAGTGTTGTAGGGCCCTGTGCTAGTATCCATCCATAATTTCTGCGATATTGTAATCATATTCTTATTTCCCTGTGGGAATGCAGGGACATCTGAGCCCTGAGCTCCGATCAGTCCAGAGCAGTATCCATATTTGTGTGTGGGAGTGCAGGGCCCAGAGGTCCCTGCACTCCCATCCATCCGTAATTTTAAAGATACTGTAGTTATCTTCCATCCCATGCTGCACAGCACCAAAGAAAGACCTCACATTGCAATGTTATCTAATGGGAATCACAGGAACATTTGAAACCTGTATAACTCCACACCAAATGAATATATTTTCAACAAACCAACAAAAGGCGCATCTGTAGGGCAAATCCTTTGCACCCTGAAAATGTCATACAAAAATTGGAAGCCATGTCTTCACAGCAGAGTGACAAAGAAACAACCGCGTACACCTCACATCACAATTTTATCCTGTGGGAATCAAAGGAAAATTTAAACCCCCAGAACTCCAGTTTAAAGTAATCTGCTTTCACCAAACCAACAAAAGACACATCCATGGAGCAAGCCCTTTGTACCCTAAAAATTTCAGATGAAAATTCCAAACTGTTTCTTCCCTGTGGAGTGACAAAACAACAACTGTACAAAAAAATTTTTTTCGTAAATTGCAAAACAGGATCCTGTTTCGAGCTTTCTTTTTTCACAATTTGCACAAAAGAAAAATATTTTTTCACAAACTGTGAAACAGAATCCTGTTTTGCGTTCTTTTTTCACAATTTGAAAAAATTTTGATTTTTCCCCAATTTTGAAAAAAAGGATTTCAGCATGTAAAAAAAACCCCACACATTTCCAGGTGATTTATGAAAAAACTAACACCAGAATACAGCACGGGTCCCAATTAGCAGAACACGCGTTGGTTACTTCAAAAAAACATAATTTTTTCTTTTTAACTATGTTTGCCTCACTAAGAAAAAACAAGATGGCGGCAGTATGAAAAAAGACTCCCCATTTGCAACAAAGGATTAATCATTTGTGACACAGAATTGCCCATTTGCAAAACAGAATCCTGTTTCGAGGCTCACATCAAGATTTTCCCATTGAAAATAATGGAAAATCTTTAAATTTAATAACTTTTGAACAGATTAATATTTTTTCACCAACTCTTCAAAAGGCACATCTGTCAGCCAAGACCTTTGTACCCTAAAAATGTCAGACCAAAATCCCAAGCCATGTTTGCACAGCAGCGTGACAAAAACTTTGCAAAACCCGATAATTTTCATATTTTTGACACTCCATAGTTCCGCACCCACATCCAACCGCAATGAAACTTTGCACATCAAGAGATCTCTGATCCCTCATGGCACATGCAAACTTTCATACAAATCAATAAAACAGTTGTGAAGCTATTAAAGTGCAAAATTTTGAGTTTAGCACACACGTGAAGGTTGAATCCTTACTATAGGGTTGTGACTTTTAACACTATGTATCTCCACACCCACACATCTGACCAGAATTAAACTTGGCACATCAAAAGATTTTTAGTTCCTGGTGGTGCACGCAAATGTCATGCAAATTGGTTGAACGGTTGCTAAGTTATTAAAGTGCAAAAAGCACAAAAAAAGATTCCCCATTTACAACACAGAATCCTTTGGTGAATATCTAACTTTTCCCATTGAAAATAATGGGAAATTACAAAATGTAATAACTTTTGACTGGATAAATATTTTTTCACCAAATCTTCAAAAGGCACCACTGTGACCCAAGACCTGTATACCCTAAAAATGTCAGACCAATATTCCACACCATTTTTGCACAGCAGTGACAAAGAATTTGACAAAAAATGGTCATTTACATATTTTCTGACACTGTGTATCTCCGCACCCACACATCTGACCAGAACAAAACTTACCAAATAAAGATATCATTGGTCCCTGACTGCATGTGAATCGCTTGAACAGTTGCAAAGTTATTAAATTGCAAACCTTTGAGATTAACTTAGAAGTGAAGATTTAACCCTAACTGTGCCCCTATAATATATACAGATACATACATACACACACATATATATCTGTATATTATATGGGATATGCCATGCCCCTCACAGAAACATCTATATTTCTCCTGAGTGCAGTCTGACCATATGATATTACGAGTGGCTCTGCCGCTCGTGATGTCAAAGGTCAAAATACATGAGGGAGAAATATCACAGATATTTCTGTGAGGGGCACAGCATACTTCTTTTATGCACCATCTTTCTCTTTTGTGTGCCAAGTTATGTTATTAATGTTTCATTTTCAGATGACCGAGCAGTTCTTCAGAACAAGCCTCTGATGCTCATGGCACTTTTGTGTGGTGTGTCATTCTGTCTGTATGCTCGTAAGGGCTGTGGCAGTGTCAGTGAAAGTAAATATGCGAACGGCTGGGGTGCCTGGGACAGGATTCTGGAGTGTCTGGCAGAAGAGCATTTGTTCTTAGGGACTGACAAATGGCGCTGATTGAGGAAAAATGAGAGATGCCAGTAAAGGGGGGAGGGGTTAACTTGTTGAAGTGAGACTTTATAGGATTTGTCATTTTTTTAACTTGAATAAATGGTTACAGTGTTTGAAAATCTGGGAGAGAACTGTTCAGTGTGACTGAGGCTTCAGAATGACATGGGTGTGACAGGTTAAAATAGGACATTGTCCCAGTTGTTATGGAGAAAATGTTTAAATGCAGGGATCTATTCTATTCTCTCCTTTTCTGACTCTTCCCTGTCTGGTTGCGCAACCAAATTTTCCTGTGAGACCTAGGATTTGATCGCCCTGACAGTCTCGGAATCCTTTGACTCTCACTATGTCTCAGTCTTCCCTTGCTGTCTGTCTTTTTCTCCCTTGCATATCTGCTGATATACAAATATATGCAAATCATTACGTGGAAATTAACTGATATTGGGATCCCTTTGTTTAGAAATTATATAGTGTTAATTTTTGAAATGTATATAACTGTGGTTTGAGATGACTGCAAAAAGCTACTGGAAACTCAAGAGGTTACCTGAGTGCCATTTTTAAGCCTTTTGCAGAAGAGCTGTGGAAAAGGGGCCTCAGGTCAGGGACACTGTGTTCCTGCCAGCACCTGCCTGAAACATACAAGGACACTTTGGAAAAAACAGGATGCTTGTTAAGAATGGGGAAGTAGAAGGACTTACAAGAGAGCTGAGCTGCTATTGCACGTTAGATGGACACAGAGATCGAAGAAAAACTCAGATGGACTTTTTCTGTATATTTGGCCTTTATAGTTATACTGAACAATATTGTTTTTTATGTAACTGCTAGAACAAATAAAACTCTTGTTGCGAATTTTACAACTGCTCCTGGTTTTTCCTAAACTTTCTGAACTGTGCCTCGATGACAATGGGTAGAGTTGGAGCTGGAGTGGAAATCAGTTGGAAGATAAGAAACAAAGTGTGCTACCAGCACTAACCAATGAGTACATACAGTAAGGACACTTCTGCTCCTGGGGACCTACAGTGAGAATATTATTATATTCTCACTCCAGGTCTAGAGTGAGCAAAAATATCACTGATAAGTACCAGTTAATATCCTCACAAATCTTGCATAAATATGTGTGTGTGTGTGTGTGTGTGTGTGTGTGTGTGTGTGTGTGTGTGTGTATATATATATATATATATATATATATATATACATATATATATATATATATATATATATATATATATATATATATATATATATATATATATATACACACACATGTATGTATATATATAGGGGATACATGATGGGCACGAGTGTGATATGGAAAATATCTTCACTCCTATAGAGTGACCCTCTGAATTCTAACGAGTGGCGAAGCCACGAGTGAGTTTTCAGAGGTCACTGTACAGGACTGAACATTTTTCCCATATCACACGAGTGCCCATCATGTATACGATATATACAATGGGGGCCTCATTGTTGCAAAATGTACCATTTGCATGGCTTTGCGCAGGTGTGATAAATGTCAGGTCTTATATTTATCACACCCTGGTGAAAATAACATAATTTATCACACTCATTTACCACCCACCCCCATTTTGTGTGTGTGTGTGTGTGTGTGTGTATTGTATATATATATATATATATATACACACATACACGTAAATACACACACACACGTATATATTATACTGGCGCGGTAATGCCAGTATAGTTAGGATTGAGTTAGCACTTTAATGTTAAACTTCAAATTTTGCACCTTAATAACTCTGTCACTGCACAATGGCTTTGCCTGAAATTTTGCATACGCAGTCTGGTACCATAGATCTCTGGATCTGGCAAGTTGTGTTGCATTTGGATATACAGTTGTGGAGCTGCAGAACGCCCAAAAACACAAAACTGCGCACACCCACAGCCCGTACAATTTGGTCTGAAATCTTCAGAGAACATGCAGTCTGAGTCACTTGATGTGTCTTTCGAAGATTTGGTGAAAAAATATTAAACCGTTCAAAAGTTATTCAAAAAACAAGTTTCCCATTATAGTGTGGGGAATCTATGTGTCTCACGAAATCTGCCACCAGTACATTTTACTTTCACAAATGGCCCTTTTACTTTCGTGCTGCCACCATCTTGTTTTCAATTAACGAGAGAAAAATGTGCCTGGCGTTTAAATTTGGAACCCCTTTGGTAGACACTGACTGTTGTGTTTACCTACTCGGGTCCTGAGGATGCCAGCCCTATCTTTTTGGGGGGTTAAACCCCCAGAAATGCATTTTTAAAACTCAGGGCCCCTGTACTTTTGCAAATTACAGAAGAAATTACAGTGACACTTTCGCAAATCACGAATGTTTCGTGATGTTTTTGTGAAAATTTCGCAATTTGCAAAAGTACCTTTGTACAAAAACTGCAAATCATTGCCATCCCCCCTGCAACAAAATGGTTGGGGCTTTTGGGCTGAAATGTGCATGGTGGCAAGCCCTGGTCCCACAGATGTGCCTTTTGGTGGTTTGGTGCCAAAACATTCAACGGGCCCAAAGTTACTGCGTTCTAAAGTTGAGAAATTTCCCATAGGATAACACTGTGGCACCTGTGACGCCTTGCAGTGCCTGTATTTCGAAAAGGAAGTGAGATGCTGATTTTTCACTACCCACAGCTTAGATCACCTTTAGGTGAACTTATCTGTAGAAACAAGCTGGAAATCATAGATTACACCAGAAGTGGAATTTTTTCTCTACTTACTACAGTTATGGAGATATTGGCAAAAACGTGTTACAAGGGTTCCAATGGTGCCTTTTCAGTGCTTTTCGGTGCCCGTATCTTGTAAATGATGTGAGATATGGATTTGGTTAACCTTCTCACTCTTATGATTACAACAACACTTAAATTTTTTCATACCTACTACGGTTGCTGAGATACTGGCAAATTAATGTTACATGTGTTCCTTGCCCTATAGGGCTGCTGTATGGCTCCATAGTTCTGTGTAAGTGGAAGCAAAGAACCCGGAGGGCCCGTGCTCCCACATACGCATACCATGACACAAAAAAATGGGCAATACGAAGGGAGCGCAGAGCCCAGAGGGCCCATGCCCCATTACACATACCAGTTACCAGTTACATTATACATTCTCAAAAGGAAATTCATTGCAAAAACTCCGTTAATGTATCAGTTAGGTTTCATAGCACAGCAACAAAGCATGGAAATGTGGTGTTGGGGACACCATCCTGTCCACCCCACCCTCCACACACACCAACAGGCATGGGGTGTGCGATGGAATCATTGGGCTAACTCTCACCCCATTCTCCTATACACCTCAGCTTGTTTACACGTGGAATGGGGTAAGAGTTAGGCCGACGACCCCAACACACACCCTGATGCCTGTTAGTGTGTGGAAGGTGGCGGTGAAGTGGTAGGGGTTGTAACCCTAACACCACATTTACATGCTTTTGTTGCTGTGCTATGAACCCTAACTGATGCATTAATGGAGTTTTTTGCAATGCATATATATATATGAATCTGGTCAATTCTGTGTCTTCATTGGTCAGGACCCTGTCACATGGTATTGCATTAACCTAGCACATATTCCTGCTCAAAAGACAGGATAGGGGTGCATTAATAGAAAGCACAACCAGCTGGGGTAAAAAAGCTGTTTTTTCCTTGTTTCCTGGCCGCAAGGAGTGGGACAGGGTGCCAGAGGACAGCGGCAGATCTGAGGAGCCATCCCGGCCACATGGAGAGGGTCAGGGCACCGGAGGACTGCGGGAGACAGGGAGAGCCTTCCTGGTCGCAGGGAGCAGACCAGAGTGTGGCCAGAGGACCAGGGCGATTTTGCAGCGGCCAATCCAGCCGTGGGGAGCCAGGTGCAAGTGCACCAGTCAGGCACAGAGGAAGGCAGCAAATTGGAAGCTGCAGTGGGAAATACGTAAGCCTGGGCAGACTTTAAAAAGCTGCTCAGCTTGTATTTCCCACAGGAGCTGTTTTTTCTTTGTTTCCCAGCCACATGGAGTGGGTCAGGGTGCTGGAGGACAGCGGCAGATCGGGGGAGCCATCCCGGCTGCACGGAGTGGGTCAGGGCACCGGAGGACTGTGGCAGACAGAGGGAGCCTTCCCGGTCACAGGGTGTGGACCAGGGGGATTTTGTGGCGGCCAATCCACCCATGGGGAGCTGGGTGCAAGTGCACCAATTGGGCACAGAGGAAGGCAACAAATTGGAAGCTGCAGCGGGAAATACATAAGCCTGGGCAGGCTTTAAAAAGCTGCCCAGCTTGTACTTCCCACAGGAGCTGTTTTTTCTTTGTTTCCCAGCCGCACGGAGTGGGTCAGGGTGCCGCAGGACAGCGGCAGATCGGGGGAGCCATCCCAGCCACATGGAGCGGGTCAGGGCACCGGAGGACTGCGGCAGACCCAGGAAGCCTTCCCGGTCGCAGGGAGTGGATCAGGGTGCGGGCAGATGACCAGGGGGATTTTGTCCCACACCACCCACTCCGGCCCGACCTCTATTAAATCCCAGGGAGGGCAGAGCAAGGGAGTCAGGAAGGATCCCATTGGCAGACAGCAAACTAGTAGGAAGGAGCTGCGCCCTTTACCCAAAAAACTGGCCAGAGAAGGACTTGGAGCTTCTGGTGTTAAGCACATTGCTGGAAAGGAGGAGGGTGATCATGGCAGCAGCTGGGCACCCTCTCCATCCTCCGGAGTTTAAGCCTAATCTAGGTATTGTAATTCTGTTTATAGTGTAGTACTGTTTATTGTGAAGTACTGTACCTAGGAACAGGGGGGACTTGTTTATCGTGTGACTGTACCTGGGATTGGGGGTAACCTGTTTATTGCATAGGTGTGTATCTTGGACCAGTGGGGAACCTGGTGGTTCACCCAGGGAAACCTACTTGGAAAGAGATGAGACCATAGGCCATTAGTGCCGGCATCTTTGGGAGGGTAGTGGGGTGCACAGGGTGTGGGGAGGCCATGATACTGGACTGGGCTTGGAAGTTCAGTGGTTGCCCAGTGTGCTACCAGCTGGCACAGCTCAGGGAGGAGGTTGAGGGGATTAGGTGGCAGCTAGAGGCTCTGGGGCATAGGTATGGTGGGGGAAAAGGGCAGAGGCTCACCCATGGGGATGCACAAAGCACTGGGGGCAGGGGCATACAGAAAGGAGCACAGGAGAGTACTTTGGGGTCACACGGGTACCCTGACAAGAGGGGGCTGAAAAGGAGGACACTCCCAAGGAAGTAGGCAGGTATCTGCGGGTCCTTACAGAGGGGGGCCAAAAGGAGGAGGACACTCTGAAGGAAGCAGGCAGGTATCTGGGGACCCTGACAGAGGGGTCCCAAAAAGAGGCCACTCCCAAGGCAGTAGGCAGGTGGCTGGGGGTGGTCAGAGGGAAGCAAGGGGTGGGGGGATCAGAGCAGGCTGAGGAGGAGGATGTAGAGGGAGGAAAGAGCAAGGAGAAGGGCTAGTCAGGAGAAAAGGGCAAGGAAAAGGACCAGAAGTGCAAGGAGGATGGAGCTAAAGGTTTGGATCAGGGGGGCACGACAGGAAAGGAGGGGCTGAACGTAGAAGGTATGGAAGGGAGGACGAGCAAGGCTAGGCTAGCAGATGGGGTAGAAGGACCATTCACGAGCAGTGACGGAGGGTAGCGGTGCACAGAAGGATACTCAGGAGGAGAAGAGGCTCCGAATCAGAGGGGAGGGGGTGGCCATGGTCAATGAGGAGAGGGCGGCAGGTGGCACCCAGACAGAGGGAGGAGCAAGGAGCCAGCTGGGGGGAAGGGCTCGTAGAAAGGAGGAGGAGGGACATGGAGGAAACCTGGGGGGATGGAGGAAAGGGGGCGGTTAGAGTGCTCCTGTTGGGCGATTCCATGATCGGGGTATCAGATGGGGTAGAGAGGGGGGAAGCCTGCCCAGTTAGAACAAAATGCTTCCCTGGACTAACGCTGCACAGGGCCAAGCATGAGGTATAACAACTGGCAAAGGATTGTGGAGTACTAATGACGTTGAGGGAAATAGTGAACTGGAGATACAAGCAAGGTTCCGGGAGCTAGTCAGGCTTTGTCATGCCACAGGATGCTCGATTTCCTTTTCGGGAATCCTGCCTGTGCCGAGGGCTGGTGGGGAAAACAAGAAGAAGATTTGAGAGGTGAATTAATGGCTCAGGGAATGGTGTGGCCAGCGGGTATGGATTGATGGGGGACTGGGGGAGACCTGGAAGGATAAGGGGCTGTACGCTAGGGATAGGCTTTATCGTAACTTGGAAGGGAGGGAAATCCTTAAGCTAAAAATAGAGGGGTTCATCGGTGAAAGGTGGAGTTTAAACTTGTGAAGGGGGGAGGGGAGAAGAGGCTGATGAGGGGGCCAATAAAAGAGAGATTCTGTCTCCATCTCCCTAGGGAACTGGAGGAATGCAGGAAAAGGCCAACTGGTAGGGTGCAGGTCGGGGGCAGAATGAGGTCCCATGGGAATGCGAGCTGGGGAAATGGAAGGGTAGGGAAGGGGTGGAGGGTGGTCCTGCTAAATGCCAGGAGCTTGGGTAATAAGATGCCTGAGCTCCAGGCGATGCTAGCTGAGGGAGAGGTGGATGTGGCAGCTGTCACTGAGACCTGGGCCACCACAGGGCATGACTGGGACCTGAACCTGGAGGGCTACACTATGTTCAGGAAGGACGGGGAGGGATTGGGGGTAGCACTGATAGTCAAACACGACCTTGGCATAGGTGGGGTGGAAGAGGCAGAGGAGGACTGTGGAGGCGATTTGGGTCACCTTGATAACAAGTGGGGGGGGGGCAAGACAGTAAAAACAAGAGTGGTGTACAGACACCCTGCGCTGGCGGAGGAACTGAAGGAGAGCATGGTGGCAGATGTTAGGAGACACTGTAGATTGGGCAGGGGAAGGGTGGTGGTGTTGGGTGATTTAAACATGCCAGGGACGGACTGGGGGACTATGACATCCTCAGTGGTCAGGGAACAGAGGTGGCTGGATGTCTTTCAGGACGTGTTCCTAACCCAGCAGGTGGGGGAGCCGACTAGGGAGACACGGATACTGGATGTGGTTCTGGCAGATAGTGACCAGATTGGGGGCCTAGAGGTAAGGGACCAGTTAGCAGGGAGTGACTATGCCATAGTCTGGTTCTGCCTGGACCTAGGAGGGGAGGAAGGCCACACAAAAACAGAGGTAACTGACCTCGGGGGGGTGGATTTCAAGGAAATGGGTAGACTCCTTAAGGAGCATTTGGACGGGATAAGGCCAGACATGAATGCTGACAGTAGGTGGGAAATGATGAGGCTACCAGGACCTGTGCAAGAATGAGATGCAAATGTGGTAGGGCCCGAAAACCCTGCTAGTGGACCAGAAAGGTTCAGGAGATGGTGAAGGAAAAGAAGGCTGCCTATAGGTGTTTGAAGTGCTCAAGGAGCGAAAGGGATTGAGTGGAATATGAACTGATGGCCAGAAGGGCCAAGTAAGGGCAGCTAAGGCAAGGAAGGAGCAAACCTGGCCAGGGAAATCAGAAGGAACAAGGAGTTCTTTAGATACATTGGGGGGAAAAAGAAGGGTGAAGGGGCAGATTAGCAGGATTAGAACAGAGGTGGTATGGGCACAAGACCCAGGGGAGCAGGCCGAGGTACTTAATGAGTACTTTTTCAGTTTTTATCACGGAAAATGGGAGGGGGGGGCTGCATCATACATGGGAGGGGATGGTGAAACTGAGGAGGGGAGGGGCCCTTACTGATCAGCGGGTCTGGGGAGAGGGGGAAGCCATCAGCGGTAGGAGTGGGGAAGGCAAAACAGGGGGCAGAGGAAGCGGAGGTGGAAATCACGGTTGAGAGAGTGAGGGAAGCCCTCAGGTCCCTTAGGACGGAGAAAGCACTAGGGCCTGATAAAGTACATCCCACAGTACCGAGGGAACTGGCGGATGTCCTGGCTAAATCTCTTGCAGAGCTTTTCGGCATCTCTCTGAGGATGGGGTGAGTGCCCCAGGTCTGGAAGGTGGTGCATATAGTGCCTATCCACAAGGGAGGATCAAGAAAGGTGGCAGGGAACTACAGGCCCATCAGCCTAACATAGGTGGTGGGCAAGGTGATGGAGGGTATTGTCAAGATGGGGCTGAGGGGTCTGAAAAAAGTTGGGGTGCTTGGATGATAGACAGCATGGTTTCATCCCTGGGAAATCGTGTCAGACAAACCTTGTGGAGTTCTATGATTGGGTGACTAGTGCCTTGGACCTGGGTAGGCCGGCGGATGTCCTCTTTCTTGACTTCAGCAAGGCGTTTGACTCGGTTCCTCACGGGGGCCTGTTGGATAAGCTGGGTGAAATGGGGGTAGGGAAACAGATGATCAGATGAATAGGGAACTGGCTCTCAGCCCAGACCCAGTGGGTCGTGGTTGGGGGAGTAGTCTCATCTCCAAGGACGGTCATTAGTGCAGTCCCTCAGGGATGGGTCCTTGGGCCCCTCCTGTTCAACGCCTATGTCTCTGACATAAGGAAGGGTATCAGGAGTGAAATGAGTCTCTTTGCAGATGTCACAAAGCTGGGAGTGGTGGTGGATGGGGAGTGGGGTGGCCCTATAGGTGGACCTGGAGGCTTTGGAAAGGTGGTCAAGAAAATGGAAACTGAAGTTCATTGCAGAGAAATGCAGGGTACTGCGCCTGGGCATCAGAAACCCGGGCCAAGTGTACATCCGGGGGGGGGGGGTAATGCTACAAGTCTCGATGGCTGAGAGGGACCTGGGGTGGTGGTGGATGTCAAGACGGACAACTCGGAGACTTGTAGGAGGGCAGCGGCCAAGGCCAACAGGATGCTGGGATGCATCACTGGGAGGATCACCTCTGGAAGGAGCGAAGTGATACTCCTTCTGCACAACTGTTTGGTGAGGCTGCACCTCGAGTACTGTGTGCAGGTTTGGAGGCCACACTTAAAAAGGGACATTGAACTCCTGGAAAGGTTCAGAGGAGGCAACCAAAAGATCTGGGGCTTGGGGAAAGGACCTATGGGGAGAGGCTCGAAGAGCTAAAAATGTACACACTGGAAGAAAGAAGGGACAGGGGGGGCATGATAGAGGTCTTCAAGTACATGAAGGGAGTAAATAAGGGAGGCTCAGTCAGGGTGCTCTGAAGGAAGGAGGGGCACTAGAGGGCATGGGTGGAAGCTGATGGGGAGACTCAGGGGAGAAAGGAGGAGGTGCTACTTCACTAAGCGGGTGGTAGAGCCATGGAATACGCTGCCTGGGGGGTTGGTGGAGGCAGAGACTGTGGAGGGGTTCAAGAGGGGGTGGGACAGGTACAGAGGAAGGGTCGTGGAAGCAAAGTCCAATGCGGCTGGGGGGTACCCTGGACTGGAGAGGGAGAAGCCCAAGAGGGCGGGAGGCAGCAAGGTCAGCTCCTAGGGTGGGGGCTGACCAAATAAGCAGACACAAAAGACCGCTAGGCCTATTCTGCTTGCATTTTAGTATGTTAGTATGTTAATTACATATCCTCAGGGTCAAAGAGATCACAATGCAACTCAGACAACCTTGCAACATCAAAAAGAAATCATACAAATTAAAAAACACACAATCCCCCCCACACACACGCACACAGCAACATTGCTCACAAATCACAAAATGTAAAGGAAAACCATTCAATAACTTTGAAAAAAAAAAAACATACTTCCTACTCCAAAATCCAAACCCCAAAAGCCTCAGTGCTACTATTTAAGGAAAAACATTTAAACACCTAATAAAAACACAAACTATATTTCAGAACTACAATTCTACAGAACAACAGAAACATGTATACATACATCACTAAACCATTAACAAAACTTCTACAAACATAGTTCTAAAAGTTAATAAAGTATCTACTTATCTTTCTTGCATGCAAAAAGAAACATAGGACAGCTGAAGCTCCCTGCTTGAACACAATGAACTGGACTGTACTGCACTTGAGTAAGGTCATGTAACAGTTAGTCAACAGCCTAAGCTTCCATGTCTGACTCTGAACAAATGGAAATTACAGGAAACACAACCCAGCCTTCTAGCTTAGCCTCACAGATCACATGGGAAGTATAGGAAGTTAAAAGGTAGAAATATCTATATAAACCAACAGGACCAGCTACAACCATGAAACATTAACCCACTCCTTGCAATGTAACCACACCCAACTAGTGCCGTCTACCAGCTGCACCCTAATCCCTTCTGCCTATCTAATTTATGTTAATGTCCTAAAGCCAACCATTTAAAGATACGGCACCAAATTACAACACTACTACACTGCTAAAAACTAACATTACTAAACATTTTATAAGTGGAATAAGGCAATTCCATTGAGGCGATTATGTCTTGCCAATATACCTCTTGGTGGTTTCAGTCCCTCACCTGAATCAGCCACCCGGTACATTAACATAACTCAGTGCCCTGCCCACTTTGTCATGCCTTATTCCTTACACAGAAACAAGCTTTCCCTAGTGTTGTTGTACCATTGATGTGACGTCACGATGTTGTTGTACCATCGTGAGTACGTCGCATCGATGATACAACAGCACTAGCACTTTTGCGCATGCGTGAGTCGTGGTTGGTGAAGATGCTCTCGAGGTTTTCCTGGTTGTCACGACGACCTCTCGAAGTGAACAACAGCGTTGTTGTTCACTGTTGCCCATCCACTATCCTCTATATATAACACCAGTGGTGAATAAAGTGGGTAAATAAATCATGTTATTTGGGGATATTTATTTTCACTTAGAACACAATTTATATAACTTAGAACACCATTGTTATAACTTAGCACACCATTTATATAACTTCGAATATGCAATTTACACTTACAATCTGGAAATGGAACACAGAGAACAATGGACCAGATAGGGAACTTACAATGGAAAGAAAGGCAGTTTTAACCTAAAACAACGTAAAACACCAGTAAAAACACTACAAATGGTATGGTAACATCAAACACATAATGGATTACAGTAGAACAACACATGTATCTTCACACATGAATGATAAGACTTTTATAACTAACTCTTGACTTCGCCACTCGTGAGTTATGGGTCTTACCACTCACTAGTGGAGATACAGTAAATGTGTTATTCCACTGCAGTTCATTATGTATTTTATATGTATACACATTCCCCAACACTGAGGGGGTACAGTGAAATCATGCAGCATGACAGTGCAGCTCGAGTGCTTTACATAGTGTCACAGTACCCACAAAGTGTCTGAGACAGCTTGTTCTTCACCGTTAGGGGTTGTTATTTTTTTAATGGTAGATTTTCTTGTTTTATAAACTATGAATTAAATAGATAATTATTAATATACCTGATAGTTGGAACAGTTGCCTTATAACAAAGTCAATAAAAGTGTAACAACCCTTTCCCAAGAAAGGGGTGGGCTGTTACTAGCAAGTCTATCAAAGTGATATATGCCAGTGCACCAATTGCTTTGACCTTTAGGAGAGAGCAGAGTCTAGAGACTGAAGTACAAGTAGAATATTTTGGTGGAAGGAGAGGTTCCCCTTTGGGTAGAGGTGTCTAGTGTTCTGGGGGGGGGGGGTAGATAGCATCCATGCCCGGGCCATCAAGCAGGTTTGGGCCCTGGGGGTCTATGGATAGCCTACTGGCATTGGCTTAGTGGCAGGGTGACAGCAGGGTTACCACCTGTCCTGATTTTCGCAGGACTGTCCTGATTTGGGCAGCCATGTCCTGCAAAACAACATGAAACATACCACATGTCCTGACCTTGTAGTAGAAAAAAATATTTTCTAACTTTCCTCTAAATGGTGCAGAAAACTATAATACCAAAACCAAAATACCTTAAAATGATAAGAAACAACAGAAACAACTGAAAAACTACCACACTTAGTTTTAAGTCTGATTATTTCAAGTAAACAACTCTGCTGCATTGGTCAAGGTTACATAGTTTCAGTAAGAAATGTCCCACTTTGGGCCTCTTAAAAGGTGGGAACCCTTGGTGACAGGGTCGGAGAGGCATAGGTGTGACAGGGTTGGATAAAACTCTGTCCCATTTGCTATGCAGAGAGAGAGTTAAAAAAGCAAGTATCTAGTCTGTCCTCTCCTAGTTTGTCACTTTTCTGTCTCTTGCCTGTTTAATTGTGCAAACAAATTTTCTTTGTGGTACCTAGGAATTGACCACTTTGACTGTCCTGCAATTTCCCCATTATCTCCCTTCCTTCACTTGGTGTTTCTATTTTTTCTTTCTCCCCCTTGCTTCTCTGTGGATAAACACATACACTGCATGTGAACCTATATGTGAAACTGGGATCCTCTAGCTTGCAAATATATATAATTATATTGTTGAAGTGAATGCAGACAGCTACTTGCGTTTGTTAGAAAAATTGGCAACTTGAACACAAGGAGTTGACCTTAAGAATCTTTTTGACCTTCACAAGCTTGTTGACGGAGCTGTCAGCAGGATGCCGGCTCTGGGCAGAATGTATTAACTGGTGGCACCTGTTGAAAGGAAAAATCCCTTCAACCTGTTTTCTGTATACTTGTGTAGTTTCGAGGCATGACCAATGATTCCCTCATTTGCACTGCCCTAATTTTATCCTAATTTAAATATAAATGAGGCTACTTCACTCTGTTCTGCCCTGGTGTGAAAACCTGCTTGATTCCATTGAAAGGGTCATGACCTGACTCACGTAAGGCATCCTGGAATTTTATGTTTTAGTGCTAAAGCCTGCAGCACTTATTCTGTATTAGTCAATGCTGTTGCTGTCCTCTGCAGTCCCTATGTTCTTGTCTTATGCTGGTCATGAAACTTTTCAAGGCATAATACATACCCTGCTGTTTTCTGTAGTTTAGATTGTATCGGGAGCTAGAAGAAAATGCTTTTAGAGCATACAGGGACTTCACAAGACATATAATAGAACTGAATGAGAGCACTGTATAACTTCTGCTGGCTTGTGCAGGAATGCATCATCAACTCCCATGATTTCTTACATGAGTGGGGTCATGACCATTGCAATGGAGAAAAACAGGTTTTCACACCAGGGCAAAACAGAGTGAAGCAACCTCATTTACATCTAAACTAGAATTAAACTGGGGTGATGCAAAAGAGAGAGAGTCATTGTTCATGCCTACAAACTATACAGGTATATAGAAAACAGATTGAGGGGACTTTCCTTTTTGAGAAGTCTAGATGTACTCTTCAGGCTGGTCACAGAAAGGACAATGACAATGTTTTATTACATTGTGTGAAAACAGGAGACATAGCGTAACATAAACAGAATGCATAATTTAATTGCCAGGGAAAATCTTAGAAAAAGACAACAATGTTTTCCTTAGAGAGAGGGACTGAGATTTAAACTGAAAAGAAACTCTCAGATGAAGGACTTTGTTTTGTTTTTGTTTGCACTGCCTTTGTGAAGCGCTAGCCTGTACAAATGAATTTTTTATTTTATCGCTATTAATAATAATAATGATACTTGTGAATTTTACAACTTCTGTTTTGCCTATGCTTTCTGATCTATGCCTCTACTACAGTGGGGCCTCACATGTCTTTCAGGGTACTACTAGTAGTTGGGGTGGGACCATCGGTCTTAGCTCAGTGGCAGTGTGCCAGGGTTGGAGTAGCACAGAACCTTTGATGAACTCTTTCTGCCCATAGCAGTGGAGAGTGGAAGGATTCAGAGTTGGGACATTTGTGGGTTCCCCTGGAGAGCTTGAGGGAGATCTGGTTGCCATGCGGTTGCGGGGCCGGATTGGAAGACCTTTGGAGAACGAGTGGATGGCCGTGGTTTAGTGGCATGGCTGTGCCTTCATCAGGCATCAAAGTTCAGGCCGCACTCTTCAGCTCATAATGGGGGGGGCTTCTGGGTGCTTGAGGCTGGGTTTGGCAGCTTCCTGGCAGAGGGCACAGGTAAGAGGTAAGGATGGCTGGGAATGGCTCAGGATGACAATAGCAGGTTCCTGGGTGAGCAACCTCTCAAGGGGTGTGCATCATTGGCTTTTGGGACTGCAGGGTTCACTGAAGATGCCAAGGTACATGATGAAAAAGAGCAATCACCAGTTTAGAGGGGAATGAACCAGCTGCCAGGGGATCTCAGAAGAGTTTGCAGCCAGACTAAGATAAAGAGCATGTAGCCGATCTCTTATGAATGGGCAAAGGCTTGTTATGGGACAATATGCTCCATAATAGGATACCAGACTTTGAGTTTGGTATTGGAACAAATGTCCATATTGGGGCAACAGTACCTCCTACAGTGGAAAGAATGGTGCACAGGGGTGCCAAAAGTAACATGAAAGGACGTAAAGATAAACTACATGTGACTGTGTTTTCCAAAAGCACTGAAATGAAATACAGCTAAGTACAAATGAGTTGTGCCACACAGCACCGACCTCAAAATGTGCTAGAAACGAATTGTGAGGCACATGATATGCTTTCCATTTATCTCTTATTACCCAAGTAAAAAGGCCAAAAGTGAACTATCAATCTACTCAGAAGGAGTGGTTATTTGAGTAACATAGCGCACCCCCATCCAGGCAGACGAGACACTTGGCGGGACCGACCCAAGGGGAGGGCTGCGTAAGTAATCCTAAAGTAACTTGTAAATAGCTGGAAGTTGCTGAAAACATGGTACAAAAAGTACAAAACAAAAACAAGACCAAACTCAAATAATCC
The DNA here is from genome assembly GCA_016271365.2 of Neoceratodus forsteri. Lineage (NCBI taxonomy): Eukaryota > Metazoa > Chordata > Ceratodontiformes > Ceratodontidae > Neoceratodus > Neoceratodus forsteri. The sequence goes on along the minus strand of CM057453.1, from coordinate 147,051,832 downwards.
CAATGTTTTTTTTGCCATTTTTTGTTACAGTTTAACAGAGGCACCCATGTGCAGCATATATAGAATAATGTATGGGCAACAATGTGCAACAAGGCTGTGTTTCCATTGAGGGGTTCTGAGTACACTATAGACCTTGACAGTGAAGCAGTCAAGGTCTATAGTGTCTTCAAAGCCCCTCAATAGAAACACTTGGCAAATTGGGCATAGTTGTCCATATTTAATTTTTTTATAGTATATGGTTCTAGGTATTCAAGGAACACACAAATACCAATGTGCTGTTGGGATAGAATTCACTTAAACTCAAACACAGTTTTAGATATACAACTGAATTAGAGAACGCAGCAATGACTAAAGACACAGTTCTCTGTACACACTTTTGTTGAACTGTAGTACAAAAACCTTTTTTGAGCTTTGAACTGTACTACAAATTTGTTGACCTTTGAACTGTACTTCAACAACTTTTTTGACCTTTGAACTATACTATAACAACTTTGGAACTATCACACAACAACAAAATTGAGCCAATCGATTTCCATATACAGTACAATAAGACCTAACCATACACTCTAACCCAATAATGAACAGTTTTTGTTTGCTTTTTTAATTTGGGCATTTCATTTCAATATCTTAATGCTACCGCTGGTCACACAGCTGCTCATGCTCAACATTCCAAGTTGTTCATCACATTCCAAGTTGTTCTTCACAATTCTACATGAAACGCACTTTTTAGAAAACACAAGTGAAACAAGAGAATAATAGGGTTGCAGCATATGCCGGCACACCACTCTTCTCAGGTGCCAGCATACCAGAAAACCACGGAGTGTGCAGTTCTGCTCTGGCACACTGGCATGTCGCTCTACCCAAGATGCCAGCATGCCACAAAACTGTTGCTGAAGTCAGTCGGCATGTCCAAACCATTGGCATGCCACAGAGGCTTCACTGGCAGACAGACCTAGGATATTACACAACACACAACTACATTACTAGTTATGACATATGTAAAATTGAAACTTCATTCCTTTTGAGATCGCCAATACTCTGACTTTCATTTTTTCATTATTTTTTAATATTACACCTCACAGAGTCATGGAAAGTCAGAAGGGGGTGTACATTTCTGCTCTGGCATGCCAGCACACCATTCTTTCAAGACACTGGCGTGCTAAAAAGCAGCTACCTTGTTGTTAATCTTAACTTTGCTTAATCCACTCGGCATGCCGACAAAACGAGACAAAAATATCAATTTAATGAGTTTGCTGCAGAGGCTGCTACTTGTTAAAAGCAATTTAAAAAAACTGTTGTCATTGTTATTTTTCAGTGCTGTGGCTGCCCTTTAGTGATTCTGATGTTGGAATTTATTTACAAAAAAGTCCTTTCTGTTATTCTGTGTGCCTGACACTGTTAATAGAAGAGTTTTCAGACATAAGAGAAGGAATAAGCGGGGTACTTCAGGGGTCAGTGCTGTGCACAGTCCTTTTCAACATGTCCATCTGCAACATTTGGGAAGGGATCAAGAGCAAGACATGCCTTTTCACAGATGACACAAAGATCTGCACAAGACTGAACATGAAGGAAAGGATAAGGGGACTCAGGGAGGAGCTGACCAGGTTGGAGAGCTGGTCAAAGATCTGACAGCTGAACTTCAATGCTAAGAAATGTAAGGAGATGTACGCTGGGAAAAGGAACCTAAGAGTGCAATACGAAATGGGGTGATGGTGCTGGAAAGCACCATGTAAGAAGAGGACATAGTGGTCGTGATTTCACTTCAGAGAGCCTATAAACAGCAGCACACTGCACCAGGACTGTGGGTAAGGCAAACAGGATGATGTGAAGTTTAGGAAGGGGGACAAGCAGCAGATGCATGAAGGTGATCCTGCTGTTATACAGGTCACTGGTGCGATCACACTTGAACACTGCGCAAACTACTGGAATCCACAACTGAGGAAATACTATGACAAGGTGGAAGCAGTACAGCGCAGGGCAGCCAAGCTGGTCTATGGACCAGGAGAGCATGACATGCGAGGAGAGGCAGCAGGACTTGAACATGTACATGCTGGAGAAGAGGAGGGAAAGGGGAGACATGATCAAAACATACAAGTACATACCCAGGATTAATTAGGGTGGCCACCAAGGTACTTTTCTCCTTGAGCTCAAACACATTGACAAGGGGGAACTCACTTAACTCACAGGAGGGAGTTTACAGAGGGACCTCTACAGATGCTTTTTCATACAGTGGACGATAAGTGAAACAAGCTGCTGGAAAAAGTGGTACAGGATAAAACTGAACATCTTAAGGCAGGGATTAGAAAGACATATGGTATTAGTTTGAAAAGAGGCAGTAGAAACTGGGGGGGGGGAGATTGTACTAGGGTCAGAGAAGAGTAGCAATGTAGGGTGAGCAGACTGAATGGGACAACAGGCCTTCTGTCATCATTGTCTATGTATGTATTGAACCCTTGGATGGGAGGAGCTTGTATAATCAGCTCAGTTTTAAAGTATTAGGAAGAAGCATGCTAGGTCCTGCATTGGCAGGTATCAGATATATAATAAAACGTTTTGTCTCCTGATGTTTGTACGAATTGTAATATATGTTGTTAACCTGTATCATCTAAGCTGTAAATTGAATGGCTTTGGGTCGTTGGCTTTGTGTTCAGTGTACCTACCCAGTGAACAAAGTGAATAAAATTAACAAATAAAATTAATAAACATTTAAAAAGATGTACCCATCAGAATAATGGGAACAGGGGACTTTACAGACATGAAATATCTTACTGGCATGCCAGTCCAGGTAAAGGGTTTCCGGCACCTACAGTGGCATGCTAGGTACCTACAACAGCAAACAAGTCTGGGTCCCAGGTTCCTGGCACTTGGACTGGCATGCTGCTGTGAGATCCCAGCATGCTGCTGTAGGCGTTGTATTTCTGGCAACTATACTAGCATCACCAAGCACTTTACTTCACAGTGGATTTGTTGCAGTGCAGTAACAAAAATCTTCATATACACACACACGGTTCTGTGCCACTTTCAGACTCAAACAACACCAGTCTGTTCGGTTCCGAAAGTGGCGCTGGACCTTGTGTATACATGAAGAGGTTTGTCACTGCACTGCAATAAATCCACTGTAAAGCAAAGTGCTTGGTGTTGGTGCTGCTTTTTCTTGGTAAAGTCTGACTGTGAATCCAGCCATCACTGTGAGTAGAGCACGTCATGACTGTGAGTAGAGCACCTTTTCTTGCTGTGAACTATATAGGCATGCCACTGTAAGTGCATGACCACTGTAGGCACTGTGTTTCCAGCACCTGAACCAACATGCCACTGTAAGTGCATGAAATGCAACTGTGGGTGCTGTATTTCTGGCACCTGAATTGACACGCTACTGTAAATGCATGACATGCCACTGGAGGTGCTGAATGTCTGGCACCTAAACATGCATACCACTATAAGTGCATGATATATCGCTGGAGGTGACAGGTTTCAAATATCTGGACAAGCCTGCAACTGTGGGTGCGTGACATGCCACTGTAGGTGCCGGGTTTACAGCACCTGAACCAGCATGCCATTGTAAGTGCATGACATGCCACTGTAGGTCCTGTATATTTCAGCATCAAGTGCATGACACGGTGCTGTACTTCTGGAACATGGAAACACACACGAACAGCACTCTAAATGAAAATCAATTTAAAAAAAATAGATGTTGTCGTTGCTTTATTGGAGGCAGCTAGACCTCCCCTTGCACATTATTCATGATCAGACACATTACGATGGTCAAAGTCTATCTCAGCTGGTCCAAGGTGTAACTTCATTTGTAGGGGTTGCATACGGTTCTGGTTGACTGTCCTGCAGCTATCACTACTCAATTTAGCTTTAAATGCATTAAAGAAAGGATTTTCCAGACCAGGCATGTCTCACTGGAAACCCTGCATGTAGAGCACCATGCCTCTGTAAGCACCTGGTTTCTGACTCCTGGACCACCATGCTGGTGAAAGTGCCCAGAATGCCACTCTAGGTGCAGGGTTTCTGGCAACTAGACCAGCATGTTGCTGGAAATCCCCAGCATGTCACTCTGGGTGCTGGGTTTCCAGCACCTGGACCAGCATGCAACAGTTGGTGCTGGGTTTCCAACATGTCTACTGGCATGCCACTGTAAGAGCATGCCATGCTGCTGTAGGAGCTGGGTTTCCAGCACCTGTACTGGCATACCACTGTTAGCACATGCTATGCTGCTGCTGTACGTGCTGGGTGTCCAGCACTTATACTGGCATGCCACTGTAAGTGTATGACATGCCAGTGTAGGCGCCACGTCCCTGACACTTGTACTAGCATGCCACTGTAAGTGTATGAAATGCCAGCGTGGGCGCCAGGTCCCTGACACTTGGATCGGCATGCCACTGTTAAATGCATGAGATGCTACAGTAGGTGCTGTATTTCTGGCACCTGGAAACACACAAGAACAATCACTCCTGATGAATATCCTTGTTGCTTTATTGGGGGGGGGGGGGTTGCTGAACCTCCCCTTGATGATTATTCATGATCCTACACAAATTGGTCACTGTTGATCTCAGCTGGTCCATGGTGTAACCTCACCCGTGGGGGTTGCATAATGCTCAGGCTGACTGTCCTTGAACAACCACTACTCAGTTTAGCTTTAAATGCATTAAAAAAGGATGTTCCAGACCCGGATTGTCTCACTGGCATGTCAGGTCAGGTGCCGGAAACTTGGCATCTGGATCGGCATGCTGGTGAAAGTGCCCGGCATGCCATTCTACCTAAACCGGCATGTCACTAAAAATGTCTGGTGTGCTGCTCTACCAGCATGCCAATACCACATGCCAGTGCCAGACTGAGCTCCAACCCCCTCTTCCTCTGAATTATCTATTATAGACAGAGAATGTGTAACCCACATGAACTCTGCTTCTTCACCTATGTATCCATGCTGCCCTTGTGAAAAGAGACCTTGTTCTCAATGGGGTCACTACCTAGTAAAATAATGTTAAACTAAATATTTTTGCAGAGTCAACAGCAATTTGTGAACATTAAAGCAGCAGTGCAAGGATAAGTTGCAATTTTGGGGTCACCTGTGATGCCACTTAAAATCTGTTTTAGGTTACTGTGTGGAATTCCTTCGGTTCTTTATTGTTTTTTTATTATTTCACTAACAACAGTAATTCATTGGCATGAATGAATGTACTGGTCAGCAAGTTACACGATGAGAACAAACATGCCATACAAATTAATTACAACATAACAAAGAACTGAAGGAAACCCTTACAGTAACTTAAAACGAACTTCAAGCAGCATGTTACTAAATTAAAATCACAGATGCAAAAAATTACATCTTTGGTTGCACTGCTGCTTTAAAGCATTTGCTGTATTCCAATCTCTGATACAACAACATGCCCACAATTGTTCTCATATCCCAATCAGAAGAGGGGTGCCTCTAGCTCTGAAAGGTTGTACGTGAACTGAAGTGACTTATTAAATGGAAACCTTTAGTAAGCAATAGCCCATGCCTGCTCAAGTCTAGCTGCAGAGTTTATGAGACGAGATCCTCTAGCGGAGAGACGGCGAAATGAACCAGGGCAGATAAAAGCACAACCTAAACACTGTGCGTCGGGTCAAACGAACACAACATACAAAAATAATCACAACTACAGAAGGGTGTTGGGCTGGCGAGACCGACGTGGTCCTCATTGCAAAGACTGCAATCATCCGCAGATTGACAGTCAGGCAGTGTTTCTTCTGGGCAACGACTCTTGTGTGCGTGCATGTGTGTGTATTGATCACAGTCTGTCTGCAAGGAATGGCTGCAAAGCGAGGAAGGCAGAACATGCCCCTGAACTTCAGGTGACCGATCATGGCTTTGACACAGGCAGCTAGCAGCCATAAACCCTGCTAAAGTGGGAGGGGTAGCGGCAGCGCAGATACATTGCGAAAAGAGAAATAAGGGCGGGGAGGTGGACAAAGGGGGCTTTATCCTAGTTAGGGGACTGAGGCAGGGTCCTATAGTAGCTGGCAATGCGCTCGCTAGCGACAAAGTTAGCTGTCTCTCTGCTGAAGGGGGCATATAAGTTATAGTGGCGCTGCCGCTAGATTATGCATTCGGCTGCTAGGGCACTGAAGCCGGAGTCTAGCCTGCCTCGTCTGATCCGACTGACCCTTCGTTTGACTGCGGGCGGTCAGGAGCAAGGAGACCTCCTCTCCGGGGCGAGCCCGGCTCCCCGCTGTCTGTCACACGCCACCAGACACTCGTCCGGGTCCGCCCGCCTGCTTGTCCGGCCCTGGCCGTAGTAACCTCGGGGCAGGGCGAGGACCCCTATCGATTAGTATTGGTAGCCCACGCGGGGCGAAAGTAAAGAAAACGAGACACAAAAAAAAGAGAAAAGCGGCGGCAGCACCAGCAGCTCTTCATCACCAACATGGCTGCCCGGCTCCGACCTAAAGGAGAAATCACCCCGGCTCGGTGTCTTTGTGCGTTTCACCTCTGTAACCCTAAACGGAGGCAGAAAACTAACAGAGCCGCAGAACGAGACTGAAGGCTGGCGAAAAAGGCAGAGCAGACGAGATGGACTTACGTGAGGGCAGCCGCTTGGGTTGCTCCTGCTTTCTCCTGGGCATTTTCCCCCTTTCACATTCTCCTCCTTGGTTATAGGTAGATCAAATAAAATAAAAGGCTTTTTGGGTGGAAGTGTGTAGCTGGTTTTGTCGTTTGTGTTGGTTGGGGGCAGCTGTCGGCTGGAGTCGGTGTCCCCGGTTGGGAATGGCTGTGGAGAGAGACTGAGAGGTGCTGTAGCTGCAGAGCGGTGGTGTCGATGGCTGCTCTCTGGGTGTCTCCGAGCCCTAACTAACACTAATGCAGGGATCCAAGGGCAGCGACGGCGGCGGCAGCAATAACAGCAGCACACAGGCTGGCTGCAGAGGTACTACACACACACACACACATATACATGCATACTGTACAGTATACGCACACATATACAGAAAGGAAAGGTGCCCCCTCCCCCCAGGGTTTGTCAGGGTGTACTTCAGGCACACAGAGGTACTGTACATATTGCTTGCTTTTATGGCGCTGGGGAAATATTACAAATATAGCTCATTGGGGAAGTCCCCGTGCCCCCCGCCGCCACACACACACACACACACGCGCCCGCGAATCATGGTGCATATACAGTCCTAAATAGCTTAATACATAAATAGATTTGCAAGGCTACAAAAGGTTGAAATTATCACAAAAATTATTCCTCTATCATTTTATGTCTCCATTTTGTTAACACTGATAGTGGTGTTCCTAATGGAAGAGTGAGTGAGAGTGCAAATAGATTATGCCCTCTTTTGGCAGTGCAGGTGTGTGCATGATGTTTCTTTTCTTCACACCCTGCCGCTCTTGCTCTGCCATACTATATGAACAGCGACCTTGGGGGAAGGGAGTTACACTCCGATTCAGTCTTCTAGAATGAAAATGTAATTCAGCTGCTCATTAGTCCTGTAAACTGTCCTCAGGTTTGGTGACATCACTGATGACTGTGGGGAAAATGTAATAAATCACTAAGGGATCTCTCCACATTTGGAAATAAACTGTGTGGGGGGAGGGGGGGCTCCAGGGTATGTTTGCCCATAGTATTATTTTGTGAAAGAATAATGCTTATTCAAGCTTGGGTATTACCCAATTCAAAAATCTCTTCTTTTGTAGAAGTGATTCAGTTTATTTGTACTTTCCATTTTTTGCACCTTATCTGTCTGGCTCTGCTCCCTCGTAGCCTCTGGGGTGACCACCTAACCCCATAGCCCATACTTGGGTCTCTCCCCTTGTGAAACACATTTTTCCCAGCATGCTGGGAGACCCCTCGGCTCTTTTCTAAGATTTGCAGGGTGACAGCTCCTCTCTGTGTGTTTTAGTTGGCGGGAGGCAATAGGTGGCTGCGCAGATCTGAAAAATATATTGGACATTTCATCCTGCTGAGCCAAGGTGTGTGTCTACATTTTTTATTCTTGCACCAGGATGAAACCAGGACTTGTTCAAAACTGACTAGCACATTATGCTTAATTTTATTTTTATAATTATGTTTGTAGTAGCTGGTCTGTCTAATTGTATCTAAGGAATGTATTTATATACCTTTTTTGTCTATAGGATACCTTTGTAAATTAGCCTTGGCTCAAATGGTGTGATATCATCCTGGTTTGTTGAAATAAATGAACATTTTTGATTCATTGCTTTAGAACACCGCACTGTGTGGAATCCTGATTGGCATCCTCCCTTCCTCCCACCATGCCTCAGTCTGCTGCACAGCTACCTCTGATCACCCAGGTGACAGTATTATGGCTAAAGCACTGACCCTACCTCCCAGCAGGAGCACACCCTCTGAAATGCTGAATCCTGTTCCCCCGCAGGCCTTCTGATGACTCGGGTTCACTCCTGAACCGGAGTCTCCAGCAACACTGCTTAGTAATTCGATTTATAAACAAGGATTTTCTGGGTGAGCCAGACAGCTCAGCCATAACCACCAAATCCAAAAGACTGGTCAGCTAAAATGGAAGCACACTACCAAAGTGTTTTCTGGAAAAAGCAATATTTGTAAGTATAATGTAACTGGTGCTAAAGTACCAGCTTGCTTAGCTGTTAACACCTGCCCACCCTCCTCGGGCTAGGGGGTTGCTTTCCCTGCATGTGGCTCTTAAGGGGGAGTTATGCAAAACATTTCTATTTAACCCAAGAACTGGGATGTGCCATTACACTCGGGACCTATGCAGTCGCGGTGAGGCACCAGTAAAGCACAGTCAAATGTCCTGTCCTTTAGCTAGGGTCAAGTAGTAGGTTTATTTTGTACACGGTGGAAAAGCAGTGTTTTTCCCAGCTATGGGGCTGCAGGTGCAGAAAGTACAAAGGGTACGTAGTCCATTGCACTGTACACAGATTCCAAGAAGGTCCATGAATTAAGCATCAAGCAAAAGTCTCTTTGTACATCTCTCTTCTGGGATTGGAGTCAGGATAGAGCAAGCCCTGTGTCTGAACACTTTGGGTTCACAAAGCACGTTTTTTCCACACAGAAACACTGTTGAAGGCAGCTGGTGCTCATACTGAAAAAAACACTTTTTGACAGAAACCTAGGACACTGTTGGGGACAGCTGGTGTCCTTAATTTCAACCACTTCATTTGTCAGAAACTATACACTCTGGGACAGATCATGTCCTTACTGAAAACACATTCTGTGACATGTACAACCTGGTTTGTAGCATGTGAGCCCTTCCCCATCTTCTGGTCAGAGAGATGGTGTCTCATTTTCCAGTCGTGTTGATCCACTCCATCCACTACAGAAACTGTCAGAGAGGCACGATGCAGATTGCTATCTTTCAAACATCCTGTCAGACAAACTGAAGTCAAGTCACTCCAAACTCTCACATGCATTCCCATTGCGGCCATCCAGAAGGACCCAGCGCTGGGCTGCCATACAAAGAAAGAAAGCCTCTCACATTTCAGAGATGTTTCCCATACTTTACTCACAGGTCACATGATCAGGTGCGTTAAGAGTTTTTCACCTACACTGGGGTATGCCACTGGAGAAAGCTGCCAGCATGGTTCGATGCTCAGCTACTCTAGGACCGAACTAGGGACCGAAAATCAGGACAGGAGAGGGCTGGAGACCTCTCACTGCAGCTCTCCTCAGTCAGATTAATTCAAAGCTCTGATTGAGCAACTGCAATCCTGTGGCAACATTCCATTGTGGCTTATGCTGCTGCAGGAGTTCTTCTCACTTGACACTTCTACCCAGCATACTGACAGTGGTTTCGGGGAAGTCAAGTTTTAACAACTTGCTGCCCAGAGTAACTAAACAACAAGAAACCCATTACCCTGTATAGGGTTCTAGTACACTGTTAAACATTTTAAATACTCTGCTGTAGAAAACATTTCTAGTACTTAAAAAAACTGTCCAGTAAACTGGGGGGGCACTGGGGTTACACTTACCACCACCAGGAAACCTTGATGTCCTCAGCAAGGGCCTGGGATGCAACAAACCTTCCCCCTTGGTACCCTACAAGGGAAGTTGCACAAACCGTCTTTTACCTACGATCAGCATAGGCAGGACCCCACAGAGGACACAAAAGTCATGACTGTAAAACAAAATCCTACAAATCGAAGCTGGTTGTGGGCAGCTAAATACAGGAACCCTCCTTGTTAGTGTAACAGGTTACTGGATAGCAAATCCAGCTACCAAACATGGAGTCGCATGAGGTGGGGTGGCTCCATCCTAGGTGCTTGCTAGAACAGTGCTGGTCTGCAACCGATGGGCATTCACCTGGCTGCGCCTCCGGGTGCCTACTAGTGGAACTTCTAACTAGGCATTATTCACAGAGAAAAACACTTCCCTAGACACGTCACAGATGCATCAATGTACCATTCCAAAACCAGTGAAACCCAGATCCTACTGTGTATTGACAAACCATGTACCTCTTTAAGAATATGCACGACATAGCTATGCTTTTCCTAAAAACTGAAAATGGAACAATTTGTTAAACCTCTAAATCCTGTGCAATCTATGTCAAAGCTTTGTATATTAAAACATTGTAAAAAACCTGTAAAACCAGGCCGTGTAGCACCCGTGGGTGCTATGGTTGAAACCGCAGGATCTTTTTCATTATCGGCTGCACCTGCAAAACAGCATGCAAAAGTATACTCAGTACATACTACTTGACTCTAAAATTTTTGTAAAAAAGAGTTTTCTATAAAGGTTTTGTAATGTTTTGCAGTGTTTGTGTTTTTGTATAAGGCAGTATAAAAACAGTACAGACTGGGGAAAAGGAACCCTATTAGTCCTTCTAAGGAGAAAAATCCCTGAGGCTGGGACTTCCCAGACAAATTATCTCTGGAGAACAGGTGGGAAAGTTCCAAATTTCTTGGACAGGGCACGCCACCCACTGGAAGTGTCCACACCAGGTATCCAGTTGGACTATGGTAGAATACTGTCCACAGTACCCCTCAGCAGTCTAACCATGTGTAGTTGTAACAGTTAAGAAACAACAAAAACTTGTCCCTACCAGTTGTGAAGTACAGGGGAACCTCTGGATCTCACAAGTGCTGTCAGCTGGTGTCTCCTTCTCTGAACCGAACTTCTGGACTGCAGGCCTCATTGGACCCGCTCTCTTTCATGACCTCAGGATCTGGAGATGGAGCCAGGAACACCCCATAAACATCAGAGAGATAATGGAGTGCTAAATCACCATATTCAGCCAATGCCCTGCAAAAAATGTGGCCAATCAACCACAGCTTACAGTCTTTTCTTGTGTATCAATGTGACAGCTTTGTATATCAGCTTCCTTTTGGGGAAACCTTAGCGGAATGCCCAGGAGTCTGTTCACATGTACTAGTCAGGGTGGGGAGGGTGGTGGTAGACAATAGCTCCATCAGGATGTCTCCGTCCAAGAGTGTGGATAGATTGTTCTCCCTCTGCAGAGGTACAGATCACAGCATCCATCCTCTGAGTCCTTCCGGCTGACCAGGTCTCTGCTCTCACTTGCAGATTCTCTTGGCTCTGGCTAATGCTGCCTTGATGCCAGGGTAGCTCCATGAGATGTAGTCCTCCCATGCATGATCCATGATCCACTGCTCCCTCTTGTTTTTGATTTCGCACCACAGCCTCCTTTCCAAGTAGGGGTACTTCTTCCAGAACTCAGCCTCAGCCCTCCTTCTAATGATTCATTCTTTCTTGCTAGACTTAGGGTGGCACCTGTTTCCTGCTCTCCCTGGAGGTGGCCAGACTTGTGAGTCCCATGGATTCTGATCACAGACCACTGTGTGCTGGGCAACTGCTTCCACCCAGCTGTAGAGTTCAGACTCCTCAAGCTGGGCAAGCCCAGCCCAGGGCAATTGGAAGACAGACAGGAGGGCAGAACATGAAACAATCCTCTTACTTCCTGGGATTCAAACTCGGACCATTCTTCCTCAATGACTACTGAAGACGTTGCAAGTGGTCCCTCATCCTCCAAGAGACTGGACATGGCAAAGTTAGGGGATACGCCTGGGTCTTCCGCTCCCATTATTGCTCCCTAGGATAACACAGGGAAGGGCACATCAGAAGTTTGGCAAGGTTGGTGTTTGACAGAGTCTCTGGCTGGATCTATGTCCAGAGGTCCTCTGTCTGTGTGACAGTCTGTTGTGCTACATGGTTCTTCCTCCTCAAGCCAATAGCTTGGTGGGGGTGGCAAGGAGATAACATCCCAATTAGTCCCCAGTGCCTCTGCTTCTAGGTTGCACTAGGTGCCAACTCAAACTGATTGTTATTTGTTCTGTTGCTCTCTCCACAGCATCACTGGGCCCATATGATGGGTTGCAGACCCAGTGGTGTATTGCTTCCCATTTTCTTCCCATACACACTTTGTTTTTCTTTTCGCTTTGTCTCCACCTATCAGTTTACTTTTTCTAACTCAATTTGTAATTGCTCACACATGCAAATCTGAATCTGCAAAGACAGCAGACTTGATGAGCTGTATGGTCCTTTTCTGCTGGCAGGTTTATAGGATTCTACTGGTGCTGGATTGTTACTGCGTCATCACCAGGCCCTGCATATTGCCCATGCAGATTGTGGTGGCCACCCCTATTTACTGCTAATTTTTTACACGTCCCAAATTTTACACAACCTTTGTGCTAAAACACAACTCTTTTCTCCTGTAGGGATCGATTCCTTGTTTGCCTTTTTGCAATGGACCTGCTTCTGTTTCACTTTCTCACACTGCAATGTGAGCAGCTTTTATGTGCCCACTTTTACCTTTCTGCACCCTGCATTTTTTTCTCTTCATCCCCTGCCCTGAGGAATTAGGTAAGCTTTTATTTTGCCAACACTGTTTGATTCCATAGCACACCTGCATGGTTCTTGGAGCGCTGGCTCCCAGACAGTGTCTGCAACTCTTTCACATTCTGACAATGTACCTTACGCTTCTGTGAAATTGCTACTTCTATGAATTGTATGTGCTTACAGATGGGCAAATAATTTTTTCTACTTTCTCCAGGCAATGGGTGGCATGTCAGACTGCTCAGTGCCACTCACTCGCTCCCGATCTGTCACCACCACGGATATGCCTGAACACTGGTACTGACTGCGTAGTGGTTCATACAGCTGCTCCTGAGTTGACAGTTTGGACTGCTACATGCTATGGCGACACCCATTGCTCAGACAGCTTTTGTGCAGGTTAAAACATTTTCTTCTCTAGCGAAAACTGACTGAATTTAAGGGTTCTCACACTCCCAAAATGTCTACATTATCTACATGGGTGCTGTAGCACTAGAGCTTAGCCTGCCCCCACCCACACACAGCAGACAGTCCAAGGGGTGGGGTTTACTGGCATGAGCCAGTCACTCAATGCCATGCAAATTAGGGCAGGAGCACATTATGTATTCATCACAAGGCACTCCACAAGTCTCAAGGAGCAATTCAAGTGGCAAACTGAAGCACCATTTATTTCTTTACTCAGGTGCGTTTTGAAAGCTCTTGCACCACATGAAAACTTTAATTTTTGTGAGCACATCACCACCAGATGCACAGCCCTGAGCCATTTTTTTTTTTTTTTTAGTTAAATGTACTTTATTCCTTTTCAATAGTAAACATACAGGATATAAAGTAACATACAAGACCCAACCACAAAGCACAGTTGATAATTACTACAGTGCAGCATACCAACTGATTACATAAAAACACAGCAACATAGCATCATGATCTAATTTTGCCACAAAATTGAAACAGAGGAATTATTGTGCCCTTTTTTAAAAAGGGGGACAAACAAGACTCTAAATGCTACAGACCAATCACCCTGTTACCAGTGATTCAAACAGTATATACAAGATTAATTTTGGATAGACTCCTTGCCTGGACTGAAGAAAATAACCTAATTTCCAAATTTCAGTGCGAATTCAGAAAAGAACATAGCACCCTAGATCTGATTTTTACCTTAAACTAGCTGGTTAATAAATCCATACATGGGAAAAATAAACCCCTATATGTTTGTTTCATTGTTATCAAGGCTGCGTTTGACTCCGTAAACAGGTTAACCCTGTGGGATATCCTTGGTAATCTAGGAATAGATCCGGAATTATTAGCAATAATAAAAATGCTACATTATGATACCTCTGCAGAAATAAGATTTACAAGAGATGGAACTCTAGCAAAAGAAATTTATATAAACAAGGACGCCTGTTGGCTCTCCTCTTGTTCAACCTCTATATTGAACTTCTAGTTAAAAGCATAGATACTTTTGCTCCCTCCATAAACAATGAAAAAATACAGCTACTGTTATACGCGGATGATGCCATTGGTATATCACAGACCTCATTAGGTCTGAATAGGGGTATGACCAGCATTATGAGTTCTCTAGCTACCCTAGATCTTGAACTAAATGTTGAAAAATCCAAAATACTAGTGCTGGGAAAAAGTAGAAAAGCTAATAAATCCTGGAATAGAGGGGGGAAGAGTTTGAGGTAGTTAAAGAATATAAATATGTTAGGCATAACTGTTGATACAAATATTTCATGGAAGGTACACCTAACTGAAATAAAGAGCAATTCCTATAAACCTGCAGGAGCAATAAGATCTTTTGCCAATAAATTCACAAGTAGCTCATTTGTAGCTACGAAGAAAGCCTTTGAAGCAAAAACAATGAGTCAGTCCCTTTATGGGAGTGAGATATAGGGGTTATACTGTATATTAATAATTCTAATATTGATACTATCCAAAATTCATTTATAAGGACTACATTAAATTTACCGAGGGTCTGCCCGACCTGTTTCCTAAGATTAAAGACTGGTGTGCTCCCTATTAAAACTAAAATATTTATAAAAGCAGTCACTCTATGGGGCAGAATAATGAAGATGGAAGATGGGCGATTGCCAAAGATGTGCTGGCTGGAACATCCAGGAATGCTGGTAGCAGATAAAATGTAAACTGGTTCTGCATGTTGAATGTAATGTTAAAAAAAATTGGGTGCTTGGACCTATGGTCTGACAAAGCATCGAATAATATGGACATTATGGTCAGTGAAGTAATAACTAGGTTACAAGATATTGCTATACAAGAGGATATGGGTAAAATCCATGACCTAGACATATATGGTTTACACTCTTGTATAAAAGATCAGTGGGGCCTTGAGAAATATCTAGCAAAGTGAGAAAATAACAAACAGAAATATTCTCTGTGCGCTGAGGCTGGCAAGCTTAGGACATTCCTACCATCATTTAAACAGATATTTTAATTCCAGATTTATGGGAAAGTGCAATTGTTCCAATAGAAGTTTTACATGTCCTTTTTGAGTGTAAGACCTGGGAAAACTCTAGAAACAAATGGCTCCATCCATTACTCCTGTTTTATTATTTAGACCAGGGTACAGGCGTTGAAACCTGTGTACTTCAGTTAAACAAAATTAATATTATGTTTGGGGTTGCAAAGTTTTTTAGCTATTGTAATGTGTAAATTTTTATATTTTGTATAATTTATGTACTTATGTGTATGCTTGTGTGTACAAACCTTTATGATATTTAAGAAATATGAAATGTAACAAATTGTTTATGATTTTATACATTTTTTCTCAAAAATAATTGAACCGAATATTGCAACTGAATAGAATCTACCCATACAGCATACCAGAAGGCATGTTCGTGTCAGGTAAATCCCTGATATGATGTTCTGCTATAATGTATAAATACATCCTCCCAATCAATAAGGGTGTGTCTTCTTATTTATCTGGTACAATACAGTCTAGGGTCGTAAGTACATATAACTTTTCCCACTTATTCTCGTATCCTTTTAACTGGACATTCAAGCAAGCTATATATTTTGCTGTTCTCAATGGAAACAAAAATTCAGCATGTCCCCTTTGATAGGTGTGTCATGATCTAGCCAGTGTCGTAGTAACACTTTTTGGGCACAGGCAGACATAAGGGTTATATGGTATTTTTTAATCCCCTGTAAGTTTGTTTTTGTGATCCCCAGTAAGGCAAATTGATGGTGTGACAGCTTAAGTCCTAATTGAGGGGTCCAACCTATCCTTAATTAATTAATTAATTTAAGAGTTTTACCAGGCAGGCATGCTGAACGAAGTACCGCTCGATTCTAGTTGCGACCTGGGGGAAAGGGAGAGGAGAAAAATATACAGTAGAAAGCACAGTGGAATATACAAGTAGTACTCCATACAATAGAGTAATAGACTATACAAAGAATATACAATGGTATTTACAACAGCTTAGCCATACCTAGAATAAGCAATACAAAAATATACATTATAAACATATAGCCTGCGTCATGGGACGCAGTGGATCCAAGTTAGCGTGACCTACAACATATCGCAGATGGGTAGGGATCTGGGGCCACAAATAGAGCACCTTAGTGCATCACAATGGAGGTGGGCAGAAATTGGATCAGAGCGAGATACTGGGCCTTCTGCGGTGCTAAACGCAGATGCAGGTGGATGAGAGATGAGTTTTAAGGAGGGAATTTACACGCTGAGTGCTGGTGGCATGCCTAATATCAGCCAGCAGGGAGTTCCATAGTTTAGGCATGCAGTAGCTAAAAGCAGCCTGGCCTGTGGCAGTGGACATGTGTGGGACAAGGAGAAGCTGGGAGTTGATGTTCCGGAGCGAGTATGCAGGTGGGGGTAGAGCTGCCAGGGTTGTCACGAGGTAAGGGGGGAGGGCCTGTGCCCAGAATTTCACTGTAATTCTGGCACAGTGGGACAGTCTCCAATCCTGGAGTGACGGGAGTTCTAAGGCCCTGTATAGGTCGCAGTGATGGGTTGTGGGAGGGCAGTCAAGGGTGAAGCAGCAGAAAGAGTGGATCTAGCCTGGCTAGGGAGGACTTGGGAGCGGCATTATAGACTATGTCCCCTTTGTCCAGTATAGAGAGGATCATTTTTTGAAGAATTACCTTGTGGGTGGGCAGAGAGATGCAACTTGTGTTGAGGTATAAAGCGCCCAGCATGGAGTGCAGTTTCTTGAGGGTAGCATCCATGTGCACACAGAAGCTAAGGTGCTGATCTAACCAAACCCCAAGGTATCTGCAGTAGGTACTGGCCTCCAGGGGGGTCCCATCAATAGTGTTGGGGTGGAGGGAAGAAGGGAGAGTTAATGCCGCGTACCAAACATTAGGGAGACAGTTTTCTTAGGGCTGAGGAAAAGCTGATTTTAACAAAACCAGTTCTGTACACTGTTGAAATCTCACTGAAGTCTGTTAACCACTTCAGAGGAGGATGGGCCAGAGACATACAGTACTGTATCATCCACATACATGTGAATGGAAGTGTATGTGTGGGCAGGCCGAGGGCAGTTCATTGAGGAAGATGGAAAACAGTGTTGGGCCAAGGACCGAATCTTGGGGGACCCCTGTAGTGACAGGGAGGATGGCTGACGTGGAAGAGCCAATTTTGACTGTTTGGGACCTGCCTCCCAAGTAGGAGTGGAACCAACTGGTGGCAGCTCCAGACAGTCCAGCTAGGGAGAGTTTGTAGAGTGGCAGGGCATGTGAGACCATGTCAAAGGCCTTTGCAAGGTCGACAAAGATAGCTGAGGTGGTATGCCCATTATCCATTCCCGAGAGGATGGTGTCGGCGAGTCTTAGTAGGGAGGTGATGATGGAGTGTGATTTCCTAAATGAAGCCTGGTAAGGAGTTAAGAAGGAGGATAGCTGGGAGAGAACGAGGCACTCCTGGATTTTGACTAGGATGAGGAGAAGGTAGATAGAGCGGTAGTTGCCTGGGGAAGAGGGGTCGCTGCCTTTAGGGAGGGGGGACGACAGTGGCATGTTTCCTGTCAGATGGGATTGATGATAGAGTGAAGAAGAGGTTAAAGAGGGCGGTCAGTGAGCTGGCAATGGCTGGGGCAGAAAGGAGGAGCACTTTGGAGTCCGGTCCTGAGGGGCATTTACCTTTAGAGGGATTGAGGGACTGTAGGGCTTTTTGTACTTCAGTAGGGGTAACTAGGCAAAAGGAGAAACGGCAGAGGGTGGTGGGGTTGTGGTTTAGGACGGTGCTATAATATATGCAATAATGTGCCCTGCCCTTCATTACATCTAGTGCACACAGTTTTACCAGGGTAAAGTGCATGTTATGCAAGACCATGAGTTGCATAAGCCTGTAAGTATCCAATTTAACATGTTTATACGTAGCTTTCCATATGCGCTGCCAATCATAGTCCCCTTGGGGTTTAGCCCAGGCCAGTTTTTAGGCAACCTGAGCCCCCACAAATCACAGACGAGCCTCCATTGTGTAACTAGTGCTTACAGTATCGGTCTGCCCAACTGCTGACACTAGGAATGGTAACGGTATACAGGTATGAAATATTATTGCGACATGAAAAGCTGGTGAAATCCATATCGGGGACAGGAAATGTGACCAGATTCATTTATTCTTTTTCTGTTTAAATATTCATCTGTTACAGGTTCTGTTTGGAATGGACACAAGATGTCTGCCAGGTCACATGTACTGGCCGCTAATTAGAGCTGGTAACCCACTGCATAGGTGCCGACATTCTCATGAGAAGGTCAGCAGTAATTCCTGACAGTATGAGCAGGGAGGAGACAATTAAGCCATAATCCCAGTGGGGAGTCTTCTCTGGGATATGTTCCCACGTCAGGCAATGGACCCAGGTGCATGTCGTAAAACTTCAAGAAATAACAAAAAAGGGTTAAGGAGATGAGGTCATACACACACACTCACATGGGTGGGGATACTAAGGGAGACTGTCACTCCAGGGAGAGGTCATTTACCCATAGCCCAGAGTACATAAAAGTGGAAGAAGCAGGAAGCTCTCTCTTTCTCTGTCTCTTGGACATTTGACAGCTGAAGAAAGGGGAGCCCTGCTGGAAGTTAGCTTGGCAATGAAGCACAGTCTTCTGTAGCAAGCGGCAGGTGAAGAGACTTCAGGTGAGGCTAAAGTTTGAGGTTTTTCTGACAGATTGAATACATACATTTGTGGGGCGGTATGTACAGGACAGAACAGAAATTTGAATAAACAATGCATAACATGAGATTCAACACAGTCACAAGCAGTGGAATAAAGGCAATAGAGGGAGGGATGGAAACAGGGCTGGGCAGGTTTCACAGTGAAAGTTGAGAGATAGAGGGGAATAACAGAAACTGAGGAGCAGCCGAGGGCCTTGTCAGGTTTCGAGAAGTGCTAAAGCCGGGGGGAGGGGAAGGTGTGAGGGAGGGGAGAGGTAAGTGAAAGTGGGGATAGCAGATTACGAGTGACAGTCACAGGAGCTGGCAGCAGAGAGGTGGAGGCGAAGGTAGGTTTTGAACTGGCCAAGACTTTGCAGTGAGGTGATGTCTTTGTTGATTCCATTAAACCAGGAGGGTGCCTGGTGAGCAAAAGCAGAAAAAGGTAATTTTTATTATTTCTCTTAGACCCTGTTTGTAGTCTGTCTCCGAAGTGCACTCTAGGGTCTGTCTCCGAAGTGCACTCTTCCAATAATTATTGTGCTGACCTTCCTGATCCCGAGCAGGTAAAAGTGGTTTCCTGATAAAATCAGGTGATGGCAATGAATTAGAAATCTTCGGCAAAACTGCTTTGTAAGCTAGGACACCCCAAGGGGCAGTTTTTTTCACGGTATCGTACTGTTTTTTTCTATACCACAATAACCATTTCATTTGGTATATCATTGTGCTGCTCTTTTTCGTGCTTGTAAAGTAACTGCTTCTGCCAAATAAAGTTTTTTTTCTCTGCAATGTCTTTTTTTCTCATTGTTTTTAGCAGTGTGGTGGGGGAGGGTAGTTCTGTCAACTGAAATTGCTGCCAGTCCAAAAAATTGTAACCAATCCCATTCTTAAATGCCTCTTCTTGAGTGAGCTGTTAAATAGGGAGAGGTATCTGAGAAGAGCCCTTTTCATCTTTGCAGCCTGCAGGAGCACATCATGCAAGGTGGATGTTCGTGCTAAGTAAGAGCCTGCTGTGACATCAGACAGTGACCACAAGGAAAGGCAGGCAGAAAGGGAGCCCAACAACAGCAATTGGAACCCACACTGACAGATCTGCAACACTGCGCTGATCCCTCCAACATCCAGAGAAGGATCAGTGAGAAACAATGAGAGGAGGAAAGTGGCTGAAGGCGGAGCAGCAAGTTTGCATTGCAATGCTGCTGTCATCCCAGTGCCACTGACAACTTAAGTCCGAAAAAGTCTGAATTTTAGTCATCAGACTGGTCAGACCACATCCAGTTCTAGAGCCGCCAACCAGCACCTGGCAGAAGCACCTAAACAGTGAGTGTACAAGCTTGGTAAATGTCTTGGGGTGGGCCTATTGGGGAGTTGTGGTCTGGGAACGGGGTATCTTATTTTCAAATTTAGTTCTGTTTGCTGATGAATGCAGTCCTGCTCCTGACCTGCCATGGTGTATTTGGAGTTTTTGAACTGGTGAGAGGGCAAGCATAAATTGTCAGTGTGAACGCGACTCCGTCTCTTGCCCCAGGCTCAGACCCTGATCGCACCAAGCTGAATAATTTGCAGGCTGCAGCAGTGCAGCATAATTAAATTCCAGTCTGGTGGTTAATTCCAACTAGAAAGGATCCAGCATCCATCCATCTGAGTGTTCTTTCTGTGTGGGGTGGGGGATGCAGGAGCTGGGGGGGGGGGACAGGCTGGAGCAAACTGTTGCACACACTTGCCAGTGCCACTTCAACTTGAAAGCAACTGCTGGTAGATGGCTGGGATGGTGTCCTGAGAACCATCATTCGATGCATGCCAGTCTATCAGAACTTAAGTTACCGACTGTCTGACTCCAGCATGAGAGAAGTGAACACCATTCACTGTAGGCAGGGCAGAGTTGAGGGGGAACAGTACAGCACTGTGTGCCATGGCCCATTTGCCAAATTCCGATGCCAACCAGCTGATGGCATGCCGCATGGCAGGGCAGCACTTTGCCTGATGACTTAGTCCTCCAGTCAGACCATTTGAGACTAGTCCTGGTTCCACCTCCAGCCAGCAGAGAAGGGGAGGAGAGATGATGGTCAGTGAAAGAGTCTGTCAGCCAGTGGCTAATTTTAATGTATGAAATGTGTATTTCTGTTATTGCGTGTTGCTGTCTGGTAGTCTGTGATGGGGAGGGTTGCGGAGTAAGGAACCTGGTGGTGGACCTGGAGGGCCTTGATTGATGGCCTCTTGTGATGTTCATGTGGTTCCTGTTGGGGGGGAAATGGACCTACCTTGATTGATGGCCTTATGGTTAGGTCCACTGGCCTCAGGTCTCTAACCCAACTGCCTCACCAATCATTGAACAGTGCATGAAGATCCAACCTGTAATGTGTTTCTGCCTTGCCTGTAATGGTAGAGAGTCAGAGTGGGGAGGTGTCCGGGCACCTGAGGGACCTTCCTTTTATGGCCATTGTGTGTGGGGGGAACTTGACTGATGGCATCAGTCATCATCATGTCTCATGTCATGTGAGGGGGTTGTCCAAGGTTCATTCCCTTTATGGCAGTGGTGTGCAGATGCTGATTATCAATAGCAGCCAGAAGCAAGCTGTTTGGAAACTTGGGGTGAGGGTGATGAGGCACAGGCAGAGGATGTGAGTACAAGGTAGATGTTGGGAGTTGGTGACCTTGAATTGATCGAAGGTCTGTGACTGTGCCCTGCCTCAGGCATCAATATAATCACACATCACACAGACCTTTGTAGCTACCTAGGTGCAGTTTAACAATTGGTCTGTACCTCCTGCTCCTACCCATGCCAAGTTGTTACTTGTGAACACTGAGCAATAGTAGTTCTGCTGTGTGAATGTGGAAGGGACCAGTGCGAGCCTGTTGGGTTATGTTTTGTCTGTTAGTTATGCCAGAGATGCATTTATTAAATTGCATTGCACTACACTTTTATAAATTTTAGCTGCTCGTGTTGTGTTGTGTTGGCTCATTTAAGTTTGTATGTGATGCCATTGCTGTGCTGTTTGTTACTTTGAGTACAAGTGTGATTTTGTGATGAAAAACAGCTGGATATTTTTAAATTTGATGACGCTGAGTCAGACTCTGACTCATATTTTATTTTTGTATTTTTTTTTAAAGGGAGGGGACAACTTGTCAGAGTACTCAGATTGCAAAGTGCATCAGCTCACAGCGTCAGCACCACGCCATCAGGTGGGGCTTGGCTACACTGACACTCAGTGAATCAGGTGGGTGTTTTTGACCTTCAGAATGCCAGTGTGTTCACTGTGTGTGTCAAATATAATAGCCATTGGTAATTTTTCTTCCAGACCCCCTTCACCCACTTAATTGGCATATTTTACTTGTGTGATGGGGTGCCCAGGCACTGGCACTGCCAGCCGGGTGGGGATAGGAAAGGGATGCACAGTTCCTGTCTCAGTCAAGTCAGGTGTGCATCAGTTTGAGAGTTGGTGGTCCATTTGGCTCCAAGCTTTCAAAATGTGACCACCAATAAAATCAATATTTTTAGTAGCCATCTTTTTTTAAGGACTAACAAATCACTTTGTGCACAGGTAACCAGCAAGTAACTTTAAAAATCTGGTAGCTAAATATGGTGTTTGCAGGCCTTGTATTACTCTCTGCTGCCTTTAATCACATATTCCAGTACAGTCTGGTTAAGGTATTTTCTGTATTACCATGTGTTTGTATTCAATGGTGCAATGCTTCAATAAAAATTTCCAGTATAAAAAAAAGATCTGGTAGCCAACATATTTTTAATCGCCATTGGCCATGTGGCTACCCAGGTTATCCCAACTTGACTGCAGCAAGAGCATACTGTCCGGCACAATAGCAAGATTTGCTGTACAGATGGAGCATGCCTGCCACACCAACTCCTTCCTTCTGTCTGTTGCAACTTGCACATATGCTGAAAGTAGCGGCAGCACGAAATACCATTCCTGTTATGTTGGTTGGTTGATTGCCAACTTCCAGGTAACATGGAGTCCCAATTTTTTTAATCATTGCACAGACCGTATATATTTATTGATTTATTCATTTTGTTCCATAGCAGGTCAGAAAGTGACAGAAATCTTTCTCTGCCTGCTTGCTGATTGGACGATTGCAGTATTGATTGACTGAGTGATGAACAATGTAGTCCATAAAGATTAAAATATAAATATGTCCTTTTTTTTTCAAGTGTGCTTGCCACTGTATGCACTTACAGTTTAAAGCTGTATTCCTTGTATTTTAGGTCCAGATTTCAAAAATTCATGATATTTTTCCAGTTTCTCAGTTGCACACCAGTTTTCCAGGGTCAATAAAATAATTTTCACAGTGACTCACATGGCTGTTCTGCTGAAGGACGTGTAGAGATAAAACAAATATCTTTAATCATCGCAACTGCATCTGGTTACACTTAAACTGTATGACTGTGACAGTGACAAGACAGCAACATGTTGGTAGCTGTTCACACATTTTCCAGTTATAAGTAATTCTCCCACCTTCCAAGTCACACCAAATTCCTACTCCCTAACCTAGGTCTGCTTTTCACTCAGCCACTGCTGCTTCTTCTTTCACTCCAGCTCCTCATGTTGTGGACTTACAGTCCTGCTTCTGAGCTGCATTGCCTGATTGTTCACCACATTCATTATGTATTTATTAAAAGTTGAATAAAATATATGATAGGGTCTATGAGAAACAAGTCTCATTTATAGAATGTCCCAAGTCATTTAAAACAGTAAGTACATAAGATACACATAAAGACTCCCTGTAACAACAATTTTAAATCACAAATATATGAACAGATCTGTGTGATATCAATTGTAGCAAATACATGTGGTTTGTTCCCGAAATAGTGATTTTTTTTAAGTCATGTTTGAAAATACAGAGAGATGGAGAGTTTCTTAACTAAGGGGAAGTTTGTTCCATGAAAATGAAGTGTCATATGAAAAGCATTCTTACCAAAGTGAGTTTGAAACGTTGGCAGAGAAAGGCCACTTTAGTCCTGTTTACATCACTGTCATTGCAGTGCATCAACTCATGCACTCTAGTTGACGCGCTGCAAAGCATGCTTTGTAGACACTTACCGCATCACTCCAAGTGTACTTCCACTCCAGTTTCTGATCTGACTGAGAAGTGGGAATGTGTACTGGATCGAGTGCATTGCCCTGCAGTGTGAATGGCCGATGCGCTCGAGCCACTGTGATCCCCTATCTTCCATCTGGAGACGTAATTTTCCCAAACCTTGTCCACAAGTCCACAGACACTCCTCCCAGTGCGATCTGAGGTGCATCAGGGTCAGGAGTGTAAACAGTTAATTGCAGGATTCAGGCACAGTGCAGCGGGAAGGCAGCGGAGTGGTAAGTGAATTGCTGCTGCTGTGTAAACAGGGCTTTTGAGACACAGCCATAAGGCTGCATTTGTAGGTGGGAACTGTAAGCCTGTTGGATAAATAGGTTGAAGTCTCTGTAGTCACACCTTTGTAAATTAGGGATGACCAATGAAGAGTGCATCTAGAAGCAGGAGACAACCAATTTAACTGAGACAATGAGGTGCAATGGTATTCATTCCATTTATTTTATTTATTTAAAATTTGGTAACCGGGAAAGGCACATTGAGCCAAGGGTCATTTCCATGTGCGACCTGGGGGAAGGGGATACAGAGAGAAACACATACACTACAGGCATTATTTGAACAAGCAAAAAAAGTACAATGTCAAAATACATTTTAAGGTCCGCTAAGAGAGGGATCTGAACACTGTGTTACAAAACATTTGATCAGCACTATGCAGTAAACTGTAGAATACAAAATATTAGATGCATCAACTGATGTAGGCTGCAAGGGATTTGTAACAGAGAACAGATAATTAATATTGGGTGGAGGTGGGGGGGAGAGACTGGTGGTGAGGGTGGGGAAGTGAGAACACTGAGTACACTGGATGGGGGGGTAGTCTGAGTTGAGCATTGAAGGAGAAGAGAGAAGGGGATAGGCAGAGATCAGAGGAGAGCTAATTCCAGAGGAAAGGAATGCGATAGAAGGATGACTGATCCGCAGCTAAGTGTGGCTGTGGAAGAAAAAGCATTTCTCCCTATTACGAAGGGAGTAAACTGAAGGATTAACTGGTGAGAGGAGGGAGAAAAGGTAGGGGCGGCAGACTCCCAAACCAGTATTTTGCAGTGAATGAGACACAGTGGGCCATTCCCCTATAGAATGAACTATATAAGCTGATAATAAAAAGTATTTGCTAGGGAAAGACTTGAGGCATGGGCATAATGGTAAACAGCGTCACCGTAATCTAATATGGGAAGGATAGCTTGAGCAATACAATGTTTGCGGTCTGGAATTGACAGACAGTGCCTGGCATGTTTTAAATGACCTAGGCATTGCTGGACTTTTGAAATATTTGTGTTAATGTGGGATTTAAAAGTTAGAAATTAATCAAAAATGAGACCCAAGTATTTAACTTCACTGTGACAAGCTGGCCTATGGTAGATGGAGAGGCAACACGCTGGGTTTAAAGTTCACAGAAGAAAATGTACTTTTATTGCTCCAAATGTAAGTTACTGCTCCAGAAAAGCATAATCAGTCAGTTCAACTTCTCCAGCCTGATCAGGTAACATAAAAGTTAACACAAAACATTTATTTCAGGCTGACTTGACAAAAGGAATCTTTGAACCACCTATGTGGGCCAGCAGTTTTTTCAATATACAGTCTCAAACAAAACAAATGGTTTGTGGGCCAGCAGTTTTGAATGCACAGTCTCAAGTAAAACACAAACAGTTTTCCCTTTCAGCCTTATTTGCAGGCTGTTATCAGCAGTACATTCCACTCACTGTTTTTGGCCCAGCTGGCTAGGCTGATCCTTTTCCTCAGGACTCTCTGCTCTAGAAATGGTCTCTTTCTCAGCAGCAGGTTTCAACTTCCCCAAAGGCTCTCTCCAACAATTAACCATTCTCCTTGGCTTTCTGCTGTGGTTCCTGTCTTACATTCCACCCTCCATTTTGCAGGGTTCTCTGCCTAGGAGTATATCCTCCCTGCAGCAGTTTCCAGCTTCCAACTGACTCCTTGCTGGAGTCTCCCTGCCTTTCAACAAACCCTCTAATCAGCAAGACCTGGGAAGGCACCCTGCCTCTTGCCTGTTCATGTTGCATTCCCTGCATTTCCTCATCCTCAGCCAATGTTTTAACCTCTTGTTTCCCAGGGTAGTGTTTACACTGTCACATTCACTTATAAGTTTGAGGGGGCTATTAATTAGAGTGCTGGAGAAAGAAACGTTTGCCAGGGATGTGACAGACTGTTGCCCAAACAGCATGATTTGAATATTTTTATTGTTTAAGAGTAGAAGATTATTGGAAAACCAGTGTGCAATTTTGTCAAAATCACCCTGAAGGATTGAAGAAAGAGAGAAGGGATTCTTGTGAGCATAGAAAAGGACAGTGTCATCAGCATAAAGGTGAACAGAGCAGAAATCGACTACAGGAGGCAAGGGATTAACAAAAAGATTGAAGAGAGTAGGACCAAGTATAGACCCCTGTGGCACCCCAGTGAAGGTTTGGAGCGAAGAAGAAAAGCAGCCATTCCAAAGAACACATTGAGTTCTCTCATGTAAATAAGAGGAAAACCAAGTAACTATATTAGTAGATAAACCATGAGAATATAGACGAGACAAAAACAGCTGGTGATTGATTACATCAAAAGCTTTGAACAAGTCAATAAAAATGGTGCAGAGGTATCCCTTGTCCAAAGCTCTAGAAACAGAATCATAGAAATCAATCTACGCTGTTTGGGTGGAATGAATGGGTTTGAAACCCAACTGAAAATAAGACAGGACGTGGCAGGTGGCCAGATAACAGGAATCGGACAGAGAACTATATTTTCCATAAATTTGGAAATAACAGGAAGCAAGGAAATTGGGCAGTAATTCTGCTTCAGTGTTTTTTCACCACCTTTGTGGAAAGGGACAACTACAGAATGTTTCCATGTGGAAGGTAAAGGTTTGGGTGGTGAGAGATGAGTTGAATATAGGAGTTAAGACAGGAACTAAGATGTCATCACAAGATTTAAGCAATAAATTGTCTAGGTTGTCAGTTCCCTTAGCTGAGCCCTCTCTCAATGAGAATAATAAATTAAGTATATCTTCAGAATTATACACCTAAAATAAAATTTGGGTCTTGAGAAGGGGGCATTGTCAAAGGATCAAGAGATACGCCAGCAGTAGATAAATAAGCTTCCTTCAATAACAAACCAGGAGCCTTGGAAAAAAATATGTTAAACGTACCACAGCTACCTTCTTTAGAGTACTCAGTAGACCTAGCATAAGATACATTTGTAGTACAGGATGCAGTACGAGGCCTCCAAATGGAATCAACCATGTGCCAACATTTCTTGGGATTATTTCTCACATCAGCTAGACTGGTGGTATAATAAGAGGATTTAGATTTCCTTATAATGGCAACACAGTGATTATGGAATTTACAAAAAGTCTGCCACACTTCTGGGGTGTGTAATTTCTTGGCCTTTTGATAGACCTTATCTCGGGACTTCCACTGAGAAATGATGAAAGGAGTCTCCCAGGAAACATGCTGGGATTTAACCTTTTTTTCTAAAAAAGGGGCATGTTGACTAGAAAGGAAATTAGAATGATGAGATAATTAATCCCAGGCAGCATCCACATTAAGGGTAGAAAACAGTCCCCCCCCCAACAGATCTTGAGCAGACCAATATGTAAAACTTCCAAACTAAAATGCTTAAAACAGCAAAATGTGATAGTGTTAGGAGTAAATTTAGGAGGAGAAAGATATATGGTATAGTAAGTGAGAGCATGGTCACTAAGTACATTTCCCTGACAGCAGGCAGAGCTGCTTAGAAGGTCAGGGGAAACAGAAATCAAGTATATAATAGCTGAAACATGTCTAACTAGATCATAATGTGTAGGGTCTTTAATTGATTGGCTCAAACCTAAAGGGGCAGGGGAAGATTTGAGTCTGAGTCCCCTACTGGAAGGCCAGTTTGCATTAAAATACCCAGTAATGGATACATGTATTGTTGACCTTGGCCAGACAGCTTCTGTTAGCACCCTTTGCAAACTGTGTGAGAGGCCTTTCGGCACCATGCAATTCTGCTTAAAGTTGGACCAGCATAACATTCTGTGGTGATTTGCATATGCAGCCCATGATGCTTTGCATTGTGGGGGCATGTGTGACTTTGTATTTTCTTGAAACTTGGCTTCTCAGACAAATGCCCTTTGAGATAACCTTACAACAAGTATTATGCACAGAGGTTCTTTGTCTTTTAAATAGTTTTTATTTTAATGGGTTCACCACAATATATCCAAGGCACTCTGCCTTAAGGGTAGCTGGTCCATTCCACTGGGGTGTCAAACAGACGAGGCATACTGATGAGTCCTGGTAGGATGAAATACGTGTCTGTGTCTTCTGTTAGCACCCTTTGCAAACTGTGTGAGAGGCCTTTCGGCACCATGCAATTCTGCTTAAAGTTGGACCAGCATAACATTCTGTGGTGATTTGCATATGCAGCCCATGATGCTTTGCATTGTGGGGGCATGTGTAATTTTGAATTTTCTTGAAACTTGGTTTCCCAGCCAAATGCTCTTTGGGGTAACCCTTGCCTCAGTGTTTGCGCACAGAGGTTCTTTGTCTTTCAGACACTGTATACTTAATACCTGGGTTTCTGGTGCCGGGCCCACAGTCTCACAGTGGCACAGCCTTGTTATCCAGATGCTGGCCCTTGAGCGTTTATTATTTATGGTCAAGGGTAAAGCTGAAAGATTTATCTTAGTCTGGAGCCCTTTCCTATCCTCATTATCGCCAGGGGAAACTCAGCTTTTCAGGGATGAATTACACTAATATGAAGCTTATCACGTAGATAGGCAGACCCTCCTTATGTCCCATGTGCCAATATTAGGTCTTTAATAAATATATGGTACCCCTTAAAGTGTTTAAACCACTGCAGGTTATGAAATTTCAGAACTTTTGTTAACATTAGTAGTTTCCTTTCTTATAACAAAAATTTGTGTTGAAATGAACTGGATCCGTAAACATAGATTATAGAATTACTATTATTATTGTTTTTTTTTCTTTATTATAATGTCTTAGCAGTAGGTATTAGTTTGTGTTGTATGATTGTTGATGTACTTGTTTGAAAATGCTAATAAACATATTATGCAAAAAAATAAAATCCCCCAGTAGGATAGTGTATTGAAACTTAACAAGGGAATGAATCAATGAGTGTAAGTGTGGAAATTTGGTTGTTTTGAGTTTAGGGGGCAATAAATGCTGCCAACTAGGATTTCCCTTCCTCATAATTTTAAGGAAACAAACACAGCATTAATCAAACCACTCGCAGTGTTAGTTTTGACAAGAGAACAAGGACCATGGGTAGACTGTATGCGCACTGCACTGGGATTGTGGGCTGATACGGCCATCTAGACTAGGAACTACTCGCTGGTGCCCTCCTCTGATTTTGTTTCCTAGGGGAGCAGGTGTTCAATGCCACCTACAGCAGCTAAGGTTATCACTTTCTGGTTTGCAGCAGGACTTCAGCGGTGGCTGTAACACCCTGCTCTGTCCCCTATTTATTAATGGTCTTTGGCTGCACTGCAGCAACCATTAGTGGGGGGCCAGCCATGCTTAACTTGCACCGTGCACCATGTCTCCTCCACAGGAGAGAAAAGCTCCCCCATAGAAGCTTAATTTTCAGTTTCCCTGGCCAATCTGCAGCATCCCAGCTCAGCATTCTGATCTTGGGTTGCTGGAGTAAAAGCAGGTGTGACCGTGCATCGGTTGCCATTTGGTCCAGGTCCTCAACCCTACACTATTCAAGTCTGTTGAGAAGTTATCTGTTTGACAAATGATAGTGTCTGTCTGTCTTACTTTGTACTGTAGTATTTAAAACAATTATTTTAATATACAGGTTCCAGGTCCATACAATCAACAAACTTTGTGCGGAATGTTTTTCTTACATGTTAATTAATTCTTACTAACTTAAACACTTACATACTACAATTTTTTGATAGTGTATGACTGCCTGTGATCAAGTACCAACTTGGTTGGTGCAGTGGTAACCATTTTTATATCGCACAAGTGACTGTGCATGATTGTAAACTTAATGAAGTGACTCGGATTATACAGATTAACCTCAGTAGGTAGGTAGTTTTTTTCATAGTCCTTACAGGGTACACTAGTTTCAAGCAACAGTCTGGGTTATTACATTGTATATGAAAATCTTTTCAACAAATGACAGTTTTGAAATTGTGTGGTGACAACATCATCTCTTATTTTTTTGTGAGGCTAGTGTTTTCTAAATTCTTATGTACCAGTATTTTTGCTGCGGGCAGGGTTTCTTGTCCTTGTAGTCTTCTCAGTCTTCTAATTCTAAACACCACTTCTTTAACTTCCAGTTGCATTCCTTGTGCAGTTTTTTTTTCTTGGTAATAGCATTTTCCCATATCTATATTCAATTCAAGAAAATTATGCATTTAAACTCGTGCTTTCCTGTTAAAGTGAGCGTAGCTTAGCTTGCTCTTGAACTGATGTGCAGAGTAGATGCCAAGTGAAGTGAGTCGTCCTAACTCCTCTTCCTCTGTCTCCAAAGCCCAAGACATACATGGGCTGTAGTTCACCTTATCTTTATCCTTTATACATGGGCTATGGTTCATTTTATCTTTATATTTTATACATGGGCTGTAGTTTATCTTATCTTATCTTTATCCTTTATACATGGGCTGTAGTTCATCTTATCTTTATCCTTTACATATGGACTGTAGTTCATCTTATCTTTATCCTTTATACATGGGCTGTAGTTTATCTTATCTTTATCCTTTATACATGGACTGTACTAGTTCTTCTTATCTTTATCCTTTACACATGGGCTGTAGTTCATCTTATCTTTATGCTTTATAAATGGGCTGTAGTTCATCTTATCTTTATTATTTATACATGGGCTATACTAGTTCTTCTTATCTTTATCCTTTATGCATGGGCTGTAGTTCATCTTATCTTTATGCTTTATACATGGGCTGTAGTTCATCTTATCTTTATCCTTTACACATGGGCTGTAGTTCTTCTTATCTTTATTCTTTACACATGGGCTGTAGTTCTTCTTATCTTTATCCTTTATATATGGGCTGTAGTTCATCTTATCTTTATCCTTTACACATGGGCTGTAGTTCATCTTATCTTTATCCTTTATACATGGGCTGTACTAGTTCTTCTTATCTTTATCCTTTACACATGGGCTGTAGTTCATCTTATCTTTATCCTTCATACATGGGTTGTAGTTCTTCTTATCTTTATCCTTTACACATGGGCTGTAGTTCATCTTATCTTTATCCTTCATACATGGGTTGTAGTTCTTCTTATCTTTATCCTTTATACATGGGCTGTAGTTCATCTTCCCTTTATCATTTATACATGGGCTGTAGTTCATCTTCCCTTTATCATTTATACATGGGCTGTAGTTCATGTTATCTTAATCCTTTATACATGGACTGTACTAGTTCTTCTTATCTTTATCCTTTACACATGGGCTGTAGTTCTTCTTATCTTTATCCTTTATACATGGGATGTAGTTCATTTTATCTTTATCCTTTATAAATGGGCTGTAGTTCATCTTATCTTTATCCTTTACACATGGGCTGTAGTTCCTCTTATCTTTATCCTTTATACATGGGCAGTACTAGTTCTTCTTATCTTTATTCTTTATACACGGGCTGTAGTTTATCTTATCTTCATCCTTTATACATAAGCTGTAGTTCATCTTATCTTTATCCTTTACACATGGGCTGTAGTTCATCTTATCTTTATCCTTCATACACGGGCTGTACTAGTTCTTCTTATCTTTATCCTTTATACATGGGCTGTAGTTCATCTTATCTTTATCCTTTATACATGGGCTTTACTAGTACTTTTTATATTTATCCTTTATACATGGGCTGTAGTTCATCTTCTCTTTATCCTTTCACATGGGCTGTAGTTCATCTTATCTTTATCCTTTATACATTGGTTGTAGTTATTCTTATCTTTATCCTCTATACATTGGTTGTAGTTCTTCTTATCTTTATCCTTTATACATGGGCTGTAGTTCATCTTATCTTTATCCTTTATACATGGGGTGTTGTTCATCTTATCTTTATCCTTTATACATGGGCTGTACTAGTTCTTCTTATCTTTATCCTTTATACATGGACTGTAGTTCATCTTATCTTTATCCTTTATACATGGGTTGTAGTTCTTCTTATCTTTATCCTTTATACATGGGCTGTACTAGTTCTTCTTATCTTTATCCTTTATATATGGGCTGTAGTTCATCTTAGCTTTATCCTTTACACATGGGCTGTAGTTCATCTTATCTTTGTCCTTTACACATGGGGTGGGATATTCAAAAATGCACCTCGGAGGGGCGCAAGCAGGGTGCAGCACAACTGGGATGCACCAGGGCATGGACTGGACGATATTCAATGGAGCTGCACCATGGCTCAGCACTGTTGAATATTGCAACTTGTCCCCCCGCATTGCGCATTGCGCAGTGGCACTGCACCAGTGCAAGTGGAAAGTGTGGAGCAGGGGGATGCGCCAAAACAAGTGCGGTTGCGCTAGGTGCAGGAGCCATGATATTCAGTGGTGGATATGCAAATGGGGTCATAATGCATGCAAGGTGCAACTGGGGCCATTAGCATGTCATTATGGCCCCATTTGCATGCTTGCAGGTGTGCTGATCCCCTGTGACTTGTACCTGGTGCCCTGCCATGCTGTAGCCGTCAGGGACCGACACCCCGGGAACATCATGGCAAAGTGCCCCAATGCCCGATCGTGGGCATAAGTATATTTAGATAATGTCCAATATCCCTGGTGGTCCAGTGGACTGCCTCCAGCCTGATCGTGGGCATTAGTATATTTAAATTCACATCCAATATCCCTGGTGGTCCAGTGGACCGCTTCCAGCCCGATCGCAGGCATTAGTATATGAAAAAACATTCTACATTATCTCTGGTGGTCCAGTAGTACCCCCCCTCCCCACCTGCCCACTGAGCCCTGCCACCCTGCTCCCCCCCATCAGTGGCGGGCGGCAGCTCCCCACCTGCAAGACGCCCGGCCGCCCGCCGACTGACTGAGTACTGTGCTGCTGTACACCCACTGGTCCACAGCATGGGCCAGTGGGCATGCAAACCATACCATGCTACACGGTCCGATATGTGAATGGAGCCGTTCACCGTCTGGACTGTATAGTATGTGGAATCTCATGCCCATTGGCGCTGTTGAGACCAAAGCGGCAGCCTGCAGTACTCAGTCGTCGCGCAAGCAGCTGGGTGGCTTTGCGGGTGAGGGCTGCCGCCGCCAGTGATGGGGAGTGGGTGGCGAGGCTCAGTGGTGAGTGGAGGCGATCCACTGGACCACTAGGGATATTGGATGTGATTTTAAGTATACTTATGCCCACGATCGGGCATGGGGGGCACGATGCCAACAGACCCTGGCCCTGGAGCTCAGTGCCCACCCACAGCTGGCGGCTGCCGTGTTGCACCCTGCAATATGGCAACTCACCTGTGGGTGGCCAGCCCTTGCTCCTATATCCTTTTGGCTCAACTTTGAGCACCAGTGTGCAGCGCAAGTAGGGGTTGCACCAGTATATGTGCCCCACATCCCAGGCTGAATATCAGGATGTGCAGAATATGCATGGGCATGTCCCCCGCACTTGCACTGCATACATTACTGGTGCAGCCGGCGCATTGGGATCTGTGCGGTGCAACATCTCCTTTTGAATATCGTACCAGGGTGCATCAGTGGGTTGCACATGGTGCAACACTGTTGTGCCATGTGCAACCCCTTTAAATATCCCACCCATGGGCTGTAGTTCATCTTATCTTTATCCTTTACACATGGGCTGTAGTTCGTCTTAACTTTATCCTTTACACATGGGCTGTAGTTCTTCTTATCTTTATCTTTTACACATGGGCTGTAGTTCTTCTTATATTTTCCTTTACACATGGGCTGTAGTTCATCTTATCTTTATCCTTTACACATGGGCTGTAGTTCATCTTATCTTTATCTTTTACACATGGGCTGTAGTTCATCTTATCTTTATCCTTTACACATGGGCTGTAGTTCTTCTTATCTTTATCTTTTACACATGGGCTGTAGTTCTTATCTTTATCCTTAAAACATTGGGCTGTAGTTCTTCCTATCTTTATCCTTTACACATGGGCTGTAGTTCATCTTATCTTTATCCTTTATACATGGGCTGTAGTTCATCTTATCTTTATCCTTTACACATGGGTTGTAGTTCTTCTTATCTTTATCTTTTACACCTAGGCTGTAGTTCTTCTTATCTTTATCTTTTACACATGGGCTGTAGTTCTTCTTATATTTTCCTTTACACGTGGGCTGTAGTTCATCTTATCTTTATCCTTTACACATGGGCTGTAGTTCATCTTATCTTTATCTTTTACACATGAACTGTAGTTCATCTTATCTTTATCCTTTACACATGGGCTGTAGTTCTTCTTATCTTTATCTTTTACACATGGGCTGTAGTTCTTATCTTTATCCTTTACACATTGGGCTGTAGTTCTTCCTATCTTTATCCTTTACACATGGGCTGTAGTTCTTATCTTTATCTTTTACACATTGGGCTGTAGTTCTTCCTATCTTTATCCTTTACACATGGGCTGTAGTTCATCTTATCTTTATCCTTTACAAATGGGCTGTAGTTCTTCTTATTTTTATCTTTTACACATGGGCTGTAGTTCTTATCTTTATCCTTTACACATTGGGCTGTAGTTCTTCCTATCTTTATCCTTTACACATGGGATGTAGTTCATCTTATCTTTATCCTTTATACATGGGTTGTAGTTCATCTTATCTTTATCCTTTACACATTGGGCTGTAGTTCTTCCTATCTTTATCCTTTACACATGGGCTGTAGTTCTTCTTATCTTTATCCTTTATACACGGGCTGTAGTTCATCTTATCTATATCCTTTATACATGGGCTGTAATTCATCTTATCTTTATCCTTTTTACATGGGTTGTAGTTCTTCTTATCTTTATCCTTTATACATGGGCTGTAGTTCATCTTATCTATATCCTTCATACATGGGCTGTACTAGTTCTTCTAATCTTTATCATTTAACACTGTGTTGCATGAGTAAACAGTCTTACATACTCCATCATCACACTGATCTTGTGTAAAATTAAAAAAAAAGTTTAAAGAATTGATCCATCCAGTGAAGAAACCGTATTAGACAGAAGTGACAAGGAAGTAATATTGCATTTGGAAGAAGTTAATGAAGCAGACGCAGCACCCGTGATACTGTCTGAGGTCCCCCATAGTCAACCTCTGTTACCATGACCACATTCAAACTTAATGTCCAGTTCTCAGAATCCAAAAAGAAAACATCAGAGTCAGCAACAAGCAGAAAAAGATTCCTTGCTGCAGTATGCACTGTCCACTGAAGGTCCTGTAACTATAGGCATGTCAAAAAGCAGAAATCCAAGTGAAATGACCACCTCTCTTTACCCACCACTAAAGAAAGGAAAATCATCTGTCTGAGTTTATGTTGGATATAAAAAAAAAAGATGGCATAGTCCAGGAAGATGGAAGACCAATAAACAGAACTTGCAGAGTCCATGTATCGGCCAAAGGTGGTAATACATAGAAGTTGTTGGCAGATGGGGACCTTATGATCCATTAAGTCTGCCCTTGTTTTCATACCCCCCCCCCGCTTAGCTGCCTCTACAGCTAACATGTTTACTCACCTCAGGGAACATCATCCTGCTTTACATTCTGAAGCCGGTCTCAAAAATTCGATGGTAAAGACTAGTAGCACGGAGATAATTTTCTGTATGTGTGGGTGATTAATATTATCATAGTCCATGCCCCTGACTGCAGTGCATCATACTTTTCACTTTTTTTTTTGAAGGTTAATGTACTTAAGTCATAGTTGGCCAGCTCAGCTGTCCCTGCCCCACACTGTATGTGTGGCAGCAGTCCCTAATTCGCCGTTTTCAACACATTTTTAAAAATATCCCCTTCCCGTCTTCCCAGCCTAGTGTGTGGTAAGTTCCTTGAAATAAGGTATCCCATTAAGATGGTGATTCCGGAAAAGGCAAGAACAAAAATGGTGAAGAAAAATGGAGTGGCCACATTGGGCGACTGGCACAAAATGGTGATCACCAAAACGGTGACCTTCGGCTTTTCCCCTTTCCCTAGATGCATCCCCCCCAAGGTGGTTATTTTTAGTGAGGGGGTACAGGGGTAAAGCCCCCCAAAGAAAGCTAGTGTTGCACTTGTCGCCATTTCAGCGATGTGCCACTCATGCTGTGTGGCAGCAATGTTTTCTGTTCACCAGTATTGGCCTCACTGTTATCTCTTTGCCCTTATCACATAGAACCTTGGAATAATGCTGCGAGACAAGGATTGCAAATGATTCACCAACTGACATTATAAAGAAATATTTTGAGACATTTACATGTGTTGTAGTCTTTCTTTAAATCTGGTTGATCACGATCCCTGTGACCCAACACTACCACCACAAACATCATGCCAGTCATCTATTCTTCTCAGTGAACCTGAAGAGATCTGTCTAATGTGAGAAAACAGGATAAGCTGCTGAGAATGGACATCTGTATGTAGCAAGTTTTAACATTAATGGGAAAAAGGTATGCATTATCTTGCTTATTTGACCGTTCCCAATCATATTTTCATCAGTTGTTTGTTTCTGACTGAACGTGCCTGATATGTGATATTGTAATGCTAATGTATCATGTACTACAAGGCACAGATGTCCCCATGGGTTTAGCCAGTCATTCATGTCAGATGGCTGACCAACGAAGACACAGGGAAACATAGACAGCTGGCACAGGGGTAGTGGTGGGTCTGGGCATAATGGCAAGATGCAGCAATAACTTGAAATCATAATCAAGGACTACAAGCATCATGTAAGTAGATAAAAACACTTTTTACGTGCTATGCCTAATAGGAATATGTAGTCCCTGCAGCTTTTTTTTCCCCATAGAGGTTTTTATTCTCTGGAGCCCTGGTGGGCAGCTTTGGCCCTCCTGATGGAGGGACCCTCTTTCTGGTCCCTCCGCTCCCATACTTGCCAATCCCTGGTAGTTCCCCCATGGATTATCCCCCCACAGCGGGACCAGAATGGAGGTTGCCAGCTTCTTCTCCCTCCTGCAGACCCAATCCAGAGTCTGGGGATGGCCCCCGGGAGTGTCAGACCATCATTGAGCCTGCCAGGCTCCTTTTTCCTCCATTTTTCCCCACACCCTCTCCCCTGCTGATGTGAGAATGTCAGATTGAGCCTCCTGATCCATACTGCCCTCCAGCAACCACCAGAGGGCAGTCAAGGAGTGGGATGAAAAGTCTCCCTCCCCTGAGAGAGGAGAGCAGTCCTCTGGATGCTCGATCCTCTTTCCCCTACTGGCCTCCGGTGGCGGGCTCATTCCGAAACCGGGTCACTGGCATGAAAGGAGCAGGAGTAAACTAGCAACAACCCTCCAGTGCCACCAGGCCAGACATTCCTGTAGCATTATTGCATGGCAGCCAGTAACTGTTACCTTTTAAGTTTAATGCTGCATGGGAGTGGCAAGCATTCTCTGGAAGTGGCTTACACAAAAATAGTGCTAACAGACAGTAGGTACTTTCAGGAGTTACAGAACTTGCAATAAGTACTACTACTCATTTAGGAGGATCCATGACACCAGTTCAACAAATTTGTTGTCGAATGACATTACAGTGACAACTGTATGTCAAACAGCACAACTCTGCACAGCTTCCTGAGCAATCCCGCATCATCACAGGCGATATACCTTACACTACCAGTAGGGTTCTGTGTGATAACAGTGATTTTAAAACAGCAAAAACAAAAACCGCGAGTGCACATCACCAAAAATCAAAATGGCAATGAGCACTACAGTATGGTACAAGAGAGCCAGCTTCCAGGCAGGACACTTTCTCCAGTAGCTCCATTCCGCAGCTCTTAAAAACTTAATATTTTATTACATGAATCACAGGGCGGAGTGTACTTCATCTGATCTTTGGATTCTATGCATTCTCAGCTGCTGAATGATACTAGTCTTGCCATGGGTCATAATAAGAATACTCAACAACAGTCATTGGGAGCCTCGTGACTTGCTGCACCACAAGTATCGCAACAGGGATCAGCGGTGGAGTTGCCAGGGCCTTCTACAGTGAGCTCTGTTCAAGAATCCAAGAACCTCCCTAGCAAACCAGGATTGAATCAATGAGGACTATGGATGCCAAAATTGAAAGGACTCTGACTAAAATGGAAGCACACGATGTTGCTATTAATGCGCTGAAGGGAACAGTTGCTGATGCAGAAAAATGGTCTGTGGCAACACAAGCTATGGTAGCTACCCTTACAAAAGAAAATTTACATCTATGAGGGAAATTGTAAGTCACTGAGAATGAAATCAGATCTGGAAACATTTGGTGGAGTACCAGAAGGAGCAGGGGGTACCCACCTTCTCAGTTTCCTAAAAAGCTGACTGGATGAAACACTATCGATGCCCAAAGATTTTGACTGGTCTGCCCTGCGTCAGGCTTATTGGGTTAACCCTAGGGTTTGGCCTGCAATTACTGATCAACCACAGACTGTCCTTTTGAGAACCGTGGGTGTGGAGGTTCATGATGTCCTTTTGTCCACAGCCCAGGCAATGTACCCTATCTCTATACAAGGGCATGATATCAAGCTGTTTCCTGATCTATTTTATCAAACCAGGGCTCGACGGAAACAATTTGATGCTACCAGACAGAAGTTGAGAGCCCTTGGAATAGTTCACTCTTTCCTGCTTCCCGCTAGACTCCGTATTACTTATGGTGGTAAGACTTGGCAGTTTTCTGACCCGAAAGATGTGGGTCGATGGATTGAACAGATGGAGTTGGAATTCAAGGCTCAAAAAACACAAAGGAGTGCGGCTGAGGAGTTGGAATCAGAAGAAGGATGAGTACTATTGCAGCGTTAATCTTTGCTTAAAACTTTTCTTCTGGTTTTCCACCTTGAGAGATTGAGTCGGGA
The DNA here is from genome assembly GCA_016271365.2 of Neoceratodus forsteri. Classification (NCBI taxonomy): domain Eukaryota; kingdom Metazoa; phylum Chordata; order Ceratodontiformes; family Ceratodontidae; genus Neoceratodus; species Neoceratodus forsteri. The sequence goes on along the minus strand of CM057453.1, from coordinate 147,012,904 downwards.
CATTCATTTTTTGGTTAAATGTTTGAATATTCATTGGGGTATTTGGACTAGGTAGCAGAGGTATCGGGGATATAGCCTGTGGGACAGGTTATTTTGGGTTTCTGCCTACATTTGTAAGCAGAGTTTTTTCGGTTGTATTTCTCTGCACCCATTCTGTATCTTTTGTCATCATCAGCTCCTTAATGGATGGATTTCTCAAAGTTTCTTTAAAATTGAGATATAACATGTGAGATAATGTTGTTGCATGCTCAGTGATTGTGTTTTTTTTTTTTTTATTTAGCCTTTTGGTCTCCGCCTCCTCCCGTCAACTGGCGACAGGGACACATATGCATTTGTTACTGATTTTCTCCCCTGACCCCCCCCCGAGGCCCCAGCACACAGCTGTGTGAGCATGTGGAGGCACACTGTGCATCCCATGGTGCCAGCTCAGCCTCTTCCACCTCCTGATATTTTGCCACCCCCTCTCCACCTACACTACCCACCAGACCTCCACCCAGTGGGAGCAGAACTATGAAGGGGCACCAACCCACCCTTACCACCCCAGGAGAGGAGAGGAGAGCTGCCCACCGACATGCTCAATCCTGCTCTGCCCTCCCTCACATGCTGACACCCCAATGACCTGAGGTCATTCCCAAACATGGGTCGCTGGCGTAGTGCGAGGTAAGGTGTCCAGTGCCTCAGCCCTCAGCACCACCGAGCCGGCTCAGTGATTGTGTTCTTTTTTTTCTTTTTCTTTTTCATTATATAATGGAGCTTGGCTGTGGGAAAGCCCATTATTTTTTATGGTCTGTACATGTGAACTGGTCACTAGCACTACTGGTTTAGTGCATATCTATCCCTATGCATTTTCTTTATGGAAGATAACCTATGCCACTGAAGTGGCTGGCATTGTTTGGACATTTACGGACTGAAGTTGCACTTTTATTCCCCCAACTCCTACTGTACCAGAATGTAAGATGAGCATTTATGCAACCTCAATCACTATGTTTTCTGGCAAGGTTTTTGCCCTGTATTCTTCTGATGTCGTACATGAGTATGTCCTCTGTATTGTTTTACTTTAAAGCAATAAACGGAAAGTACAAAAAAAACTCAAAACACACAGCACATTTGGCAATCGCTGTTTTCACGTTGCTGAAATTGACTCATTTAAATTGAGTTGCTCTTTTCACAGGATACCCACCAGTAGTGGGTGATGAAGACTGGCCACTTTTTTAAACAACTGAGTGATATTTATGTATAACCAAATAAAAAAAATGATACTGAAGCAGTATGGATGTGCATCAGTCTCATTCATGTTGGAGGAATCTCACCGGTTCGACAAACAGTGCCATTACAATTATTATATCAATATATGGTGAAGGTGGACTGTAGGGCTCAGGATAGTGGTAGTGTCAAAGTCAATCACAGAAAGTATAGATTCAAATGATACTTCCAGATTCATCAGTTTCTTCAAATATTTTGACACATCGATATGGGCTTTTCAGATTAATAATGACTGTATGCTTTTTTCTTCATAATGTATGTCAGTGCCACTGACAAATCAGCCATATGTTAACGCCTGCTGAAGCCCACCCTATAAAGAATGACAGGCTCAGGCAGCAGCAGTACTGCCTGCAATGGCAATGCGATACATATGTGGTTTCTTTCTTTGTTGTGCCCATTCATCAAGAAGCTCTTCATTTCATTCTGTGACTAGTGGCTGTCTGAGACTCATCTGATTGTATGCTTGGAGGATCTCTGTCATTTCACTTGAGTGGCATCAAACACACTCCCTCAAACACACAGTCAAAAGAACTATTGTGTAGCCGCAAACCACTGTCTTCAGCACTAACAGATCCATAATCTACATTCTGCTCCAATCAGTGGGGCTGGCACAGTGTTTTTCTGACTAGGCTATATCATTCAGATATTATGGAACATATCATAGAAGTACAGTAAAAACAAAATGGTCGGAAAGAGAATTTAATATTTCTAGTTTGTTCATCAGCCATTCCAGTGCGATGAATTTGAACTATACATTGATGGGTTTTGTGCAACAAGACGTTTTGTCAGCCTTTTTTAATATAGTCTACAGTAATTCATAATACCTTACTTAAGTTCACCTGAGTCTGTGTTATATTTTTAGGAATCCATTTCCCATAATTTATCAAAAACATTTTTTACACTTGAAATACAAACAGCAGGACTGCCTGAATGGCAAGACTTCACACGACGCCATGTACAAAACCAAATTAAAATAGTGACGTTAAACATTAAAGTTGTATTAAAAACATTTTTGGGGGATTCAGTTTCAAGTGTAAAAAAATAAATCATTATTGAAATTGAGTAATTACAGTAAAAGAGCACCTTTCCTCCATTATTATGCCCTGCAGTACAAACAAAATATAAGCTGGCTTACTTGCTTGGGAGCACCTAACTAATTTAGATAAATGTGTCAGATGGCTGTTGACTTCTCAGAAGGGAAGGGATTGTAAATTACCCCTGAGGGGCCAGCCGAAGATTCCTTCAACTTCCTACATTGCTGGCCAGGCCCCTACACTATGATGTTAATGATGTATGTATATGTACAGCGTGGGAGTGTGCACCATACAAATATACAGTATATGGTGGTGTATTTTTACTTTTTTTAAAGACTTGTGTTACAGAACTGCTTATTGTACAAATCAATGGCACCCTCAGGGTCTTCCCAATGTGGATCTCTCAGTGAGACTGTAGGGTGCGTGGCAGCTGGGACTGGGGGTGCTGGCAGAAGTGTGAAGCAGGTGGAGGAGGAAATCAGGAGACAAAAACCTGTATATAAAACAAAACAAAAAAGTAAAAATATGCGATTAATAGACTTGTGTGGTGCACGATCCCTCACTCTCCATATACACGTCATATAATATCAGAGCATGTAGGTGTGGCCAGCAAAGCAGTAGAGGCATCATTGGCTGGCCTCGGGTGCAATTACTGTCCCTTCTTTTCCGAGAGGGACAAATTGAGCAGCAAGTCAAAATTATCAAACTCTGTTAAAATGGCTCCCAGACAGGTAATGACGCATACGTACTTTGTTGTAATTGAAGCCACCAAGCAATGTGCTCTTTATATGGAATCTGTGTACCCTACTCTATACCCTAACTTCAGATGAATTACCTCCCTTGCCACCTGATCTAGACCTCCATTAGTAAAGGCTGGGGCAACTAGTACAGCAAATACATTTTTTTTCAACTTTTATATGCCCCTCCCATTACCCTGAAATAGGGAACTAATTATCTAAAGTTAGGATATAGGGTGAAAATTCCAATCCATTTAAAAATGATACATTGGGAATGCAATGAAACAGAGTGCTCATGGTGTGGCCTAATTGATTTTGTGAAGGGTTGTTTAAATTTTTATTGCATTTTTTTTCATGTCCCCTTCTTGCGGTCAGCCCTCCTTCAGAGGAGCACCCCAGCCCCATCACCTCGACATCGACCAAAACTTTCCTGCTGGCTCTCTTCCCCCAGGGCTTGCCCCCCTACCGTGTGGTCAGCAGGGTTCCCCAAGCCCCACTGGAGAATGGATCCAGTTCAGGCCGGCATGCCCAGCTGTTTGGGTGCAGGGCCTGTGAGTGGTCTTCCTCATCCTGCTGTTGAACTTTTTTCCCATTTTCTTTCCCCGGGAGGTGCGGCTTGCAGTGACAGCATGGTGCACTCCACGCACTCCCACGCAACATCTGCCACGGCTCTCAAATTTGCTAGTCTGGGCTGCCTTTCCCCGAGTTTCCACCAGGGGCCAGGCTAGTATCAGGCCTGCCCTCCATCCCCCCTGAGGAGGAGAGCAGTCTTATGGATGCTCTATCCTCCTCCTCCTCCTCCCCCCGCTGGCCCTCCGACATTCCGGATTTGCTTCTGATCCTGAGTCGTCAGTGTCGCAAGCAGTAGCGCTACTGCTGCACCAGCAGGCCAGCCTTTATTGCATTTTCTACTAGATAAGTTAAAATAAAAATTTTGTGTAACATTTTAATTACTTCATTTCAGAATCAATCTCAGAAAGTCACTAAAGGCAGCAAAGGCAGGGCATCATTTACTGCAAGGAGCACAACAAATCAAGAAAGAAAACTGTTGTATGTAACCATTAATTTTGATGGTGTTAGAAAAAGGGAAAGAATTTGAACCATCTTCAAAACAAGCAGAAGAGTTAAATTCAGCCCCAGCATCTTTTATTTCAAAGATTATGAAGCAATTTCCAATAGTGGATAGGCCCGGTTTCCTTAACCTAGTAGAGAAACTAAACTCGAGGTGCTCTATGCCTAGTAGGTCCTTTTATTCAATAAAAAATACCACAAATATACAGTCTGGTGAGAAGACAGGCAGAGTCTTCATTGTCAGGGGCACAGTGTTTTGCTGCTACCACAGACCTATGGATGAGCACTGGAGGAAGTGGTGAACTTTACATGAGTCTACCAGTTCATTATGTGACAAAAGAATGAGAGCTTAAGATAAACTGTCTACAGACATTATTTCTTCCAGAAGACCATACAGCAGAGAACATAGCTGAATCCTTTCAAGAGCTTTTCGATGATTGGCACCTAAAGACAGAAAATGTGGCTGCAATCACCACCAACAATGGAAGTAATGTTAAAAAGGCATTCAGAGATGCTATGAAGGTAAACCGTTTGTATTGTTTTGGATACAACCTCAATCTTGCTATTGGAAAGGCATTGAAAATCAGTAGAGTTGAAAGTGTTCTTCAAGAATGTTGACACCTGGTCCAAGGTTTCAGTCGCAGCTGGAAGAAAAAAGGGAAATGAAGAAAAAAATAAGTTGAACTGAATGTCTTGCAGCGTTTCCTACTCCATGATGTAGTAACAAGATGAAGTTCAACATACTGTATGTTATTGTGTTCTAGTTCATTAAGCAGCAGCAGGCTGTGTGTGCAGTGTTGGTTTCTGACTGAAATTCATGGCATTTAATGCCAAAGGACATAGATGTAGGAGTGCTTGAGGATTTTAACCACATCTTGGGTCCCCTGAATGCATTCACTGACTCTTTAGCAGCAGAGCAGTATGTGACAATGTCTACACTAAACCCATTTCTTCATTATCTGAAAACTAAGGTGCTGAGCCTGAAACCAAGCTATAGCATTGAGAAAGCAAATGAGACAAGCTATTTATTAGAACCTATTCCCCAGGTATGAAGACTTTGCAAAAATTTAACACACCCTTGAAATTGCAAGCTTCATAGAGCCAAGATTTAAAACCCAATTTTGCAGAAGATGCAAGTTCCGTTCTATCCATGGTACAACAAGAAGCAGTTAGCCTTGGTATTGCTCTTGAAACAACTTCCATGCACAACTTGCTGCTGCATGAATGTACATCACAGCAAGGTAGATGAAGTGCTGCTGCTGCCACTGCTACACCGACTGCAACTTAAGCCTTCTCAATTGACACTGAAGATGAAGTGGAAAGTAGCAGTGATGCCTACGAAGACTGTTACTCCCCCTTCTCTGGCGGTACTAGTTGCACTGTTCATTCCTCATCATCACAACTGGAAATCAAGAAATCTTCTTGCCCTGGTATTTTAGGATTGTTGAAACACATCACTGAAATAAGAAGAATCCAAGTAGAAGGGCCTCTGGAGGACAACATTGCTTTAGAGACTTAGCCAACACATTACATGGCCCTGCGGCAGCTGGCTAGAGATTTTGATCCTTTTAGGTGGTGGAAAAGTTATGAAACAAAATTGCCATTACTAGCAAATGTTGCTCAAAAGACCCTATGCATACCTGCAACCAGTGTACCATCAGAGAGAGTATTTGGTGCTAGTGGACTTGTGTTAATACCAATGAGGTGCAGACTAGCTACTAAACACAGCAATTATTTCCCCATTCAAAACACCACTGCTAGAGAAATCTAAGTGTATCACCAGGGAAGGGGGGCAAAAGACAGTGATGGGAGTTTGGTTGACTCACTTGTCTGTTTACTAACATACTAAAATGCCAGCAGAATAGGCCTAATGGTCTTTCGAGTCTGCTCGATCGGTCAGCCCCCACCCTGGGTGCTGACCTTGCTGCCCCCCTCGCCTTCTCTGGCTTCTCCCTTCCCAGTTCCGGATATTCTTGCTGCATTGGATTTTGCTTGAGCCAAAATATTTTGAAAAAGTGGAGGAGGAGTAAGAGAAGGACTCAACTGTTCCTAATGCAAAAATTGACAATGCACACACAAACATGTTCATGATGGAAAATAATTTCAAAATGACCAATGTGTTATCTTTGCTTTGCTATCCATCTCAATTTCAGTTTCTTTTGAAATTCATCATGATTGGTAGGTGGACTTGAAAGGAAATTTCAAATTCTACAATATGTATTTGAGCTTTGTTGCCCTAGCCTATTACCTTAGGTTGGAGGGTTTTGGCATAAGCTGTTGGGTGCCAAATTTATAATTTTATATCAGGTCCTGTGCAAGAGGGAAGGGGTTGTAACTGGACCCAAAGCCATAGTCAACAAATCCCCACCACTTCCCAGTCCTCCAGCCCCGCCCATGCACTCATACATTTTTGTGACATCATAAACAAGGAGAGCACAGGGGGTCGGGAGCGTGCCCCAGAAAAATCTATTGGGACAGATTTCAGTAAATATTTCTATACGTTTAGGCAACCTTGTAGAAAAATGAAAACCACCTCTCAACTCAACTAATAGATGCTCTAGTACATGAGCAGTGGCTTTCATTTTTCTACAAGGTTGCCTTAATATATACAAAAATGTACTGAAGTCTGTCCCAATAGATTTATATGGGGCATGCTCTCATGTTCTCCCTGCCTAGACCATAAGGCTGCCACCTCCCTGTTTCTTTACTGGAGAATCTGGAAATCTGGTGCCTTCTCCGGTTGTCTGGTTTTCCTGCCTCTTGCGCCGGTTTTGTTGCTTTGTTTCCCAGCGCCACTACAGCCAGCATATTGTTCATTTAACAAAAAAAAAAAAAAAAGTATTATGCACTGCTGGATGGTCTGACAGCCTGGCAGCCAGCGACCACTCTTCCCCACATCAGGACCTGTCCAGTGGACCCTAGCCCGGATCTAAACTGCCATAGCAGTTCCACCCAATGCCTCCCCTGGTGTCAGGGACTGGGTCCCAATCTCTGGATAAGATTCTAGTAAAGTTATGCCTGGCGTAACAGCACTTGCGCCAAGTGGAATGGCACAAGTAACAACATACACCAGCAGTTGTGACTTGTGCTATGCTACAAAGTGGCCTGTGACATGTCGCATGCCACTTGCGCCAAACAGCTGTTACATAGAAACATAGAAGTTGACGGCAGATAAGGACCGCAAGGCATAGAAACATAGAAGTTGATGGCAGATGAGGACCGCAAAGTCCATCCAGTCTGCTCATTTCTTTATCTACCTTATAAATGTACCATTGGCCTTTGCTCTGTCAATGGCCTGTCTATTCATACTCATCTGTATTGCTCCCTTATGCCTATCCCATGCCTGTCTGAAGCCCTGCACTGTATTCATATCCACCACTTCCTGAGGTAGGCCATTCCATGCATCTACCACCCTTTCTATGAAAAAGAACTTCCTCACATTACCCCTTAATCAGCCTCCCTCTAATTTTATGCTGTGTCCTCTTGTCCTGCTATTTTTCTTATATTGAAACATGTTAGACTCTTTCACCTTGTTAATGCCCTTAAGGTGTTTGAATGTTTCGATCATATCACCTCTCTCCCTCCTTTGCTCTAGGGTATACACAGGGCCCCTGGTGTTCTGCGGCAGAATTTTCTGATTTCTGCGGCGGGGCTCCTTGACTTCTGCGGCAGCATTTTCTGATTTCTGCAGCACGATTTATTCATTTCTCTGACAGAATGCAGTCCTGTCATTGGCTAACTATGATGTGATGTCATGAATGACATCATATGCTGAGAATAGAGGAGGGGCTTCAGGATAAATGAGGTGGGAAAGAAAGCCTGACACTATGGAAAAACAGTATATTTATATGAAAATTCAACAAAAACAATGAATTCTGAGGCACTATATATATTCTGCGGCATGATGCAAATTCTGCAACCGCAGAACCGCAGAATTCCAGGGGCCTTTGGTATACATATTGAGCTCCATTAATTTGTCCTCATATGTTTTCTGATGCAGTCCCTGCACCATTTGGTTGCCTTCTCTGGACTGCCTCAGTTTGGTTAATGTCCTTGTGAAGGTGTGGCCTCCAGTACTGCATGCAGTACTCCAGATGGAACCTAACCAGTGTCTTGTAAAGAGGATTATTACCTCCCTCTTCTGACTTATGATACCCCTACTAATACACCCCAACATCCCCTAGCCTTACCTACTGCTTTAGTGGTCTGCTTGGATGATTTCAGGTCATCGGTGATGATGATGCCCAAGTCTCTTTCTTCCCTTGTGACTGCCAGCAACTCCTCCAGCCTATAGGTGGCTTCAGGGTTTCTCTTCCCTATGTGCATGATCTTGCACTTCTTTGCATTAACCCCACTTGCCACTCTTCCAACCATTTTGCTAGTTTATCCAGATCTCTTCTCATTCTGCCCACCCATCTGGATCATCTACTCTGTTGCAGATCTTGGTGTCATCTGCAAACAGACAAACCTTACCTCCAGTCCATTTGCAATGTCACTGATGAAGATATTAAAGAGGACTGGCCCTGGACTGATCCTGAGGTACCCCACTTGTGATTTGCATCTCTTCTGACTGTATACTGTTTACCACCACTCTCTGTTTTTGCCGCCAACCAATTTCCACCAGTTGACCAACTCTGACCCACCCTAGAGCCTACCCAGCTTTTATCAATCTTCTATGTGGAACAGTATCAAAAGCTTTGCTGAAGTCAAGGTAGGCGACATCAACTGCTCCCCTTGGTCTACCACTCTGGTTACCCAGTCAAAGAAATCTATGAGATTAGTTTGACAGGACCTTCCTTTTGTAAACCCATGCTGTCTTGGATCCTGTGCGCCTATGGATTCCAGGTGTTGCATTATCCTTTCCTTAAGGAGTGCCTCCAAAATCTTGCCCACTACTGAGGTAAGACTGACTGGTCTGTAGTTCCCTGCCTACTCCCTGCTACTACTCTTGTGGAGTGGGATCACGAGTCCTTCTCCAGTCTTCTGGGACCTCTCCTGTGCTCAGAGACTCACTACAAAAGTTCTGATAATGGCTCTGCTAGTTCCACCATTAGCTCCTTTAGTACCCTGGGATGTATACCATCAGGTTCCATTACCCTGTCCACCTTGAGGTTATTGAGCTCTTGGAGGACCCTTTCTTTTGTGAAGGGACTAGTGCTCACCTCCCTCCCCCTGTGTCCATGGTGCTGAGCTGTGGGCGTAGCCCTACCTTCTCTTCAGTAAATACTCTGCAGAAGTATCTATTTAGGATAGATGCTTTTACATAGTCTTCCTCCTCACACGCTCCCTTATCTCCTTTGATCTTAGCAATACCCCCTCTGGACTTTCTCCTTTCACTAATGTATCTATAGAAAGTCTTGTCACCTTCTTTTACTGTTTTTGCTAGTGTTTCCTTGGTTTGGGCCTTTGCCTGCCTTACTGCCTTCCCTGCTTCCCTTAGGGAAGTTTGGTATGCCTCCCTATCTTCATCCCGCTGTGTTCCCTTATATTTCCTGAAGGCCAGCCTTTTGGCTCTGACCTTTTCTGCTATTGTTTTTGAGAACCAAAGTGGTTTCCTTCTTCTTATTTTGCACTTCCTTTTCTCTCTAACACAGTGGGATGTTGCTTCAAGAACTGCATCCCTTATGCTTGCCCACTTTGCCTGTACCCCCTCACCTGTACTTCTTTTTGCCAGGGCTAGCTTAACTCTGTTGGCCATCTTATCAAAGTCAGCTCCTCTGAAGTCCCATATTTTTGCCTTGGAATGGGATGATTTAGTTGTAGTGGCCACCTATTACAAACCTGATGTCCTGTGCATCACAGAGACATGGCTCAAACCCTGCATCCCTGACTCGGCTTGCTCTCTCCCGGGCTATAGCATGGCAAGACTTGACAGGGCCGGTAACAAAAGAGGTGGTGGTGTACTTATATACTTTAAGGTACACCTAAACATTTCCATTGTGCTGCACAAAACCCCTGGTACCTTCCACTGTGAGTTTCTCCACTCACTTCTTCTCCTTGGTAACACCAAAAAGGTGCACATAGTGTGTGCATATAACCCTCCCAAGGGTGGTCTGCAGGGATTGTCATCTCTACTGGAGCTACTTCAGGAGAAGGTGGGATTAAGCGAGCTTCTTCTACTAGGTGACCTTAACCTTAACTGGTTGGGGCCTCATGCCAAGTCATATGAACCCTTACTCTCTGGCCTCTCCCTTAGTCAGGTCATTGCGGAACTCACCCGGCTCTCCAGTCGTGAGGATAAGGGGTCACTCATTGACTGGATCCTGTGCAACTGGCTGGACAAAATTGTTAAGTCAGGACTCCTTCCCGACTCCATCTCGGACCACTCACCAGTTTACTGCATCTGGGGCTCAAACCCGCCCAGGGTCCCCTGCCGAGTGGTAACCATGAGGGACTATCAAAATTCTCGATCCCCTCCTACCTCACAGACCTGCAGGGAGTGTCCTGGAACCATGTCATGGCTACGCCTGACCCTGTCACAGCCCTTGACCGCTTCCTCGTGGCATTTGTGCCACTCCAAGACAGGCACTTTCCCCTTTCAAAGAGGCGTGTCCATGGCTTGGTGACCAAATGGCTTCACAGTGAGCTCCTATCTCTTATGAAGCCTGGTCAAAATATAAGGCATCGAGCAACCAAATGGACCTCCTGGCGTACCGTCGGCTCAGGAACTCCTGCAAGAGGGCTATACATTCTACAAAAAGCCAGTACTGTAGCTCTGCACTGATTGCTACTGCACACGACCCCAGACGTTTCTGGGTGAACATAAAAAACCTAGTCAGTGGCTCGACCAAAACTCAAGTTACTGACATGACAATTGGTGAGGCAAACTGCAACAACCCCCTAACCATTGCCTCCTCCTTCAACCACCTTTTCATTGACCTGCCAGCCACCCCCTTCCCACTATCAGCTGCCCCAGTCCTCGGCTCTGGCCCTCAGTCTCCCCGCCCACCCTTCTACCTCAAGAAGATCTCTGTGCGGGAGACCCAGGCTTTCCTTGTTGGTCTCTCCCACCATGCGGGGGCAGGTCATGATGGCCTTGAACCCAGGCTTCTCAGCCTGGGAGCTCCCCTTATTGCCAGACCACTCGCTCACATCTTCAATACCTCGCTCATAACAGGGGTCATCCCTGATTTATGGAAAATTGCAAGGGTCGTCCCTGTACTGAAGAATGGGGACCCCAAGGACATTAACAATTATCGTCCTATCGCCATACTCTCAGCTGCTAGCAAACTGCTGGAAAAAGCAGTTGTGTCACAGCTTCAACACTACATCCAGGAATATAATGTCCTCTCCCCATGTCAGCATGGCTTCCGTAAAAACCACAGCACCTCCACGGCACTAGCTGAAGTCACAACAAGGATCAGGGCTGCAACTGATCAGGGAAAACTCACGGGGGCCATATTCGTGGATCTGTCAAAAGCCTTCGACCATGTAGATCATCCCCTCCTCCTTGGCTCACTCCACACCTTTGGCTTCTTCTTCCATTCCCTTGACTGGTTCTCCAGCTACCTGGGGAACAGAAAGCAACTCACCTGCTTCAATCATACCCTCTCGCCCCTCCTGCCCGTATCCAGTGGAGTTTCACAAGGATCTGTCCTTGGACCGATCCTGTTCTCCCTGTTTGTCAATGGCTTACCCTCCACTGCTTCCGAAAGGCACCTTACCATGTATGCAGATGACCTTGTCCTGTTAGCCAGCTCCCATGAGATCACCAACATCAATGCTCAACTCAACTCTGACTTCTCCCATATCTGCAAATGGCTGGAAGGGCACAAACTCCTAGTCAACCTTAAGAAAACCCAGGCAATGCTATTCGGCACTGCAGTCAAAATCTCCTCCTGCACGATGCCCCTCAAAATCAGTGGTACCTGTAACTCCCTACTGGCTACAACAGTCTCTGCTAAGTACCTTGGACTCACCCTTGACCCCAAGCTGGACCTCACGGGGCACATCAGGATCATCTGCAATGCCACAAATGGTAAACTTGGTCTTGCTTATAGGACCAAGGACTGTTTCGCCCCCGCCTCACGGCTGGCTTTAGCGAGGGGGGTACTTCTGCCCACCCTCTCCTATGATCTCGTCGCCTTCGCCTCTGCTCCCCCCTCATGCCTTGCAAAGTGGGATACCACGTACAACAACATATGCTGCTTTGCGCTCTTGGCCCCCCAACATACCCACCATTGTGAGCTTTACTCCCGTCTTGATTGGCTCGCCCCTGATAAATTCCGGATATACTCTATGGGCAACCTCATCGACAACATTATCCATACTTCCGTCCCTGCCTCGCTCCCCCTCCCCCTGATACATTCCCCCATCTACCACCTTAGGTCCAGTGTGTCCCAGACCCGCCTAGTCCCCAGGATCCGACCCTCACTGGTGACAGGGCATTTGCCTCCACGCACCCAAGCTGTGGAATTCCCTTCCCCAGGTCCGAGCCCCCCCCACTCCACCTTTAAAACCTCCCTCTGGAACTTCCTGAAGCCTGCTGCTACCTGTCTGTGTGCAGCCTAATTACTCTGCCCCACAACCTTTTCCGCTATGATTTCCCTATCCTAGCTCTGCCCCCCCACCTGGCAAAATGTTTCTGCTCCAGCTTGCAATGCTGTCTATGTATCTATCAATAAATTATTCTGTACCGTATGCACCTGACAAAATGTTACCTCTGTTACTACTACTCTGTTCTCACTGTTGGAGTATGCCTGCTCCTGATTGTAAATGTAGTTCAATTATCCTGATTGTAATTGTTGTCTATGTATCTTCTCCCATGTAATTACCCTGTTACTGTCCTGGGTCGTACCTGAAAATAGGCACTGGTTGTCTAGTGTGCTTACCTGGTTACCAAAAGCAAATAAATAAATAAATAAACTGAACCATACCATGCAATGGTCACTGGCCCCCAGGTGACCTTCTACCTGGAGATCTGTGATCCTTTCCCTGTTAGTCAGCACTAGATCTAGGATAGCTCTGTCTCTTGTGGGTTGTTGCACCAGTTGTTTGAGGCCCTCCCACTGCAGGGAATCCACCATATGTCTAGTTCTGGTAGATGTTCCTGCTGGTATTGACCAATCTGTATCTAGCATGTTGAAGTCTCCCATTATCAGAACCTCCCCTTTAGCCATCATGTTATGTATATCTTCTGACAGTAATGTGTCTACGTCCTCCCCCTGGTCTGGGGGCCTGTAGACAACCCCAGTTCTTATGGCTGTCACATTTCCTGTTTCCAGGGTGACCCACAGTTCTTCTGGATCCATACGTGTATTCTGAATTTCTGTAGCTTTGATATTTTCATTGACATACAGGGCCACTCCACCTCCCCTTTTTGCACCTTGGTCTCTTCTGAAAAGTACATAGCCAGGTACTGAAGTCTCCCAAGTATGGTTACTGGTAAACCACGTCTTGCTAATTGCTACTATATCCAGTTTAGCCTCTGTCATTATTGCCTGCAGGTCTGGGATCTTGTTTCCCAGACTGCGAGCATTTGTGTTCATGATTTTCCATTGGCCAAATTTCGGTGTGTTAGTCGTGGGTGAGGTCTGGTGTTTCCCCTGCGCATCGTATGGGGAGCTGGACCTTTTTCCCTACCTGGTGGTGCAAATGAATTGCAAACATGCCGAACTCCTGTTTGACCACTAGCTGAGAGGGGAGGGGTGTTCTTCCCATTTGACGAATGGGGTGCTGCACCCCTCTCCCCATTTGCTAGCTTAAATATTCTGCAAAGATGTCAAACCTCTGCCCCAGTGCACCGACTCCCTCCTTAGTCAGATGCAGTCCATCAAATTTAAAGATCTTTCGCTCCCAAAACTGTTGCCAATTCCCTACAAATGTGTGTCCTTTTTTCTGGCACCAGCCCTTGAGCCACATGTTTAGCTCCCCTATCTCCCCTTCTCTGACCTTCCATCCATCTGCCCCCTCTCCTAGACTGGCAGAATCTCAGAGAAGGAGATGCTGGACAAAATGGATGATAGTTTGTCACCCAGCCTGGTCAGGTGTTCCTTGGTCTCCACAACTGACTGGTTGGCAAGATAATTAGTCCCTATGTGTACCAGGACATCAATGTTTTCTCTTGCTTCCTGAACAATTTTAGCAATATGGTCAGTGTCTCTCCACGCTGATATACCTGGGAGACATTTGACCGTTATCCCTGGCTGGAGATAGGTATCAACTCCCCGAATCATGGAGTCTCTTATGATCTGAAGTTTTTTTGGATTTCCTTTTTGCTTTTTTGTTTTGGTTCCTGTTTTGGGTGAGTTTTGTTGTGCTAGCTCCTGTGCTGCAGTGTCTTGCTCTGCAGTGTCCTCTGCCCCTTTGTTTGATTTCAGAGAAAGAGGCAGATACCTGTTTGTAGTTTTTGTATGGTTTGTGGAGGTAATATGTTGGAGAGCACCGAGTGATGGGGCACCCAATTTGCCCCTCCTAACCACCTGCCAACCTCCCAGACCAACTACCCTCTGTGGTTGAGGTGCTTCTGTTGGATGTTGGGGAAATGGTGGGTGGTTCTTACAATAAATATATTTCCTCTTGAATATGAAATTTGAGGTGCACAATCTCTGCCCTTGCTGCCTGGAACTGAGCCCTAAGATCTCCAATGGCCCAGCATGTAGGACAGTATCCTAAATCCTGTAAAACTGCCCTTCTTAAAAGTGTTCTGCAGTACCTGCAGTTAATGATATCCATTCCAGATAAGATGCTGGGTTTATAACCTGGTCAGAATAATTAGAAGGAAGAAAATGAAAGCAAACATTTGGTTTTGTGTTTTGTTTGTTTGTTTTTGTATAACTTGTTATAACAAGTTAAATTACTAGTGCCCCTGTAAATGAGGTCACCATGTGGAAACCTCACTGATCCTCCCATTCCTGCTTTGCCACAGGAAATCTCACGACAGTGCTACCCTATAAAAAGAAGTGTATGGTGGGGTGGTTGGGGATGGAGGTGGGTGGCTGGGCTCTTCCCCTGCTGAAAAAGAAGAACCACGGATGAAAGAAACAAGGAGGTAAGAGCAGAAACAATCAGTCAGCAACAAATGCAGTAACCCTGAAAGCTTATCCTAGTGATAGATAAAACTGTAAAACCTGTAAAGCACCACCTGTAATAATTTCACAGAAGATATAGTCTGTAAGAAACACTTTGCTACAGAGAAAAATAAAACAGTAACAGAAGATATACCTTGCAAAAGACAATTTGAATCCGAAGATTATAGCAATAATCTGTTAGCAAACACCTGTAGGCACACCTTGTAATAATGCAGCAGAAGGTATACCCAGCAACAATTTGAATCAGAGAAAAATAAAGCAATAAAATGTTAGCAACAAACAGTAACAATCCCTGTGAGTACAATATAAAAATAACAACACACAGTAAATCTGCCTAGCCAAAAGAAGTCTTAATCATTTCCCTTGCTCTGGTAAGGTTCTTTGCTCTGTCCTTTCAAGCAACCTAGAAGGAAAGAGCTCAGGTGAAGCTAGGTGCCTTGGCCAGGAAACCTAGTGCCTTGCCCCATAAACCCCCTGTGACATGGTGCTAGGGGGTTTATGGCAGCTGTTTCATCCCATTTCAGAAGGGCAACAACAAAGACCCCAATGTCGGGATTCTACAAGAACCCCCAGAGAAGAACCGGCATTGTAAGTTACAATTACATTTAGCTGGTGTAACTTACATACCTCCTCCGAGGATTCTGTAGAACCCAGTCCATGTGCCCCCCCTGCCCAGACCACTCCTATTGTTGCCCCAATGGGCACCGCATAAACAGTCCTGGACTCGGGGCCATGATCCTGCCCCATCCTCCTACTGTACAGCCCCCATACAGTAAGTGCCCTGCAGGGCTGACCACACCAACTGGCCCCTGAAACATCCTCTCAGTGCCCCACAGGGCTGGCCACACCAACTGACCCCCAAAACACCCATAGGAATGCCCCACAGGGTGGCGCAGTCAACCCCCCCACCCATGCCCTGTCCCCAACTCACCCGCCTCAAATGCTGCAATAACCCTGACATGCCCTGGTAGTCTAATGGCTCTCACCCCACACCCAGCTGTGCCAGCCCACCCAGCACTGTCTTTTCAGTACGTGCTCATACTGAACTCAGTCGGTGGCTGGCCATGGTGGTGAGAGGTGGGCTGTGCCAGTCAATGGCTGGGGATGGTTGGAAGGGTGCTGGATGGGCTGGCATGGCTGGGTGGGGGGTCACTAGACTACCAGGGCATGTCAGGGTTATTGCCGCATTTGCGGCAGGTGACTTGGAGGCATGGCACAGGTGGGGGGGTTGACTGCACCACCCTGCGAGGCATTCCTATGGATGTTTCAGGGGCCATTTGGTGTGGCCAGCTCTGTGGGGCACTGTGAGGATTTTCAGGGGCCAGATGGTGTGGCCAGCCCTGTGGGGCACCATGAGGATGTTTTGGGGGCCAGATGGTATGGTCAGCCCTCTGGGGCACTGTGAGGATGTTTCGGGGGCCAGTTGGTGTGGCCAGCCCTGCGGGTGATTGCTGGAGGCTTGGGGGGGCAGGAGGTGTGGGCAGTGCTGCAGGGCAGCTGTTGTGGCTTGCTGGGCAAGGGGGCTGCACTTGCGACCTGCGGCTGCAGGTTGCGACATGCTGGCCAGGTAAGCTCTTTTTGTGGCGAGCCTAGCCGCATGTCGCAAGTCACAGGACTTTGCTGTGGAGACCCTGCCCCTTCTAGAATAGGGTGCAGGGTCAATGTTGCAGTTGTGGGTTGCGCATGTTGTGTTCGGTGGCAACTTGCACCACCCTTCTAAATTTGAGCCCCCTGGCTGCACACTGCAGCTCCACTTCTCCTGCTCTGTTGTGAATCCTCCAGCAACACCATTCTTTCATTCAGGTCTCTCTACTCTCGGTGAACCACAAACTAGGAGGGACAAGAAAAAAGGTAAAATAATAAACAAAGAGCCTGCCAGTATGACTGCATTCCATGAGACTTAGTCCCCCTCCCTGCTGACCAACTCCCAACTGAGCTAGTGAGCTCTTTCCCTTCCAGGCCGGTTAAACGCTAGCTGCTGGTTTGTATAGGCAGTCAGTAAGGTGCGCAGATAGTTGATCTGCCCAATCGTGTGGCTGCAATCCAGCCTTGATCATGATTGGTCCTTCATTAAGGACCAATCCAATCAAATAATTCAAGCTATGATATGGTGGGAAAAATAAAACCATAGAGGGCATCCCTGCTGCTTCCCTATAAAACTGAGGGTACAGCCTATGACCTCTACTGTTCAGATGACTGTTCCAGTATTCCTGCCTTCCAGACTGCTGCTGTTTACCACCGACAGAGGACCAACCTATAGAAGCACCAGAGACCCAGCAAGGGTTCCACAGACCCAGTGAAGATTTCACTGTGCAACTGCAGCCAGCCAGCTGTAGCACAGACTACAAGCTAGGACAGACTCAGAGTAGCCAGCCAGCAAGCACATGCAGTAGGATGACTGCTGCCACAGTGATACACTGTACAGCAGCTCAGCAGCAAACGTTTAAGGGAAGCTAAAGGCTGACAAATAAGTAACGGGATATTTATTTTTTTATTTTATCATGGTGACGATTTGGTCCTAGTTTGGAAAGAGACAGTCATGTAATGTTAAAATGTTTATTTATTAAAGACAAGAAATTTTCTTCTTCTGTGGGGATATGGAATGGATTACTGCAATGTATTCTTCAGTGTAGGATATATTGCTATTTATTGCTGTTTCTTAGTTTGCACAATTAAAAAAAGGTTGTAGTAATAGATATTTACGGGTACAATTAAGTACAGTACAGTACTGCCTTGGGCTGGACTCATCGGGTCACTGAATGAGGGCATTATATTTTCAGGGACCAGCTGTGAAACAAAAATTGCTTTGCTCCCTGCACCCTACTATTGCTTGCTGTTCTAAGGAGTTAGTGGGTGCTGCTTCTGCAAAGCAAGACATAGCTGGATCCCCTAGAAGTACAATACATGTAACATTTGTGCCGGTTATTTGGGGTGGAGGGGCAGAATAGTGGCCAAAGGTAATTTAATGCAGAGAAGCTTCCATCCTTCATCCAGTGACTTGACCAACCCATAATTTGTGGTAATAGTGTTACTTTATTTGTGTGATGGAGCTGCTGGCAATGCTTGGCATGTTATTAGTGGTTAGTGCTGGTCTGAAACCGAGTTTGGCTGTAGTGTAAACTGGTGGGTTCAAAACGATATTTAATTCATTGTCATATTTAGATGGCCTAAGATAGTGTTTGACTTTTTCAAGCGGTCTTGCTGCCACCTCCTAAAGTCTGCATTAGTGACTTTGTGAGATGGATGGCACCATGATCTTATCCATGTGTGAGACAGTGAGGCTCTGAGTTTGCTATATTAAAAAGTCAGTACCATATAGGGGAGCGTTAGTGGAAAGGAGAACCACCACGACAAGGTCCTTCCCCATGGGCACTAGTCTAATTAAGCAGTAGTGATTATCATATTTAGAGATGAGCTCAGATAGCATTTTACTTTTTTTTAACTAGTCAGGCCACCTCGTAAAGTCTGCATCAGTGACTGTGTTAGATGACACCTTCTGCATGTGTTGGAGCTCTGAGTTTGTCACACTGGTACCAGATAGGGGAGCATTAGTGGAAAGCAGTGCCACCGTGACAAGGTCCTCCCCCATGGGCACTGGTCTAACTAAGCAAAGTGATAGATAATGGTTGTGTTGTGTTTTGCCATCTTAAGATTGTTTCTGAGGAGTTAGTCATTCTTAGAAACTAAGCCAATTTTTTTGTTTGTTTTGCACATGATGGGCATTATATAACTTTTTTTTTGTTTTGGTTTGGCTTATAGTTAATTGTTGTTGTCACACTGTTCAGGGAGCAGAAGCTGCATGTTCCGCAGTTGTCATAATGAAAGCTTATGGCAAGAAAAGAGTACTGGCTTTGGAGACAGAAAATTATGCCACCACTTGCCGTCCAGTGCCAGCAAAAAAGGCCACAAGGTTTGGCAACTACAATAAAAAGTGGAAACAGAAATTTCCTTAGGTGTGATCAGTGCCAGGCATGGAGCGTTCTGTCAAATGCATTTCCTGTGGCAGTACTTTTACAATTAAGTGGGATGGAGAAAAGGCATTGAAGAATCACCAGAAAGCCGAGAAGCACCAGCAATGTGTCCAGGTGCAAAAGGAGAACATGTTTATGACCAAATTTGTCCAGCTACGGATCGAGACAGCAGAGACCATGAATGTTACAGCCACTAAGGTTGCATCAATTTACCATGGTGTGCAGCATCACCATTTGTACCTGTCCATGGATTGGGGAAGTAAACTGGCACAGAACATCTATTCTGACTTGGCAGTTGCTTCAAGACTAAGCTGTAGGAAGACCAAGTTGGAGTGCATTGTTACAAATGTTTTGGCACCATACTCGGAGAAACTATTTTTGAATGAATTAGGAACATCGTATTTTTCAGTGGCCTCAGATGCATTCAGCAAAGGAAACAACAACATTTCTCTGTGGCAGTTCAGTTCTTTCATGCAAAAAGTGGCATTCAGCAAAAATTTCTTGATTTTTGTGAGGACTATGAAGAAACCTCTGAAGCCATCTTAAAAAAAAAATAACTGAGTGCCTTTGTCAAAAAGCATTACAGTTGCAACATCTCTCCAGCTATGCTGCAGACAATGCTTCTGTGAACTATGGTGAACACCACTCTGTGTTCAATCACCTGAAATCAGAAATACCACACATTTTGTTTCTGCAAATTGTTTATGTCACATTATCCACAACTGTGCTAGGAATGCAAGCAATGCCTTGGCATGGTTTGATGTGGAGGCCCATGTTTTAAAAATCTATAATGAGTTTTGTGGATCTGCAGAGAATGTTCACCAGCTCAAAGAAATGTTTGCCTTTGTGGATCAGGACTGGAAGAAGATACTGCAGCATGTAACAACCAGGCATCTCTCATTTCTTCCTGCTGTAGCCAGGCTTGTAGAGTGTTGGCCAGCCATCAGAAGCTACTTTATAATGCAAGGACCAGATGAATGGCATCCTTCAATCTAGAAATGTTTGGAGTCTGATGAAGATGGATACAGCGATCACACTGAAGTGTCAGAGGCAGACTGCTACTTGCATTTCATGCACTATATTCTTCAACTTTTCCACAAGTGTATTGCCCAGCTCAAAAGCAATTCATTAACTGCTCCAAAAGTGTACAGTGTAATGCGTCATCTGTGCAGTGAATTAGAGAAGAGACTTGAGGTCAGGTTCTTTGGGTTCAAAGTCACTGTAGCTCTAAAAAAATTTCTATCAAATGTCAGAGAGACAGTTTGCAAAGAGTTGGTTACATAGACTTTGACGGCAGATAAGGACCGCTAGGCCCATCTAGTCTGCCCATTTCCCTATCTACAGGATAGGCCGCAGATCCTAGTTAACCAACAGCCTATATCTTCCTGCCCCCCACAAGAATTGCCTTATGTCTGTCCCATGCATTCTTGAATTCTCCCACAGTTTTAGACCCCACAACTTCCTCAGGAAGGCTGTTCCATGCATCCACTACCCTCTCTGTGAAATAATACTTCCTCACATTGCCCCTGAACCGCCCTCCTTCTATCTTAAAATTGTGTCCCCTTGTTCTTGCAAGTCTCTTTTTCTGAAAGATGCTACCCTCTTGGACTTTGTTGATTCCCTTGAGGTACTTGAACGTTTCTATCATGTCCCCCCTCTCCCTTCTTTCCTCAAGGGTATACATATTAAGCTCCTTTAGTCTCTCTTCATATGGCTTCTCTTGCAGACCCTGCACCATTTTAGTTGCCCTCCTCTGGACTGCCTCTATCCTGTCTATGTCCTTGCGGAGATGGGGTCTCCAGAACTGGACACAGTATTCCAGATGGGGTCTCACCAACTGTCTGTACAGAGGGATAACAACTTCCTGTTTTCTGCTGCTGATGCCTCTCCCTATACATCCCAGTATACCCCCAGCCCTCCCTACTGCCTTCTCACATTGCTTGCTAACCTTAAGGTCATCTGATATGATTACCCCCAGGTCCCTTTCCTGTTTTGTTGTTGTTACTACCTCCGCACCCATTGTGTATTCTTCCCCTGGGTTCTTGTTTCCCAGGTGCATTATTTTGCACTTTTTTGCATTGAATCCTAGCTGCCATACGTCTGACCATTCCTCCAACCTTGCCAAGTCCCTTTTCATCCTTTCCACGCCTCCTTGTGTATCAACCCTGTTGCAGATCTTTGTGTCATCTGCAAAAAGGCATACTTTTCCTTCCAGTCCCTCTGCAATGTCACTGATGAAGGCATTAAAAAGGACTGGACCCAATACTGAACCCTGCGGTACCCCACTGGTAATCGCCCTTTCTTCAGAGTGGACTCCATTTACAATTACCTTCTGTGTCCTGTTGTGCAGCCAATGTTTTACCCAGGCTACCACCCTGGGACCCACTCCCAGGCTGGTTAATTTGACTAATAATCTTTTGTGTGGGACTGTGTCAAATGCCTTGCTAAAGTCTAGGTAGGCCATGTCCACAGCCCCTCCCTGGTCTACTACTTTGGTCACCCAGTCAAAGAAATCTATTAGAGTCGTCTGACATGACCTTCCCGCTGTGAACCCATGCTGCCTTGGATCCTGTGCTCCACTGACCTCTAGGTACTCAATTATTCTTTCCTTCAGAGTGGCTCCATCACTTTCCCTACCACAGAGGTCAGACTGACAGGTCTGTAGTTTCCTGCCTCTGTCTTGGTCCCACTTTTGTGAAGGGGAATCACATCCGCCTTCCTCCAGTCCTCGGGTACCACACCATCCTCCCATGATTTATTAAAAAGAGTAGCCAGTGGTTTCACTAGTTCCTTCCTTAATTCTTTTAGAATTCTGGGGTGAATTCCATCAGGACCCATTGCTTTGTCCACTTTCAGTTTTAGGAGTCCTTGCAGAACCCTTTCTTCTGTGAAAGGACTGGGATCGACCCCCCTATCAAGAGTGTTTCTGTTAATTGGATTAGGCACTTCCCCCTCCTCTTTTGTGAATACTGAGCAGAAATATTCGTTCAGTATTCCTGCTTTTTCACTGTCCCCTCTGCCCACCCGTTCATTCTATTCAGCCTCACTATCCCTCCCTTTGTATTTCTATATAAGCTGATGTACCTATAAAGGTTTATCCCCCTTCTTAACTGAGTTGGCTATCTTTTCCTCAGTTTGGGCCTTTGCTAATTCGACTTCCCTCCTGCTTCTTTCTGCCTTAACTGGTACAGCTCTCTGTCCTGCTCCTTCTGTGTTTCCTTATACTTCTGGAATGCTATCTTTTCTTCCTGACTTTCACAGCCACCTCTCTTGAGAACCATAGTGGCTTTTTCTTTCGTTTTGATTTGTTTATTTGCTTCACACAAAGGCTTGTTGCCTCTGTGATGGCATTTTTGATAATTCCCCATTGTTGCTCCACACCTCCTTCTAGCCTGTTTGCTAGTGCTTTTCTGAGGCACTCTCCCATCTTGCTAAAGTCAGCCCTCCTAAAGTCCAGTACCCTCACTTTTGTATGGCTTGACTCTGTAGCTGAGTTTAACGTGAACCACACTGTTTGATGGTTAACCTTTATGATCATGCCCTGGCTTACCTCAACAAATTGTTCAATTTTGATACTAGCCCCCTCATGGTAATGCAAATATTCTACTTACAGCAGGCAACATTGTGGGACAAGCTATCTAACTCTGTGGGGGTGTTAAAGCTACAAGAAGGACATGGACTGATATGGATTTGCTGTATTCTGATTTCTCGACATTATGCACAGCATTGCCATTTTTGCTTGAAATGAAGGACAAATCTGTTGGTGAGAAATGGGTGACATTTTTTTGACAAAGTACCTGAATGCAGGATGCTATACAAGATCGTACAATTTGTGTTGTCCATTCCTGCTAGTAACAGTTTTGTGTGGAGCATGTCTGTTCATTAATGAGGAATTTAAGGACTGATGAGAGTAACAGAATGCTGGTACCCTTGATAAAAGCTGAACTTCAAGTGAAATTAAACTACAGCTTTACATGTGCATAGTTCCACTATTTTATTAAACCAAATATTAAGCTCCTTGAAGTCGTAAAGTCCAATCAGAAATACAGTTTCAAACATAAATAATGTATGATTCAATATTACCATAATTAGTAGGTATATATTTCTTTAGTTTGGACTATGTATTTTTTTTTTCCATATAGATTTTTATCAGCTTTTTCCTCTGTTTTCTCCCCGTCCCCATGCCCCAGTCATACGCATGCATGTGGAGGCACGTGTACGCCACACCCAGGTGTACCCTCCCACTACACTGCCACTCCCTCCAGCCTACGCTACCCACTGGACCTCCACCCAGTGGGAGCGGAACTACGGGGGGAGGGGCACAACTACCACACCAGGAGAGGAGAGCTGTCTTTCAGCGGCTCAGTCCTGCTCCCCTCCCCCCATGCCAGCTCTTCGACAACCTGATGTGGTGTGAGGTAAGGCATCCAGCGCTTCAACCCTCAGTGCCACTGGGCCGGTTGGACTATATCATTTGAGATACAATACTGTATAGGTGATCTGAGAATGGAATGGTCTTGTAATAATGTTTTTACTGTTATTCTACATCCAAAAAAGTTCCACTATTTCAAATGTTTGTTATATTTCCAATGATTTTATTTGTAAGCTATTCTCATGTATCTATTATGCTGTACTTTGTATAAGTATGTTTGTGTTCTATGGCACCATGTATATTACAGTGATCGTTAAATAAATGTTGCACATTTTTACTGAATTTGTGACTGGCATCTTATTATAATATTGGATCTGTACTACTCTACACCAAAATAGTGAGGCACTATTACTGGTAAGTAAGTAATAAGCCATCTCTGTTAAGGTTTCTTCAGGTAAAATATTTTAACAGGTCATGTGATGTAGGGAGGGCCAAAGAGAGTGTGGCCATGGAGAAAAGGATGGGGCAAGGGGCAGAGCTATTAGGTCTAGTTTTGGCCCTGCTCAAAGGTGGCAGCCCTACTAGAGCATAACGTCACAAAATGTCTGAGCGCAGGAGGTGGGGCTGGTGAACTGGGAAGTGGAAGGGATTGGCTGGTTGTGGGTTTAGCTCCAGTCACAACCACTTCCATCCCATACAGGACCTGATATAAAATTATAATCTATGGCTCCAAAAGACTAGTGCCAATTTAAGGTAATGGGCTATAAAGCTCAACAATCCGAAAAATGATCATAGCAAGTTAATTATGAAGAGGCAACAGTACAAGTAACACAATCCTATTCAAAGGTAAATGTAATTTGACTTTGTTATCTACAGATTCTAAAGGTGCCAGACTATCGAAGGATTGTAGCTGTAACAAAAAAAAAAAATTGATGCTTAAATAGCCCAGTGGAAAAGTGATTCTAATACAGTAGTATTTGTCAAGTTCACAAATACTCCATCCACAGTCATGACAGAGACTGCAACTGAATGTAACATATTGATTCAAAAATGTGTCATGTCTCAGAGCAGTCTCGCTACACTGTTTCCTTCAATACCCTGTTGAAAGAAAATCCTATATCATCTTTTCTTGTTTCTACATAACTTCTACTTTATAGAGTTCTCAAGCTGTATTCCTTGGCAGACATCAGCTTCACATCTGGCAGCAGCACAGTAGTGCATAGCTTGTTGATAAAAGATAAGTGATCAAGTTCCAATATTCAAGTGACTGATGCTACATCACTGTAAAGAAAGAAACACAAGTTTTCTAAATGTATTGCCACTCCACTTTCTGCCACGTCCAGCCACTCCAGTCAGGTTGCAACACTGTTAGGGACAGCAGGAGCTTCAGTCCAGCAAACCTCCATCCCTTCCACGGACCTTACCGCGGCTCCTAGCATGGCTTTAGTTACCAGCTAATCGGGACATTTTCATGCAACTTTTGACCAGCAGCCAGTCAGCTGGCTCAGGTTTTCCGAAGGCAGTGCAGGGAAAGACGCCAGTTTCAAGCAAGGATCCCTCTTCTGTTTGGCATGGACAGTGCCATTTCCAGCCACTCCAGTTGGGCCACAACACTGAGAGGGACAGCAGGGGCTTCAGTCCAACAAACCTCCATCCCTTCCGTGGACCTTACCGTGGCTTCTAGCACCGCTGTAATTACCAGCTAATCAGGACATTTTTATTCAACTGTTGACCAGCAGAAAATCAGCTGTCTAAGGTTTTCCAAGGGTGGCACAGGGAAAGGTGCTAGTTTCGAATGAGCATCCCTTTTCGGTTTGACATGGAGCACCATTTCCAGCCACTTCAGTCAGGCTGCAGCACTAAGTGGGACAGCAGGGGCTTCAGGCCAACAAACCCCCGTCCCTCCCATGGACCTTACTGCAGCTCCTAGCATGGCTGCAGTTACCAGCTAATCTGGACATTTTCATTCAAGTATTGACCAGCAGCCAATCATCTGTCTCAGGTTTTCCAAGGGCAGCACAGGGAAAGGCACCAGTTTCAAATGAAAATCCTCTTTTGTTTGGCATGGAGCACCATTTCCAGCCTCTCCATTTGGGCTGTAGCATTGAGTGGGACAGCAGGGGCTTCAGTACAACAAACCAGCATCTCTCCCATGGACCTTACAGCGGTTCTTAGTGCTGCTGCAGTTACTAGCTAATCGTGACATTTTTACTCAACTTTTGGCCAGAAGCCAATCAGCTGGCTCAGGTTTTCCGAGGATGGCATAGGGAAAGGCATCAGTCCCAAGTAAGGATCCCTCTTCTGTTTGGCATGGAGCACCATTTCCAGACACTCCAAGCAGGCTGCAACACTGAGAGGGACAGCCAGGACTTCAGTTCAACAAACCCCATCCCTTCCATGGATCTTACTGTGGCTCCTAGCAGCACTGCAGCTACCAGCTAATCAGGGCATTTTCCTTCAACATTTGGCCAACAGCCAATCAGCAGGCTCAGGTTTTCCAAGGACGGCACTTTCCTACCCTTAAGTTCCATCTGTTTCAAGCATTCCTTCTGCTTGCAATCCTCGTGTGAAGGTTTGAGGATAAAGGACATCGAAAAGTCTGCCTGGAGTCAGCTGGTCAGCTGGTGATGCTGCTCCTTAGGCTTCCGTTCATTTTAAATTTTTGATACTGTCATCACTATTATCGAACTGCTACATGCCTGGTCCAAATGAGACTACAGAATACATGTAAGGTGTCTCATTTCCAACTCTGTCTAGGTAGTGTACATTCTTTAGTTACACCCTATCTGTTAAAGGGGGTTTCCATTATATAACTAGGTCGAGGTTGCGTATTTCTGTTGTTGCACCCTGTTAAGGGGTGTTTCCAGCATACTACTGCTAGTGTGTTTGTCATGTTGTCTCCTGTAATTATGCACTACTGAAGTGTCCATCTCATTGTGTTGCTGATTTTTACTGCCCTCCTACTTTAGGTCAACTGCCTTTTGTTAGTTTCACATTATTTCTATGACTGTTTGCCGCACCATATGATTCTTCTGTGCTTGCAATAGTCACTTCTGGGTTTTGTTACCAGTTTTTCACTCTGTTTGCTATCATTACTGTTGCTTGGTCTAACCATAATATTTGAGTTCCCCAATTGTATTAATGGTTTGTCTATCCCTTCTGAAATCTATCTAGTTACTACAGCATCAAGTGCTGTTCTCTGTATACTGTAATTTAACCTAACTTCAGTAAATGACAATTACATTAGCTATTTATCCTAGCCACTATCTAGTTTACCAGCTAGCAACCTACTAGAGTATTGCTATTTTGTATAGTTCCGATTTCTGTAGAATATTGTTGTTTGTTTATTACATTATGCTCCCTGCCTTTCTCATGTCCTTCCTCCTCCTTCCTGTGCTTCACACAAACTTCCTCTCCCCCTCACCTTCTCTACCCTTTTACTTACTCTCCTTCCCTCCTCTCTTCCTCCCTCCCTTCTCTGCTCTTCCCTGTACACACTGGTCTCCTGTCATTGTTTTCCCTTGATCTGGAGTTCATTCTCTGATCTATCTTGTCTCTTTCCCGACCCTTCCCCCCCTCTCTCTTTCTCTTTCTCTTCTCCCCTCTCCTCTGAGGGGACTTAAGTCCTTCCATATTCTTCATCTCCTTACCCTGCTTCTCAAACTTGCAGGTGATGTGGAAATCAACCCTGGACATTCTCCCTCTTCCCTTCTCTCTATCTCTAAAGGCCTTGGTGTTTTTCACCTAAATACTAGGAGTCTTCTTTCTAAACTGGACCTTCTAATGGTATGGGTGTCCCATAATGCTCCTGACATCCTCTGTATCACTAAATCATGGCTCCCCTCCAGACTCCCTGATTCAATCTTGGCCCTTCCAAACAACTACCTTTTCAAGCAGGACAGAGGCAATCACAGAGGAGGAGGCACCCTCTGTGTCCACCAGAGCCTCCCCTGTACCATCACTGCCAGGGAGTCCTTACCCCCTCTCATGAACATCTGTTCACAAAAATGTCCTTCCCTTCATTCTGCCCATATTCATTGGGTTTTTTTATGCATGTCCTAAAATCACTCACTCCTCTCTTGTTGACTCACTCTTTGTCATCACCACTCAATCCACTTCCAGTGAACTAGTTCTCCTAGGCAACTTTAATATCGGTTGACTTTCTCTTACCTCTAAGTCTACCTCCTTCAGGATAGAGTCCCTAAATATCACACAACTCATCACGGAACCCACCAGGCTCAATCTGCATTCTTAAACCACAGAAAAGTCTAGAAAATGGAGGAGCACTTGCAGGTTAAAAAAAATTCCATGGTGCTATTTAGTTTTAAAAAAAACCTGCTGCTGCTGATTGAAGAAATCGATAACAACTTTGTCTCAGTTCTGTTAAACTTTATCATACTTTAGTTGTTTGAAATGCATGTGCCCAGCTGGGCTACTCACGTAAGAAGCAGCATGAAACTTGAATCCATTCCACAATGCTTCAGTGCCGAAGTGTAAACATGGTGCAGAAATCCATTTGAAAGTGCTCTGAGTTAAAAACTATTCAAACAATTCTCACCGCTAACAGCAGCTAAACCCCAGTGCTTTGCCTTACTCAAAGGCTTCATCGGGGGTGTGGTTTAACTTACTACATAATTCCTTTATACCCTAGAACTTAATTTGCATGCATGACATGATTGAACTTTATCCAGTCACTACTTTTATGAGTTATTGAGAGGTGCTGCAAATTGTGCTCCTAAATATTCAAAAATGCATAATGTCTAGAGAAAGGAAAATAGGCTAGATTCTAAACCCATTTATGGCATTAAGGTGCTTAAGCATTTAGAAGTATTAAAACAGAAATCTAAAATTCCACTATCAGTTCTGCAGATCCCGTCTACATTTGTGATGTTGCTCCTATATTACAGGTGTTTCCTGATTGCAGTCCAAACTGATGATTTTTAAATAAATTGTCCAAAATTCAGGCTTGATGGTGACCCCCTTCTAATTCTGCAGCTCTGAATATTACTGCTTAGGGATGTGGAAGGTCAAACACAGTGAAATATGGTAGAGTGCACTTTGAATGATGGACTTTAAACACATAATTCTCAACTTGCCAGCAGGAATTCTACATTTACCTTTCTAATAATGATTCACAGTCACTGGTTCTATAAAAATAGATACTTTAGTACTCAATACGACAGATATCTACAAACAGGATATGTACAGTAACCAAAAAGATTTACACATATACAGGAAAGAAAAAATAATGCTGTTACACAGATGACTTAAAGAAAAAAGCTCACAGTCTAGTCTCACACTAGACTCTATATTTACCTGCCAGCTATCTTGAAAGGACATTCATCTAGACTGCCCTTCCCTCACACAGACAAGCTAGCTATTGAGCAGGGCTCTTCCTTCTCTGAGATAGTCACCAAGAGTTTCCTGTCTCCTGCAAAGGCTGTGGAACATCAGAGTGAGTGAGTTGGGGTCCATCTCCTCAATTTATATGAACTGGGCTGTAGGATGGAACCTCTCCCTGGAGTGACAGTTCCTCCACTATTCCTCACCCACGTGTGTGTGTGTGTGTGTGTGTGTGTGTGTTTTCACATCTCCAGGCCAAATTGTCTTTTCCCACCTAGCCCTTCCTCATGTCTTATTTATTACTTTATTGCATCCTGCCTGCTCAGGATACCTTTGTGGGAACATTGGTACTCTCACATCTGGCCTTGTTTTTCATTAAGATTTCCCAGGATCTGCTGCTAGGACATGTGACCTGGAATCTGTTTTGTATGCCCAATGTAAAGAGCTTATATGAGAAAAAAAGAACTTATGAAAATAAGTAGAAAGAAAAAATAATTACATTAACAACAACAACAAAAAAGAGAGTAAATTAACCTGGTCACATTCCCATCACACAGTTAAACAGAAATGTGTGCATACTTTAGGAGGGATACAGATTGTACTTTAGCTCCTAGGAGCTACTAGACCAGTCCCTCCCTTCTTTACAGTAGGTCAGACTGTCCCCACGCTCAGACATTTTGTGATGTTTGAGTAGGATAAGCTCAGGGGAGAGCTCAATTGAAATCAATGGGGGAATTTGTTCAACTTTTTTTTTTTTAATATTTTGGTCTGTTTCACTGTAGTCTAAGCTGGCCAGTCACAAATCATCTAATGCGACTCTTGTTATTTTTGTGATAGCTTTGATTTGAATGAAATGCATCTACAATCAAAATATATTTAAAAAAAATTGAACAAATTGATTTCGGAGTACACCACTGCAATTGGCCAACTCAAACTTCGAAAAACCTCTGAGCTCAGGGTGAGTACAACACCACGAAGAGGAAAAGGATTGGACAGACAACCCCTCTGATCAAAAGTATGATTCCTTATGCTGCTTAATTCTACATCTTAAATATTTTGTGAAAAACTACAGTTTACAACATAAAGACTTAACAGGTGTGCTTCAAGAGAGGGTTCTGGGGAACTGTTTAAGACTGAGAGGGTTTGTTTCTCTTTAATATTGCCTGCATAATCCAGGCTGTTGAACTTGGAAGTTGTCACACAAGTTACTATATACTGTATGTGTGTCTGTAACTGTGAACCAAACAGTATGTAATCAGCAGTAAAAGAAATGTGTATGTGTGTTTCATGCCGGTGGACACTAGGAGTTACATCAAACATGTTATCAAACTCATACACACATGAAAGGCTGCAAACACAAGTGCATCTCTTATCTTGAGTAATCTCAACTTCAGCAAATACAATTGAAATATTGTAATATCGTAAGTAATGCTAAATGTTTATGAACTTAATTGTCCGCTATGGTTGAACTTGTCATTTTCCAGTTCTTTAACTTTTCATGGGTTACTGCTTACTTGTTAAACTACATACTTGTCTTACTGGTAAAATTATAAGCTGCAGATTGCATTACATTTGTGGAAAATTATTATATTTGTTTCATGATGATGTGTTATGAAGCCTTGAATTTAAACAGTCAGTTTACGCCAGGTGCACCCTGATTTCACTTTCTACTATTTCCTGCTATTAGTTTTCCATTCAGAAACTGACATGACTACAAATACACTCCCAAATGTTGGTACTACTACTACTACTGTGGTACTAACTGTACATGGTGATGACAGTCACTATATAGCCACTACAGGCAGATTGGTATCTTACCTCATTTATGGCCTGCCTGGCTAACGCCTGTCACACAGTGTACCTGTTAGTGGGTACAGATTTAAAAAGTCACATAACAAGTCTTGTGACATGACAATTACTAATGACAATATCGTTGAATCTTTTTCAACATTCCCTTCCCACATTCTTTCTCTCCATCTTCCCTTGTTATTCTGCAGGTGCACACAACCCATACTCGTATCTCTCTTGCTCAGTTGCAATGTGCGTAGTTAGGAATAAGATAGCCCACCGCCATTCTCACGGTCCAGCACATCTCCCTGTCTCTGTCTCTTTCTCTCTCTCTCTCTCTCTTGGTTGCAATTTCCCAAAATTCCAAATTGCGGAGTTTGTTTCATGCTACAAACAAACTTTATTTTTCTCAACAATTTGTTTCCCTGACATACGTAACAGAGCCAAAGGATAATGCTGGAACAAATTGCAACTGCTTGTTGGAAGTTTTCATAGACTGCTTCTACATTCCACTGTAAGTCATTCTCACTGACACTCAGTTTCCTTTTCATGAACTCTGACATCTGTACAAATACAGTAATACATACACACCAAAATGTTGATAATATGAATTGTGCAGACTACTACTCAAGCAAACTATCGTATCTTTATATGATCTGTATCTGCCTTCAGACTTCAGCTGATACTAATGTTTAGAACAGAAGTCAGTACTCGGACTGTAGTTTTAGTGTATGTTTAAAAAACTGTAATTTACTACACATTCATTGGCAGTGTACACAGCCGACCATGTGATTCTTCATTGTCCTATTTGAGTATGTGACAAATTATTTACAGTTTCCAAACTGTGTGCCTTTACCTCTACTGCCTTTATGAGATTCTGTGATTGCCACCTAAACAAAAAGGAAAAGCTCACAGCCCGGCAGGTTCGACCTTGGGCCTTACCATTTTGTTTAGATAACATGCACAAAGGCAGAAAATATTATTTCCAAAAGACTTAAGCTGTAATACTGTATGCTGCTGTGCTATGTGTATGATCCTTTGTTGTAAAAACGTTTACTGCACTTTTAAAAATGTCACACACCGAGCTTTTTTAGTTGAAAAATATTGAAAACAAAGTCTACTTATTTTTTTAAATATTTGACTCTTTGTAGTTTATTTAACTAACAGTATTTCAATATACTATGCATATGTGCATTACAGTGTTTAAAATGGCTATATATGTACAGAACAGTGAATTTCAGCACTTCTTAGAATATTTCCACATAAGTTGCAAAATGATTGTGATGACACAATTATCGCAATAATTTTGTCATGGTTATTGTATCATGGTAATTGTATTATCGTGACACCTCTAGCTGACACCTGCCCCCTTGGCTAGTGGTTGCTTTCTCTGTGCTTGGCTCTCGAGGAGGAGTTTACACAAAACATTTCTATTTAACCCGGGAACTGGGATTGGTCGTTACAGGAGTGACATGCACAATCATGGTTGGGCACCAGTAAAACACAATAATCACAAACAAATGTCCTCTCCTTTAGCTAGAGGTTTATTCTGTAGACAAGGTGGAAAAGCAGTAACGTTTTGCTCGCTGAAGGGCTGCAGGTGCAGAAAGTATAAAAGGTATAGAGTCCATTGCATTGTATGCAGACGTTCAAGAATGTCCCTGAATTAGGAATCAAGCAAAAGTCTCTTTGTCCATCCCTCTTCTGGGACTGGATCCAGGACAGAACATGTCCTCAACAGGATTTAAATAGTTTGTGTTCACAAAGCACATTTTTTCCACACAGACAGAAACATCGTGGAAGGCAGCTGGTGCCCATACTGAAAACACTTTTTGTCAGAAACCTAGGAAACTGTTGGAGACAGCTGGTGTCCTTAATTGCAAACAGTTCACTCATCTAAAACTGCACACTTTGAGACAGATCATGTTCTTACTGAAAACACATTCTGTGACAAGTACAACCTTGTTTGTAGCACATGAACCCTTCCCCACCTTCTGGTCAGAGAGCTTAATGTCCTATTTTCCAATCAGGGTGATCTACTCTGTCCACTACAGAACCCTTGCCAGAGAGGCACAACGTGAACTGTTATTTCTCAAAAATCCTGTCATTCCCATTGGGGCCATCCTGGAGGAGACAGCACTGGGCTGCCATACAAAGAAAAAGTCTCTCACCGTTCACAGCTGTTTCCCCATTTTACTCACAGTTCCCATGATCAGGTGTGTTAAGAGTTCTTCACCCACATTGGGGTATGCCACTGGAGAAAGCTGCCAGCATGACTCGATGCTCAGCTACTCTGGGATCAAACTAGGGACCAAAAATCAAGACAGAAGAGGGCTAGAGACCTCTCACTGCAGCTCTCCTCAGTCAGACTAACTCAAAGCTCTGAGTGAGCAACTGACACCCTGCGGCAACATTCCACTGTGGCTTAGGCTGCTGCAGGAGTTTCTCCCACTGGGCACCTCTGCCCAGCATACTGACAGTGGTGTCAGGGAAGGCCTGAAAGTTTCAACAACTTGCTGCCCAGAGTGACTAAACAAAAGAGAACCCCATTACCCTGTATAGGGTTCTAGTACACTGTTAAACATTTTAAAGACTCTGCTATAGAAAATTGTAAACACACTGTAGAAAACATTTCTAGAACATACTATAGAAAAACTGTTTAGTAACCCAGGGGAACACTGGGGTTACAATAATTTCTTCGTTAAGGTTGATACACCATACAGACCAAACTATATTATGTGAGGTAGGCAGAGCTGGCAACCAAGCCAGAAAGATACCATTTGCACAGAGCTTTCAGTCTTGGTGTTCATATCTATTTAAAAATGTTGATTTATTTATACTTAGGATGGATCTGAAGCCGTTCATTTGAACCAGAAAAATCAGTATATGGAACTGCACTTGTCAACATGAAGCTGGCTGTTTTCACTTATGAATCATGTTATTTATTTCAAAAACTTTGCTGAAGCCTTTTTTTTTTAAATTCCAGTCTGGATTGTTGCAGATCTGAGTAAAATCTAACTCTTCCTGTTCCCAATGCCCATCCTGCCAGCACTATACATAGAAACATAGACACTTAGGGCGGGATATTCAGAAGGGTTGCACCCCAGCGCGATATTCAAAAGGGGAGTGTGCATGGCACAAATCCCAATGCACTGGGGCACATCAGTAATGTATGCGGCGCAAGTGGGGGGGCGTGCCCATGAATACCCCCACACATCCCGATATTCAGCCCGGGATGTGCGGAGCTCATGCAGGCGCAACCCCTACATGCGCCACATACAGTTGATCCAAAAAATAAAGGAGCAACAGCCGGCCACCCACAGGTGAGCTGCTGTATTGCAGGGCGCAACATGGCAGCAGCCAGCTGTGGGTGGTCACCCAAGCTCCGGTGGCACCCTCCGTTGGGTAGCGCCCCTCATGCCCGATTGTGGGCATATGTATATATATAGAAAGTCCTATATCCCTGGTGGTCCAGTGGACCGCTCACAGCCCGATCGTGGGCATATGTATAAAAATAGAAGGTCCTATATCCCTGGTGGTCCAGTGAACCACTCGCTGCCCGATCGCAGGCATATGTATATAAATAGAAGGTCCTAGATCCCTGGTGATCCAGTGGACCGTTCGCAGCCCAATCGCGGGCAGAAGTCTAATGAAAGATTAATCCCCATCCCTGGTGGTCCAGCAGTACCCCACCCTCCCACTGAGCACCACCACCCCACTCCCTCCCCGGCCAGCGGTGGGCGGCAGCTCCCCACCCGCAAGCCGCCTGGCTGCCCGCCAACTGACTATGTACAGTACAGCTGTATGCCCATTGGTCCACAGTATGGGCCAATGGGCATGCAGACCATACTGTACTACATAGTCCAGATATGTGAATGAATGAAACTAGTGAATCCATTCACATATCTGGACTGTGTAGTATAGTATGGTTCGCACGTCCATTGGCTCCACGCTAGGGACCAATGGGCGACAGCTGTACTGTATGCAGTCAGTTGGAGGGTGGCCAGGTGGCTTCATGGATGGGGAGCTGCTGCCTGCCGCTGATCGGGGCAGGGCTCAGTGGGAGGGTGGGGAGGGGGTATCATTGGACCACCAGGGATGGGGATTAATCTTTCATTAGACTTCTGCCCACGATCGGGCTGCGAGTGGTCCACTGGACCACCAGGGATATAGGACCTTCTATTTTTATACATATGCCCGCAATTGGGCTGCGAGTGGTCCACTGGACCACCAGGGGTATAGGACCTTCTAATTTTATACATATGCCTGTGATCGGGCTGCCAGTGGTCCACTGGACCACCAGGGATAATGGACATTTCTTTTCATACATATGCCCATGATCGGGCAGTGGGGCACTTTGCCACTTGTGCAGGGGGCGTCGGTCCCCGATGGCTGCAGCCTGGCAGGGTGCCAGGCGCAAGTCACCAGGGGTGGGTGCACCTGCATGCAAATGGGGCCATAATGACATGCAAATGGCACCATTTGCACCTTGCATGCATTATGGCCCCATTTGCATGTGCACCTTTGAATATCGCAGTTGACACACCTAGCACAACAGCACTTGCGCTAGCGCATCCCCCTGCCCCTCTCTGGCCACTTGTGCTGGTGCAGTGCCACTGCACCATATACAGTGTGGGTGGCCACAGAGCGATATTCAATGGTGCTGAGCCATGGTGCAGCAGCATTGAATATCACCCTGTCAGCGCCCTGGCACATCCCAGTTGTGCTGCGCCCAGGCTTGCACCACTGCCTGGCGCAGTCTCAATATCCCACCCCCAGAATTTAATGGACAGATAAAGAGCCCAGGTCCATCATGTCTGTCTTGTTCCTACCTTGGTCAAATGTCAGTCTAGCACTGGTCAGACTGTAAGGTGCCCAGGCAGCCCTCACTTCCTCTGGAACTAGCCCCCACTTTTTCACTTTTCCCCACTTCCCTTGCCAATTTTCTTCCATGCCCCATGAAGTTGTCCCACCCATGTTTAAAAGCATCAGCCACCTGAACATCAATGAGCTCCTGTGGTAGACAGTTACGTTTGTGCACCACCCTCCCTGTGAAGAAGCATTTCCTCATGTCCCTCCTAAATCTGCCTCACATCAGCTTCAGATTGTGCCCTGGCATGATGTTTGCCTCATTAAGCCTAAACAACCCTTGGCTGTCCATCCTATTAATACTCTGAGGTACTTGAAGATTTTAGTGATGACCTCCCTCCCTCCCCGTCTCAAGTGAGTGCATGTTAAGATCCTGCAGCCTTTCTTTGTAGGACCACTCTTGCTTACCCTGGATTATTCTCATTTGCCTTGATGTACTGTATACCCTGTCACAGTGCGCAGAGGTTTTAAGATGTCACTGATTATGATTCCCAGATCCCTCTCCTTGGTTTTAAGACCACTCTTGCTTGCCTGGATTATTCTGGTCACCCTCCTCTGAAGTGACTCCAGTTGATCCCTGTTCTTTTTTAGATTCAGGCTCCAAATCTGCACACAGAACTCCATGTGTAGTCTAACCAGCAACCAATACAAGGACTGAATCACTTCCATTCTCCTATGCTTAAAGGCTCTCTCTATGCACCTCAGCATCTCATTTGCCTTGATGTGGTCTCTCTGCACAAAAGCCGCAGTAGGGAGGATGCTAGCAACTGCATGCCAGTCAGTCTCACATCAGTGATGGGGAAGTTAATGGAGACAGTACTGAAGGAGAGGCTCATGGAGCACCTGGTGGCAAAAGGGCTGCAGGACCACTGACAGCATGGTTTCACAGGGTGGAGGTCATGTCAAACTGATCTCATAGATTTCTTTGACTGGGTTTTCAGGGAGGTGGATCAACGGAGAGTAGTGGACGTGGCCTATCGGAACTTCAGTAAGAATGGCAACAGACAAAGCAAAGAGGACATAATATATTGCCTCCTGATTAACAGTGGAGAGTGGAAACAGTTGAACTAATGTTCAACATCCCACGAACCGAGGAATCTCAAAGTGGCTACTTGGAAAATTGCGTTTTTTTGTTTAAAATTTTAGATATAGTAAGAGAGTTTGATCAAACTTATTCTGGGAAATGCTCAAGAGAGTCTGCTGTGCAGAATTCTGACCCCACACTCAAGTTTAGGTATGTAATAACAAGCTGAGAAAATAGTGGGAGTGCTGGGTAAGAGGAGAACATGGGAGAGATTTTAGGAATATAAATAACCATTTAATTGCTGTACTGCCAAACATTTTTAATGAGGTTTACGAATTTTTATATTTTTTAAATATTTTATAGGCTTTTTAACCCACTTTACTTACACCCCTTCTCTAGCACATGCGCATGTGTGGAGGCGTGTGCACACTGTGCATCAAGATGCCCCCGCTTCGTGCCACCCCTTCCACCTTTGCTGACACTGGACCTCTACCCGGTGGTGGCAGGACAATGGGGGGGTGACCACCTCCCAGGAGAGGAGAGCTGCTATAAGGTTGATCGATCCTGCTCCTCCCTCCCCCCCATGCCAGCTCCCCAATGACCCGAGTTCATTCCTGAACCTGGGTCGCCGGAGCAGTGTGAGGTAAGGCATCCAGCACCTCAGCCCTCTGCACCACCAGGCTGGCTGTACTAATTTTTAAAAAGAAATAAACATTTTGTCAGATGATGATTTGCCAGGTGGCCGTCAACAAGACTGACAAAATTGCAAAGAAACATTGTTGATTCCGGTCATTGCAGTGAAGAAATGTTATCACTAGTAGGTGGCCAAAAATTCATTCTAAACAGGAGAAATGATGGTGCATGTTGAAAAATGTATCACATGGAGAAACTGGCATGCATTTTGAGATACAGAAAGAAATGCTTGACAGTGAATAGCCACTATGAGTTGTATTTATCATTTCAAGAATCGTCAGTGTGCTGCCACGGCCCTCTTTGAAACCTATGCCCCCCAGGACCCCAATATGGAGTCATGCAGCAAGGGGGAGATGATTGCTGGCCAGACCAGCCAATCCTGCATTAATTGCCTGGAATACGTAGCTACTATGGCAAACCTCTGGGTGGCAGATGGTAGGCTACACACTCCTGGAGCTGCAGAATGGGTGCCTTGGCACTTTCAAGATTCTGTGTAGTGCAAGTTCATCCCACTTCCCACCCCTCACAGTTGGACCAGTAAGTAGTGTTTTAAATACAGATGTATTCGGTGGAGATTTAATAACTTAATACATACTGGTTGTGATGTACTGATTTAGAATTTCTATGTAATATTAGCCAACATTTATTTTTTATGAGTAGCTGCATCAAAGTTCTTTGGAAATTATTTTTTTTCATAGTTTAAGTATTTAAAATGTATTATAATGAACGTTTTCACTTGCATCTATATTTAGCACTTTTTATTACTATTGGTGTTTTGGAAGTTATTTATAAATTCCATTGATTGATCAGTAATTTATTTACACAACATAGAAGTATATGTGTAAAAACCTTCTAAGTTTGAGAAATTAAATTGGAAGGTAATAAATACATATCCTTCTTAAATAATATGTATTTTTTGAAGAGCTACTCTTTTTTTGCGTATTATTATTTGATTTAAATTCTCTGGCTTATAGGAGGTTTCTTATTGCATATTTCATTTTCTCTGACCCAGGCCCTTCCTAATAATAAGGAAATTATCCTAGTAATTGTTTGATGGATGAGCGCCTGGCATTAGTGGCATTAAGGACTATACTTATTTAACTTTCTTGTTACCAAGATTAACTCATTGATAAGCATTTTATATTGATTAAACACACATCGTATGATGGGCATTTAAATGAGTGAGTTTAGATTGTGAGCTACACCCCTGAAGAAGAGATATTATTACCTCAAAACACCGGGCTGGTCAGATGTGTGTTTGGACCTGACTTTAAAAGCTTTTTCTCTGTGCACAGTAAAGTACTTCCACTATGTATTTTTGTACCATGAATATAAACTTCTTACACAGTAAACATATTTTCACTGACCTCTTTTGAGTGCTGGCTTCTGTTTTATTCATAATTGCCTATTTTTATGCCTGTACCAGGTCTTTACTGTGAGCGCTGCTTTTGTTCTGAGAAACTGTTTTGCCACATTTGCGGAACACCCAGGCCAGGACCATTGGTCAGTGAAGAGAAGGGTCCTTTCTACAGTGTGAAGATGCCGATACAAAAACTGATTTTCATTGCAGACATTTTGAACACCGTGAAGGCATGGCATTTTACTGACCAGCATGAGCCTGGCTAACAGGAGAAGTTCAGTGACCTTTGATGCTGGACTCAATCTAAATGTGGCCACTATGACACAGGATAAGACAGATGAGGGTACTATCAAATCTATTTTTTCCAAGCTTGAAAAGGTAGTAATCAAAGAAATAACTTTACACTATGACATGATGTTTTTAACTAAAAATCTTGAAAAAGACTGGGTACCCAGAGGGCTAAGAATAACTAAACTACCAGCCTGCAGTTTAGAAAACATGCACTTGAGAGAAAGATGGGCAAATATGAAAGCTGGCTCCATAAAGTTTATTAAAATTCAAATAGATGAGGACATCTATCAGAGGAATGAAGTATTAAAAACAATTGATCAAATTCATGAACAGTTGGCCACTTGTATGAACACTGAGTTAATAGAATCTGGATAAAAAAAATACTGATAAAGCAAACAAATGGGAGACTGAATTAATTGGGAGAAAAAAGACCAAACTGTTGAGGGATGAAAGGGACTATGCAACAGATAAAGTGTACAAATGGGACAACTATACCAAGTCTCAGTCCCAAGGGAGGAGAAGATCACGTGGTTGAAATAAAAATAGAGTCACAGACTTTTACATCCACCTCATTTGGTTCTGCCTCTACTTCATGAGGTGTTCATTTCTCGAGTACAGAATCTATCAGTGACGGAGAACTGGGTGCTTCTCCATCTAGTTAAAAAAAAGAGAAGAAAAACACCCGAAGAAGCAAATGAGGAAAGCACAGCAGAGTGAATGAATTAAATTATTTGGACTCTGATTCTTTGAACTTGACAGTTATTAATTTAAGGGATCAAGTGTTCACTGAGCTACAATTGTCAGTGTTGAAACACAATCTGTCATTTGTTCCAGTGAATCATATTAATCAGTTCGAGGTGTATTGTGATCTAGTCAGATTCTTTAGAAAAATTAACTTGAATAAGTTTTTTTCTAGATCTGCAGGAATGTGTGGTGTTACGGAGGGTGGCTTTGATGGTTCATTTAGCAGTGTTCTGAATGTATGTACAATTAATTTGAATTGTAGTCTGAATGATGGAAGCATGGCTGAAACTTCTTTATTAGATGTACTCTCTGAAGGTGCACTAATTGATTTATTGTGGGTGGGTGGTAATAATAAGCTCTCACAGGTAAATGACACAGAGAGACAATTTAGAAACAAAGACCAAGCTTGTAAACCCCTCATTAAAAAACAGTCGCCATTTATTCCACCTAGTCCAGGGAGTGAGGCAATACAAGTTTTCCAGGACTTGGTTTTACACAATGTAGAATCAGCCATTAGGAAACAAAATAGTAGACACCACTGGGATACTTTACCCTCCACTACTCCACACTATACTGTTCCAAGCTGTTCTCACTTGCTGACCGTAGACACTTAAAACTCCTACTCCTTCCACTCCTCATCTCAGACTTTGTCCACCCCAACAGTGGCCCCACAGCCCCTACCCATTTCACCCCTCTTTCCTCCCCCAAACCCTCTAAACAGCTAACTTTTGCTCACCTTAATGTGAAAAACCTTATGGCAAAAAAATCCTTGATTGAATCCTGGGTGGCAGCTAAGGCATTTGACGTCATTACCCTTACCGAGACCTGGCTGAAGGAGGATATCTCCCCTAATGAAATCCTCTTGGGTGGTTACTCAGTCTTTAGAAAAGACTGGGTTGGGAAGTGTGGGGGAGGCTGCCTCATCTGGGTTGCCGATCACCTCCTTGCCACCGAATTTGACCCCCCACTTCCTACCTCTTCCTTCGAGACCATCTTGGTTAACCTCCTCCTTGGAACAGATAAAATAGCCACAGTCAGCATGGTATACCTGCCACCCTCCTCCTCACGCCATGATCTTGACGTCTTCCTCGATATCAAGACCTCCCTTCCCCAAGGAAGAGATTGGATCATCCTAGGGGATTTCAACCTAAACTGGCAGTCCCCTCACTGTGAATCCACCAATGATTCCATACTTGGCCTTGGCCTCCACCAGCTCATCACTGAACCTGCCAGAACCAACTACAAGACTGGGTCTCAGTCCCTCATTGATTGGGTCCTGGTCTCACACCCCTCCCATGTCACCACCTCAGGAGTTCTTCCCAACTCAGTCAGTGACCACTGTGTTGTTTTCTGCCACTGGTCCACTAAATCATCACCCTGCCCACACAAATTCATCCAAACCAGGCATTTAAAGAAGATGGATACCTCCGAGTTTTCCAAAACCACCTTAGCCCAAGACTGGTCCTTCACTGAAAACATTTTGGACATCTGCAAAGCACTTGAAGCCTTTAGCAATGAGTTCCTTGCCCTATGCGACCGTTTCATCCCACTTAAGAAAATCTGGGTTAGGGGAGCTAGCCAAGAATGGGTCACCCCCAAGCTTCGCAAACTAATGAGGGATAGGGACCATGCCTGGAAGTTATACAGGAAACACAACCCCCCCAACTCCTCCAAAATTTCAAACCCCTCAGAAACAGGTGCAAATCCTCCACTAGAGCTGCTACATCCTCCTTCATCCTGGAAAAACAATGTACTGCCCAGGGCAACCCAAAGAGGACTTGGAACATCCTCAACAACCTAATTGGGAGGGGACTCTCCGATGATCATATCTGTCTCACCTCTGAAGGGACAACTACTGCCGAGCCAGGCAAAATAGCTTCCCTTTTCAATAAATACTTTGGTGACCTACACCAGTACAAGCCCAGCTCCCCTCCTACCCCGCTCACCCCGCCCCCTCCCATTCTCCCACCCAAGGTTCCATTTCAGATACCTAATCTCTGCTGAAGTAGTCAAGCTAATCAGAACTAATGACCCTAGACCATCCATGGGCGCCGACAACATTGACTACAGAGTTCTCCATCTTGTCTGTGACTCCCTGGCCATTCCACTAACAAATATCCTCAACTACTCCATCTGCATGGGATCCTTTCCCAAAGTATGGAAGTGCACTATTATTAAACCTTTACACAAATCTGGTCCCAAGGATCTAGTATCCAACTACCGTACCATCTCCCTCCTTGCTCCACTATCCAAACTCTTAGAGAAAGTGGTCCACAGGCAAACCATGGAATTCTTCTCCAAGTACAACCTGCTCATGGGTGCCCAACATGGGTTCCATGCTCACCACAATACCAAAACTGCCCTCATCAAGTTCACCCACTCCATAGACAAAGCCAACAATGAAGGCCTCTACACTGGCACTGCATTCGTGGACCTCACCAAAGCCTTCAATCTCATTGATCATGAAATCCTCCTCCACATCCCTGGCTGGTCTACATTTCTCATCTGAGGTCTGCCTCTGGTTCAAGGATTACCTTATGGGTAGATCCCATTGCATCTTGATTAGCGGTGTCCTCTCCAAATCCTGCCCCATCAAATACAGCATTCCCTAAGGGTCCATCCTGGGCCCTCTCCTTTTCTCTCTAGTCGTCAACTCACTGCCTGACATCTGCACCTCCACTGAACTTATTATCTATGCTGATGATACAACCCTTTTCTGTCAGGACAAAAACTCCACCACTCTCATTAACAAACTCCAATTCGATTTCAGCAGACTTCACACCTGATTCACATCCAAAGGTCTAGTACTCTACTCCAAAAAAACTAAGGTCATGGTTTTCTCCAGCCCCCACAAAGCCCTAGGCCTTGACCTCACCCTTTATGACAACCTTGGCACCTCCATAGAAAGAGTCAATGAATTCAAGTACCTTGGCTTACTCCTGGACAGCCACCTCAATTTCGATGCCCACACTAGCTTCACAATCAAAAAACCCCACCAACGCCTCAGTATCCTCCACAGAACTAAGCAGTACCTTAACAGACAATCCAGATCTCGCCTTGTTTTCAGCTTCCTCCTTCCTGTTTTCGACTATGGTTCCCTTGTCTCACTTCCCTGCCTCTCCATCAAAAATTTCTCCAGACTCAGGAGCACCTACTACAGCGCTATCCACTTTGCCTCTGGTCTCCCTGAACTCACACACCACTGTGACCTTTATACTGTAAGCTCACTGGTCAGCTCTCCCTTAAGGTCTGCCTCAACTGCAAGATGACCACTTTCTTCTTCAAACTCTCTTGTGGGCTGCTCCCTGATTACTTCACCTCCCTCTTCCAGTCAGCTGCCTCCACCAGGACCACTAGACTGTCCCCCACTCTCTCATTCACTGTTCCTTTCTACCGCACCACTCAAGGCCAGAAAACACTCTCCTTTATGGGACCCAAGCTCTTCAACACTCTTCGTCCAGAACAAAAACTCTGTCCCTCCACTAACGCCTTCAAACACAACATAAGGAGACATTTTTCCTGCACCTACTCCTGCACCTGCATGCAGCCCTAAACTGGCTCCCCTCCTGCCCTCTCTTCCCCTCATCCTTTTGTTTTTCTCCTTTGACACTTACCTTCCCTCTTGCTTAGCACTTGTGGAATCATTTAGTGACCTAGGCTAGTCCTGATTGCACTTAACTGCATATGTCCCAATGTTATATTGTAATTTGTTTAACCCCTCGTGGTATGCTTTTTGTCACCTGTTGTATTGTTAATTCACTTTGGCTAGTTCCCTAGAGCACCCTTAAGTCTATACTGTCCGGATTTTTATTGTACCATTGTTTTAACCATTGCTGAATGTTGAGCGTTCCTTGGCTCATGTAATGTCTCATGATTGTTGTATGTAACTGGACGCTTGTATAAATGGGCAGCAATGCTCACATGCCTTTCCTGTATAACCAATAAATGAAATAAAATGAAAATGAAAATGAATGTGTCCATGTTGGAGCGGACTGCACTTGGAGAGCTACAATCAATGACAATTATAGTCAAAAATTCCTTGGATAATGGAGGACATGTAGTCATTTTGAGCAAACAGTATTACGAAGGGGAGGCAAAGCGTCAGTTAAGTGATGCTTCTACTTATCCCCTCCTGATACAAAATCCCACTGGTTTCTAGCAGGAGAAATTAGCTTCCTTCTTGGATTTAGCTGTGGATGAAGGTTGGATTAGTGAGGAGGACAGGGAATGCTTATTTTGTGAGTATCCTACCACCCCAGTCTTCTATCATATCCCCAAGTTGCACAAGGATTCTAAAAATCCACCAGGACCGGGTTCATTGATGGAACCGCTAGCTAAGTATTTAGACTCCTATTTACAGTAGGAAGTTATTAAACTTAAATCTTATGTGAAAGATTCCACAGTTGTGCTGCAGAAGTTAGAACATTTAGAATGGCAGGAATCTTTTTTGTGGATAACAGCTGACGTCACCTCACTGTATACAAGCATTGATCACGATGTGAGGATCGCAGCAATCAAATACATGCTCACAAAGTCTTTTGTGGAATACCCGATCACCTTTATCTGTTTGGCTCTTGATTTAATCTTGAAGAGTATTTTTTTTCTTTTTGATGGTTCTTATTATTTGCAAAAGAGGGGTACTTTGATGGGGTCCTCTGTTGCCCCTACTATGCAAACTTTTTTATGGGTTGATGGGGGGGTGATACAGGATCCCACTGTGAAACCGTTTTACAGTTCAATAGTGCAATACATGCATTTTATTGATGATTTATTATTTGTGTGGTATGGGAGTGAACATGATTTCAGACTTGGTAGGCACAGCGGACCTGACTTGCATCACCGAAACTTGGCTGGATAGTAATGCTGCCCCAG
The DNA here is from genome assembly GCA_016271365.2 of Neoceratodus forsteri. Classification (NCBI taxonomy): domain Eukaryota; kingdom Metazoa; phylum Chordata; order Ceratodontiformes; family Ceratodontidae; genus Neoceratodus; species Neoceratodus forsteri. The sequence goes on along the minus strand of CM057453.1, from coordinate 146,968,442 downwards.
TACTTGAGGCAGCAGTTCCAGCTGGGTATTCGGTGATACACTGCCAGATTGGATCGCAGGGGTGGGGGTTGCGGTCTGTTTCAAGACCGAATGGGACCTTGCTAGTGTTCCAGTGAGGAGACCAGATCCTTCAAATGTGTCGAGTGGCAGGTGGGGCTATAGAATAGCACTCATCTATCGTCCACCCGGTGATGAGAAACTATTTCTAAGGAGTGGCGGACTTCATCGTCGATCTGGTATTTGAATCGCCAGGTTGATGGTGCTGGGTGATTTTAATGCCTGGATCGATGATGAACTCTCGTAATTTGATCAGCACTTCCTCCAATTGATGTGTTCATTGAGCCTCTCACAGGTGGTTACCTCTGCCACTCATAAACATGGCCATTCGCTGGATCTGGTCTTCCTGCTGAGGTTGGAGGCCTCGATGTGAGGTGGAACCAGTCGGATGGTCTGACCACACATTGTGAGTTTAATTTTGCACCCCCTGCGTGAGGCCTACCCCAGTGGAGCGGTCAAGTACTGCCATTCAGGATGTTACTCGATGGTCTAACTCGGTTCTTGACCTATCAAATTTCCTGGGTTAAGCTTAAATGCAAGTGATGGTGCAAGCCTATAATAAGGCTGTCACCTCCGCTTTGGATTTAATTGCTCCCACCATGTCATGACCTCTCTCCCTTCACCCTCGATCCCCTGGTTTGATCGGTATCTGAGGGAGTTGCGGCGATTAGGTCGCAGGTTGGAGAGATGCTGCCGGAAGTCTGGCTTAGAGGCCGACCATCTTAGATTCCTAGAGCATTATAAACTCTATCAGTCAGCAATCACTCATAAGAAGGCAGTGTTCCTGTCCAGAGAAATTGCTGCTGCTCAGAATCGACCAGCCCAGCTCTTTCGAACCGTAGGCAGGCTGTGCAACCCAGCCTGTCTGCAGGTTTGTCGAGCCTTTTCACAGATGCAGTGTGTGGAGCTTGCTCGATTCTTTGCAGATACGGTGGCCAACATCAGGGCCGAGATTTGCGCCACTCCCTCCATGGGAGTTGTGGTGGTCCAGCCCATGGTCACAAGCACACCGTTCACCTGGAGTTCCTTCAAAAGGCCGTAAATTGAGGATGTTATGAGGATTGTCCAGGGTATGTGTACCACAAGCTGTAGTTTAGACCCAGGTCCCACTGGCCTGATCATGGGCTGTGGGGAGGTCATCTTCCCAGTTCTAGCTAGGATAGTCTGGTGCTCCCTAGACTCTGGTGAATATCCCTGCTCCCTGAAGGAAGTGGCAGTGACACCAGTGTTGAAAAAGGCATCCTTGGACCCCGACTCCCTAGCAAACTACAGACCCATCTCGAATCTCCCCTTTGTTGGGAAGGTAATCGAGAAAGTGGTAGCAGCCCAGTTGGACAACCATTTAGCCATCCATAACATCTATGATCCTCTTCAATCAGGTTTTGGAAAGAGGCACAGCACTGAGACTGCACTGGTTCGGGTCCTCAATGATCTCCTGATGGCGAGAGAGACCAGAAAAAATGGTCCATTTTGGTCCTTCTGGATTTGTCAGCAGCATTTGACACCGTAGACCATGGGGTGTTGCTTGAGCACCTGAGATGCATCTGTGGGTTGTCGGGTTTGGTGCACAGATGGTTTACCTCCTTCCTCACAGGTAGAACTCAGAGGGTGGTATCGGGGATATTTTCCTCCGATCCTACCTCTCTGACCTGTGGAGTGCCTCAGGGCTCTGTGCTGTCCCCCATGTTGTTTGCGGTGTACATGCTTCCCCTCGGAGACATTGTAAGATGATATGGGCTTGAGTTTCATTGTTATGCCGATGATACCCAGCTCTATCTGTCTTTTTGTGCCTGACCAGAATAGAGCACTCTCAGTGTTTAACAACTGTCTCAGCGAGATCCAGGATTGGATGAGGTCCAGCTGGTTGAAGTTGAATTCTGGGAAGACAGAGGTGAAGGTTGTGGATCCCGGCCACCGGATTGAGGGGTTGGGGGCACTTCAAACCTCTGGTTTATCCCTGGGGGATGTGGAGCTCCCGACCTCTGAACGGGTGCGAGACCTGGGGGTGATCCTTGATGATCAGATTACATTGCGTGCGCAAGTGTCGGCGGTTGTTAAGGTATCCTTTTACCATCTTAGGAACATCACCAGGATCAAGCACCTTGTTCCATCCGGTGACCTACCCATGCTGATCCACGCCTTTGTGACCTCGCGTCTGGACTACTGCAACTCCCTCCACTTTGGGCTTCCCGGGGTTGATATCCGCCACTTGCAGAACTCAGCAGTCCGGTTGTTAATGGGGACTTCACGTTCCTCTCATATTACACCGGTGCTCCGGGATCTGCACTGGCTGCCGGTTCAGTGGCGGATCACCTTTAAAGTCGGATTACTGACATATAAAGCCCTACACAGTTTGGGCCCTGATTACCTGAAAGATCTTCTGGTGCCTTACCTACCGACGTGACCACTCTGCTCCAGCCAGCGAGGGTTGCTAGACATCCAGTAGCTTTAAATCTTCCGGCGCCCGAGCTTTTATGTTCGTGGCGCCGACCCTCTGAAATTCTCTACCACGTTGGATTAGAGAGTGCATGACGGTGGAGGGTTTTAAAAAGGACCTAAAATCTTTTTTATGGAGTAAGGCATTTGGAGATAATTTGGATGCCGATTAATGCTCTGTATTTAATTTGGTTTTTAAACTGTTTTATTATGTTTTTATCTTGTATTTTATTGTAATGCACCTTGAGTCTAAGAAAGGCGCAGAGAAATAAAGCTTATTATTATTATTATTATTATTTACATAGCTTTATATCCTAGCTTCATGATAATCAGGTGGGCATTCATGACCCAATACAATGAGAAAGTGATAGAATATTTAGATTTGTCCCTGTTATGTGCGGTGAAAAGCAGGTACAGACAAAGGCTTACTGCAAACCTACGGCAGGTAGTATTTTGCATGCCAAAAGCTCACATCCTACACAAGTTGTAACGAATTTACCCTATGGACAATTGGTCCAATTAAAGAGAAATAGTTTCAGTCAGGCAGACTTTCTAGTAGCCAGAGAATAATTGTTTGGTAGACTTAGGGCCCGGGGATGCTCAGAGTGCATTTTACAGAATACATTTATTAAAGTGAAAAAACTGAATAGGAAAGATTTACTCAGATATAAAGAAATAAAACCTGGTCAAAATAAAACTTCATTTGTGTCCACTTATGGCTCCCTGTCTATGGATCTGAGAACCATTATACAAAAACATTGGGGTGTTTGAAGTGCAGATCGTGACTTCAGATGCATGCAAGAGACAAAACCCCGTATAACATTCCGTGGGGGGAAACATTAAAAGATCTGTTGATAAGGAGCGAATACAATGCTGAGAGTAAATGCAGGAGCTGGCTTGGCACAAAACCACAATGTTTCTTTCCTTGCAAGTGCTGCATTACCTGTAATGGGAACGTTTTTCAAATCCAAATGAGGTGGGTATGCGAGAGGTCCACATTAATCACTTTATTACCTGTGTGACTAAGTTTGTCATATATGTTATATGGTGCTTCTGTGGACTAGCATATGTGGGTCATACCACATGCCCCAAGAAGGAAAGAATTCAGAAGCATTTTAGAGCGATCAGAAATGGAGACCTGTCACACCCAATTGCAAGACATTTGAGCAATTTTCAAAACAGACAGGAACATCAAATTAAATACATGGGAACTGATCATGTTCCAGTCAGACAAAGAGGGGGCAACAGACAATTGCTCATAAGTAAAAAGGACTCTATGTACATTTTTAGCCTAAAAAGAGTAAAACCTAGGGATTTTAATGATAGAATGGAATGGGAGCCAATCCTGATAAAATCATAAGGAAATAAAAAGTGGAATGGAGAGATCTTTCAGTTCTGTCCTGTGTTCTAAGTACAAATGTATTCAGTCTAGCTTTAATAATTTAATACATACTGGTTGTGATGTACTGATTTAGAATTTTTATTTAATATTAGCCAACATTTATTTTTTATGAGTAGCTGCATTAAAGTTCTTTGGAAATGAGTTTTTTCTAAAATAGTTTAAGTATTTAAAATTCATTATAACAAACTTTTTCACTCACACCTATACGTAGCACATTTTTTTACTATTGGTGTTTTGGAAGTTATTGATAAATTCCATTGATTGATCAGTAATGTATTTACACAACATAGAAGTATATATGTAAAAACCTTTTAAGTTTGAGAAGTTAAATGGGAAGGTAATAAATACATATCCTTCTTAAATAATATCTATTTTTTAAAAAGCTACTCTTTTTTTGCTTTTTATTATTTGATTTCAATTCTCTGGCTTATAGGAGGTTTCTTATTGCATATTTAGTTTTGTCTGACCCAGGCCCTTCCTAATAATAAGGAAATTATTGTAGTAATTGTTTGATGGATGAGCGCCTGGCATTAGTGGCGTTAAGGACCATGCTTATTTGACTTTCTTGTTACCAAGATTAACTGATTGATAAGCATTTTATATTGATTAAATACACATCATATGATGGGTATTTAAATGGGTGAATTTGGATTGTGAGCCATGCCCCTGAAGAAGAGATATTATTACCTCAAAGCGCCGGGCTGGTCAGACACATGTTTGTACTTGACTTTAAAAGTTTTTTTGTCTGTGAACAGTAAGGTACTTCGCTATGTGTTTTTGTACCATGAATATAAGCTTATTACACAGTAAACATATTTTCACTGACCTCTTTTGAGTGCTGGCTTCTGTTTTACTCAGAGTTGCTATGCATGTCTGTACTGGATTGGGTATAGAGAGAGCAGAACACCAATTTGTAACAGCCACAGAGTTCCCCACATGGGCAGAGGGGGGGCCTCCATAGTATGTGCAAGCTCTACATACCCATATGGGATGCATATATGGCTTCATGTATTGGGCTTTTAGAGTAACTTTATGGATCTATTAAACCTTAAACTAAAATACTGGCCTGGGATTGGCCAAAACCTGGTCACATGACCGTAAGTAACTGGTGACTATTGCCCTGCCTTACCTTGACAACGGGCAGTTGTCTTAGCAATGGGCAATAGTCCAAAAACTATTGGTGACTAAATTGGTACATGTGCATCATCAGTTTAAAAAAAACAACAGCAAAATAGCGCTGCTGTCCACTACCAAGCGATACCAACTTGCTAAAATTTAAACATTTGATTTTCTGTTCCTGTTAGTCTAGCAGCCCACCCACCCCTCTCAACCATGACAATGATCTCCCCATCCTCCCTAACTGCAAGTAAAGACAGCATCCTGTTTTACCCTCCTCTTACCTTCGCTGCTGGCCACCTCCTGAATATAACTAGCTCCTCTGCTCTCTGTCTCGCCTCTCTGTGCTGCTGCCTTCTGTAATCCAAATGGTAAATGGCAAAGCTCCATCTAAGTAATGTAACTATGTATGTGTGTGGGGGGGGGTGTACTTAGAAACATGATTCAAGTACTGCAGTATCCCCACTCTCCCTCCCCTGACTGCAAAATGGGGGCTGGTTTTACCCATCGCTCACCTTCACTACTGACTGCCACCCGAATTTCGCTCTCGCCGCTGGTCTCTGGCTCCCCTGTCGCAGTGAACTCTAATAGTTTTCAGGTGATGAGTCACTTGGTATGGTACCGGCCTATGTAGCAGGAAGAAACTGGAGGCTGATGCCTGCTACAGGTCATATTTGTATAACCCACTACCATTTGTTTTAGGCTAGTGGGTGTGAGTGTGCCAGACAGATGTTCTTTGCAAAGGTGCCAGGAGTCCTCCCCCAGAGAGATGGACCATTTTGTGGATGTGCTTTTTATTATTTTAATTTCCCACTCTAGCCAGCTCATGACGTGCCCTGCCAAATTCCAGTGCAGTTGAGTAGAGAAAAGGTAAATACACAACAGCCTGCCCTGTTCTTGTATTTCTGGTATTGCTTTTGGAACAGTGACAGTCACAGTTTATTAGACTCCCAAATGGAGATAAAGCACACCAGATTAAGAATAAATAAAACATTAAGTATCAGTAATGATTTTTAAAGCAGTGATTTATTCACACTGTATAGCACGAAGGAAGGGGGTGGGGGCAGTGTAACTTTGGCAAGGTTTTATAAAACAGATATTGACTGAAGTTGTATTGGGACAAAGTGGGAAAATCATGACTCCTTGAAATGTGCTACTGTCTCCCAACAGTTATGTTGCCCTCAGCCTTCGGCCTCAGACAGTATAACAATTGTCAGGCAATAGTTCATCCGGGTCAATGTTTTCCCACTATATCCCGATGCAACTTCAGTCAATATCTGTATATTATTTTGAGCTGCCTGCTGAAAGGTGGAATTTTCTTGTAGCTTGCTGAGGCTGAGACTCTAATTTCTGCATTTATTCCTGTCTGCATAGTTGGCTGAAATAAAATATTATATTGAAAAAAAACACCTTAGTGTTTAGATCCTCTCTTTAAATGAAAGAGCAGCAAACAAGACCAACATATGCAGTGTCAGTGGCTCAGTAGGTAGCACACTCCCCTCTGAGGCCGGGAGATCAGAGGGCTGTGGGTTCAGTTCCCACGTCTGGCACTTGGGTTAATATCCCAGTACTGACACTGTGGTGCAGCATGAGAGGGGTGCTGCACTTCTGAGGTGCCGTCTTTCAGATGAGACATTAAACTGAGGTCCCATCTGCCTGGATTGGTATTGGTGGTAGTTCAGGTGGATGTTAAAGATCCCATGGCACTTATCGAAAAAAAGAGTAGGGGAATTTCCCTGGTGTCCTGGCCAAATTTCTCCCATTCACTAAAAATACCACCAACAGCTTAATCTGGTTCAAGGTCAGTTGGCATTCATCTGTATCCCCCTCCCCCCGGGTCGTGCCTGAAAATAGGCAGGATTTGTCTAGTGCACTTACCCGGTCAACAAAAACTAAATAAATAAATATAGATTTAGTCTGAAGCTTGTCCCTTGCTGGTCTGACTGAGGCCCTAATGTTACTCTTGTTACTCTTAATGCTACGAATATACTGATTAAACTGCATCTTTTTTTTCCAACTTCTGACATGACTTTAAAGGCTATTTCAGTGGCTGTATTGTCCTGTGAACTTAATCTTTATACTGTCTTAAAGCTGGGAAGGGTAGCTTTAAAACAATAGAAAGAATATGTTAATAAGTTAAGTATTTCTTTGCCATCTGCCATCACAATCAAGTCAGGAATTAAAAAAAGAATGCCATTTAATTGGAAAAATGTGATTACTGTATTTGACACCTTGGTCAGGAGACAGGTACTTCCTGCTCCCCTTCCCTCCAAAAAACACAACTGCGTCTGAGTTAGCTGATTTACTTTTGAAGATGATGGCCCAGTCAGTTTCTATGCCATTGAAAAAATAACTCAGTTGCTGAGCAGAACAAAGACATTGATGGTTTTCTGATCTTGCAGAGAACAGAAGAACTGTCTCTTAGAGTGAACCACATTCCTTATTCTGGAAACTCTTTTCACAAAGGATGTGTGAGTGGCTGGTGGGAAAGATGCTATTTGTTTAACTGGGGGTGGTCTTAAGTACTTTCAGGTGTCATCCGGAGCTTCCATTTCAATTGTAAATTGGACTGCACATAAAAGATTACAAAGGATGCAATGACTGCTTTCCTCCTAACCTTTCACACATTAAAGGGGGCACTTTGAATGCTCATGGGCAAAAGTGGGATGGCTACAGTTCCCCTCGCTATGCCCATAGGTTCCAGCAAATATGCTCACTGTTCACTCAATGACCTATCTTGATGTCATCCATGAACAGACACATACTACACAGTATGCCCTCTTCAGTGTCACATGTGAATACATTGAAGAGTACTGGGCCCAGAACTGACAACTGAGTTATAGCACTCATAAACTTCCTAACCTCTGAGTTGGACACATTTAGTACCACTCTTTGGGTCCTGTTACAAAGCCAGTTACCTTCCCACCTCATTAGCCTAGCCCCCACACTCAGTTTATTGACCAACCTATTACAGGGCTTGTAGTCAAATGCTGTACAGAAATCCAGGTAGAGGACATCCACTGCTTTGCCCTTGTCCAGTTCCTGCAACACGCCATTGATGAATTCAGTATACTGCTTGCTACTAACACAACATTTTTGGATGTTTAGCCCAATTGTTGTAGCAATGGTATGGTTGGCATAGGAGATCAAGAAAAGTTAGAATCTGGTCACAGCTGCAATAATTCAGACTGGGTTAAACAAAAAAAAAAGATCACTAAAGTTTTTATCTAAAGCAGCAGCATATTCTACAGGGAATACTGTGTACTATACCTTGTTAAGTGAGGGTACTGGACTTCAGGAGGGTTGACTTTGGCAAAATGGGAGAGTGCCTTAGAAAAGCACTAGCAAACAGGCAAGAAGGATGGGTGGAACAACAATGGGGAAACATCAAAACTGCCATCACAGAGGCAACACTGTGTGTGTGAAGCAAATAAACAAATCAAAATAAAAAAAAAAAAGCCACTATGGTTCTCAAAAGAGGTGGCGGGGAAGATTAGGGAGAAGAAGACAGCATTTAGGAAGCATAAGAAAACACAGAAGGAGCAGGACAGCGAACTATACTAGTTAAGGCAGAAGGAAGCAGGAAAGGCAGTCAAAATAGCAAAGGCCCAAACTGAGAAAAAGATAGCCAATTTGGTTAAGAAGGGGGATAAAATCTTTTATAGGTACATTAGGGGGCATAGAAAGACAAAGGGAGGGATAGTGAGGCTGAATAGAATGGACGGTGGGTGGGCAGTGAGGGACAGTGAAAAAGCAGAGATACTGAATGAATACTTCTGCTCAGGAGGGGGAGGTACCTAATACAATTAACAGAAGCACTCTGGATAGGGGGGTCGATCCCAGTCCTTTCACAGAAGAAAGGGTTCTCAAAGAACTCCTAACACTGAAGGTGGACAAAGCAATGGGGCCTGATGGGATTCACCCAGAATTCTAAAAGAATTAAGGGGAGAACTAGTGACACCACTGACTACCCTTTTTAACAAATCATGGGAGGATGGTGTGGTACCTGAGGACTGGAGGAGGATGGATGTGATTCCCCTTCACAAAAGTTGGAGCAAGACAGAGGCAGGAAACTACAGACCCGTCAGTTTGACCTTTGTGGTAGGGAAAATGATGGAATCACTTCTGAAGGAAAGAATTGTTGAGTACCTAGAGGCCAGTGGGGCACAGGACCCAAGGCAGCATGGATTCACAGCGGGACGGTCATGTCAGACGAAGCTAATAGATTTCTTTGACTGGGTAACCAAAGTAGTAGACCAGAGAGGGGCTATGGACATGGCCTACCTAGACTTTAGCAAGGCATTTGACACAGTCCCACACAAAAGATTAATAAACAAATTAGCCAGCCTGGGAGTGGGTTCCAGGGTGGTAGCCTGGGTAAAACATTGGCTGGACAACAGGACACAGAAGGTAATATGAAGTCCACTCTGAAGAAAGGGGGGGTTACTAGTGGGGTACTGCAGGGTTCAGTACTGGGTCCAGTTCTTTTTAATGCCTTTATAAGTGACATTGCAGATGGACTGGAAGCAAAAGTATGCCTCTTTGCAGATGACACAAAGATGTGCAACAGGGTTGATACACAAGGGGGCATGGAAAGGATGAGAAGAGACTCGGCAAGGTTGGAGGAATGGTCAGAAGTATGGCAAGAATTGTGCAAGTTTGGGCTAATAGAATTGAGTGATAAAGGGAATTGTATAGTACTGTACAGGTGTTGGAAAAGACAATATGTGGAAAAGAAAAAAATGCTGAGACATGGGTTTTAATGTTGAGACATGGGTGCAGGGTTCTATGCAAGCACCTCATCAATGACCTCAGGGAGTATTTAGCCAGAACTGACTGGACCCCCCCTGGACAATTGTTCAGATGTTAATCTGGCCCTTGAATACTTCACAATGCACTTTACTGCAGCCTGTGATAAATGTGCCCTTTACAAGAGGTGTAAAGTTAAAGGATGCACCACAGACTGTCACGCCTCCCCTTCTTACCCTCATGCGGACTTGGGACAATCTATGGAGTAGGGCCAAAGACACTGGGGCTCCTGCTGATCTAAACAAACACAAGGAAGCCTGAAACAAGTGCACCAGGGCAATTAGAGCTGCAAAGGCGGATTTCTACAAAGATAAGTTTAGAGATTGCCATGGTAATAGCCGGAACTTCTGGGCTACCCTAAAAGAGCTAATGGGAAAGAATAATAAGGCACCACCAACCATGGTAACCACCCCCACAGGTGTGGTCACCTCCCCAGCAGACATAACCAAAGCATTCAGTACAGCCTTCACTGACCAAAGCTCAGTGCTCCCCGCCAATCCACCCAACTCACAAATAGCCGGGGAGGTCTTCAAGGACCCAACCATCCCTAAATTTTACTTCAGGCATGTCACTTTAAAGAGCCACTGCTGGTTTGAGAAGAACTTTGAAAAACATAATATTGGGACATAAAGCAGCTTATATTTCTTATCAGCTCTGTATTTCTTATCTCCATTATCTATTACTGAGGTTATATGCTTCAAAAACAGGATATTTGCTTTTTAAGAGTTCATCAGCTCCTATTGCTTCTTCTCAACTTGATGTCATAATACTCTGCTTGTGACATCACAGTTGCTCCCAAGGCAACAAACTGTGACTTGTTTCTTGAGGGGTGTTGTAATATTTATCCCCCACACAGCGACTGATTGTTTTTTGCAACCGGATGATCATTCAGGCTTCGGGGATTCCAGCAGGAGCTGTGGGACACTTTAAGGGCTTTATCTGCCATGTGTGAACAAACTAACGAAGGATTTTGTGCTCTGTTCCTTAGCAACTGCATTTATCTATACTTTGTTCTGTGTTTGGAATATGTCAAGCTATATGTAGTTGATCTAGGACTCTGGTGAATGTTATTTGCCATGTGTGAACAAACTAGCGAAGGATTTTGTGCTCTGTTGGGCTCTCCCGTCCCACCACTCCACTCCACTGCCCCACTTCAAATCCTACACAGTCATTGCCCTTAGCTATCCTCCCCTTCTATAACTTGATCTTTCATCTCGGCCACCACTTCTTCTACCTCTTCCACACCAAATCCCTCCTCCTTCCCACCTCCCTGCCAAACCACCCACTCCACTTTGCCACCACTTGGAGTCACTATTTCGCACCCTGTTTCCAGCTCCTGACCCTGCCTGCCCAGCCACTGTGGACACCTGGACCTCTATTCTACCACAGCCCAAAGACACCCACCTCATGGGGGTCTTGAACCAGGTACCCTACACACCAAAGTTCACAACCCTACCACTACACTAAAGTGGCAGTCACCCTCGCTGAAGCACAGCCCTGCCCCTTATTACCTCTATCAAGACAACTACTAAAGGCAACATGTGCTCTCAGTTATTATCACTGCACATTACCATCTCGGCCTTCGTGGTGCTCGCCTCCCTCCCTATACAGGTAGTCCACCGAGGTCAGCACCTGATGACCACCATGTCACTCCCTACCCCCTCACCCTCACCATAGTTCCTGGGCCCCAGCACCCACCCCCTATCCACTCTCCAAACTCCTCTGCCCCCCCAGGCCATCCCTGGACCCACCTCCTCACCACCTTTCCAACCCTCTGCACCCTACCCATTCCCTGCACACCAACTGCTCAGCCCCATTCTTGACGTCAAGCCAGGGTCACAAACCACTACCCCCCCCCACTAGTAAGAATTCTCACTCTATTATTACTACTCTCAGGCAATGTCCACCCCAACCCAGGACCCATCCCTACCTGCGCACCCAGGACATCACCCACAGGACTCCGCATAGCCACCTTGAATACATGCAGCCTGCCAAAAAAATCTGCAGCGCTCCAATGTTGGGCCACCCTGCACCAACCAGACATTATTGCACTAGTTGAGACCTGGCTCTCCAAATCTACTTCTGATTCCTTTGTCTCACTCCCTGGGTATACCCTACACCGGGATGACCGGGTGGGTAAACGTGGGGGTGGCTGTGCGATCTACATCAGAGATAACATAATTGGCCACACACTACTGTCCCCAAGCTCAAAAATGGAGCCCAAGCCCTCACCTTAAAAATTACCCTGGACCTCTCCAGGGGCCCACTTTACCTCACAGTATCCTATGTACCTCCTAAGAACCAAAAGCCAGCCATCACATCCCTCACTGGTTATCTCTCTACTCTCCCACACAAAGCTGAACAGACACTAGTAGGGGACCTAAATGTCAACTGGCTTGGTCCCTCGGCCACACTAACAAAGGACTCTTTCACCACCCTTGACATGGTCCAATTAGCCACCCAACCTACTAGACTACATCCTTCTACTGGTACCAGCACCCTCCTGGATATCATTATCTCAAACCACCCCCCACAAAATCCAGGACATAAGAGTTCTTCCCAACTCCCTAAGAGACCACTCACCCATCCTATTCCTATGGACCTCCTCCACCCCAAAACCCATAGCTCAAACCACCTTCTGAAGGCGTCTCTACCCTGGGGGATTAAAAAAAACTAAAACAACTTCTCGCCCACATGGACTGGTCCCCCATTAAAATAGCCCCCAGCATTGACATTGCGCTTGATTTGTTCACACATGCCTTCACTAAAGCCTGTGATCTCTATGCACCACTCACCAAACACCGCACCAAAAGACAAAATGTGCCATGGATCACCCCCTCCTTACTCCAAAAACTGAGGGATAGGGACAATCTCAGGCACAAAACCATGGAGTCTGGCAGGTTGGCTGACAGACAATCCTATAATGCCGCACAAAATGGATGCACACGGGCCATTCGCAAGGCCAAAGCGGACTACAGTCAAACTATTCTCACCACCACTTGGGGGTCCACTCGGACCTTCTGGAGTAATATCAAAGAACTTAATGGGAAATCACACTCCCCACCTCCCTCCCAGCTCTCCATAGATGGCACCATTTCCATTGACCCTCTTACCACAGCAAACTGTCTAAACTCCACCTTCACAGATCTCAGCTCTGTTCTTTCCAGTTGCTTCTTCGACCCTGTGCCTGAATCCCAACCCCCAACCCTGCAGTGCCCTCATTTCCTCCTCCGCAAAATAACTACCCATGAAGCCCGACCATACCTGCAAAATGCACTAAACAGCAATAACCCTAGCAATGACTCCCTAGACGCTAGGCTCCTTGGCTAGTCCTCAATGAGATCCTAGTCCCTCTAACAGACCTACTCAACAGATCCCTTTGCCTGAAACAATTCCCCAGTGCCTGGAAGACAGCCATCATTACTCCCATTCATAAAAGTGGTGACAAATCCTCCCCCAGTAACTATCAACCCATCTCCATTCCCCCTTCTCTAAAGCTTTAGAAAAAGTGGTTGCCACATAGCTCACTGAATACCTAGCCAAGCATGACATATTATGCCTGGAGCAGCATGGCTTCCGCTCCAGCCATAGCACAACCACAGCCCTCCTAGAATTCACCAACTTCATACACTCCTCCCTAGACTCTGGTAACATTGCTGGAGCTGTGTTCATAGACCTTTCCAAGGCCTTTGACACGGGCTGTCATCTACTCCTTCTTGACTCCCTCTACCAATTCGGTTTCTCCACAGGCCCCCTGGCATGGTGTGCCTGTTACCTCTCCACTCAGTCCCTGTGCATCAAAATAAATGGGACCCTATCCGACACACTACCTATCCACTCCAGGGTGCTCCAGGGCTCCATCCTGGGTCCACTACTCTTCACCCTCTACTTGAACACCTTGCCAAAGGCCTGCTCCCAAAAAATCCTACTGTATGCGGATGATGCAGTGCTCTATGCCTCACATCATAAACCCACTTCCCTCCAGAACTCCCTCCAACACACCTTCTTTCAGGCTGAAACATGGTTCAAGGACCATAGACTAGTCATAAACCTAAAAAAGATGAAATCAATAATTTTCACCCACCACCAAAACAAAGCAAAAAGTGCACTCTTCTCATCCTCCCCAGCACCCAGTACCTCCTTGAACAGGTATCCACCTACTAATACCTTGGGCTTACCACTGACTCTGCCTTTACCTTCCATGACTACATCAACACACTAACGGCCTCCACTAACACTCGGATTGGACTCATTTACCGGCACAAGGATTGCCTCCCTCCTGATGCTCTTAGGTTTGCCATCACTTCCTCTATACTATCCCTAGTGGATTATGGGCTCCCTGTGTATGGGGCAGCAGATAATTCCACTCTCCAGAAAATTCAAATCTCCCTCAACAAGGCCTGCAGTCTCCTAACTGGTGCCTCTAGGCTCACCCACACCTGCTCCCTCTATTCCACTGCCAATCTCCTCAACTTCAATGAAAGACTCCACTACCAGACCTGCCTACTGACTAAGAAAATTCTGCTCGGTCTCTCCCCTCCTGGGGTCACCGCCTCCCTTCAACTTGCCACCCCCTCCATCTCCACCTGCAACTTGGACAAAGCTATCCTGGCAGTACCCAGGGTAAAAACCTCCCTTGCCCAGAGATCTTTCCACTACAGGGCTCCTGTTTGGTTTAATGCACTCCCAGCAATCATCACCAGCACACCCAAGATTGCCCCTTTCAAAATCGCTCTCCACAACCACCTCCTCAATGTCTGCTCCTGTAACTGCAATTAGCCTGCGCTCTCACGCCCCCTAGGGCCCATACTTCTCCCCCCCCCCCGACAAGGTCCATTATGGACTGCCACCACTTACAACAATGTCTAATCTACCTCTGGCTCATGAATAAGATGGAATATACTGTAACGGATGTTTTCTCATGGTAACAATGTTTCTTCCTGTGCTCATGTAAATAACTGTATCCAACATTGTATATAAGGTTTGTAAACAATGTCTGTAATCATTACATGATGGCTATTCCTTTGTAACTGTACCATCTCTGTTTTTTCTCTGTCCTCCATGTGACAAGGTACCTTTGTCAACGAGCCGTTGGCTGAAAGGTTGTAAATCCGATACTCTCAAATAAACAAATAAACAAATGTCACAACAGAGCATTATGAATTCAAGTAGGGAGTAAGTTACAGAGGCAGATGAACTCTAAGGGATAAAGATCTTGTTTTTATTGGAATTTTTTCAGTAATAAATAATGGAGAGGAGAAATCTATAGAAGATATATGAAATATAAGCTGAACTGTGTCCAGTAACTATGTTTTTCAAAGTTTTCCCAATGGCGTCAGCTGCTCTTTAAGAGAAACCATCAAATACATTAAGCAAGCTCTTGCTAAAACCAGGATCGGGAGTGATGGGTCAACATGAAGCTGTTAGCTATAAACCTGAACGAAGTAGTTCCACCACTAACGAAATCTTCAATCTCTCACTGAGTTTCTCCCAATTTCCCCAGGTCTGGAAGAAAGCAATACTCACACCTGTTTTTAAGAATGAGGACTGCTCAAATGTCACTAACTACAGGCTTCTCTCAATTCTGTCCCCTCTGTCTAAAGCGCTAGAAAGGATGGTGTCAGATCAGCTCTTGGAGTATTTAAACAAGTATGACCTAATTTGCGCGGAACAACATGGCTTTAGAAAGCAGCACAGTGCAGTCATGGCTCTTACTGAGTACACCACCTCTCTCCACAATGCTCTGGACAAAGGGCAAGTAGTTGGTGCTATCTACATAGACCTAATAAAAGCGTTCAATCATGTGAACCACCCATTGCTACTTACCAAGCTACACTCTCTTGGCCTAAGGAAGCTACTTCATGGTTCAGGTGCTACCTCCCTGATCGATCGCAGAGAGTGAATATAAATGAGGTCCTCTCAAGTGATAGGAATGTCACAGTAAGGGTCCCACAGGAGTCAATCCTGGCCCCCCTACTTTTCTGTCTATTTATCAATGGCCTGCCTAGAGTGAGTAATAGGGCAAAGATGCTGCTATATGCAGAAGATGCAGTGATATGCTGCAGCAGCCCACATACAACAACCTTACTCAAGAACTCCAGCACAGCTTTGAGGCCCTAGAATCTCAGTTTAAGTTCAATAAAATTGTTCTTAACTATAAAAAAAAACTAAAACTATGCTCTTCACAGGGGCACACCTTAAGAACAGACCAACACCTCTTAACTTACACAACACACTGGGTGTCCAATTAGAGCACGTAAAAACTTTTAGATATCTGGGTGTTATCCTAGATGACACCCTATCATTCAAAGAACATGTGGACAACATCGTGCAGATCGCTAATAGGAAGCTGGGTACATTCTTCAGACAAAGGCTGAATCTAACTGATGAAGCTAAATGCCTGGCAGTATCCAGCTCTGTGCTCTCATTTATCATCTATGGTCTCCGAATCTATGGGTCAGCCACTGACACAGTCTTAGATAGAGCCAGGTTGCTGCTCAATAAAGCATGCCACTTTGTAACCGGGTCGCATAAATACACACACACACACACCTGCTATCTGTATGCCCTCACAAACTCCACCAGGTTCACCTATCAAACAATCCTACTGGCCAAGAAAGCAGTCCTAGGCCTTACACCACTCAACATTAGTTCCCTATTTAGGCCCGTCCATAACACTATACCACACAAAGCATGACCCAGCAGGCCCTAGTAATCCCAAGGAGAAGAACGAGCTTGGGACAGCGCTTCTTTACTAACAGAGCAGCCATGTTTTGTTTATTGTTTATTGAGTAATTCGGATATACCTTTGAGTCAAAGACTCCTTTACAAAGGTTTCATGTCACAAAAACATGATACATTAATAATTCGACAAGGTACATGTGGTTTAATGAACTCGCTACCAGCATTACCAGTCTACCCAAGATCTTACAATTTAAACGATCTCTCAGGGCTAACATTGCCCAGAACTCAGCTTGTCATTGCATTGACCCTACCTGAATCTGTGGAGGTGAGAGCACTTCTGGGCTTACTCTGTACTATGCTATTACCTGATCTTCCCACATGTTAACAAGACTGTATCATATTGTATCACATAGTTACCTTAACTTTGTGTAAATGGGTTATCTGTATAATGTTCCAGACTTATTTATGCCTACCTTATATAACCACTTGCCCTGCAATGAGGCTTCCCATGAATATAAGTATCTAAATCTGTATTCAATTTGCTCTCTGTATTGTCTACTGTATTGTTCTCATGTGATGTGGAACCTTTGCAAATGAGCAATTTAGCTCAAAGGTTGTTTCTAATTATTTTCAATAAACAATAAACCAATTGATTTGGGACTAAGGAAAACCTGATTTAACTAGTTTGACTGCAGAAAGAAAAGAAAAAAAGGTACTTTCATCACATTATTTAATCAAAGTACCAGTGGCACTAAAGGTGTCAAAGAAGGTCTGTATAAAATAATTCTGTGGGCAGAAAGAAGGATGAAAAGCTTCCCTGGCAATGAAAAGGGAAGTGGCTTGGAGGACGGGGTCTGAGACATAGCATCTAATAATTGAGAGAAAGAAAAAAATGTTCCACTCTGCTGCTTGGTAGAATGTAGCATTACAGCTGTACTAAGCTTCCTAGACAGGAGATGCATGCTGTGGCAAAAAAAAAATCCAGCTTTGACACGCACACACACACACACACACACACACACACACACACACACACACAGCTGCACAAATGTTCCTAATTAACAGTCTGTCTTTTTGAAGTAGTGTTTCCCCAGTTCCATTTAAACCTCAAAGTCTGAGCTGGAACTTTTCAAGTTACCAACAGTATGGAATATCAAACCTTGCTGAAAGACTCTGATTAACATCAGCAGTGACATTTAACACATTCTGTCATACTAGATAGTAAGAAAGAAAAAAATTATGTCAGTGATAGGACTTTCAGGTCCTGGCATACGGTTTCAGACCTACACTAGCCTGGGTTTGATTCCCAGTGCAAAACATTTTTTTCTTTCTCACCAACAATTTATGTAGTATGAGAGTAAACTGTTATATACCCTTGCTGATGTTAGTGAGTTTCAGCAAAATTTGAAGTTCTATATTGCTGATAACTCGAAAAATACCAGCTGAGACTTTCAGGTTTGAATGCAACTTGGGAAACACTAATTCAAATAGACAGACTGTTAATTACAAATATCCACTGCAGCTGTGTGTGTTGGGGGGGCCGGGTCTTCAGTCATTACTGGATATCCTTTAGCATAAAATGCATTTTCTGTATAGGAAGCTTAGTACAGTGGCAGAGCTACAGGCTGCCAAATAGTAGAGAGCAGGGGGCCTGGGTTCAATTCCTAGACTGGAGCATCAGTGACATCATGCAAGCCAAATGACTCACACCGAACATATGTTTGAACTTGATTAAATGAAAAAAAGAGTATGAATAACAGTAATAGGCCATTACAGCTATGCTGCTGATGCCTTAAAAAGGATCTGCTTATCTTGTCATCATGGTTATCGAGACCAAAGAGGGGGATATGGAGCCAGATCTTTTATTTGCTTTATGTGTGACTACCTGTACACACGCTGTCTCTAGGTACTCACGCTTCCTACTATCCCTGGCCTCTATTGCCTTTATACTGTCCCTTATGTATAGTGCTACCCATATCCCTCCTAAATAATGTAAACCCTGGGACCGCCAGATCCCAGTCATGGTACTACATGGTCTGTGTAAGTGTGAAATGTGCGTCTCTATCAAATAAATTCTTGTCATCCTTTTAAGCAATAATTTAAGCCTACAAGTATCATTATCATATCACCTCCAAAAAAGTAAGCTTTTATAAGGTATGCTATTGTGAATATGGCGTTATCCCATTCTGGTCCTTTTTTTTGCCAGTCCCTCCTTTCAGTCTGGAAGTTCTTGAGTGATAAAACTTCAGAAGCTATATGGTGATTACTCCACGTTTCCATAGAACCTGCACAATGTACACTGTTTTAATTTGTTACAACCCCCAATTCATATAGGGCTCTATGCACTAAAGCAGACTGAGTATGCATGATACGTGTGTAGCCAGCCCACATAGCTATGCACCCGTGGACAGGCGCCCAGTGGCTGGCATTCATTAATGCCAGGTGCCTGTCTGCAGCCCCACCCCACTGGTGCACAGCTGTGTGGGGGAGAATTGCAGGATACAGGCATGCATCTAATTGGATGCCCATCCTGTGTCCTGTAGTGGATCCCCTACTCCACATGAGCAGGGGATTCTGGACAGGTACTGGTCCTAGGAATCTGAAATGTATGGGTGAGTGCCCGAATGGTTGTCCCCAGCCCTTCCATGCAGTTAGGTGGGCTGGAGCATCACAGTGGGGGGAGTCCATGTCCTGACGGAGCCAGCAGGTGTTTGAAGCTTAGTGAATGGCATAGAGTGTGGGCACACCCCCCAACACACCCTTGGACTGCCTTTGATGCCTAGTTGCATTGCTGGCTGGGGGATCATGTACACAAGGTGCATGCACACCTGTTGTGAATGCTGCTAGGGTTCTGCTGGACCATGCCTGCATGGCATTCAGATTTAGGGCTGCTACGCACCTTGGTTACGTGGTATGTAGGCAATCTGCCCTCTCATGCATAGGGCCCATAATGTGTATGCCAAGGCCCTTATATCAGTATTTAAGCATAGAGGGGGCTATGCACCATTGTGGGGCTCGGTACTCGGGCCCGCATAGTTCTGCACCAGCGGACAGGTGCAAAGTGCATGATATGCCCTACCATGTGCCTCTGCAAGGCACCTGTCCAAAGTCCTTTCTCACTGGTGCATGGCTGCATGGGGAGCGGATCAAGGGACACAGGTGGACATCCAGTCGGATGCCTGTCCTGGGTTCCGAAGTGGATCCCTGTGCTCTTCTTGAGCTAGGGATTGTGGGAAGGCACAGAAGGGTTGTAATTGCAGAGGATGGGCAAATTCCCGAATGGCTTCCCCCAGCCCTACCTTTCTACCCAGAGGGCTGGGGTAGCGCTGTAGGGGGGATGTTTTCCTGCAGCCTTGAGGGTTTCTCTGGGGGACAACACAAAAGGTACATCAAGGTCCCTGCCTGTGTATCCTGTGCTCCCCTCACCTGGCACTTTGCACCTTCGTGAATGGTGTGGAGTGCTGACATGCCCCCCCGGAGTTGCTGCATGCATAGCTACATGATTAGCCGGTGAGCTCAAATGCACAAGGGGCACACGCCTCTTCCATGAATGCTGCTGTGGGTCTGCTGGACTTCCAGTTCATGGCATTTCATCTTAGGTTTGCCTACGTGCCACAGATCCATGGCACATAGGCAGTCTGCCTTTTCTTGCCTAGGCCCTATTGGCAACAGAGTGGTACCAACTGCTACATGCAGTACGCCAAATTATTCCATCTCACCTCCGCCTTGCCCTATTACTCATTGTAGTCACTCACTACTCTATTATCTACTCTAAGAAGTACCTTAATTTGTTTGATGATCCCACTCTCAGTACCCCTTTTTATTTAAATTTCTGCCTTTTTCTCAGCACCTCTAAATCATGGATATTTTTTTAATATTGTTTTCCTTAAAATTTCTCAAAAACTAACCTGATATTTTGTTCAGCTCAGTTATATTTGCAGCAACAAACTTACCACTTCCCATTTAAAAATCCCTAGTATGTCTAAACATTGTAACAAATTGCCCACACTCGCGTATAAAGAAATTCACTTCCTACTAACATCAAATGTGCAGGAAATTTGTTCATAATCAAAACTGACTTAAAAAACCACAGTGGCAAGTGGTACACCCATGCAAGTCAAGTTGCCTCATTGAGGCTAGTGGCTGCCACGTCCACCCTGGCCAATGTTACAGTTGTGGTGCTAGCAAGTTGGAAAGGCCATTGAGTCAGCCAATGAATGAGTCCACCCTGGCTAGTGTTCTTGCATGCTGCAGGCAAAAAGGGGTTGCCTGTTGAGGTCAGTGAACTTGCAAGTCCACCCTGGCCAATGACGCACCCATGTAGTAGGCAAGATGACTTAACCCCCCCGGCCCGAAAGCCAGAGACAAGTAGATCCACCATGGTGAGGTGTTGCACCCATGTGTAGGCAACTTAAATTGCCCCATTCGGGCCTGTTACTCATGACTCCACCCCAAGTAGTAATGTACCCCCAACAGAGAAGTCAGTATTGCCCTACTATAGCCAAGGGCTAAAACTTTTCCAAACACATAGAAACGTAGAAAATTCTCAGCAGAAGTAGGCCCCATGGTCTATCCTGTCTTCGCCATTGTCTAACTAGGTGAGGTAATTCTATGAACCCTAATGGTCTGTCTGCTCTGCACAGTGCACATAATCAATCCCCTGTGCCTGTCCCATTGCCTTTTGAGTCCCCCCACCATATTCACATTAACCACCTCGGTGGGCAATCTGTTCCAGTTTTCTGATTGTTAGCTGATTGTTAGATTTAATTTGTATAGCCTCCATTACTTGCTTTCTCCTGTTGTACCGTACTCTGTATTTGCATTTTGTTTCTGGACTCATTTTATTATCCATTTTCTCCTTCTGTATTGCCACCTGCTGTGGCCCAGGTCATGCCTGAAAATGGTCCCCTGGATCAGTGTACTTACCCGGTTACCAAAGACTTAAATAAACAAAAATAAATAAAAATTTTCCCTCGCTCCATTCTGCCTCCCACTGAGTACATATTGAGGCTCTACAGTCTCTGCTTGTATGACCTACCTTGTTGCCCATGTATAATTTTAGTCACCCTCCTCTGCACTGATTCCAGTTTTTCTATGTCCTTCTTTAGGCAGTGATTCCAGAATTATACGCAGTACTACAGGTGTGACTGCACCAGGAATCTATGCAGGCACAACATAATCTATTTTCTCCAGCTGTTAAATCCCCTCCCAATCCAACCCAGCATCCTATTTTCCTTACGTGTAGTGTTGCTGCATTGTGCAGTAGATTTGAGGTTGTCTGTCTACTCCCAGATCCCTTTTTATTTGCAGTGCTGGGTCTAACCTCCCACCCTGTCCAGGTCATGGAGGCAGAGTTCCCAAGGTTCCTGAGGGCAGCAGTGGCTGCAGCTGGGGTGCAAGCATAACGAGATCACTCTACCCAGAACAGGGCATTTTCCACTTTTCTAGTCCCATCCCCTAGGATGGCTGCATGCAAGACAGCCCAATCAGAGGCACACAAGCATGCGTCAGACAGACCCCATGCGGCATTCTCCCCCACATGTGCTGCCTACTATACTACCACCATAGTCACCCAGATGGCAGTA
Source organism: Neoceratodus forsteri (assembly GCA_016271365.2). Taxonomy (NCBI): domain Eukaryota; kingdom Metazoa; phylum Chordata; order Ceratodontiformes; family Ceratodontidae; genus Neoceratodus; species Neoceratodus forsteri. The sequence continues at coordinate 146,946,353 of CM057453.1, read as the reverse complement.
AAGCAGCAGTGGCCCTTCCTCCTTGGAGGACTAGAACATCCTCTGAGATGCTCAGTTTTTCTCCCCCCGACTGTCTCCCCTGATGACCTGAACTCATTCCCAAACTTGGGTCGCTGGCATCACAGACTGTAGCACTACAACTGTGCCAACAGGCCGGACATACAAGCATCTCTTTAATGACTGATTCCAGAAGTTTGCCTGCTGTTGTGGTCAGACTGTGCAATTTTTAGTTTACTTGCTTATTCCTTCCTCCACTTTTGTGCAGGCTCATAAAGACTGCTACTGCGCAGTCTACGGCCACCTCTCCTGACTAAAGCAAGCAGTTGAGATCTGCCTGAGCAGTTGTCAGCATTTGCACATCTCCAGTAACACCCTGGGGTGCAGTCTATCTGGCCCTGAACACCGATTAACCTTTAGAGTCATGAGCCCCTTGAGCACTCTTTCCACACTTATCAATTCCATGTTCGATCCTGCAGCTCTCTACCAGCAGGTAGTGGACCCTTCTTCTCCCTCATGAACCAAACAGAAGTAACCATTCAGTATTTTCGCCTTATCCTTATAGTCCTGCACCCACCATTTCTTTGTCTTAGTCTGACTGTGCCTTCCATTGTTTTTCTCTTCTCTTGATGTAGCAAAAGAAGGCCTTATTCAGCTCCTTAACTCTGTCTGCGTTCCTTAGTTACGCTCCAGCTTTAACTTTCTTCACAACACTGTTGGCCTTCCTCAGCCACTCCAGGTAAACTTTTCTGTCACTTTCTGCTTGACCCCTTTAAATTCCCTAAATGCCACCATTTTTTTCTCTCTCTGCTACTCTCACCTCCCTGGTGGACCATATTGGTTTCCTTTTTTGCCCTTCCTCCATTGCTTATAACAGAAGTTAGTGGCATCTTTCTTCCCCCACCCCATGATCTTAGGATGTAAATCATGCAATAATGTCCTCCGCTTCTTTGGCACTTTCAACATGACTCTGTGCTTTTCCTTCATTACCACAAAGTCCACCTTTCTGAAATCAAGAACTTTTGTTCTGGAGTTAGTGTACTTCTCGCTCAGTGTAGTAGTGAACAAAACTGCTAGGTGGTCACTGGAACCCAGTGGTTCCCCTGTTTTTATGTCCTTAACAGAGCCAATGTTCATGAGCACCAGGCCCAGTGTCATCCCCTCTCTCATGAGATCCCTGATCCCAGAATCAAGAAGCCATCCTAGACACACACAAAGTCTGCCCGTGCCCCGAGCGGCGCTCCCAGATCAACGCGGTGTCTTCGGCCGTGACCACAGCCGCCACTGCTGACAAAGAAGCTGTCTCCCGACCGCCCTCCTGGTCCCCCCACATGGACTCCACACAAGATCTGCCCGCGCCCTGAGCGGCGCTCCCAGATCAAAGCAGCACCTTCGACTGTGACCACAGCCACTGTTGCTGACAAAGAAGCTGTCCCCTGACTGCCCTCCTGGTCTCCTCACACAGACTCCACACAAGGTCTGCCTGTGCCCCGAGCGGTGCTCCTGGATCAAAGCGGCACCTTCGGCCGTGACCACAGCCACTGCTGCCAACAAAGAAGCTGTCTCCCGACCATCCTCCTGGTCCGCCCACATGGACTCCACACAAGGTACTACCGCTGAATGTACCTCCTCAACTGGCATGCTTCGTCGGCCCTGTGATTGGTGCACCTTCTATTCCCGAGGCTCCGGATTGGCCAGGCGGGTTGCCCTAAGCTCTCGATTGGCATGCCTGTTAGCCGGCTTTCTACTCAAACTGCACCAGCTATATTTTTAACTTTCCCCACGCACTTCTCAATGGGTTTTTTTTCAAATTGCATTGCTTGTTGGACGTGGCCATGAAACAGTGATTTTCATCCCTTTTTTGATCTTTTCCACTGGCCAATTAAATTGTTACATTGCTAAAATCTAGAATGTTTGTTCTCACTTAAATTATTGCAATCCATAAGTAAATCTAAGTCTGTGCAAGATAATAAGAACTGCAATTATAGCCTATTGCTGCTGTAATCTTAGCCTACTGCTGTTTTCTAACTCAGCACTGTATACCTGCCTGCCTGGCTTTATTACATAGTGTGAAGCTATATCCAACTCCCGTTGTCCAGCTCAGCTCTGTGTACTACTCTGCCTGCCTCTCTGCCCTGTGTCTCAGCCCTCACTTTTCCCTCCTCACTCTAGCTGTTTCTCTGTCTCTCACTTAATCCCTGTCTCCAGCACCATTTTCTGTACCCTTGGCTGTATCCTTTCCCAACTCTCTCTCTTTCCTGTCCTCAGTCCAGACAGATCCAATACCTGTCTCCTACCCCCCCGTTACTCTCCTCTCTGTCTACCTAAATCATTCCTCCTTTGTTCCTCGGACCCTCACCCCTTCCCACTTCTGCATTGCTAAACTTTCTTTTGTTCCCTCTCAGCACCTCCACCCCCATTGACGGTCTGCCACCAGTCCCCTACCCCTCCCTCTAATTCTGCTTAAAATTCACTGTACGCTTCCTTTTTTCCCCTGGTCTGCCCGCACCCCGAGCAATGCTCCCGGATCAAAGCGGCATCTTCTGCCATGACCACAGCCACCACTGTTGACAAAGAAGCTGTCTCCCAACCGCCTTCCTGGTCCCCCCACACGGAAGCCACACAAGGTACTACCGCTGAATTTACCTCCTCAGCTGGCACGCTTTGGCAGCCCTGTGATTCGTGTGCCTTCTGTTCCTGAGGCTCCAGATTGGCCAGGCGGGTTGCCCTAAGCTCCTGATTGGCACGCCTGTTAGCCGGCTTTCTACCCAAATTGCACCAGCTATATTTTTAACTTTCCCTGCGCACTTCTCAACGTTTTTTTTTCCTCCCACCCCCAACCCTGCCCAGGCCACCTATTAAATACGCTACTAACCCCTCCTACCTCGGCTGTGCACACCTCATTGGCTCCCTCTCTTCTTTCTTCTGCTTATCGCCCCACCGATCTCTCGGCCTATAGCTGCCACCTAGCCTGCAAGAATTTCACTCCTACCTATCCCCCGCCTCCTCAAGGCCTTCAACCTACCCTTGCTGCCTTGCTGTATACTGGCAGTTTCTCCCTCCCAGCTATGATGCTGCTTCTCATTATCTCCATCGCTATCTGACTACCCCCCCATCCCTCCCTTCAGTGTTGGTTACTGTCCCCCATCCCTATCCTGTGCCTGTGCTAACCTATCCTTCACAGTCTCCCCCTCCCACTGCAACCCTCTCCCTACCGGGCCCTGCTTGGTCCCACTACCCACTACCCACTCCACCCCTGCTCCTCTCTATTCTTCTACACCCACTTCTGGTCAGCCTTCCACCACACAGCCTCTCACTTTGCACACCCTGCCCACACCAAACACCTCCTAGGCGACGCTTGCTCACCATGGCTTGGTACAAACAAATTCTCTCACAGTATCTAATTATTATACTTCTTCTCCTTGCCACTGGTGACATACATCCAAACCCAGGCCCTGGTCACACCAGGACCCCTACTGGCCCAATGGTAAATGCCTATACAGCAGCCACCTCTACCATTCAATCTGGCTTCCTCCCCCATGGCCTGTGCGTGCTTCATCTAAACATTTGCAGCCTTGCCCCTAAACTTGACCTACTCCAAGTGCTTGCAGCCCAACATGCTCCTGACATTATCATTTTATCTGAAACCTGGCTAAACCAAAGCTTGAAGGATACATCCATTGCCATACCAGGGTACACTGTCTCACGCCTTGACCGCCCCACTAGAGGACGAGGTGTCGCCATTTGCACCGCCTCAAACCTACTCTTCTCTGTAACACTAGCTAAAACCATGCCCCAAGCCTATGAGCTGCTAATGTTACAGTTGTCCCTCCCTTATTCGCTCCCTATTTATGTCGCTGGTGTCTACTGCCATCCTGGTACCCCTGCCGCTACTGTCACCAACCTTATAAGTCACCTTGTCTCCCTCGCCCCCTCTGGTGAACTTTACATCATGGGAGATTTCAATCACAACTGGCCTGCTGCCTCACTAAACAAAGCCCGCTCAGAGATAACAGCCTTAAATCTCTCCCAGGTCATCACTGAGCACACGCGTTCAAACCACAAGACCGGCAATCACTCCTTAATCGACTGAGTGCTCACATCCCACCCTCACCACATCCTCAAGGCTGGCCTACTACCCGACTCCATAAGCGACCACCACATAACCTACCTAGTCCGCAAAATTCATCACCCAAACCCCCCCCCAAATTCCTGGTACAATGCTCCTACAAATCACTAAACCTGGCCCCCCTACTAGAAGACCTAGCTCACGCAAACTGTTGTCCAAACACTAATAATGTTAATATTGATGACTCTCTAGCACATTTCAGAGACACATTCCTCAACGTCTGGGAAAAACACACCCCATGCGGCTTATCAGGGTTCGGGGCAGCCACCTACCCAGGATTTCCCCCGAACTAATAATGTGCCAAAATGCCCGGGACAAGGCGTGGAAACTTTACAAATCCTCGCTCCTCTCTTGTGATAACACCATCTACCGATTGCTCCATAATAAATGCACTAAGGCCACCCAGCTAGCCAAAGCCGAGTACCTCAGCTCCACCCTCAACACCAGTCTAAGCAGGCCTTCCAAATTTTGGAAAGTCATTCACTCCCTTTTCTCCCCCACCTTGCCAAACCCCACTCCCCTTCTGGTCTCAAGTGGCACTCCTCTCTCTGACCCACTCGCAGTTGCCGCAGAGTTCAACACATACTTCACCACGTGTGCCTCCACTCTCCTGGCTTCCCTGCCCACTGCAGCACTCACACTGAATCACCAGAATCCCACAGTCAGGACGCCTTCTACTTTGGAAGTATCTCTCCTACTGAGGCTCTAAATGCCCTACGATCCCTCAACCCTTCTAAGGGCAAGTCCCCCAATGGACTGGACCCCAAACTACTCTACCTATTGGCCCTGCCATTGCTTCACTGCTAGCAAACCTCCTAAACCACTCATTTACCACTGCAACTGTTCCCACGGTTATACCCATGCCTTAAGGTGGTGACCCCATCTCCACTGCTAACTACCAGCCCATCTCTCTCCTCCCTGCCCTTGCGAAACTCCAGGAGCACCTCATACTCTCCCAACTCTCTAATTTCCTCACTGAATCCAACTTCTTCACTCCCTACCCATCTGGATTTAGAATGCACCATTCTACGGCCACTTCCCTGTTAAAGCTTTCTGACTACATCCTATCTGGGATGGACAAAAGGCTTATCACCTCAGCCATATTTGTTGACCTAGCCAAAGTGTTCGACACTGTCTCTCATCTCCTGTTGTTATCATGCCTCTCTCTGCAGCTGGCCTATCAGAGCCTGCCACAGACTGGCTTAGAGCCTACCTGATAGGTAGAACTCAATCTGTAAGAATCAGATTCCACCTCCCCTCCGCTCCCTATTGACACTGGTGTCCCACAAGGTTCCGTACTCGGCCCTATCCTTTTTTCCATCCTTCTCAATGACTTGCCTCAAATTTGCTCATCATCTTCCATTCACATGTATGCAGATGACACGATGCTGTTTACCTCTGGATGGACACCCCTAGAGGTTGCTATCACCCTTCAGGTTGACTTCAACAAAGTTCAGCTCTGGTTTAGCTCCCCCATCTCTCTCAGTGCCAAAAAGAGAGTCTCCATGACCTTTGGCACCAGGCAGCGACTATCCAGGCTTACCACCCTCCCAAACTTCCACACCCTGGATGGGACAGTCCTTGAGGACATAACTACTTTTAGGTACCTAGGGGTCTGGCTTGACCAACCCCTATCCTTCTCTGCCTATGTTGACGCCAACCTGAAGAAACTCCGCCCCAAGCTCAGTGCTCTCTACAGGAACCGCAGTAGCCTCCCTCTTCCTGCCAGATGAGAAATAGAGCAGAAAATGATCTTACCAACCTTCAACTACTGTGATATAGTCTATGGTGCCACCATCAATTCCACACTATCCAGACTTGACCCTCTCTTCAATGCTTTCTGCCACTTCGCCCGTGATGAGCCCACCTGCGCACATCACTGCGAGCTCTACCAGTCGCTGGCCTTCCCCTCCCTTATCAACCAGTGCTTGCTCCATAGTGGTAAATTTACGTCAAAATTCTGACTCAGTTTCCTTCCACACTACCTTGCCTCCTCTATAGCAGCTCCGCCCATCCCCTCTCATGCCCTCAGATCAACTGACTACAGACTACTGTCAGTTCCTCACTGACGTACCTCAGCGGGCCAATCCGCTTTCTCCTACCATCTTCCCAAACTCTGGAATGACCTTCTGGTGTAAATCCATCACTCATCCTCTAACCACTCTCTATCCACCACATTGTCTAACTTCTACATGGTAAATTGCTTATGTAAATGACTCCATTACCTCACTGCTCCCTTACCAGTGTTTCTGCCTTTCCTTAACGGCCTGCCCAGTGGCATGCAGCAACTGCTGTGAATGCTGCCTTATACCCCCAACCTGCACACATCTCTGACTTGCACTTAAATACTGTTGTCACTACCTCCAACTGGCTTCATCAGAGCACTATTGCTGTCTAGTCTTGTACACCACTGTATTTTGTGCCTGTTATCGATTTAACCCTATAAATGTAACCAAAATGTACACAAGTGTTGCACATTGTAACAGTTAATCCATGACACACTACTGTATGTATACTCTGCTGTCCTTCTGTAATCCCCTCCCCCCCAGGTTGCACTGTGAGACGAGCATCCTTGTTGCTCGGTGTGCCTTTCCTGGTGAAACATTTCAATAAATAAATAAACAAAATTCATCCCCAGGTGTTTGGTTCCTGGTACTGGCTACTGCTGGGACACTCCAATTTATGTCAGGAAGAGTAAACTGTCCAGTGATACCATGTCTCCCTGTGTTGTTACCCTTCTGATTTCTTCCTCTAGATCCCTATATACCTCCTCCTTATGGCGCAGTAGTCTGTACCCTCTCCATTCTAATCTTCCTATGCCTGTTTGTTTCCAATTGTATCCATGGTGATTCTGTTGCTGCATCTTCCCCTGAAATTATATCCTTGGTCATCTTGATACCCTCCCTTGCCTTTAGCCTTGCTTCTTCTAAAGACTGTACACCCTGGAATTGAGAGGTTCCAGTAATGGTGTTACACTGCCTAGGTTTCAGTTACAGTCACAGAGTCCAGCCTGGCATCTGCAACCGGTGCCAAAATATCACACAATTTAATGTGCCTGCACAATAAAGGAGGCAGTGTAGCATAGTGGTTAGAACATCAACTTGGGAACTGGGAGATCACAGGTTCCAATCCTGCTAGATCCAGCTACTCACTGTGTGACCCTGAGTAAGTCACTCAACCTCTCAGTGCTCCAGTCCACCCAGCTGTGAAAATGGTTAGAAGGAGATCCCCACTGAAATGAAATGTTGCATCTCAGCTGGGCTGTCCTGGGGAAATACATTGTAAAAAACCAAAAAATACTCATACAGGTGGAGAAAATCCCTCATCTCTTCCATCGAGGAGATCAATGGCCCAATGTTCAAAAATGGGCACAGCGGAGTGCAAAGCTTTGCGCTGCATTTTGCCATTGCCCAGGATCTTGAGGATGCTATATTCAGTCGGATAGCACACCAGCGCTATCTGACTGAATATAGAGGCATGCCGGTGCAGCGCTAAATCAAGTAGTGCTGCCCCAACATGGATCCTTGCAGTGTAGGAAATAGCACCACCAGACCTGACAGTGCCGGTAACCATAGCCACGATATTCAGATGGACCCATGCAAATGAGCCCATTGGCCATGCAAGACACTAAGGGGCCATTTGCATGCCCATTATGGGCTCATTTGCATGGGAAGTGGCAGCAGGTTTGTACGGCACCCCCCCTCAATTACTGAGTCCCATACACGATAGAATATTCCCTGGTGCCTAGTGGTCCCCACACCCTCCGATCACCGGCCCATAAGTTGTTAAATATATACCTGGTGTCTAGTGGTCCCCACACCCTCTGATCACTGGCCTGGTACTTAATACATTAATCCCTGGTGTCCAGTGGTCCACCCTCCCTCTGATCACCGACCTGGTAGTTACTATATCCCTGGTATCTCGCTGTCCCTTCTGCCCTTCAGTCATCATTCCTGTACTCCTTTTAATAGTCCCTGGAATCCAGTAGGCTCTCCCACACTCTGATTGTCATCCCCGTACCTTTGGTGAAAGTCCCTGGCATCTGGTGATCCCTCCCACCTTCCAATTGCCATCCCCATAAATTCCGTAAATGTCTCTGATGCCTACCATCACCATCCCATTCCCTGGCCCCAGTACATATACAGACATCCTCCTGTTGCTTTGAGTGCCTGTCCATATATGAAAGAGTTGTACAGAAAATCACATAAAATACAATATTCCCTGGCATCCAGTGGTACCTCCCTTCTGAGCGCCATTCTTGGTGCTGTACACTAGCTCCTGGTATCTAGCGGCTCCCTCCGCACCGTGGGCACTGACTCCCACCCTGCCAACCTTCCCCTTTACTGAAAGCACCAGTGCTGAGGCCAGATACTGTGACCGGTATAGCCCTCCTCTCACCTCCTTGGCTGACCACCATGCAAAAGGGCTTGGAGCACACAACCTATGTATAGCATAGGGTGCACATTTTTTTTAATTTTTATTTATTTTTATTTATTTAGTTGTTTAACCAGGTATAGCCAGGGACACTGGTTTACCGGGATTGAGAAAAGGCAAATTCCATTTTGCACATTGTAAAAAGCGGTACTGTCAGCGGTGTCTGCTAAGCCATAATCCGGTTTTACCGGTGTTTGGTTTTGTGTACTTTATTTAACAATTTTTAACTCTGCTAACATACATTTTAGCAGTTTGGACCACCACTATTGCACATCCTTCCATCCTTGTACCAATTTAAAGTTATTTTAGGTACAAAATGTGATGGCAGCAACAGCACTACAGCCCCCATACCTGAGGTGTGATGGAAGAAGCAGCAGTAAGGTCCCCACCTCTCTGATGTGATGGCAGCACCAACAACACTACGGCCCCCATCCCTCTGGTGTGATGGCGGCAGCAGCAACAGCACTGTGTCCCCCCCTCCCTCAGGTGTGATGGAAGCAGCAGCACTGCGGTCCCTATCCATTAGGTGTGATGGCAGTAGTACCACATTCCGCATTCCTCAGGTGTGATGGCAGTATCAGCACTATGGCCCCCATCCCTCAGGTGGGACAGCAGCAGTACAACATTCCCCATCCACCAGTGGTTATGGCAGAAGCACTACGCCTCCCCCACCTCTCAGGTGTGATGGCAGTAGCAACAATGCAGTCCACATCCCTCAGGGATGGTGGCAGTAGTGACAGCACTATGATCCCCTTTCTTCAACCCCCAACACCCCACATGCACAAGTTATAAATTGCTTAGTCTCTTTGCTTGTTAGAACTCAGATGTGAATTAATCTGAACCACCACCACTACTAAGGTGGAGCACATTTGTTTTTTCCTCTCATTTAACTGCCTGAATTGGATTTCTGCCTGTGACACCACCGACCAGGGTTTGGGAACAGGTGTGGGTGCTGGAAGACGGCCGGGGGTGAAGGCTTGAGTGTCCAACAACCACTCGCTTCTCCTGGGAGGGAGGGTATATTCACAGCTCAGCATTTGCTGGCCCCAGGTGGAGGCTGGAGGCATGGCAACACATTGGCCCTCATTGTGGAAGACAGCGTGATGGACTCAGCTTGTGTCTTGACATCATGTGGCCATCATGCTCCCACAAAAATGGAAAAACACCTGCTGGCTACTTAGAGGATGGCTGCTGGTCCCTCCATAAGCATGACGTCCCAGACACATGTGTCTGTTCTGACCTCTGCCATGCCTGGGATATACAGGAAGCTCTTTAGGGGGATTGTCTTCCCTTGTTAGCCTCCCACAGGGATAGGGGCCCACCGATGAAGGGTTAATTTGGGTTACCTGGTAGCATGGCCATAAGGGGCAGTGGATGGTGGGGGGGACTCAGCAGCAGTGGTAGGGGGACTTGGCAGGCCTGAAGGAGTGGATGGCCAGGGGGTAGAAGGAACAAAAAAACTGCCTGTATTTGCTTCTTTGAAATAGTGTCTTCACCTAAAAAAAAAATTCACAAGTGATTAGTGGAGGACCTTCTAGTGCATCTCACAAACATGTGGATGCCTTTTTTTCCCTTGGTGTCCATGAAAAGGGTGTCTCTCAGTTTTCATGTCTGAGCTCAGTTGTGAATTGAGCACCACTCTACCCACTAGCATCATACAGCCCCTGGGGTCTTACCTTCCATGTGTCACTGAATGCGCTTTCAAATCCACTGGCCAAGCATAAGTACACTTACACATGTAACATTTGCTTTTTATTAAATCAGTCTGTCAGAAAACTTTTTTGTTGTCACAGAGACTGACACAACAGGTGGGAGAGAAGGTGCAAATGATGAAATGGGCAGACTAGGTGGTCAGTCAAAGTCTATGTTTCTATCCCATTCACCTAAATAAGTAGTAAGGCAGCTTGTGCCTTGTGAACATACTTTCATTCAGACTCACTTTCAATCAAACAACTGAGGATTTTGGATGGCCCTGCTGATTATAAACTTGAATAAACTAGTTGGTAACAGTGATTCTGCGCTTAGCAATATATATCCTAGATATTCATATGCAAAAAATACAATAAAAACCTGACTAAAGTCTAAAAACAAGCTTATAAAACACAAAATGTGTCTGAACATTTATATTTACCTATACAACATCATTGCAGGCAGAGAACAACTCAAATAAATTACATGGTACCCTGATACTGAATGATGTAGTAAACATATATTGGTATTTTTTTTTTTTTTTTGTAAACTGGGTAAACTCACCAGGCAAAACTGCCTGTTTTTCAGAGGTGACCCAGGAGCACTGTGGAGGTTAAGTGCCTTGCTCAGAGTCACACATTATGCAAGTGGAGGTTGTGGGAATCAAACTCATGTCTTCTAAATGTACTCAGTTTGATCAGTGTTTGTTACTCTAACCACTAGGCTATACTGTCAGCCATAACACCCATATATAATGTTTTAATATATGATTTCAATAACAGTGCACAGTACCTACAGTGCAAATTATGAACATTGAACACTTTGCAACATTTTACTAAAACTGAATTATTTCCCTTTCCATCTGCTTATGTTTTCTTACACCAAAGTGGGTGTATAGTTGACAGAGCACTATAAATAGCCTGAGGTAGTACTACTGCTTGCAATGCCAGGGACTCAGGATCAGAAGTGAATTCAGGTTGCTAGAGGCCTGGCCAGGGGAGTAGGATTGAGCAACTGGGGGCCACTCTCCTCCTCTGGGAACGGTGGCTTGAAGGTCCTGATGCTTTACTGCCACCTGGGTGACCACAGGTGGTGGAGCACTGAGGCTGCAGAGCATTTGGGAAGACAGGAAGCTAGCCAGGATCTGGAGTAGCGGCATGTCTCTATGTGCCCTACTTCCTTGGATACCCTTGAGTGTTGGTGCCCTCAGGGACAGAGGCCAGAAAACCAGTAACAATCACCTCACATCAAATGCTGGTAGAAGGGACCCAGCTGCCCCAGAATTCATAACCAGTTTCCATGGGGGACCCACTGGGCTGCCTGACACACATTAAAGGACTGTGGAGGGGTGACCTAGGGTCCCCTCCCTTCCCACCTGGGGAGTACAACCAAGCAGGATGGGTGCAGGCTCACAGGAGCTCCTGAGCATTACCTGGGGTGAAACTAAGGGATAGCCAGCCTAGGGATCTCTGAAAAGTGGAGACTGATGCTGTGAGAAGGGGACAGAGAAAGAGAAAATAAAAACATTTAAAAATATTCTGAAATATTAGGGATTCTGTGCAGTGAAATGCAATTTCCTTGAGGCACCGGTACAAGAATTCAAAATCCGCAAACCAAGCAGGATTCCGTGATTTTTACCGGTGTTACCAGTAAAAACGGAATACCATTGTCCCTGGGTATAGCACACTAAGCTGAAAGCTTTTTTACAGGAGTGACCTGGGAGCACAAGCAGTACAGCACAGAGGAAGTGTGTCCATTGCTATACATAGGTCACGCACTCCCAGCCCTTTTGCACAGGGGCCAACCAGGAGGTTAGAGGGGGTCTGTGCCAGTAGCCATATCTGGCCGTGGCACCGGCACTTTCAGTAAGGGGGCATGGCAGCGTGAATGTCAGTGCCAGTGGTGTGGGGGGGGGCTGCTTGATGCCAGGGACTAGTGTATAGCACCGAATGGCGATTGGAGGGGTACCACTGGATGCGAGGGAATATTTTGTTTTCTGTATAACTCTTTCTTATATGGACAGGCACTCAAAGCAACAGGAGAACATTTGTAAATGTACCGGGGCAAGGGAACTGAGGGGGGAGGATGCTAGGTACCAGGGGCATTTATGGAATTTATGGGGATGGCGATCGGAGGGTGGGAGGGACCACTGGACACTAGGTACCTATTAACAGGGGAACAGGGATGACAATCGGAGGGTGAGTGGGGGACTGCTAGGCAACAGGGATATATTCAGTATGTACCAGGATGGCGATCAGGGAGGGGGACCACTGGTCACCAGGGATATATTCATGATGTACCAGGACAGTGACCAGAGGGAGGGGGCACCACTGGGAACCAGGATTTAAATTACTGATTACTGGGCTGGTGATTGCAAGGCGGGAGGACCACTAGCTACCAGGGCATATTAAATTAAAGCACAGGTCAGTGATTGGAGAGTGGGGGGGCACCACTGGGCACCAGGGATTTATTTCTTTACTGACAGGACAGTTATCAGAGAGTGCAGTGACCACTGGGCACCAGAGATTTATTTCTTTACTGACATGCAGGGGGGACCACTAGGTACCAGGGCATATTAAATTAAAGTACAGGTCAGTGATTGGAGGGTGGGGAGGCATCACTGGGCACCAGGGATTTATTTCTGTACTGACAGGACAGTAATCAGAGGGTAAGGTGATCACTGGGCACCAGGGATTTATTTATTTACTGACAGGATGGTAATCAGAGGATGGGGGGACCACTGGGCACCAGGGATTTGTTTCTTTACTGACAGGATGGTGATCAGAGGGTGGGAGGACCACTGGGCACTAGGGATTTATTTAGTTACTGATGGGATGGTAATTGGATGGTGGGGTGACCACTGGGCACCAGGGAGTTATTTCTTTACTGATGGGACAGCGACTGGAGGGTGGGAGAACCACTTGCACCAGGGGGCAGGTGTGCTCCCCCACTGGTCAATTTGGTTGTTGGCTGCAGTAGCTCCGGCAGCCATTAGGGTTGCCTGGAGTAAGACAAGGTTTTATTTGTCAGCATTTGTGCTGTGCAAAGGGACCATGTTAACCCTTTTTGCACAGTGCAAATGCGCTGAATTTTGAGTTATGTGGGTAATCCTGTCCCTGCCCCTTCATTTGCCCACCTGCATACATTATTTCTTGTGCATGCACTAACTCTATTATCGCGTGCAACTGCCCCTTTTGAATATTGCACTCTAGCTCAAAACCTGGTTTGTGCAGGCAAATACTCATATGCACCCATGCAAGCTTTTAAATATCGGGCCCATGTCCCTTATTGAAAGTTTGCTGCCAGGGAGTTATAATTACCCTCCCTTTTACACACATGCTGGCTACTGCTTGATGTGCAAGTGCTCCAAATTGCCATTACTGGCTGACCTAAAAACCTGAAAAGCAGGTTCAGCCAATCAGCCATAGATCAGAGCTCTACCTTCAAGAAATAACCCACTAGTCATGAAAGGGGTAAGAGACCTTATCATAATAGGTTTTGAACACTATAATGACTTGGGAGGCACTATCCAAGAGTACTTGGGTGGGCTGTCCATACGCTCGAGCTTCCACATCTGCAGTAGGACCCACACTCTCATCCCATTTCCTTGACACTGGTGCTTTAGTATTTGAAGCTTTGGCACAAACAGTAACTTTAGCAATGGTTGTTGGTGAGTGACTTGTTCCCAGAGCACCGGAGTGCTCCTCTACTGGGGCCCATTAAAGTTTAAAGGTCTGGCAGTGCTTGCAGCCAGTTTCTCTCGGATTAGCTTGCCTGCGACCCTCTGAAATTTGCTTTCTGATTGACACTGATTTTGGATAGGCATCTTCCCCACAGTGGTAGCAATAGACATCACTTCTACATGCTGACTGTCTCACAAAAAGTTGGAGCCTTTGGTAGGCTTGGATGTGTGGGGTCTAAATTAAGCTTCATACCCCCATCTGGGCCTGATTTCATGTCTGGATCTCCTTCCTGGTGAATGTTGCTGGAACTGCTACTGCTGTGAAGACATGTGCCCTGGTCTTCCCATGGACAAATATGTATGAAAAAAATCTATGTGGATATTTAAATTGAAGGCTGCTTCAGGAAAGGGACTTAATGACAGATGGGATTTACTGCTACTTTTCTAATATTCCAGCCCTGATATTTTCTATGCTTTTCAGAGTATGGTCCATGTATATAATGTTTTTTATGGCTAATCTCTTGTTTCTTTGTATCTTTATATTGAACGTATAATTTACCATGGAGACCCTGAGTAACATATTGGAAGTGTTTAAATGGCTGGCTCTGATGATGTCATACAGAGGTCAAAGAAGCATAAATGAATGCTTTAAGGACGTTCCCTGGTGTTTCAGCAACCCCATGTCAAAGTCTTATTTTATTGCCCAATACATGATGGTCATATAAACATTTAAAATCTGCAACAAAAAACATGGAATAACATGCTTGTTTTTAAGTTACATTGGTGAGATTTTATCTAACTTTATAGAAAAAATCCAGAAGGGTTCATATTGTTTTATGTGGTTATAACATCAGTATTTCAGATGTCAACATGAGTGTGAAATAAAATTTGAAACAAGGACACATCATTTGTCATGATGCTTGCTTCATTTTTTCCACAAATGCAAAAATAGAGTAATTTTTTTTTTTTAAATACTTTTTGGTCCTTAACATGCTGTCAGGATCTGCTCTGGTCACAGACCCCCTTACCTCCACCTCTAGATATGCCTGCACTCACCCATCTATCCCTGGCTTCCCCCCCAGAGAGCGGGGTCATGGCACCGACCCCCTATATTGGGCTGTGATACAATTGACTAGTCAGGGTGCCGGCTCCAGGGGCTGATCGAGGCACAGAGGGCAGAGCTTCATAGAGACTGCCAGGTTCGGGGTATTTTTCCCTGTAAGCAGGGTGGGGATGTGCAATGATGACCAGCGTCCGCCCCACCCTGATGTCTTGTGAATGTCGGCATTGTGCGGTAACCCCAGCCTCCGCTAGGTGCCGCTCGTGCGTCAAACACTACCCTCCCCTCCCTCTCGGAAAAGGAGAGCAGTCCCAGGGACGCACGATCCTTCTCCCCCCGGCCGGCCCTCCGATGACCCAGGTCCGTTCCTGAACCCAGGTCACCAGCGTCACAAGCAAAAATCCAACCACTGCACCGACAGGCCAATAAAGAGTAAATTATCAACACTGCGACACCCTCCTGAACTGATATTCCCCAGAAAAGGGTGAAATATTTGTACGTTTTTATACATAAACCATTTCAAACACGTCATTTTCAAAAAACATTTTTGATAGATGTAGAATATGATTATGAATATAGAATCAGAAAGAAATATAGGTGTTGCCATGATTCTTTTGGTTATATTGACTTTCAAAGTTGCAGTTTCAGAGGTGGTCAGCTCAGGACAAAAATAATTGAAACATCCCAATAAAAAATAAAACTTGCAAGAATACTATTCAAGCAATTCAAAAGTACATGCAGAATGGCAAGGACTTTGTTATCCTGTTACAAGTTTTATTAAAATAAAATAAATAGTGTAGTAGTGAAACTTTAACACATGGTTGAAGAACTGGTGCGGCGACACAATAATTCTTTAGGGGGCTTTTGGGGCTTTATGTTTCTAATGCAATAGATCATACAACTGTTGCTGAAAATGTTGGGAGGGTATCTGCTACCCTTATTCTATGAGGATGAGAAGTAAGAACCCAGTTGATTGTGCAGTGGCTCTCGACCTAGTGTAAAGCGAGTAGGGAACATTATCAGTTGGGAGAGTTTTAGAACTGTAAGCTTGGTTTGACTAGCATTAAATAGGGAGGCTTTGTTACCCTGGGCCCAGTTTACATTTAAATCCCCAAGTAAAATATGCCCATCACCAGATCAGGAGTCCAAAACTTCTTGTATAATACCGGTCGCTAAATCAGGGGATTTCCCAGGTATGCCAGAGTTGTACTTTAAAAAAATACTCTGAAAGACCATGAAAATGAAACAAAACTCTTTAAAAAACACAACATTTTCTGCGGGCCTAGGCAGCCCCCAGACCCCTGGCCATTTGTTACAGATGTTTGGCCCCCCCATACTAAAGCCATTTGATCCATCCCTGGTTATATACAGTATTCTGCTCTGTCTTCACGGGGGAAGACAGTGGGCCCCTGACTGAAAGTGGCATCAAGGCAACTGTTAGGAGCATTCCAGAAGTGAGGCAGCCAGTATTCACCAGAGAAAGGTTCCAAAAATGGCTTGAAGACCTGAAGATAAATATAGCCCTGGGGCCGGATGGGTATGCACCCATGGGTGCTCAAAGAACTGGCTGAACCCATAGTAGGACTATTCAATAGCTCAGTTTCAGAAAGGGGTAGTTCTGAATGATTGACATTTCTTTTTATTCTTTGGTTATCGGGTAAGGCCATGCGCCAACACTGTGCAACTCCCTTCCTGCCAGTGTTTGTGCCTCCCCCTCATACCTTTGCTTCAAATCTTCCCTTTGGAACTTCCTTAAAACCGCATCAACCTGCCTGTGTTAAGCATAAATCAGGCACCCCCCCAATGAGTACTGTTCTCCCAGCGCTATCTCCTCTGCTGTTCTCCCTCCTTAGGCACTTACCACCCCAGGTGGTGCGGTGTCTATTGCTCTTGACCATTACCCTAACCTGGTCTAGCACCAAGTCCTCTTTCTCACTACAGGCATCTACTCCCTACAGTTTTGATGCTTTGTTCCTGCTTGTGTTGTTCTTGCTGCAAATTCCTAATTGTTATTTGATGTTATCACTGCTGTATTACCCTATGGTGGAGCATGTCACTCCTGTATGTAACCTCTACTGTAAGCTCCTGTATGTAACCTTGTGTTCATGGATACCCTGTAACTCTCCCGGGTCGCTCCTGAAAATAGGCACTTTGCTGTCTAGTGTGCTTAGCTGGTTAACAAAAGCAAATAAGTAAAATAAAATAAGGCATACTAAGCACAAGTGCCTGTTTTCAGGAGCGACCTGGGAGCACTGGGAGGTTAAGTGACTTGCTTAGAGTCACACAGTATGCATGTGGAGGCTGTGGAAATTAAACCCAGGTCTGTTGGATGTAATAAGCTAATTCACAGCTCTTTACTCTAACCTCTAGTCTATATTGCCAGTCCGTAGTCCTGCTACACGGGGAGGCACGCAAGGAGGAACTGAGAAATTACAGACCTGTCAGTCTTTCCTCTGTAGTGGGTAAACTGATGGAGTCAGTGATCTAAGAGGACCGTGTGGACTACCTAGAGAGCAACAGTCTACAGGATAGTAAACGGCATGGGTTTGTGGCAGGGAGGTCTTATGCCCTACTGAATTATTTAAGTAGCACTTTTGTCATTTTGGATGATGTGATGGCTTACACAGTTTATTATTTTCTCTCTTTTTTTACACATTTTTTCATTTATAATGAGCATGTGCTATATATCTCTAGAATGCAGAGGCACCAGAGATTGTTTATTTATTTTGTACCAACTTAGACATTATTCTGCCTGGTGCTCTTGAAAGTGAGGTCTTGTCAGACCAACCTGATAGTTTTCTTTACTAGTTAACAAAGCTAACAGATAAAGGCCAGGCTGTGGATTTACTCTACTTCGATTTCAGCAAGGATTTCAACTCAGTGCCCCACAGAAGATTGCTGGAGGAGCTGGAGGACCTGGGCATGGCTACAGCATAGATGGGTAGGAAACTGGTTGAAGGAGAAGCAGCAGAGGGTTGTGGTAAACAGGGTCAAATCAGAAGTGAGGAAGGTCATGAGTGGAGTGCCACAAGGATTTGTCTTGGGTACTGTCCTTTTCAATATGTTCATTAGCGACATTGGAGAGAGCATCTGGGGCAAGTTGTGTCCCTTAGCAGATGATACAAAGTTCTGTGGTAGGGTACATAGAGACAAAGGGATCAGGGAGATGCAGAGGAATCTATAAAGGCTAGAGAGGTGGTCTAAGGTTTGGCAGTTGAAATTCAATGTAAAAAAATGCAAGTTTATGCACCTAGTGAAAAAAAAAGGAAAGAGTACTGGATGGGAGGGGTTAAACTGAGCACTGTGGCAGAGGAAAGGGACCTGGGAGTCATCATTAGTGACTTCCTCAAACAATCAAGCCAGCGTAACAAGGCCTATAGTAAGGCTAACAGGATGCTGGGGTGTATCAAAAGAGGTGCTGGCAGCAGGAAAAAGGAGATACTACTGCCTCTATATAGGTATTGGGTGAGGCTGCATCTGGAATACTATGCTCAGTTCTGGAGTCCTCACCTAAGAGAGGACAAGGAAAAGCTGGAGATGGTGCAATGTGGAATGACCAAGATGATTCAGGTTCAAGGTGGTAGATCTAATGGTGACCATATGAAGGCACTGAGCATGTACTCTGTGGAGACCAGGTTGGGGGGGTGGGATATGATAGAGACAAGGTGAACTGCAGGGAACTATTTAGCAGGAGTACAGAGTCAAGAATCCACGGTCACATGTGGAAACTGGCAGGGGGAAGGCTTAAGACAGATGTGAGGAAGTTACATTTTATGAAACGGGTAGTGTAGCCATGGAACAGTCTGCCAGTGAAGGTAGTAGTGTGTCAAGACCATAAACAGTTTCAAGCATGGCTGGGATAGCATGAAGACTTTGGTAGTTGCTGAGCTCAGTAACAGTAGAAAGGGGGGCGGGGTGGTGGACTAGGAGGGATAAGCCCCCATATGGACAATAGATCCTGGCAAAGAGGGAACTCCAGGCAAACTAGGTGGACCTCTGGTCTTTTTCTGCCATCACTGTCTATGTTTCTATGTGTTACAGTTAATCTGCTTCTTTTTGTAAATAGTCTAGTGGGCAGTTCAGTAAGTATCAAATGAGGTGGCCAATAAGAGTACCCCTTAGCATCTATCCATGCATATGTTCCCTTGACCAAGTAATATGAAGACTGCAGTCCTGTTCTGAATACACAAATATTTCTGTGCGGTCATTGGCCCCTCCATTAGGTTCTGGCTTATGCCAGTTTGTTTGCAGGATGATGCATTGGCTGCCTCATTATTACCAATTATTATACTTATTTCCATCTTGAATATCAGACGCACAAATAATTTTTCCAGAGTTGCTATGTATGTCGGTCATGACACACCTGTTCACTGAACCAGTAATCGGCAGGTATTTGAATAGATGCTCCACCCCCAAAGTGTTCAGAAATTACCTCTATTAGGACAAATTCTGCAAACCATAATTGGGCCTGCACACTGACACAAGTTACAAATATATTTAGAGTATAGTCTGGAAAAATAGAACCCTCTCCAAGAAGAAAATAGTTTTTCCGACAAAATCCCCGCTGATTCCAGCACTACAACATGTCTTGCATGTTTTCCTCCCTTCCCTTAACATTGAAGCACAATTGTATTGTATATTCTTCCAGGGTCTGTGCAACAGCAGACTGGATCCCATCATGAAAGACATCACCTACCATCCAGCTGAGGATGGGGGGGAGGTGGTTGTTAATATGTCCAACCCAGTGACATTTTTTCATTGCATTTTCCTTCATCAGTCTATGACTCCTGCCCCAACTAACTGAGAAATACCAAAACAGTTGCACTCTTAGTAAGACAATAAAAGAAGTGCAGTGTACAACTGTAAAAGTATTGCCATCAAAAATGTTTATTTCAGCTCAACAGCCAGTAGTGCACTCTCAAAAAGTATATCTCAAAAAAGATTATATAACTACATTATAGACACAAACTTAAACATTTCAGAGGAATTCCCCCTTTTCTGCTAAATAAGAACCCCATATTACTGCAACAGCTGACCGACACTTGGATCCCACTGAACACGTGGGACATTATGTGGCTGGCTAGCCATGGCTGCATGGAAGTCAGAGAGTCCATGAAGCACAAGAAACTGGATAAGCAGTATTGCCCCAGACCCCAGTGTACTTAGATCCCAGAAACCCAAACACAAGTTTTATTATTCTGTCCATTTGCCTCATTCTTTTGGACTGTCCTAACCATGTCCTGGCAGGAAACTCTGTTTCAAACTGTATCATATGAAGAGTTGGTCTTGGGCATTTACATGATATCTTGGGCAGGTTTAATCCTAGCATGCCGCAAGTCATCTTCTCTGCTCGTAAGTTTCATTTGTGGCAAGCTAGGAGTGTGTGTGTGTGTGTGTGTATGTTTTAACTTGTAAATTTTATTCAAGTTAATGGACAAGGTAATATATAGTAACATAAAATCCATTGAATAAGCAGTGCATCCATACAACAGCAAATTTATACATTTCTATATCAACTTATTCCTATAAGGATAATGTAACCCATCTTTTTCTTTCCTTTTCTGTTTCCACAGACTTGATTAGATCCAAATCTAGATGTCCGCTGATGGATCCATACCAGAAAAAGTCCATACATATTTTTAAAAAATTCAGAAAAAAGAACAGAGTAAAGTTTGGTATACCATGATATACCCTCTAAACACAACATATCATTGTTCACATATATCTAAATTAATAAACTACATTTTCTTAATGAGAAACGTTCAATAAAAATCGTATAAAAAACCCAAATGCATTCCGCTGTTTTATGTGTATATCTCATCTGTGTTGTTAAGAAAACTAAATAAGGTTTAATTATGGCACAGACCAGTTTATTACAGAATGGTGGTGACAATTATTTTTTTTCCTTTTCTTTTTTTTACCCTCTAGATCAGTTACATATGATAAAGGCCAGTCTCCATCATCAGAAATTCCTCCAGTTCACTGCTATAATATTTTTGCATCATCATATCTTGGGGGGGGGGGTCCAGGAATGTTCCTACATTTTCATTAAATTATCTTTTTAGGCCAAGGCTTTCTGAAATGGGGTCCATATTTTTTCGAACATATCTTTTTTTACTAACTTTACAATACCATATTTGTTCCATTTTTGCTATATCCATCATCATATTCAACCAACCATATCTTGGTGGTTCTGCATTTTTCCATTTTAACAGAATACATTTTTTTGCTACTATTGTTATCAGTGTAAGCAATTTTTGTTCCTCTGAATTGAGATATTGATTCACAGGGTATGTACCAAATAATGTGACTAATGGAATTATTTTTAATGATTTTTTTTAAATCCTACAACATAATTATTCAGTTTCATAACAAAAAGTTGAAAGATATGGACATGATCTAATCTTATGAATTAGTGTGCCAGTAGTATTAGCACACCTAGGACATTTATCCATAATATTATAATTAAAGTGATAACGTTTCTTAGGTGTATAGTATGTTCTATGAGTAGTGTTTTTATTTTTATTTATTTATTCAAGTCTTAGATTACAACCTTTAAGCTAGAAGCTCATTTGCAAATGTTCCACATCTGGAGGAATGGAATACAAAAGAATGCATACATTCAAGGAGGCAATACATAGGTAATTCAACATCTACATACATTAAGTCAACAATATTTTTGCATCACCATATCTTGGGGGGGGGGGGGCCAGGAATGTTCCTACATTTTTATTAAATTATACTTTTAGGCCAAGGCTTTCTAAAATGGGGTCCATATTTTTTCGAACATATCTTTTTTTACTAACTTTACAATACCATATTTGTTCCATTTTTGCTATATCCATCATCATATTCAACCAAACAATTCATACATTGACACTCTATCATCAGCCATAAATGTCTGTATAGGCTTATTGTATCAGCACAAGGATTGCCTACCTCCAGAAGCCCTTTATTTGGCTGTCACCTCCTCAGTCCTCTCCCTAGTCGATTATGGGCTCACTATCTACTTGGCTGCTGACCACACAGCCTTTAACAAAATCCACCTTGCCATAAACAAAGCATGCAGACTCCTCACTGGGGCAGACAAGCGTACCCATACCTGTACCCTATATGCCCTAACAAATCTCTTTACCCTGGATGAAAGGCCTTTTTATCAAACATGCCTCCTCACAAAGAAAATACACCTGGGGCTTACCCCCTTGGGGGGTTCTGCCTCTCTCCTATCCTCCCAAGCCTCGGTGAACACCCGCACTGCCAACTGACAGGTGTGGTCCATCCCGAGGGTTAGAACCTCCTTAGCCCAAAGGTCATTCCCACACAGGGCCCCAGCCTGGTACAATGAACTCTCCTGTGATGTCTCCTCCATCTCCAAATTAGGACATTTCAAGTCAGCCCCCAAAGAGCACATTCTCACTTCACGGCGCTGCCAATGTACCAGCTAGTGCTAGGTCATTTATCTGTCATCTTATGGGACCACCCTGCCACTGAGCTCCTACCGATACGGCTACCAAACATTACCTATTAACAATGCCTCCTTTGGCTGCACTCACAAGGTATCTGTCTAATTCTCTACTTTGCTGTAAATATCAAACCTGTTACTCCCTCCCTCTATCAGCAAACTTATTGTTTTCTTGAAAACTGTAAAATACAGCTCTTGGTAACATGTTCAATGCAATGTATAGCTGATCTTGATTCTGCAATATTATATAACTAAAAGAACTGTAACCTTTAGCTGCCATTCTATGTCTATATGTATTAAGTGTTTATGTTTGGTTTTCTGATGTGGAGCCTTTGTAAATGAATCCCTGACTCAAAGGTTGTAATCCTAAAGTCTGTTAAATAAATAAATAAATAAATAAATAAATATGGTAGTCAGGCATTAAGGGTTGACAGTTTGAGTTGCCAACATGGGAAGCTATGGATTTCATTTTAGGGCAGAGGTAAAGTATACACAAGAGGGGCTGTTGTGAAGACGGCTAATGCCAGGAATGAGGTGAGGTTAAAGGATAGGAGTGGGGAAGGAGAGTGGGAAAAATCAGTGCAGAGAGCTGGGGGTGCCAGGCTGCCCTTTGTCAGTTAAGAAGGAGAGTTTAAGGCAGGGAATCGGTGGAACTGAGTTCCTATTTTCAGCTAAGAGGGTGTTGGGAGTGGGGGGGTTGCGAGATTAGTAGGTATAGACGATGAAGGGAGGGAATCTAAAGGGGTGAGAAGGGGTAGTGTGGAGGCATTGAGTCAGGTTGGAGCTGTGGAGGGGGTAGGGAGATTGAATGAGTCAGTAATAGTTGAGAGGGATCTATGAGGGGGAGGAGGGAAAGTCAAGAAGACTGGGGGAGCAGGGGGAGGAGGATGTAGATGGTGGGGAGGAGACAAAAAAGGGAGCCAGGTGGTAAGGCAGCCTATAAAGTGAGGTAGGTTGAGGGGTGGTAAACATTTCTAAAATACTTATGCATGTGTGGGTGGGTGGTAAGGAGCAGGGTTGGGTTGGGTGGGGGGCAGTAGGGAAGATCAGAAGACAGGGTAGGTTCTGTGTCCTAGGCAAGGGGCTTGTTAGGACTAGGGGCATGAACATACCATGCGACTTGAGAGGTGGGAACAGAGTTTTTGCTTGAATGGGCCTAACTTGGGTTCGGACATTAGGTCAGCTGGGAGTCAGTCAAGCCACTTTGGCGCACAGCAGACACAGGATCATTGCCCCTGTGCCATATGGCAGAAGAGGACCTTGTATTGAGTATTGAGAGATCCTCTGGTCAGCCTGGAGGGGGCAGTTTGATGAAGCATTGAGAGGACACCTGGTGGGGTAAGACCAAGTGTGGCTTTATTGGCCAGGAGATAGGTTTGGTATTGGATGTGATTGTCAAGATTCTGCCATCCTGTAAGTGAGTAAAGATCACATGTGTGTGTGTTAGTTTCAGAACCCCCAGAAGTAGCCGGCAGGACTTGTTTAGAGCAGTGGTGATTCTTTTCAGGGTAGATTCTGGAGCTGAGCTGTAAACTACGAGGCTGTAATATATTACAGAAAGTACTGAACTGGTGATTACTAGTTTAAGGGCATCGGGAGTAAGGCGATGTCTGTGTCTATAGTTGTTTAATTTTTATGCACACAGTCTTAGAGACATAGTCAACATGCAGTGAGTACGATAAGGTGCTATCCAGTATAACTCCGATGTATTTAAAATTGTGCACCATCTCAAGAGTTTCCCTTTTTGTTTCAGATAATTAGATTAGATGATTTATTTTTGCTGTGAGGGGAGGAGAAAAGCATAGTTTTGTTTTTTTTACAATTGAGTAGTAATCGTGCATTGGTAAACCAGTTTTGTACTGGTTTGAAGTTGCTCTGGAGACATCACTTGAGGGAGGTGAGGTCAGAGTAGCTAGAATAGAGTACGGCATTGTCCATATATAACAGGATTTTGTCATGGCATACTTTAGGGAGATTATTAAGGATAAAGGCTGAACAGCAGCGGACCTAATATGGACCCTTGGGGGACACCTGTGCTAACCTTCTGTTTGTCCAAGAGAGTTTTGTCAATTGTAACCTGTTGAATGCGGTCGTTGAGATAGCTATGGGACCAGCTCAGGGTGGTGGAGGACACAGAGGCTTCCCACAGTTGGGCTAGTAGGAGATCATGGTTAACTGTATCAAAGACCTTAGTGAGGTCAATGAAGGTTGCCCCCACAAAGTGCCCTCATTCCAGTGAGTCATGTATGAATCCAGTGAATTCAACCAGGGCAGATGTCGTGCTGTATAGCTTTCGAAACCCATGTTGTTCATTGCACTGAATTTGGTATTTATCGAGGTGATCGATTAGTTGGTCATAGACCACTCATTCCAGGGCTTTGGAGATAGGGGGTAGTATTGAAATTGGTCAGTAGTTAGTGTGAATGGTCTTGTCTCCACTTTTGAAAACTGCAGTTATAACTGCAGCTTTCCAGAGCTTGGGAAACTGTCCAGTGAAAAGCGAGAGGTTGAGAATTCTTGTTAAGGGGGCCAAGACCTCATCTATTGTGAGTGTTAGAAGTTTCAAATCTAATCCATCACTACTTTGCCTGGTTTTGTGAAGTACCTGCATTAGATATTTTTTTGGCTTCTGTGGCTTTGATTACTCTGAGATAGAATGGTGGGGTGAGGGTACTCTGGTCGAGTGTAGAGGCAGCTGCCATTCTATCTGGGCATTATTGACAGGGTTGAGGTAGCTGGGTAGGAGCACTTCACTGAGGTCAATGAAGGCCCTGTCGAAGGTGTTTGCAATGGTTTTTGGGTCTTCAGTTATATTCCCATTCAGGTTCAATAGGTCAGGTGTAGATCGATCAGGGTTCCCTGTTAGTGATTTTATGTTAGCCCAGAATTTGCGGCTTTTAACCCAGGAATTGTCTAGTTCAGTTCTGTAGATGCATGATTTGGCCTGGCAAATTGCCTGGGTACATTTATTGCAGGCTGTATGGTAGTTTTGGAGGTTGGATTGTGCGCCTGTGCTTTTGGCTGTATGCCATAGGTTGTTCCTGGTATGCATGAGATCAATGAGTGAGGGAGTTGTCCTCATCTTGTGGGAACCTCTAATCTTTTTAGTGGTGAGGAGTGTGAAGATATCGCAGGCCGAGTTAAAGGCCTTAATGAAGTAGTCTAATGCCTTGCCAACATCATTTGCCAAGAAGATGGGGACCAATCAAGTTCGCAGAGGTGCTCTTTTAGGGTGCCTAATTGCCCTCTATGCAGGATTCGGGTAGTCACCTTTTTGGCGGGTGGTTTTGGAGACTTATTCGACCAGGTGCAAAGGATGGGGGAGTGGTCACTAATGGTGTCAGGGAGGACGACTGTGCTGGTAATTCATTCAGGAGGGTTAGTCAAGACCCGGTCCAGTAGAGTGCTGGTTCCAGAGTGGTAGTTGGTGCATGTCTGAGTTTTAACTAGCTGGGAGATGTTTAAAGAGTTAATGGCATCTTGGTATGATGCAGCATCGGGAGACAACCAGTTTATATTGAGGTCTCCCACTATGATTACCTCAGAGTTTAGGTGGTGATCAGAATGGTGTTCAATCAGCGCATTAAATCCTGCTGTCTGCTCTTTGGGTGGGATATAGGTGGAGAGTAAGGTAATTTTCTTTTCATTTGTTCCAAGGATTATTTTGACTGGCAGGATTTGGACATTGCTGCCTGATTTTATTGGTTGAAGGGCCTGACCTTGCAGGTGTTCTTTAATATACACCACGCAGCCCCCTCCACGTTTACAGGCCCGGTCCAGTCTCAAGATTTTATAATCGTCTAGGCGGATGTTAGTGTCAGGTATTCTGGGGGTAAACCATGTCTCTAATATGGATAAGATGTCCAGGTTGTGTTGGGTTACCCACACTTGTAGAGAATCGAGTTTGGCTGACAAACTGCAGATATTGATGGAAGCAATCTTGAGGTAGTTTTCTTTCGCAGGAAAACTAGTATTCATGCCCTTGGGACCAGGGTTGGGGTGTATGTTACCAGATAGGAGTAGGAGTAGCCAGATCAACCACATAGTTTGAAGTCTGAGCTGTTTTATGGCTTGTGAGTGACCTCTGCGGCTAAGGACTTCTTTTAGAGTTTTTGCTTGTTGTAAAAAGTAGGTTAAAAAGTGGTGGAGGGAGGGGGTAGGTGTTACCTTGAAGCGATGTTCATTTGAATTTGCTGCATTTTTACCAATTCAGCATTATTTATATATGCTTCAGTTACATTTTGCCACATTCCATCCCTTAGGTTCAGTCCTAGATCTCTTTCCCATTTGCTCTTAAGTTTAGTTAATTTATTTAATTTTGATCTTCTAATAATTTCTTGATAAATGGCCGAAATCAGCTTTTTACTCTCTTTATTAAGTCAAAAAATTTGCAAAAGCATAGTAGGTGGTAATTTTAATTTTACTTTGTTTTAGATCATTTTCAGTTGTCAGTATTGAAACATTTGTGTCTGAGGAATTTTATATTGGTCCTGAAGTTGTTTACATGTTTTTATCTGTTCTCCTTGAATAATATTTCCTAGCTGTGTTATTCCAAAATATTGCCATATCTTAAAATTTTTATCTATTATTGAGGGAGAGAATTTATAGTTTTTTATGTATAAGAGTATATTCTGTTATTACATCCCTCTCCAACTTTTCCTGCAATTTAAACCAACATTGCAAGGTAGTTAAAGTGGTAATTGGAAAACATGCCAAGAATTTTTTATCTCTCATAGCTGAATATAGTAAATTCATGAGATGTGGATATATCTGTGTGGAAGTCTCAATTTGAGTGGAAATAAGCCTTAGGTTCTCCTTTTGTATCCAATGCTATACTTGTGTAGCTTGTGTAACTAAATAATACAGTGCGAAATCTGGCAAAGCTTGTCCTCCTTGTTCTGTTGGTAAAATTAAAGTGTCCCAGGCTATTCTTGCTCTAGAGTTTTTCCACAATATGGTGGTGACAATTATTAAGGTGGCTAGCAAAGCATCTGCTCTAGAATTGGGGTTCCTTCTGTGTCTTCCTTGTATTGAAAATATGGAAGCCGTTGTATAATTATATTTATCTACCTGTGGTCCGAGTCTAGCTGTTATGGCTTCCGTTGATTGAATGAGATTGATATTTTGAGACCATTGCCCCAAAGTATTCTTATTCCCAGTGAGCCAATTTTGAGTAAGCACTTTAAGCGCAGCCCCAATTAATATATAATAGAGATATTTCTGAGCCCTTGATGAGATGCTCTCTGGTGTCAACCCCAGCACTAAGTGTTCAAAGTTTAGCGGGGATTGTAAATGAAAGGTGGCATTCACAGCTTCCTGAATTTCACTCCAAAACCCAATCAAAACTGTGCATGTCCAAAATATATGAAGGTGGGTACCCTCACCTCCACATCCCCTCCATCATTTGTCTGAGGGAAATGTGGCATAGTGTTTTGAAATGGTGGGGGTAATAAAAAATTAGGCATTAACATTCCAATGAAACTTCCTCCATGAGGGGGAGCCCATTGTTTTATGCAATCCCTGCCAAATGTTGGACCAGTCCTGATCTGTAAATTCATACCCCAGTTCTTCCTCCCATTTATTCTGGATGTTCTGCACCAATAATTAACCCTCCCCCTCAATTAGTAAGGCATATAATTTGGAAATAAAGTACTTACTATCTCCCTGCCTCCCAGCCTCCCTAACCAGTACCACCCCCATTGGTGGGGTAGAAAAGACCCCCTGAATCCCTGGTCCTGAAGTTAAATAGTGCCTGCATTGGAGGTATTTAAAGAAATCCGAGTTTGGGATTTGGAATTCTTGTTGCACAGCAGAAAAACTTTTAATAATGATTTTCCCGTCCAACAACTGTGGAAGATAAGATAGCCCTTTTCCAGCCCATCTCTGTAATATATTATCCCATCTGGAGGCAGGAAAGCCAGGTAGACACCTCAAAGGTATATACTGCCAAACCAAGTTGGGAATCTCCCACCACTGTCTAACTTCTAGCCAAATTTTAAGAGTGTGCTTAGTCCATGGATTAGTAAGTTTGTGGAGGTCCCTGCATAAAACCACCCAGGGGAGGACCCACAGGGGAATGTCTGGATGGGCTTGTTTTTCTAGGGTTGTCTATCCCGCTTTATTTTTGGAAGATATAATGGAAATCAATGGTAGCAATTGTGATGCTTTATAATATTTAAGGAAGTCTGGAAGCCCGCACCTTTAGATTCAGTAAGGACTCTCCAGCTCACCCTGGGTCTCCTCCCAGCCCAAATAAACTCAGAAAGTTTTTTCTTAACATCTTTCCTCCCAGAGAACTGGCAATGGCAGTGTGGAGAAAAAGAAACCAATATCTAGGTAACACATTCATTTTGACAGTTTCAATCTTATCAAAAAAAGAAAGAGGAAGGGTCCCCCAAAGTTGCAGAGCTCCATAGCCTTGTTGCTTTTAAGTGGTATAATTAAATTTATAGAGTTTAGAAAGATCTGTGGGAATCTGTATGCCTAAGTATCTTACCTTATCTCTAACCCATTTGAAGGGCAGAGTGTTCTTTAAGGTAATGGAAATAGGGCTGCATTTTTTTATAAATTTCTGATTCATTGTACAGTAATTTATTTTGAAACCCAGAAGTTCTCCACAGAAATTAAGCAGATGTAAAAGGGAGGGAGGGGAGACTGCTCTTGGTCCTCTACATATAATAGCGCTTCATCCGCATAAAGTGAAATTTTGTTTTCCACCCCATGGATCGAAACCCCTTTTAGATCAACTGATTCTCGAACTGCTGCTGCCAGAGGTTCAATGCTAAAGACTCACAGCAGGGGCAACAAAGGACACTCCTGTCTGGTTCTGCATTCAATGGCAAAAGGTGGCAAAAAAGTGCCTTTCACCCAGACCCTGGCCTTTGGATGTTTGTAAATCAATGTGATCCATTTCAAAAAATTCCCTCCCAAACCTACATATTCCAGAACTCTCATTATGTATGACTAGTTAGTTAAAGCAGACAAACACCTTTTCCGCGTCTAAAAAGATTGCCAAAGCGGAGAGAGGGAAGGCCTACCTGAAAGAATGTTTAACAACTTTCGGATATTATTCAAGAGATGTCTACATGGAATAAACCCTGTCTGATTCATATGTATTAAATATTCAATGTATCTTTGTAACCAAAGTCAAAGAATCTTGGTTAAGATCTTGAGATCTTGATTAAGCAAAGATATGGGCCTAAAGGCTTCACATTGATTTGGGGGTTTTCCAGGTTTGGGAATAACTGAACTAGTTGCCTCCGTCCAAGATTCTGGAACTCTCCAATCCAGCAGACAGGAATTGTACACCTCCATGAAAATAGGAGTTAATACACCCTTGAACTGTTTATAAAATTAAGTACAAAATCCATCAGGGCCAGGTGCTTTACCTGTTTTCAGCCCTTTAATAAACATGTCCCCCTGTTGCTCAGTTATGGGTAGGCCAAATTCTTCTGTAATTTCATTTGGTAATCTAGGAAGATGAATCTCTCCCAAAAAGGTCTTGGTGCTGTCTGCCACCTTTTCTGGGTCCCATGTTTCCTTGTAAAGGGAGGTGTAATACTGTTAAGACTGTAAAGCAGTCTCACTGGGTAAGGTCCAAACCTTATCTGGGATGATTTTATCCACTATTCCAGGAAACGTATCTGGATGCCTGTTCCTTTCTAAGTCTTACAGCTAATAATTTGGAGGCACCCCCTCCTATTTTGTGATATTTTTGTGCAGAGTACCAGAGCAGTCACTCCATTCTTTTATTTTCTATTTTATGTAGTTCATCCCAAGCCTGTGCCAATTCCTTTAAAGTATTAACCCTTAGGCTGCCAGAAGATTTAGAATGTATAGGTTTTTAGGACGTGCATACATGTCAGCGGCACAACAAGAGTTAATCTGACCTGTTTGTTGTTTGTGGGCCCTTTCTAACCTCGTGATTTTTTCTGTTAATCTTTTAACCATGAGTTGGGAGAGTTTTTTTCTGCGTAGAAGCATAACTAATAATCTCTCCCCATATTACTACTTTCAGGGTCTCCCATTTTACTAATTTGGAACAGTCATCCCCTTCTCTCACAGTAAAAAGTTCTTTGATACTTTGGGAGATCTTCTTAGTAAACTGTTTATTATTAAGGAGGGATACATTTAGTCTCCACATAGTTTTTCTATCCTGGGTTCCAATATCCAGACTCAAAGAGATTAGGGCATGGTCTGATAATGTTATAGCATGAATATTTGAGGATATAATGGTAGAAATGTATGTAGTTTGGGTAAAGAAAAGATCACTGTGAGAGTATGATCGCTGTGATAAGGAGTAAAAAGAATAATCCCTCTCTCACCCATGCTGCACCCTCCAAATATCTGTGAATCCAGATTCTTCCATTAGGGGTATTAATATGGAGTGGGACCCTTTGTTGGACCCTGATTGCCCCAAAGACCTATCCAGCTTAGGATTGGGGGTATAGCAGAAGTCCCCTCCCAGTATAATATGTCTGGGGGCAAGGATGTAAAGCTATAAAATATCTCTTGAAGAAAAGCAGATGTACCTACGTAGGAGTAGGAACATATATATATATATATTACTTAAATGGTATCTTTTCCCCTGAATGGTACCTGTAACCCTAACAATCCTCCTTGGTGTATGTATATCAGAAGATTCAATTACCAGGGGTAGGTTTCTTTTAAGGAGGATTGCCATTTCTGCTCTCTTCCCTTGAGGATGCAAAGCTGCCACTACCTGGCCCACCAAGGCCTTATGAAGTTTTAAATGTTCTACCATGGAAAGATGAGTTTCTTGTAATAGGGTCACATGGCAATTAAGTTTATGGAGTCCAGTTAATATCTTAGTTCTTTTCACAGGGGAGTTTACCCCCTTTACATTATAAGAAATTATCTTAAGACTAGCCATCTAGAAATTGTGGAACAGTCCATGTGAACCAACCGGGGTACCAATTCTGCATCATAACGGAGCTCCCCTTGTATTTGGATAGTTGAAAGACAGCAGGAATGCAGCATAACCAGAACCCATAATAACCTTGTGTCATTTGATTAAACATCATCAACAGTATTATAAAATGGTCAACTTGTAAAATTGTAAGAAAAATTAGAAAATATAACTTTAACATCGAACAGTTTTAACAAAATGTGTTTAACTCAAAAAAAATAGACCAATGTTTCTAGCTCTTCCTAGGTAGAATAACTCCAATTTGTTCAAAGTTAGGAGAACTTTAATCCCCTTACAGTCATTCATTTCTCCCTCCCCTTTCCAAAATATTGAAGAAGGACCGAAAGAGAACGCTTGTCCTGAGATCTTAAACTGGGACACAGAAAGAACACTCCCCTCTGTACACAAGAGAAAGAAAAAAGCAGGGGCAAGCATTAACCAATACGTCATCCAACGGTGGTTAGCCTTGCTCTAGTACTACCTCTTTGAGCAGAGCCCTGATCTTAATTGGAGCAAAGAAGAGAAAAAGAGATGCAGCTGAGCAGCCTATGCCTCAGATCCTGTACTACTCTGTAAAGCGGAACAAACCGCTCCCTCACATGTCCCTCCACCTCAATCTCTCCCTTCCTCCCTCTTCATCTGCATGTTCCAGATGGCTGGTATAACTGAAAAGTTTAATTCTTCCCCACCCCCACCATATAATATAGCCCACGAACCCTTAAAAACCTAGGGGAACTTTCCAATTATTGCTTTTCTCCCTGTCAGTCCCCAGTATGGTGAGTTTTTTGGAGCATAAAATTGGTACCTAATAACTCGCCAACTGATTCAATGCATGCCATTCCCCTGAGTGACTGGGTGGGAAAAACCCCTGCTAACTGATTTAACTCTGTCTTTTTGTCTGTGGAAATAATAGTAAATTTAACTACATTAGCCTTTCCCCTGCCACCATTTCCTCTGAACCAAAACTGTTACAGCCAGAATACTGTCTCTCCATTCTTACCCACCCAGTTCCATTACGGTCTGACATCTATTTACAGTTAATTTGAATATTGGTAATTAGGTAGGAAATGATCCATCTAGTGCAGATACAAATCTGAGGGGAGAAAGAGTGGACAATAATGTATGCCAATGGGGAAAAAAAAGGTAAAGGGAGGGGGTACATCCTCACAGAGCAAAATTAGATTATTACTAGTGTCCATATAGAGTTTTGGCAATCATCTTTTGGTTCGTGAAGATGCGGCTTGAGTGAAGTCTTGGGCCGATTTGCTGTTGTCTGTCTTTTTAAGTAACTGGGTGATGTCCAGCGCCAATTGCCATGGAAGTGCTCCCAGTGGACTACACTTTTTCCCTCTGGAAACAAGACTCCACACGCTCTGTAGCAGTTTGGTTTCTAAGGCCTCCATCTCTAGGTCCAGCACTGAGATCTGCCATTCTTTCAGTAGAGGTGCTGCATCCAATAAACTGGGAATTATACAATGGCAAGGGAAATCCTGGCTTCTGATTGGCTGGCTGGCACAATTTACACATTGTAAATCATGGCATCACCACACGGGAAAAAGTGCCAGCCAGTCGAATCTGTCCAAAAATTAATCCGACCCCCAAAATCAAAACAAAAAGCTGCCATATCTTTCTCGCTAAAGTGTGATGAGAAACCGGTAGAGAGGAACCACTGCCATTTCTAACACATAAACCCCAACAGTCCCGAAACCCGCTTAACATATCCACAAAAAAAACTTCCAACCACATAGAGAACAGTCCCAAAACATGTTTTACACAGCACAAGCTCTTTTTTTTTTTTTGCTGTGGGGGAAAAAAAAACACGTCCCTCTCTATTACCTTTGCTCAACCCTCTGTACTTGACAGAAATGTAAGCGCTGTGTTTATCTTGTCTTGTCCTGTGCCAGATCACTTCTGCAAGATGCTGTCACTGTGCATTGCACTTTTTTCTATTAGTTTTAGTTTTTTTCTTTTACTAATTGCATTTTGAGATCCCACACAGAGAAGAAACATAACAGCAGTGTTGGGATGGCTGCATCAGTATATTATGAACATGCACAGTTAACACCAGGACCCAAAAGTCAAGTGCGGCTGTGGGACACCCACAAACTGTCTCTCTACAATTGGAATGAAGGAGCCTTACCGGTAACATTAACTTATAAAAAAAAAAAACACTGATGTCATGCTTTCTCTCCTCTTTCAAAAAAATTTAATTTTAAAAAAATGCAGCGCATGCTAAAGTAGCTGAGTCTCCCTTTCCCATGGTATCCCGCCCAATGAATGAAACTCTCTGTCTATAAAAAAAAACAGCTTATAATAATGCAGCTCAGAAGCTCTTTATCAATAAAAAAACGCAGCTCACAATTCAGCCTCATTCCCAGTCCACAGCGTGAAACTCTCTAGATGCCTCAACTAACAGATACTGCTTATAAAAAAGCAGAAACTGATGACAGCAGCCTTCTATGTCCAACCTAGCAACCCAGTACTATTTTTTATCTGTGGAGGTATATCTCTCCTATTTTATTAATAAAAATAAAAAGCTTCACACCTAGAATTTTAATCTTTTCTTTATTTTACACATTGTATAATAGCAATACACCACTCAAGGGTGTGGGTGATGGCAAAATTTATCCACTTCTGGTGTGGGTTCCTCACTCGGCTGCGCCTCGTGAGCAATTCACACCAGGTGTGAGTAAATCCTACCATCACCCACACCCTGTCATGGTATATTGCTTAAATACCTTTGGTCCAGATTCCAGGTGGATTTTTAGTTTTGCAGGATAGTTCAGTTGTGACCACAAGCCTTTTTTCTCTTTAATTTCTTTAATAATGAACCAGATCCATTGTCATTGCGAATGAAGGGCAATAGAAAAGTTGTGGTCAAAAAAAGATTGCCTTGCCCTCAAATTTTAGATCTTTATGCCTCCACGCCTCTGTTAAAATGTATTCCTTAGTGCAATAGTATACCATCCTAACCACCCATGAATGTGATCTTGCGTTGGTGTCTGATGGCTTGGGGCCAAGCAATCTATGGGCCTTATCTATTTCCAGGGATAGGTCAGATGGGAGTGAAAGCATCATTTTAAGTAGATGTTGAATAAAGTCCACCCCAGAGGCAAAGCCTTCCTCTGCTCCTTCAGACACACTGTATATACAGAAACTGTTCCGTCTGGTGTGATTTTCTATGTTTTCTAACCTGTTGTGGAGGTCCCGATCGTGGCGCAGAAGGTAAAGGGGCACTCGGTCTTGTGTATCTTGGAGAGCAGCTATTTCGGCCATCTTTGATGTATTTGTCCTGACTTTTTTATCAGTGCTCTTTAAATCTTTTTTAAGATCAGCAATAGAAGATTCAATATTGTTGGCAGTCCTTAATGTCTTTTGTATTGCTTTCTCCGATTGGGTGGGGAAAGGTTCATTTTCTAAATCTTGGTCCACTGATGATTCTGATAGTGACCTGTGGTATGGTGTGGAGACTGCGAGACCCTCCATGCCTGTGTCTAGCATTAGTTGCTTCAGTTTTGGTTGATTTTCTGCCGCTTTGTTTCCTTTGGCCTGGGGAGGTTTGGCCACCATTAGTCCTCTGCAGTACCACTGAAAATAGGACAAAAAAACACTGATGTACAGAGCATGCTGTTGGATTACAAGAGCGGGGCTCAGAGCTGCACAGATTAAGATGTCTCCATTACGGTGATGTCACTGGAAGTCCTCCAAGCTAGGTGTGTTTTGTTATTACAACAGAAATTCCACACACTGCTGGAGATAATAGCTTGAATTGATATGTGGCTGAGTAGACTGTACTCATCAGAGGTTTGGAGGATTTTCAGGACCTTGAGTCTTGGAATTATGGACTCAGTGCATATAGGTACATTTTCCATCTTGAGGTATGCCAGTGTCTTCTATACTGACTCCCTGTTCTAGACTACTGTTGTACAATTACAGCATATATACTCACATCTGGTTTTGTATATAACATGAATTTGGTGTATACTATTGCTTTTTCCTTTTCATTATTGTATATGATTTATATATTTGTTGCTCATGCTTCCACTTGACATACTGTTATCGCAAGACTTTTGTTATTATTCTGTACATTTTGTGACTATTTTGCACTGTATTGCATAATTTTCTTCTTTGCAATAAAATCCCCTTACTCTTGGGAAGGGGGTGCGGTTGGCCCAGTCCCAAGATGAAGGATCTGGAACCTGCAGAGGTGGATGGAGAGCTGAAGCAGGCTGGGGAGCCATCCTCCATCCCAGCCTGTAGCCCTAAGGAGGATGGTGCTATGAACATGGTTTAATGGGTGTACACAATCACAGTGTGAAGTAATGCTTGTGCAACTTGTTGGTAGCCAAAGGCTATTTGTATGGAAGGATGTTGATGATCATTTGTTGTTAGTTTGACCATTCACACACTCTGTCCCCTGGGGGACTACCACAGTGTCGGGGTACTGGGAAGGCAAAAAGAGTCCTCTTGAGGAGGGTTCCACCCTAGATGTGCTGTGGGAATGTGATTCCTTTAGTTGAAGGTATTTTACTAAGGAGACCATGGTGAGAGGCGAATCGCTGGAGGAGGAGGAGGGATGGATAATGGGTGCAAAGAAATGGAGCATCTGAATAAGGCTGGAGGAAGGTGATTTATATAGTGCAGAAAGGGGGTGTGGCTGGTTGCTTCTGCCCATCAAACCTCAGGCAAGCCATTTAACTTAATAGGCATATGCAACCACAATGTGGAGTAATGCTTGTGTAACTTGTTGGTAGCCAAAGGTGAGTTGTATGGAAGGATGCTGATTGTCATTTGTAGTTACTTTGGCTATTTGCACCATCTGTCCCCTGTTGGGGTACTGGGAAGGCAAAGGAACCTTTTAAAGAGAGTTCCATCCCTAGAGGTACTATGAGAATGTGATTCATTTGGCTAAAGGTACCTTAGGAAGGAGCCCAAAAGAACTGAGAAGCAGGAGCTGCAAATAAAGATAAGCAATGTGATGACAGAGACAACTGACAGATGGTGAGCAGCAATATCAAACTAAGGTGTAGCTTTTAGAAGAGAGAGGGAATCACAGGATTGTAGGAAAAGGATGGTCACCATCTGACCCCAACTCACAGTGGAAATTCTAATTAAGGAATAATCACTGCTTGAGTGTGGGCTGGGCCAGTATTTGCCCACGGCTGGTTAAATCAGAAGGGTGCAACTCGAGTGACCAACCATGCCAGCTGTGGGTAAATTTCAGCCGAACCCACATCCGATCGGTAATTATTCCGATTATACAATTTGTAAATATGAAAATAACACAAAAAAAGTGAAGGAAAACCTTTTTTTTTCATTGTTTATATGCCAATTTTAATAATAGACAAGTAGCACACACAGTATCCTTCTCAGAGGTGCTGCCTGTCAATGGCATGGGTGAGGAGAGGGTACTTTGCACCATGCAGTTTAATGAATGGTTGAAAAAATGGTGTGGAGCACAGAGGTTTGGCTTCATTGGGGACTGGGGTTCCACCTGGAGGGACACCATCCTATACTGGCAGGATGGTCTGCATCTGTCCAGGAAGGGAACAAGTCTTTTGAGCAATCGGTTTAAATGCTTCATTGGCAAGCTTTTAAACTAGTCAACGGGGGAGGCACTGATAAGCAGCAGGAAAATCCCAGCCTCTCCCTACAAAACAGGGTACTAAATGAGAAAAAGACAGAGGCAGAAAGGTCAGTGGGGGACGCTGCTACAGAAGGTAAAGCCATCAAAAAATGGAGAGCAATGAGTACCAATGCCCGTAGTCTGGGTAACAAGCTTCCAGAATTAGTGGCCTTGATGGAGGAGGAACATCTAGACATTGTGGCAGTCACATAAACATGGTACACACAAAACCATGACTGGGATGTAAACATACCAGGATACACTATCTACAGGAGGGACAGGGAGGGTAAAAGAGGAGGAGGAGTAGCTCTTTACATAAGGAAAGGAATCAAAGCAACAGAACAAAAGGGTAAACAGGGAGGAGAAGAAGCACTGTGGGTCAATTTGGAGACAGGCAATGGCACCACAATCCGCACGGGGGTTGTATACAGACCCTCTCTCGGGGGGAGGAAATGAACAAGAAAATGATAGAAAGTATACTTAGAATGGCAGAAAAAGGGGAGATATTGCTGATGGTGATCTGAATATGCTAGATGTTAACTGGAGTGCAGTTGCAGCAGCCACTTGAAGAGTGGGGTTATTCTAGATGCCCTACAGGGGGCATGCCTTAGACAACTAGTATTGGAACCCACTTGAGAGGGAGCAATCTTAGACCTGGTTCTCTCAAATTTAGATGGAGAGAGGATCACAGATGTAGAAGTGGGTAGCCATCTGGGAACTAGCGACCATCGAACAGTATGGTTCACAATAAACACAGCAACAGAGTCAAGCCATACAAAGGCAAAAGTACTGGACTTTAGGAGGGCTGACCTTGCCAAAATGGGTAAGTGCCTAAGGAATGCACTAGCAAATGGGCAGGAAGGAGGGGTGGAAAACAATGGGGAATAATAAAAACTGCCATCACAGAGGTAACAAGCCTTTGTGTGAAGCAAATAAACAAAACGATGTAAAAAAACACTATGGTTCTCAAAGGAAGTGGCAGTGAAGGTTCAAGAGAAAAAGAAAGCACTCAGGAAGTACAAGGAATCACAGAAGGAGCAGGACAGAGAACTGTATCAGTTAAAGCAAAAGGAAGTTGGGAAGGCAGTCAGAACAGCAAAGGCCCAAACCGAGGAAAAGATAGCCAACTCAGTTAAGAAGGGGGATAAAACCTTTTATAGGTACATCAGGGAGCGGAGGAAGACCCAGGGAGGGATTGTGAGGCTTAATAAAGGGCAGGGGGGTGGGCAGAGGGTGACTGTGAAAAGGCAGAGATTCTAAACAAATATTTTTGCTCAGTATTTACAAATGAAGAGGGGGAGGTACCTAAAACAAACAATAGAAACACTCTGGATACAGAAGTTGATACCAGCCCATTTACAGAAGAAAGGGTTCTGAAAGAACTCTTAAAACTGAAGGTGGACAAAGCAATGGGGCCTGATGGGATTCATTCCAGAATTCTAAAAGAACTAAGGGTAGAACCGGTGACAGCACTGACTACCTTCTTTAACAAATCATGGGAGGATGGGGTGGTACCCAAGGACTGGAGGAGGGCAGATGTGATTCCCCTTCACAAAAGTGGGAGCAAGGCAGAAGCAGGAAACTACAGACCTGTTAGTTCAACCTCAGTGATAGGGAAAATGATGGAATCACTTCTGAAGGAAAGAATTGTCGAGTATCTAGAGGCCAGAGGGGCACAGGACCCAAGGCAGCATGGATTCACAGTGGGAAGGTCATGCCAGACGAACCTGATAGATTTCTTTGACTGGGTGACCAAAGTAGTAGATCAGGGAGGGGCTGTGGACATGGTCTACCTAGACTTTAGCAAGGCATTTGACACAGTCCCACACAAAAGATTAATATACAAGTTAGCCAGCCTGGGAGTGGGTCTCAAGACGATAGCCTGGGTACAAAATTGGCTGGAGAATAGGACACAGAGAGTAATAGTAAATGAAGTCCACTCTGAAGAAAGGGGGGTTACTAGTGGGGTACCGCAGGGTTCAGTATTAGGACCGGTCCTCTTCAATGTCTTCATAAGCAACATTGCAGAGGGACTGGAAGGAAAATTATGTCTCTTTGCAGATGACACAAAGATCTGCAACAGAGTTGATGCACAAGGTGGGGTGGAAAGGATGAGAAGGGACTTGGCAAGGTTAGAGGAATGGTCAAATGTATGGCAGCTTAGATTCAATGCTAAGAAGTGCAAGGTAATGCACCTGGGAAACAAAAACCCAGGTGAAGAGTACACAGTGGGGGTTGAGATACTAACAACAACAAAAATGGAAAGGGATCTGGGGGTAGTCATATCAGATGACCTAAAGGTGGGCAAGCAATGTGAGAAGGCGGCAAGGAGGGCTGGGGGATACTGGGATGCATAGGGAGAGGCATCACCAGTAGAAAACAGGAAGTTATTATCCCTCTGTACAGACAGCTGGTGAGACCCCATCTGGAGTACTGCGTGCAGTTCTGGAGACCCAATCTCCGCAAATATATAGACAGGATGGAAGCTGTCCAGAGGAGGGCAACTAAAATGGTACAGGGTCTGCACCAGAAGATATATGAAGTGAGACTTAAGGAGCTTAATATGTATAGCCTCGAGGAAAGGAGGGAGAGGGGAGACATGATAGAAACTTTCAAGTACCTCAAGGGATTCAACAAAGTCCAAGAGGGTAGCATCTTTCAAAAAAAGAGGTGTGCAAGAGCAAGGGGGCACAGTTTGAAGATGGGGGCAACTCAGAGGTAATTTAAGGAAGTATTTTTTCACAGAGAGGGTTGTGGATGCATGGAACGGCCTTCTGGAGGAGGTTGTGGAGTCAAAAACAGTGGTGGAATTCAAGCATGCATGGGACAGTCATAAGGCAATTCTAGGGGGTGGGGGTAGGAAGAAGTAGGCTGCTGGTTAACTAGGATCTGCAGCTTATCCATTAGGTAGGGAAATGGGCAGACTGGGTGGGCCAAGCGGTCCTTATCTGCCGTCAAATTATATGTTTCTATGTTTCTAATATGTCCTTCCCCCCTATGCAAAATAGTTTATTGGTACTGGGCAGAAGCCTTTTCATTCACCTGAAACCAGCTGGTAGCAAGGCGAATGAGCTGAGCGTCTTGACAGTGATTTTAAACTGAAAATATTGCCGCTAACTCTCAATTGTCTCCCACTTCAGAAACTGAAGGTTAGATCAAATATTTTATATTGTTTCTACTAACGGCTTTTGATTCTGTGAATGGGGCAGTTAGCGGGAGAAAGAAAGGGTGGCTTTGCAAGTGTATTAGAAGGCTTAGCGTTCTGCATGGATTATTTTACTAACATGCGGTCGGCTGGCACTTTATGCGGTGGTTATTGAAAAATTACTCCATGGCATAAAGTGTCACCCGACCAATCAGAAACTTACATTTTAGAACCCATTGTGTAATACTGGGTAAATGGTACTGGACATCTAGTTTTATGGCCATTGGCACCCAGGAGAGGAAACAAAACCCCAGTGGAGGAAATCTCTGGGGATCCATGGCCTTGGCCGCCATCCCTCCTTTTGTGGGTGCCATTATTCGGCTCAGTGTGTTTATGTGAAATTCCAATTTGGTGGATCTTTCAGAAGGATAACTCTCATTCCATCCCTCTAATGGGATAACACTGTGGGAGTGCCATGAGAGGATCTCAAAGCCAAAAGGAAGTACCTCAGGGAAGGAAGCCCCCCAAAACACGGACTGAAGAGAGAGCAACTGCTGAAAGGCTAGCACCCAGCCTTGAGACCATGAGGAGGCATAATCTTAAGTGGAACCTAAAGAAAGGGGATAAGGAATGAGACTCAGTGACCCTTAAGTAGATGCAGGGAGAAAAGCTTTTGGAGGTGCTGCCAATGTGGTCTGCACAGCTATGGAGTAAGGGCCCCACCCTCCTGCAGCTGATTTTTTTAACTTGATTATTTTTCAAAGGTTACAAGGTAGTACAGAGGTTTATGCATGAAATACATGCATTATAGTTAATACATAACCTGCACTAGGGGTGTGCAGACAGTTCTTATTTAAATCAGACCCCCCACACACACACAGATCCAGCCCTTACTGCAGAACTCAGATAAATAAGGACTCAGCCACAGGAGTCTGATTCTGAGTCCTTATTTATTTATTTATTTATTTTACCTTTATTTTACAATTTGTGGCCAGGAAAAGCACATTGGGCTGAAACTCATTTCCGGGTACGTACTGGGAGCACTAGGAAGTTAAGTGACTTGCTCAGGGTCACACAGTATACAAATGGATGCTGTAAGATTCAAATTCATGTCTCCAGGTTTCTCCAGGAGTCCTTTAATGAGAACATCACAAAATTGGAGCCAGAATTAAGGAGTCAGGGCTAGAGGCTTACCTTATCACTCTCTTCACCTCCTGCCCCCCTTGTTGGCATGTTTGATTCAAGGGTGCATCAGTCTTGCATTTCCACATTTCCATCTGGGGATGCATTCTGTTGCATAAGCAGCCTAGGCATTTCTACATGGGGGGAGGAGTTGAGGCTGAGGTGGTGGAACAGACATGAAGCGGAGGCAGTCTGATAGCCATGGGGCAGGGCTAAGCACCATTTGAAAAGAAGTTGTTTTGTAAAGAGGCGAACCTAGTACATTTCCCCAGATAAGAGGGCCCTTTAAATCTGTGACCTGGACACTGGCAGTAGGATAACCCGGAGGTCCTTAACATGGGCTGGCTTTTCGTGGTTCACCATCACTAATCTCTTTGGCAATGGCTAGAAATGCTCTCTGGCTAAAACAGTGTGAGTAATTGGCTGCAACAAGTGGTGGAGTGGCTGGTACAACTGACTTCTTAGGTCAAGCCTGCTGGTACAGAGTACCACTATGGTACAATGAACTCCCCCCTGCCATTACCTCTTTCTCCAGATTAGGCCCCCCTTCAAAAAAGCCCTAAAAGACCACTTACTCTCCGCCCATTGCTGTCGGTGCAATGGCTAGTTATGTCCTATGGTTAGCCCCACCATTTCATGACCACCGGGACCAGGCTGGGCCTGCCTGGTCCTACCCCTGTGGTGGTGCACAGGTGAAGATTTCAGTTAGTGTAATAAACGTTCAGTACAACCAGTACTACATTGTGAGAGAGTGTGCTAAAGTGTCATTACCTACTGTTCATGTATGCCTCTCTATGCACAATACTGACTGTGTAACTGTTAATATTCCACAATATGTAAACTTCTCACAATATGTAAACTTCACTTTTGAACATTATTGATTGTGTCAATGACAATGTCGGTCTTCGGACTGCTTGCACCTGAGACAAAACAAGCTCCTCAGCTGGACTTGAATAGCTACCTTGTTGTATACTATAGGCCTCATTATCCTTAATGATTGTACCATTCGAACCCTTTGCTATTGTCTACTGTACACTGCCTCCTGCCTTTGTCTGTACTGTTCTCTGATGTGGAGCCTTTGTAAATGAGTCTATGATTCAAAGGTTGTAAATCTGAGATCTACAATAAATAAATAAATAAATTGCATTGGTGGTAGTACTTGTTAGTGGTGGGTGTACTGTTCCATGACAAATTGCCCCCCCCCCCCGATCTAGGACCACTCACTGACTTGGATCAATAGAGACTCAGATACTGGAGTTCTGCTCCCAGTCTGTTAGTGAGCTGCTGTTTCCACTTTCAGTATTTTTATGCACTTTGATGCTGCATTCCCTCTCACACTTCTCATGAATGCTTTATGTGATTGGGTGGGTGGAGGTGGGAACAGGAGGAGGTCACCTGATGTGACTTTTTTGCTGCTGCATCTGGCTGTCCATGGGTTGCATCTCATTGACGATATAGCTAGGTCTGCAGTATTGCAAGTCTTGTGAGCCATTCT
The DNA here is from genome assembly GCA_016271365.2 of Neoceratodus forsteri. NCBI lineage: Eukaryota > Metazoa > Chordata > Ceratodontiformes > Ceratodontidae > Neoceratodus > Neoceratodus forsteri. The sequence continues at coordinate 146,903,523 of CM057453.1, read as the reverse complement.
TCACTGCTGACATTTCTTGGTGAATCTTCCTGTGATCTGGTTCAACATGCTGGCTTGCCTTGCAGAGATCAATTGAGGGATATGCAGCGAGAGATAGGGAAGGACTGAGAAAGAGAGCAAGATCAAGGGAAAGTGGGATTTTAAACATTTTAAAGAGTGATTGTGACTCAGAGAGAGGGAAGCTGGGGCATCCAAAAAGCACATAAGAGAGAATAGATAGAGACAGACAATGCAAGACTAGAGAGGCAACTAGATCAGGACAGAAACAGAAAGAGCGATATCTCAAGACAGAAATACTGTGAGGCAGCACTGGACGTCTGAGTGCCCCTTTCAGCTGTGTGACCAGCACTACTTAGTTACTGTACAAAAAAATGATGTCCCAGCACAAGGAAGAAAAAGTAAATTGCAGAGAGAAAAAGACTGAAAGAGAGAAATGGAGAACTGTGTAATGAGGGAAAGAGATTCCTCAAAATATACATACTAAGAACACTCAGCAGAAGCACAGAGTAGGAGAGAAAGGGTGGGATACACTGGGAGAACTGAGAGAGCGAGAGAGACCAGTAGGAGAAATCAAAGAGAGTGTGTTATGTGCTGCTTTGCTGGGCCCAGGCAGGTGTGTCAAAGGAGGCCACAAAAGAACTGTATGCTGTTGCCTGTGCTACATGTGTGGCTGTTGCCCCAACTCCCTTCCAGATTAGCAGTTCTACTTTTATTTTCATACAAATCATTATCTGAGGTACTCCCTTTACAAACTGTGTTGAATACTACTGAGAATTTACACATTTTAACACATCTATTGAATTTTTTATGAAAAATCAGAACTAATCTGACTAATCAGAACACTCATGTTTCGGTTCTTATTTACTAAGGGACAGAACTTCTCAAAGTTCTCCCAGCTGTACTCCATATTTATACAGTTTCAGCTTCAACCTTCGTATACTTCCTTTGGTTCACAGCCAGTACTAACCAGGAGAAAAAACAGTGCTGAATCACATTTTAAAAGAAAATTGCTAAAGGGTGTAAAACTTAGGCATAACAAACAAACAACCCAAGTAACAAGGGCATAAATGGCCCCAACTGGATGGCTGTGCAAGTAGGATGGTGTAGGTGTTCTCAAAGTAAAACAGGTAGCTGGTGATCCAAGTTTGTACCAGTTAATGGAATCAGGGACACAGCAGGTATATGAACTCCAGGGTGCACTATTAATGGCTAGAGCAGATATCTACCTGGGTTGCTCTGAGTATTGGGATCAACTAAACGTCACATCTGATTCTATGTAAATGTCCCATGTCTCCCATATCTCTGCATGTTTTTCAAGGGTTAGCCTGAGTGTTGCAGTTTTGGTGTCCTTCTGCTTAATGTTCCCCCATCTGTACTTTCCAAGAGGCCAGGGTAGGTGGGGAGTCACTAAGCCAGTTTATGGTAATTTGTTTCATTGCTGCTGTGCATAAGACTTTCAGTAGCTTCTGTTGGGGTTGGCCTCCCACCTTAGGGGTCTTTGCCCCCAAAGCAGGTACTTGAAATCAAATGGAATTTGCTTGTTCCATATTCTAATCATTTGGTTGTGGATGCGTATTCAGTATGGACGTAGTTGTGGGCATGCCCAGAATACATGGAGATGTGAGCCCCCATCCCTTCATCCTTTCCAGCATAGGTTGAGTTCCTGTCTCTGAAGTGCTGTGTGACAGTGAGGGTATGGAAATAAATCTGATTAGGCACTTCCACCCGGGAGAGGCAGTTACTTTCCAACCTTGCCCCCAAACCTGCTCCCATTCTTCAGTGGTGAGTGTGGTTTGGGCCTCAGTTTCCCATAGTGTACAGATCCAGGTCATATCACTCAGAATCCAGCAGTACTTTACATGCTCTGGAAACCATACCCCCCCTCCCGGTCAGCATGGCCACCCAGTATAAACCGTTCTCCAGCTGAGTGAGTTCCCTGCTGACTTTGGCTGACCTACCCCAGGAGGAGAAATAGTGCCTCACCTGCAGGCAGGTATCAGTAAAAATCCTGTTTTGGAAGACCGTATTTCTCTTGTAAGGAGGTGAAGCTGTGACACAAGCCTTGATTCATTAAGGTATTATATCTTGCCAGCGAGAGCCTGTTCCATCTGTGATAGGCAGGATCTGTCCATGGAGGATGAAAGTCAGGATCTCCAATTATGCTGATCATAGGGCCAGAGTCATTAAGGTTTAATGTGAGCTTCTTGGTTTTTATAAGAATGCGTAGGGTATGCTTCATCCAGGGGTTCTGGGCCTCATTCAGGGTATGCTGAAATAAGGGTACATAGGGGATGGTGAACAGAGGAACTGGCAGGGGTTGATCTGTCTCTATCTACAGAAAGCCAGTGTCTCCCTTCTGCTTGGTCAAAGACACTACCAGGACCAGCTGTGCAGCCAACTAGTACAGCCGAAGTCTGGCATGGTGAGGTCCCCTCTTTCTTTTGGGAGAGTGAGGAGCTTCCTACTGACCGTATGTCTACCGCCCAACAACATAAACTGAAAGAGGAGTTTTTGTAGTCACTTCAGGAAGCTTCCAATAATGCAAATGGGTAATGCTTTGAATAAGAATAGGAATATTGGTAACACATTAATTTAGAGGGTGGTGATTCTCTCTCCCAGACTGAGTGTCAAGAGATTCCATAGGGCAATGTCTCCCGTTATTTCCCCCAAAGAGTTTTTCGTAGGTCAGGTCAAATAGAGTGGAGATGGAAGGGAAGATTCTGATTCTGAATTATCGGCTGTGTTTGGGGCCCATTTAAAAGGGAACTGGACCTGGAAATCTGGGGGATATCTGCACTCCAACCTGATAGTCTCTGATTTACCGATAACCAGAGACTTTGCCATATGTCTCCAACTCCTCCAGGAGGCCAGGAACAGAGATATCAGGGGAGGTCAGTAAAAACGAAGAGTCATCGTCATATAAGGAAATTTTATGGTCACTGTTCCCCACCCTTGTCCTCTCTATTACCTTGTTTTGAGGAACTGCCACTGCCAGTGGCTCAGTGTATAATGCGAACAATAAGGGGGAGCGGGGACACCCTTATCTGGTTCTCCAAGTCAGGTGGAAGTAGTCTAATTGCAAGCTGTTTACCCTCACTGTTTTCTGCGGGGAAGCATATGTAGCCCAGATGCTTTCCCTAAAAGTATACCCTGCCCCATCTCGTCCAGAGTTCTGTGCAGAAATCCCATTTACCCGGTCAAATATCTTTTCTGCATCTATCAATATTGCCCATGCCAGTTCAGGGAACTGGTGCTGCCAAGACATAATGTTAAGAAGGCACCTTATGTTGTCATGAATTAAGTGCCCATTGATTAATCCTATCTTGTCTGGGTGAACCAGGAATCCCACAGTTTTGGAGCTGGTTTGTGAAAATAGAGGCAAAAACCTTCTGGGCCACGTTAAGCAGTGAAATGGGGTGGTATGATTTGCACAACGTGGGGTCTTTTCCTAGTTTAGAGATAACCATGATTTGGGCATATTGCCAGGAGGGTGGGGCTCCATCCCCTTTTTGCGTGCTTCTACAGACTCAGCAGAGGTGGGGCATCAGTTCCTCCCAGAACGTTTTGTAAAACTCAGGTGCCGTACCGTCAGGTCCTGGGGCCTTGCCAGCTTTAAGGTTTCCTATAGCTGTATGCACTTCCTCCATAGAAATGGAGTTGTCTAGTTCCTGATGAGCTTCCAGCATGGGTTTGCATACTTTCACCTTAGAAAAGAAGGTGTTTAGTTTTCCATAAAAGGAAATGAAATGCTCAGCACTTTTTCTAGCGTCTGTCACCACTGAGGTGAATGTGGCTTTGGTGTGGAGTCTGAGCACTGCCCATCTTGCTGCCTCTTTACACAACTGCCAGGATAGTATTCACCCTGCTTTGTTTCTCAGTTCATAGAATTGTTGGCGGGAGTACTTAAGAGTTCCCACTATCCTATCGTCAAGGAGCATATTCAAGTAGTCTCTGTAGCCTTTCAAGTGCTTTTTGACCTCTTTGTCCTGGGCTATTTTGTGTTCATCCTCTATATCAAACAGCTGTTCCTCCAGTTTCATTTGCTCTTTTTGTTTCTCCTTTTTGAGGTTGGAGGTGAAACTGATGGTCCATCATGTGACTACTGCTTTAAATCCATCCCATCACATTGCATCGGTGGTGCGGTGCCACCCTTTAGACTAGTGGCTGAGTACTCTTCCGGACAAGTGTCAACCATGCCCCTGTATTCTGGGTTTTTGAGAAGAGAGACATTCAGTTTCCAGTTTCCCACAGCCCCCACTTGCATACTGTATGACGCTGAGCAAGTCACTTAACTTCCCTGTGCTCCCAGGTCGCACCTGTAATCAAGCTTTCAGCTTAGTGTGTCTCTCCTGGATAAACAATTGGAAAGAAAAAAAAAAAAGGTGGATGACTTAACCACAGGGTCTATTACTAGGTCCAGCACCACTGGGGGATGGTCTGAAAAGGTGATATTTTTAATGGTACAAGAATCCACCGCATGGACTAAGGCAGTTGGAATGAGGAAGCAGTTCATTCAGGTGTAGCTCTGGTGTGGTGCAGATTGGCAGGTGTAGTCCCTGACCCATGGCTGCAGAAAAGTACAGTTACGTAAGCACTTACCGTAACAGTAGATCTTCGAGAACAGCTCTTGCAGCAGGTTACACCATTAGGACTGAAGCTGTCAGGCATCAGGACCCCACGGAAATTTTCTAGCTAGCAGTCTTCAGCGGGGACCGCCTCCGACGTCGGTCCCGCCCCCGACGTCAGGCATAGTACATAAGGAGGCGGTCCTGCCACAATCCCCAGTTCTCCCGCCGGAGACTCCCGGCCACTGGATGACATCAGAAGAGGAGACCGAGGATCCACCATCAGAGGGCCAAGACTAAAACCAATCGTTCCATCCTGAAAGATGGATGTTAGGCTATAACCTACCTCCTCAAAATGGGGAATGGTTGCGGGAAGGTACCTGCTGCAAGAGCTGTTCTTGAAGATCTACTGTTACGGTAAGTTCTTACGTAACTGTACTATCTTACTTCGAGATACAGCTCTTGCAGCAGGTTACACCATTAGGACTGATTCCCAAGCAATAGCGACAATTTTACACCATCAGGAGGAGGAAAGGTAGAGATTACAACCCTGCTCGAGCCTAGGACAGAAGTCCCTGGAGGATGGCTAGGCCAAAACCTGCCCTTCGCCTTGAAGCGATATCCAGGCTGTAATGCCTAATAAAGGTAAGCACCGAGCTCCAGGTAACTGGAGCACAAATAGTTGAAGTGGAAACATCCTTCAGCGCTGCAAAGGAGGTGGCCACTCCTCTGGTAGAATGACCCTTGACTGCGCCTGGCAAGGGTTTGCTGTGCTTGTCATAACAGAAAGAGATACACTGAATGAGCCAACGCGAAAGGGACTGTTTAGAAACAGGAGCTCCTTTCATCCTCTCAGCAAAGGAGACAAACAACTGATCCACTTTCCAGTACTGTTTGGTTCTGGTCAGATAATATCTGAGACACCTGTGAACATCTAGGGTGTGAAGCAGTGCTTCTCCTCGATTGGTGTACTTGGGAAAGTACACTGGTAAGTCGATATCCTGATTAACGGTAAGGGCTGAAACCACCTTAGGCAGAAACTTAGGATTTGTCCTCAGGGATACCCTATGCTGGTGGAAAATTAAATAGGGCTCTTTGCACATGAGTGCATGCAATTCGGAGATTCTTCTTGCCGAATTAACTGCAACTAAAAACAATGTTTTCCATGACAGAAAACGTAGCTCGCAATCCGCGGCTGGTTCAAAAGGTGGCAGCGTAAGCTGCTCCAGGACAAAGGGCAAGTCCCAAGGAGGAACCGGATCCTTGATAGGTGGCCTAGGGTGGAGGACCCCCCTTAAAAAGGCATGAGTAGTGTCCAATTGAGCCACCATACGATGGCCTATGGGGGCATGATAAGCCGAAATTGCGCACAAATGCACCTTAATCGAGGAGTAAGCTAGTCCGGATTGGAAAAGTGAAAGCAGGTAATCCAGAACCAGCTTCTTGGGACAGCCTAAGGGTGAGAAACCACGCGTTTGAGCCCACAAGCAAAACCTGTGCCACTTCATGGCGTATGTTGCGTGTGTTGCCAGTTTTCTAGTGGCGGAAAGTACTTCCGCCACTTCTTGCGAGACCCCATGTCGCATCATGGCTATGTCTCTAGGAGCCAGGCATGTAGGTTCAATGAACGCAAGTCCGGATGGACTAGTGAACCTTCCTCCTGAGACAACAGATGGGAGCTGATTGGCAAAGGAAGCGGAGGTTCCCAGGATAGCTGATGCAGGAGCAGGAACCAGATTTGCCTGGGCCAGAAAGGCGCTGTCAAGATAAGCGTAGCATGCTCCATGCAAAGTTTGAGGAGAACTCTCTGGATCAATGGGAAAGGAGGGAAGGCATAGAGGAATCTGCCTGCCCAGGAGAGGGACAACGTGTCTCACCAGAAAACACCAGGCCCTGTATCTAGCCAGCAAAAATTGGGCAGTTTTGCGTTGGATGAGGACGCGAAAAGGTCTAATTCTGGAGCGCCCCATCTGTGGAACAGATCCTCTGCCACCTCCTGTAGAAGCTCCCACTCATGGACTCTGGCCTGAGAATGACTCAGGGTGTCTGCAATGGTATTGTCCACCCAGGGGACGTGAACTGCAATAAGGTTTGCGCCGTGTCGTATTACCCACTCCCACACTCTCATGGCTTCCGTGCAAAGGGGGTAGGAGTGTGTGCCTCCTTGTTTGTTGAGGTAATACATCACCACAGTATTGTCTGTTTGCAACAGGAGAGTACTCGGTGGGATCTCTAACTGGAAGGCTTGCAGGGTGCAGAGGATCGCCCTCATCTCCAGTATATTGATGTGGAGATGAGATTCCTGGATTGTCCATGTGGCCTGAGACCTCACCCTGTTCAAGTGCGCTCCCCACCCAAGCCCTGAGGCGTCTGTGGAGAGAGTTACCATTGGAGACGACGCTGTGAAGGGAACCCCCACAGAGAGGTTTCCTGGGTCTAGCCACCTTTGCCAGTCCCGAATCACGGCCTTCGTGATTCGGACTGGCTGCTGCAGATGGTCTTGCCTTTGGTCCCACTGCACCCTTAACATCCACTGGGTTACCCGCATGTGGAGTCTTGCCATCGGGACTGTTGGAATGGCTGCAGCCATGTGTCTGAGCAGGCGAAGGACCAGTCTGGCCGGGACGATCTTCTTCACCGACAGGTCCCTTATGAGGGACCGAATGTGTTCCACTCTGTCCTCGGGAAGAAAGGCTTTTCCCCTGACGGTGTCCAGAACTGCCCCTATAAACTGCAGTTTCTGGGATGGTACCAGGAGAGACTTCTTGTAGTTGATGAGGATGCCCAGAGACTGAAAAAGGGCCTGGGTATGCTGAATGGCCATCAACAATGCTTCCTTGGAGGGAACCATGAGAAGCCAGTCATCCAGGTACGGGAACACTTAGTGGCCCTGTCTCCTCAGAGACGCCACCACAACTGCCATGCACTTGGTAAGTACCTGGGGTGCCGATGACAGCCCGAAGGGAAGCGCTCAGAACTGATAATGGCGGCCCTGAAACTCGAAGTGCAGGAACCTCCTGTGCACTTGAGCAATAGGGATGTGCAGGTAAGCGTCCTGCATGTCCAGAGGCACCAAGAAGGCATCCTTGTTCAGCATGGAGATTAGACCCGGAAGGGTCACCATGCAGAAGCGTTTGTAGACGACCGACAGATTGAGGTTGCTGAGGTCCAATATTGGATGGAGGTCCCCTGTTTTCTTTGGAACCAGGAAGCAGGAAGCAGTGCGAATAGTATCCTAACCCTCTCTGGTTCTCTGGAACGTGCTCCAAAGCTTCCTTTTCTAGAAGCGCGAGCACTTCCTGCTGTATAAGCAGGGCATGCTGACCCAAGTAGCAGGAAAGCAGAGGAGGTCTTGTGGGCGGGTTGCCTACGAATTCTATATAAAGGCCTTTTTCGACCAACTGTAGCACCCACCTGTCGGTGGTGATCGACTGCCACCCTGGCAGGTGGCATGCGATGCGACCCCCGACCTTCATTTCCCATTGATCCTGAGGAGGGGTGGAGGCCTGGAAGGAGTCATGCTGTTGCAGCATTGGATCCCGCAGGTTGGGCCGACTTTGTAACTCGTTGGTCTCTGCCTGAGGATGTATTAGCCTGGGCTTTTCGGGTGAAGGAGCCCCTTTGTTGCTGGCCGGAATGTGGTTGTTGCCTTTGAGTCCGGCTGCGAAAATGACTCTGGTTCCTGCGAAAGGAACTGAGTTGAGACCTGTACATAGCCTGCACAGATCTAACCACCTTCCCAGCATCCTGCAGTTTGGTGATCACCTTCTCCGAGGGCTCGCCAAACAAAACTTCGCCATGGTAAGGGACGTCCATGATATTCTTCTGGACGTCCGGGGTAAACCCGGAGACACGGAGCCACGAGTGTTTCCGGAGACACATGCCTGAGGCTGCAGCTCTGGCTGAAGAGTCCGCAGAGTCGTATGTGGCTCTAAGCACCTGGGTTCCCACGTCCGAACCCGTACGGAGGAGGGTTAACAGCTCCTCCTTTTGACCACCGTCTGGCATTTTTTCAACTAGGTCCTGTCCTTGCTCCCACAATGCATTCTGGAATTGAACCATGTGGGTGACGTAATTTAACGACCTGATGGCACATGTCGCAGCCGCATATGTGCACCTACCCAGGACATCCAGCTGTTTGGACTCCGGGTCCGGTGGCTGTGTGCTCAAGTGCTGCAGTTTTTGAAACCGGTCATGTGAGGCTGTAATGACCAGGGAATCAGCCAGAGGATGGTTCGCCAGGTACTGGTCCTCCCTTGGGGCCTTGTACAGGTGGTCAGCCTTCCTCAGCACTGCTGGAGTCGAATGCGGATGCTTCCATGCAGCCTTGGTGACGTCCGCGAAGGTGTCCACCAAGGGTGGCACTACCACAGGCTTTGGGTCTTTCTGCCGAAGGTAGCGGGTAAGGCGTTGTCTCTCGGGGTCCAGCTCTTCAGCGTCCCACCCCATATTCTCCTGAATATGCCTCATGATCTCAGCGAACGAGGGGTCATCCGGAGGAGACCTGGGAAGGTCATGTGAGTCTGGAGAAGGGACGCTGATTGGAGAATGAGATCTGGAGCACCCATAGGTGTCAGATCTGGAGTCCTCCATGGACAGGGTATACCGACGCCATCTGGGTCTCTTGGGGCTGGGGGACCCTGAAGTGGATCTTGAAGGAGGCCTTCTCCTGTCCGAAGATCTGCCCCTAGGGGGAGATGCTGGCTCCTTGGGGGTCGATGACCGTCCTGCTGACCCCCTGGGTGGGAGTGGGGGCACAGGCATTGAAGGGGTAGCCAGTGTAGGAGGAGGTTGTGCAGTGACCACATCCTTCTTGATGGTGTCCCACCAGAAGGTGAAGAGCTCCTTCACCTCTGTCAGATTCAAGCTCAACGACGGGCAGGGAACGTGTGGTCTGTTGTCGGGGTCGGGCGTCGGGTCCCCGGGGGTCTCCTACTCCAGGGAGGGTTCCAGTGGGAGCTTGACAGTTCCAGAGTCACCTGCCTGGTCTTCAGGCTGGGTAGCTTCCTCCTCTGATGACGCCTTTCAACTGACGTCGGTAGGCGGTGGTGTGGTCCTTCTCTCTGTGGTCCCCCCGCCGATGTCCTCGGGGGCAAATGCCTGACCGGTGACGGGTGTTGTATGGTAGCCAGTTCCTGGGAGTGCCTATAGAGTTTGGCCGATGTCGGGTCCAACGTCCGCTTCAGGGAAGTCAGCTTCTTAGTCTTGCGCTGGGGTGGTGGCGGCTGGGAGACTGACCTGACGTCGGAGTCTGGATGACGGGAGGAAGACTTGTGGTGCTCCCCAGACCTGGACGAGGCCTTGGACGGAGTGGATGAAGTCGCAGGCCTGGAGGTCTTGACAGGCTGCAGAGAGGAGGAACTGCTGGACGATCTAACCTGAACCGAGGGAGGCTGAGAGCAAGCCCTGGAGGGAGACCGGTCAGACCTGGAGCCAGAGCTGCGGGAATCCAAGGCCCTGGAAGGAGATCTGGGTCTTGCCTTCTCCCGGTGCTTTTCGCGATGTCTATGGGACTTCCCAGATGACTCCCCCTTGGAGGAAGGTTCTCTATCCATGGCTTTGAGTTTTTCCTCAAGAAGAAAGACCTGAAGGGCCTTCTGGAGGCGGATCCTAGTGTGACTACTGAAGCCCTGGCAGACGGAGCAGGCCTGGGTGTCGTGGTCTGGGCCCAGGCAGCGCACACAGGCAAAGTGAGGATCCTTGAAGTGGATCTGCTTGCCGCAGGCACACTTCGATGGATGCCCCTCCACAGAGGTGTTTGGAGAGGACTTCAGATGAATCCAGCAATAAAAGAAAAAACATTGAAGTTTCCTAGTCATCGTGCGCTAGAACATAACCGAGAGGCCGATGCTGTGATGTCGATGGTGGGAAAAGAACTGGGGATTGTGGTGGGACCATCTCCTTATGTACTACGCCTGACGTCGGGGGTGGGATCGACGTCAGAGGCGGTCCCAGCTGAAGACTGCTAGCTAGAAAATTTCCGTGGGGTCCTGATGCCTGATGGCTTCAGTCCTAATACCTGCTGCAAGAGCTGTATCTCGAAGTAAGATCTGCCAGGTCTCCACCATATCTAGCTCTTTTGTAGGGCACTTGATGGTTTGTCCAATCCTGCATCTGTGCATCCTTCCATCACCAGATCTGTCCAGGGCTGGGTTAATGATGCCATTAAAGTCTTCACCTACTATGAAAAGGTAATTCTGGGCTGGGGTCATTGGCAGGATGATGCACTTTAGGAAGTCCATTGCCTCCTTTTCCTGACTGGGGGCATAGAGGTTGAGAAGGGTGCAGGTACATCTGTACTGGCCCCTGATACAAATAAATCTTCCCTCTGGGTTCTCCTTGACCTTCTCAGTTTCAAGGGGGAAGTTTTTGTAAGTTAAGATTGCTACATATCTCTGGTTGGGTTGGGCAATATATGAGGAAGAGTACGCCCCTTCCACCCATTCATTCCTCTTTCAGTTTAGCATGCTCTGTTTGGGTCAGATGGCTTTTTGCCACTGCAGCTCTTTTAGCACCCTAGATCTTTTAATGGTGTTATTCAACACCCTTACATTAAGGGTTAGAAATCTAGCATCTGTCATATTGAAGTTCTGTATTGTAGACCCAGTTACTGCTTTTCCCTGTCCCACTCTGTCCCATTGTATTGTTGACCTGAACATGAAAGAGAAAATTTGCACAGACCAAAAACGCAGAATAACAACAACAATCACTCTCCTAGGGGAGTGTAACTTCAAATAGTCACTTTACCACTTGCCCTCCGTAATAGGTGTCAGTTGTGGGGCCCAGCTGAGCCAGTCTTGTTCTGGTTTGGAGCACCTATGGTGTATTTTGAGCAGCCCACCACACTGATCCCCCCTGGCTGCTCTAGAGTAACCACTCTCTCGCCCTCCTGTCTGCCATCACAAGGGCTGTTTACTCAGTTGCCTTTGTACCACAGAGCAATGTGAGTGCTTGGTTTGCTCCAGTGCAAAGGCAGCCACTTAGACACTTACCAGATCGTCGTAAGTAATTTGTAAAACTGTGGAAAGAATTCTTAAAAGTAGAATTGAAAAAGAAATAGAACTCCTAGGGAAGAAAGATCACACACAGCATGGTTTAACTACTAGAAGATCTTATGTTACCAACATGATATGTTTTTATGATAAAATAAATAGTAGTTTGGATAAAAGCATACCTGTGGAAATCCTGTTCTTTGACTTTAAAAAAGGCTTTTGATTTAGTTTCCCATAAAATTCTAACTGAAAAAATGACTGATTTAGGAATTAAAGCAAATATAGTAAAATGGGTGGAGTCTTGGCTATGGAAGAGACGTCAAATAGTCAAAATTTCAGAGGCTACCTCCGACAGTATTGAGGTTATGAGTGGGGTACCATAGGGGTCGGTACTGGGGCCCACACCTTTTGGAATCTTTAAATCCGACCTATGTATATAACGTAGTGTTTAACTGCACCAAGCTCCAAATCTGGAGACCTGGGTTTAAATCCCATCAGCCCCCACTTGCATACTGTGTGACCCTGAGCAGGTCACTTAACTTCCTTGTGCTCCCAGGTCGCACTTGGAAATAAGCTCTGGTTTAGTGTGCCTTTCCTGGTTAAACAATTTCCCCCTTTCTTTTCCTTACAACAGGGGGTAAACTGTCACATCAGTAGGTTTGCTGATGATACAAAAATCTGTGGGGAAGTATATTCTATAAATAACATCAATAACCTTGCCCTAGACATAAGGCAAATAAAAAGATGTGCTGAGGCAAAACAAATGTACTTTAACAAGAACAAATGTTCTGTCATCCACTTAGGAGTAAATAATCCACATACTTTATACCTACTCAATGGTAAACCTATAAAATCAGAAAAAATAGAAAAAGATCTAGAAGTAATAATAAACAGTTTACTAACGCCAGGAGACCACTATGCAATTAAAAGATCATTTCTGTCTAGAAATAAGAATTGTATTCTGCCTCTATATAAATCATTTATTAGGCCACACTTGTACTATGCCACGTCTTTTTGGAACCTTATCTAGCAAAAGTAAAAAAAAAAAAATGATCGATAGTGTGCAGCGAAGGGTAACTAAAAGCATTCCCAGGGTAAGCAAACTAGCATATCATGATAGGTTGGGGTCCCTACAACTATATGACCTTCAACTACGAAGGGATGGGGGAACCTTCTGTTGCTGTATAATATTCTCAATGATAACCAAATTAATGGGCTGAGTGCATTATTAAATATGCCACTAAACCAAGTGGACTAAGATGCCATAACAGACAGATCTTAATACCCAGAGCATCCACTAACAAGAGAAAATATTTCTTTACTATTACAGCAAATAACCTGTGGAACTCTCTTCCACAAAATATCATTGACTCTAATAACTGGAACAGTTTTAAACATAAACTAGATGAATATTTTCTGGGATACAGCAATAAATAACGTACTCCACATGGAGTGTGTAAGGTAGTCCCAATGGGCCAAGTGCCTCCTTCTACCTTTAAAAACCAAGCAAGTCTGAGTAAATCAGTGGTACTGGGTCCAAACAGTGCTGGTCAAAATAGCACATGCAAGGTACATGTGGCAAAAAAGGCACTGATTTATTTTTTGTTTGGGGGGCTTAGCACCCCGCACCCCGCAGATTTATAGATTCTCACCCTGGCAGATCAAGGGAAAGTTACTGTGTAGGCCATGGAAAAGTGTTTCCACAGCCCCTGCAAAACCCACAAGTCCCTGTTGCCTGGTCTCAGAGAGACCAGGATTAGAACCCTGGTCTCCATTGCTGCCAGCCAAGCTGTTCTATGCCTCAGCCTTCCACACCACAGGAACAGCTCTGCTAGCTATTGGATCTCTGTTGCCCTTGTCCTCTCTTTAGGACTACGGATAACAACCAGGGGAGTGCTTATAGTAAGCGCTGTAAATCTCTGGTCACTGTCCATGTGAGTGCATACCAGACTAGCGCCATATAGTGTGGCGCTATTCTGATAATGCGATTCTAACCGGGTACCAAATTGGCACATCACTTTGTGATCCACAAGAAACTTGGGGACACTGATCAGAGCAAGCGGTGTAAGCAGCCATGTGGACAGGCTGCACCACTCACTCAGATGTAACAAGCGACAGTACTAGTATTCCTGTGTGTCTCTCAAGATCCTCTTCTGCCACCAATTGTCAACCAAAAGATGAGCTCCCCCCAAGTCATAGCACTCACCAGCATGTCTTGTATCAACACCATGAGAGGTCGTGTTAACCCGTATCATGAGCACATCAGTAGGTCAGAGCTGCACAGGAGTGGTAATGCATGGTAAGCTGAGTGGCCATGTAACCAATGCTATAGATAAAAAGTATTGACTTATGTACTGTTCCCCCAATGATGTGGCTGAGGGGTGCACAGTGACAGCAGGAGGTCAGTCCCGAATGCAGTTGTTAATGGTACATCTGGCCTTAATTCTAAATTAGGCTAAATAATTTTTTGTCTTTCTCCCCCCTCCAGTGTGGGGGGGGGGGGACGAGGGTCCTCAAACCAAATCTTGCCTCCATGAGAAGTGAATGGCAGGGTCCCCTGCCAAACCTTGTACACTGTGGCATTCCCTATTCATCACCCCCAGGGCCAGCCACCCCAGCCCGATAGAAGGCGAGATTAGCCCAGAAAAATAAAGGGCAGGAGAGAGGCCATGCTGACAGCAACAAGGGCTAGGCAGAGTGTGTGTATAGCAAGCTGACTTGCTCTCGGGAATATACCCGTATTTCCTGTGTCCCTAATACCTCAATGCAGACTGTTCTTACCTATGCTCAAAATGCTGCAGATTAGGGGAGTCGAGGTGCACCCAAGGAAGATATGGCCATTGCCACTCCACCCCTGGATTCCGGTCACTCCCCTCTCCTCTGTTGCCTGTGCACATAGCAGAGATAAGCTATGATGTTTAGGGAGCATGTTGCCCCCAGGGTGGCCGGTTATAACCATTCCATTCTGTTGCCCTCATGCCTTCTTGGCAACCTCCTACCTGTATGGTTGACCTAGACAGCTGCAATCATGCAACAGGACAGGGGTATCTTGATTGGCAACCAACACTGCTAATCGCCCTCGGTGCTAATCAGTTGCATTAAGGCCTCCAAGCCTTCATCTGCTGCCATCACCACAGAGCATTTTCCCCCTACTCCCTCACCACTAGCCTTCCGTATGCAGTGCCACTAGTAGGCATACCATCCCCAGTAAGGGCAAGCATGAGCGCTGCACCATTTTACAAAAGACCACTTACTGTTCACCATCACTCTATCTCAACAATAGGATTCTTTTCCCACCTTCACCCTCATCATTCATGCACCCACACCAGCAACATGTGGATGAGAAAAAATAATTACAACTAATAAACTGCAAGCTGTCTGTACCATTGGGGGGGGGGGGGGCAAGAACACTCCTACTATTTACAATGTGAAAAACCAGACTGTTATGGGTTGTCAACTGCCCCTCACCTTTCCCTTCCCGTGATAAATCTCAGCTCATAAATTGTGATCAAAACACACAAGACCCAGTAAGCAAGTTTATTTTAAATTTAAGTTCAAAAAGGATATCAAAGTCTTGGTAATCAGCATGGGTTCTCGATCCTGGCAGGAATCCTCTCTGGAGTCAGGGATGGAGAGTAGGGGTCCACTGCTTGTGAGCTCATGTTCACTAATCTGGTTGTGATGCACGGTCTGTCTTATGGGGACGGATTGCTGTCTTCCACTGAAGTTGATGGAGTTGGATCTCCAGTGCTGGGTCTGGGTTGGTGTAGAGTTCTGGAGGGATCCCCAGCTTTTTGAGGAGAGGTTTAACTTCTGCACGGGTCCAGTAGAAGTGAGGGCCATCTGCTCTGTGTATGTGTCTGGTGTCTTTAGTTATGCCAGGGCCAGGATTTGTACTTTAGTATTTTTGGCCATCCGGTATTTCTGAATTACTAACAAGACTTTCTTTTAACCAGGGACATTGAAGTGAAGTCATGTTCAGAGTACAGCCTTGCATCCTTGGCATCACTCTTTCTTATTCCAGGCCATGAGGAGAATTTTAGTTTTTGTGCAGTAGTCTAAGAATTTTAAGTCTACTGAGCGATACCTGGCTTTGGGAACTTTGGGCTTCAACCCTAATGCTCTGTGGGTATGTATAGTGTTCAGGGGCTCTGCTGTCATCCAGTTGAGCAGCTGTCTCAGAGGCGACTCTAGGAAGGGCTCCACGGCTCCCATCTCAGTCCCTCGGGAAACTCGTGTATTCTGATATTGTCCCGCTGGGAGAAGAGCTCTAGGTCGACAATCTTGTCAGTGACCTCCTGCTCCTGGCACAGAAGGTAACAGACAGCAGTATCCTGTTTCTGTATTACTTCAGTGGCATCGGTCGGGTCCGTTTCCAAATCAACGGTTCTCAGGGTGACCTTCACCAAGCTGCAGGAGGTCTCTCCCAAAACTTTTTCTAATCTGTCCATTGTCTGGCTGACTTTGCTCAGTTCATAGGAAAGTCAGCATGAAGTTATTGTAAAACTTTCCTCATCTTCTTCATTACTGTGCCCACTGGCCTGTGCTGAAGTGATTGAGGCCAATCCGCTACAGCTTGCCGCTTGGATATCCCGAACATCAGGTGCATTAATTTTTGTCAGAAAGTCTATGATTGACTCTTTTTGAGTTTTGCAGGCATCCTTGTTCAAGTTAGACAGATTGATAACTTCCAATACAAAAAAAGCTGTTGAGTTTGCAGATGACAGTGGATTTAAACTGACTGGGCAGGGAGTCGTAGCAGGTTATGTCCGCATGGAAGAGAGGTGGAACCGGAACGGATCCTTAAATGGGATTTGCTTCCCACAGGCGCACTTCAAGGGATGGCCTTCAGCGGAGGTTGGAGAGGACATCAGACAGCAACTGAGCCATAGAAAATAATGTTTTCCCGAAGGAAGAACTTAACCGTGCGTTGCGCGCTTAGAAACGATCCGAAGGGTAGAGACATGCAAGTCGATGGCGGGAAAGAACTGGGGAATCTGGCAGGACTGCCCCCTTATGTACTACGCCTGACGTCGGAGGCGGGACCGACGTCGGGGGTGATCCCCGCTGAAGATAGCTAGCTAGAAGAATTCCGTGGGGTCCTGACGCCTGCCGGCTTCAGTCCTAATGGTGTTACCTGCTGCAAGAGCTGTATCTCGAAGTAAGATCTATATAACACGGTCATGGTGGGAACTATACCAGGGGCAGCTTTAGTGGGGGGACAGGGCTTCAAACATATGTCTGTCCTTTAAGCTGTAAAGGAATGAACATAGGTCCTGGTGAATGGAGGGTATGGCTTATTACTTGAAGGAAGGAATGTATGGTTTTGTCACATCAATTATTTCTTTCCCTTTCTTCTCTCCCTTAGAGTCTCTATCTTAGTTGATGTTAATAATTCCACCCTAAGGAAAAAGAATGACATGTAAATGTTGGTAACTGGTAGTACCTTATGTTCTAAGTTTTGTTTATTATCCTGCTAATAGTTGGATTAAGTTTGAAAACTAATGTTTATAATGTTATGATTTTCATTTTTAAGATGACAACAAGCTGTAACAGTTTTAACTTAACAAAAAAAAAAGGAAAAGGAAAAACGTGTAAAATAACATTAAAATGAATGTTAATGTATTATAAATGGATGTATGAAACTAAATCCTTTAATAAAGCAAGTATTAAAAAAAAAAGAAGTAAGAATCTTTCAGTATAATGGAGCTGCTTCATTAGCTGCAGAACACAGAATTGGAACACTAAAATCACCCTTTGGTGACCCCTCCTTGGCCTGTAAGGCTAGAGTAGAAACAAACATTTGTTTCCTTGCTTCGATTAGTTTGGCTACTGATATGCTTGATATGCTACAGATAATTAACACACATGTTCAAACGACATTTGGCCAGGACCCCGTCACCTTGACCACATTTTTAACTTCAAATATGTTTTTTATTGATATAGCACATGAAGCATCCATATACAATTAACTTGTACATAACACAAGTAAACTGACAGAGATTACTTTTAAAGGTATACATAGAGATAGCCTATCCGTATTATTCGTAAGTTCATACATGTAGACATTGAAAAGATAGTTCAGTCCAGATAATTTAGAGATGTCTTTCCTTGGGTGATTAGCAGTGTATCACAGTCAGTAGGAGCCTCATGGGCTAAAAGAGATCCCCAGTGGAATTTTGAAGATGGTTAAAGAGAACATTTCTAGGGTGTAAATTGTCCTACAGGTCTATTATGTCTTTCTCTAGATGGTATAATAAGGCTTAAGTACCAACGTTTTAAAATCAAAGATTTCTAGCATGTAGACGGCTTTCCAAAGGAATCATATCAGCAATAAACTCTTAATTATTAAACAAGAAAATAACACTTAGAACACATAAACTTTGAGCTGGTGCATCTCTTCCTGGATCCCCCCATTCAGTTAAATCCCTACATCTCCCCTTCCCCTTCAATCATCAGCCTCGGTTGCCAGGTGGCCATAAATTTGTCTTCAGCTAGGTGTTAGGTGTAGGTAATGCATTCTATATGTTCAAGTTCCTTTATTTTTGCCCACCATTGGGTCAGCAAGAGTAGTACAGGGGGAAACCAGTTCAAAGTGATACATTTCAGTGCAGCCACCCACATAATCTAGCCCAGTTTCTGAATTACACCCAGGCAGTTCAGCAATGCAGGGAAACCCCAAACCAACTCTTGAAAGAAAAGGGTATAGAAATAAAAATACCAGTGAAACCTTGACCACATTTGATCAATTTCTCTTCGCTGGTATTTCAGAATTACTGGACCATGTTCTGAAGCAACTTAAATGCTCCTCTTTCTAAGGGAGAAGTAATCTCAGTTGTTGCCAGCCAAAAGAATAGTGCATTCCCAGAGATGATGGACTATCTAATGAGCTGTAAAAAACATTCTCAGATCAGATTGGAGATTTTTTGATTTTGACACTTCAGCACATTCTGGATTCAGGTTTGACCTCCCCCATATTTAGGAAGGCTTTACTAATCTTTTTGCACAACAAGGTAACAACTGTTGTTTAAGTAATTTTAGACCAATTACTATGCTAAACTCTGATTTTAAAATGGTATCTAAATTATTGTACAGGCATCTTACTCAGGCTACAATGCATCTAACTAAGCCAGTTCAGATGTGCTTTATCCAGGAAAACTCCGTGTTTGGTAACTTACATCTCCTTCAGGAGATAATTGAATATGGCAACCATGATATGGTGCTGTACACGGGTTTATTCTGATGTTAGATCAACAAGAGGCATCTGACATAATGTCTCATGCCTCCCTTTTTGAGGTCTTGAAATCATATGGTATCCCAAACAAATTTATCCTTTGACTTACAAGGCTTTGTGAAAATGCTTCTGTGTTTCCTTTGGCTAATGGTCATTTTGGAGATTTAGTTCCCATCAAACTTTGGGCCAGGCAAAGTTATCTTTTAATCCTTGCAGGGCAGTGGACTAATGTATCAGTCCAAAATTCCTATACATTCTAATTCTGTCAGCAGCCTAAGGGTTAAGTCCCTTCCTTTATGTTTTTGCTCTGTAGCCCTTCCTGAATCATAGCTAATCACTTAATAAAGGGTTTCTCCCTCCCATGTAGTTTTCCTTCATTAAAAGTGACAGGGTATGCAGATGATATCTGCCTGTATGTGGCAGATGAAGCTGCAGCCCAGGAGGCTTTAAACACATTTGAGAGTTCCTTTGAGGTTTCAGGCTCTAATCTTAACCACACAAAAGTATCAGCAGTTGATGTATGGATGTACAGGATGTAGTGGATATACAAATTTCCTATGTAGATCCGGGGGGGGGGAGAGGGGTCAGATTTGGGATAGATGATCTAGTTCTTATTAAATGGACTGAGGAACTGGAATTGGATATGGATAACGTGCAACAATGGAAGTCTTGCTTTTCTAAGAAAATAAATTCATACTATTAAGTGTTTTTTACTCCCACTTTTTCTTCCATTAAGGCATGTTTAACCAACTCCAATAAATTTGGAAACAAAAATATTTTGTTGTTTCTTTCAACTCTTGTGGGGCAGCTGGCTGGACCCTGTCCAATGGGAAATACTTATTTTTCCTTATCATGGGGAAGGGCCTCAATATTCTTAATCCGGTGGTCTTTTTTCATTTCCATTTTTGTCATGCAACAATTGTGGCAGGCCTGTTACACATTTATTTATTTATTTTATTTATTGAAATGTTTCACCAGGAGGGCACATTGAACAACAAGTTGCTCATCTCACGGTGCGACCTGGGGGGAAAGGGTTACATAGGACTGTGAAGGATGATCAAATACAATAGTATGTGGGAAGTACAAACAATACAACATTGTAAGATTATTTAACAGTTGGAACACAAGGTATAGTACAATAAACAGTAGTGGAACATTGAGTAAATTACAATACATGTCCAAAATCATACAAAAGAACATATAAACATACAAAACAGTAATAATGCAACAGAACCATTACAGTGCATGAGTGTACCAGGAGCAGGCTTGAGGTAGTATGCAAGTGCTGTTGGAGAAAAAAGAATGGGGTAAGTTGTGCACATGGGTGACCCAAAAGGGCAGGTGGAGAGGCAAGAACTGAATATGAGGAGAAGGAGTAGCCATTTCTTGATTTCCCCCTCCAGGATGTTGAGAACCCTGCTGGGGGGGGGGTCAGGGTAGGAAGGCAGAAACATGGGATAGGTATTAAGGAGGGTTAAAGCAGGAACAGCTGAGGGAGAGGTAATTGTGTAGGGCAGAGGTAAGGGAGTAGTTGGAGGAGAAGCCTCATGGATGCCATAGTTTCTAGGTAACTTGAGTCCTTATTGTTTTCAAAATAAACAGGTGTCCCTCCTAAACTCTTACATAGCTTGTTAGTCCTGAGTTATATTCATTCCACTCTGAGGAAACCTAGGGCTTGGAAAATGTAGGACAAAAGATTCTGACCTTGAATAAACATCAATTGTATTGTGAAATTCTTGCCAAAAATGGGGTATCGGGAGTAATGTGATGTAGCTCTAGTGGAATGAAGCCACCTGAAGGAGCCCTGCACCAGAAATTACCTTGGCAAGCTTAAAAACAGCATTTTTCATTCAAACCAGTCTGGGAGACTTCCATCACTCGATGCAGAAATGACCACAGATGGACCTGATACTGAGTTTGAGGACTGTGGCAGCCCAGACTCAATGAAACAGCAAAGTAAAAAAATTGTGCCTCACCTCTCCTTAGGCCACACAATCGACAGGAGCCATGGCCAACTCAGAACAACTGAACTGACTGTTCAACAAAATGACTGCATTATGATCCACCATAACAAAAGAAATTTGTGAAATTAAGCAGAACAATGGCAAGGTGGAAACGCACTCCAGGTGCATCTCAAACAGAAAACGGCATTTCTAGCCTTAAGGATGCATCAGAGTGAGAGAAAAGAGTAAGAATTAGGGATGTGCAGAGGCTCAAGAAACTAGAATAAGGAATGGAGTACCAGAACTACTTCATATGTAGCAATCTCCTAGCCTTCGGTATCCCTGAAGGTAAAGTGCCTCCAACCCTATAAAGTTCATTTCTGCCATGCTCCTGGAACTGTTCAGACCACCCCCGGGGAATATGGACTACATGCAGTAACATGGAGAGAGCACACTGCACTTTGGCACCAAAACCAGCCCCAAACCAGTACCCCAGGGTCTTTATCTTCAGATTCCTCAGCTTCCAGGACAAACTGTATGTTCAACAACAAGCTAAAGCCCTGAACAATATAGTGTACCAGAATTACACTCTATGGTTTTCTAGTGGTTTACGACCAGGTATCTGTGGCCTGAGGGACAAATTCATAAAGGCTGGCCTTCACAAGACGGGGATCAGATTTCATCTGCTGTAGCCTGCAAAACTTAAAGTGTTGTAAAAAACTGGTCCACAAACTTTCCTGACACCAGAAGCTGCAGAGAAAGCCCTCACGGCAGAGTTTCCTAATATCATCCCTACCACCATCCTACTCAAACTGCCAGTGAAACTATGGGGGCCATATGATCAACTTTGCTAAGGTAATGTCAAGCCTTTTAATGCAAAGGTATGAACAAAAGGTATTTGGGAGCAAAAAGTGGGACTGGACTGTTTGCAACCTCCTGCCCACCTCAGCTAATCACCACCAACTACCTGCGTGACTGTGTGACACACACCATCTCTCACATTCATTTCAACCTGCTTGGATCTGTCTGCATGAATGTTCTGTGGCCTAGCGACAACTCTGCAGAATAACAGCCCACTAGTGCATTCACTCTACATATTGGTCAGTGAAAGAAAGAGGGCTCAGTTGGCATGCCCTTCCTCACTCTTCCCACCACTGAACCTGACCTGGACCTGGTTTCCTCCAAGGTAGAGCCTGAATTTGCTGCACCAACTCCTCGATCTGGTCTCTCCCCTGCCCAAGACTCTTGCATAAACCCTCCATACAGAAATCAATACAGCAAGATCAAGACACTGAGCATGTTACCTCATGGTGGGTTTGAGAGGCTTCCTTTTTCATGATAGCAAGGACCTACTAGTGGACCAGCACCCAGAAGTAGATGGACAGACCACCTCCACCAATATGAGAGCCCTTCAGGCTCCATGGGAGCCACGCAATAAGACCAGAGCCACCTGACACAGCAAACTACCAGGTAGCTCAACCAACGGGCTGAATTTTAGATAACACTACTTTCCCAGCAGCATACAGTATATGATCATCCAACAGCTACATCTGAACAACTGACCTTATAAGAGCCACAGTAAATACTTTTACATATGGCTCGGTGGGAGGGGGAGGTCTGCAGCCACCACAGACAAAGGGTTCTGGCCCAATAACACTGTGCTAAAACCTTAAATGATGTCCAGCCAGTCTCTTATGGGTGGCTGCGGTTGGATCCTCACCCCTTGGGATGAATCCTGAACCAGGGCCAAGGAATGGGGATGTGGAAAGGAGCACCCAGTAATGGAATATAATATGACCTCATCAGACCCCTGCATTTTATTTAGTCATGGGGGGGGGGGGGCATCGGACCTCTATTCAGAGCTGTCCTTTATCAAATGTTGCTGAGGAAAGCTGGCTTGGGGCCAGAACTGTTATGGTGCAACTGTACTGTCCTGAACATTATGCACTATATTTAATTAGCAGGGGCGATTGATTTTGAAGGTAACCAAGCAACCTCCCCAACCCTAAAAATCAACTGGATGATGGACTGGGACAACAGACCTCACCCGAGCTCTTCACCTGCGAGGCTTTTCTTACACAGACAGGCAGCAAATGCTGAGGACTAACACCTGCTGGACTGTTGTTACATAGGCAGGTGATAATTCTGTGGACTAATGCTGATTTTGGAGGTGGGGGGGGGGGCTTGGCTTACAGACAGCTCCTGAAATTTTTTACACAGTTCATTACATTTTACAGTCTGCTTGGAATAACCTGGAGATAGTGGCTAGCGCTGTATATTTCAAAGGGATGGCCAGACTCACCGGAGGACCCCTTAGTGGCCTGACTAGCATATAGGTCACTTCGGTCTTAACTGAATATATGACTACTGATTTAAATTCTTTTTAGTGTTATCCTTTAGACAGCTTTTGTGTCCGACTTGCTGAGTGTTTATTTTTTCTTTCACAGTTCAATTTATTATACTGTTTTTGATATGTTAGATACACCTGGTAAATAACTGTGTGCCAAGGTAGTAGATGGTCCAGATCCTGTGGTAGGCCACCCATGCTAGTGGAGTCATGGTCCATCTATGGAAACACAGTGAGGAGCTCTTGGATTGCAAAAATGTATGCTTAACCATTTTGGGGAGGAGGAGTTAGTGTGTTAACACAAAAACAGAGAGATGTGTTATTCCTGACGCTTTGATAAGTGGTATGATGAAACATCATAAAGAATTTGAGTGACAGGACCATTTCTTGTATGACATGAAACATCAAAGGAATGCAGGTGGGCACCAAGAGACAAGAAGTACTCCAGCATTTAAAAAGGAATGGAGCTCAAATCGCATTCTTGCAAGAAACCCACATGAAAGAACAAGATGCCTTTAGGATGTGCGGAGAGTTGGTGCAGGAATCAGCAACAGAAGAGGGGGCACCCTGATTCTGGTTCAGTATAAAAGCCTGGGATTTACTTCTCAGAACACCTGAAGGATCAATACAGGCAGAATACTATTGGTAATGAGCATGACTGGCTCTCAAAAAATTGCCCTGATCAACATTTACAGACAAAATGCAGATTCTCCCAACCTCTATACAGAATTGGTATCCACCTTACTTGACTACACAGACCACTGCACCCTACTGGAAGGAGACCTTAACCAAGTGCTGGACCCTCAGAAAGATAGTACACATTCTAACAGGACATGATCACAAGCAGCTAGAATGCTGGAAGGAATAATGCAGGAGAACAATCTTACTGATGCCTGGTGGATCCTACACCCAGCAGAATCCGCTTACTCCTTCAGGTCTCCAGTGCACCACACCGGCTTCAGAATCGACTACTGGATAACGTCAGCAGACTTGAAACCAGCTCTATTGAAGGTACAAATTCTCCCAATGATCATATCAGATCACACTCTGGTGAAATTCACCCTTAAGATAGAGTACGACACACATTCTGCTACCAGATGGAGGCATACCTCTCAACCTTTTGTCACTGAAATGAGGGACATGGACATTTTTGGACACTCAAAATGAGGGACATGAGGGATACAGACCCTCAGAATGAGGGACACATCCTCAAACATGCAGATATAAGCTCAGAACATTGTGAAAAGCATAGTGTTTATTTGTACAAAGTTTATTTTGGATTTAGTATTTTAGAATATTAAGAGTTTCTGAATTTACAGTACATTCTCTGTGTGGGCAGCATCATTTCCATGAGGGACGGATGAAGGACAGAACAATTTTAAGGGGCAAAATGGGGGATGTCCCTCTTAATGAGGGACACTTAAGAGGTATGGATAGAGGTTCAATAATACCCTCCTAACACAGGAGACATGTAAGGAGGAGATCACTGACTTCATCAATAACTTTTTGGCTGAGAATCAGCCCACAGATAAGTCTTGGAGCACCATAAGGGAGTCCCTTAAGTGGTCCATTAGGAGCAACTAATATCAATAGGCACAAGCCAGAAAAAGAAAGCAAAGGAACATCAAAGTCAACTACTGGCTACCACTAAAGACACGGAAGCAAAATTTGATGAAGATAACTCAGTGGCTCTTTGGATAGAATGGATGAAAAACAGAAGGAAATACAATGAGAAATTAAGGGAACTGACAGAATTCTTTTACAGGAAAACCAAGCTTAACTATGTGGTGAGCGGGCCAAAATCTACAAAAATCCTAGCCCTCCAACTCAAGCAAGAACAATCCACGTCCACCATCACAGCCATCCAAGAGATGGAGACTCAACAAATTCTCACAGATCAAAAGGAAATCAACGCAGTATTCTGCAGATTCTACCAACAACTACTCAGTTCACAGGTAGCTGACATAGATTTGCTAGTAGAAGAGTTTATGGTGGATGTTCAACTCCCCCCACTATCCCAAGAACAAGTGACCTCCTGGATAAGGAAATTACCGGGTCAGAAATCCGAGCAGCCCTCAAAAATCTTCCAAGGGGGAAAGCAACCAGGAGCAATGGTACTCACCAGACTTTAATGCCACCTTTGCTAACCTGCTATTCCCATTACTTCACAGAGTATACATTGACGCAGTGGAACACAAATCTATACCACTAACCATGATGACAGGCATCATCACTCTGCTGCCCAAACCAAATAAGGACCACTCGACCTGGGCAGGATACTGACCAATCATGCATTTTTACATCGATGCGAAAGCCCTAGCAAAAAGTAATATCTAACAGACTACTGGCAGTTTTTCCATCTCTGATCAGTCCCATCCAAACAGGATTCATGCCAAGTCACCATATGTGAGATCATACCAGGAACGTTTTCTACCTAATAAGAGAAGGCAAGAACCTGGAGGTTCCAACTAGCCTGATCATGCTAGACACTGAAAAGGCATTCAGTCAGTTTGAATAGTCGAACCTTTTCAAAATTCTAGAACTAAATGGGTTCCCCATCCCTCATACCTTGGATCCAATTACTATACAATAATTTGAAAGCAATGGTATTCATCAATGGGCTATTATCACCAGAGTTCAGCCTACACGAAGGCACGAGGCAGGGGTGCCCACTTCCCCCACCCTATTTCACTTATCATTTGAACCCCTCCTCAGGGAGATATCTGCAGAACTGCAGATACCGAGATTGAGAATTAGAGATAATACCCATAAACTGCTAGCCTATGCGAATGATGTCCTGCTCACAATATGCAGCACCTCCACCTCTGTTCCAGCAGTACTGCACTGTATCCACAAATTCAGCTTATTCTCTGGATATAAGCCGAACATAGAAAAGTCCAAGATCCTTCCTGTCAACCAGAAATGCCATAGGACTATTGTCCAGGAGTGTGAGATGCAATGGAAACCTGACCACATCCATTATTTGGGCATTACTGTTCATGCAGGTCCTTCAGAAACTATGAGGCACGACATTAAGAGAATCCTAGCTGCCACCGAAACATTTCACAACAGATGGGATGCTCTCCCACTATCAATTGGACATAGAATCTCAACTGTGAAAATGAATGCTCTCCCATGCATATTGTTCACGCTCTCCATACACCACACAAATCACAAACACAAGCCTGAAGGAATCACAGTGGCTGAAATCTGAATTCATTTGGGCTCATAAGAGGAAATGAAGGTCAGTGTGGAGAATAGCCAGACTTATAGGCAAAGGGGCCTTGAAGTCCCAGACACAGTATAATCATATATTACTGGGCCCTTCAGTTATGAAATGCCCCATACTGGTTGAGTACGAGAGTAACAGACCCTTCATTGGGACATGTTCTAGAATGGGTGACAAACCATTTGTGAAACAGCAAACACTGTTCTACCTGATCTTTTCAGTCCAGCCCCACTATCATTAAAAGATACACCTCTGTCATGCACCCAACGAACAATGGTTAACATCCTGAAGAAAATGCAAAGCTCCCTCAACAGATGAACCGAACAACCTATTTGGGGGAATAGAAACCTCAAGATAGCTGCAGCCAGAATACACTGGTCACAGTGGAAGACAGCAGGAATTCAAACAGTCCAAGACATTATCCAGGCAGATGGATTTGTCCCTTTCCAGACCTTTAGTGTTCATTTCAGGCTGCAGGATCACACCAGTGGCACACCCCATGCTCCTCCTGACTCCGCTGACTATGTTGTAGTGGGTTACAGTGACATGCTTACACTATACCTTTAATAGGCACGCTACCGTCCCTACCTCTGCTGAGCACCGCATGAACATACCTGGAGCCACCAAATCCTTCATTCTGGCTCCCCTCAGAGTGACTCGGCCGCCATCTGTAAAGAATGCATCTTAGGGGAGCAGTGTCTTCTCCATCATGCAGCAGCAGTGTAAACGAGAATGTCTCAGGCAGATGAGGCTTAGAATTCTCTACCATGTGGTATATGTTGAGAGAGGGGGAGAGAGAGAGAGAGAGGGAAAGAGCGAAGGAGGGAGGTAGGGATCGGAAAGAGAGAGAGAGAGAGAGAGAGAGAGAGAGAGAGAGAGAGAGAGAGAAAGAGATTCACTATGTGACACAGATCGCAAGGTAAGACCATGCACTTTCTCTGTGTCTGCACAGTTCAGTCAGGTGTCTCGGTCAAGTACTGTAGTATCTCAGTCAGTTGTTCACTTGAAGGTAGGAAATTCAAGTTCTTGGGCAGGCAGGGAAAGGGAGTGGCAAATCAGGAGATATATTAATAATAATATAAGGACAAAAGAAGAAAAAGGCTGACTGTCAGCATCTCTGTGACAGCAAGAGGTAGAATAGTAGGGGGCCTCTTAGCCACCAGAGCAGTCATCTTGCACTAGCCTTCAGCAGGCAGGAAATAAAAAGTGAACAATCCTAAAGAAAAAGATAAAAAAATGTTGACACAAGGAGAAATTGACAGAGGGCAGACAGATCGTCTTGTAACATAGAGACAGCTTTTTGACCTTGTGGTGTTCTTCTCTCTTCTAACAGGCAGGAAAGTAGTGAGCAGAGTCAGTGCAGGAAAGAGAATAAAAAAAAAAACAATACAGACAGCAGGTGGATTGAAAAAAAAAACTGACTGTGTAAAGTTAAATGCAAAGCAGATGTAACTGGGGGGTCTCTTCTACAATGACACCAAGTTGGTAGTAGTCAAGAAAGTTAAAAGAAATTAGGGTGGGCTGGTCACCAGTCCTTCTGCCCTGTCCTGCCCTCTGATTGGCCTCAGTAGCCTGCCAGTTCAGTGGTGGTGGTGGTGGGGGGGTCCCACTGCATCATCTTCCCCAAAAGTTCTTGCTTTGGTTCCTGGAGCCTTCTAGCCCTCTGATTGAATGGCTGGTGGGGTCGTGGGGTCATCAAAACAGCCACGGCCATATTCTGCTCCAAAGTCTACATGTTCTTATTTTGTGGCACCCCCCCAACAATGCTGGTCCCCAGGGAGTGTAGCAGCCCCTTAGAGCTGTTATCCAGTCGGTCAGGAGTGGCTGCTGGTGAAGTGGGTCATTATTTCAGAATAATATTAACAAAGAACAGCAAAAATTTGTTTAATTAGAATTATATACTCTTTTTGGTTTTTTTGTCTTCTACTTATGCACCCTTCCCCAGGAACTCTCTCAGGCTGTTCCTGCAGGCCTGACACTGCTCTACTGTCCACCTGATCTTCTGTCTCCGACTGCCCCCCACCATCCTCCAGCCAGCGGACTCCCCAACTCTGAGCACCCTGGGGTAGGGCCACCTCCACTCTGGTGCTCTATCTATAATCGAGTGCGCCGGCCGAGGTGGTGGAGGAGCAGGCAAGGGAATGGAGACAGGGCCTGGTGTTGGGCGTGTGGCAGAGTGGCACAGAGGAGAGCAGTCGCCTATCCTGGGATCGGGGGATTTTCAAGCTTAGTTGCCCCCTAGAGGTGTGGGCATGCAATGATGCCTGAACGGCTGTGCCATAAGCATCTGCTGCACTCCTGTCCTTTACTGCTCCGTGTGCTAGCTGTGCCTCCGGTCTCCACTGGGAGGTCACTACTCGCTGGAGACACCCTGGATCCCTCCCTAGGGAGAGGAGAGCAGTCTTTCAGATGCTCGATCCTACTCTCTCCCCTGCCGACCCCCTAGCACCAGAGCTCATTCCCTAACTCGGGTCACCGGTGTGGCATGAGGTGTGGTGTCCAGTGCCTCAACCCTCAGCACCACCGGGCCGACAGAATTATATACTCTTGATGGAAAAAAATTATGTCTGATGTGGAATGATGACTTCATATGCCATTGACACTGATGAAGAGGCAAATATAATTAAGATGAATGTCTTAGTAAGACTTTTGTTTTCATTTCAGGCCCTTCCCATCAGTAGCTCAGGAATGTAGCCGGCGATTCCAAGCTCAAGTGTGCTTGTGCAGCTGCAGGGGCAGGCTAACCCCAACCGAACAGACAGAAAAATCTAAAGTAGCAGTGCACAAAAGTGAACTAGTAGAACAAACAAAGAAGCTCTTTGCTGTGCAAACAGTAAGTGATTTATTAGCTCAGTTGCCCAATGAGCAATAACAAAAACTCTCAGTCCCAACACCAAAGTGGAAATATATATATTATTTATTGAAACAGAAAATTCAAACTCCATCTATGGCATTAAAGGATGCAGAGAATAGGGAACTGGGTACTGAAATCGATCCAAATAAGTGGGCAGAAGCAATGACATATCTACAAATTGTATCCAAAAGTATCTGATTAAAAAAAAATACAGTGTAATCTGCTACGTAGAATATATTATACCCCTTCAAAACAGCAAACATGTAATGAAACAATCTTGGAACTCTACTTAAGATGCCAAGCTTGCATTGACTTTTCGAGCCATACGTTTGTAAGCTGTATATATATTTCACTTTTTGGACACAAATCAAAGATATTATTATTAACACTTCAGGTATAGAGTTCCCATTTGACCCAGGTGGAATTTTACTGGGGTTATACCAGAATATTCCTACTAGATTAAATATGTGTAACCTTTTCTTTGTTAGTATCACTATGATTAAAGCAAATAAATTAATATTAACAAAAAGGAACAAATTCCGTGCCTAAATACAAGGATTGGCTTAATCTTATGATAGACTTATCTAGATTAGAGAGATCTAGTATAGTCTTGATGGAGGCATGAAACAATTTGAAAAAATCTGGAACCCTTTTATTGAGAAATAATATAGCAGTTAGAATTGCTTTGACTCACATCCATGAGGCAAATCAAAGCAATTAGATTTTAAGATTAAGAAATAGGACTAGTATACGTAAAATTTAAACTGAAATGATGATGATGGGAACGTAACACCAGATAATAAATGGAGAATGGGGAATAATTTTCAGTCAGTTTACAGATGATGGTGATTTCTGATCTTATCAACAAAAAAAAAGGAAACAACCATGGTTTGAAAGGCTCACCTATGAAAACATTGCCTGAGGATTTTCCGCCTGGTTGGAGATGGTACACATGAGCACTCTGATGATTCTTTTGGTCTGCCTTACACTTTAGCTGTGGCAGGCAAGGTGCTGGTATATGCTGCAACAGTTCCAATCTTGTTACCTATCTATTGCTCTAATGGTTAAATCGTCTCTAACAGATACATACCTCAATGAGCAACAGAGCCCCACACCGATCGACCTTTCTAGCCTTGTAGAAGGGTATCTCTTGGATTTAAAGTATTTCTTTACTGCTGTTTGTAACTTTTTAAATATTTATCAAGTCAATGGCAGGTTCCATATAGTTCACCATAGGGTTAGTAATAATATTTATCTAGGTACGATATGTATGTATGTATTTATTTCTGTTGTTTACACATGTAGGATGGAATGGCCTTGTTAAGGTTTCACTTGTGATGTATAATGTCTATTGGGTTCATTTGTGTGTTTGTTAAATTTTCTTTCAAATAAAGAAATACCCTTACTCTTCTTTGATAAGTACCATAGGATCTTTAACTTCCACCTGGACAGTGACCAGAGAACTAGGTGATCAAGCTGACCATGCAAGTTCCATTTACTGTATTTCTAGCTTCACTATTAATCTTAACTTAGGTTGTCATGCTTGCACTATCAACAAGTAGTTTTTACAATAGGGACTTAAAAATCAGATCTAGTTTGATAATGATAGTGTTATTAATAGAACATAAGAACATAAGAATTTGACTGCAGATGGGGACCAAGTGGCCCATCTAATCTGCCCATGAACCGAACCCCCTTCCCTATATTTTGCTGTTTTTGTTTATACTGTAGTGCCGGTCTCATGCACATTTAAATGCATTCACCATCTTTTCTGCAACTACCTCTGGGTGCAGGCTGTTCCACATGTCTATTACCCTCTCTGTAAAAAAGTATTTCTTGATATTGCCTCTGAGCCTTCGCCTTCTCAGGCATAGGTTGTGTTATCTTGTACGAGCCTCTCCATTTGCATGGAAGAGTTTGTCTACCTGAACAGAGTTTATACCCTTGATGAATTTGAACGTTTCTTTCATATCCCCTCTGTCCCTTCTCTGTTCCAGTGAGTACAAGTTTAGGTCTTGGAGTCTAGACTCATATGGCTTGTGATGGAGGCACTGCACCATCTTTGTGGCCCTTCTCTGAATTGATTCCAAGTGCTCTATGTCCTTCTTCAGGTGGGGCCTCCAGAACTGGATGCAGTACTCCAGGTATAGCCTCACCAGGGCTCTATAGAGTGGAATGATCACTTCTTGTTTCCTGCTAGACATGCCTTCATGTTCTGTCCCTGCCTGTTTTTCTTCTTCCATCACTGGTGCCGGGTATACAGTCTTAGTTTGGACTTTTGTCTCTGCTAGTTTGGCTGCCATTCTTTTGGTAATCGCTCCTGGGCTTGCTGTTGCAGGATCCATCCCTTTCTTCTATGCTTCCCTGGTACCAGATCTTGTACTGACGCATAAAACTCCTGGCTTAGAGTTTGCATGGTGTAAATCCCACTGCCAACGCCATCTGTCATTGAGGAAAAGGTCAGGAAGCACAGGCAACAAAAGACTGCCCACTTTCAATATAACATATTTTCCTGGCAATTAACCTCTGCATCCTGAGCTCATTAAGATACATGTCCTGCTTTCACACAATGTCCCCATACTTTGTCAGTTTCTTTCCTTGCAGGTGCAACAAAATAGAACATTGTGTCCCAGAACTGATCTTCTTTGACAACTCTGCAAATGAACTTGTGGAGATCAAACTTCATCTCAAGGTCCCCCCCCCCCCGAGTTCCAAACAGCTTTTTGTAATCATTTCAACAATATAACTATATACATTTGCAAACTAGAGAACCCAGTTTCACATAAAGATCCATGTATATATATATATATATATATATATATATATATAAAACCATAGATAAGCAAGGGGAAAAGAAAAAAAACAGCAAGTGAAGGTAGGGAGTTAGTGGGGGGGGGGAGAATTGTGAGAATGTCAGAGTGATCAGTTCCTAGGTCTCACAAGAAAATTTGATTGTGAAATCTGACAGACAAGAGAAAGAAAAGGAGAGTATAGAACATATCCTTGTTTTTTAACTCTTTCTGCATAACAAATGGGATAGCAACCTATTCAATCCTGTCACACACACCTGAGGTGTAGGATGTTATATAAACCCTGAGAGTAAAGCTCGAGAAGTTTATAATAGCATCCCAAACCAAGGCTGTGTGTGAAATTCTAAGTTTTACACAGTCCCCAGACTTTGTTTTGTATAATTACTGGGCTCTGTTTTTTTTTGCTGCAAGCCCCTTCTGCAACTCCCATGGAGCAGGCTGCAGCCTGAGCTCCGCATGGGCTTGGAGCTGAAAGTGCCACCTGGCATTTTCACTTTGCAACCATGTACATTGCAGCAGCTTCAGTGTGTGTGTAGGCTGTTAGGGAAACCCAGCATGTCGATGCTGTTACAGCCAGCTGGTTATAATGGCAAATTATAATCAGGGTTCCCTATGGGAAAAAATGGAGACCAGTTATTACAATTAATTAATGCATTGCTACTGCTAGCCAACAGGTATGTATGCCAGGAGGTAAAACTAAGAAGGCCACTTCTTGGGTAGAGAACTTCTATTATAATGACTTCCAAAATGCTTATCATGCAACGTGAACGTAACCAGTATCAGCAGGGGGACACGGGAAAGTCACCTTGGCACATCCATTTTAATAAGACACTTAATGAGTAAGCACCCAACTGTATGCAGCAGAAAAGATCAGAAGTCAGTGTCTGGTGAGACAGAGGATGAAGTAGGTAACAGAGACCTAGAATATGTTCTTCCTTATGAAAAAGTGGTGGCATAGCCAACTATATTTCAACTCTATTGAACAGAAACAGCAAATAATGTGATATTTCATCTCTGTCACTATCACCAATTGATACCTTTGTATCTGACAGTTCCCCTTGATTATCTACTGTCCATTCCTTTCACAACAGACAATGCCCCAAACCAAAACAATTAACCATGCAAAAATCATTTCAAAGGGCATGTAACTGTAAATATGATCACACTCATCCAGTCACCCAGAAATTAAAAAAGGCAATAGCACAAATTATAGCTCTTCACCTGCATCTCTTCTCTTTTGTTGAATTTTTTGACTTTAAACTAATGCAGATTGCAATTCAAAGATATCAAATGCCATCCAGAAAATATTTTGCCACTAAAGCAGTACCAAATGTCTACTGTGAATTGCATAATAAAGTGACTCAGGCCATAATGCTCACGGAAGTGTCGCAAATACATGTTACAACTGATATGTGAACTAGTGGCTGAAGTGTAGATGACATGACAGTCACTAGTCATTGGGCATCCTTTTATAATTCCTCTGCCTCATCCTCTGTCTTGAACACATCCACTGTGACATTTAAGAGGCAGGCTGCCTTGTGTATTACTAGTTGTGAATCAAAAGATCACTCTGCAGTGAACCTCTTGCAGTAATTAAAAGGATGATTTGCTGGATAGCTTACTGCTTGTGGCATGTCTCCAGGGTTTTTGGTATCTGATAATGAGGCTAACACCATATGTGCAGTGATGGATGGAGGGTATGTGCACATACTGTGATTCGCACATACCCTTAGTCTTGTAGTACATGATTTTCTTAGAGATAACAGAAGCATTCAGAATGCATTGAGTGTTGCATGCAAAATATGTGGACATCATGGTAATTCCGCTAAAGCATGTAAAGTATTATGGCAGCTGCAAAAGGACAATAACTTTCTACAACATCAATTAAGCCGGAGGTGGCCACCAGGTGGAATTCCATTTTCATGGTACAGTGAATTCTTGAGCAGTATAAATCAGTGCATCAGTACATTATGGATCATGCAATAAGCAAAGGAGATGTCGCTCAGTTCAAGCAAGTGGATCCTGTTCTTCAGCCATTTGAGGAAGCCAGTCAAGAAATGAATACATACTGTACAATGCCAGTCGGAGTCAAGTTATACCCTGACATTCGTCTTGGGAACAAACAACTAGAAAAGCAGATGGCAACACTTCTTGAAGAAGGTAGTACTGTTTCTCTTGTTGAAAAGCTAGAGTAATCATAACCCTGGAAGTGACCCCAGAAAATTAATGATTTTAGATAGAACACTATATTCCAGCTGCAATGTTAGACCCTCGATTTAAGGTTAGCTTGGCATCCTTCCTCCCCCCCTCTGGCCCAACAGAGATCAGCAGGCATAAAGACCTACTCATTGAAAACGTGCCAGATTAAATTATGGATACCACTGTATTCACCAAGTGTTTGACCATGCACACTTCCAAGACTTAGTGTCAGAAGGAGAAACATCCAGTGGAGTGCTACGTGATATTGACAAAGACAGTAGTTCTTCCAGTGTTGGCCAAAGTCATACTGCTACCATAATGATTCAAGGCTATCTAACAGACCTTAGGAAACAGCATATGGGATGACCCTTTGAAATGTCATAGAAGTGAGAGAACAATCTTGCCTGCATTGCACAGAATTGCCATTTTACACTTTAGTTGCCCTCTGACCACTGTCTATTCTGAGAGGTCTTCAACACCACTGGTAGTGTTGCTTCTGATCTGTGCAATCATTTGCTGCCTGAAAACGTGGAATGTCTGACATTTGTAAAAGTTAACCTTGGTCTGTTTGCCGATGTATGTAAGGCCAGAGAGGAGAAAAAATAAATTACAAGAAAAATACAAAATTAAAAAAAGTTTAAGAAACCATGTAGTATCCTAAACTCTGTTAAATCTTTATCTTACCGTTTTATTTTGTAATTTCCAGGGTTGTACCTGACAATCGGCATATTTATTATCAAGTGTGCTTACTTGGTCAATAAAAACAAAATAAATAAATAAACGATGACTGATTAAGAACAAGGATGAGTTGGTCTCATCTGTGTAATTAGTGCTGTCTGTATAAAACAAAATTGAGGGTGGGGGGTGGGGATTAGCCTCTAGTTGGAATGTAGAGCATGGAATGAAACACCATGAGGGACTCCAGTGCTGGCAAAAAAGAAACACCAAAGTCTGTTTCAGCTTTGTTAGCTAAAAATTAAGCCTAACAGAAAAATGTTGAAAGCAAAGCAGAGGAGTGACCAGTGCCCACTAGGTTCCTTTTGGACTATGGGTAACTTTTTTTACAGCAAAGCCTTCTTGACAGACTCTAAACAATGCATTTGTTACGTTCTATGTTGTGCACAAGGAATCAATATAAAATGAAGTGCCCCCTGACTATAAAGAATCATGTTTTCTATGAAGGCAAAAAACGTAAAACACCCCATTAGTAAACCCTAGCTAGCTGTACAGAACAAATTAGCTGGTTCTCCAATTCCAAATATGGCTAACAAAAAAGAATTACTTTGTTTGTTTGCTTTGCTGCATGTTTCAACTGGCCCTAATTTAAAGCTGACCACATAACGGTGGATGGGTGGGTGGAGGTCTCATAAGCTATATTTCATTCTACATCATAGTTTTTGGTTTTTTACTTTGTGGAGTGGTCAAAAACAAATAATTTTAAACAGCAAGATGTGGTATATCTTAACAGAGTATATTCTGTACTGTTACACCACTGTCCCTTTACATGTCATGTTATTTATTTATTTATTTATGTATGTGTTCTTGGATTATGAATACCTTTGAGCTAAAAGCTCTTTTACAAAGGTTCCACATCAGTTCGACAATAATATAACATACAGGTACATATGAGTTAAAAAATTAAAACAACAATGCATAAGTATAAAAAGGACAGAACATTTCAACATGAACATTCAAGTAACAATTGTATTTAGCAGAATTTATGGGTTACAATAAAAACATTAGAAACATTAGGATTCAGTGGATGCACAGTGCAGGAATAGTGCCAATAGGAGAGGGGCAGATAGTAGAAGGAAGTAAATGAATTGATAGAGTATATCCACCAAGGAGGCTTTGTCCAAGACAGGGGTGAGGTGGAGAGGGTCAGAGGAGAGGGGATAAAGGGTAGTTGAAAAGGAGTGTGGGAAAGTAGATGGTGAAGAGGAGAGTGCCCTGAGGCTAGCAGTCAGGCTGCAAGTACGTTAGTTGTGCAGTATAACGTTACTCACAGAATCCTGCTTAGCTAGGACATTCACAGCCACTGAGTGCTGTAAGGTGAGATCATAGTTTTCTTTTGAAAGGGTCAAGCTTCATTTCAGTCATGATGTAATCGGGGGGGGGGAGTTGAGCCAGCTGGGGACACGGTACTCAAAGGATCTCTGCCCTTGTGGGAGGGGGGCTCAGCAGAGCAGAAGGGGACCTTGAAAGGTTTGCTGTTTGACCCTCTGGTTGGGAGTTAGCCACTGGACTCAGTAGGTTCTGGATGTCCATGGGGTTAGGCCCCTGGATGATGTTTTGGCAAGCAGAAATTCCTGGTATTGCAGTCTGCCTTTCAGATGGAGAGATCCAGTTTGAACAAATAAGTCACGTGTGTGTGTGAGTCGATGGGCTCCTGTGACAA
Source organism: Neoceratodus forsteri (assembly GCA_016271365.2). Taxonomy (NCBI): domain Eukaryota; kingdom Metazoa; phylum Chordata; order Ceratodontiformes; family Ceratodontidae; genus Neoceratodus; species Neoceratodus forsteri. The sequence continues at coordinate 146,866,952 of CM057453.1, read as the reverse complement.
GCCTATTTGTGATTCTTTTTAGGGTGGAGTCAGATGCCGCTCCATAGACAATTAGGCCATAATCTACCATTGATAACACTGAGCTGTTTACTACAAGCCTAAGTGCATCATTTGTCAAGCAGGGTTTGTGCCTGTAAAGTAGGCCTATTTCTGTATTTACGTTGACATTATTAAGTGCTTGTATATTTACACCCTTCTGGACTCTCTATTTATAGGCTAATATGACGGCAGTAAGCTTGTGTACAGTATGTTTTGCTTAATAGGTGAATTCTACACTGGTAGCACTTTATGTGTAATTGCACTACACCTTTAACACTATGTCTTATCCTGGGTCATGCGATTCAGTAGTGATTGCTATTTAAAGGGGACAGGGACTGATTACTTAAGTGCAGCTGCTTGTAATGTCTCTAGTTTCATAAATTATATTCATGCTTCTAAAGGATCCCAATTTAATTGTGCTTGAATTAAAGCTGAAACTGTCAGTTGTGTTTTGTATTGTTTTCTTTGTATGGACAACATTCTGTGCAGTTCCTTTCATGGAACCAAGAATTTGGATATTTAACTATGCCACTTCATGGTTTCAGAACCATGGGTACTGTACTGATAAATTAGAAAATGGGCAAAGACAATTCTCTCTTCTGATTGGCTGAGACACTTATTTAGGTGGGCATCTCTCAGAAAATAGATGCCCACTAAATAAAAAGCCCTGGCCCAAACCTGCCTGATAGCCAGCAAAGTATCCTTGTGCCCAGTACCCTGCTTCCTTATTGGCAGACGCGCTGGGCACATAATTTCAAACTGCCGCCATTTTTTAAATCCCTTAGCGAGAGCCTCCCCCACCACACACACTCACAAACTAAGTCCTTAGAGCAGACACCACAAAATATTTGAAAAAACAGCACTGTACATAGAAAACAAATAAAAGCAATGTTTGCTATTTCTCCCACGGCTCAGACCCCACCAGCTGTTTCCACCATTTGTCACGGTAATTTACCACCAACTACCATCTTCATGACTGCAAAAGCCAGCAGCACTTCTCATCTCAATTATGTCATGAAAGTGCAGCTTCTCCGGCGATAGTGAGGAGATCGGACCAACGGTACACCCTAGGCTCCCTCTCATCACTCACTCACACACACACACTCAGCTCCATTGCAGAGAAACTTTAAACCGCAATCTCACAAATTCTTTTTCTTTGAGTCCGAGCCTTGCTACCAACCGTTTCTAGTCCTCTCCTCTGCACAGCCAACTAGATGTAAACCGCAGTCTCGTCGCAAATTGAGACACGCTAATACCTGCTGTGTTTTCCTTGCAACAGATGGAAAAAAAAATGTTGTGTGTGCTTACATTTCTTTTTTTTTTGCTCACTTGACTTCCTTGACTCTGCAGCTCCTGATCTTCTGTCCTGGGTGCAGCTCATGATTAGTACTGTCCGCATCACACAACAGTAAAAATCTAAAAGAAAATTAATAATACTGCTTCACAGTGGGGAGAGATTACTTTACTGAAAAAACAGGACACCCGATTGGATCAAGAAAGAACGAAACCAGTGCTGAGGCAAACGGGGCAGTTTACACTTGCAGTACTTGCAGCACCATCTATTGGGCAAACCAGGAACGGTGGATTTTTCTTTCTAAACATATGCCTACACACACTAAAACTTAAAGAATAAAACAATGTAAACCTTATTATTTTTTAATGTATTTTTTTCTTCTTAACATCCAATTTTCTAAGCTCAATAATACCCTCCAGAGTGAACGGTATGGGCAATACCAGACCTTCCAGGGGCTATAAAGCCCTCTGCCTTTGGCGTCGGGCCTCATTATGCCCCTGGGCGGTCTGGTATTGCCCAATACCGCCCACCCTGTCGGGCATTATTGCTTACTTATTGCTCACATTTCTGAAACCATGAAGGGACATAGCCAAAACTCCAGTTTCTTGGTTCCATGAAAGGAACTGCACAGAATGCTGTCCATACAAAGAAAACAATGCAAAACACAACTGACAGCTGCAACTTTTATTCGGGCACAGTTAAATGGGGATCCTTTAAAGATATGAATATGATTTATGAAAATAGAGACATTTCAAACAGCTGCACATAAGTAATCAATTCCTGTCTCCTTTAAACATACCCATATGCAATGTACCCCGTCACATGAGAAAGCCTGCTTGGGTGAAACCAGGTCAGGTCACACACCAGCAGGGAATTTTGATTGTATGAACTTTATGTCCTGCTCAATGCAGCCAGGTATTTATTGATGTATTGAATCTTTTTTCACTGTATTCTGGTGCCGTGCATTTTGCTTTTATAATTCTATTTTTTTTTTGACTCAAGTTATTAACAACAATTGGGTACATACACATGAAATATAGGCACAAGTACATTCAGTTATGGTCCATTCATTTTGATCACGATTAATTAATTGCACATTCTGCTGGCAAATATATCTCTATAATAGTACCAGTAAATTACCATTATTCATTTAAACTATAATAGTACAGTTTTAATAGAAAGCACCAACCGAGGGCTAACCAAATCTACATTTACATACTCTTCACCCCATACCCCCCAATCTCAGTGAGAAAGCCTGATATCCCCAGTTGTTCAGGTACCTGGGTATCCAGGACAGGGTGTGTGTCCAACCACATCAGCCACCTTGTCCACCTACGGGTATAAACATATGTTTTTTGATTGATTTTAAAGGTTAGCTCCTTGAATTCAGAGAGTTCTTGAATTATCCGAGTCCAAGTCTTGAGGTCAGGTGGATCAGGTTTCAGCTAGGAGTGAGTTATGGCCTTGTGGGCTGCCACCAATAAGATGGCCCAAAGGTAAAGTGAGTCTGCTCCCCTTAGACCCTGAGGAGGGGTACCTAGAATAATGTCCAGCCAGTCTAACAACTGTTCCAGTGAAAAGAGGTCAGTCAAAGCAGAGTTCACCCCATCCCAGAAGGATCTTATCCAGGGACATTTCCAGAAAATATATAGGTGGCTCACCATCTCCTCCCCACATGACCTCCAGCACACAGGGAAGCGGGTGGGGTCTCTTTTATTAAGAATCGATGGAGTGAGGAAGAAACGCACCTTCACTCTCCACTTGAATTCCTGCTAATGCGGAGATCTAGTGGTTTTCGAGGTGGTATAAAAAGCTTTATCCCACTCTGTCTCTGTCAGACCGGGATCAGCCTCCCCCTGCCATTTAGACTTAATTTTATCTAATGGGTCCTTTTTTAGTTCAGCTAGTGACTTATAAATTGATGAGATAGGACCCCTCTGTATTTGCCCACACAGAACTACTTATAGGCAGCTAAGAAAAGAAGTGGCCCACGTGGGGTCATGGTCCAACCCTTGATATTTAATAATGTAAGCTCAGATCTGTAAAAATCTAAAGTGATCGGAGTTCTAGGGGGCATATGTGCCCTTAAGGGTTTTAAAATCCAGCACCACATTCCCCTGGGTAAATTGGTTAAGAATAAGATGGGTTAGTCCCTGTCTGTCCCAGGACCTAAAAGTGTGATCTAAATGAGCCGGAAGAAAGTTGGGAGCCCATGCAAATCTATAGAAGGGCCAGAGAGAATTCTTTAGTTTATACTTCTGCCAAATTCTGTGCACTGTGGCCAAAGTGTTCCTAACTGTGGAGAGAGAGGGAGACCACTGTAGGCCCTACCGGGAGACATGACTCTGGAGTCCAAGGGGGGACCCCTCCCCTCCTCTTCCCCCAGCTCCACTGCCTTCCAATTTGAGGAGTAAGTTGGAATAGACCAGCACAGGGCCATCCTTAGCTGTGCTGCCAGGTAATAGTTTTCCAGATCTGGAAGGGACCTTCCGCCCTTGCTCCTATGTGCCTGCAGAATACGGAGATTAATCCTGGGCCTTTTGTTGTTCCAAACAAATTTCAAGATCATTTTGTGCCACATTTGGAACTGTGATCTGCGTATGAAAAGAGGGAGGCACTGGAATAAATATAAGAATCTGGGGAGTATATTCATAGTAATTGTTTGGATTCTAGAACACCTGGGAAGATTTATTAAAGACCACCTGTCAAAGTCCTTTTCATTTGACTTACTAGGGGGTTGTAGTTGGCCTTAAACAGTTGGGCTGTATGCTTGGTAATATAGGTGCCAAGATATTTCTTCTTCTCAGATGCCCAATCCAAGGGAAGAATTTCCAAAATTGATTTGGAGGTGGTGTAGTAAAAACTAAGGACCTCCGTCTTAGTTCTGTTGAGCAAGTATCTTGCATGCTTCCCAAATGCCTCTAAAACAGACCACACGTGTGGGAAGGACGTCTCAAGATGGGATAAAGAAAGGAGAACATCATCTGCATACAGAGAGATCTTCCGTTCCAGCCCCCAACCTCAACTCCCCGGATTTCCTCGGATTGGCGGATAGCGTCCGCCAAAGGCTCAATATAAAGGGCAAAATGAAGAGGAGAGGAGAGAGAGGGGACAGCCCTGATGGGTGCCTCTGCTCAATCTGAATCTATCTGAGATACCTTCATTCACCCTGACATAGGCTGTGAGCCAGTATATAGTGCCTTTATGCTGTCTGTAAAGAGCTGCGGGAAGACCATGGTCTCTAGGACCAGGAATAGGAAACTCCATGAGACCTTATCAAAGGCATGTTCCACATCCAGGCTCATCAGACATGCCGGGATATGGGAGTGATGGATGGAGTCAATAGTGTTGAGAGTAGCCCAGACACTATCCAGGGCCTGGTGGCCAGAGACAAAACCCGTCTGGTCTAAATTGACCAAGTCTGACAAAAGAGAGTTTAGCTGGGATGCTATAATAGAAGTAAAGATTTTGTAGTCTGAATTAAGTAGGGAAATAGATCTGTAGGATTCACATCGGGCAGGGTCTTTATGTTCTTTATGTATTAAGGAAATAGTGGCATATTGCCACGAAGGAGGCCCAGGGTTACCATCTCTCCAGATGTCTGTGAAGATCTACGAAAGGAGGGGAACCGTCTCCTTCTTAAAGGCCTTATAAAACTTGGCACTACGTCTGGTCCGGGACATTTACCTGTTTTTAAGTTTTTAATTGTATTCAGGATTTAAGACTGTGTGATTGGTTTGACTAGGGATTGCTCTTTCTCGAGAGAGAGAGAGAGTGGGGAGGGAAAAGGAGACCAGACATTTTGATTTTTCTTCTAAAGTTGTTTCCGACTGGGATTTATATAAGTTGGAATAATAGGAGACAAAAGCCTCTGTAATCTGGTTCAATTTAGTAACTGGGAGACTAGTGGTTGTGGAAGTTATTTTGGTAATAGTGGCCCTGGCTGCATACTGTCTTAGGCAGAAAGCTAGTAGTCTGGTCCCTCTAGGGCCTCCTTCATAATATTTTGCTTTAGAAAAAAAGAGAGCTTTCTCAATTTCCGCTTTTTGCAATTCCCTTAAGTCACTCCTGCACCTTTTAAGCTCCAGGTCCCAAGGTCTCTCCAATTTAACATTTTGAGCATCCTCAAGGGCCTTGATTTGTGCAGTGATCTCTTGCTGCCTTTGCTTTGCTAATTTCTTTTTAGAGGTGGCAATAGCAATGAGTTTACCCCTGATCTGTGGGGAGATCCCCCCATGGTGTTCTCTTCCAAAGTTCTAGTAATGTGTTGCTTAATTTCTTTAACTATGGTCTGGTCATGGAGGACAGAACAGTTAAGCCTCCAGTGTGTGTTTCGTTGACGCAAAGGTTGAGGTCAATTTCTAAAAAAATAGGGTTGTGGTCTGACAAAGAGGAAGTCCCCACCCACACAGAGGGGAAATGAGAGAGATCCCCAGAGAAGGTGAAAAAGGTATCCAATCTTGAAAATATTTTAAATCTGGGAGAGTAGTAGGTATAGTCCCTAGCACTAGAGTATCTCTCTCTCTCTCTCTCACCAGACGTCCACCAGTCCCACTTGCTCAAAAATCTTCTTACGAGAGTGTATATTTCTGTAGTCAAGGTTTAGAATCCGAAAGGTGGCGTCCAGGGCTCTGTTAAAAACTAAATTCCAGTCCCTTCCCATAATCAAGACCCCTTTCGCTTTCTCAGCAACCAATTGGATGAGGGAGGAGTTGAAGGAGAGTGGAGATCTCGGGGGGGGGGGGCATAGATCTTAGCCAGGGTAATCTGGGTATCCTGGACCCTTCCCATTGCCAGAATGTACCTCACACCTGGATCCTCCATCACCTCCTCCACCTCAAAAGGGAAGGAGGCTGCTAGTAAAATGGCAACCCCTCTCTTCCTGCCTGTTGGCAGTGAGGAGTGGAACACTTGGGGAAAAATCTTTGATCTCAGTTTTAATGTTTCGGTGGGAGACAGGTGTGTCTCCTGAAGTAAGTTTACATCACTTTTCTGGGATAGCAAGTATCTTAGAACCTGCTTTATCGTCACAGGGTTGGTACTCCCATTTATATTGTGTGAGAGACTCTTAGAATGTTGACTAATTATTATTATAGTGTATAGAATAACACATTAACTCTTGCTGCCCATATTTCTGATTGTGTAAAAGCCTAGTATTTAGTTTTTTAACTGTAGTGGCATACCAAAATGAACATTTAACTATTAACCTTAACAAAGAGAACTGAACAGGAAATGCCTCAAATGAGACATAAACATGTTGCACCATCCCACTCTGTGAGAGAGGGGTGAACTTGTGAGGCACTGGTGGCAACCAAGCATGCGAGCCTGGAAACCAGCCCGACCCAGCAAAGATGTCTTGACTTCCATGGGTAAGCTGGAACATGACCAGCTTATGGGCTGTCACAAAGGTGACAAGGAATAGGGAGCGCAGAACAAATATGAGGTACCCCCATTAACCCAAGGGAAAATTCTCCAATAGGGCCTAGCCCTTTGACATCAGCAGACATGGTAAAAGTGTTAAATACGTGTCGCATGTAGCCGACCCCACCCCCAAGTGACACCATATTATTAAGCACTCTGAACAACAATGCTTGAAATCACAAAACTATATTAATTGCTTAACAAACCTTCCCAAGGTTAAAGAAATATGGTGCTCACACTCTATAAGGCCTCGAACCTGAGGTGGCTCAACAGTTGTGGCAATGTACCTCGAGAAGGCCTTTCCTCCAGCTTCCTGTTGGGCACTTGACCCATTTACCCTGGCCGAACCAGTTGAATAAAGTAAGCCTCCTTCATCCTCCAGCATGGAGTGTCGAAAAGTCCTTGCTCCTGTGAGCAAGGCTCCAACATAACCGTTTAATGAGGAGGTCATCCCTGGATCACCAGCAATAGGGCTTAAGGCTGGAGAGGTGTGTGTATTCCCCCTTCCCCATCACAAAGGCAACTGGCCAGTTAGTCTGGTCTGGTTCAACTCAGGACTCAGTATGAGGAAGGGAGACCGGGAGACCCCCCTCAACTGCCAGCAGCACACTGGCATAGTGTGAGTGGCAGGAAGTCTCCAAACCCCCAGCCCCCCCTGGGCCCTTCCTTTCTGCAGCAGTATGATCAAGGAGGAACCCAATCCCGGGTCCCAGCTCCACAGGTTCAAAGGCTGTCTCCCCAACAACCTCCCAAGTGCCGTTGCCCCCCCACACACCAGTATCCCTTTTCCCTTCTTTTATTCAAATTTTTAATAAATTGAGCTGCATTACGGTCCATTTTATCCCCCCCAAAACCAAGGCTCCTACATCCGGAGTGGAGGAGGAAGAGAATGGAAAGATGCTCCAGTACAGATCAGGGGAAAGTCTAGTGCACAGAGGAAACAGTTCTTTGGGGTGACAGTCCAGGCTCTGCACAGAGGTTCAAAAATCTAGGGCTAGATCTTTAACCACAGTCTCGGTCAGGCGTCGGAATATGTTACGGTATCATACGGATGGTCAGGCTGCATCACAGGAGCAAACCGAAACAGGAAAAGCAACTGACCTGTCTATGATCCCTCTTCAGGTTGTCAAGGTGGAAGGCTGGTTAGGGACATTGTTGCTCAGTTCTTCGTGCTCTTCTCTCAAGTGCATGGCCCTTTTGTTGACCATGGAGGAGTCCCCGTACCTGCGGAGCAGCACTGAGACGTCCGAACTCAAATTTGTCAGGGGCAGCTTCTGGGAAGATGCCAGCTGAGTAGCACCCTTCTGGGCCACCGACGATGCGGAGGCAAGTAAGTCCCGTTCCAGTTTTTCTTTATTCAGTGGCAGAACCGGGATACTGAGATTTGCTATGAACTGAGAAGCAGCCAGCAGGTCAGGAAGTACTTTTACACTTTTCTCTGTCTCCACCTTCAGTTGGGCAGGGTAAAGAACTTAGGATTTTATGGACTTGGCTTTAAGTTGCTTCACTACCGGTCATAGAGCTCTTCGGGCCTCCTGGACCAAGGACGTGTGGTTATTATCAATGGAGATCAGATGGCTCTGGTAGGGTAGGGGCCCTTGTTGCCAGACACACTGCAGTACCTCTTCCTTAGACCTAGAGGAGGTGAAATGAGCGATCAGGGATTGAGGTCTGGCATCTGGGTTATGAGACTTAGGCCCCAAAGACCTGTGCACTTGATCCATTGAGATATCAAGCTCCTCCAGGAGAGATAGCAAGTTTCACAGCAGGTCCTGTAAGGAGGCTGCAGTGTCCTTATGTTTATCCTCTGATCCCTCAGGTACTCCATAGACACAGATGTTTTGGCATCTACTCCTGCCTTCCAGACGGTGGGTTAATTCTCTGTGTCTGGCAAGGAGGTAGAGCAACAAATGGTTATGCCTGTCAGTTTGTTCGGAGGTTTGTGACAGGCAAAGCTCAAGCTGTTCAGTTTTATGGTTAATTCGATTGATATCAAAGTGGAGCTCTGAGAAATTCTGATTGATTTTCTTAATGGTAAGTGCCATTTGCATGATTCTTGTGGCTAGGTCTGCCAGAACCCCTGTGTCCTGCTGTTCCGCTTACAGAAGCTCTTTCAATTTTTGTACAGGAGTGTTTGGGGGTCTCCCAGCCTTCATTCTTGTAGCTTTAGCTGGGGAAGGCATTGGTTTTTGCAGCGATGTAGCTAGATTTTCATCACGATGGGGTAGGTGCCTCAGGGCTAGGCAGCCATCAGTCCGCTGACGTCACTGGAAGTCCTGCTTTTATAATTCTGTTTGTTGCATGGCACAGTATTTGGTAGCTGAGTAGCTCTTTTCTGCTGTTTGTATTTGTCTCTTTGAGCTAGCTCGCTATGCAGTGATTCGGGGTGTAGTTTTCGAAACTAAAAGTTGACTGACCCCTGTTTTTTTCCTGGAAAGCTATTGTTTATGCAGGCATGCTGCATGGATCAGGTTAATTATTCCGGTATATATATATTTTTATATATATATATATATATATATATATATTTATTTTTTGGAAGATTATTTTTCATTTTTTCTGGCACTTCCCTGAAGTCGTTAGGTGGTGACGTTATGCTCTAGCGTTATCAACACGCAACCGATCCCACCAAACCCAGAAGAGACACAAGCGTGATCACTGTGGTCTTTGAAAAAATATTTTTGAAACACTCGAGTAACACTTCATTCTCGCAATGAAATGCTCATTTTGTGAGAAGTCCAGTGAAGAACAAGTGGAGCTTCAGCTAGGGGAAGGGGCTGGACTTCAGGGTTGGGTGTTTTCAGAATGGGGAGAAGCCAATTTTTTTTTACTGACATTGAGGCAGAAGCAGGACAGAGACCAAAGGCACCTGAGCCAGAGGCAAGTGGGGAGGAATCCAGTATTGAACGTACGTTCTTGGAACTTGAAAAAGTGGCCCTGTAAGCCAGACACCACTTTTGGCACAAAGCCTATCTGGAAGCTGGCTTAAAGGTGGGGCAGGCTCCAAGGGGACTAAGAGTAATAAAAAAGTTGGGGTATAGACATAATAGAGAGGCATTTGTAACAGACTGGGATACTGCATTACAAATTGGTTCTGAAGCACCTATGAACTGTGCAATTAGAGATTATAACAATCAGCAGCCACATATACAGGAAGCATGAAAAAGGAAAGAGGCAGCAGTAACTGAATTTAAGGAATCCAAATTGTTCCCAGTCTTAGAGAAGAAACTAAAAAAACAAAATTAAAAAACAAGATACTAAACTAATGGCTCAAAAACTGGAGAAATTTGAAAGGGATAAGAATGATTACACCAAAGGTCATGCCTTTAACTGGGCTAAAAATACAAATCAGAAAGCCAGGGGTAATAACAACAGAAAATTTAGAAACAAAAAAACAAGAAAACCAGGAGAGCCAAAGCTGATACTTAAAAGACAGGGTACCTCCCCTTCCACCAATACATCTACAAGTGGATCTGAAAGTGACCTCACAAATTGTTTTTTAGCGGAAGAGGAGGAGGAGGAGGAGGAAAAGTACACAGGACCATGGAGGAGCCATAGAACAGTGAGCTTCCAACAGCCACTACATATAAGAAAACCAGAAGAAGGGGTAAGAGGTGGCAAAAGCACAATTGCCAGAACAGGGAGGGGACAGAGAACAAGAACTCGAAGCAGCAGTGAATGTTATAAATTTATCCACTCAAATACTTGCGGAAATTGACTTAAAATTGCTGCAAAAGGATCCATCTTTTATACCAAGCTGTGACTCCAACCCATTTAATCTCTATATAGACCTGTGAAGATTCACAAGGAACCGTAATAAAGCCTTTTGGAACAAACACAGGAACGAGGTGACACCTTCTGGAGTTATGGAGTATGAACAGTACCTGACTGGATCATCCATTTTGGAAGAAATCAAGGATTTATCAATTTATTTTTTGGAGACATCTATTCAGGATGAAGGATTGGGGCTACATCAGAACCATTGGTCCTCCATCAGGATGTACAAATGACAACATTTAAGCCATCATCCACCTTTAACCCTCCACATAACAGCAATGTGGTAACCTTCAAGAGGGTATGTGAGTATGAGATAAATCAACTGTTTTTACAGAAAAGTGGTTATTCTAGCAATATTACTAATGGTGAGAGGGCTGCCTTAAAAAACTTACAACAGGACAATTTCATCACCATCAAAAAAGTAGATAAACGGGGTGCAATTGTACTCCAAGACACTGACAAATAAGAACAAGAATGCATGAGACAACTTGGTAATCCGGAACATTATATATTGTTAAAATCTGACTCCTCAGCTATTTTTAAGAGTAAAGTGGATGATCTTTTAGATACTGCTTTAGAGAATGGGGTAATTAACAAGGGTGTTTTTGATTTTTTGTCAGTATCCAATCCAGTGAAAGCCTGTTTCTATACTCTCCCCAAGGTGCATAAAGATCTGAGTGCATCTCCGGGGTGACCAATAGTATCAGGCATAGGTAGTTTGCTAGAACCTCTTTCGCAATACATCGATGCCCATATTAAGGATTTTGTTTCTAAATTGCCCTCCTACCTGAAAGATACCACACAGGTACTTGCCTTATTGGAGAATCTCCAACTAGAAAAAGACTGGTAATTAGTGCCTCTAGATATTGAGGCACTTTATACCAATATACCCCATCACGAAGGCAGCTAGGCTATGCATTTTTGGCTGGAATCTTATACTGACTTTGACCTGTATCTAGTGGATTTCCTGTGTGATGGTGCCGGGCTGGTCCTTGAATGCAATACCTTTCTCTTTCAGGATGCACATTATTTACAAGTTAAAGATACTGCTATGGGGGCTACTTTTGCCGCCAATTATGCTAACCTGTACCTGGGAGTACTGGGAGAGAACAAAAGTCTGCAGCCCCAATACTAATCCTTTTTTCTATAGGATAGATCTATGGAGGCATTTTAGAGATGACACTCTTTTGGTGTGGAAAGGGAATTTGGCTGAACTGGAGGAATTTACTGTTTGGATGGAAAATACTAACCAGAATTTGAGGTTTATAGCACATGCCAGTGCTACTGAGGTGCATTTCCTTGATCTTATCATAATAAAACAGGAAGATGGCACCATCAGAACAGACCTCTATTGAATGAATAAAAAGCAATAGAAACATGATACTCCATGCTACAAGTTACCACCCCACACATCTGATTAAAAAACATTCCTAAATCCCAGTATATGCGCATTAAAAGAAACTGCAGTTTGGAAGATGACTGCCAGAAGAGACAGGGTGAAATGTGTGCCAGGTTCTGGCTCAGGGACTATAGTCCAGGGATCCTAAACCAGGCATAGAGTGAAGTCCAGATCATGGCTAGGGGTGACCTTCTGACACAGAGGGTAAATACTGAGCGAACAAAGACTCAATTTTGTCTCCACATACACCACATGCTCTGCAAGTATTAGGCAGATTATCATTAAAAATTGGGGTATTATTAGCTCTGACCCATTTCTGAGAAATCATTACCCATCCCTGCCTAGATTTAGCTATAAAAGAGCACAAACACTAGGGGACCTTCTTATGCATAGCTATCAAGCTAACACAGAATTGAAATCAAGGACATGGCTACCAGCTTTGCCCCCAGGAACATTCAAACGTGGATGGTGTAAGTATTGTGAGGCTATAGAGAAAACTACCCACTTTAATACAGTTCACACTACGAGGGATTTTGCAATTCAAAATTTTATAAATTGTGATACTGTTAATGTTGTGTATCTGGCTAAATGCAAATACTCTACATTTTATGTAGGGAAAACCACCAGAACCTTGAAAATAAGGGTAGGTGAGCACATGTGTGCCATTGAGAGTGAAGACACCTGAAATGCATTAGCAGCTCACATTTTACATGCAGCTAATCCAGCTGAGTATACGTTTAAATTCTGTGGGGTAGAGAAGGTGACCCTAGGGAAGAGGGGTGGGGATCTGAAAACTTTCACTTTGGAGCAAGAGGCACTATGGGCCTTTCAACTGGGGGGGGGGGACATTTAGCACCAGGTCTACATGAGAGACCAGAAGTGATGCCACTCATTAATAGAAGAAGAAGAAGGAACACACCTAGATAGAGCCCACTGCTCTCTATCTACCTCTATTTTTTGAGAAATGTAGCCCTTGAAATATTTAATATTGTATGTTTTTGTTCTTTACCACAAGTATTCTAATGGTGTATCTTTTCGTGTTGCTGTTTCAGGCCTGAGTTTTAAGATGTAATTCAGTGAATACAAGGACTATGAAGTGGAAGAGAGTGGCTTGCCAGGGTTTACCTATGCCAAGTTGACAACACTGCTGTCAATGTTTGGCATAGCGATATCCCCGATGTAGACAGGTGAACTTTCGCCTGTCCGACATTGGTGTGTTTCTCTTAGGGGGCTGTGCCCCCAAACTCTCCATGTGGGGGGCTGTGCCCCCCACACTGCCCCTACTATTATCAACTCTGAGTCAGAGTGGATTTGGAGGGAGGGCAACACACAGCAAAAGAGCGAACTGTCACCCTCAGGTCCCTCACAGCGACAATCTCAATTCCTGTTGAGATTGTCGCTGTGAGGGATTTCGCCATGCGGATTTCGCTGTACAGTTGGGATATCACTTGTCAGAATGGGGCAGTGACTTATTTTCCCTCAAGTATGTCCTGCTTCATTCTGAGTTATCGATGTGTTCATTTAGGATACTGCTATTTGTAATTGCCTTATGTCAGTATTAAGTTGATTAAATACCTACTGTTTTTGTCTGAGTGATTAATAGAATTGTCAGGGTACATATTTAAGACTTTTTTAGTCTGGGTATTTATAATCTCCTATTTTTTACGTTGGCATTATTAAGTGCTTGTATATTTATACCCTTTTGGACTCTCTATTTATATGCTAATATGACTGCAGTAAGCTTGTGTACAGTATGTTTTTTCTTAATAGGTGAATTCTACACTGGTAGCACTTTATGTGTAACTGCACTGCACCTTTCACGCTGTGTCTTGTCCTGGGTCATGTGACTCAGTAGTGATTACTATTTAAACATACCCATATGTAATGTACCCCTGTCCCTTGAGAAAGCCTGTTTGGGCAAAAGCGGGTCGGCCACACATTAGCCAGGAATTTTGTTTGTATGCACTTTATGTCCTGCACAAAGCAGCCAGGTATTTATTGATGTATTAAATCTTTTTTCACTGCATTCTGGAGCTGTGCGCTTTGCTTTTATATTATTATTTTTGTATTGGCAGCCTTGGCAACTTGATGTATGTGACTTGAGAAGGATAGGGTGCTGTCTAGTGTAACCCCTATGTTTGTAAATGATTGGACCATGTCTAGTGCTGTGTTCTGGTTATTTAGGATTTTAAGCTGATATGACCTGTACTTGTTGTGGGAGGACACAAACAGCATGATTTTTTTATGGTTTAAGAGAAGTTTAGACTTAAGGAACCAGGAGACTATGCAGGTAAAGTTCTGCTGCAACTGCTTTTCGAGGATTATGGTTTTCTTGTGAAGAGAACCACATCATCTGCATAGAGGAGAACTCTGTCTTGGCAAGCAAAAGGGAGGCGGTTTAGGAATAGGCTAAAGAGCAGGGGGCCTAGGATGGAGCCTTGGGGACCCCTGTGCGAACATTCTGACTTTCAGAAAGGACACTGTTTATCTTTATCTGTTGGGCTGTATCAGTAAGGTAACTTCTAAACCATCCCACAGAGTCTGAGGACAGCTCGGTACAAGATATTTGTTCTAGTAGTAGTGCATGGTTGACCGTATCGAATGCTTTGGTGAGGCCAATGAAGGTTGCCCCCACCAATAGCCCCTGGTCTAATGCCTTGTGAATGTATCCAGTAAACTCAACTAATGCTGTGGTCGTACTATGTGATTTTTGGAAGTCATGCTGTTGGGGGCATTGCATCTGATATTTATTGAGGTAATCCACTAACTGATCTAATGCAATGTGCTCTAATGCCTTGGTGGGGGGGGAGAGAATAGGTATAGGGCAGTAATTTGTGTGTGGCCCTATCACCACTTTTATGTATGGGTGTAACCACTGTGGCTTTCCACAACTGGGGAAATTTGGCAGTTCTTAATGAGAGATTCAGAATTTTTGTCAGTGGCCAGAGTATCTCATCGAGGGTTAGGGCAACAAGTATGAGATCAAGTGTGTCTCCACTGACTCATTGATTTACCTAGTACTTGTTGTAGGTATTTTCTTGCCTCTTTTTTTTAGATAATTTTGAGGTAGAACGGTGGGGTGGGGATGGGGGTGGGGTGGGTCCTGAGGTTGAGTTGCACAAGTGTTGTTGTCATTGTTATCTGTGGTTTCAAAAAAGTTCTATGGGAGCACACTGCTGAGGTCTGTGAAAGCAGTATTAAAAGTGTCTGCTACGACTTTCAGGTCTTGGGTCTTGGTTGTCTTTTCTCTTGAAAATATCCTTTTTCCATCAGTTATATATATAGGCCCAGACCAGGCAAATCCAAATCCTTTGCAAAACCAAATCCAAACTCAGCATGGATTTGGGAGATCTGAAAACAAATCAAAATCCACCCTGGCTTTGCCCGTCCCACCTCTCCACTTGCTCTTCTTTTCCCTTCTAGACTTCCCAACCTTTGTGACTGTTGAACATTCACTGTTCCATCTCTCTCTCTCTCTCTCTCTCCCTCTCTCCACTTGGCCCACCCTTTTTCTCCTGTCTTATCATATGTGTGTGTGTGTGTGTGTGTGTGTGTCTGTGTGTAGCATATTGGCTCCCTTGATTTCTCAGTGTATTATCTTGTGCTCTGTTACTGAGCCCCTAACCTCATATCTTGCTAATAATAAGGGTAGTGGATAAGGGTACACTGTGTATTTACTCTACTTTGATTTCAGCAAGTCTTTTTACTCAGTGCTCACAGAAGGTTGCTGAAGAACTTAGAGGATCTGGGTGAAGTGAAGGACCCAGTCAAATGGGTGAGAAACTGGTTGAACAGGAGACAGCAGAAGGCTATGGTTAACAGAGTCAAATCAGAAGAGAGGGAGGTCACCATTGTGGTGCCACACAGGTCGGTCCTGGGTCCAGTCCTTTTCAATATATTCATAAACAACATTGGAGAAGTAATTCAGGGCAAGATGTGTCTCTTCACAGATGATACTAGATTCTGTAGCAGGGTACACAGTGTGTATATCCCAATGCCTGGCTTCCCACTGTCTGATCTGGTCAGCCTTTCCAACTGTGGGATTACCCCGTTTGTAAGAATACATTGCAGGACTGCCTGCGGGTGCCGCTAGTTAAGGAACCCACTAGGCAGGCTGTCATTCTTGATGTGGTGCTCACTAACTCAGAAGTAGTAGTAAGAGTGAGGATAGTGGAGCCAGTAAGGTCCATCGACCATAACTCTATATGGTTCAACCGGGTCCTTGGGACAAGTAAGCCCTCATCAAAGGCTGAAGTCCTAGATTTCAGAAGGGCAGAGTTCAACTGGACGAGGGAGCTGGTCTGGGACAAGATACTCAGACTGGACAGCAGCAGGAATGTGGAGTAAAGATATGGGGCAATCAAAGGGGCCATTCTTGAGGCAATGAAGTCTTGTATAGAACAGCAATCAAAAGAAAAAGGTGCACGAGATGAACATAGTTCTTTGGAAAGGTCAGGGAAGCAGTGAGTGCCAAAAGAAGGCCTTCACCAGTGACGAGGAAAAACAACGGAAGGACGAATGGGGGAGAGTTCCAAATGAGAACAAGGGAAACCAAAAGGGCAGTCAGAGAAGCAAAGGCAGGCACACAGCTGTGTTTTTCGGAGGGGGTCAAGGGTGGGGAAAAACAGTACTTTAGATATATTAGAGGAAAAATAAATAAAGGAAGGTAGAATTGTTAGGCTAACAGAGGGAGGTATGCTAATTGAGGGGGCCAGGCAGAAAGCAACCATTCTTAATGACTATTTTTGCTCTGTACTCACAAGGGAAGACAGAGGGCTTCTGCCAGAGAGTGACATTAAGGCAGCTGTAAGGGGGATCCCTGAGATGAGGCAGTAAGTATTTACCAGTGAAAGGGCTAGAAGCACTTAAAGGTGATAGGAACGTTTTTACACCTCTAGATGCCCTCCATTGCTTTTTTACTGTCTGACCAGTATTCTGATATGCTTTTGACCTTCTTTGTTAAATTAATAATCTAATTTTGTTGCCTTTATAACTACCCTGAATTTCTCTCTCCTCAGCAGTTGCTGCTGTCTCTTTTCATACTGCATGAACATTCTATGACATCAAAAACACCATTCCAGGCCATTCAGAAGGAGAACATGGAATGGGAGTTATTAATGTCATAGAATATCTAATAAATATAAAAGAAAGAGCAGTAGCTGGTGAGGAGAGAGGAACTCTATGTAGATTTGAGGACACCCCAGAACTAGATTATTTATTTATCTGAAAATCATAAAAGCATATCAGAACACATAACTGGCATGGAAAGGAAGATAGAAGGGCTGTTAACTATGTAAAAATCATAGAAGAAGAAGAATAATGATGTATACAATGCATGTATGGATTCCACTACTTAAATAAATGCATTTTTTCCCCCAAGACTCTGACCCAAGTGAAAGATAATTAATGCTATTCACCCAATGAGTAAATAACACTGTTTATTTTTCACTCTCCTACATCACAATCAACTTGACTGACAGCCCATTCTGCCAATTCCACAATGAATCTGCTCTCAATTATCACACAGAACACAGACATTGTATACACAGAACATACAATGGACTGTGTTCAAATATGCCATTAATTTCCATTCATGAGGTGGCAGGACTTTCGTAACTCACTCGTGGCTTTGTCACTCGTGAGTCATGGTCCCGGCCCCTCACTCATGGAAATAAATGGCATATTTAAAGACAGGCCATTGTATATCCTCTATTTATATAGCACCTTTCATATACATTGTATCCCAAAGCGCTTTACAAGCAATGCTAGACTGGTAGTGAAGTGACTGAATGTGTAGTGACAGCCATTTTGCACATCAACATCGACACACAGCCTTGGACAATTGTATGAACCGGTTTTATGGAAAGGGGAATATTGGCCAGGACACCAGGGAAATTCCCCTACTCTTTCAGTAGGGGGAACCTCTGTTCCGCTGGAACATGATGGCCACTTGTTCTGAACCTGCAGAGGAAGAGGATGTGTTTGTCGCAGGAGAGCAGGCCTCCTCTCTGGGCCATGAAACTGTAGAGACTGTGGTAAGACAAATGCTTAAATAAGAATTTCAAATCCAGGATGATATGAAGGAGGATCAGGGATTACAGGAACATGTTTTCGATAGTAACATGGCAACACATTTTGAGGTATATCATAACATGGTATTATCTCTAGAAACAGATGAAACTGTTAATATAATTCAACAAATGCAAAATGAAGAACTGTTTTTTTTTTTAAACAAAAAAAGAACTGCAGCAAAAGCTTGATAGTGTGAAACAGGTACAAAATATTGCAGCAGTAGATCAAATGTCTGGTCTCGATCTAAATCCAGCTGGTGAAATTAATTACAAAAGTCAGACCCAATTATAGACAGATCAAATAATAAAGGACCCGCTTAACAAAGAAGCGGCTGGCAGAGAAGACAATAAAGCTACTGTGTGCCTAGAGCCGCGTGGGCTCGAATTAACAACTAAAGATCAAACTGTGGATCTGGTACTAGATAAACCTTTTCTGACAATGATAATGCCTGTACAAGATGAAGCAGCTAAAACTGCAGAAAACAGTAATATAGCATTACCTCAGAGCTAAGAGGTGAGTGAGAATATGATGGGCTCTCTCGAAATTGACAAAAGCCGAGCTGATTCTGACAAGCAGGCCTATGATGCAGGAACATCAAAGGTAACATCACCTGGTAATTCACTCGACAAGAATGCGAGAAATGTCTTGCAACACTTAAAAGCAGATACTGACAATATGGCTCCCATAAAACCCTCTAGAGAGACACAGTGTAAGTCCTGGTTCTTATACACAAACTTCTATACAAGCTGTACGTCATGGACTGGGGTTAAGGAAAGGGAGAGATGAAATAACTCTGAGCCCCATAAGAGGGGAAACGCCCAGGTCCCTGAAACAAATGCTGCAAGCTGCAGGGAGGAAAAAAGAAGACACAAGGAATTGGATACCGGATCTGAAGCATAGTCCCATTGTGGGGGTTTTCTCTATGCAGACTTTGAACTCTTCAGACACTGTTCTCACAGGACAGCGACAGCAGATAGTGAAATTCAGATCTAAATGCTGAAGATATGCAGGTGTCTCCACCTATGACTAAAAATTTGGAAAACATTTCTGAAGTTTCTAGCTCCTCTTCAGCAGATGACGGTCCGAGCAATACAAAGCAAACATGGGGAGATCGCATGGACTGTGAGGCTGGGCCCCCCCACCCCCACTGAGCAGGCCAAATCCAAGTGGGAAGAATTTCGAAGAAGAGACCATGTTTCTCAACAACCACCTCCTAACCAATGGAGGAATGCTGTTTGTTTATAATATTTAGGAGGATTAGATGTACAGCCTGATAGGATATATATATATATATATATATATAGAAAACATTTAATTAAGGAATCATTGGGATTTTTTAAAAATGAGATTTTTGCTCTGATTCATGTTTCTGGGGACAGTTTATTTGACATAAGCTTTAAAACGCCACAAAATCTCGATAGTTTTTGGGCTAATTATGATGTGTTAAGATGCTCTGTTCTGTGGTTACCTTTCAGAGCCATCCCTTTGACAAAACCAACCATAAAAATGATAACAGTCTTATTTAGAAATGAGTCTGTAATAGTGCATGACATATCATATTGGTTGCAGAAACGATGTGAGCTTCTAGCCCACCCCCCCCAACCTATCTTTGATGAAGAACACTTCTGGACAGGGGATTGGAAATTTAAGGTAAGGTTACGGAATAACAGTCTGGGCCCTGTACACCTTCCCAATAGCTTTTTTCTAGGTAGGGAGAGAGGACACTGTTTTTATTTTGGCCAGCCCCAAACTTGTTTTAAATGTGGGTCTCCCCAACATTTGAGCTTGGCATGTGACCGTTTAAAATGCAATTTATGCTTCTCCTATGGACATGTGAGCTCAGACTGCCAAAACGACCTAAAATTTAATTTGTGTGATGAGGTGGGGCATGCCTTTCGAGCATGCCCTTGGGCATCACACAATAGACAAGATTGCCTCAGTCAAGACACAATAGTGAGAGAAGCCCAAAAAAGAGATATCTCAACTAAAAAGAAGGCATCAGAGGATCCAGTTTCTCCTCTTCCTCTACAGACTGTTGTACCACCTTCCACAGAGTCACTATCTGAGATGCAGACTCCTCAGGACAACCCCCCCGAGGTTACCACCACTTCTTCTAACCCTGTCCCTGTCAGTAAGGAACATATGAATTCAGGAAAAGATAGTGGGGAACAAGTGGTGATGCCTCCTTTGGATACGACTCCTATATCTAGAAAAAGAGCTATCAGACAAAAAAGGCCCAAATCAAAACTTGCTATAGCTTCCTCCCCTGTCCAGGGTATATTGTTACAGAACAAATTGGAAGCATTGTCTAGGAGTTCTCAGGAATAAGAACAGGGAGGTGAATCAGAAACATCCTCCCAACTTGTACAATCCTCAGATTCAGAGAAAGAGGACCAGATATAAAAAAAAAATTAGAGCTAAAAGATTGGGGGTGAGAACCAGGAGTAGCATTCAGAGTAAAAATCCAGGGTAAGAGAAAATGAAGATGAGGATAACACCCCCTCTGGGTTTTCTTATTTTTTTCTACTCATGGTTCTTTTAGATACAGTATCCTTAAATGCTAATAGTGTAAAAAATGCAAGGAGACGTTTGGTAACCTTTAATATTTTGAGAGTTAAGAGCTGATATTTGCTTTATACAGGATACTAGATTGACTACTACTGCATTAACTCAGTCAGCACAAAAAACGTTGGTGTTAGGGATCTTCTTTTTTTTCTTTTGGAGCAGATTCATGTGACGGGGTGGGTATTGTGACATAGACAGACAGTTCTGAGTGCTGTATCATTTTTTTAATATAAAATGTATTACTGACTGTCACTGCTGAAAAATCTGATGCTCTTAGAATGACCTCACTCACCCCCCCCCCAGATTTCAGCTGAAAGATGCAAGCCATAAGAAAAAATGCTGACAGCATGTCAGTTCACACATACTCAGTTTTTAGAGACAATGTGTTACATGGAAGACTTTAATCAATGATCCTGTTTCTCTGAGTTAATTACAGACTTGTTTAAGTTAATTTTGTTAAGAGAGAAATCATAAAGAAGGTTTATGATGTTGGAGAGGAACCTAGGTTGTTACACAGGTGTGCAAGGTTGTAAATGTCCCTGTGATGCCTGTGTGAGGGAGGATACAGCATCGGATCAAATGAAGTGTCATTTGAAGGACATGAATTATGCTGAAGTTGCAGAATCTAATACATTTGTATAAGATATATATTTTCATATATCCTGACAGGGAGGAGCTAGGTGACCTCCTGAAAAGAGGTGGGGTTAAAGCCAGCTTTTAATTTAGTCTCTTTTACTTCACAGAGACACATTTTTACCTAGACTCTGACCACAAAAGATCTTGGGAGCACTTTTAAGCAAGTATTTAGAGACTAAGTACTGTAGTAGGAATTGCACTGTTTAAAACCTTGTTCTTTTAATAGATTTGTATGTCTTGTGATATAACAGTTCTGTATTGTTGTGTTTTATATATTCTTATCTATTATAGTAAAATTATTTTTAGAACTTACTTGGTCTGTCTTTGGCTTCTTTTTATTTGTAAGGAAAGTACATGGCTATAGCAGACAATAGACATAAGCTTAAATGGTGATACCAAACTGGAAAGAGAAGCATTTTAAATCTGAGGTCTTTATTAAAGTTTTAAAGGGTTCATCTTTGTATACCTGGTTAGGTGCCCGTAGGCAAAGATATCTGGCCCCCAGAAGACAGATATATCTTAGCCTGTGCATTGGGTATGCTAACAAGAGGTTAACAGTTTGAATCCCTCCAGAACTTGAGACCAAAGGTTGATCTGAATTCACAACAACAGACAAGAGGGTTACCTTGTCTGTTACACTGTTCACAAGACTGCACTCAGAGGTTGGCACTTTGGGAGTAGAGGGCCTGAACTGCTGAGTGGGTTTGTGACAGATTGGTTGGCAGTGGTGGCATAATTTTGTTATCACAAGCTTGTATTGTTCTGTGTCAGCTGAGACCGTAAGCTCTCTTACAAAGAAAGAAAAAGGCAGAGTTTTATTTTTAAAAAGGAAACAGAACTATATATCACTTGGCATACAGTCGAGTTCCTACCCATTTTATTTTTTTTCTAAAGTACTTGCAAGTCAGAGTAACAGTAGTCAGGGAAGAATAAGATGGCTTCCGACTACAGCAGGCACATTGTAGATTACTTGAAGCAGTTGTGCAGGGACAGGGGAGTCCTGTTCGAGGTGACAGCCAAAAAGCAGAACTTCATAGAGGCCCTGATGGTAGCAGACACCCAGAGCAGCGAGTCACCGACTGTGATTGAAAAGGACAGCAGGCCACTGTCAGTGAAGGGCCACAGCAGCAGGGGGATGGTCACCAGTATCCTGAATCCAGAGGTACTCAAACTGCAAATTGAGTTGTGCAGGATGGAACTGGAGGCAGAGTGACAACAGAGGGAGGCAGACCATGAGAAGCATGAGTGCCAGCGAGCTGCTGAGGAGAAGAGAGAGCAAGAACAGAGGCAGACCGTGAGGCAGAGCAACAACAGAGGGAGGCAGACCATGAGGAGCGTGAGTGCCAGCGAGCTGCAGAGGAGAAGAGAGAGCAAGAACGCAGAGAGGCAGAGGAGAGGAGAGGAGAGGAGAGAGGAGCGCCAGTGGCAACATGAACTGGAGAAGCTACGACTCTGACCAGTGGCACCAGAGCAGGTAAGTGGCTTGGGTTTAACTGGGACTGCAGGACTGGGTTACAAATTGAACTCCAAATTAATAGCCAAGTTTAAGGAAGAGGAGGACATGGATGCCTTTTTAAATTCTTTTGAAAAAGTTTGTATTCAGGCTAAAATTCCTAGAGAGTCCTAGAGCTTTCAGCTTTCCCCCCTACTTACTGGGAAAGCTCGGGATGCATTGGGTCAAATGAACAATGAGGACAGTGATGATTACAGCAAGTTAAAAGCTGCACTGTTCAAAAAAGTTTGAATTAACTGCTGAATCATACAGAGCTAAATTCCATAAGCTCAGGAGAAGTCCTGATATGAGGTATGAGGAGCTAGCCATGAAACAACGTCAGTTTTTAAAACTTTGGTGGGAAGGAATTGAGGTAACCTCTGTTGATAAAAGTGAAAATGTGATTTTATTAGAAGAGTTTTATTGGGCATACCCAGCAGAGCTAAAAACCTGGCTAGAGGACCAAGATCCAAAAACAGTGCAAAAGGCTGCTGAACTCTCGGACCGCTATGTCAAGAGCATACCTGCTCTGAGAGCAAATGGGGCAGGCGTGGCAGTGCAGAAAGGGAAAAGCATGCCTTCAGGGCAGCTAAAACCCTCACTGCCTCCACTGAAACCAGTTAGCCCCAGGTTTCAAATAAAAGATTTATCTGAAGTAAGAAATGCATGTGGGTTGTGTGAGGAAACTGGGCATATTGCCTGACAGTGCCCCAAAAAGGCGAGCCAAAATACACAACAGGGTGCTAGAAAAGAAGTGGGATGTCTGTGTGTCCCTGTGAGCATGCCAGTGAACATGAGGGAACACATGCACCCAGTCGTAGTAAATGGTGTACAGAAGCAGGGGTTAAGGGATACAGGGACATCTCTGACATTGGTAAAGGGGGATCTGGTACAGCCTGGTCAGCTTATACCCAATAAATACGTAACTGTACAAGGGTTTACTGGTGAAGAGAAAACATTGCCACTCACTAGTGTTCTCCTGGACTGGGGTGAAACAGGGCAACTGTGCAACAGGTGGCTGTAGCCAACACATTAGCAGTGGATATGATCCTGGGTAACAATCTCCAGCAGGGGGTGGTATGTGCAGTTACCCGTAGCCAAGCAGCAAGGGAAAATAGTAGTTCCCTGAACCCCACAGAAACCAGTGTAAAAAATGCTGAGACGCTGGTTGCCCAGCATGTGTCTCCAGATGGGGAGACTGACAAAAAGGGGGTAGAAATTTTCCCGGTCGCAAGTAACCACACAGCTACAGAGGGTTACTCCGAAGAAGGAGGGGTGACCTCTTGTCAGAGGGTTGGGATTGACAGTGATCCTGAGGGCCCTGACGCTAGTGCTAAGGATCCTAGTTTAGCGATGGAAGGGGACCTGTCCCATGCCTTGGGACTGTGTGAGGGGTTTGCAGCTGCTCAAAGGAGTGACCCTAGTTTAGAGAAGCTGAGGGCTTGGGCAGACTCGGAGGGCACACAGGGAGGTGATGGCAGACATAAGGTTTATTGGGAAAATGGACTTATGTATACACAGGCAGTACAGACAGAGGGAGGGATGCTAGGCAGACAGCTTGTCGTTCCCCAGGGATATCGTTAGCAGTTGCTCAAGGTTGGCCATGATATTCCCTTATCTGGTCATCTGGGAATTGTACGAACTACGCAGCAGTTAGCCCAGAATTTCTACTGGCCTGACTTCACCCAGCAGGTGAAGGAGTATTGCAGGTCTTGTCACCGGTGCCAAGAAATAGGGAAGGCGGGCAAGAAAACCCAAGCGCCCTGATCCCCTTGCCCATAGTGGAGGAGCCATTCCAGAGGGTGAGAATGGATATTGTGGGGCCTTTAAATACCCCCAGCTCCTCAGGGAAGAGATTCATCCTGACTGTGGTGGATTATGCCACCTGGTACCCAGAGGCAGTCGCCCTATCCTCAGTGAGAACGGACAAAATGGCAGATGCCTTACTTGGGATTTTCTCCTGTGTTGGGTTTCCGCAGGAGGTAATCACCAATCGAGGGGGTTCCTTCATGTCGGACCTGATGAAATGTTTATGGGAGAAGTGTGGGGTGGTGCAGAGATGCACGACACTGTATCACCCACAAGCCAATGGGCTTGTGGAACGATTCAATGGTACCCTAAAGTCAATGCTCCGGACATTTTCTGAACAGCATGGGAGGGACTGGGAGAAATGCCTTCCCCACCTGTTGTTTGCATACAGGGAGGTGCCCCAAAAGTCAACAGGATTTTCCCCCTTTGAACTCTTATATGGACGCCGGGTATGTGGGCCCCTAGACTTGATCCAGGAGGACTGGGAAGGCAAGCACGCCACCCAGGGAACTCCCATTGTGGATTATGTCCTTAGGTTTAGGGAAAGGCTGAAGGAGCTTATGGGGACAGCCCAGAGTAACCTGGCAGCTGCCCAACAGAAACAAAAGGTGTGGTATGACTGCAGAGCCAGAGCTCGCTCATACATGGTGGGTCAGGAAGTCATGGTCCTTATTCCAGTCCAGAAAGACAAGCTGCAAGCTGAGTGGGCAGGACCGCATAAAGTGGTTAGGAAGGTAAATGACGTGAACTACATTGTGGAGTTACCTGACAGAAGACAGACTGAAAGGATGTACCATGTCAACATGATGAAGCCATATGCGAATAGGGCTGATATGGTGTTTGCAGTGTGTAGTCATGGGGATGGGACGGACGAAGGAGACCCCCTTCTGGATTTGCTGGAGGAGAGTAAGCGGGAGTCCACTGTGGAGGCAGTAAAATTTTCTCCCCAGCTGGCCCCAGACCAGATCCAGAAAGTAAGGGAGGTTTTAGCAGACTTTGCCCCCTTGTTTAGCACCAAGCCTGGACTAAACCCCTTAGCGACACACGATGTGGAGACAGGGACACAGACGCCCATATGGTGGACAGCATATCGGGTGTCAGAGGCTGTCCAAAAGGACATTAGGAGGGAAGTGGAGAAGATGCTGGATTTAGGGGTAATCCAGAGATCCCACAGCCCCTGGGCCTCACCTGTAGTCCTTGTGCCCAAGCCAGATGGCTCAACTCATTTCTGTGTGGACTATCATGGACTGAATGCAGTCACAAAGTCCGACGCCCACCCGATGCCCCGGATGGACGAACTCCTGGACAAGTTGGGGGGGCAACCTACCTTATGACTATTGACCTAACCAAGGGATATTAGCAGGTAGAATTGACAGACAGAGCTAGGGAGAGGTCAGCCTTCATCACTCCGATTGACTTATTTGAGTTTAAAGTAATACCTTTTGGAATGAAGAACGCCCCGGCCACTTTTCAAAGGTTGGTGAACCAGGTGTTAAATGGTGCTGAGGAGTATGCCGTCGCGTACTTGGATGACACTGCCATTTTTAGTACCAGCTGGGAGGAACACCTATCCCACCTTGGGAAGTGCTGGACAGGATACAGTGGGCCGGGCTCACTGTCAAAGCCGAGAAGTGCCAGGTGGCCATGGGGGAAGTGGCATACCTCGGGCATATGGTAGGCCAGGGACAGCTCCATCCTAACCAAATAAAGATAGAGGTGATCCAGGCATGGCCCAGACCAGAAACCCAGAAGCAGGTCAGGAGCTTTCTAGGGACAGCAGGGTACTACAGGAAATTTGTACCCAATTACAGTGCCCTGGCTGCTCCCCCAATCTGACCTGACAAAGAAAAAGATGCCATAGAAAATTACCTGGGGCCCAGCCTGTGAAGAAGCTTTTACCAGACTAAAGGAGGCACTGTGCAGTGCTCCTGTTTTGACAAGCCCTGACTATAGCAAACCCTTTATAGTTCAGACGGACGCCTCAGACGTGGGTATTGGGGCAGTACTGAGCCAGATGTCCAGCCAAGGGACAGATCATCCAGTAGTGTACCTGAGCAGGAAGCTGCTTCCCAGGGAGCAACCATACTCCACGGTGGAAAAGGAGTGTTTTGCCATAGTGTGGGCCCTAAAGAAATTAGAGCCATACTTGTATGGGCAGCATTTTGTGGTGCAGACTGACCACAACCCCCCTGGTTTGGCTGATGCAGATAGGGAAAAACAATGGGAGATTACTAAGATGGAGTCTTGCTTTACAAGGGTATGATCTAAAAATCGTACATAGGGCTGGAGCGAAGAATCAGAACTCAGATGGGCTGTCTAGGGTTTATGAGGAGTGAACTGATTTGGGAAGCTCATCCCATGTAGGGGAGATCCCCCAAATTCAGTCTAGGTGGGGAGGAGTGTGACGTAGACAGCCAGTTCTGAGTGCTGTATCATTTGTTTTAAATATAAAATATATTACTGACTGTCTCTGCTGAAAAATCTGGTGTTCTTAGAATTACCTCACTCACCCCTCCCCCAGATTTCAGCTGAAAGATGCAAGCCATAAGAAAAATGCTGACAGCATGTCAGTTCACACACACTCAGTTTTTAGAGACAATGTGTTACATGGAAGACTTTAATCAATGATCCTGTTTCTCTTAGTTAATTACAGACTTGTTTAAGTTAATTTTGTTAAAAGAGAAATCATAAAGAAGGTTTATGATGTTGGAGAGGAACCTAGGTTGTTACACATGGGTGCAAGGTTGTAAATGTCCCTGTGAAGCCTGCGCGAGGGAGGATACAGCATGGGACCAAACGAAGTGTCATTTGAAGGACATGAATTATGCTGAAGTTGCAGAATGTAATACATTTGTATAAGATATATATTTTCATATATCCTGACAGGGAGGAGCTAGGTGACCTCCTGAAAAGAGGTGGAGTAAAAGCCAGCTTTTAATTTAGTCTGTTTTACTTCACAGGAGCACATTTTTACCTAGACTCTGACCACGAAACATCTTGGGAGCACTTTTAAGCAAGTATTTAGAGACTAAGTACTGTAGTAGGAATTGCACTGTTAAAACCTTGTTCTTTTAATAGATTTGTATGTCTTGTGATATAACAGTTCTGTATTGTTGTGTTTTACATATTCTTATCTATTATAGTAAAATTATTTTTAGAACTTACTTGGTCTGTCTTTGACTTCTTTTTATTTGTAAAAAAAGTACATGGTTACAGCAGACAATAGACATAAGCTTGAATGGTGATACCAAACTGGAAAGAGAAGCGTTTTAAATCTGAGGTCTTTATTAATGTTTTAAAGGGTTCATCTCTGTATACCTGGTTAGGTGCCTATAGGCAAAGATATCTGTCCCCCTGAAGACAGATATATCTGAGCCTGTGCATTGGGTATGCTAACAAGAGGTTAACAGTTTGAATCCCTCCAGAACTTGAGACCAAAGGTTGATCTGAACTCACAAAACAGGCAAGAGGGTTACCTTGTACTGTTCACTGTTCACAAGACTGCGCTTGGAGGTTGGCACTTTGGGAGTAGAGGGTCTGACCTGCTGAGTGGGTTTGTGACAGGTATCATGTTTCAAGGAGATTTGTTTAAAGTCTCCAAAATTGTAGATATAGCACCGGGAAGAGCTGTATTAATTGATTTTACTTTGGAGAGCAATTAATATATATGCTCCATCAAGAAAAAAAGACAGGGTAAATCTGTTTCAATTGATTAAGCCTTACTTGTTTACTGCTAAACATATTTTATGGGGTGGGAAGGATTTCAACTGTGTAATTTCTAGAAAAGATAAAGGAGCCTGTACTGACAAAGACTTTTGTGACACTAACTGTTTAAAAAGCATTGTAACAATAGTGGGTTTGCAAGATGTTTATAGGAAATGTCATGAGCAAGGTGGACATACTTTTTTTAAAGGTAAACTCTCTATGAGAATAGATTTTTTCTTTGCCTCAGGTCACATGCAGGTTTATAAAGCCGAAACATTACCCATGGAAACATCTGACCATGTTATTTTAAAAGCTTTTGTGTGTCTACAAGGTAATGTATCTCATGGAAAAGGATACTGGAAATTAAATGCCACAATGCTGAAAAACCATACTAATAGTGCCCAAATACAAGATTTACTAAAAGCCAGGATGTCTGTTGCAGGATTATATGATGACTTGAGTCAATGGTGGGCTGATACCAAAAATGACTTGAAACTAAATTATCTCAAATTTCTATATCCAAACATACAACACAGTATAAAAAATACCTAACACTTTGATCACAACTGTATAATCTTTACTGCGCTAACACTCAAAGAATCAACCTAACATCTTAAATCAATAAAGTAAAAAAAGAAATGGAAGCTATCCAATACTCTAGAGTGGCATCTATGTTACTTGAGCATAGAATTTGTTCCTCAAAGAATAGTGGATTTGGAGACCCCTTTAATTCTAGTACTACTCAAGCAGCTGACAGGAATATGGAATCCATTATAACTCAAAATGGTAAAATTGTAACCTCAACACAGGAGATGTTGAGTAAGCATTAATCACTGACAGAGGAGGGCTCTACTGGTGGATTAATGCCCGGGTTGGGTGGGGTTTGGTGCATGAGGCTGCAGGCCGAGTGCTTCCACCCACCCACCGGGCATTAATCCACAGGTAGAGCCCGATGCTGGAGGTGATTAATGAACTTGTAACATGGCAAGTGGCAAGGAAGTACTGTAACACTGATATTACATATAGATTCAGTTACAGTTTGCAGCCATTGCGATCGCTGGAGAAAAATTGCTGCCGCCGCTTCCTGATTTACTAACAGTTACGGTGCGACACCGTGTGCATGCATGTTGCAGGGCTCACATACATTAAGCTACTGGGGACACATTTCTGTAAGCTGCTGAGATGACATTGTGGTGTAAAACATGATCATCTTCACCTTTCCTGTTAGATTCTATCCGGCACTTTGTATGCTTTGCCCCTCGTTCTTATGACGCTGAGATACATTACACTAGTGCATTATGGGACTGCATGTTTGTTCTGTGTTCGATCTGCCAATACTGTTTTTTAAAAAAAATCTCCAACACATTTGATGCCGCTCGTTTTCTGTAACTCACTCTCCTAGGTGTATGCCTCACAACTTGCTAGCACGATGACTTTGCTTCTCTTTACTTACATCAAGTGTGCCTCCAAGACACTCCGTCCTGCCGACTGCTGTCCGTACTCCCCGAGCCTTCCCACCACTGGTTGGTCATACCCCCTGCTGTCCCTGGATATTTTATGATGCGCGTCCCCGACATCACCTCTCTTCTACTTGCTGTGTATTTCTAGTAGCTACAGTAGCGAGCGGGCTCATGGACAACTGCTCTCTTCTACTGGTTTTGAAGTTGTAGTGCAGTACTGGTCATTGTTGACCACCGCGCACTCGGCTGCTGACATATCTCCGTCTCTGGAGGTGGTCAACAGCGCTTGTGTTTGCCGCTGACCCTGTGTTGGGTCTCGCAGCTGCTCCTTGGCGTCTCAGTGCTGCACCGTGTGGCTAGTTCTGGTACGGCTCTAACGAGCTCTACTGGTGGATTAATCACCACTGGATTACGGTCAGCTGGTACATTTCCACCAATGGCCTGTCTCTATTTCACTCCTAGCTTTGGACCCATGTTACAAGAGAAGTCAATAACTACCTCACTCCAATGTATGCTATACCACAGTTAGATGAAGGTAACATGAAAGAGTACCTTCTTTCTCTATCCCTACCTACTGCCCCTAGTGACTTACTAAAATCATTACATGATCCCATTAAGAAAGAAGAAATTGATAGTAGTATTACAACTTTAAAAAAATTATACTTCCCCTGGATCGGATGGGTTAACAACTGAATTTTATAAACACTTTAAGGATTTACTTTTGGATATCTTGGTGGAAGTACGTATATAATTGGAACTTATTGCATAATAAAATTGACTTCCATCTCTGTATATCTATACAGATTTTTATTCATAAAAAATATTATTGCAGCAATCTAGATCATTGGAGACCACTTAGTTTAATGAATTCTGAACTAAATATATTATTGAAGATATTGTATAAAAGGTTATCCACTATAGCTCTATATTTGATATCTATGACCCAAACCTGTACAATCACAGATAGAAGTATATATCATAACCTTCTGATGATTAGGGAATTGGTAGAGCAGAGGAAAGACAATATACTGTCAGGCTATATATTGGCTTTAGATCTACAAAAGGCATTTGATAGGGTTCCACATAAATTTATAACACAAGTTTTATTAGCATATGGTATTCTTAGTATTTTCTGTGACTGGATAAACACCATATATGGACAGGCTACAACCATTCCATTGGTTAATGGTCACCCAGGGAAATATATTTTGGTATCACATGGAGTGAGACAAGGCTGTCCACTAAGCCCCCTTTTATATATATATATTTTATTTAGACCCATTATTAAGATTTATAAATCAGGATGAACAAATTCAGGGTATTTCCTTAAAAGGTGGAGCTTTTGAAATCACGACATACTGTATGCGTACGCTGATGATTTATGTTTATTTGTATCAGACCCTGAATCTGGAATAAAGGAACTAGAATTGGTAGAAAAATACTCTGAGGTTGCAGGAGCAAAAATCAATCTGCATAAGAGTGCTATTTATCTTTTAAGTGATAAAACAATACCAGTAACTTCCCTAGCAAGTATCCCAGTTTCAAAGAACCCTTTAACATTTTAGGGATTTATTTTGGGAGAGGAGATAACAGTAATGTTAACTGGGAAAAAAAACTAGAATATGCTAAAACAAATGTATTGGTATGGAAAAAATATGGCAGCAAGCAAAAAAGAAAAAGTTCAGATAGTCAAAACATTATTATTGCCTATATTTACTTAAGTGCAATTTATCCACTCCCCTTATGCTACGAAGTTACTATGTTAAGTTCAGTCTTTCAAATAATATGGGGAAGCAGACTGAACCCTATTAAAAGAGAAATTTTGTATCTTCCCATTCAACAAGGTGGACTTAATTTAATTAATCCAGTACCCTTCTATTACAGTATATTTTTCTTTTGGAATATAATAGATCTACATGCCCCCAGTACAGCATTATGGACCCTTTTTGCTGTTACATGGACATATCCTTTTTGTCAGGTCTGGACTCAGCAAGGGGTGTTAAAAACAGGGGTTAGGAATATCCCAGAGTTTTTTAAGCCTGTTTTATCTAAATTACTAAAGTGGAAAATAGTACAGGATCAAATACTTAATAAGAATAGAAAATAATATATATGCACATATACAAGAACAGGTTTATTTAGTTAACCCTGTATTTAAGGGTGTGACAGAGAACCATTACAGTAAAGTCCAACTGTTATTGACAGATAAACTTATCCCTCTTTGAATGTGGGACATAACATAGTTAACCAGTAATGGAAGACTAAATGTAAAAGCTAATGCCAAACATGAAAGTTTAATGGAAAGGATGTGCCCTAGGGAAACATGCATAGCCCAGGAGGAAACTATGGATCATTTTCTATTGCAATGTCCTTTTGTACAACATTTTTGGGATAGTTTGGCTATACAGTGGAAACAGATAAAGTAGGCCAAACTTACTTATGAAGAGGTTGTGGGAGGGTTCTCCCTACAAGGTTTAAAAGTGGAGACAGGAGTATTTTGGTTAATATTAGCATGTATAACGTTTATTGTATAGCAAGCACAAGTTGAGATTCTTCTGCAACAGGTACATCAAACGCCTGATCAGCTGATCCAGATATTGGAACACGAGTTATGTACACAATGGCAATATGAGAAACAGATTTTAAGTAACTCATTACGGATGTCAAGATGGAAAACGGTCCCTTTTTTGAAAGACAAAATAGGATGAATGTATGATTTCTTTTGGTTACAGTTTTCTTTTTGCCATTTTTTGGACAGCTGTATGTTATTATAATTTATTTTCTTGCTGGATATCTTCTGTTATGTATTTTAAATAAAACATTCCCCTACTCTGTTGCAGAGGGTGCTGTTGCTTCCTGTCACAGAAGATGGAGGTTTCCAGTCCAGGAAACACTGCGATGGAAGATGGAGGTGAAAGTCCATGGTCTCAGCACGTGGAAGACACCAACAGTGGAAAAGAGTTACTAGACGTTTTTGTAGATGCCTGTGGAGATGTTCATATGGAAGAGGCTTTTATTCAAAGTGGCAAAATATGTCAGAAGACAGCTCTGGGATAAATGCTGCACTTTCCCTAGAAGAGAAGTGTGAGATTTTACAGTCTGAGCTCCTGACCATGGAGAATCAATTGGAGTCTGACTGTATGAAGGTGGAAGAGGACAAAAAGAGAAAACGCTTACTGAACATGTCTCAGAGTCAGGTGGAGGCAGTAGCTTCAGAAATTTTCATCCAAAGTAGCGAGTCCATGACTTTGAAGTCTGAGGCGACTGATTCCAGCTCTCCAGTTCCACCCCAGTGCATGGAGGTCGGTAGTGCTGGCTGGTCTCCTGAACATGCACTAGAGAGAACTGGGTGGACACATTCCCCTACTGGTGAATGGATTTCAGAGGATGTGACAGAATCTACTGGGGCTACCATTTTGCCTCAAGATCAAACCAGTGTACCTGAACATCAGGAAGCAGTACAACACCTGTGACTGGTGGTTTCAGGCACTATCTCATTTTCTCCACTTAATGATGTGGAAGAAGCTGCACAGGCTGCTTGTTCCAAACACCCTCGAGTTATTAATGCTCTTCCTCCTCAAGGGGAGGTGGGGGAGACTAACACAGAAGCTATACAAGATGGCCCTTCTAAGGGCAATTCAGCCCCAGCCTATTCTGCAAACCTGTTTTTTTTTTTTACAATTCTGTTTCTAGCCCTCCAGCCTGGAACTCTCTCAGGCGACTGCACTTGCCGACTTGCTCTACCACCCGCTGTGTTTCCCCACCGTCTTCAAGTTTGTTACAGTTCTCCAGGTTGGGGGACTACAACCTGGAGAGACTGAAGAGGCAGTGGCAGGGATACAGCACTGGGCATGTGGCAGTGGCACTGGCAGTGCTGTCACCTATCCGGGCCGGAGGGGTATTTCTTCTGTGTAAGTCTGAAGCCCCCTCCCGTGCATGGTGCATGTCTGACGCTGCAGCACACAGCAACCCTGCCTGCGCCAGCCACGCTCCTTATGTGTGGCCTGGCATCTTGTGGTGTCCCCAGATCTCCACCAGGGGTCACCAGAGCACTGGACAACCCATGCCCTCCCACCCAGAGAGGAGAGCAGCCCAGCGGGTGCTCGATCCTTCTCCCTCCCCTGCCAACCCCTGACTCCTGAGCTCGCTCCCAAACTAAGGTCATCGGCATGGCTCAAGGTGTGGCGTCCAGCGCCAACCTCAACCTCATCCCTCAGCACCACTGGCCGGCCTCTGCAAACCTGTTGAGTTAGCAAACGCAGGAGGTGGTGCATTTTCAATATTTGGGGGGGGGGGGGTTGAAAATCTTTCCAGACAGGTTCTGTGTGGGGAAAAATGCTTATAAAGCAGTCTTTGAATTTTACCCTGGCAGATGTAGATGCCCTCATACGTGCTCCGGGGGAATGTACTTTTGATATTAGCTTCTGAACACTGGATCTACTGGAAAGATTCTGGGCCAAACATATAGTTTTGAAAACTAATCTCTTATGGACACCTTTTCAGGGGATTTCATTAACTATGCAAACTTTTCGAGTTATAACTGTTTTATTTTGGAGTGAAGGGGTTAATATAGTTGATATTCTGTATTGGTTTGAGAAAAAATGTACAGTTCAAGGTCTCCCGGAACTTATTCTTGACACTGAAGGCTTCTGGAACGGGGGGGTGGAGGATTAAAATTGAGCTCCATAATGATGGCCATGAGTTGCAGCACTTGCCTAACTGCATGTTCTTTGGCAGGGATAAAGGTTTTAACTTTTATCCTAGACAGCCATGTAGATGTTCTAAGTGTGGGTCAGCAAGGCACCATCAGCTGTAACTGCGAGGCTTTGAAGTGCACGCAGTGTGGGGAACTGGGCCATTTGGAGTTTCATTGTCAAAATGTCCAGAAATGTAATTTATGTGAAGAAGATGGCCAATCCTTCACAGACTGCCTGAGGGATGCCCAAAACACTGATGGTGATTATGGGATTCAAGATTTTTATCTACATAAACCAAAGGTTGTATCTGGGCATAAAGTTTCTTCTCCTCCGGAACCCCCTGCTGGTTCTGGACTCACTTGCCCTCTGAGTGAAGATACTAGGCAGAGTGAGGACCTGACTGAAGCCCAGCAACCTCCTCACTCTGAAACTAACATATCTGATCCACCTGTTGCTTTAGTGGAGGCTGTCATGGCCCCTCCAGTCCCACACCCAGTAAGGAGATGGAGAGTAAATACAAAACAGTCCCACTTAAAAATAAAGGGAAGCTATCCACAGCAATGACCACAGTGTCTGAGGGCCCCTTACCATTGACAAACCCCTTTTCTATATTGGGGGAAGGAAATTCTGAGGTGGACATGGATTCTGATGCAGCATCCTGGGCATCCTGGCAGGCAGAAGTACTTTCTGAACCTGAAGCCAAAAATAAACAGAAAGTACCAGTGCCTAGTAAAATCAGAAGGAAAAGGATGGGCACTAGGGCCTCATCTAGAAAAGTGCCATGAATATGAGACCTGTGACGTAACTCTTCATGGCACACTATGAAGTGAAGCTCGCCTCTCTGAATACAAATAGTATTCATAGATACATACATAGACAGTGTCGGCAGATAAGGGCCTATGGCCCACCCAGTCTGCACATTTAAGTTTCTAAGTTCAGTTTATGTTTTCCAAGAAGTCTGTTGCCCCTTACCCCTGACCTCCAGAATTTCTTTATGTCTATCCCATGCATTCTTAAATCCTGTGATTGTTTCAGCCCCCACCACTTCCTCTGGCAGGGTGTTACACTTGTCCACCACCCGTTCTGTGAAGAAAAATTCTTCCTCACGTTTCCTCTGAATCATCCTCCCTCCAACTTCATCCCATGCCCTCTAGTCCTGGAACATCTTTTTCGCTTAAAAATAGTGCATTCCTGCACCGTGTTCCTCCCTGTAAGATACTTGTATGTTTCTATCATATCCCCTCTCTCCCTCCTCTCCTCCAGGGAGTACATGTTCAGTGTCTTCAACCTGTCCTCATAGGACTTGTGATGCAATCCATGCACCATCTTTGTTGCCCTCCTCTGAACCTTCTCTACCCTGTCTATGTCCTTACGTAGGTAAGGTCTCCAGAACTGCACAGTGTACTCAGGTGCGGCCTCACTAGTGTCTTGTATAGTGGAATTATGACCTCCCTTTTCCTGCTGGTGATGCCCCTGCCTATGCATCCCAGCATCCTATTTGCTTTACCTGCTGCCTTGTCACACTGTTTCCCTGCCTTGAGGTCATCAGAGATGATTACCCCAAGATCCCTTTCCTGCTTGGTGCATGCTATATCCTCACCCCTAACTGATATATTGTGCCAAGGTTTTTGTGCCCCATATGCATTATCTTGCATTCTTTGCATTAAATTTCAACTGCCAAACCCCTGACCATTCTTCAAGTTTCTGCAGGTCCCTTCTCATTCTGTCTACACCCTCTGGTGTGTCTACTCTGTTACAGAGCTTTGTGTCATCAGCGAACAGTGAAATTCTGCCTTCTAGGTCCTGCGCAATGAATGAAGATATTGATGAACTGATGAAGATATTGAATAGTACTGGTCCCAGCACTGATCCCTGTGGTACCCCACTGGTCACTCTTTCCTCTGTGGAGTGACAGCCATTTACCATCACCCTCTGTGTACTGCTGCCCAGCCAGTTACCTACCCACCACACTATTCTGTCAGAGAGAAAGTGCTTAGCGGCCTTCTCCGTGTTTGCTGACTATGGTTTTGACATTGTTTTTTTTTTCAAGATACTAGACTTACATCAGCTATTGATTTTACTACTGCAAGTAGTGCCTGGGTGTGGGGGTCTAGTTTTTGGTCAGAGGGTGCCGATGTGTGTAGTGGGGTGGGGATTTGTTCTATGAGTCATGAGGTGAATGTAGTACATATGGTAGAAATAGAAGCAGGTAGGACTTTATTAATAGATGTTCATTACAGGGGGTAGATTTTTGACTCATTAACATGTATGCCCCACAAGTGAAGATATCATGGATTGACTTGTTAAAAAAGATCTTGCCAGGGGGTTGGAGCTAGCAGCCCAGCCAGAAACAGCATTTTTCTGGAGCTCCCGATAAAAGTCTTATCAAAACTATAAAACAACCTAATTCTCTATTTAAATTGCTTGTGAAATTGATTCATTGCTTGGAGAGTCATTGACTGCACTTTTGGATATGAAAGTTATCTTGAAATGGGTCGAACTAAAACAACTAAGCAGGATTTCTTCCACCCATGCACTCCAGCTGCCAAACCACCAGACCATGTGGATGGTTCTCTCCCCTCTACGAGCACGGAATCAGATGCAGCCTCGCTAACCTCATTGCAACAATCCATTAATGCACTTACCAAAACAGTGCAGAAAATGGACCAGAAACTAGATGTTTTCTCACAATGCTTTCTGACTGTAGAGACTCGATTGGATGCGATGGGGGAGATTACCAAAAGTGCGGAGGCGATGGCAGGGATGGCTCTAGCTGCTACTAACACCTCACTTAAAGAGCAGGCCGCACTTCAGAGCCACGTGGAACAGTTAGAAAACACCGTACGGGCAGCAAATATCCCAGATCCTTGGTCTCCCTTAAAAGATAGAGGGAGGCAGCCTTTTACAATACCTTGGGTGGTGGCTTGCTGAACTGACTGAGACTACGGATTTTAAAATGTTTAAAGCCTACAAGATTTCACCCAGATGGCCTACCTCCACAGCGGACAATCCCTGTACTGTCTTGGTAACCCTTTCTTCTTTGCCAGAGAGAGAGAGACCTCATACTAGGGGCTATCCATAATAGCGGACCTATATTCCTAGATGAAGCTCGTGTGCTCTTCCTCCCAGACCTCTCATACGCCACTAGAACAAAGCGCAAGGCTTTTGATGGGGTCAAACATAGACTCAGGGACCTGGGGATAACATATTCAAAGGCTTTCCCAGCGCAGTTGTGTTTTTCAGAAGGCGTAGACAATACTGTTTTATGGATCTGAAGGAGGCAAGAATCTGCATAGAGAAGATTGCTGCAAAACAGGCCCAAGATGATCGAATCAGTGCTGAGGAATAGTCCGAGGAGGACTGAGCTATATCTGGGTTACATTTCTGGACCTTTCCAATAAACTGGTTTGAATTTATTATATCTTGGGGACACTAAAGTGAATCACTTACATAGTTATCATTAAATATGAATAAGGGCATGTTGGTTCTTTATTTGAGGGGAAATTCAAATTTAATAGCACAAGTCTTTAAGCTGCATCTAACAATTTTTCTCTAAATGTTTACGTTGTGTAATACCAAATTTGATGGACATGGATAACTATATATGTAAGTGAAATTCTCTGTTTCTTTTTAGATGTCCCCAAATAACTCAGGTTTTGATGTTTCTTCTTGACTCCTCTACCAGTTGGTTGGAGATCAGGAGAGAGAGAATATTAATTGGTTACAATATATGGGTAATAATGTTTAGGTGCGGTTTATTTTTCTTTAACTATTCTGTTTTTGCATAGCCTAATTTTGAGAGACTTTGGCTCTTTATGAGAGCCTCCTCATGGGACAGTAAGATGATATGGACAGGAGCTGATCTCCAGGCCTGTATACATTGATGCGTCTGTTATGCATGAGGGAAAAACACATTGATTAGACTCTCAGGGCTGGGTTGGAAAGATATAGCACCATTTTGGTGTGGATGGGGCTTTAGGAGCTCCAGAAAGAGGGATTATTTTTTAAAAAATGTTAGATTTCTTAAAAGAGACCTTTCAGGTAGGTTACAGAAATAATTGTTTATTAGCCCTGGACTTTCAATAGGGGGCATTGACTGCATTATAGCTCTATTCATTTTATTAACATGTTAAGAAATAAGCTTGGTTATGCCTTACAATGCTGTACCACAAGAACCTGTAACCTTCATCCTTAGTAATGTATAATGCTTATACAATGTCTGATATACTTGTTCAGATCTGTTGTATTTTATGCATAAGTATGAAATGCTATAAATAAAAAGTTAAAAAAAAAGGTCTTGCCATTTCTCTTTACTTCAAAAAATGTTCTATTTGGGGGAAACTTTAATATTAGTCGATTTCTGAATGATAGAGGTCTTAAAATGCTTAAAACGTACTGTGATGCTTCATATTTAAATCAGCTTTTACAGATGACTGGGATGGTAGATGTGTTTCACTCAGACTGTTAAAGCCCCCCTGTACATTTTTCAAGGGAAAGCTTTCCACCAGGATTGACTTTTGGTTTGTTTCCCCCAATTTGCCTATTAGGACAAAAACAGTGAAACCTGTGGCAACCTTAGTGTCACATTGTCTGATTTTGAAGAAACTTCTAGGGGAAAATAGTATTGGAGGTTGAATGTTAGTTTGTTTGATAATGTAGAGATTAAGGAATTATTTGATTATTTGGTAGATGCAAGGAAGTCAGTATTAATTTTATATGACTCTGTGGAGGACTGGTTGGAGGACAGTAAAACCTGTTTTCAGCAATATATGCAGCTTATAGGGAGGTTGAATGGTACAGAAAAAAAGAATAAATATTTTCAGCTGAAGACTAAACTTTTTGGGCTTTATCAACTTCAGATAGATAGTGATATTTCATATCATGATTAAATTAGAGACATTAAAGATCAAATGATGGACATTTAGTATAATCGGATGAAAATACTGGAGCAAGAACAAAAGTTTGGTCAAATGGTGTAACAGGCATGTGTAAACCCATTTGACACCTGATCCATGCAGAGACAGAACAAGGTCATAACTCACTTAAAGATATCAGATGGGGATGTAGTTAATACTAAACAGGGAATTCTCTCTGAAATTTAGGTTTAGATTTCCCAAAAATTTCAAGATGACCCGATTGACAAAGTGGAGGTTAAACAGTGCTTGACCTTGTGCAATCTGCCTCAAATACCTGAGTATTGTATGGATTCTTTGACAGCACCCATCTCAAGCTTGGAATTAACTGCTGTTATACGTACTCTCAAGGCTGGGGCTATCCCTGGGCCAGATGGTTTGCCTAATGAATTCTATAGAATTATCCTCCCTACCTTATTAGCGGATTGGTTCAGGTTTTTAATTCATGCTTACTAACTAATCAGATGTCTGACAGTATGAAGGGAGAGGTTACTGATTTTGTTGTATAAGTGTGGGGATAAGGAGTAGTTAGATAACTGGAGACAGATTACGCTTTTAAACTCTGACTGCAAAATATTGGCTAAACTATTTAATAATCGATTGTCATTAATTTTAGACACTTTGATTCATCCTACCCAATTTTGTGCTGTGCCTGGGAGGAAAATAGTGGATGGTTTAATCCTCTCAAGGGAAATCCTGGAGAAAGGTAATAGTGAAGAATTTAGTGGGTATTTGGTAAGTCTTGATCAGACTAAAGCATTTGACAGGGTAAATCATGAATATCTGTGGCTTGTGCTGTCTGCGCATGGTTTTCTGAAGTGTTTCATAGGCTGGATTAAGATGTACTATTATAGACCCATGGTTCGGCCATATGTCAGTGGTTGGGTAGGACGAGCATGTTCTATTGCTAGAGAGGTTAGACAAGGCTGTCCCCTAAGTCCGGCTTTGTATGCCCTCATACTAAATCTGTTACTTTTTATGTTACAGCAAAGTGATGAAATTGTAGGTGCATACATAAATAGTGAAGATCAAGAGGTAAAGGTTGTTTCTTATGCAGATGATATGTGTCTGATAGTGGTGGATCAGACTTTGGGCAACATGACGGAGCAGGTGGTGGCTTCCTTTTCCATACAGATGAAGACAGACATAAATTACTGTAAAAGTGCATGTCTCCTTATCGATAGACCGTTTAATGATAATGTTTTGTTTTTTTTTCACAACATTCCTCGATCTAAAGAGCCCCATAAAATACTGGGGATTTACTTTGGCCCTGGAGATATGTGTTCCTATAATTGGAATATACTTATACATGATAGTAAATTAAGATTTCAAAAATTGAATTCTTGGCATACGTCCAAATTAAAAAGGGTATATATGGTTAAAACCTTTTTATTAACTGGTTCCTGCATTTATGTACAATTTTTTATCCTACAAAACATTTGCAGACTACAATTTATAGTGTTTTTTTCAATGTAACTGGGGTAGCAGGCTTTAATTCTGTAAAGAGGGATATGACGTATGTATCCCTGAAAAACAGAGGTTTAAACATGATACACCCAACTGTGTTTTTCTTTACAATGTTTTTGTATGCTAATATAAAGCCATTAGTTCAAAATTCTGTGAAAACCTGGAGCCCATGGGTTACGGATCAAGTTTTCCCATGGCTCCAGTCGTGGGGACTGGAATCTCCTATACATAAGCAAAAATCTATAGTGGGACTTCCATACTTTATGCAATATGTTTTGGGGGAATTAAACGTTTGGGCAGTTACAAAAAATATGCTCATTCAGTGGTTCCAGAAAGAAATGTACAGTCATATTGTCTCCACATTTTTTTGGGAACAGTCTCGATACTGGGTAAAGGAACCACAGGAAATTAGGCAAATTGGCTCCATGTTAACGAAATCTAGGTTACGGAGTAAGATGTGGGATGTTATGTGGTTATGTGCCAATGAAAAACTGAACGTCAAGAATAATTTAAAACATAAGGAAGTCTCAGAGAGAACGTGCCCCAGGTCTGATTTGTGTACAGGGGTCTTGGAAACAACTGGACATTTATTCTTTGAGCCTGGTAAATAGAGATATTCTAGTTTTAGGGATTTTGCCCCGAGCCTGGGACAAGTACGATACAGGAACAATTAATTTGCCCTTGCTAATTATGAAATATCATATTTGGCATGTCAGGTGCCAGTTTACTCTTTATGAAAGATGGCTTACTGCAGAACAGTTGTTTTGGACTATCCATACTGCAGTGGTAAATACTAAATGGCAGGAAAAACAAAAACAGCTGTACAGTTTCAATCCTGGTGGAAAAACATGGATTGGATAGATTATGTATTATAATTACGATCAAGTAGGGGAAGACTGGTCAGATTGTGTGAGGCTGTGTTAATGAAAAGGGGGTGCTTGGTAAAACTCATACCTTAGGTTTGCTTGGTTTTCCTTTTCCAATTATATGACATGCGAGTATGCTGTTTTTGTTGTTGTTTTGTTTGATTTTTCTCTCCAGGTTTGGACCTACCAGAAGATGCTCATTGTGGCAGAGGAATAACGAATACACACATGATTTTGTTTTATATGATTTTGTGTGAGGGAACACAATCGGTCTATATAATTTTTTTTGTGTGTTCTTATACTCATTTTGGACTATGCAATTGCAGGTATGTCTGTTATTCTTGATTTTAATTTTATGCTTTTCTTTTATATGTTATTATGATTTGTGTGCTTCAACACTTTGGTACACAATAATGTTGGCAGTTAAAAAAATTCCCCTACTATTTTGGTGGGGCCAAGGAGGGGGGATGATTTTTGTTCCATACTTCCTTTTTGTTGGGGTTGAATAATTATTTGAAAGCAAGTTAATGGAGGTATGACTAAAATGCTTATTTACTTTTTTATGATTGCTGTTCTATATATTATTATTTGTGTGAATCAACTCTGTTTGTAACTCTTTGTTTCTGGAAGATTCTAATAAAAAATTTCCCCTCTCTTTGGTGGGGGATGGGGGAGGGTTTGTTCTCGATATTTATTGCTTAATTTTGGGGTTATGAACAGGCTATTTTATTTTTGTTGTTTGATGCAACACTTGCTCACGTTTCCTTTTTCCTTTCATATGATTTTGTGTGCAATAATACTGTTTTGTATGTATTTTCTTTTAAGTTATAATAAAAAATTTCTCTACTCTTCCTGAGGGGAGAGTTGCTGTCCCTCTGTCCATAATGGCAGACTGCAGGGCAGATAGTGATGGAACTGATGTACCTGCAGGAGAGCCGACCTCCCTTGCTGCAGGTCCAGCACAGGAGATCAAAGAAAATGCTAGTGTGAACACAGGTGACACAGAATGACACCAGTTTCAGTGTTACAGAAACTAATTTAAAAGATATGGAAGATTTTCTTGGTTTTTTTAATATACCTTCTCTACCTACTTATGTTGCTCAAATACTTACTGCACCTATCTCAGTGGGGGATGTAGACATAACAACTAAATCCCTAAAAAGCAACACTGCTCTGGGAATTGATGGCTTCACATCAGAATTTTATGAAAAATATCTCTCGGTCATGACAGAAATATTATATGTATTATTTAATTGTATCACCTTCTGTATATGCAAAGCCACAATCCCTAAGTCTGCAGCCAAATATATTTGGTATCACCCATCCCACAACTTAGACTATAACTCCTTCCTTCATGATCTTTTTCAGGCAGATTGGTCACTGTGTACTCTGCCCCAAATGTTGACTCTGCTCTACAGTTGTTCTCTGACACACTGACCAGTGTCTTGGACATCTACTCTCCTTTAAAAAAAAGTTAGAGTAAAACACCATCACCTCCCCTGGATCACACCTAACTGCCTATCCCTATGTAAATCACGTGACAAATGCTGGGCAAAATTTAAGGCATCCCTACTTCCTTCAGACTTCCAACTCTATAGGTCTCTCAGAAATGCCTGCACTCATGCAATCAGAAAGATGACATCCAATTACCTTAGTTCCCAACTTCAAACCCGATCTGGTTCCCCTGCAAATTTCTGGCAAGCAGTTTGAAACCTCCTGGGCCACACTTCTGCACAAGCCCCCAAATTTCTAAACATTGAGGGAAAGTCAGTTTGTGACTCAGCTGCCATTGCTGATGCCTTCAATAAATTCTTTACCTCCTGTGCCCTCCCTGACAACCCCCTCCCCCATTCTCCCCTCGAACTCTACTGGTTCTGGCTATTCCTTTCCCCCTATCTCTCTGCAAGAAGTCTACAAGGTGCTAATGGCCCTTAACCCCTCAAAATCAAGCCCAGACGGTCTCCACCCAAAGTTTCTCTGTATCTCTGCCCCCGCTATAGTGGCACCTCTTGTGCACCTCCTCAATCTCTCCCTCTCTGCCAGCTCCATTCCCCTGGTCTGGAAACATACCAAAGTGCTCCTCTTTCATAAAGGCAGGGACCCATCCTCTCCAGGAAACTATAGACCCATATCTCTCCTTCCAGGCCTCACCAAACTCCAGGAGTTCCTAATCTACACCAGACTCCTGGAACACCTAACTGCCACTGATATTCTCTCACCTTACCAGTCTGGGTTTAGGAAACAGCACTCCACAGTATCCTCCCTGTTACTGGTAA
Source organism: Neoceratodus forsteri (assembly GCA_016271365.2). Taxonomy (NCBI): domain Eukaryota; kingdom Metazoa; phylum Chordata; order Ceratodontiformes; family Ceratodontidae; genus Neoceratodus; species Neoceratodus forsteri. The sequence continues at coordinate 146,823,064 of CM057453.1, read as the reverse complement.
TGGGCTCAGTTCAACACAATGGATAAAGGTCATGTCACTGCAGCCATCTTTGTGGACTTGGCTAAGGTGTTTGACTCTGTCTCCCACACCCTTCTTGTCCATAAACTGCACTCCGTTGGGCTAGCTCCCACCTCAACTCACTGGTTAAGCTCTTATCTTCAGCACAGGCAGCAATCCGTTCTTGTAGGTACCTCCCTCTCCACCCCTCTCCCTGTTGTGGTCAGCACCCCACAAGAGTCCATTCTGGGCCCCATACGTTTCTCTATATTTATTAATGATCTACCCAACATCTGCTCCCCATCCAAGATTCATCTGTACATGGATGTCACCATGTTATTCTACTCTGGGCCCTCTGCCCTCGATGTCACAGCCCCTCTTCAACATGACTTCAACAAGGTGCAGTCCTGGTTCCAACAAAATCAACTAAAACTTAACTCCAACAAGACAGTCTCTGTGTTCTTTGGTTCTAGCCAAAAACTGCTCAAATCTGCTGACCCCTCCCCCACCTTTACCACCCTCAATGGCTTACCCCTCCAATCAGTAAACTCATTTAAATACCTGGGTGTTTGGCTTGACAGCAGTTTTGACTTCTCTGTTCACACAGACGCCATCTGGTCGAAGCTTCGCCCCAAACTCGGTGCCTTTCACCGCCACAAAGACTACCTCCCTCTGTCAACTCGGTGTGACCTAGTTACAAAAACTCTTCTCCTTGTATTTGACTACGCTGACATTGTCTACTGCTCAGCTCCAGCAACCTCTCTTGCCAGGCTGGACACCCTGCTTAATTCTTTCTGCCACTTTGCTTCTTCCTCTCCCCCTCTCACTCACCACTGCACCCTCTACTCCTCTCTGTCTCCCCCTTATGCCCCTTCCCTTAAGGTGCCAGCTGCATAGCCTCATTTTCATCAGTAAATTCTGTTTCGGGTCTCTCCTTCATATCTTAGCTCATGTCTGTCTCCTGTCAGCTCCTCCAAGTACCCGCTATGCACCAGGGATGCCTGAACATTCTCCCTTCCATTCCCTTGTACTTGCTTAGGCCATGCAGCTTTCTCCTACTGCCTCCCTCACCTCTGCAATCAACTCCCTTGGCTGACCCACCATGTCCCTTCCCTCTCTGCCCTCAAATCCCTGCTCTGTATGCTCCCCTCTGCTCCCTGCAACTGCCCTCCTGCTCCATCCATGCTTCCTTCCCAGACCTCCCCAACCCTCCTCCATCCTCTACTAATTGCTCTAGCCCCCTGAGGACCCCACCCCAGTGGTCTTTGTCCCCCCTCTTCTTTTTCTTACTAGTCTTGTTAGCTCAATTTCATGTTTCCCTTCTCTCTGCTATTGGCCTATGTCACCACTTCGGTCTGTACTTTCTCCCTCTGGTGCTGTGGGCAGTCCAGACTGATTATTTGTTTCCTCTGTACAGTTCATGGGTCTATCATGTACAGTATATTTTCTAGATCTTACTTTATTTTATTAATTTATATGATTCATTTTAATGATCCTGTTCTTTCTATTGTGTGAGTTTAATATATCACTGTAATCCCCCTGTCTTGACTGTTCACTCTTGTGCATTGTGCTGTAGTGTACTTTATCTTTTTGGTTTGTATTGTATTGATTGTGCTGATGTTTGCACCTCCTTTCTGTGTTCATGCCCCTGGGTCACACCTGGAAATGAGCCTTGGCTTAGTGTGCCTTTCCCAGTTAACAAATGTTAAATAAATAAATAAATAAATGATAGCCCCACTGATCCACAATTAGGCATAGCTATACATTCTATGTCAAACAGATTCCTGGCCCTTCAGAATGACGAGCAGTTAAATATTAATACACAGGTTAATGAACACACCCCAATTCCCTAGAATGTAGGTCAGCCATCCCTTATAGATGCTCCCCATGGCCATTTATCTCAGGGAGCTATGCACTCCCATAGTATTAGTCAAGAGAATCCAGGTTCCACTAGTACACAGTCAAATCAAGCTGATGACAACTCATTCAAATTGGTAATTGGGGATTCTATTAACAGATTTTGTGACACGCATATTTTTATTTATTTAGCTTTTGTTGACCGGGTAAGTGCACTAGACAAATCCTGCCTATTTTCAGGCACGACCCGGGGGAGGGGGATACAGATGAATGCCAACTGACCTTGAACCAGATTAAGCTGTTGGTGGTATTTTTAGTGAATGTGGGAAATTTGGCCAGGACACAGAATTTCACTCTTTTCGATAAGTGCCATGGGATCTTTAACATCCACCTGAACTACCACCAATCCAGGCAGATGGGACCTCGGTTTAACGTCTCATCCGAAAGACGGCACCTCAGAAGTGCAGCACCCCTTTCATGCTGCACTACAGTGTCAGTACTGGGATATTAACCCAAGTGCCAGATGTGGGAACTGAACCCACAGCCCTCTGATCTCCTGGCCTCAGAGGCGAGTGTGCTACCTACTGAGCCACTGACACTGACACTGATATCTGTGGTGGAAATAAAGAACAGACAATGGTCTCATGCTATCCTGGTGCCTGAATAACTGGTATAGCAAAATGTCTCCCTACAATTAATATCCCATGCAACTCCACTGTAACCCTTCATGTTGGAATGAATGACATAGGGAAAGAACATGAAAAGGATATATGTCATGAATTAATAGAATTGGGGGTATCATTAAAGAGTAAGGGGCATAAGGCCATTATTTCTAACATCTTACCAATCCCAAGAGTGCATAAGGAAAAAAAATCTAACTATTGAACGGATAAATGTGTGGTTGATTAATCTATGCAGGGAGAAAGAGATTGGACTTGTTGATAACTGACCCACATTCAATAATAAGGCAAGGCAAGGCAAGGCAATTTTATTTCTAGGGTGCCCAATCCTGGAGGATCTGGGTGCCATACACAAAAACAAAAGAAAACAGAATACAGAATACATAAATGACATTCGTGCACTGGCAAAATCTTCAAAACCGCATTCTTAAAAGTCTAATAGTAAAATAAAAAATATGGAGCAACTGAGGATGGGGGGAAAGAAAACTTAATTCCCAAAAGCCTGATAGAAGAGATGGACCTTAAGACTCTGCTTAAAGATACCAATCGAAGGGGCCTCCCAGACTGCAGCTGGAAGCGTGCTCCTCAGGGTTGGCCCAGAGACACTAAATGCTCAATTACCAGAGGTCTTGAGCTGAATCCTGGGAACATCCAGGAGGCCCCTCAAAATGGAGTGGAGGGAGTGGGCAGAGGTCACAGGCAACAGGAGCTCAGACAGGTAGCCAGGACCCAGCCCATATAGGACCTTATAGGTGAACAAGCCCACCTTTTTTTCAATTTAAAGTTTATTCAGTATTATTCAAATACAGAGAGAGGATCTCCTGTTGCATTCGTATAACAAGCACACAAAGTTTCATTATAAACTTGGGAAACAATCCACTCTCCCCCTCCCCCCATCCCACCCTCCGTTCACACAGGGAGACTCTTTCTGGTAACAAAGTCCCTATTACCAGATACAGAACTTCTATGCACTCTGAAGTGAATACAGAGTAACCAGAGGACCCCAGTGTTTGAGAAATTTCTGCGACTGGTTATGTAAACTAGCAATAGTCTTCTCTAGATGAAGATTGGCCAACAATTCCTGTAACTATTCACTGTAAGAAATTTCCATTTCATCATTCCAATGCTGCAAAACCAGTCTCTTAACCAACAACGCAATAAGGGTTATGTGATATTTTCTATTGGTAATAGTAACTGAAGAGAGATCTCCCAAGATACAAATTTCCGCTGTAAAAAGGTCCGATAAACCCAAAAGGGGGTCAAACTTTTGTTTAATGGTGGTCCAAAGGGAGGCTACCTTAGGGCATTCTCAAAAGATGTGCAGAAGGTTACCCTCACTCTGCCGGCACCTGGTACACATGGATGAGGAGAGCAAGCCTAATTTAGCTATCTTCTGGGGTGAATAATAAAGATTGTTCAGTAGCTTAAATTGTACCAAACAAAGTCTGTCTTGTGTTACAAACTTGTGACAGGCCTTCCATAGAGAGGGCCAATGCAAATCATATTCAGGAAAAAGTGTGGTCCAATAAGGGGATGCAACGAGACAATCTGGCCACTCCAGTACAGTACCTCATACAGTTTGGAAACAGCGTGCAGGAGACCCACTTGGGGGATTAAATCCAACAAGGGTGAACTCAGGGGTGTTGGTGGCACGTTACAAAAGGATTTTATTATTAGGTGTCATAACTGAAATATTCTAAAGATCGCAGAATTCAGAATATGAAATTTGTCAAGGATTTTGGATGAAGTTAACCACTGGCCATCCGGTTTCCAAAGGGTGGAGAGGGAACAATCCCCCATCAGGGGGATCCATCTCAACTGTAGTGGCCTACCGTCAATTATAAGATTGGGGTTACCCCACCAAGATTGAGATGGGTCCGAGGTATGCTTATACTTTAGGAAGGAGCAGACCTGCGAGTGGATACAAGTGGATAATGCAACGGGAGTATTTTTAGGAGCGGGAGGTAGGGACCGTGGGTTAACATGTAATAATGCAGCAGGGTAGAGCCCACGAGTTTGTATTAAACTCCTCTCTATTTTGAGCCAAATGAGAGTGTAGGACTGCTGCAATTGGAAATGGTCCCCCCTAAGCCATTGCAGGTACTTATTTAGATGACTGGCCCAGAAGTAGAGTCCTAGATGGGGAAGACGCAATCCCCCTTCAATTTCAATGTTGAAAGCTTGTCATGAGCTATCTGGGGTTTCTTTTCAGACCAGATGAAGGCTGAGAACATCCAATGTATTTTTTTAAACCATTTCAACAGTAACCAAGTGTTCAAAAGATTTAATGGGTAGAAAAGCCTCGGGAAAACATTCATCTCGATGACATTAATTTTACCCCAAAGAGATAGGGGGAATAACGCCCATCTCTAGAGATCTTGTCTAATAGTGGATATTAAAGGATCTAAGTTTTATTTTGAAAATCTATTCGGCTCTCTGGCCAAATACAAGCTAAGATATTTCAATGTGTTGAGTTGCCAAGAGAAACCCGCTGATGTTGCCGAAGTCTTTAACGCTTTATGATTCAAGGAGAAAACAACCATCATGTTCTCATTTAATTTATAATTAGACATGGAGCTAAACTCTCTCAGTGTGATAAGTAGGGCCGGTATGGATATGTCGGGTTGAGATAATTGAAGGAGTAGGTTGTATGCGTAGGCCAACACTTTGCCAGTGTGTTGCTGGATGGTTATGCCCTGGATTTCCACATTAGACATAATCCTCCAGATAAAGGGTTCCAAATAAATGTTAAATAACAGGGGGGATAAAGGACAACCTTGTCTGGTGCCAGCATGCAACTTAAAGGAATCGGACAAAACACCGTTGCAGACGACCCGTGCCGTGGGAGATTTGTATAGGACCCTTATCCACTTTATAAAAAAAGGGGGGAACCCGAATGCTGTGAGTGACTGAAACAAAAAATTCCAGTCAACCCTGTCAAATGCCTTCTCGGCATCCAGGGAGATAAGAACAGCCGGAAAATCAGCATCCCTGGGGACCGAGAAGACATGAGAAAGGGTTCTAAAGTGATCGACCGCAGATCTACCTTTCATGAAACCTACCTATTCTGGATCTATAATATCATGCAAGGTAACACTCAAATGGTCCGCCAGGAGCTTCGTTAAAATCTTAATATCCTGATTGAGGAGAGAGATCGGTCTATAACTCTGGACCCGCTCAGGAGGTTTACTATCCTTCAGTATTAAAGTTATTAAGGCTTCAAGCTGGGACTCATCTAGAACCTGGCCAGAGAGAAGGTGCTGGAATAGCGAGAGCAATCCGGGTGCTAATTGAGACGCAAAGGTTTTATAGAAATTAGCGGAGAATCCATCCGGCCCGGGTGTCTTATCCAAAGGCAGGTCCTGAATAACCCTGACTATCTCCTCTAAAGTAATGGAGGCAATTAAGGAGGACTCCTGTAGGTCCTAAAGTTGAGGTAACGTGATTCGAGAGAAATAGGAAAGTAATTGCGAAGCAGAAGGAGGATCCTCCATGGGGCTATACAATTTCACATAATAAGACCTAAATTCCAAAGTTATATCCGAAGGGGAGGTTATGAGAATAACACTCTGTTGCGAGTGGACTGCAGCTATCAATCTATGGGACTCCAGCTGTTTAAGCTTGAGGGCCAGAAGACACCCTGCTTTGTCGTCCTGATCTACTTGATAAGACTGAGTTTTCAGAATAGCAAACTCAGCTTTTTCTCTTAAGATATTCAGGTATGAATCCTTGAGTGTCACTAGGGTTTCTCTGACATGATCCGGGGATTGGGGGGATAGCTCATGCTCGATGGCCCTAATCTGGGACAATAAGCTTTTAAGTCATTCGTCCTGTATTTTTTTCCTTTTGAATGCTAAACTGATCAATAGACCTCGAAGATAGGTTTTCAGGGAGCACCATTCAATGTCTGGTTTCCCAGTGGAGCCAAAATTAATATCTACAAAACTGGAAATGTGCTCGCATATATAAGCTTTATATTCTGGAATCTTTAACAATTGACTGTTAACCTTCCATCTCCTGCCTGAAATGGGTAATATGGATAAAGAAATCAAATCATCAACTGTTGAATGATCAGAGAGCGGTCCTGCTAATATCTCTAAGTTGACCGCAGCAGGGATTAAGGACTGGGAAATCAATATATAATCAATGCGGGAAGAGGAGTGGTGTACAGAGGAGGTAAATGTGAACCAAACTTCCCCCCCCCGAATTCCCTACAACATAATCACATAAACTCTCAACAATCTAAACTTCAAAAACTTTCCCAGCCCACCTACCCCCACTTTACATTTCGCCTTTGCATCATGCCCTAGAATCTTCCTCCCACTCCAGCCACCCCACCAACCCTTAAGTATATAAGGCATTAACCATAACAAGAATCGTTAGCTGTACTCCAAAAGTAAAATGTTGCAACTGAAGGGATTTGTTGCATTGGAGTAGCTGAGGCAATGAGAACGTTAATCAAAAATCAGCCTTGTAAACTGATACATTCTGCGCAGATCGGCTAACATATACTGTGCCAGACCAACACAATATTGCAGACATTAACCTAAAGTAACATCTTAACATTAGACAAATACAGAAATTAGTCTACACCAGATAGATCACAAACGTGACATGTGAGCATTCTTGATCTCAACAGGAAAGCTGTACCAAGTATCGAAACCTAAAGGCCAGATTATTGGGCCCTCCAAATCTCCACTATGCTACCTGTAGAGTGAATAAAACTGAAAAGAAAGGATAAGGAAACATGAGGGGGAAGGAACCATATATCAGACTTCCCCTAACATAATGAAAACCCTCATTCTCTCTGGGTTCCCATTAATTCATGCCACTTTCGGAAAGAAAAGGCATTTTGCATTGTTCCTTCACCCCCTTTTTCCTCTCCTGTTATTACAAATAATCAACACCCCTGGCAGGGAAAATTAGGGGATCATCATAATAAACAGAACATGCAAGTCCAAATCAGATGTCATCATGGGGAGATCGCAAAACTCTGCAGCGTCTAAGTGAGTAGATGCTTGGGCCGGACTGTTCCCAGGTTGAAAGATTCCTGTGTGTAAAGAGTTCCCTCTAGTGGTAGTGCTGTTGAAAAGACCGCGAGGAGAAACAACACACTAAACATTAATGCAAACTACAAACATCTCACTGGCCGAATGCCATGCAGCATGACTTGAATCATCTTCCTAGCTCCCTGTAAAAGATGTAGACGCAGTAACCACATTCCTGGAGGGGAGTAGGCACCCACGCCACTAATGCCAACATGGCGTAGAGATAAAACATGGGGCACAACAGTCTAGTCCCTTCTATTCCACACAAATAAAATTCCGGGCTAAAAAGAGTTGCAGGGGAGCATAGATCTGTCCATCAGCATGGCGGAACGAAAGAAAATGTCTTTCTGCTCACAGTGATCACTTCCCTTCAGGAACTCTTGAACAGATCTGGAAAGGAGGTTTTCAATTGTCCCAAAGCAGACTCTGGATCCTCAAAAGTCACCCAGGCATCAGAGATGAGAACCTTTAGCTTGATGTCAGCCGCTATTAATTTAACCACCATAGGGTGGAAGGCCGTTCTCCTCTGGTGGACTGAGGCAGGTAGGTCCTGGGCAATTCTCAGGTGCTTTCCCTACCACATGCTGTCTTGAAGCTCTTTAGTCTTATTAATAAAGTGTTGCTTTTCCCTAAAGTTGAGGAAGTGACAAATAACAGTTCGTGGAGGAGCCTCAGTGGGTGGCTTGGGACACAGCGCTCTGTGTGCTCTTTCGATAAAGTAATTGGCCCCAAAGGGAGAAGGGCCAGCTAACTTCTCCACAAACTTTTGTACAAATTTAATTGGGTCATGCCCCTCTTCTCCTTTGGGGAGACCCACGATCACTACATTGTTCCTCTTGCTGCGCCCCTCGAGATCTTCCACCTTTTGCTCCCACTTAGTGAGGTGCTGCCTACAGTCAGTTAACTCAGGATCTAGCCTGTCTTGCCATTTTTCCAGCGAAAAGATTCGCGCTGAGTTGTCTGAGACCCCTTGTGCCACCTCGTCCAATTTCTGGGTGAGAGAGGTAAAGCCTGCTGTCAGAGTGTGAAGATCCTCTTTAAAAGGCTTAAATTCCTCTAGGAACCACTGCAAAGTCAGCAGCTCATTATCTGCAGTAGAAAGAGCAGGGCTGGCACTGGTATCTGCTCCCAGGCTGGAACTAGAGGCCCGAGGATTCTTTGGGGCCTTTTGAGGCGACACCAGTGGCGTGTGCTTCGGTGGGTTTTTCTTAAAATCCACCTCCATTCTGCACTCCAAAACACTTTCACCGTGCGCTCGCACTGTTCCAGCACAAAAATATCACAATTTATACTAGCAAAATACCGTAATTCAAAACAATTAGGTAATTTTATGAAACGGGTGGCTGGAGCTCTACGGGAAAGCTACTATGCGGCACGATGCATCGCCGGAAGTTGAGCAAGCCCACCTTGAAGAGGACCCTCCACCTGACCAGCAGCCAGTGCAGAACATGCAAAATTGGGGTCACATGGCATGACCGAAATAGTCCTGCCAGTAATCGGGCCACTGTGTTCTACACCAGCTGCAGCCTGCAGAGGGTTTACCCCCATGACCATGAAGTAAACAGCATTACAGTAGTCATGTCTGGAGGTTACAAAGGCATGTACTAGGGTTGGAAGATCTTCTGGTGGAACAAGGAGCTTGATTCTGGCGATGTTCCGTAAGTGGTAGAAATCCCTCTTCACTACAGACAACACCTGATCTTTGAAGGTCGGTCTGTTGTCCAGGATCACACCTAGATTTTGCACCTTTGGGGAAGCAACCAATGGAGCAGATGCTAGAAAAAGACCATAGACTGCTCCAGGTAGCAACCCATCATGCCTGTGACCTGGCTCGACCACCAGCACTCTGTCTTGTCCGGGCTGAATTGCAACCAGCTGGAAGCCATCCAGTCATTGATTTTGGCCAGACAGATGTTAAGCACAACAACCACACCGGATGTCCCGGGGGCAAATGACAAATACAGCTGGGTGTTGTCTGCATAGCAGTGAAACGCCATGCTGTACTGTCGAATGATCTCATCCAGAGGCAGCATATACATTGCGAACAGCATCAGTGACAAGATCAAACCCCAAGGAACTCCACAGAACAGATGCATTTGGGAGGAGGAGAAATTCCTCATTACTACCTGGTGCACCCTGTTAGAGAGATAGGACTCAAACCATCTGATGACAACACAGGGGAGTCCACAAAATTCACAGAGTTGACTGAGAAATACAATGTGGTCCACGGTGTCAAAAGCTGAAGAGAGATCAAGGAGAACAAGAACTGACCTGTCTCCTCTATCTCTAGCTCTGAGTAGGTCATCATTATGCACCCTGACTAGTGCAGTTTCTGTGCTGTGTCTAGCCTGAAAACTTGACTGGAATAGCTCATAGATGTTGAAGGACAAGAGCTGATCCTCGAGCTGCTGTGCTATCAATTTCTCAACAGCCTTCTTCAAAAAAGGCAGGTTGGAGCTAGGACAGTAATTCACTAGGATGTCCGGGTCGAGGAAAGGTTTCTTTAGGAGGGGTCTCACCAATACCTCTTTTAGAGGAGCTGGGAACACCCCTCTGCCATCAAATACCTGACTATCCCAGTGAACACTGGGCCAACAGCCTCGGCGTATCCCATCAAGAAATGCGTCGGGGCTGGGTCCAGTTCACAAGATGTATGCTTCAGCTCTAAGATCACCCAAGTTACCTCGAACACCTCCACTGGCCTAAATTCTTCCCAGGCAGGCAGAGTTCCTCTGCTCCCAAGAGACTGGCAACTGCGAGGCATAAGCCTACATGACAGAACCCCAACTGGATAGCCAACACCTTGTCAGAGAAGAACAGAGCAAACTCCTCACACAAGGTTGATGAAAAGGCTCTTCTCAGCTGAAGGCAGGCCAGATGAAGAAGCCTGTCCACAGTCTGAAAAAGCTAAGCAGGTCTGTTCCTCCCTGCTGCAATCTCCCTGGACAGGAACTCTGCCTTCTTACGGGAGATCGCCTCCTGGTACTCACGATAGTGGGAATGCAGGACCAGTTTGTCAGCATCCAGCTGGGACTTCTGCCAGCAATGCTCCAACTTCTGATGCTTGATCTTCATCACCTTGAGATCCCCGACAAACCACAGGGATCTTAAGTGAAAAGATCTGGGTTGTATACGAACTGGTGCTATGGCATCCAGAGCTTCAGACGCCACCTTATTATAGGTGGTCACTGCCTCCCCAGTGCTACTCGCACAAGCCACCTCTACCCTAGGTAGGTCAGCTACCACCAGAAGTCCTTCTGGATCTATCCCCCTTAAAGGGCGATAGCTAACCATCTCCACAGGGACAGGACTATCGGGGAAGGGGCCAAAATGTGATCTCCACAGTGTAATGATCAGATAAAAAAAACAGACCAATCTTGAGGTTATCAACCCCAAGACCCAGCTGGAATACCAGATCGAGTGTGTGACCGTGCTGGTGGGTCGCAGAAGCAACCACTTGTATCAGGCCCAGTGAAGACATTAACTGGAGGAGGTCATAACCGAAATGCGAGGATTTGTTGTTGACTCAAGCATTGAAATCCCCCAGGATTAAACACCTGGTGGACTCCAACACTTGGTCGACAACAAAGTCTGATATCTCCTGCAGGAATTCCCCCCCCCCAGCCTGGGTGGGAGATAAATGAGGAGAATCCTGCAACCTACATCTGGAACCCCATGAATGGTGACACACTCAAAAGACCTGGTGTTACCAACTGAATACACTGTGAAGCCCAGGCTGGCTCTAAAAATGATGGCCACATCTCTGCCCCTGTGATCCTTCCTCAGACAGTGCACCACGGAATATCCTGAGGGGACGGTGGCCGCTAGAACTGGGCCAGCATCGTCATCCAACCAGGCCTCCGTAATGCAAGCCAGGTCAACAGAGGAAATCAAGTCTGCAAAAACAGCAGTCTTGTTCCTAATCAGCCTGGCACTGCAAAGCACCACTCAGAGACGATTAGGGGAGGTGGCCGGTCCTATAGCTACCTGCCCACTCAGTCCTTTGGGACCCCCTGAGCATAGGAACCAAACATGTCAGGCATCTCCCTTGGCCCTGTTTACACCCAGGGCATCTCCTGGACCTTATAACCTCAATGCCCCTCACCACCTCATCCTCCTGCTGCTCTCTAACAACAACAACTCAACTGCCACCTAGTTATTCTGACCTGTCTGCAGTGTCTAGCTGCAGAAAGAGGAACAGGGAGGTCGGATATGGGGGCGGAGGCTGAGCAGCTGAGAGGCAGCATAGGTAAGTCTAGCAGTGCCCAAACACATTTTCGACCAGGGCTATCCCACCCAACCTTAAACAGCATAAGCCTCAACCAAAACTATAAAATAACAAAAATCACACAAAAATTCAACACACAAAATCACACACCCACTCACTCACTCACTCACTCACTCACTCACTCACTCATAAATCAGTTCTCACACACTTTAACAATACCCCTATAACCAATCCGCAGAACAAAACTGAGCCCAAGCAACTATCAGAATAAACTATTTTCTAAAACGATCACTCCACAAACCGCCAAAGAAATTAACACAAGTAAAACAACTCCCCCATACCCAATAATTATATCCCTACTAAAATGCACAAAAACTAACCTAACATAGCCAACAACCCCTAACCCAAATAAATACAGCAATAAATACAGATGAAGTTCAGGCTCAAGATACAATGGTGACTAAAATTGTCCAAATTAATGTCTCATGCCAACATAAAAAAAAAAAAATGAAGTCCAAGCACTTAATGTTCAAAGAGCCATGCCACGCCACAGCTCTCAGAAAAGTTCATAATCAGAACGGACTCTAATGACTGGGTTAAACCAGAGGATGCAACCCTCTCACAGTTGCATCCAATAAGCTGATGAAGGTAATAACTCCAAAACAGAGGCCCTCTCACTGCCTCTATATTTATACAGGAAGGATAGACTTTGTTTGAATAAAATAGGGTCTCGGCCACTGGCATTAAATATTAATAAAGTTATGTGAACCGGTGATGTAAACTAATGGGGGGGAGGGTGATAATGGTAATGTGTGCATTAAAGCCTGAAGCAGGGGAAGACATTGTAAACACAAACTGAGAATATTAACTTTCAGTGTGAGAAGCCTAAATAATAAAATGGATGAGTTGCTAGCTACTTTAGACACTAGTCCAGTAGATGTAATAGCTGTTACAGAGACATGGAAGAGGGATGATTTTGGATCATGGGGCAAAAACATCGAAGGGTTCACACTGTATGAAAATAATAGACTGCACAAAAAAAGGTGGTGGAGTTGCAGTGTATGTAAAACAACAATTCCACTGACATAACTAGCAAAATCAAAATTTTTGATAAATTTGAATCAATATGGCTACAAATTAATGGAGGTGTTACTAAGGCCATAGTAACTAGATGCATATATCCCCCTCCAGACAATATTATTGATGGCACCAAGCAAGTAATGACAGAGATTCATAAAACAGGGAAGATGGGTGAAATTGTCGTCACTGTGGGTGACTTTACTATCAATGGCATAAACTGGTTGGAAAATTCCTCCAGTTCTAGTTTGGGTACACTTCTCCTTGATACTTGTAACAAAGTCAGTTTAACCCAATATGTAAAGGATCCTACAAGGGATCAGGATATCTTGGACCTGGTATAAGCTTCTGCTACCATCACTATTAAAAACTGTGTTACGGGCCCCCAATTGCAAATAGTGATTATAAAACAATAAGGTTTACAGCAAATTACACATATAGTCCTAGGAAGAGCTATACTACAATATATCCTTTTGATAAAGCCAATCAAGAGTGAATTACAAATACTCTGAAAAAAATTTCATGGGAAAAAATATTACAGAACAAAATGACAGATGAAATGTGGAAAATAATTAAAGATGCTATCCACATGACAGTGAAGGAGAATATTCCTTTAATTTATAAAACCAAGGAACCAAAAAAGACCTAAGTGGATGAACAAAAAAATTAAACAGCTTGTCACAAAACAAATCGACTATATAAGAAATACGTACAAACCGGTAATAACTGGTTATTAGAGTCTTTCAAAAGGGTTCAAAAACAGTGTAAGTCTAGGATTAGACAGGCAAAAAGGAATATGGAAAGCAATTTGGCAGTATATGCAAATAAAGCAAATTATAAACAATTCTATTCACACATCAACTCGTTCAAAGCACCCTATAATGAAGTGGGTCCTATCAATCATGATTCAACAATTATTACAGATAATAACCAGATGGGTGAAGCAGTCAATCAATATTTTTGCAGTGTCCATAAAGAAGGGAGGAAAAAAAGTTAAAAGAGACTACTTTGGACCAGAGGGTGAGATAAATATAACTAAAGAGGAAATTTTAGAGAAAAATTAAAAAGTTGAATAAAAACTCATCCCCGGGGCCGGACAAAATATCAACAAGATCATTGCAGATGATGTTAGAATATTTAATATTACCACTGAAACTCCTGTTTGAGCAATCTATTAAGACAGCTGAAGTCCCATATGATTGGAAGCTAGCCCATATAGTACCAATATTTAACAAGCATTTGTCAATGCCGAAAGTTCATCGTGCGAAGAGTCAAGGAAGTGTCTGAGAGTGTAGTAGTGCAGGAAGAGTTTTATTGATAATAAGCAATAGAAAGTTGTACGACAGCTATACTGCTCATAAGGTGGTGTTATAAAAAGGCTATAATTAAAAGTTGAAGTGAAAATATTGAAAATGGCCAAAGTTACATGAGTGCATAATAAATTGTGAATGACTGGGTGTAACTTGGCAATTTTTTAGAGTTGTGTCACCACATTTTCAACGTGGCCTTTTTGGTATCCCTCCTCATGAAGAGTGCCACTATCATTTTGTTCACTCGTGCCGGAAGGTGATTTTTCAGCACAACCATGCCATTCTGCACCACAGGTGCAAAAACACATTTCAGGCAGGATGTAAAACAATTACAGCTGCACTGTTCATAAGGAAGTGTGAAAAAAATGTCAATGTTGAAAATCTGGAGTGAAAATATAAAAAATTGGCAAAGATACGAGCATGCGTAGAAACTGCACAATGCACGCTCATAATGCAGGCATTTTGTGGAAATTTTTTCACCAAATTTTAAACATGGCCTTTCTGGGACCTCCATTCATGAACAGTGGCACTGTTTTATTTATTTTTATTTATTGAGGCTTCAGAAAATGCCTTTGAGTCAAAGACTTTTTCAAAGGTTCCATGTCAATACAGGTATAACATGAGAGAACAGTGCAGAGCAATACAAAAAGGTACATAAGCAAACAGGCATGATACAAGAGACATAATAACAGGCTAATATTTAGAATAATAATAGATTCACGGTATTAGTCTCAATGTGCAGATACATATTTACGCTTCTGTTGGGAACTAATTCAGAGAGTTTCAGATAGGAGGTTAGCAGGCCAGAGGCCATAGTCAAGGGGAGAGGGGAAGGGATTGGTTCAGTGGCAATCACAGGGATTAGAGGACTGAAGATGGTTCCTAAGGTAGGCTTTGTAGGGGCCGATTCTATTCACGTTCGTGAGAGCATGAGGAAGGTTATTTACCCAGGATGGGTCTCGGTAGCTAAAGGTCCTTTGGAATTGGGAGGTGCTGCATTGGGGAACCACGAGGAGTTGCTTGCTTGAGTTATGGATGTGTTGGTGTGATGGGGTCTGTTGTATTAGAGGTGAGAGACTGGGGGGGGGCAAGGCTGAGTGAAATCTTTTTAGCCATGAGGCAAGTATGAAACCTGATTCTGTTATCTAGGTGTAGCCAGTTTGCAGCATTATAAAGGGAGCATGTGTGGGTTAGGCGATCACAGCCCAGGATGAGGCAGCAGGCCTTGTTGAGGGAGAGCCTAAGTCTAGTTAAAGCTGAGGAGCTGGCAGCGCTATAGATAAGCATGCCATAATCTAGAAGGGAGAGGACCGAAGAGGAGACCGCTAGACGAAAGGCATCAGGTGTGAGATAATGTCTATACCGGTAGAGGATACCAAGTCGGGTATTGAGGACTGCAGATAGTAGATGAATGTGTTGGTGGAAGTTTGTTAACCTATCCCAAAAGTTGATTTCACACACTGACTGCGCCATTCTGGGACACAGGTGCAAAAACACATTTTGGGCAAGATGTGAAAAATGACAGCTGTATTCTTCAAAATGGCAATGCTGAAAATCTGGAGTGAAAATACAAAAAATTACTGAAGTTACAAGGGTGCATAAGAACTGCGCAATGCACACTGGTAACACATGCATTTTTTGGAATTTTTCCACCAAATTTGCAACATGGGTTTTTGGGATCCTGCCTCATGAACAGTGTGGCACTGTCATTTCAGTAATCAATCTTGAAATATGATTCCGTGCAGTGACTGCAAAATCACCTCTGAGGACTGAGAAACAAAATGACACTGACATGTTCATGAGGTGGGGTCCCAAGAACCCCATGTTGAAAATTTGGGGCCAACATTCCTAAAAATGGCTGAGATATCTCCCTAAGTTGGAACCCCCCCATTGAGTCCCATTATACAGGCTTACCCGATTCCTCAGTTCCTAGTTCAGCTTTGAAGAGTGCAGACATATCCTGTGCCAGCGAAGATTGCAGCTCCTGACCACTGGAGGGTAAGTAAGGGTGAGGAGGCGGGAGGTGGGTGCTCAGAGGGAAGGTTGGGTGGGGAGGGGACGGGAGATGACTCTGAAGGTTTTCTTTTTACAGGTAAAATTAAAAAAAGTCTTGAGTGGACGGTTTTCTATTTTACAGGTTTTTTTAAACATTGAGGCACACTGGGGTGGGCTCCCAGTGTGCCACAATCGCGTGTGTGTGTGTGTGTGGGGCATGCCGTGCTGACATGGGGATTGGGCACCTGCTGTTGGCTAACAATACAGATGGGTGGGTGGGGGCATTATCCGACATCGGGAGTGGGCATCCCGATATTGGAAAGGGGAAATTGTTTAACCAGAAAAGACACACTGAGCTGCAGGACACAGGGAAATTGTTTAACCACGAAAGACACACTGAGCTACAGGGAACGGGGAAATTGTTTTACTGGGAAAGACACACTGAGCTGCAGGGAACAGGGGAATTGTTTAACCAAGAAAGTCACACTGAGCTGCAGGGAACAGGGAAATTGTTTAACCAGGAAAGACACACTGAGCTGCAGGGAATGGGGAAATTGTTTAACCAGGAAAGACACACTGAGCTGCAGCTGAAGGGCTCTATTTCAAAGGACAGAGCTGCATGCAGCATCGGCTCTCTCCTTTGAAACGTTTGCAGAGGTCAGACCCCTCAGCAAATCAGTGTCATCAGGACACTTCCTGCTGATTTGCTGGCCACAGACCAGCCCCTGCAGCACCGCTGGTCATTGGGCTGGCCCCCTCACACCCCTGTTTATCAACTCTCAATATATTAACAAGTTTGTTTGCATTTGCGCTCTCGACGAACCTAAAAAAGGGAATAGGGAATTGATGCAAATCTACTGTCCGATTAGCCTAACTAGTGTCACAGGTAAACTGCTTGAAAGTATAATAAAGGATAAAATATTACTATCTAGTAATCAGACCGATAATAACCAGCATGGATTTATTAAGGGAAGGAGCTGCACTACAAATCTACTGGCTCTCTACGAGAGGATTAGTCAACATCTAGATAATATCATCCTTTGTGACATAATTTATTTCGATTTTGCTAAAGCCTTTGATGTCACCCCACATTGGGCTATTATTGAAAAACTGCGGTTTCATCGAATAGATAGAACTTTAATTAACTGGGTGGGAGAGTGGCTGACTAACAGAAGACAGAGGCAGAATGCATTTTAAGCGGTGTCCTGAATGGGTTGGTGTTGGGCCCGGTCCTCACAGCTTCACTGCTGGCCTATCAAGTATGCAGATGATATGAAAATAGGTGCTCCATGACTGAGTCATCAACAATATGGGAATATCTAAATAAAGTTGTACAGTGGACTAAAAAATGGGATATGGTAATAAATATAAATAAGTGCAAAGTAATGCATTTGGGCAGATCAAATAAAAGGTTTAATTGCAATATTAAGGATCACTAGCTTGAGAAAACCAATTGTGAAAGGGACTTAGCAGTTACTATTATAAATGACCGTGGCTTCTCGCAACAAGTAACTGAGACCACAAATAAAGCCAACAAAATAGTATAGTCGATTAAGAAAAATATTGTATCAAGAACTAGTGAGGTTCTGATGCCATTATATAGATCATATGTATGACCACATCTGGAATACTCATCACAGATATGGAATTCGTATAAGGTAGGGAAAATAAATAGATTGAAGAGGGTGCAGCGTAGGTTTATGAAGATTGTAACAGGTCAACAGGAAAAATCTTACGAGGACAGGTTAAAATCATTAAACCTCATGTCTCTTGAAACTCAACGTGCTCAGGGAGACATACTTTTCATGTGCAATGTTATGCAGGACCCAGAATTAATGTGTGAACTAGAAATAGAATTCAAGAATGTCTATATGGAAACAAGGGGTCATCTCTGGCAGATAAAGGGAAAAAAGATTTAGAACTAAGGCTAGAAAATATTTTTTCACAACTAGAGCTGTAAATTTATGTAACTTGCTTCCATACGATGTCATATTAGCAAACAGTAAGAGTGAATTTAAGGCAAGGCTGGATAAATATATATACTGGCCGGAGGGGCCCCGAGGTATTTTGCATAAGAATGGAGCATTTATGGGCCAATAGCCTTTCTGTTCCTTTTCACACCTTAGTATGAACCTTGGTATGAACCTATACACATCTTTCTTTATAAAAAAGGTGACAGGCTTGATCTAAAAACTGGAGTCCTCTTAGTATCTTGAACACAGGTGTCAAAATATTAATGAGAATACTTGCTGCTCGGTTAGCAAAAACAGCCACATATCTGATATCCCCGGTCAGTCTTGCTCGGTTCCAGGGAGGAGTGTTCATGACAATCTTTTATTAATATGAGAAGTGGTAGAAATGGGAGAAGACAATATGTTACATGGATATTTGTCATCAGTGGACCAGGAAAAAGCTTTTGACAGGGTATCACATGAGTATATGTTCAAACTATTGCAGAGATATGGTATTCCACAGAAGTTTTGTGTTTGGATTGGCATTATACACACTTTGGCTACATCTGTCCCACTAATCAATGGTTTCTTTGGAAAACGGATTGCTATTAAAAGGGAAGTCAGACATGAATGCCCCCATAGTCCTTTACTGTCTGTTTTTGGTATCGATCCCTTATTACACAGTTTAAAGGAAACTCCAAAGGTTACTAGGATAACAAATTGTGATGGTTCTGTATCAGTCACAGTTGCCGCTTATGCAGATGATATATGCCTCTTACTTGCAACCTCCCAATCTGCCAAGGAAGCTTTAATGCACACTAATAGATATTTGGTGGTCTCAGGAGCTAAAATTAATAAAAAATAAAAGCAGGGGATACATTCTTAGTTCACAGACTGAAGTGGCAGCAACTATTGCTGATGTCCCTACATCGGGTGCCCCTATAGAAATTTTAGGTGTTACTTTTGGGAAAGGTTATATGGATCACAGGAATCGAGAAGGCAAAATCAAGGCCTGCTCAGACAAAGTAACATTATGGAAATCGTGGCAACAATCGAAGAGGAAAAAGGTAGCCATAATAAAAACATTTCTGCTACCCGTGTTTACCTCAGTATAGTTTACTCACCCTCTAAACAATTTGAGACAACCTTATTAAGTTTAATGTTTCAAGTTATTTGGGGTAGTCGGCTCAGTCCCATTAAGAGGGAAATACTGTATTTACCTGTTAAGCTAGGGGTTTTGGACTCGAGCAATCTGATAAATTTATTTTATCATTTATTTTTCTCTTTTAACAGTGGTGCTTTTGTATCCCCATCCCTAGCAATTTGGAAATCCTTTTCTGAAAGGTGGTTAAAGGATTTCTTGCACAGTGGCAACAGTCCCCACATCAAATGAGATGGGTTAAGGGACTGCCTTTGTGTATTTTGCCAGCCTTAGAAAAGATTAAGAGATGGAAACTTACTATAGAACAGGTAACAGCCTCTAAGCGTAAGAAATTATACACTCTGATTCTGGACCAAGCATTCTGCATTGAATCCAATTATAAAGGAGTTAGCAGAAATAATTACTCTAAGGTCAAAACATATTTACTGGACAAGTGAACGCCTCCTAGAATGCAGGATGTTGTATGGCTTAGCTGCCACAGCAGACAAGGTGTGAAAGAAAATGCAAAACATAAAAGTTGGCAAGAGAAAATGTGTTTTTGAATCACTTGTATACAGCAGGAGGAAACAATGGACCATTTGTACAGTGTCCCTTTGTAAAATCTTTTTGGTCCTTGCTAGCCAGACGATGGAGCAACAAACAATGGGAACTTGTGACATACGAAAATATAGTGACAGGTTCTTCTCAAAGTGTTAAGAGCTATGATCCAGCTGCTTTGAGGTTAATCTTTACGTGTGTAAAAATGTTTTATGCCAGGCCCTCTGTAAATTGTTATTTCAACAAACAGACTTACAACCAATTGCAGTAATTGTTCAAACTGAACAAGAACTAAGATTTCCATATGAATATGATAAGAAATCCCTTCCTGCATCCCAGTTACATCTTGGCTGGAGATAGTAACTTTTCTTTAAATAACGCTGAAAAGGTGATTTGATTTGATTTAAGATAAAATACGGTTCAAGTGAAATTAAGTTAATAGGAAGGAATGTGTTTGTCTCCTGGATTTCTGAGTTTCTTTCTTTTCTTTTGCATTTGTATTGATATCTTTGTTTTGGCCCTGTCATGTAATGTATAAGACTTTGTGTTATGCTTATTGGACTGTTTAGTTTGTATTCTTGTTACATAAATAAAAATTCACCTACTCTTTGTGAAAAGTGCCTTGGGTTCTTTAGTTTCACCAAGCCGCTTCAGCACCGAAGTGGTCGAAGCCCTCTACAGCAATGGGCAAAATACTGACATTTGGCATTTTGCCCATCAGAAACCAACTGTGCTTTTTGCGGAGGCTGTGCCCCCCACACCCCCCATGGGGGGCTCGGTTCCCCACACCTCCTATTACAAATATAATCAACTCCGAGTCAGAGTTGATTGTGAAGGAGGCAAAACACTGGCAAAACCAATGCCAGTGTGTGCAGCAGGACCCTTACAGCGACAACCAAACATGTTTGAAATTGTCGATGTAATGGGTTTCGCTATGGCAACATGATAAAGAGTTCTTTTACTTCCACCTGGACGCCCAATAGGACAGCACCAGGATGGGTAGAAGGGAACTCAGTTTAACGTCTCATCCAAAGGATGGCACACCCCGACAGCACCCTCCTAATACTGCACTGGGGTGCCAGTGTTTAGGTGTAAACCCAATCTCAGTGTGGGACAAGAATCCATGACCTTCTGGCCCAGAGATGGATGTGCTACCAACTAAGCCCCACTGACACTTTTAAGAAAGATAAGGCCCCAGGGCCAGATGGAGTGCATCTAAAGGTGCTTAAGGAATTGGCAACGGAACTAACTGAACTTCTGCTGGGGCTATTCAATAGCTCAGTTCAGACAAGAGAGTTCCAAAAGACTTGAGGGTAGCAGATGTAGTCCAGGTCACAACTGGAAACACGATCTGGTTTAGTGTGCCTTTCCTGGTTCAATAAATTCCCCTTTCCCTTTCATGGGGGGGACAAGAAGCAACCAGGTAACTACAAACCTGTCAGTCTTACCTCTATTGTGACTAAACTGATGGAGACACTAGTCAAAGAGGACTTTGTAAACTACCTGGAGAGCAACATACCCTGAAACAGTAAACAGCACGGGTTCATGGCAGAAAGGTCTTGTCAGACCAACCTGATAGTGTACTTTGACTGGGTAACGAGGGTAGTGGATCATGGCCACACTGTGGATTTACTCTACTTTGATTTCAGCAAGGCTTTCAACTTGGTGCCTCAAAGAAGGTTGTCAAGGAAGCTAGAGGATCTGGGTAGAGCAGAAGACACAGTTAGATGGGTGAGAAACTGGTTAGAAGGGAGCAGTAGAAGTTTGTGGTTAATGGAGTGAACTCAGAAGAGAGGGAGGTCAGCAGTGGGGTGCCACAAGGATTGGTCCTGGGTCCAATTATTTTCAATACATTCATTAGTGACATAGGAGAATGAATCCAGGGCAAGATGTGTCTGTTTGTAGATGACACGAAGCCTGTGGCAGGGCAGACAGCTTAAGGGGATGCAGAGAGACTTGCAAAACTAGAGAGGTGGTCAAAGGTTTGGCAGTTGAAATTCAATGCCAAAAAGTGCAAGGCGATCCACATAGGGAACAAGATCCCAAGGGCAGAATACTGGTTTGGGGGGGGGTAAAGCTGTGCATGACCTCTCAGGAAAGAGACCTAGGGGTCATCATCAGTGACTCCCTAAAACAATCAAACCAGTGTAACAAGGCCTACAGTAAGGTAAACAGGAT
This sequence comes from Neoceratodus forsteri, assembly GCA_016271365.2. Classification (NCBI taxonomy): domain Eukaryota; kingdom Metazoa; phylum Chordata; order Ceratodontiformes; family Ceratodontidae; genus Neoceratodus; species Neoceratodus forsteri. Next base: position 146,801,043 of record CM057453.1, on the reverse strand, counting down.
GCTGGGGTGTATAGGAAGGGGTACTGGCAGCAGAAGGAAGGCAGTATTACTACCTCTCTATAGATCACTGGTGAGGCCACACCTGGAATACTGTGCCCAGTTCTGGCATCCTCACCTAAGGGAAGATAAGGACAGGCTGAAGACAGTGCAACGTAAGGTGACCAAAATGATTCAGAGCCAGCAGGGTAGAGTTTATGAGGAATGGCTGAAGGCACTGAACATGTAGAGACCTTCATGTTCCTGAAAGGAATGAACAAGGTGAACTGTGAGGAACTATTTAGCATAAGTAGCAGATCAAGGACATGAGGTACTAGTGGAATCTGACAGGTGGAGTCATGGAACAGTCTGCCATCTGATATGGTGGGCAGCAAAACTATCAATGGTTTCAAACATGACTGGGGCAGAGAGAAGAGTCTAGTGGCTGCTAGGGTGATAGTGGTAGTGCAGGGAGCATGCGGGTAGATAGTGTGGGTTAGAACCCTGTATATACAATAGGGCCTGGGTTTGTTAGGGTTTATGGGCAGACTGGATGGACTAGTAGTCTTTTCTGCCACAATTGTCTATGTTTCTGTGTAAGACACTGAAAAGAAACAAGAGAACGATAAAACATAGATTTGTAACATTAATGTGTCCTAGTTAGGGAATGATTCTGACACATTTATCAGGTGGTCAGAAAGGTTTAAAAGTCACAAAAACTGTTTGGGTTTAATGATCTCTGGATGCCGTTGGGGCAGCTTTGAAAAAAATGTAATATTAAGACATAATTCAGCTTATATTTCATATGTTTTTCTGTAATTTTCACCGTTATTTCTTTATTACCAAGGACATTTGCATGAAAACAGTTTCTCTGTCCTACCTGCTCCGGTTGCTTGTCTACATCTGACATCACAGTTCTGTATATGACATCACAGTCTGTTACAGTGGAAATAATTATGATGTAGGTAAACGGGATTATGCTGTCAAGTGTAGACAAGCAGTCAGAGCAGATAAAGTCTAAGGGAAAAGAATCCTGTTTTAATGCAGCTATGCTCAATAATAAAGGAAGAGGGGGAAAGAGTTACAGAAAATAATGAAACAGAAACTGGACTGTGTCTAAATCTTACATTTTCCAAAGTTTTCCCAGTGATGTCAGGGGCTCTTTAAGGAAAGTCACAGGAGCAGAGATTCATTTTAAGGGGTTATAGTCCATTCAGGGCTACTACAAAGGACCCCTGTGGTGAGCAGAATACTGTGGGAATTGACCCAGAAGCAATTTGCTTGAAAGTTCATCCTTATCAAATCAAAACGGTTGTCTGGATAAAAACCTTGTTTTTGAGGAGCTCCTGCAGGTTTGCTGAAAGTTTATCCTTATCATAGAAAAAGGGCTGTATGGATAAGAGCCTTATTCTGAGAAGCCTCCTGGGGTCTTGGGAGCTGTATCAGACAATGCAAGAAGCACAGTTAGTTGTAGGTATACTAATAAACAACCTCATCTGGGTATATAGGTATTAGCTGGAAACCATTATGGGCCAGCTTCTAGAGCAAACAACTAGAGGTTGACCCTTGTGACTGACAAGACAGTGCCATAGGTGGGTGGACCCTTTGAGAGTATTAACCTTGCAACACAGCTCATGCCAAGGCAGATTTACCTGTGGCACAGAATACATCAGATGTCCACTGCAGGAAAAGGGAACATTGTGTTTTCCGATTCTCAGGCCTTAGTAGAAACTTGATTTTTAAGCCAGAAAGCAACCCAGAGTTTGGGATAAGATCTTTTAGACTGCAGTCTTGAGACTAGAGCTGTTCTTCTTTCTGTAACCTTTCTGTTTGTTTACATTCCCTAGTATGTTTTATCCCTTTGGTATTTTACTGTATTTTCTGTAACTTAGTGGAGTAAATACTAAATACTTATATCTTTAATATTCTTTGAGATTGTACAGGGCTTTCTGGAACAGGTAACAATCCTTTTTTGTTTGGCACACTGGTGTTCCACTACCAAAAAATATGACTACCAAGTATGAAAGTACTCTTTTTCTGAGACAGAGAGGGTGAGAAGGTTCCTAGGAGTAACTGAAGGGTTGGTTCCATTGTCAAAAGTAAGGCCTTGCTCTGGGTGAGCAGTGGCCAGGGGTGGGACAAGAATCACGTTGAAATACCCTGATAGTTAGCCAGGTGGTGGCAACATTGAAATACATGGAGCTGTCCAGGCGTCCGGTGGCTCTTGAAGATGAGTGTGTGACAGACCGGTTACAGTGGACAGATGATTATCACAGCAGGTGTGAGGGGTAGAATAGGAAAAGCAGGTATGGAGGCAGAGGAGAACAGAGGCTAGTTGGAAGAGAATGTGTGAGTTGAGAAGTTGTGTAGGAGAGCTTTAAAAATGAAAGAGTATGAAGAGGCATGGAAAGCGAGAGGGGGAGTTGTTCTAAAGGAGAGGGAGGCAGCAGGAGAAGGCATATTACCCAGCTGAGGTTTTACAACAGGGGACAGACAATAAGCAGGAGTTGGAGTAGCAGAGCGTCAAAGAGGGGAGGGAAGGGGAGAGGAGAGGTAGCAGGGAAGTGAGCAGAAGCAGAATTTGAGAGACAAAGAAGGCGCAATGGGAAAGGTGCCAGATGTCAAGTGGGGGAGGCCTCCCATTTCAATTAAACATTGGCTTGGTTAAGTTTAAATAAGCTATCTGGCCACAAGAAACAGTAAACTAACCATTTAAATTTTTTTTTAGTTAACTAACTTTTGTCCATTTGATTATCATCTGCTGCCATCTCATCTGTTCTCTCCTCAAAACTGTCCTGCAACGTGTGCTCTTAAAATGGTTTGCAAACATAAAATTCTACCATCTAACTCAGAAGATCGAAAGAAAAAATAAAGTTGCTGAAATTTAACCTGCATATTCATTTAAAATGAATTTTACATTGCTTTGTATCTCTTCTCTGCTTCCTTGTCTACTATTTTCTCAGTACAGCTAAGATGTCCTGTCAAATGTCGACTAATTTTTTTGACTGTGTACTGCTCTGAAAATAGAAATACAAACTAGGCAAACACAGCTAATTTAAAGCTGAAAGAAATGACAAGTACATGCTACAAAGTTTTGGGGGCTTATCCAACACCAGTGGAGGAGATAACAATGAGAAGATAACAAGTTATATCTTTGTACTGTATATAACCTCAGGATATCCTGATATCCTTTGTACAGTATGTGTTGTCATAATTGATATCTTTTTTTTACTATTTCTTTATCCTCCTACTGCTGCCACTGATCCCTCTCTCAGAGCTCCCCTAGTAGCTCCCAAATTGCAGCCCCAAGGAGTCTGCCCCTAGAGTGCTAACGTTACCCTTGTACCTTCAGGGCCTTGGATTACCCTTTGGGCAGGGCGGCCAAGATCACCTGACCTACATCTCCCCCTGAGCATTGTTGGGAGCATGCACAGTGGAGTCTGTTTCTCAGTTGCTGCCTTGGAACCAACGCTGAGGCTCATCGCCTAGATCAGGGCAGGGTTTTTCCGGTGTTCTGATGGATCCCCAGCATTGGCGTGCAATGAGGAGCAAGGCTGCTGGCGTGCATAAAGACGCACATCAAAGCCGATCCTCTGCTAACGTTTACCCTTGTGTAGAGCAGCTCCCAGCTGCACCAACCACCATGAGGTTCCCCCAACAGGTGGCGGTATCGCAGCGGAGAGTACAGTCCTCCCTCCCCGGAGAAGGAGAGCAGCCATTGGGCGCTCAATCCTTCTCCCTCCCGGCCGACCCCCATCGACCCGAGTCCGCTCCTGAACCCGGGTCGCCGGTGTGGTACAAGGTATGGTGTCCAGCGCCTCAAGCCTCAGTGCCACTGGGCCGGTATATAATTGATATCTTGAAGGTTACATACAGTACACATGGGCCCAGAAAGTGCACCTAGTATGTGAGCAATGGACTACACAGCGTAATGCAGATACGCCATAGGAAATGGACGCCATGTTCAAAAGATGCGCCACCGACATGTGCAGGCGCAAAGCACACTGAATATAGCAAAGATGTGCCACCACGCAACCAGACATGCACTGGAGCAACCAGGATTGTGAAAGAACATGCAAGTGTGTAGCAGGCAGCAGATTGAGCAAGCACAACAAGCAAAGGGAACCACAGGCATGGCAGCACAAGAGCACAGTGCCAAGCCAGCAGTGGCAGACCCAAACCACAGGGAGACAGTGGCCAGGATGCACAGCAGAGGCACATGGCCATTGGGCAACAGAGTATGCCAGTCGCACAACACCAACACAGGTCACAGAGCACACCAACCCACCCACCCTGAAGGCACGTCCACTGGCAGGCCCATGGCAGTGCACCACCACCACAACCCTGATGGGCAGCACCATATGGGACAGTGCCACGGCTATGGTGCAAGGGCACCAGGCACACATAGTGGACTGATGTAAAGGAGACAGTGATGCACAGGGGAACAAGGGGCAAATAGCATGCCAACAGGCCGGGACACAGAGCACAGCACTGCAGAGCACACCAGCACCAGCAAGGGCAGCATGACAGGTGGACGGCAGGGCAGCACAGACAGACAGGGACAGAAGGCGGTGGACTATGCACTGGGCAGGTGGAGACCCAATGCCCATGGGCACACAAGACACAGGGACACAGCATACAGGACCCAGTGCACACAGCAGCAGAACCCAAAGGGGACAGCACTGGGACTGAAGGGGACACACCCAAGGGCATGACACAACAACTGCAGCACAGTGCAACAGCCTGCCTGCAAAGGAGACACAGATGGGGCATAATATAACAACTTTACTGAAACAGAAAACAACAATGGTGTTCCAACAGGGGCATGCAAAAACAATCAGGTAGGGGTAAATGCAGGGAGTAGCAAAGCAGGACACAAGGGGAATGTGACTGGGAGGATACACATAGCTAGGTGGGAAATGTGGAACAACCAAAGGGGAGGAGGGCAGGGTAAGTCCAGGGCACTGCAGGGATGGGGAACAGAACTAGTGGCACTGTCGCCGCTGCATGGTCCTCAGATGGCACACCTCCTGCACCAGGGTCTGTGTGGCCTCAAGATGGCGCCGTCCCACGTGGATCAGAAACATAGAAACATAGAATTTGACGGCAGATAAGGACCGCTAGGCCCACCTAGTATGCCCATTTTTCTACCTAACAGATAAGCTACAGATCCTAGTTAACCAACAGCTTACTTCCTCCTACCCCCCCCCACTAGGACTGCCTTATGTCTGTCCCATGCATTCTTGAATTCCCCCACTGTTCTTGACTCCACAACCTCCTCAGGGAGGCTGTTCCATGCATCCACAACCCTCTCCATGAAAAAATACTTCCTCACATTACCTCTGAGCCATCCCTCCTCTATCTACAAATTGTGCCCCCTTGTTCTTGCACATCTCTTTTTCTGAAAGAGGTTACCCTCTTGGACTTTGTTGATGCCCTTGAGGTACTTGAAAGTTTCTATCATGTCCCCTAGCTCCCTTCTTTCCTGAAGGGTATACATATTAAGCTCCTTTAGTCTTTCTTCGTATGTCTTCTGGTGCAGACCCTGCACCATTTTGGTTTCCCTCCTCTGGACAGCCTCCACTCTGTCTATGAACCCAAAGGGCACAGCACTGGGACTGAAGGAGACATGCCCAAGGGCATGATACAACAACTGCAGCACAAGAGCAGCCAAGCCAGCAGTGGCAGACCCAAACCACAAGGGCACAGTGGCCAGCACATTGGTCCGGCCAATGCCCCTCCACACAAAGTGGTGGAGGTGTAGCAAGCCCCCATGTGATGAGCCCCGGTCTCCATCTTTGGGCCCATGGCCCAGCTTGACCTAGGAGAAGGGACAAAACAGGCAATAAGTGATGTGCATCAAGGAGTCCAAGCTCCGCATGTGTGCGCACTGGCTCATGCATCCACCAGTGGATGGAAACCTCAACGGCACGTGCATGGTGGACAGAAACAGTTGATCCTGATGCACCCCACAGCCAGACTGCCAGACCCCCAAGGGCGACATGCACCCACACCTCCACAGTGTACCCCACAGTGCTGGAGCAAGGCACCCCTGGGCAGGTCGGTATACCCCCAGCAGCAGTCACACACCATGGGGGATGCGCGCACAAACTCACCCCACCAGGGTCAGCGATGGGGTGCCACCACACAGAGGCCACATGCACAGAGCCGCCACACACTGTGCAACATGGCACAGGTGGTGGAGGCAGGAACCTCCCCAAGCAGTGACCACGCATGGTGACAGTGCCCTTGGCTGGACCACAACACCCATCCCAGCCCCATACACACCCTGTACACCATGCCACACACACTCACCTGCCTGTCCAGGCATTCTGCAGCTGCAGCACCACCATAAAGCTGCTGTCTGGCCCGTCCTGTGGTCCTCTGTTCCTGAGAGTGGAACAGAGATACAGAAATGGACATGAGTGCCATGCCATGCACAGCCCCCCCCATCACCAACACTGTGCACAGTGCTGTCATAACACAGGCAGGGACACTGACCTGTGTGTGGGTTATGGTGCTTGGGCCACAGCACTGTGCACTGCACAGGTGCGCAGTGCAGCACTGCAGAACACACATCACTCACCAGCGCTGCACCCCCATGCAGCTGCACACACAGTGCACTTGTCAGCACAGTTATTGGACAATGTGAGCATACATAATGCATAGGGACACCTACCTGGCTGTGGCACAGCCCCCCATTTCACCCTGGCCTGCAGCCGCTGGAGGTGCGCTGGATCCCACCTGCGGAGGTTGCCATAATGGTGGCGGCACTACTCCCCCATGTGCTGCACACCCGTACACTGCTCCAGCCCCAATGCCACCCTGCCCCACACCTGGGACCGTGGCATCTGGAGATCAGCTGCCCTGAATAGCTCTGGGCTGTCACAGGCTCCACCAGGGCCACCAGATTGCACATCTCCACCTCGCTCCAATAATGTGCATGGCATGAATGGGACCCAGAACCTGACATACTCATTTGCCTGTGGATACTGTGCTACCATGACCACTGTGGCCTACAAAGCATGCATATGGAACTGTGCATGTACAATGTGCAATAGGGGGCTACGGACCACAGCTGCACAGTACAGAGATGTGCGATAGACGTACACAGTAGAGGCTTATCACCCAGCACCACACATGCACACCACAGAACGGCAAGGTGAGAGTACGGGGTCATGCCCATGACCCATGTCCGCGCCCTGCATGATCCTGCAAATGCCGTGTATGCACCAGTCGCACAGTGTCAGGCAATGCTTGGTCAATGGCATTGTGCAACTGGCACGGATGCACGATGGGGCTAGGCAGTGCAGTGTCTTCGAATGCTTGGAATGCACACAGTGCCACATGCACAATAGGGGAACATTACACAGCGTACACAGCTGCGTGATAGGCCACAGGACATGCTGCCACCCATGGCACACATGCGCATCGCACAGCAGTGTACTGTGCATGGGCTGGCAATGCGCCAATCAGTTGCTCCGGTGCAGTCAAATTGCACAAGGTGCAAGTCTGCAATATTCAGCCGGCATATGCAAATAGCCTCATGAGCCAATGCCAGGTGAGGTAGCGCACATTAGCATCTCATTACAATTGCACTGCTGCTCATTTGCATGCGTTGAGCCATAAAAGCACCACAATACAGCACAGGACACTGACAGGTATTGCAGCCGATGAGGTAAGGACCAACACACGTTGTGAAATAACTGTGCATGTTGTCAGTGCTGCACTGTTCCAGGTTGGGCTGCCAAGCCACTAACTGGACCATTGTCTGACTGTCCACAGGTAGAAACATGTCTGAGACGGAGGGAGCTGAGCAGCAGAGGCCTGCACGGAAGTGCAGGCCCAACTTCACAAAGGATGAGCAGCAGGCCCTGTTCAAGGCCTAAAGTCAAAATACTTTCCAACTCAACCCAGTCAAAATGTGACCATACGTTGTGTCAGTAATAGTGGTTTCACTCTTGCTCTTTAAATTCCTTATTTGTAACGTTTCAGAACCAAAATATGTTCCTTCATCAGACTACGAGTATATTTAATGCTCCAAAAAACAACTTCATTCTGTAATCAGAAAAATACATATGTAAATATATCTCATATGTTTAAGTGCCAAAACATAAAATCGCACCGACTTGGTGATTTTATTAACATTCACATAAGTTAGAACTCCTGTTCAAGGCCTACCTCAACAGGGAGGCACTGCTGAGTGGGACCACTGGCACCCTGCAGGACCATGCCACTGGGTGGCAGGAGGTGGCAACTTACGTTAATGCCCATGGAAGACATAATAGGAGTGCAAGAAAAAGATGGGAATGGACCATAGGCATGTCAATGAAAAGGTGCCCACCATCAAAGTGTCCTGCAGCAGGACGGGCGGGAGACCCGACACCACCCCAGTACTGATGGCAGGTGAGGAGATGGTGGTGGCGACCATCATCCATGCTGCTATAGAAGGCATACCAGGAGGAGGATTCCAGATGGGTGGCAGCCCCTCACAGCACTGTGAGTCAATGGGTGTTGTATGTGGGTGTGGGGGGGGGTGTGCTGCCTGGCATCGTGCAAGTGTGACAGCAGCAGTGATGCATGCCCATTGCTTGTGTGGCATGCAGCTGTGCATGCCGCACATGGGGCCACCATGCATGGCAGTGTCCACCTGTGTGTAGTGGGACAGCAGCATGGGCACTGTACTGTGACTGTGGCCCCTGGTCCAGGGTATGCAGCACTGAGGGCAGTCCCACAGTGCTGCCTGAGCAGTGCACCAGTGGCATGGCATGGTCCACAGGGGTGCAGGAAGCTGTGAGGCACACCACTGGTGTTGTAGCCCAGGGGGGGCACATGCATGCCAGCCGTGTGTTGGTGCGACACCATGTGCTGCATCCACCCACTATGGCTGGCCTGGCATGAACACCGCCTGTGGCATGTCCACCCTGATGTGTTGTGCTGCATGGGTGTACCCTGTTGCATGCCGGCACAATGTTGGCACACATCCCCTCATGCAATGGCCACAGCTCTACATGCACATTGCCATCTTTAACACTGATACCGTTCTTCTGTCTTCCAGTGCCATCATGCCTCAGGGGTAAGTTGCAGGATACCGCTGACAATGTTGGACCCAAAAAGGCAGAGCCATTCACATCCACAGGCATCAGGCCAGCAACTGTCAGTGATGGGGCAGTGTGGGGCTACTGGACCTCCTGTACCTGGGCAACGATGACCCCCTGTTGGACCTCCTGCTCCCCAAGGCCTGACCCGTGCTTGTGCCGGGGGCACAGGAGGGTGCATCATCGGACACAGATGATGACATTACGCTGATCCTGGGTGGCATGCGCCTGGACACGCTGTCCTGGGTACAGGGCCATACACAGGCAGCGGTTGCCACCGGTGGAGGTACGGCATCCACGCAGCTGCCCCCCTGTCCATGGCCACACAGTAGCAGTGGCATGTGGCACTGCCACTGTCGCTGGCCATGGGGGGCACTGCAATGGACACCAGTGCCACGTGGACAGCCCAGCAGGCAGTTGGGCAGTGGCAGCGGGCTGCAGTGGCCACCGTGCAGCACACCACAGGGGCCATCAATGGGGCACCTGCATAATTCCCACCCCCTGCATGGTCCTCTGTGCAGCATCCCCAGGTGAGGGGTGTTACAGAACATGCCACCACACCCCCAGCCGGTCAGTGTCAGCCCCAGGATGTGCAAGGTGCTGACAGGCTGGATGAGCACACCAGGCTGCTGTGGTCATCTGTGGACAACCAGGTGATGCTTGGGGCTGAGATCCATGCACTGCAGGTAGAGTTGCCCCACCTGTCCGAGCGTGAGGACACTGGATGTGCCCAGCTGATTGGTGAGCTCCGGCAGCTGCAGGAGGCCACGACCGCATCACTGTACCACATTGCTGGTATCATTAACTCTGGATTTGCATTGCTGGTATCCACTGGGTGTGGCAGGCTGTGTAGGACTCCCCGTAGTGTGACATCAACACCATGACCTGGCATCTGGCGACCCCAGCACAGCTGACGCTGGGCTCTGACATGGCCACCCCTGACACACCCAGCAGTAATCTCTTTGCCAGGCTTTTCATGCCCATGAGGACCCAGTCACGTTCTCAGGCCTCTACCCCTGTGAGTGTGTTGGGTACACCTCCAGTGGCTGTTGAGCAGCCTGTGGCTGCCACACAGCCCAGGCATAGCCACCCACATGGCCATGGTGGCTGTGGCACCACACGGTAGGCCTGCTGGTTGTGCTGTCCCATCCTGGTACCCGCTGCTGTTGGCTGGTGTGCACTTGGCTGGGCGTGCCCATGTGCATGTGGCGGCATGTATGTGTGGTGTGTGGCATGTCTTCCATATGTGCATGCTGTGCTGCTGGGCCTTGTGGCATGGGCATGATGAAGGCACCACTGTGCCGGCCTTGCCTGTGTGCTGGTGTATTCACTCTGATCCATACCATGTCCAGCTGCATGTGTGTGTGTGTGTGTGCGCGTGATACCACAGCGTCCACCGCTCCTGATTTTGCCACCCACATGCCCCACTGTACCCAGCTGTGCGCCTCATGATGGTGCTGATGTTGCTTGTCCAGGACGTGTTGTGGGCAGCTCTGTGTTCAGCGCAGAGCCCATGTGTATGTGCATGCATCCATGCCTGTGCACTGTGATGTGGGTGTGTGGCTGTGTATTTGTGCGGCCCCTGTGCATGCTGTGTGTGTGCGCTGGTGTCCCTGCATGCCTCCCTGTGTGTGTGTGTGTGTGTGTGTGTGTGTGTTGGTCCATGCATGCATGGCTGGCGTGTCTGGTACTCACTTGCGGTTCCCGACGTGCTCCTGTTCAATTGTGGCCCGGTGCTTCCTTGCCCATACGGCCATCCTGGGGTCTCTCTGCTGCATGGGTGGCTGCACACCACCATCTGGCCTGTCATCCTCATCCTCATCCTCATCACTGCTGTTGCCCTCATCCACCTTGACAGCTATCTCATTGTCAATGGCCATGTTGTGCAGGATGCAGCAGGCCAGGAATAGGCCACAGGTTTTTGTAGGGTTGTACTGTAGGGCACCACCAGACCTGTCTAGGCAAAGGAATCACATCTTGAGCATGCCAAAGACTCCCTCAATGATGTTGCATGTAGCAATGTGTGCCTCATTGTACCTCTCCTCTGCAGCATCGGATGGGCACTGGATGGGGGCCAGCAGCCAGGGGCATAGGGGTTAGTTGATGTCACCTGTGTGGGTAAGACATGCAGGTTAGCACATGGCATAGCTTGTTCCCCCCTGCCACCTATGGCCACCCTCTCAGCTCCTGCCATGTGTGGCTTGGGCCTATGCCCCCCACACGGCTGCCCTCTCATCCTGTCCCATTCCATGCTCACCTATCAGGTGACCCATGGGGATCACTCCATGTTCAAACATCTGGCACAGGATGGAGCTGTACCAGATGAATGTATCATGTGCACTCCCAGGGTGGGTGGTGCAGGCATTGGTGATGCGCCCTGTGGCATTACACTCCACCTGGCAGTTGATGGATGGGTACCCCTTTCTATTCAGGTAGGTGGCCCCCTCTAGGCCAGGTGGTGTGTGTATGACCACGTGGGTGCAGTCTAAGGCCCCAATCATGCCTGGCATGCCTCCCACCCTGTGGAAGTCTTGCCTGTTTGCTGTACACTCTGCCTGTGTGCTTGGGAATCATATGAACTCCAAAGCGTGTGGCAGCAGGGCATTGAGGAACTGTGTGAGGAGGCGGGATGTGGCCGACTGGGTTATACCAGTGGTTGCCCCCACTGTTTTCTGGAAGGTGCCCGTGGTGAGCAGGCACATTGCTGCTGTCACCTTGGTCTCCACTGTCATGGCGTGACTCCTTCTGGTGGGTGTCTGCAACTCACCATGGCACAGCTCAAAGAGCTGCCTCAGAATAGCCCTGTTCAGATCGTACCAGCGCACGATCTCCAGATCACCATAGTCCTCAAAGGTGAGGCAGGCACTGTACTGTCTGTGTTGGGCATACCACCAACGGGCCCGTCCTCAGCCACTTTGGTGTTCTTCCCTCCTTCTCACACCCCTCATTACTACCTCCATCACAAAAGGCCCAGCATCCATTGCAGTCACTAGTTCTGGCTTGCACATCTGCTGTGTGCATGTTTGAGCCTCCTTTTATATGCTCAATTCTGTCTGGCACATTCTGTGGGTTGCTCCTAACTTGTGCCATGCTTTTTGGCTAAATATGCCATTGAGCAGCTTATTCTTGGGAATGCCCTCTTGTACTTGCACTGCATACATTACTGTTGCGCATCTGCATATTGGATTTTGTGCTGCGCATTCATGTTGGTTGAATATGGCTCCAGGGCACATTTCTGTGGTTTCGCATGTGCAACTCAGGTACACATTGCACAGCTCCCCTGAATATCTCCCCCAGAGAATAATGTAATGGCAAGAAGCATGTTATGAGGTTTTGTTTCACAAGGAAAAGTTTAAATGAGCGACAGCTGAGTGTTAAACTTGACATGAGGAAAATGCTGTCATACATTGGTTGTAATTTCATGACTCATGTATCACGGAGTTTGAAAGTTACTGAAATTGTAATATTATTATATGTGCATAGTAATTATATAAAGAATAATTCTGTGAACTACTCTTACTACCTTCAGAGATGCTGCTTCCAGAGTGCTGGAAGCACCTTATTTTTATATGTTTTAAAGCCTAAAAACATAAAAAAAAATGTGAATACTGTCTGGGGGACAGTGGAGTGCACACTGGTGCACTGTGGAACTGTGGAGAGACAACTGAAGTCCTTTACACAAAGCCAACTCAATCTAAGCCTCCTACACACGTGGCTGGGGTAGCAAACAGCCTCTACGGTGGGTACCAGGCTCAAGCCACATTTAGGTGGCTGACAAAATTGTTAAATTAAGTTTTAATCCATCTGCTGGTTTTTGCCAGACCAGAAGTCCCAATTTGCATAACTTCCAGTTTTATGGCACTTTAAACATGCTTACAAGCATTGGCAAGCATGTGGTGAAGGTGACGCTTACAGAGGCAAGTGTGCGGTCTGTGCATGACTGCCGTGTCTGCCTGGCAGTGTGCTTGGTCTCTAATATTCTGGATACAGTAATTAGTAAAATTTAGGGCTGTGTTTATAAAATATATATATATATATATATATATATATATATATATATATATAGTATCAAGGCAGCAAACTGTTTTTTATTGATTTTGCCTTTACTAATTATAAATACTCACTTATTGTTAGGATTTTGTTTTACCCTATTCTAGGTCTTGCTTGCTTTTTTTGCTTTGTTTTTTCATCATCACTGGATTTTGGCACACCAAACAGCATAATGGACATGAAAAAAAAATAGGATTTGTAACCTTGCCTACTGGGGAAATAGGAATTGCATGTCTTCTATGCAAAAAAATTCAGTCTATCATCAAATTTTGACTTTGAGGTATTTTACCTGTGGCCATTGTAGAGAAATGCAACAACTTAAAATTATTGAGCTTGAAAGGGAACTTGTACAAGTCTCCAGCACTATTTTGTTGAACAAGTTTATGAATACTGTAGGAGCAGACAACCCCCAGACTGCAGTAGATAGTAGTAGTGAAAATGTAGCCCAGTCTTATGATTCTTATGAACAAAAGGCAAAGACAGGCAGGGGAGGAGGATGCAAATAAATGGGCTAATGTAGAAAAGAAATGCTGACTAAAGTAAGGAAGGACAGTAATGAATTTGGAGCTTACTACAGTACAACAAATCTGTTTGAGCCACTGTTACTACAGTATTAGAAAATAAAATAACAGACATCACTGGTGAAGTAAATTCCAGCCTAGACAGTGACACACAACTGGAAGTACTAACAGCCAGACAAAGTTATGTAGTAGGAGATTCCATACTCAGATGTACAGATAAATAAATTTGCAACCCAGATAAAAAAGAATATGCAGCAGTTTCTCAGGAGCAAAAATTTCAGATATTCTAAATATGTCCCATGACATCTTAAAAACTGCAGGTGAGAACCCATTCGTTGTTATTCATGTGGGGACGAACAACATTGGTAGTACCGATATTGAAGCGATTAAGAAGGATTTCATCTCACTTAGTAACACCCTTGAGCAAAGAGGCTGTGACATTTTCATTTCCAAAACATTGCCTATCATCAGAGCAAGTTGGAGAAAGCAGAAAAAAATTAAAACACTGAATGAACCGTTACATAAATGGACTTTAAACAAGGAAATCACTAGCATCACACATTGGGAAACATTTGAAAATAACCACAATCTCTATAGTTGGGATGGCCTGCACTTAAATAGAAGGAGAAGTGCTATGCTTGGCAAACAGTTTGAAAGACATATAACAGAATCTTTAAACTCAAACAAGATGGGGCTTTGAATACAAGACTGGATCTGGGACCTTGATGTAAACAAAATAAAATTAGTCATAAGTACAAAATTTTACTAGCAAATGCCTGGAACTTAAATATATTAAAAAAAAAATCTGAAGTAGAAATTATACTACTCAAAGATAATATTGACATAGCAGCACTGACTGAAACATGGTGGGGTGATACCAGTGATTGGTCATGAGAAATTCTTGGTTACAAAATCTTCTACAAAAACAGAAAAGAAAGAAAAGGGGATAGTGTATGTATGTATATACATTAAGAACAAGCTTGAGTGCAATGAACTAAATGTCCTTAATTACTCTCAATATGTCATGTAAAGTGTATGGATACAGTTACAAATTAATAAAGGGAAAAAAATAATGTTAAGAAATTGTTACAGGTCCCCATCAAGTAGTCAGTATTACAATGACAATCTGATCATTGAATTGATACTGGCCTCAAATCTAGAAGGCATTATATTAGTAGGGGACTTTACTCTTCCATGAATTGATTGGAACGAACTTAAAGGTACAACCCCACTTGAATTGGATTTTATTAATAATTCACTACTACAAGGCTTAGAATAGAAAGTTACTGAAGCTACAAGTGGTACGAACACTCTTGACCTAATCATTACAGATCTACAAACCAAACTATCTAATATATCTGTTAAGAAGAATCTAGAGAAAAGTGGCTATACATGATACTGTTCAGTGTATCAGTATGCCCAAATACTGTAGGTATCTTGGAAGAACTGTACTGAGAAACTATGCTAAGGCCCAGTACTGCAGTATTAGGAAATTAAGAAATTGCAGCAGTCTTTCAAATGGGAAAAGGAAATGTGTGATTTATCTGTGGAGGATATTGGAAATGTATTAAAAATAAAATAAAGGAACTGGAAAATAAATGTGTTCCTTTCAGGAAAAAAAATATAATAACAATAGCAAATTACCAATGTGGCTAACAAAAAAATTAAGAAATAAACAAAAAGGAAAAAACAGAATGCGCTTATGTAAATTTCAGGAAAGACCCATCTGAACTTATAAAGTCAAAGTACAGGGCACAGCAGAGAAAATCTAAATCACTGATAAGGAAAGAAAGGAATAAATTAAAGTTTAAGATCACCCCAACTAAGGACAACCAAAAAACATTCTGCTCATATGTCAACGATAACAAGAGCGGAGATAGATCTGTGGGGCCGTTGGTTGATAACCTTGAAACTATACAGTATCCTATAGAAATCACCACTGCACTAAATAATTACTTCTGTTTGTTTTTTAGTGATAAAAAACAAGGAAAGATAATACTGTAGATGAATCTGTCTCCACTGGATTAAACAGCTTTACTGAGAATGAAGTCTTGCTAGCCCCTAATTCGATCAAATCAAATATATCCCCAGGCCCAGATGAGATACACCATAGTGTTATTAAGGAACTATCTACAGCACTGCTGAGACCCCTAACACTATCATATAATAAATCCTACAAACAGAGCATGGTCCCTTGGGATTAGAGAAAAGCAATTATTATACCTATTCACAAAAAAGAAAGCAAACCAATAGCAGGAAATTACACACCCACAAGTCTCACATCACCACTAAGTAAAACAATAGAAAAACTATTAAAAATAAGATTTGACAGTAAAGTTACTGCTAGGGGTCAACAGGACATAACACAGTATGTTTTTACCCCAGGGAAGTCATGCACTGATAATCTAACACCTTTCTATGACAAAGTTAGTAAGAGTATGGATAATGGTACTCCAGTTGATGTGATCTTTGTGGATTTTAGCAAGTCTTTTGCCAGTGTGCCACATTTTGAACTAGTTAAGATGAAATATATGGGTTTTGATCTAAAACTGGTGAAGTGGGTTGAATCTTGGCTGACCGAAAGAACTCAGCAAATAATGGTGAGTGGCCACGTCTCTGAAGAGAGATTGGTCAGTAGTGGTGTTCCACAGGAATCTGTTCTGGGCCCAACATGGTTTGGACTATACATAGGTGACATGCACTATAATCTGGCAAATAATATACTGAAATTTGCAGATGGCACTAAGATCAGTGGTGAAGTACATACTAAGGGTAATACCAATCCCTAGTAAACTATCTGAAGCACGTTTAGTTATGAGCTACAAAAAGTAAGATGCAGTTTAACACCAAGAAATGTACTATGCTCCACCTAGAAAGAAACAATCTAAATCTTATAAATTGAATAATACTCTACTAGGATCGGTAGGCAATGAACATAACCTAGGGATCATATAATAAATGCCATTCTGACCCCACAGAACCATCGCAAGAAAATTATTCAAACAGCAAATATGCTAAAAGGATCATCAAAAAAGCCTTAGTATATAGAAATGAACAAACATTTATAATCCCACTGTATTGAACATACATGAGACCACATCTGGATAATGGGTCCCCTTTTTGATCCCCACACTTGAGAAAAGATATCTACCAGTTGGAGTGTGTTCAGAGAAGGGTAACCAATTTATGCAGCCCATAAAAAGTATGCATTCGAAAAGGAGTGTGGCCATATAAATGAATTTTGGGCAAGTATTTCCACAGGATTATTCTAAAAACTTCCAGTTTTCAATGCAGAATTCAATTAAGGAGGATTTTGTCAAATGAATTTTGTTAAAACCCCTTGCAAATTCTTCCTTGTGAATTTATTAATTTATTTTCACAGCATTGATATATTACAGAATATTTTTCCTTTCACAGTTTTGACATGTAACCACCAAATAATTCCAAGTTT
Source organism: Neoceratodus forsteri (assembly GCA_016271365.2). NCBI lineage: Eukaryota > Metazoa > Chordata > Ceratodontiformes > Ceratodontidae > Neoceratodus > Neoceratodus forsteri. The sequence continues at coordinate 146,783,947 of CM057453.1, read as the reverse complement.
AAAGAACAGAACATATATGGAAAGACTGAGTTAACTTAGTATGTTTACCTTGTAGGAGAGAAGGTTAAGGGGCAACATTTTGTTGTAATTTAATATATTGGGTATTTCAGATGTCATAAGCCAATGCAATATAGAATTTAAAGACATAATGGTAAATCTGAGATCACATTCTGTACTAAACAGTTAAAAATACTTTGGGCAAATAATGAACGTGACAAATTCTTTACGGTTTGGAGAGCAAGTGTGGAACACACTACCATAAGAATTAGTAGATGTTAACAAATTCAAAATGGAATTAGGTGGGTATTTGTCAACTTTAAGAAACGAGGTATGATACGCCCACTTGGAGTGGGTGACAGTCTCGATGGGCTACAATGGCCTACTTCTGCCTTAATTACAGAGCAAACCAAAAGTAAATCCCTAAGTGTGAAGAATAAGCAGGCTCACACTGAGTAGGTTCAATGATGTCATAAAGCACAAGAGTGAGACTCGAGTGCTCTGTTACAACACTGCACCTCTGAGGTGTGAGAATGAAGGTTGTTCTTCACACTGTTTTTTTATAATATAACCAGAGCATCTTTTTATCACTTTTTTTGAAGCAGAGCAGCATTTGAAATTCCTAGTTCTCTGCTGATATTTCATCTAGCTGAAATGCCAATATTTCATCTGTATGAAATATGAGCATGTCTGTTTTCACTTTCAATTTTTTAAAGTTGCTTGGGCGAGCAGCTCCCTCTTACAGGTACAGCTGATTAATGTTCAGAGTTGTTCTCAACATTCTAAAATTAGCAAATTTCTAGAAATACTGGTAAAAGATTCTTCACATGCATTATAATGGAATACTGAACCAATCACAGAGCTGCATTTACAATGCCGATGGCATTATACTGGCACTGCGCAGCAATGGGGCCAGCAGTTCAAATCAAAGAAAAATAGTTAATCTTCAAACATACAGAAAATGTAAAAGCCATAACTAGTAAACTGATGTTGTATAAATTGAATACACAATGGTTGAACTCAAAATACACAGTTTATCATCACTTGTGAAGGGGGCCAAAAGTGCACAACTCACTCATGGATCTGCCAATTGTTAGTTATGGTCCTGCCCCCTTACACTTGAAGATACATCTCATATTTTGAGTCAGGCTATTGAATGTTCTACATTTAGAGAATAAATGATAGAAAAGTGGAGTGTACAAGGAAATAATACCATTAAGGGCGATAATGAGCTAATAAAGTCACATGCCCAAAGGGTGATTGGCCATTATGAGCTTGTTAGCTTCCTCAGTTATATTATTTTCTTGTCCACCATACTTTTATTTCTTATATTTTATGAAATTCATTAGGCTGGCTTAATTTTGATTTTGATCACGATTGCATTCGTGATCTCTGTGCTCAGTGCATATGTGTGATGTAACGCATATGTGCACATTTCTGGGGTGCTGTGCATGCCGCTGTGTGAATGACGGGGTGTGCTTGTGCATCTGCATGCACACTAGTGTGCTAGTGATACTGTGAAGGACATTGTGAATTCTCGCATAATAGGAGAAGAAGTTGTTGCAGGTGGTCCTTTAGGCCATGCAATTGAGTCTTTACGTAGAACTGTGTGTAAGCAGCGTAGTGAGAGTCTGGGTTTGTGCGTATTTTTAATTCAACTGTTTTGTTGCAGGTTTTTAAGTGTTTTGTTTCTACAGCTGCAGAGGTTTAAAGTTGCTTAAAGCTGCTGCTGTGTTAAGTGTGCCATACAGGTTTGTAAGTTTGCAGTTTGTGACGTTATGGTTTGAGGTGTGTCATGCATGTTTATTCAGCACTTTTATTAGTTGCTGTGAGTTTGGGACAAATGGGAGTGGGAAGGGGTGGTTGTGTAGTAGGTTGGAGATGAGCAGGAGATGAAATAGTTGATTGTAATATATTTTGGTAGCATTCATTATGTCGGTTTTTACTTTGTGTAGGGCTTAATAATTCATTACTTTTGTTATCATTTCTTGGGAGCATTTTAACACTCTGATAACCAGTTTAAACACAGAAACATAGACAATGACAGCAGAAAAAGATCCAAGGTCCATCCAATCTGCCCGAGTTCCCTATTTAGCTCTGGGACCTACTGTTCCTCCAGGATACTAGCCCTCCCCACCCCCCTCTCCATTCTCCTCCCTGATTCTGATGCCCTGAGCAACCATTATACCTTTCATTTTGTTCCAGCCATGTGTAAAGCCACTAATGTTTTTTGCACCCACCACCTCGGCTGGCAACCTGTTCCATGGCTCCTCCACACAGTTTGTAAAGTTGCATTACAACTGCCCAGTTTTAATTATGCATTACAACCAAGTGGTTCTAATCAGGTCCTGTGAATCAATCAAGCTCATGCTCTGAAAGGCGCACATTCTACTAACACAACTGCCACAAAAACTACCCAAAACATAAAATTTTTAATCGCAAAACCCACAAAACCTAGCCTTGACCAAAATGCTGCTAGTTATTATATAGAGAATAATATATGGGGTGGCGTATGTAATGAGATTTTACACACACCCGAGTTGTGGGATGCTACATAGACCCCGAGGGCGAAGCCTGAGGGGGTTGTGAAAAGCATCCCACAACAAGGGTGTGTGTAAAAGAAAACATTACTTACCATTGTAATCTGTTTCTTCTAAGGGAATCTTACTGTATTCTGACAAGTGCAGAGTGGTCTCACCATAGGACTGCCCTGGAGCCAGAATGGTTAATAGAACCTATGCCAATAGTGGAATGTTAGGCTCGAGCTCAGTTTTCAAATCACTGTCCCTGGTTGCACTTCCTGCAACCGTCAGATTCTTATGAAGCATGCAGAAGCTAAATACTAACTATCCAAACTAAGTTTACTACCCCTAAAAAACCCTATTAGGGAAAACAGAAACTCAAAACAACAGGAGGCATCACCAAGACTCAAGTCAACAGATGCCCAAAAAAACTAATAGGTACCCACAGGTTTCCAACATCAGTGATACAGAAGTGAGCAGAGCCCTGTAGGTTCTAGCAGGGGAGGAAAGGGGGGAGCTCAGAATACAGTAAAATTCCCTTAGAAGAAATAAGATTACTATGGTAAGGAATGTTTTCTTCAAACCCCAGGAAATCTTACTGTATTCTGACAAGTGTAGACTACCCAAGCGGTGCCTTTGGAGGTGGTCAGAGGGCCTATTTAGGAAACAGGCTTTGCAGAACTGCTATGCCAAACCTGACATCACTCCTAGCCTGGGTGTCCAGGCAGTAGTGCTTGGTAAATGTGTGAACTGGTTTCCAGGTAGCTGCCTTACAGGTTTACAGAAGAGGGATGTCTCTGGAAGCTGCTATTGATGCAGCAGTCCTTCTAGAAGAATGGTTCCTAAACCCTTGTGGGGGCTGCTTACCCACTTTGCCATAAAAGAATTGGATACATGACACTAAACACCTTGCTATGGATCTCTTTGTGGCAGGTTTACCTTTGCCAGCCTCTCCATAGATCAGAAAGAGCTGAGTTCTATCCCCTCTGTGACCTTTTGTGTGCTCTAGGTTGTAACTAATAGCTCTCTTGACATCCAAGCTATGTAGTCTACACTCACCTGAGGAGGAATGATCAGTAAAGAAGACTGGCAGGGAAATAGACTGATTAATGTGAAAGTCAGATACCACCTTAGGGAGAAAGTTATTATTTGTCCTGAGTACCACTTGTCCCTATGGAAGGCCACATAATTTGGCTCCATGGACAAAGCCTGAATCTCACTAATCCTCCTGGCAGAAGTAATAGCCACTAAATACACAGCCTTCCAAGTCACATACTTAAGGTCAGCTGATGACATGGGCTTGAAAGGAGGCTGCATAAGCTGTGCTATTCAAATGTTTAAGTCCAGCTTGGGGGTAGGGGCTGTATGATGAGGGTGCAAATGCAGCAGCCCCTTAAAAAACTTTTGGAACACTGCATTAGAGGTCAATGAGGATGGTTTACCTGCTGACAGGTAAGCAGACACTGTAGCCAGATGTACCTTCAAAGTAGAGGTCCTGAGGCCTAGAGTATGAAGATGGTTGAGATAGTCAAGAACTACTGATAACCCAGCCTGGGTATGATCTAAATTTTCGTCCCTGCACTAGAAAGAAAATCTTTTCCACTTGGAAGTATAGATTTTCCTGGTAGAAGGCTTTTTGGATACCCGAAGGACCTCCATTACCCCTTCTGAAAGATTCAGATTTGCATACTCTAGGTCCTCAAGAACCAGGCTTTGAGTCTGAGGGATCGAAGGCTGGGGTAGAGGATCCTGCCCTGGGAGGAGGTCAGCAAATTGTGCCTCCTGGGTAGGCTGATTGGCTTGGTTACTGATAGAGACAGAAGTAGGGAATACCATGGCTGTCTGGCCCAATCTGGGGCAATGAGGATCCTTGAGGCTGACTGGGATCTAAGCTTGTTCAGGGCTCTCAGCAACAATGGGAAGGGAGGGAAGGCATACAGGAACTTCCCTGTCCAATCCAGGGTCAATGCATCCAGTGGTACTGTACCCGTCAGTGGGGGTCTGCGACAGTACAGAGGGAGCTGGTAATTGTCTGGGGAAGCAAAGAAGTCTAGCTCTGGAGTGCCCCACCTTCTGAACACCAACTGCAGTACTTGCTTGTTTAAGGACCATTCATGATGGTTCTGATTTATTCTGCTCAGTGCATCTGCCAGGACATTGTCCTTCCCTGGAAGGTGGATTACTGACAGCAAGATGTTCAGGGAATAGGCCAGGGTCCATATTTTCATAGCTTCTGTGCACAGGGGTGTGGACCTTGTGCCTCCCTGTTCATTGATGTAGTACATAGTAGTCATGTTGTCTGTCCTGACCTGGACCACCATTCCTTGCAACATGCTGGCAAATGCCTGAAGTGCTAGGAACACTGCCCTGAGCTCCAACAGGTTGATGTGCAGCAACGACTCCTGTTAGAGCCAAGTACCGTGGACAGCATGCTCCCCTAGGTGTGCTCCCCACCCTAGTAGGGATGCATCTGTAGTGAGCACCAGAGATGGCTGCTGTTGGAGGAATGGAACCCCCTGTCTGAGGTTTTCCAGATCCTGCCATCACTGGAGTGCCTGCACAAATGATTGAGTGACTGGGACCAACTTTGATAACCTGTCTCTTTTCTGATGCCAGTAATGCGTGAGGTGATATTGAATATCCCTCATCTGAAATCTTGCTCCTGACACTGTGGCAGTTGAGGCTGCCATGTGGCCTAACAACTGGAGAAAGTTCCTGGCAGGTCTGAGGCTGTGAGGCTTGAATGAGTCAACCAGCTGCAAAAGAGTGTCTACTCTCAGCTGAAGAAGAAAGGCCCTTCCTCTGACTGAATCCAGCTCTGCTCCTATAAACTCCAGGAGCTGTACTGGCTGCAGCACTGACTTCTGCTAGTTTATCAAGAACCCCAGGGACTGTAACAGTTCCTGTGTCAAGGCCAGAGACTGCTTGACCTGCTGAGGAGACTGCCCCAATAAGAGCCAGTCATCCAAGTATGGAAAAACTGCCACTCCCTGCCTTCATAGGTATGCCACAACCACAGCCAAGCATTTTGTGAACACCCTTGGAGCAGAAGTAAGGCCAAAAGGCATTGCTCTGAACTGATAGTGGCCTGATGGTAGTCTGAACCTGAGGAATTTTCTGTGAGACTGCCTTATTAGGATATGGAAGTAGGCATCTTTTAAATCCAGAGATGCCAGCCAGTCTCCTTGCCTTAAGGTTGGCAGAATCATTTTTAAAGTGACCATTTTGAATTTTGGTTTCAGTAAATGCTTGTTCAGGTGTCTGAGATCCAATATGGGTCGCCACTCCCCTGTTTTCTAGGTTGTAAGGAAGTATCTTGAGTAAAGGCCCTTTCCTTTCTGTAAGAGAGGAACTGGTTCCACTGCTTCTAATGAAAGCAGGTTTAACACCTTCTTTTCCAGTAAAAGTGCCTCTGAGGGGGAGGAAGGTTGAAAAACTCTTGCCCTCAGTCTTGGTCTGAGTTTGAAACTGAGCGCAAGACCCTGACCCACTACCTCCAGAACCCACTGATCTGTGGTGATGGACTGCCATTCCTGGAGATAGTAGGTCAGTCTGCCCCTACAGGAACTGGGGAGGTGACCCAAGCAGATCCCTCAGGGTGTCTGCTTATTTTGAGGTGCTGACTGGGTGCTGGTGCAAGTGCGGTTGGTGCCTCTCCTGCCCCTGCCTCTGAAGTAGCCTCTTTGCTGTTGATACGGTGGATAGGCTTGAGGCTAGAAAAAAGGCCTGTTAGGTCTGCTCCTATGACCCCTGGCATGTTGCTTTTGGGGGTAGGAGCCTTATCATTAGCAGCAGCACTTTGGTATGCTGATTTATATTCATCCATCTTCTTCATGTAAGCCTCTGTCTGCTGACCAAACAGAGACGAAGGCTCACATGGGAAGTCCATGGCTTTGGACTGGGTATCTTGGGTAAGACTGGTAGTCCTTAGCCAAGCAAATCTCCTGAAGGACACTCAAGAAGCCATATGCCTGGCTGCAGTGTCATTGCTATCCACTGCCATTCTGAATTGGACCTTGGAGGCCTCTACCCCTCTCTAGGCAGCCTCCTCCAGGTCTGCTACCATTGGTGCTGGCACAGATTTTTTAAACTCCAGCACAGTGTCCCAGAGTGTCCTTTGGTGCCTGGCAACATAGGCCATGTATGAAGCCTGCCAAATTGCCAGGGAGGAACCCAAATATTGCTTCTTAGCAATGGAATCCATCTTTCTGGAATCTTTATCAGGAGGAAGTGATGTCGGGGAAATGCCTGCTTTATCACAGGCTACTGCCTGTACCACACCTTCATGGCTAGGGTGACCAAACAGGAACTCGGTCCCACCCTTAGCCACCCAATATTTCTTATCCACCTTTCTATCAACTGGTGGAATAGAAGTTGGGGTATGCAGGATTTTCATGACCTGCTTCTTCAGGGACTTGTGCATGGGCAGTAAAACTCTTTTAGGAGCCTGAATATTCATCATATCTCTATAGTCCTGTTCCTCCTCCTCATCAGTTGATTTCTGTCTGGGGTGGTCCAGGGACTGAACCACCTGTTTCCCTGTTTCACAAATTTAAAATGAGAGGTAAAGTCCTTAGTTCCCTTGTCAGGGGAGTCAGGGCGATGAGGATCAGGTGAAGTATCCAGATCAATGGGTTCACCATAATCCTCTTCCTCCTCAGCATCCTCCTCATATTCCTCAGCACAAGTATCCAATTCAGGTTCCAAGGAACCGGGAACTGAAGTGGAACCTGAAGGATTCAAACATGGTCGCTTCAGAACCTGAACCGGGGCTACAGGTTGAAGCGACTGAATTATCCTAATAGCATTTGCTATTTGCTCAGCAGTTGGAACCAGGTTGCTCGGTTGCGGTTCAACCGCTGAGTGTTTCTCTTTTCTTTTTCTCTTTCCTGCAGCTGCTGGGTTAGCGACAGGGTCAGCAGGTCTCTTTTTTGCTGATAAACCATCACCCTCGTCAGAGGTCTGATCCTCTTGTTCTTTTTGGCCCGAAATCGGTTTGTCTGCAGCTGGATCAGCAGTCTTCTCAGACATCTTCTGCAGTCATTTTAAGCGCCTCTCAAGTGTCAACTGAGGGAAGTTTTTACAAATATCGCAATTCCTTTGGGGTGGTCAAACCCATGCCTCTCAACTGTCACACATTATGAGGTACGTCACTCATTTTACCCCTCAGAAATCCTCTGCCCCATATGAAGAAGGGGATATTCCACATTTTCCACTGAGACTTTAAAGCAGAAATTCATAATTATCTATTATGCTGTCTTATCAGCAAACGTTATTAACATTTGTGCACTGACAGTGATAGTGTTCTGAACTTGCAGTGCCAAGTTTGATGATATGTCACACATTTAGTTCATTTGTCACACATCTTGTCACACATTTCAGGGAAGAAAGGTTGAGAGGTGTGGTCAAACCACAAGCAAAAAACACAAACAAGATGAGGATCTGCTTTTGCAAACAGTTCCCCACACTCTGTACAATGTTGGAAACCTGAGGGGCCCTGTAACAGGAGACCTGTTATGCAAGTTTTCCCCCGACCCACAAGCCTGCAGACCAAAGGTGTATTACTTATAGATATTCTTTTCACTCTGCTCTGTTTCCTACTTCTTATTCTTTTACTGTTCTATTGTTTTTCTTTGTCAGGATGGCCAACCTGACAAAAACACCCCTTATCTGTACTATCCCTTCATGCTAGTCTCCTTCTGTAATACACATGGTGGTTTGCCATCAGAAAATGTCCCCTTATTGAATTAAACTGTTTTCCATGTTAGAAAACCCCAGCATTGGTGCCCAGAGTCCTTCCAATGGTAGATATAATGAAAAGCTATAGACACTCTCTTATGCTCCCATAGCGCTATTTGTTGTGAAACTTGCAAGGTTGCAGAGTGCGAGTGACTGCTGCGGTATGGCGGTCACAGACTAAAACGTAAAATGAGTACAAATGAGGACATTAAGAGTGAGGTTAGCTCCTGATATGTTGCAGAACTGACTTATGCTCTGGGGAATAGAAAGAACGGCTCATCAAAGGAAGCAGGACACAGGTGAACACCAGTGTAGCTCCAAATGTGGGAGTGGCTGCATGGACGTGTTAAGCAGTTTGAATCACTGTTTGAATCAGGGCTCAGAAGAGCGAGGTGGAGATAGGAATCCCCTGCAATAACCTGTTAAAACATTGTCATGGGAGGGCTGTATAAGACAGACCCAGAAATAGTGTAACTGGGCTATCCATGGGTATATTCGGAAAAGAGGGCCCAAAAAGGAAAGAAATAGCTGATGGCTGATATTTCAGCCGTAAATACAGGTAAAAGGAATAAGGACTGTGCAGACGTTACAGACACTGCCCACGTTGAGCACAGTACTTAATGGTGGAACTGGGGAAATGTAAAAGAATTGTAGAGAATGTAAAGAAATGTAAAATAAAATAATTGAATAATAGGAATTAAATAATGGGTTTTCATTACAAAAGCCAGAACTGATGTGTATTATGTTATGAGCAACTAAACCATAGCAATGAGGAGCGCGCCCTCAGTCCCTTTTGGTTTAGCTTACCCAAACATAATTAAGAAGCACACAGCACTTGAAACGCTGGAAAGATAAAAAGGGTATCTACCTGAGAGAATGTTCCCAGCATGTTCTATAGGGCAGGTTGGCTCCAGACTGACTGCAGATATAGTGACAGAGAGGTATGATGTCACAAAGGGGGCGGGGTTTTTAATATTAATCAGCTTCACTAAGCTGTTATAGGAAGATATCACAAGAAGGGCTAAATAATAAGAAAAAACCCTATGGCAGGAAACAGAAATGCATCCTTTAGATATGCTTATACCAGTCTAATTGTTACGCTCTGTACACCTATAAAAGGTTTATTAACATTGGTGCCTGAGGTCACACGCTTGTGATGTCATGTTCTGGGAGGGATAAAAAGGCCCAAGAGCTAGGAATGACTTAAATAGGCCAGTTGGTTGCTTGTAGCAGAGGAGACAGGGTGTGCCAGACTTCACACCAGCAGTTTACGGTTCACTAAAGTAAGGAGTGAAGCTGCAGCTACAGAAGAATTGTTTTTCATATTTTAGGTGTGATGACTAACAACCGTTTTCTTTGATTTTCTGTAAATATTCATTTTTCAGGTTTTTTTTTAAATAAAAATTATAACCGCAAGTTGCGTTTATTTTATGCAATATACTCCTGTCTGTGCATCTGTTTATCCCACCCTATTACAGGCCCATTCGCTTCTCGGTCTGTGACATTGATCGATTGTGAAAAACTGAACTAAACCGAGAATTACCCCGGTATATTTAAGCTATCAAAAACCTCCTTATCGGACAGTAAGCAGTAAATTTAACTTAAATAAAGACACAAAATAATATTGGTCCCCTCCTGGTTGGAAGAACTGAGGAGGAACCAAAAAGACTTACCAAAACTACACTAATCTAACTAATTCTACCTGCGAACCAAGGACAGTGCTTCAAAAATCGAATAAAGTAAACGCCTTAAAAATAAACCGAGAAAATAATCTCTTCAGTTATAGTGAAGGAGAACTCTCCGGAGATGTCTTACTGAGGCAAGCGGAGTAAAGAATCTGACGGTTGCAGGAAGCGTAACCAGGGACAGTGATTTGAAAAGCGAGCTTGAGCCTAACATTCCACTATTAGCATAGGTTCTATTAACCATTTTGGCCCTGGGGCAGTCCTATGGTGAGACCATACTGCACTTGTCAGAATACAGTAAGATTTCCTGGGGTTTGAATTGAGTTTTACACAAGCCACCCTATATTTTATGTTTTATAATTGCTGGCGTGCGATTTTTCACCTCAGCAATTATACAAAATAAAATAAGCAAAGCGGAAAGCAAACAGGTTGTGTTCAGGCAACTGTGGACCAGTTGGGTTTCTACGCAGTCCGCGGTCTGCAAGTTACAGTGCCCCACTTGTTTGAGTCATAAAGAAGTGGACTTTTTGTTTAAAACATTAAATATTTGTCTATTTTTTTAATTTGTTTTCAAACTGACTGCAGAGTGGCGGTTGTGGCGAGTTGGCACATGCCTGCTGACAAGAACTCCAGCACATGTCACGTTTCCCTTTTGTTTGTTTTTTTGTTTCAGGGTCAGAGAATTTTCTTTTTTTGATAAAAAAAATCAACTTGCTGCCAAGTTCAAGGGGTGGTGAAGTCTGCGGCCACAGAGAACTGCAACAGGTAATGTAGTACAGTGAAGGAAAATCGGTGACTGCTGCATGCATGGTCCAAGGGAAACCCAGCACGTGTTTGCTGTTATAACCAGCTGATTATCACGGCAAATTGTAATTGGGTTTCCATGTGGGATAAAACAAACACCGGTAATTATATATAGAATAAAGGATGGGGAAGTGTGTGATACAAGAATTTAATACACACCCAAGGTGTGGGATGCTACATAAACCCCGAGGGGGGAAGCATCAGGGGTTTATTAAAGCATCCCACACTGAGGATGTGCATTAAATGAGTTTTAATCACTTCTCCATCCTTTATTTTATATAATTGCTGGTGAGCAATTTTTTCCAGCTGACTCCTGTGTATGTCTGTGTCACACAGACATACTCACTCACTCACTCACTCACTCACTCACTCACTCACTCACTCACTCACGTTCAAGTTCAAGTTTATTGCAGGAAGACCCCATTGAGCAAGCTCATTCACAAGGCGGTCCTAAAGATAAACTCACTCACTCACACTCTCTCTCTCTCTCTCTCTCAGTCTCAGTCTCTCTAGCCCTCCCTCCCTCTTCTTTTGCACACGTTGGATTTTGTTTTTCAGTTTTTCTTTTCAAACTGAGAGTTTGGAATCATGATCATGATTGTGCTTACCTCCTACTTCAGGTGGTCAGCCAGGGCTGTGTTCCCACTCGTAGTTTCTGTCGGCGAACAGTAAGATTAACCAGATACCACTTTTTTTTACTATTTAAAGGTAGGGTCAACCAGATAAATGATAAAACGATGATGATTACAAGGAGAGGATGGGGTAAGAAGTTTTGTTGTGGTGGCTCCTTGCTATGGAGATTCTGAGTCCCCATATTTGAGAGTGTTTAGCCTGCCCAGAGACACAATGAGAGCCAATGAGGGAGCGCTTAATTTTGAAGGACAGAGCATATATTTGCCATAATAACCCGCGGGTTATTATGGTGACTATCAAGTGGCTGAGCCCTAAGACAAGATTGCTTGCCAATAATTATAAAAATAAAACATAAGTGGGTGAGTATAAACCAGAATTTTACACACACACTTTATGTAGGATGCTTTTATAAACACTCAAGCTTCAATCTCATGGTTCATGTAGCATCCCACACCTAGAGTGCATGTAAAATTCTGGTTGCTCCAACCCAACCCTGTATTATTCTGTATAGTATGTGTCTTAGGAATGTTTTCCATGTTTTAATAAGGTCATGGTTTCATATGTTATTTACATGTTAATAACGTATTTCACGTAATACTAAAGTGTTAATAAGGTGGTTGTTAAATGTATTAATTTGTTTTTAAGGAGGCAGTGTAGAGCAGTGGTTTAAGGCTCTGAGCTGCAAATATGGAGACCTGAGTTAGAATCCTACAGCCCCCACTTACATACTGTGTGATCCTAAGCAAGTCACTTAACTTCCTTGTGCTCCCAGGTCGCACCTGTAAATGAGTTTCAGCTTAGTGTGGCTCTCCTAGTTAAAAAAAATAAATAAATAGGGTGTTTTGTAATCTGCTCATCAGGCAGGAATATGTTATTAAGGTGTTTGTAAATTGTTATTAAGGTGGCAGTGGTTAATTAGCTAGGCCATGGCACTTAATTGGTTGGTATCTGGTGAAATAAGCAATGGCTTTTGCAAACTTAAGTTGCATAAAGTGAACACGCATTGGTCTGACTCAAATGTCACAGTTTATAATCACTTGGGAGGAGTAGGACTGTCATAACTCACTCATGACTCTGCCACTTGTGAGTTATGGTCTTGCCCCCTCACATTTTAAAATTAAATGCTTATTTTGAGTCTGGCTGTATATATCTATGCTGTATATTTCTAAAAACTTTAGAAAAAATCCTGGTCTCTGATTGGTCGAGAGCCAGTCATGTGACATTGCAGGTTTTTGAACTATTGATCAGTTTCCAACTGAAACTGATCTATAGTTCACCAGACAGGTCAATAGTCCTTTGAACTATTGCCCAGTCAACCTGTCTGTCACCCTTAAACACATCCCCCTGCTCAGCTTAAGCTGCTGTCATTTCCCTGTAATTTGTAGTCATCTACTGCTCCTGTGTGTTATTCGACTACAGCCTATTATGTATTTAATATATACAGCTTCGGCCATAGATAAATTCAAAGATTTCTAGATATTTCATTATAAATCTAAAGAAATTTTATCTCTGGTAGCCCACACTGGTACTGCAGGCAAGCAAGGAATTTCTCTAGAGATTACATACATTTCAGCAAAATCTGGCCATGTCTTTGGCTGACACTGTACCACATTACATTTTAATATTTTATTCATGTTTTGCCCTGCTTTAGCTTAAAACTGCCTTTCTTTTTATTGTAAACTCTCCATCTGATCCACTGTTCTCTGTATTTTATTTTTATTTAGTCTACTTTATTCTCCCGCCCAGATCGGCCCACATCAGACTGACCTCTGCTCTTAGCTTCGTCCTCCGTCCCCCGGGACTTACCTCCCTGATGTTCCTCCCTGGCTTACCCCCCAGGGTGGGGCCTTCTGGAAGGGCCCTTTCCCCTGTCAGTCCTTTAACTCAATGTCCGGGGAGCACTATGAGGCAACGGTGTGAGACCTGCAGAGCGAGGCAGGTGGCATACTTCACTGTCCTCATTTTTCTTGTTCTGTCCCTGGGAGGCATGGCATGCAATGACATTAGTGGCATTCATGCCAATGTCTGCCCCACCTCCCACTCTAGCAAGCCCCAGCTGTTGAACTCCCGGCTTCTGCCAGGGGTCTGTTGAGCACCAGCAGCTAACCCGCCCTTCCCTCTGGCACAGGACAGCAGTCCTTGGACACTCAGTCCTCCTCCTCCACCCAGCTGGTCCTCCAACTCCTGGGTTTGTTCCAGAACCTGGGTGATTGGCATTGCAAGTGGTAGCTCTACCGCTGCGCAGGCGGACCAGACCAGTTCTCTGCATTCTTTTTCCAAATTCTAAATGGAAATAACAGGTTCTCAGTGAAAGAACAGAGAATTTGCAATGTTGACCTGTGAGGTACACTATTTATCTACACAAGAGCAGTTTCACCTTGTGTATCCTCACGAGTGGCATACGCCACGAGTAATGTGGCAAGTGGTCAAACTGTGTGAGCATCAAAAAATAATGTATCATACATAGTCCCCATTACATGTTCTGTTTATACAAGGGCCTGGTGGTTTTTTTTGTTATTTTTTAGGAGGGATGTTTGGGACGTAGTGTTTATCCAACATATGCGTGATAAATTCCAGGTTCTAAAATTTATCATGCATACGTGGAGATAACAGGCCAGATTCTCAAAGCCCGTGAAAATCCCATAGCTGCTGGAAAAACTTGGTGGGAGTGGGTTGCCACTTGCAGAACCACAGTTTCTCCTGCAACTATGGCATTCTCAAAAGTGGAGCCAGTTTATGACCGGCTCCATATAAATATGTATTCTAAGTATAATAACATGTTTTCTAAGTGAAAATAATTATTTATTTTCAAAATAAAATGATTTATTTACCCATTTTATTTACCACAGGTGTAGAACATACATATAAACATATACATACATACACACACATATACAAATACACAGCAACATGTATTCCAGCTTACTGAACCATTCTCATTTACACACAGGTAACGGCCTGTGCTGCACTGTATCTGTAGAGCTAGTGTGACAGGGTTACATAGCTTGTTAGAGACTCTTTTTATTCTTTAGCTTCAAAAGTCTGTTGCAACAGCAAATCTACTCTTCCTTTTCTCTTTTACTTTCTCCTGCTCTCTGTTCCCCGTTAGACTGGAAGGCCTCCTGTCTAATGTTCTCCCTGTCCCTAAACTCTGTCAAAAAGCTGGTCTCTGAATGAAAAGAAAAGCTTGTAACTCCCATTTTTTACACTTCCCGACAGAGCGTACACTCGCCTACATGAACGCTTGCACTATGACCTGCTCAATAGTGCGAACGTTGCGGTAGTGATTCAGCGTTTTATGAACGAACCCAAAAACCATGTTAAGATAAGAAAATTACTCAGAGGGACAAACGTAAAGAATTTAGGGAATTGCAGTAACATACAGGTTTCAAACAGTCCTATTTCCTGGAGATGTATGTAATTATGTCTGAGCTTTTAGGTGAGTGACCAAGTTAGACAGAAAAGGAAAAGGGAAAGAGAAAGCTCAACCTAAACAGAAATGAATTACTGTTGCTACAATAGATTAAAAACTATGTCAAATTGGGCAGAGCTCACTCAGTCAGTACCCCTCTAAGAATGTTTGATTAACAAAATGAAAAGAAGTGGAAATAAGAAGGATTTGATAAAAATATAGGTTTCTACCATAGTGAGTGCTGTTTAACAGACGCTGTGTAGCGCTCCAGCCCTGTTCAAACACTCAATGTAGAGAAAAAATTTTAACCACATTTTAACCTCTTTTCAAGAATATAGAAAGCATACAAGAGATAGAAATTTTAAAAATAGTTTGCTTATGAAGATAATTTTCTTTTACCTTTACTGCCTGCACTGTTTCTTTTCAAGTCATTGTAGTGTTCTCTCCCATGACTACAGGACTCCCTCAGAGTATTCCTTGTTCTCTATAGAGCCGGCTGGCCTAATCAATGATAATTTTATGCAGAGAAGCTGTGGGAGGAGCCTGTAGCTTGTGGAAGACCGTCCTTAATTCAGTTATAAACCATTTGAATGAATATAAAACTGTCTAAGTGTTTTCAGCATATATTCTACACTTAGTAGATGCATATGGTTATGTGAGATAAAAATAAAAACATAAATAAGAAAGAGTTGTATGTTACATAATGGTAAGGGGAGGGGGTTTCCTCATCACATGTCTCTGCTGCACTACAAATGTAGGGAAAGTGCTGCTTTTGGGGAGTTCGCTGTAGGGCTCAGCAGGGAGCTGACCCTAATCTCTAATAGCTCACCAGTGTTTTCCAGTGGTTGGATCTTGTTTTCTTTAATTTATGGTTTTGATGTTAATTTTCTTTGTCGAACCAATTCGCTTATATTATTTTTGTATTGCTGAATAAAAGCTGTTTTATTTTGGTTCTTCACATCTGGTGTCCAAGTCTGAATCCCTCAAGCCTACTACTACATTCTCATTTACACACAGGTAACACCTATCACCTGCCTGTGCTGCACTGTATTTGTATAGCTAGCCCTTCCTAGCCCTCTGTTTTTGCTTTGCTAGCCCATTCTAGTCTACTTAGCCAGTTGCATTTCCCCTGCACTGTTATAGGTTAGTTACCCTTCTAGTCAGGGTAATTTAATTTGGTAAATTTACTTCTATATATTAATTAGCGTACACTTACTACACTTGTTTGTACTGGCTTCTGAATGTTCAGTCACATCTGCTCTAATAATTACTATAGTTGTATTGGTAGCCAAACCTGTTCCTAGTATATGCATGTAATTAAGTTCTATCTGTGCTGACTGCTAAACTTGTCTTACAGAGGTTCCCTTGCCACTCCTGTCAGCAAGATGCTCTAACTTGCACCCTCCACTAGTTCTTATCAGCTCTAACTCATTATGCATCACTCCCCCTCTTCCTTTTCAGAATGCCCATCCTGTCCTTTCTACTCCTTTCTCTCCCGCTCTAGTTTACCCTTCTCCCCAATTTCCCCTTTCCTGCCTCTCACCTGTCATTCCCCTCCCCTTTCCTATTCACTGTGGTCTCCTTGCCTCCCCTTCTCTCAATCTTTTTTAAATATATTCTTTTTTGAGTTTTAACAAATGGGACAGACAAAGATTCCACACAGCTGAATTGGTGCATGAGCACCTGGTTATGATGGCATTGGTCACAGGGAGAACACTTTGAAATATATGATGCCTACATTCCTACAATCAAAATTCCATGATTTATTTAGACATTTTCACATTGCATTACACAGTTTCAAATCAAGTTTCAGTATTTGCTATTCTGTATTTTCTTTTGTACCCCCCCCAGTGAGAGCAGCACCTCCCTTCCTTGCCAGCAAGAACTTCCTGGGGACAAAATTTTTATCTATCTGAGCCATACACGATACACCACACCCACTTTTGCCATTTAAGGCTGAATTTTGCAGTTTTGTCATGCAAAGCTGCTGTCAGTGTCTCTGATAGATGCTCATAACTATTGTTCTCCAATCTTTCACTTTAGGAATTGTTCTGGACATCCATCTTCTAGTGATTGCCTTTTTGGCGCTAACAAATATATTGTTAGCAAGGTATGTCCCCAGATCGAACTCTGTGTTGGTATTACTGTCTGCAGTTGCCTCCCTTGGTACACTTGACACCATCCTCGCTAAGTAAAGTTGGTGCCTCCCATCGCTTTGTATCTCCTCTTTCATCCTGTCTCCTCTTGCATCCTGCTCTTTCCTCCTCCCTCCTACTATTCATAATGTTCCCACTTCCTCTTCCCTCCCCATATGAGAGGCGCTCAATGGATATCATAGTATTTATTTATGTTGCCTCAAGGATACTGTTATAGTACTGCCTGCAGGCATTTGTGTATATATTGTAAACTGCAAGTTACTTGTACATATTGTTTACATACTTTTTTGCAATCTCAGACTGTTGTTCTCCAGATTTCTATATTGTATAAGTCTCACATTGTTATGTATTCATCCTGTGTACCCATATTCTGTATTATGTATACCGTTTTCTTATTGAACCTTATACTTATCTTAACTTCTCAGGTCCACCTTGAAAATTGGTTCACTCAATGGTGTTTCGCCTGGTAAAATAAAGATTGATTGATTGATTAAAAAGTACTATCTCTGATGCACAAATCTGGGAAAGGGAATGTCAGTGCTGATTTTCTGCCAAGATATGGATCAGGAACTGAGAATTCCAAAGGTTGAAAAAAAATGTGTGGGTTTAAACTTAACTGTTGGCTCTACCACGTTATGGAAAAAAGATACTGCATATGTGCAGAACTATAAAAGTTATAAGGTAATGTTAGCACAGAATTAAAAGAATGTTTTGTAAACCTGTTTTTTTTTCAAACAGGTTCCCTCTTAAAGAGGGGAGTATGTGACAGAGTTGAACAAGACCCCGTCCCATTTGTTATGCAAAAAGAGTTAAATGCAAGGATCTGTTCTATCCTAGCCTCTTCTATGTCTTGTCTGTCTGATTGTGCAATCATGTTTTCTTGTGAGGCCTAGAAACTGATCACTCTGATGGTCTTGCAATCCCCCTCCTCCCCATTATCTCTCTGCTTTCACTTGCTGTTTCTATTTTTTCTTTTCCCTTGCTTATCTGTGGTTTTACAAATATATGTGAATCTGTGTGTGAACCTGGGATCCTTTGGTTTGAAAATGTATATAGGATTGGTTGAGTCTGCTTGTGGCTGGAGTGACTGCACAGGACATGCCCAGACTTGCCCACCCACAAAGCCTTTAAGTTCTGACTAAGCCTTTAAACTGCAGGGGAGAAGGATTGGTTAAGTCTGCTTGCTGACTGTGGAGAAGATTTCTGTAAGGTTTGCTATTTTTTTTAAACTACAAGAGAGAAGGATTAGTTAATTCTACTTGCTGTTGAAGGAGTTAATGTATAGAAGATTTTTATAAGTTTTGATATTGTTTTATTTTCTTATTAATTTAGCTTAAATTAGAATTTTGCTTAAAGGCTTTTGTGACTGAAGTGACTATCAAAAACTACAGGAGAGAAGGATTTGTTAATTCTACTTGCTGTTGAGGGAGTTATTGTCCAGAGGATTTTTGTAAGTTTTGATATTGTTTTATTTTCTTTTTAATTTAGCTTAAAGTAGAATTTAGCTTAAAGGCTTCTGTGGCTGGAGTGAGTGCACAGGACATGCCCAGACTTGCCCACCCACACAGCCTTTAAACTCTGACTGAGTCCTCAAACTGCAAGGGAGAATGATTGGTTGAGTCTGCTTGTGGCTGGAGTGAGTGCACAGGACATGCCCAGACTTGCCCACCCACAAAGCCTTTAAATTCTGACTAAGCCATCGAACTGCAGGGGAGAAGGATTGGTTAAGTCTGCTTGCTGGCTGTGGAGAAGATTTCTGTAAGTTTTGCTATTTTTTTTAAACTACAGGAGAGAAGGATTAGTAAATTCAACTTGCTGTTGATGGAGTTAATGTATAGAGGATTTTTGTATGTTTTGATATTGTTTTATTTTCTTTTTAATTTAGCTTAAAGTAGAATTTAGCTTAAAGGCTTCTGTGGCTGAAGTGAGTAAATACTGAAATACCACTGGGGTTTGGGTTTGAAGGCTGTGAGGAAGGAGCTTGGGGAGCTGCAAACTGATCTGAGCCCTCAGAAGAGGCCAGGAAGGAGGGAACAAGGAACAGCCATATGAGCTAAGTCTTAAGGACATATAAATATATACAATGTATGAGTAGATCTATAGTACTTATGAGTAGGATTGTGGTTTCCAGTTAGTACTGTAGTTGGCTGTCTTATGCTGCATGCAAGGGCATTTAGGACAACAATTTCTGTTAGAGGCTGGGCTAGGATTAGTTAATTCTACTTGCTGTAGATAGAATGGTGTGGAGAGGCTGTATAGGTAGTGTGGACAATGAGTAGGATTGTAGGGTGCAATGGTTGTGGGGTAGCAATGCGTATGAACATACTGTGGAGGCTTGGAGGATGCCCAATATGCCACAGGCTAAGGAGGCTTGGGGAAGAGATTCATTGGCTTGGCAGGGAGCTGGGGAGGTTGAGGGAAGAAGGGAGGATTGCGTCGGTAGGAGGGCTGACATCTGTGACAATTGTGGGAGCACCACAGAGTAGGAACAGTGGGGCAAGGGAGAGGTCCAGGGGAGAAGGCACAGTAGACAGAAAGCCAGTTGATAAAGGGTGGACTCTAGTAGGACATAGAAAAAGAGGAGCAGCAGTAGGCAGGAGGGAGGAGAAAACACACAATAAGGAAAAGGGAGGAGGGAATATGTTTGCTGTACTAGCAACACATGGGAAAGAGGACACAGGAGGAGACTGCACAAAGGATAGTACTGACAAAGAGAAGGGAGAAGGGGCGTTACTAGTGGAGAGACTGAACATGGCCAGAGCCCCATGTTTTCTGCGATTCTGTGATTGCAGCAGTGGTCGCAGAAATCAGGGCAGATCACAAAAATCAGTACTGGCCGTAGAAATCAGGAAAACCAGCCATATGGCCACAGAAATGCTAACTATGCTCTACAGTGACACAAGGAAAGGGCATAGTTACTGATATGTTAAGCATGGCATGGCATACATACTCATTTGAAGGGGCAACAAACTGATGCCACCTGCTACAAAGCTGAAAAGCTAGTGGCTGCATGGCATCTTGACTCATGCTGGCTCTTATTACATAACTCTGTCCAGCCAGTATTATGGGGGGGGGGAGACTGACGCAAGAGTAGTAGAGCTTGATTAGGTCCACAGCAGTTATAATTTGCTGTTGTGTAGGTATGGCTAGCTCAGCCATGTTAACTTTTCATTGTGAGACTGATGACAGTGCATGCTGAATCCCTGGAAGATGAATTTGGAAGGAAGAACTGGTAGATGAGCAGTAGTCAAGAAGTGAGAAGATTCAGTGGTTCCCATGGAGGTGGAATCGATCTTGGTGTGGTGGCAGGTATCGGAGGAGAAGCTGGTTGTAGAAACGTGGCTAGCAGCAGACTGGGAAGAAGACTCAGTCCCCACTGATGGACATCGATCTCAGTTTTGATTTGTGGGCTGCAGATCTGTACCTGCGAGTGTGAGAGTAATTTCTTGGCAGATTTGAACCTGCAGCCTAAGTCGTGGCATCAAGCTCAATTCTTAAGGAGGGTCAAGTTGCCCAGCTGCTTGGGGAGCAGTGTATACTAGAACTGGAGCGAGCAGATAAGGAAAAAAATCAGAATAGAGAGTTGTATTTATTGCTGCTATACATAAGTGAAATGAGGGTCACTGACTGAAGAACACCACAACCCCCTGAGTTGCAGGGAGAAGAGAACATGTTAAGTAAGGTTACTCCAGCTTAATAAGAATGACTTGCTTGCATTTTTTAGTGTGTTCCCCAAAAGAAAAATCTGGAGTCAACAAATCATACAGACAGTGCCAGTTACACCCTCCGTCACTATTATAGGAAGACAATTCCCCCCAACACACAGATTTCCCACACTGCACTCAACATGTTTGTTGCAAGACAGCTGGGGTATTTCTAGTTTTAAAACATTATAATCTAAAAGAACATTGATCAAAATCAGAAAAAAAATAAAATGGCTTTCAAGTTGGAGTCTCTCTTTATTTCTGCTAACTGTAAATGTAAACCAGATGAAATCCAAGCAGTTTTTACCTTCTGTGTAGTTTTAGCTGACTGTTTATGTCCTCCTTTAATTATAACCTAGAAGAGCAGCAAAAACCA
This sequence comes from Neoceratodus forsteri, assembly GCA_016271365.2. NCBI lineage: Eukaryota > Metazoa > Chordata > Ceratodontiformes > Ceratodontidae > Neoceratodus > Neoceratodus forsteri. The sequence continues at coordinate 146,762,919 of CM057453.1, read as the reverse complement.
CCAGTGTCTAGAAAATCAGATGAGCCTTCAAATTCTGTGTGGGAGGGAAAAATTATTAAAAGATAACACCAGGTTTGGGTTATTGCAGTTTAATATTTGTGATAAGAAGACTACATACTGTTAAATGGCCTGCTGTTCCACTTTCAGTATAGTGGAGTGGTTGCACAAAGGCAGTCAAAGGGTAAACTAAGACTTAATCCCCTTGAAGGTATGCTGTTTAGCCACAATTTATCTGCTGCAGAATGGCCGCAGAATCAGCAGTTTTTCTGCCACAGAAAGTATGAGGTCCTGCCACAGAATGTGGGTCCACTTTGCCTCAGTAAACATGGGGCCCTGAGCATGGCTTGGCAGGGGGAAAGATAATACTTGGAGAGGTGAGGAGGGAGCAGAAGGTTGGTAGTCAAACAGGAGGAGGGGAGGACTCTCAATTGAGAAGGGCAGGGGGGGAAGACACAGGGACGCACTGTAAAAGCACCATCTTGAGTGGCCCCAGAAATGAAAACCTGCATGGGGGGGGGGGTGGCAATGGGCACAAGGAAAGAGGAGGGAGGTGTACTAGTGTTGGAGGACTCCATACTCAAGGGGATCAGATGGGGCAGCAAGGGGGAGAGGCACAGTCAGATATAGGTGGAGTCCATACCAGGATTAAAGGCAGACAAGGCAGGACAGGCAACCCTAAGGTGCATAAGGAGGGGTAGGAGGAAACCACACATTGGGGTACATGTGGGCACAAATGACCTAGCGGGGGACACAGTAGAGGTAACAAAGGAGAGGACTGAGGAAGTGGGAAGGTTGTGCGAGGAGACTGGGGAGTCTGTGGCATTCTCTGAAGTGCTCCCAGAACCCTGCGCAAGCACAGTGAGAAAGGAAAGGATTAGGGAGTTGAACACATGGTCAGTAGAATGACGTCAAACTAAGGGATATGGGGTTGTGGGTGACTGGGGCAGTACCTGGGATAATAACAATCTGTTTGCAAGGGCTAGGGTGCACCTGAGTGGGGAGGGGAAGGTGGTATTAAAGCAAAGACTGGGGAGGTAAATTGCGACAAAGGTGGATTTAAACTAGATAGGAGGGGTGGCAAGTGGACAGCAGGTAGGCAGGGATCCGACAGAGTACAGTCACAGCCTACCCTCCAGGCTAGCGGGGAAGGACTCAGGGCAGCCGAAAAAGGAGGCAGTAGAAGGAAGGAAATGGAGGCCAATGAAGGGAAGGGGGCAGGATGGAGGGTGGTGTCGCTGAATGCAAGAAGTTTAGGCAATAAATCTGCTGAGCTACAGGCACTCTTAGCAGTGTGGAGGGTGGATATTGCAGCTGTCACAGAAACATGGGCAACTGAGCACTGGGACTAAGATCTGGCAATCCCAGGCTACAAAGTATACAGGAAGGACTGTAAGGAAGGAAGGGAGGGGTGGTGGGGTGGCAGTCTATATGAGGGACAGGATCAAATGCACAAGGGATGAGGGGGAAGAAAGGAGAACATAGGCAATCTGACTGCAGCTCCTAGACTCAAGGGGTTGGAAACTGAGGTTTGGGATGGTATACAGGCCACTGTCCCAGTCTGAGGAGCTTGACAGGGAATTAGCAGGACAAATCAGAAAGGTGTGTAGAAAAGGGAAGGTGGTCATCATAGGGGATTTCAACTTGCGGGGGTTGACTGGAACATTTCGGCCACTTCCAGTACTAGGGAGCAGGTGCTCCTGGATGCAATCCAGGAGGGTCTCTTGATACAGTTGGTTAGTGTACCTACTAGGCTGAAGAACACTTTAGATCTGGTGTTGTCGAATGGGGAGGTAGTAAGGGAAATAAAGTGGAGGACCCACTAGCTGACAGCGATCACCAAACAGTGTGGTTTAATATCACGATGTGCGAGGAGCCAGAGAAATCAGTTACTTAGGTAGTAAACTTCAGGGGGGCAGACTTTGGGAGGCTGCAGAAAGTAGTGAAAGGGGAAACTAGAGGGCATAAGGCAGGAGATGAATGCAGAGCAGAAATGGGATATTATTAAATGGGGGATTACAGAGGCAACAGAAGCCTGCACCAAGACACAGAGTAAGAGGATCAGAGCAAGAAAACCATGCTGGTTGAACAGTGAGGTAGTGGAGGTGGTGAGAGCAAAACGAGAGGCCCACCAGAGGTATAGGAGGATAGGGAAGGAAGTGGACAGGGAGGAGTATGCAAGATGGTCCAGGGAGGTGACCAGAAAAGTGAGAGAAGCCGAGGCCCAGAGAGAGCTGAGATTAGTGCAGGGAATTAATGGGGGAGAAAGACTTTTTCAGATCATCAGGGAGAAAAGGAAATGCAAGGAGACAATTGTGAGGATAAAAAGTTGTGGGGAGTGGACGGAAAAGGGTGAGGAGCAGGCAGAAGCACTGAATGAATATGTTTGCTCAGTGTTTGCAGAAGAAAAGGGGGGACCGCTACCAACATGGGCTGGGAGGTGGGGACAGGGGGAGAGGAGGCAACAGATGGAAGAATTGAGGCAAGTAGAGTCCTAGAGGGACTGAGAGCACTGAAGGTAGACAAGGCACCAGGGCCAGATGGTATCCACCCCAGGGTACTGAGGGAGATGGCGGAGGTGTTGGCGGAGGTGCTGGTGGATCTGTACAGCACCTCACTGGAGTCAGGATGTGTGCCACTGGACTGGAGGATGGCACATGTAGTACCATTACACAAGAGCAGACCAAGGGATGAATCAGGTAATTATCACCCGGTAAGTCTCACCTCCATAGTGTGCAAACTTATGGAGACAATACTAAAGGAAAGACTGGTGTTGTACCTGGAGGACAGTGGCCTCCAGGATGCGAGGCAGCATGGGTTAGTGTCAGGGAAGTCTTGTCAAACCAACCTGATACAATATTATGACTGGCTGACAGGTGAGCTGGATAAGGGTTATGCAGTGGATGTTCTTTACTTGGACTTCGGCAAGGCCTTTGATTCTGTGCCTCATGGGCAGCTTGGGGGGAAGCTAACTGTTGTAGGGGTAGGGGCAAAAATGATGAACTGGATTACAAGCTGACTGAGTGGGAAGCTGCAGTGGATGGTGGTGAGAGGGGAGCTCTCAACGCCAAGGCCAGTTATGAATGGGGTGCCACAGAGCTCTGTGTTGGGGCCAGTATTGTTTGGGCTCTTCATATCAGACATTGCACATGGGGTGGTGAGCAAGATAAGTCTGTTCACTGATGACACCAAAATCGGAGCAGTGGTGAATGGAGAGGAGGGATGGAAGCAGCTGCAGGGGGACCTAAGCAAGCTAGAGGCGTCGTCAGAGAGGTGGCAGCTGGGGTTCAATACAAAGAAGTGTAAGATTATGCACTTTGGGGTGAAGAACCCAATTAGAGAATACTAGCTGGGAGGAGTTAAGCTGGGGATCACTGAGGAGGAGAAGGACCTAGGGGTAATGGTAACAGGGACCATGGACAACACTGCCCAGTGCAGGACAGTGACTGCAAAAGCGAACAAAATTCTGGGGTGCATAGCGAGGGTTTTTTTGTCCAGGCAAAGAGAGGTGATCTTGCCCCTCTACAGGTCACTGGTAAGGCCATGCTTAGAGTATTGTGTGCAGTTTTGGAGACCATACCTAAAGCATGATATCAGGCTACTGGAAGGGGTGCAGAGGAGGGCAACAAAGATGATATGTGGAATGGAAGGGACAGACTATGACAGCAGGCTGAGAGACCTGAATATGTACACTCTGGAGGATAGAAGGGACAGGGGGGACATGATAGAGACATTCAAGTATCTGAGGGGAATCAGTAAGGATGGGGCAGATGGGATCTTTAAATTAAGGAAGAGGAGGGTCACCAGGGGGCATGGGCTAAGAATAGAGGGAGGAAGATTTAGGAAGTAAATGAGGAGACACTATTTCACAGAGAGGGTGGTAGCAAAATGGAACGCCCTACCTGAATGGGTGTTATCATGTAAATCTGTGAACAGCTTCAAAAGGGCATGGGACAGGGAACAGGGGAGAGTGAGAGTGGGGGAGGTGGGGGGTGGCAGTGGGATGACAAATGGGAGGGGTGGGGTAGCTGCCAACTAGGGTGCTAGCTGCACACTCGAGCAGACTTAGATAGACTGGGTGGTCTGTTTCTGCTGGCACATTCGTATGTTCGTATATTGTTGAAATGATTGCTAAAAGCTATTTGGAACTCAGGGGGTTAACTCTGAGATGAGGTTTGGCCTCTTTTGCAGAGTTATCAACAGGAGATTAGTTCTGGGACATAATGTTATATTTTGTTGTACATGCAAGAAAAGAAATTGACAAAGTTCTGATACATTTTTTGAGAAACGGGATGTTTGTTAACAAGCTCAGGATGCAAAAAATTAATTGCCAAAGACTTCTTATAAAAAGAGTAGCAATGTTTGTTAAAGACAGGCTGAAATTCAGAATTAGAAATACCCTCAGATGAAGCACTTTGTTTTCTTTGTTTGAACTGCCTTTGCAAATAGCTATCCTGAACAATTAAAAATGTTTTTTTTTTTTTTTTTTTAATTACATGTTTGGGTGTTTTGTGCCCCCAGTGTTTGCCTGTCCCCTTACTCAGGTGCATGTGTAGACGGTGTGGGAGGCACTCAGCATGCCACAGTCCAAGACACCCTCCCGACTTGCCACCCCCTCCCATCTGTGCAGCCACCGGACCTCCACCCGGTGGCAGCGGAACTATGAGGGAGGGCAATGATCTCCCTGGGAGAGGAGAGCTGCAGTTAGGCTGCTCGATCCTGCTCCCACCCTCCCCCTATGCTGGCACCCCAATGACCCAAGGTTGTTCCCAAACCCAGGTCTCTGGCATAGCACGAGGTAAGGCATAATGTCTCAACTTTCTGCGTCACCAGGCTGACCTTATTTTTTTTATTTTATTATTGACAATAATAAAATGCTAGTTGTGAATTTTATAACTGCTCCTGGTTTTCATATGCTTTCTGACCTGTGCTTCAATGACAGTCATCATGTATCACTCTGCCATCCTCATTTTTCATTAACCTCTCCTGTGTAGGCTCTTTCCCTGCTCCCTTACTGACTTCATCAATGGTACTGCATTTATTCCTCCCCAAAACAAACCCGACTTCCTTCCTGCCACCTGCTCAACCATTTCCTTCCTCTCAGTTTTGGGTGAGCTCTCTCACTCTGCAAAAATCACAGTTCACCAAACTGAGTCCTTCAATCTTACACACTTCATTAACTGCCCATCTATCTCAAGCCCGACTCCACAAACCCTTCCCTTATTGACTGGGTCCTAGCCTCACACCCCCAGTGCATTTTTTCTACTGGTACCCTTCTGGATGCTTTTAGTGACCATCATGATCTACTGCATCCAGTCCCCACTGCAGTTTGAAGGTCCAGGTCACTCACTCGAGTGTCTGGACCTCCCTTCCCTTCTAGACAGTCTTTGGGCTACTGAATGGTCAGCATTTATTGTATCCACCAATATAGATGTTGCTCTAACCCCTTTCCTGACCAAATTCATTGCAACATGAGTCAAACATGCCCATCTCAGGAGGTCTTTTGTCTTTGGGTCCCAGCCTTTCCGAGATCTTTGTAGAGGTCACTGACATGCTGAAAGCTTGCGACTTTGTCTGGCACCTCCACAAAGCCACAGGCACACCTGAAGACTTGTTGAGATGCAAACAACTATGTAATAACTGCACAAGGGCCACAATGGAGGCCAAATTAATTTACATCACCAATAACTCACAGGAAAATCTTAAATCCCCTGATAGGTTTTGGGAGGTTTTTCACTTCCTTCTTAGTTTCCTTATTGAGCCTAACTTCCCTCATCCTTAAACTATGTCTCACCCAAATGAGGTCACCAACACCTTTTTGTTTTTTCTCCTCCCCAACCCCTGGCTCGACCACTCCTTCGGGCCACCTAGAAACCCCATGGCCACCCACATCCTCTGGTCGCCATCTGCTGCCCTCCACATCATCAATGGATCCCCCTAGGTGACTCGACCTAACCCTTCATCAGGTAGGTCTCCCCCCCCGGGGGAAAAGTGCCCATGGGCACAACCAATTATCCTGTGGGATCAGCGGTGTGGGATCAGCACAGGGCTATCCCAGTTAACGTGGTGTGCTGGGGACAGGTGGCTGTCTTCCGGTCAGACCAGGGGCATTTTCCTGATTTTTCTGGGGTAGCCTGATGTGCCACATGATGTCAAGGTGTACGCTGATGTCCACCACGCTCCCACCCATGGTGTGACCCGACGTGTTGCCATGCTCCCAGCCTCCACCAGGGTCCAGTAACCGCCAAGCCATGAACCCCTCTCCCTCCCAGAAGAAGGCAAGCAGTCATCAGACACTCAAGCCATCTCCCCCCGGCTGGCCCTCTGGCATCCAAGTCCATTCCCAAACCCAGGTTGTCGGCGTCTCAGGTGGAAATCTAACCGCTGCACCACCAACACCTTAAACAAATTCCTCACTTCCAGTGCTCCCTACCTGCTTCCTCTGCCTCCTTACCTGTCCTGTCTCCCTAAATGCCCCATCACCTCATTCTTTACCCCAGCATCTTCATTCTTCTTGAGAGGCTCCTCTAGGACCACCATTGCTGCTTTACTCTCTCTTAATCCCTCAACCCCCATTGGCTTGACTACTACTCTCCTTCATCTCTCTGAGCTGGTCATTGCTGTCCCTCTTGCCTCCCTTTTCAATCTTCCTTTCCAACTTGTGTCCATCCTCACAAAGGGGATACTCTTCCTCTTCAGGTATTTACTAGCCTGTGTCCCTCCTCCAATGCCCTCACTTAGGGGTAGGAAAAACTTGTTTTCTCTGGTTTTCACCTATGTAGACTCTTTTCCTCTTCCCTTTCCTGTCTGGCATCCACAAACACCATTACACCATTTCCTCCCTTCTCACTGACTCGATGCACAAAGGAATGGACCAGCGCTTTATTTCTGTGGCCATTTTCACTGACCTGGCAAAATGCTGATTCTGTGGCCCACCACTTCTCTCGGATACATTAAGTGTTGCACGCCAATCCAACTCGATGATTGGTGGGTTCCGTTCCTACCATTCAGACTGGCTCCAGTTTGTTCAGGTTTGTGTTGCTCTAACCATTCCCTTCCCACCAAGCAAGGTGTCCTCCATGGCTCCATTTTTGTTCTAGTCCTTTTCTCTCTCTTCTTAATTGATGCCCCCTCTGCCTGTGTCTCCTTACACAATCACATACATGTGGATGACACAGTTATTTTTGTTTCTGGTGCCTCAGTCATTGAGCTGGAAGTGTTACTGCAGCCAGGGGTGTAGCCAGAAATTTCTGTTTTGTACACAATCTCCAACAGTTACACCCCCACATTAAAAACTGTACACATCCTTTCCAAATGGCACCCCCTTCCAAACAAGTCAGATTGTTTTCAGATGATTCCTTTACTCTCTAAAGAGATTATACATGTATTGAACACTCCTCAGTGGCCTACACTAACCCAAATACTACAGATTAGAATGATAATATTAACAGAGTGGCTTATGGTTTGTGACAGCACTCAACAAAACTGTACACAAATATGTACAGTGAGTATGCCTGTCTACACCCTTGACTGCAGCATGACTTTAACAACATCCAAAGCTGGTTCTTCTTTAGCCAGCTCTCCCTAAATGCCAAACCGACTGTCTCCCTGATGTTTGGCATCAGACAAACACTAGCAAGGCTTGAACATACCCCAGTCTTCAAGGCTCTGGATGACAGCCTGCTTGAAGTGGTACCCCATGTTGAGTACTTAGGGGTGTGGATGGACCGGCACCACAGCTTTTATTTTCAGGACTTTTTTTCAGCGTCTTTCACACTTTCTACTTCCTGGCTAAATACTGGCTTGCCACTGTTTTCTCTTACCTCCTTCCTCCCACATTGACACCATGCATCAGAAACTCCACCCTAAACTTGGCATGATGTACACATCAGAAACAACTGGTCCAATCCATTTTCCTATCATTGGTTGATTACGCTGACTTCCTCTACAGTCAATGCCCCAACTCTTACATGGCTAAACTGGACACACTCTACCGTCGAGCACTGAGGTTTATAACGGGACTCCCCTTCGACACACATCACTGCACCCTATATGTGGCAGTGGGATGGACATCACTAAAGTTCAGGCGCCACAGAAACGCCGCTCTCTGGACCTATAGAGCCATCTCTAATAAGCTGCCTTACTATATCTCCTGCTGTCTTCCCCTGACTATAATTGGGAAATATGCGTTAAGAAGTTACTCAGCTATTACACTTAAAGTACCCAAAGCAAAATCCCGCTTCGGCAGGGCAGCCATAAGCTTCGTGCTACCTACCTTATGGAAAGATCTACAAAAAAAACTCAAATTAAGCACTCTAATCGGTATAAATGCTTTCAAGATGCTTTATTTCCGACAATCAGAGAAGTATGTAACTGCTTTCACCCACTCAGACCCAGTACCGTGTCTGCACTGGTATATAGCCACGCCTAGACCCAATTTTAAGTACTGACCCCCAGCTTGTTCCTCACCAGCCTAATTGTTCTCTCTTATCCCCTGTCTTATCAACACTAGGCCCATCCACCCCTTATTCTTCCTTTTCCAACCTCGGATAGGAGCTCACTACCCTGGGTTGTGACATCCTACCATGCCCGTGCTTTATAGCATTCAATCCCGGGCTCACACATACTCCTTTTCTCCATCCACCTTCTCTACATCCAGCTTTACCAACTCCTTTCTGTGCACCTTGCCCTCCTAGCCTTTCTCCCCTACTTCCTCCTCTCTCTACCTTCACCTCTACCTGGTGTATATTTTTATTTTTATTTTTTCTTCCATTACTTCCTCCTGCAACCTTAGATAACCTGCTTTATCTTCCTATAGACACTTCTATGTATGTAAATACCGTGTAATCTGTACAATATCTGTATAATTCTATGTACATATGAACTTCTTTTTCTTCCTCTCTGTAAAGAGTATTATCTGTATTGCCTTGTAAATACCTGTGTTGACCTGTATATACAATTGTTCATGCTCCACCCAGGTCCATCTTGCAAATGAGCTTCTGCTCAACGATGAACGCCTGGTTAAATAAAGACTTGATTGATTGATTGATTGACATCAAATCCTGCCTTCCTCTCCTGATCCACCATAGGATAATTTAAGGTGATTTTTCCAGAGTTGCACTACACAGATGATGTCTACAGCATGTCATCAAAGTCAACACTTGCCTGGCTGGAACCCCTTTTTCACACCTTTTACAACATTGCCCTTAACACTGGATCTCTCACCCATCACTGCTTTCTCTATGCAAAGCTCCATCTCTTCCCTCCCTAGAGGTTCTTTATCATCTTTCATACTTTCTCCTTCCTGGCTAAATACTCACTTGTCACTCTTTTCTCTTACTGCTTCTCTTTTCTATTCTATTCCCTGCCATCATCTCCTCTCCTCCTACTCCCTCGATCACCTGATGCTTGCTCCTTTCATCTCCCTCACTATAAATCTGTAGCAGGCCTGTCTGCTTTTTTGTCTACCTTCCAACACTGTGGAACAACCTCCCTTTCTGTCTCTCATTCTCCCTGCACTCTATCAAACCACTCCTACCAGCACACTTCTCAAAAGCATGCACCTGCAGCCTGCCATCTTCCTCTTCTCTCCAGCATTACAATAACCCCTGCCCTCTTCACCTCCTCCCTTCTTACCCATGTCACCACTTACCTGTGTCAGCATAGCTCAGTCAGTAGCACAGCCACCTCCTGCCAGAAGGTCATGGGTTCTAGCCCCACACTGGAATTGGGCTCATTCTATAAATGCTGGCACCCAAGTGCAGTACTAGAGATACTGTACTGTCACAGTGTGGGAGTCCTTTGGATGAGACATTAAACAGAGGTCCTTTCTGCCCAGCTCTGTGTTGTACTGGTGAGTGTTCAGTTGGAAGTAAAATAACCCAAGGCACTCTTTGCAAGATTAAGGGATTTTTCCTGGTGTCCTGGCCAACATTCCCCTTCCCATAAAACTGGCTTATGCAATTGTCCAAGGCTGTGCGTGGGTGTTGATGTGCTGGCACTACATGTTTACAGTCACTTCAATATGTGTGCCTCATTGCTTGTAAATCACTTTAGGATAGCATGCGTATGAATGCACTATATAAATAATTCTTCTTCAAATAGATAAGTGAATAAATAAATCTATAATGCCAAATGGGCTTCATACTGAATGTTTGAATTGTTGCTAAATTCGGCACTATGTATTTCATAGCCAAAGAATGAATATCTATGCTCCTGCCTGTAGATTATGTAGGCGTGGCATGTAGGAGGTAAACAAAAGAGAAGACTGAATATTAAAATCTTTTATTCTTTATTTTTTTGGGTACTAGTATAGTAGTACTGATGATTTTATATAAAACATTATTATGCAGAATGTTACTGCTAGAAAACTTTCAATCTGCCAAAAAAAATTCTGTCAGTAAAAATCAGAACTACAATACTATTTAATCATAACTAGAAGAAAAATCCCTTATATACAAAAGTAATTATATTTTTTGTTAAAGCTAAATGCCACCTAGTGTTATAATATAAACTATATTAATTCATTTCTGAGCGCTATGACTGTGACTAATAACAAGTAATAAGCAGGTACAGTTTAGTAGAATTACAGAACAAAACATTAGGTTAACCCTCCTGTTATTAGCTGTGTCACAGTTCAGTACATGATGTCATAACAGTCACCTTAACCCAATCTCATCATGATCCGCCCTCTCTCGTAATAGAAATCATTAATGCATCAAAGGAATCTATGCAAATGACACCTGCTCAAGGAAAAATAATAATTTAATAATAATAATAATAATGTTATTTGTATAGCACCTTTCAATATATCAAGGTGCTGAACAATTTTAAAAACAGTTCAAAACACTACATAAAAACAGAACATGTACATAAAAATCAGCATACCAACAAAATAGAATATTTATAATAAAATCCAAACATTAATAAATAACTTAATTATCTAAAAAAGCCATATTCCACAGATAAGTTTTCAGATCTCTCTTAAAAAGCTCCACGGAGGTGCACTGCTGTAACCGACATGGTAGAGAGTTCCAAAGAGTGGGTGCAGCATGCGAAAACGCTCTGCTGCCGGAAGATTTTAAACTCACTCTTGGGATCTCTAACAACCCCATGTCGGCCGAGCGGAGTAATCGGTCAGGGCAGTAAGGAACCAGGAGGTCTTTCAGATAGGCTGGACCCTGAGTCGTGAAGGGCTTTAAAGTCAGTAAAATGACTTTAAAGTGATCCGCCACCGCTGGGAAGCCAGTGCAGTTCGGCCGCTTGCGGGGTGATATGACAGGACCTACTTGTCCCAGTCAATACCAGGCTGCAGCGCTCTGCACCAGCTGTAGGCAACGGATTTCAACCCCAGAAAGCCCAAAGTACAGGGCGTTGCAATAGTCCAAGTGTGAGGATACAAAAGCGTGAACCAGAGTAGGCAGGGAGTTGGACGGAACAAGGTGCCTAACCCTGGCAATATTCCTAAGATGATAAAAGGAAATCTTGACAACGGCTGACACCTGAGCTTTAAGAGTCAGCCTGTCATCAAGAATAAACCCAAGGCTACGCACCCATTCTGAGGACGGCAGAGATACTCCACCAAGGACAATTCAGATGGTGCACCAATACCCGCCTCGCCATCCGACCTCCTGGGTCCACTACCAGCACCTCTGTTTCTCTGGAGTTCAACTTTAGCTAACTAGAATCCATCCAGTCTTGGATCTCCCCAGACAGTTGTTAAACACAAGAGAGCTCCAAGCCTGGTCGGGTGCAAAGACAGATAGAGCTGGGTGTCATCAGCATAGCAGTGAAACCTCAGCCCATATCATCTAATGATACCTCCGAGGGCAGCATATACACTGCAAACAACATGGGTGACAGCATGGATCCCTGGGCCTCCACACAACAAAGAAATTGGGTCAGAGGAAAAATCCCGACACAACTCTCTACGATCTCCCGGTAAGAATGGCGTGAACCATTGCAATACGGTTCCAGATATTCCACAGATTTGCCCAAGCGAACTAACAACACCATGTGGTCCACAGTGTCAAAGGCTGCAGAGAGATCAAGAAGAACAAGAATGGAATGTCTCTTCTGATCCCTCGCCATCAGAAGATCATTTAACACCCGAACCAGCGCAGTCTCGGTGCTGTGTCTTTTACGGAAGCCCGACTGGAAGGATTCGTAGACATTATGGATGGTTAAATGGTCATCCAGTTGAACCGCTACGACCTTCTCAATAACCTTCCCAATAAAGGGAGGTTAGAGATGAGCCGATAATTAGAAAAACAGTCCGGGTCAAGGAAGTTTTCTTCAAGAGGTCACCACTGCCTCTTTCAAGGAGCAGGGAAACTTGCCTAATTCCAAGGAGCACCAGACTATTTGCGCCAGGACCGGACCGATGATGTCAAAACAACCCAAAATGAGGGGAGTCAGACCGGGATCCAAACCACAACTTGTGGGACGCATAGAATGGATGATCCTCATAATGTCCACGAACTCAGAAAAGCAGGGATTACTAGGGGGAAAGACTGACATGTTCACAACACAATTAAAGGCATACGAAATGACACTTGAGCAACTTTTTCTTACTCAGGAAATCAGCAAGATGGGCTTCCCGTGATGGCCCAGTGGCAGAATGCTGCACTGCCATGCTGGTAACCCGAGCTCCAGTGCAAACTCAGGATGCCGCATTGGGAGGCAGGCAGACTGCAGCAGTTGCTGCTCTGGTGTTGGGGTCTGGTGCTGCAGTGACCACTGTGGTGGACCATGGGAGCTTGCTCTCCCCACAGGGTATCACCATGTGTAGCAGAGCCCACTTGGGCTATGCCATACAGGGCAGGAGGGAGAAAGCATGGAGAAAGCTGTGAAAAAATCCATGACTCTCTATGATACTCCCGATGGGGTGGAGAGGATAAGGAGGGACCTGGAGAAGCTTGAGAAATGGTCTGAGGTGTAGCTACTAAAGTTCAATTCCAAGAAGTGCAAAATAGTGCACCTGGAAAGAGGAAACCCGGGGTTGAGCTACAGTATGGGTGGGGGAGTTGTGGACGTTCACCAAGGAAGAAATGGACCTGAGGGTTATCATTTCTGATGACCTAAAGATGTCAAAGCAGAGTGCAAAGGCCGCAAGGAGGGCCAGTAGCATGCTAGGGTATATAGGCAGAGATATCATTAGCAGAAGGCGGGAGGTGGTGATGCCTTTGTATAAAACGCTGGTGAGGCCTCAGCTGGAGTACTGTGTACAGTTCTGGAGGCCACACCTTCGTACGCACATTGCCAGGTTGGAGGCTGTCCAGAGGAAAGTGACTAAGATGATGCAGGACTTGCAACACAAAACATGTGAGGAGAGACTCAGAGACCTCAATATGTACTCACTGGAGGAGAGGAGAGATTGAGGGGAAATGATAGAAACATTCAAGCACCTTAAGGATACGAACAAGGTGCAGGGGGGAGACCTCTTCCAATACCGTGTAAGAATTGTACAAGAACAAGGGGGCATGATATGAAATTCGAGGGTAGCAGGTTAAGGGGAAAAGTGAGGAAGGTTTTCTTCACAGAGAGGGTGGTGGATGCATGGAACAGACTACCACAGGAGGTGGTGGGAGTGAGCACAGTAGAGGGTTTTAAACATGCCTGGGACAGGCACAGGGGAACCTTAGAGGTGGGAAGAAGGGGTGAAAAGTCACGGACCTGTTAGGGTAGGGCTTTCGGGCAGACTAGATGGGCCTGGTGGTTCTTATCTGCCAACAATTTCTATGTTTCTATATGACGGCCTTGACTCCAAGGCTTCTCCTAGGCAATAGTGCCCATTGATACTGGCTCCTAGTACACATACAGGACCACCTCAGAGATGGAGGATGGCTCTCCTCCTTGAGCCCCTGCCACAGAGGGGATGACTGTGGGGGAAGTCAGGGGCAGGGACTCTGGGGGTACAGGGGTTAATGGGCCAGAGCAGAATATATCCTGGAACAGGAAATGTCACTGATGGACATGGCCAGAGAGAAGAGGCTCTAGGCTCTACGACTGGCCAGTAGTGTAGGCCTACTGCTACCATTCATTATGCACTAGGGAACTGGCTGGGGGAGGGACGATTGCGTATTTGAGGACATCTCTTCTCCCTTGGGGAGATCCTGTGTTCCATTCTTTGTGTGCTGTCCTGTGAAAGCTGGATGGTAGTGCTATTGGGATTGACACACTTTGTGCTAATATATGCATCCACATGCACATGCAATGCACCATTGTATGCTTGTGCCCTTGCAGGTGAAAAACCTAAGGCAGAAAAATCCAGACCACAGCAGAATGACACCCCATTTTCTCCTAGGTCCTGCACCACTAACTGGATTGTACTCCAGAGGGCTTGGCTGCCCCCTCTGGCGCTGCCATGGGGGAAATTCATGGGGACCTTGCAGAGAGGCAAGCCATTGAGATGGTGGGTGACACAACTGGAGAGACCAGTGGAAGAAAGGGGGCACATCAGAGACCAGGGGCATAATCAAATGATAAAAAAATACAGTACATTATAATGATATGTAGTATATTTAATTGATACTGTATGCTGCATAATTCTGACAGTGTTAAATAAATTAGTAGGTTACATTCTCTCCTCTGGGGCTGGAAAATTGGAAGGTCGTGGATCCAAGTCCCATACCAGGAACTTAGGGCTACTGCCCGATACTGACATTTTAGTGCAGCATGAGGGGGGTTGCTGCACTGTTAAGGTGCCATCCTTTGGATGAGTGGTTAAACTGAGGTCCCCTCTGCCCATCTCTCGTGGCTGGCCTAGTGGAAGGTAAAGCTCCTATGATGCTTATCATAAGAGACAGTGTCACAAACAGGGTCTCGCAAAACTCAGTCTACACTGTGCTACCAGAGTCACCTCAATATGCTGCCACCATCTACCATGACTCACATTCGAGGTATCTTTAGGTCAGAATCCCACCACAGCCACTGCTCACACAGCACAGTGACCCTTCCCAAAGGGCAAACGACACACCCCTTTAGTCACAGCCGAGAACACTGTGCTTTGGACAGTTTAGTAGCCTGTCTTTTAGGAAAGAGATTACAGACTTTCCAATTACCCCACATTATCTATACCTTCAAAAATACAGTCACAAAGAGCACGTAAGCAGTAATATTAATACTCCACGATATTTACATACGGTACAGGATTATACACTGTAAAGACTATGGGGATACAGAACCTTACAGAAATGGAAAATTAAACACTGAAAAGATAGAAGTCACACAGAATAACCTCATTTAGCTTATGCCTAGGTATATAGTTAAGCTTACCCAGACTGGGATCTAGTAAGTCTTAGCAGACTGGACAGTGATAGTGTGGCTTCCCAAATACCAAGACAAGACTGACTTTCCTAAGAGAAATACAGAGACAGAAAACCCCCTAAGAAGCCACCCCCTTCGCCTGCATCATCTGCCCTGCCTTTCTTACATCATACCCTGGACAATTCTTTGATCTTTCAGCCCACCTTCAAGACAGAACCAGTCCTATCTGTTGCGTGGATTCTTGACTCTGCCCTATTGTTTCTCCAGCTCACGGTCCGGCAGGGTGCCATCTGACTGGCCCAGCCATTTGCTTATGGTAATTAACTAGCCTCTTTGAGATCAGAGGGGCTCAGCCTTTTGTTGTTACCCAAAACAGAGAGTCTTTTAGATCAAAAGAGCTCAGTTATCCAGACTCCCAGCCTGCTTCTCTTCTGTGAGAACACAGGAATTTTTGCTTTCAAGTCTGGGACTGCAGTAGGAAAATACAAATGCCCACTCTTTACATATATCCCAAACCTGCTTCGAGAATAGATGATACAACCAAAAAAGAACACTGACTGGGTGTCACAGATGGGGATTAATTTTAAATTTAAAATTAATTAAGAAGTCCACCCTACGGCCCAGCGGCACTTCACTGCACTGCCATGCAGATGATCAGAGTTCAGAAGTGGTCATAGTGTCATTGTCAGGGATAAGGACAGTAGGCTGGAAGGCATTATTCCTGAATTCCAGAGGCCTTGAGGGGTTCAAGAAATGGGGTGTGGATGATCACAGTTGATAGGGTAAGCCAAGGGCTTGTTGCTCTAAAAGTAGATAAGGCACCAGACCTGGATGGCTCACACCTGAGGGTGACCGGGGAGCTGGCTTCAGAGCTCACTGAGCTCTTGACTGACATATTCAGTAGATTACTACAATCTGGTGTGCTGCTGAGGGATTGGAGGACTGTAGACATGGTCCCACACCACAAGGGAAGGGAGAGAAAGGATCCAAACAACTACAGGCTAGTCAGTATTACCCCATTGTAGGTAAACTGATGGAGATCCTATTAAAGGAAAGCCTGGGGACCAAGCCCCATGGAATTTAACAGTTCAAGAGCTGTGGCATTCTCCTCCGAGCTTGCATCATGCCGCAGAATTTACATAGTGCTCTTGGTGATTTTTCATTCAAATATACAGTTTTTCCATGGTGCCAAGGTCCTGTCTTCTCCTTCTTTAGCCTGAAACTCATCCTCTGTTGATGATATCACATAATATTTTGGCCAATGGCAGGAATACATTCCGCCAAAGAAATGAATAATTCATGCTGCAGAAGCCTAGGAGCCCTGCCTCAGAAATCAGGACTGAAGTGCTGCAGAGAACTAGGAGCCCTGCCTCAGAAATCAGGACTGAAGTGCTGCAGAGAACTAGGGGCCCTGCCTCAGAAATCAGGACTGAAGTGCTGCAGAGCACTAGGGGCCCTGCCTCAGAAATCAGGACTGAAGTGCTGCAGAGCACTAGGGGCCCTGCCTCAGAAATCAGGACTGAAGTGCTGCAGAGCACTAGGGGCCCTGCCTCAGAAATCAGGACTGAAGTGCTACAGAGCACTAGGGGCCCTGCCTCAGAAATCAGGACTGAAGTGCTGCAGAGCACTAGGGGCCCTGCCTCAGAAATCAGGACTGAAGTGCTGCAGATCACTAGGGGCCCTGCCTCAGAAATCAGGACTGAAGTGCTGCAGAGCACTAGGAGCCCTGCCTCAGAAATCAGGACTGAAGTGCTGCAGAGCAGTAGGAGCCCTGCCTCAGAAATCAGGACTGAAGTGCTGCAGAGCACTAGGGGCCCTGCTGCTGACTACCTAGAGGAGAATGGGTGGCAGAATAGGGAGCAACATGGTTTTGTGGCAAGGAGGTCATCTCAACTGAACCAGAGTGTGTATTCTGACAGGGTCACAATAGCAGTGGATAGACAGCAGGTGGGAAATTTACTCTAAATCAATTTCAGCAAAGCCTTCTATTCAGAACCACATAGGAGGCTGCTGAAGAAGTTAGAGGACTTCTGAGTGGGTAAGGATTTAGTCAGATGTGTGGGGAACTGGCTGGTGTGTTGCAACAGAGGGCGGTGGTTAATGGGGTCAAATCAGGGGACAGTGTGGTCAACAGCAGGGTGCCACAGGGGTCAGTCCCAGGTTCAGTTCTATTCAATATAAGTGACATAGGGAAAAGTATACAGGGCAAGGTGTGTCTCTTGGCAGACAACGCAAACATATGTGGCAGGGAGGACAGTGAAGAGTGGGTGAGGGACCTGCAGAGGGATCTGGAAAGACAGGAGAGATGGTTGAAAATATGACAATTAAGATCCAACGCCAAGAAGTGCAAAGCGATGCATATAGGGAAAAGGAACCCAATGACAGTACTAAGGGTTGTACCTGAAAATAGGCAGCTATGCTGTCTAGTGTACCTACCCGGTTAACAAAAACTAAATAAATAAATGGGGGGGATAGGCTGGCCACTACAATCAAGTAAAGGGGCCTGGGAGTCATTATCAATGACTCTCTCAAACAAACCAGTCCATTCAATAAGACCTACAGAAAGGCAGCAAGGATGCTGGGGTGTATCGTGGGGGGTTTAAACTGTAGGAGAAAGGAAGTAATGCTACTCCTGTACATGTTACTGGCAAGACCTCACCTGTGCTACTTTGCCCAGTTCTGGAGTCCACACCTGAGAATGGATGGGGTTGGCTGGATTTGGTGTAGCAAAGGGTAACCAAAATGATCCGGGGCCTGCAGGGCAGGCCCTATGAGGAATCACAAGCGGCTCTAAATATGTACTCGCTCATTGGAGGACAGAAAGGAGAGAGGCAGCATGATAGAAACTCACAAGTTCCTAGGGGGAATAGAGTGGACAGCAAAGATCTATTTAACAGGAATAGGGATTCAGTCACAAGAGGGCACAAATGGGAGCTGGTCCCTCTGGTGCAGTGGTTGCACTACTGCTTGAGGCACTGATGACCCGGCTTTGGAAGTGAACTCAGGGCATCAGAGGGTCAGCTGGGGGGGGAGGAGGATTGACCATCTAAGGGACTGCACTTCTCCTTCTCTGGTAGTTGGGGGATGCATAGCCCAGTGTGCACCTGACCAATAGTGGAGGCTAGGGAGAAAGCAGTCTAGGACCACCAGAAGTGCATGGCGGCACGGCGGCCATCGATGTATGTTCTGTGGAAGCATGTGTAATCCCCCCTACAAATGGGGGTTCCCGAAAGTCTTCCAGGAGCTTGCCTAAGTGCTCCCAGTCTGGGTGGTGTTCGGCGTTAAAGCCGTTTTGCTGGTGCTGCAGCGAGTGCTTTTAGAGCCTCTG
Organism: Neoceratodus forsteri; assembly: GCA_016271365.2. Taxonomy (NCBI): domain Eukaryota; kingdom Metazoa; phylum Chordata; order Ceratodontiformes; family Ceratodontidae; genus Neoceratodus; species Neoceratodus forsteri. The sequence goes on along the minus strand of CM057453.1, from coordinate 146,744,327 downwards.
CATACTGTCTTTTTAAGGTCTGCCTGCTTGCAGATATAATTAGTTTGAATGGGGGGGCTGTGTGTAGTTATGCCTGAGTCCCGCCCGGGCCACTGCCTACGCGCTCTGTTTCTGCCATCGCTAAGTGTGCAGAGGAAGTCCTACTGAAAGCTGTCACTAATTGTGGGGAACTATGCAGAGTAATAGTGAAAATGTAGTTTATCTAACCTGCCTTTCTTGCAGCATAGACTGTTTCTGTTATGCTCCACCATTTTGGTCCCGAACTGACGAATTGGACCAATGGGGTGTGAGGGCTCTAAAATGGAGCCTATAAAGTGGATCTGTGTGGTGTCTGACTCTGGGAAATGTAGTTTTGGATCCTTGGTGCCTTTTTGCACCAACAGAGGGAGCCCTGCTGTGACTGACATCTGAACTGACCAACTGAACCCTTTGGATCTAAGGGAAATGCCCTGAACTGTTTGCTGGCAAGCCAGATTCGAGTTGGACGCTGAAGGAGCAGCACTGCTGTGTTTGAGCGGCTGTTGTGGCGTAGTTCACGCGGGAGAACCATGGAAGGCCTGATTCCTGGCCTACTAGCCTGCTGTCTGCCCTAAGAGGGAGAAGAGGATATTCTTGGACTGAATCCGAATTTGCAGAGAACGAAGCAAGCTGCTGATTTATGGCCAGGCTCACCCTGTAGAAGACCGAAGATTCTGCTGAAAGTGATCGGCCTGTCAGGACTTTAGCTACCGTGGTGCTCCTGGGTAATTGCAGTGATTTTGTGATCGGGATCAAGGAGCAGACTGCCTGGTATAGTAATTTCCTTTATATAAATGTGCTATGTACTGCAGGGGGGTCGTGATCTGTTTTTCCCTCTGTCTGTAAACTGTGTGCTAACGCACTAAGTGTTTCTCTGTCAGAATCGGACTGAATCAGTGCTACCTGATGCAGATAGGCCCAGCCACGCGGGTCTAGTTCCACTACCCTGCTGCACAGAAAGATCCATCATTGAGGGGCCAAGCTTCCTCTGGCAAACCAGCCAGTCAGCCATCAGCCCTCCTGTGCTTAGCCTGAGTATCGTAATTATTAGGGTAGCTCCCTGCAACTTTTGTTTAATCAAAGAGTGTCATCTGATTGTTTGTGCTTTTCTTTCCATGAACTGAGCCCTCCGGCACTGGATTACAAATTGTGTGTGCATGTTCTTTTTCCATCACAGGGCCAGCAGGATGACACCAGTCAAATGCGGACTCCGCACCCGGCTATTCTGGTGCTGTCCAATGCACTGGATCCTGTTCTGTGGTGGGGGTTGGGGAACCCTGCCAAGGGGGTTAGCCCTGGGGGGAAAACATGCACAGCTAAGTCCTGGAGGACACTGGAGTGATGAGGCTGGGGTGACCTAGAGAAGGGGGCCAGTTGGACAGGGGCATAAAAAGATTAATCAAAGAAGAGTGGTCATGAGTGGAGGCTGCCAGAGGGAAAATTCGGGAGGGATGTGAGGAAGTTCTACTTCACTGAGATGCTGGTTGAGTCATGGAACAAGATTACTGGCAGAAGTTGGGAGCAGGGACTATAAATGGGTTCAAGCATGGCTTGGTCAGGGTAACGGGACTGATAGTTCCACTAGGAGGAACTAGGGAGGCAGGGAATTTAGGAGAAGGCAGGGGTACATAACATTTCAGAACATTCGATCATGAGGTGAGGCAGGAATATTTACATGGGCAGACTGGATGAACCCTTAGTCTTTCTATGTGTCTAAATAAATCACGTTGTTTGGGATAAATATTTATTGTCATTTAGAATATGTTATTTTCACTTAGGACATGTTGTTGCCATTTAGAATCTGGAAAAAGAATGCAGAGAACAATGGGCCAGATACCGAGTTTACAATGGAAAGAAAGGTAGTATAGTGTTATAGTGTATGGTGAGGGCTTGTTGTGTATGGAATTCAGTGACTTTCAAAATGTTGTAGTACTACAGTTCAAAAGGTCATGGAGCGTGATTGTACCACATTGTACTACAACAACATTTTGAAAGCCTCTAGAGGCTGCACGCGCTCAGCTCATTTTAAAACTGGACCAGACACAGAAAAACTCGAGCCAGCAGCACGAATATCCACCGAACTGATAACTAACAGGGCACCATAAAAAGGCAGGATTGACCAGATACTTTAAACTATTAAAAAAAATGCAGGATCAACCAGATATTTAAAACTACTCACATTAACAGGTGAAGCATTTCACTCACGCTCCTCTCGCTTAGCGAGAGATACATCTGCCATGTTTTTTTTCCTGGAATCCCCGCCCACAGGTAACTGACAGCCAATGACAGACCACGCTACAGACGTAGGGACACTTGGTCCCTAACAACCACAGCACTAACCTTAGCAACCTGACGAATATGGTGTAAAACAAAAAATTAAATGCTCACTTAAATTATCGTAGGGGCACCATAAACTATAAAAAATAATGGATGGGCAATGTTATGCCCAACCGGTGTGTTGTGCCACTGAGGGGTTCTGATTTTCTATGACCTCGAGAGCGATCAGTTTTCATTTTGAAAGCAACAGAACTGACGTGTGCACATTTCACACAATACTATACACTATAAAAATACAGGATAAGCAACTTTATGCATAACCAGCATGTTCTGCCACCTCGGGGTTCTGATTCCCATGGACCTCTCGAGCTTTGTTCTCGAGGACAGAGGGAATCAGAACCCCTTTGTGGCAGAACACACTGGTTGTACATAGTTGCCCATCCAGTATTCCTTATATTAAGTTAAACACTAAATACAAACATTGCAAATAGTGTGGTATATATGAACTATGCTGGAATACACATTTATTTCCAAACATAAGTGGTAAGACCTTCATAACTAACTTGTGGCTTTGCCCGTCATGAATTATGGGTTTTACAAGGGGTGATTGGATAGCTTAAAATCTGATCCATTTTTTATTTTTTAAATTTTCGGGTTATCCTTATCTGAATCCTAATCCAGTCCGATTACCATAATCCATCACATTCAGATTTCAGAATACAAATCATAAAATCCTAAATCCTAACAGAAACATCCTTTCAGCAATGTCACAGTTTCGGATTTAGGATTTTCACCACCTAAATCCTAAAGTCCTAAATCCTAATTTTAGGATCAGAATCAGAGGTATTAAAACTAGAAAACGGATATCTGATAACCCCTAGGTCTTTCCATTCACTAGCAAAGATAAATGTGTTATTCCACTGCAACCTAATATGTATTCCGGAAGTATATTTTTAATTTATGATTTTGCTTCCTCCTACTGTACCGTAGGCACTGGACAATCCTGCTATCTCATTCAGGCCACTCCTGCTCCGGCTGTTCCTATCAGGTTTTTCTGTTTGCTCTTCTACCTAGATGTCTGGAGCTCTGACGTAGTGATGATAGCCCCAGAGCTTGCCCTCTCTGGTTTGGCACAGGCCTGGGAAGGATGACCTAAAAGCATGTATCTAATTTGCCAATGTCAGGGCAGGGAGGCACAGGCAGAGTCAGGGCCAATGCCATGGAATTGAGGGGGGCTGTCTGTCATTAGTGGCATGGGTAGGTATGCTTTCCCATTGGTAGGTGTCCCTCACCCCCCTATGATGACATTATGTTGACCACCATGCTCGCACCACACAGCGGGGGGGAAAGCTGACATTGCAGGATAATCCACAACAGTAAAGCTCCTCATGATCCAAAGGCGGCACTGCAGAGCAGGCGGACTAAACCCTCCCTAACAGGACTTTTGCATGCTGGCTCCACAGAGTACCCAGAGCCCTGCTGGCCTAGAGAGTGGGAGTCTGGATTGAAATTATATTAGTCTCTCTATGTGGTACTGCAAGGCATTACCAGTCGGTGCCTCTGAGCCAGCACTTCTACCTATATTTTTCTGCAAATAAATACATCTGTCTCTATAGATAGATAGATAGATATTCTTTGCAAAAATGTGTTAATGCAATATTTGGGGTTCCAGCTAAAATGAAAAAAGCAGGGAAATGTAGTTTTAGTGTTTCCAACCCTAAAACCCCACCACTATCCCTAAAATATATCAGGGTGCATTCTTCGTTGGGGTTGTCAACCATAATGCCCACCCATTAGGTGTGTATGTTTCTGGAATGTATAGAATGAGGTGAGTTTTATGGTTGACAACCTCAAGAAAGACTGCACCTCTGATGCACCTCTAAATGTTGCATTAACGCAGTTTTGTTGCAAAGAATCTCCTTACTGTTTGTGCTAGTATAATGGTATCTGTATTTGCCTGTGGGAGCGCAGGGCCCTCCAGACCCTGTGCTCCCATTCATCCATTTTTGAGATAGTGTCATCATATCCTTGTTTGCCTGTGGGACCCTCGATAGATGTGTATATGTATATGTATGCTGCTGTGGAAGCGAAGGGCCCTCTGGGCCCGTGTTTGCATTTTTAGCAAAACTGCAACCAAACTATCACCATAGCCTTCTTGTTACCCCACGTCATGAACCCAGTACTGAAAATGTCCAAATCTCTGCCAAAATGTTAATCCGCGTAACCACGTCATTCCGCACTTCAGGTGCGAAAACACAGTTTGGCCAGGATTTGAAAAATGACAGCTGTCACATTCATGAGGTAGTGTAAAAAATGTGTGTGTTGAAAATTTGGGGTCAAAGTATTTAATATTACCAAAGTTACGAGACAACGCACCAAAATTTCAATGGATGCACGTAACTTTGCCATTTTTGCTTATTTTGAGTTCAAATTGTCAACATAGCCTTCTTAAAATCCCACCTCATGAATAAGGGTGAAGATTTTCAAATCCTGCCTGAAAGGTGATTTCGCCAAGTGACCGCAAAATTGCTTTTCAGGCTGGATTTATGAACATACGAAATGCCAGCAGAAACAGGCCATAACGGTCTTTTAAGTCTGCTCAAGTGTACAGCTCACAGTAAATTATACTGGAGCTACAACCCCCCCTGATTATTCTTCTCCCACTCTCTCTGCCCCACCCCCTCCTACCACCAGTTGTGACTCTCCCTTTTACCTTGTCCCACCCTCTCTTAAAACTATCCATTGTTCTCAATGAGACCACCTCCTCCAGTAGTTCGTTCCACTTTGGCACCACCCTTTCAATGAAAAAGTGCCTCCTCATTTCCTTTTTAAATCTTCCTCCTGCTAATTTCAGACTATGCCCCCTCGTGGCCCTTTCCCTTTGTAGATTGAATAAGCTCTTTGTTTCAACCTTATTTATACCTTTTTAGTCTTTCCTCATAGGATTTGTCTTCCAGGCCCTGGAACATCTCGGTTGCCCTATGCTGTACCCCTTCCAGTAGTCTGATATCCTTTTTCAAATAGGGGGACCAGAACTACATGCAGTTCTCCAAGTGTGGTCTCACCAATTACTTGTACAAGGGTAGAATAACTTCCTCTTTCCTGGAGGTGATTCCTCTGGCGATACATCCCATCATTTTGTTTGCCTTGGCTACCACCTTACGGCACTGTGCTGAGTGTTTCATGTCTCCCATATGACCCCTAGATCTTTTTCCTCCTCCAAACTGGATACCTGTACCCCCCCAGTCAGTAGCTGTTCCCAGGGTTCCTCGCTCCCAGGTGCATAACCTTGCACTTCCTGGCATTGAACCCCAGCTGCCAGATGCCTGATACATTTTCAAGTCCAGCCAAATCCTCTCTAATCTCCCGCCTCCCAGCCTCTACATCCACTCTCCCACATATCTTGGTATCATCCGTGAATAGGCAGATTTTATTTTTAATCTCATCTGCTATGTCAGCAATAAAAATGTTAAATAGCACTGGCCCAAGTACAGAGGCCTGTGGGACCCCACTGATCACTGGTCTAGGCTTCAATAGCTCCCCACTGACAATCACCCTCTGGTTCCTGTCCTGCAGCCAATTCTGGACCCACTCCACCAGTTTCTCCCCTGCTCACAGGTTCATCAGTTTATTCAGCATCCTTCTATGCAGTACAGAGTCAAAGGCTTTGCTGAAGTCCAGATACAGGACATCCACCACCTGGCTCTTATCCAATGCCCTTGTGATCCAATCAAAAAAGTCAATCAAATTAGTCTGGCATGATATCCCTGAGACAAACCCATGCTGCTTTTCATCCTGGAGACCATGCACCTCCAGAAAGCTCACCAGTCTCTCTTTGAGTACGGTCTCCATCAGTTTGCCTACAATGGAGTTAAGGCTGACCGATCTATAATTACCAGGTTCATCTCTGGGGCTGCTGTTGTGAAGAGGCATCACATGTGCCATCCTCCAGTCCTGGGGCACTTTTCCTGTCTCCAGCAAGGTGTTAAACAGGTCCGTCAGAGGATCCACCAGGACCTCCGCCAATTCCTTCAGGACTTTTGGGTGCACACCATCTGGTCCAGAAGTCTTGTCTACCCGAAGGGCCCTGGGGCCCTTCAAAACCCTGTCCTTCTGTATTTTCCCCATCAGTTTCTACCATTCCACCCTGCTGAGCCCTTATTTTCTCAAGTGGCACAGGTCCATCTTTTTCTCTAGTAAAGACCAAGCTGAAGTACTCATTCAGTGCCTCTGCCTGCTCTCCACTATTTTCCACAAATCCCCCCCCAATCATGACAATCCCACCCTTACAACTTTGTTTCTCTTTTATATACCTGAAGGAATCCTTTTCCCGTTCCCTAGTGCCCTATATCCCCAGTGCCAGCCTTAGTTCTCTAGCTGTCTCAACTGCCCGGACCACCTGGTCTGCCTCTCTGGATTTCTCCAAGTAATTCTCCCTGTCTTCCTCTCTCCTAGTATTTTTATACTTTTGAAAGACTGCTTTCTTTTACCTCACTTTCACTGCCACCTCTTTGGTGAACCAATTTGGCCTTTTGGTCCTAGATTTCTTATTCTGGTTCGTTGCACACGTATTTGTGGCCTCAATCAGACCCAGCCTAATAACAGACCATTTCTGATCTGTGTCCATGTTCACACTGACTTTGGCCAGGTGCCCTTCTAGGATGTCCCCCACCGTACCAAAGTCCGCCCTGCTGAAGTCCACCACCCTCATGTTAGTCTTGGCTGATTCTTTGCCCATCTTGAGGTAGAACTACACTGTGTGGTGGTTGTTGTCTGCAAGTGGATCCTCTACTACTATATCCTGAGTGTGTTCACTATCTGACAGCACCAGGTCCAGGATGGTGCTATCCGTAGTTGGTTCAGTGACTCCCTATACCAGAAAACACTTTTGGAAAGCCTCCAAGAGGACCTATTCTCTGGCACAGGAGGTAGCTAGGATTCCCTGGTCTACCCCAGGCAGATTGAAGTCACCCATTATAATGATGTTCCCCTTACTAGTTAGCCTCCATATCTGCTCCCCCAGCTCCCTGTTTGTCTCTTCATCCTGTGAGGGTGGTCTGTACACCACCCCATTCTAATCTTCCTCCCCTTGGTATCTTGCAGCTAGACCCATCAGGCTACAATCCTGCCCTCCTCCTCCTGTTTCCTGCTGCATAAGATCCCTTCCCTTACAAATAAGGCCACACCTCCTCTTCTCCCCTTTACTCTGTCCTTTCAGTACAATCTATATCCAGGGATCACAATGTCCCAGTCATGATATTGGGTTGCCCACATCTCAGTGATGGCAGCTATATCCACCTCTCCCTCAGCCATCAAAGCCTGAAAATCTGCTATCTTTTTTCCCATGCTCTTGGCATTATTTATTTATTTCATTTTTGTTGACCGGGTAAGTGCACTAGACAAATTCTTGCCTAATTTCAGGCACGACCTGGGGGGGAGAGGGATACAGCTGAATGTCAACTATCCTTGAACCAGATTAAGCTGTTGGTGGTAGTTTCTTTTAGTGAATTGGGGGAAATTTAGCCAGAGCACTGGGGAAATTCCCCTGCTCTTCCAGTAGTGGGATTGCTAGCCAAGGAGATGGAGGAGCCAGATGCAGATCGGGCAGTGAACAAGATGGCTAGGAAGCACCTGTGGAGGGCGGCCAACATAGCATCCCTGAGGTTGCATCCTCAACAGCTTCAGAACCCAGAAATATGGAGACAGAACCTGAAGCAGAAACAGCAACAAATCAGGACAATATCCCGCTTCAAGAGGCAGAAAGGCAGCTAGAAAGGGCTGCCTCCAAACAAAAAGCAGAACTCATGGCTAAACTACCACAACTAGAGAAGGATTACACTACACAAAGGCAACAGCTCCTACAAAACAAAAACTTGAATGGAAATACCAGCAAACTGACAGTGGAAATGCACAATCAACACCAAAAATCTTTGTATTTGGGGCTGGTAACCCTCCGGAACCATATGGGTCAAACATATGGCATAATCCTCCCCAAATGGGGTGAGAGACTGACTGGACAGCTAGCAAAGTGCTAGAGGAGTGGGCTGGGTCCAGCACATAAACGGGTCCTGGGTTCCAGACCCAGAGAGCACACTTCTGGGGTCTGAATGTAGGGAAGCACAAATCAGTGACATGGTAGAAAGCGGACAGGCACTGCTGCAAACAGAAAATCCATTTACATTCACGACAAACCCGCAAAACCCTGGAATAGAAGCAGTTCAGGATGTTCACATGAGCACGATTATAGACAATGACAAAACACTGTAGGAAACAGCGACTACAGGATCAGAGCTCAGGGGAGTCCACCTAAACAACGAGCAGGCACCAGCAAGCACTTCGTAAGGCGCAACGACAGAAAAACAACAGAAGAAAAAGGCAAATCAAAGGAAAATGGGGCCCCATACTTCACAACAAGGTATTTCATAGTCACCTCTAGAGTCATCTTCTGAGATATTCTTTGAAGCTGTTACAGATGTGGCACCACTACCTATAAATAGTAACCAAGAAAGAGTTAATGACAATGAAACAGGGGATCACCCAAATAACTCAGGAGATACCCCTACTGAAAATGATAATTCAGAAGAAACCTTTACTAAACAAGTGACATATGCAAGTCTTTCTAAAAAAACCTCTTGAGCAAGCTAGGAGAAGACATTCGGTTAGGGTAAAGTACACTGGAGATCTAGAATTACCTCCTGACAGGTTTTATATGGGGAGACAGTTATTAAAACAGGATATGAGTTTCACACCAACAGAGGTACTGTATATGCCTTGATTCATGCACTGGGGAGGCAACATTTGATTTAAGTTTTAGGTCTTCCTTCTTGCTTGACAGATTTTGGCTTCTGTATAATGGTTACAAAAACACACCCCTATGGGCCCCCTTTCAGGCCATCCCACTCACCAAATTCACTTTTAAGATTATAATCATTTTATTTAGAAACGAAGGAGTAAATGTTACAGTTATTCTGCATTGGTTAGGGACAAAATGTGATGTGCAAGATACACCAGAACCTATAGTTGATGAAGAAGGATTTTGGACTGGAGGCTGGAGAGTTAAAAGTAAAATTATGTCAAGATGATTTAGGGGTTAAACACCTTCCCAATTGTTTTTATCTAGGTAAAAACAAAGGGATATTATTTTACCAAGGGCAACCTAGGCAGTGTTACAAGTACGGTTCTCACAGGCACTTAAGCAACAATTGTGAGGTGCAAAGATGCTTACATTGTGGAAGTGTGGGGCATGCAAGTGCTAGATGCACGGTACCCCCAGTATGTCATTTATGCGAGGAAGTAAGTCACTCTGTCTTTTCTTGCCCTTGGGCCTCACACAACAGTGGGAATGGGGATTTCGCAGAACAAGATTTGTATATTAACAGGGCTACCAGACAGGGGTCAGCATCCCCCATCCCAGACAGAAGAGGAGTCAGCCACAGGCACCCAGAACCTCTGGACAAAAGACACAGTAGCACCTGCCAGGGGATACAGGACAAGAAACAAGACAGGAAGACCCAAGACAGGAAGACAGAGAGGAACGCACAAAACCACACACCAAAAATGCACAAGCAGGGACTTCTGATATGGAAATGCCACCCCACCCCATCCCAAACAGGTACAGCCTTTGAAACAGTATCCTCCAAAACACACACACAGAGACAACAACATAAGGAAGGGATACCACTACAAAACAAATATGAGGCCCTGCTATGGGGGGGCACAGAGATGGGAGAAGACTCAGAAGGGACATCTGAACACTCTTCTAGTAAAGGGGGAGTTTCAGAACCAGAAGAAAACACTCCCCAAGTAGTAGGGAAGGTTAAAAAACAGCGATGCATGGTAACGAGATATAGTTTAAGGAAAAAAACCACCAGACCGAAGTAAACCCTGATGACTTATGAGCTACGTTTAGCATCGCTTAATGCGAATAGCTTAAAATCTGAAAAGAAAATGAAATCTACTTTAATCTTAACCACTATGACATAGTACTGTTTCAAGACACACAGTTATTTACAACAACAGAAATACAGAATGCAAGTGCAAACTGGATTGGCGGACCATCCTACTGGTCAGTGGGGGAAGATACATGTAGTGGGGTGGGGGTGTGCATCAATAACCCACTGATAAAGAGAACTAGAGTACTGGATGTACTACCAGGCAGGGCCATGCTGATAGATTTTATTCTAGAGCAACAACATTTTAGGCTAATTAATGTATATGCTCTGCAGGAAAGGGCAAAAAGAACTCAACTGTTTAACCTAATACAATCATATTTATCAAAAGCACAAGCAGTACTATAGGGAGGAGACTTTAATTGTAGCAGGTTAAAACAAGATAGGGGTCTCAAAACAGACAAAATCTTTTGTGACGCAGTTCTTTTAAATAGAATAATCACTCAGACCAAATTAATAGACGTTAACCACAACAACCACACTACCACACAATACACATATTTTAGGGGGAACCTCAAAACTAGACTTGACTACTGGTTCACATCACCATACATACCTATACAGCAATCAAGGGTACACCCGATTGCAACAGCAGATCACATGTTATTAGAAATAGGACTATCATATTCACCCGAGGCCATGTTAAGGAAGGGATATTGAAGATGTAATACCACCCCACTAGAAACACCAGAAATAAGACAAGGTTTTGAAGGCACAATCAATGCCAGAAAATCAGTTATGTTTCTATATGATAATATTCTAGACTGGTGGAAGAGACTAAGGCAGATTTAACTAAACATTTCATAACCACAGGACAACTCACGGTCTCTCACAAAAACACAATGTACGAGCAACTTAAATGGCAGTTGTACAGACTAATTTCCCTACAAATCAAAACAGGACAGGAATATACAGAACAAATAAAAATAATCAAACAAAATATGGCAGAAAACCAATATGACAGAAATAAGTCATTAGAATTTGAACAGAGGTACGGAACAAAAGGGAAACAAGAACAGGCTAATCCTTACGAGAACTGTATGACTCAAAACAACAACGGAAACAGGAACAGGCTAAGGCTTACGAGAACTGCATGACATAAAACAACAACAAAACATTTTCAGCCCTAAAAAACGCAACCAGGTGATTACTGGCAACACAAACATTGTGACCGAGCTAGAACAGTTCATAAATAACTTATATGGTATGGCACATGAAATACCAACAGAAACAAAGGAATGGTTACAAAAATGTAGATTGCCACAAATTACCCAATTAGACAGGGAAATATTATTAGGCCAAATCACAGAACAAGAATTAATGCTGGTTACTGAACAATTAAACACAGGAACAGCTCCTGGACCTGGCAGATTACCCTATACCTTCTACAAGAAACTGGTACAATACATGGCACCTGAAATAACTGAGGTATACAATTACATCTTACAGAATAACATGTTGCCCCAATCAATGTACCAGGGGCTACTACTCTTGTTACACAAGGGGGGGGGGCAAAGAGATTTTGGACAACTGGAGACTGATATCATTGCATAGTTCTAGAAGACACTTTCTCAGCAGTAGCAATGGGGCAACTGTTAGATGAATTTTCAAAAATTTCAGGTTCTAAAATAAATCCACAGAAAAGCACATGTCTACAAATAGAACAGGATCTTACACAGGAATAACTCCTAACTAACATACCAAAAAATAATACAGGGGCAAAGATGCTAGGGATTTTCTTTGGGTTTCTGGAGGTAGCCCTATATAACTGGGAATACATACTTAACATAGCCCTACATAGAGAAGCTAAATGGAACAGATGGAGAATGAGCACAAAAAAAAAGAGAGTATATATGTTACACACATTTCTACTACCGATGTTCCTATATCTAAGCTATGTCTTTCTGCCACCTAAACAAATAGAAACTAGACTTTTCAGTTGTTTCTTTCAGTATATATGGGGGAGCCAGCTTAACTCTATTAAGAGAGAGATTCTATACTTAGAGATCAAAGCAGGTGGACTGAAATTAATTAACCTCATTGCATTCTATCATAGCATTTTTTATATGCCAATATAAAACCCCATCATACAAGGCAAAATTCATACTTGGTGCCCTTGGGTAGCCGACCATATAAGCTCAGTCATGCAAACATGGGAGCAATATGGCATAATTTCCACACAAACAAGGCTCATGGGCATACCAACATATTTAAAAGAAAATTTAAGCAAACAAACTGTGGAAGGTGCATATAGATATGATTAAAACACAAGACAGGAATCAGTTCTATGCACACATACAGAGAGCATATTTTATACAAACACCTGAATACATGACAAGAACACAGAACGAGATCAATAGCATATCTGCACTACTAACTGAGAGAAGGATAGTGCCACAGGTGTGGGATAATACTTGGTTGAGTGTGCATGGGAAGCTCCCAGTTAAAAATAACTTGAAGCACAAAGACACATCAGAGAGAGTTTGCCCAAGACAGGGATGTATTGAAAAATTTGAGACAATGGATCATCTTTTCTTTAAATGCCCATTTATTCACACGTTCTGGACTCTTGTTCTCCACAAGTGGGGGTGGTTTCCTAGATGGCTGGTGAACCCAGACCCCTTATACTATGGGATCTTCCCTGAAACAAGGAGGAATTATGAGGCAGGAGCTTAAAGAATAATAACCACATGCCTTAGATATTGGATATGGCAAGCAAGATGCAAATTAACTGTGCAACAAGCTGAGTGGACACCTGAACAACTGGTACAAACCAAACATGATAATATCTGGCTTATAAAAAGACAGGAATGTAAAAAGGATAGTAAGACTATTGAGAAATGGAGAGACTTCGATATACTATGGATATAGTGATTAATGTCTGAGAACAGATAAGAGGAAATTTTTATGGCTCCATAAGAAATAGGGAAAAAAATGATACTGTAATGACTTTTAGAATGCTACAGTAAAAGGAAAAACTCAATGTAAAAAGTAGTGCAAAAATGTATGGATTTTGATTATGTATGATTTGTAATTTTTGTTTATGAATTTGTTTATGATTTTGTAATAAAAATACCCCATCTCTTTTCGAGAAGTGCCATGGGATCTTTAACATCCACCTGAACTATCACCAGAACAGACAGATGGGACCTCGGTGTAACGTCTCATCCGAAAGACGGCACCTCAGGAGTGCAGCACCCCCTCATACTGCACTGCAGTGTCAGTATTGGGATATGAACCAAGTGCCTGGTGTGGGGATAGAACCCACAGCCTTCTGATCTCCTGGCCTCAGAGGCGAGTGTGCTACATGCTGAGCCACTGACACTGACTTCAAGGATGCCACCTTCCAGTGTGACCTCTGTACTCCCCTACTGTCTTCTTTCCCTTCTTGTCCCTCCCCACCTGCATCCCTCCTCCCTTTGTCAACTCCCATCCTTCCATTTTTGGATTTACTAGGGGGGTAGGTCCTTTGGTTTCCCTCTCCTGGTGACTGTGATTGCAGCTCATCCTGTTGCCCCCCCCTCAGTTTAAATGGAGCTTAGTTGATAAATATTCTTCCATGTTTTTCTTTCAGGACCCTGGTGCCTTCTTTGTTTAAATTTAACCTATCTGGTGAAAACAGGTCCTTATTCTCCCACTCCCAACCCCAGCAGCTTGTACCCCATGGACTTGCACCCCCCCCCAACCATCCATTGAATTCCTCAATTCTTTGTTTCCTGGCAGTACTTGCTCTAGATACTGATATTACTTCCAAGAAGGATACTGATCTTTCCACCTCCCTGCAGATCCTTCTCACCTCCCTAAAACTTTCCTGCACCTGTACCACCTCACACCCTGCAAGGTCATTTGTCCCCAAATGGACCACAGTATGAGGTTTACCACGCTCCTTCCCCATGCACTTGGGCATGAGACCCTATCCTCCCCACCGTCATGCCTGGCATACACTCCACCCACGTGCATAATTCCACTACCATTGTTCATGAGCTGGTGTCCCAAAAAAGCCATGCTGAAATATTTGGGCTCAAAATATGTAAAATGGCAAAGTTATGCATCAAAGTTGAAAACCCTATTGAAATACATTGAACTGCACTTACCTTAGTTTTTCATATTGCAGTCAGTGGTACCAGCAGCAATACATGTCTTCATTCGGAGACTGGATCTTCACCCAGCAAGCTGTTCAGGTGAGTGAGGGTGTTTGGGGCTTGTGGGTGCTCAGTGGGAGGTCAGGGGGGGTCTGATCAGTGAGGGACTGTTTTCTTTTTTACAGGTAAAAAAAAGACATTGAGGGATGGTTTCCTTTATTACGGATGAAAACAAGGATTGGGGGGTGCCATTAGACACCAGGGAATCTTTAAAACATACAGGAATGGTGATTGGAGGGGTTGGGGGTTCCACTCGATATCAGGGAAACAGTGGTAAATAGGGGGACGGTGATTGGAGAGGTGCAGGTGTTCCACTAGACACTAGGGAAATATTGGTGATCTAAACATAAACTGGAACTATGTGGCCGCCATCTCCTACAAAGACACCCTCTCTGCCCTCGACATCTCCCAGCTAGTCTCCTGTCCCATGCGACTTAATCCTAAAACTGGCACGGCCACTCTCCTTGATGTCATTCTCTCAAAATGCCCCCACAAAATCACCGACATCTCCATGCTAGCCAATGCACTCAGTGACCACTCTCCCATCCTTTTCAACTGGTCCTCCTGTGCAAGCAAACCACACCCCAGGACTATCCTCACTAGACTTCTAAAACCTGGAAAACTTGAGGAGCTAAAACAATACCTGACACTCACTGACTGGTCCCCCCTACACCACCTCCAGGATATTTACACTGCACTAGATCACTTCATTAGCACCTTTAATGAGGCTTGTGACAGATTTGCTCCCCTAACCAGAAAAACTGTCAAGGGGCACGACACCCCATGGATAACCACCTCCTTACTGGACCTCATGTGGCATTGGGATAATCTGTGGCAAAAAGGCCTTGACTCTGGCAGCCCCACCTGCAGACAGCAGTACCGTGCTGTCCGGAACCGGTGTACCTGGGCTATCCGAAAAGCGAAAGAAGAGTATTTTAAAACTGCCCTGACCAAAACATGGGGAAGTGGCCAAAATTTCTGGGATAAACTAAAGACCCTCACGGGCAAATACACCTCCCCCTGACCAACTATTCGTCAATGATGTATCACAAATAGCCCTCTGCTGATTGCTGAAACGCTTAATATAGCCTTCTCTGACCTTAGCTCCACCCTCCCTGCAAATTTCTTCAGCCCAGTTACTCCCCCTCCTCAAACCACACACCCCTACCCATCCTTTTGCTTCTGTACCCTCACCGCTCGAGATGCTAAACCCTACCTCCTCAAAGTGCTCACTGGTTCATGCCACAGCCATGACACCTTGGATCTAAAAATCCTATGTCTTACCCTGGATGAAGTCCTCTCCCCCCTTACCACCATCTTTAACCTCTCTCTTTGCCTGGGTAAGTTCCCCACTGTTTGGAAAATGGCCCTCATCACACCCATCCATAATGCGGGTGACCTCCTCAACCCCAGTAACTACCACCCCATATCCATCCTCCTCCCTTCTCTAAGGCTCTGGAGTGCATTGTCGCCGACCAACTCTCTGAGTACCTCTCCAAATATGACCTACTCTCACTAGAACAACATGGATTCAGAAAAGGCAAATAGCACCACCACCACAGCCCTCTCAGAATTCACGAGCTTTACTCACTTTACCCTAGACGCAAGCAAATTGACAGGTGCAATATTTCTTGACCGGTCCAAGGCCTTCGATACCGTAAATCACCCCTTACTAATCTCTGCCCTCTTCCAGATTGGCCTCTCACAGGATGCCAATGCCTGGTTCATGGACTACCTGTCTGATCGCTTCTAGCAAGTAAGAATTAACTCCACCCACTCAAACCCTCTCCTTGTTCGCTCTGGGGTCCCACAAGGCTCCATTTTGGGACCACTACTTTTAGCCTTTACCTAAACTCACTCCCCAAGGCCTGCTTTGGTAAGATCCTGCTCTATGCAGATGATACAGTCCTTTATGCATCTCGCGCCACCCCAGAGGGACTTGAGTACTCCCTCCAAACTGCTTTCACTGAGGCGGAGGTCTGGTTTATCAAACACAGACTCATCCTAAATCAGAAAAAGTCCAAAGTTATGCTTTTCACCCAAAATAAATTCAAGCAATCTCCCCTTCACATAAAAACCTCACTCTCACAACCTCTCGAACAAGTTAGCATCTTCAAATATCTGGGAATTACGCTCGACCTGGTGCTAACATATCATGACCATATATGGCACCTTATACCGCAGTAAACTGTTGTATTGGTCTGCTGTACAGACACCAGAACTGCCTTCCCCCCGAAGCTCTTAAACTCGCCGTATCCTCCTTTGTGTTGTCCTTAGTCGACTATGGGATCACCATCTATGGAGCGGCTGATAACACAGCCTTACACTGCCTAAAAATTTAATTAAACAAAGCATGTCGGCTCATACTGGGCTGCCCCACCACCACCCACACCTACTTCCTATACAGTCAATTAAACTGGCTGGATTTCAATGACAGGCTACTGTTTCACACCTGCATCCTTGCAAAAAAGGTTGCCACTGGCCTTGCTGCACCCAGCCTCTCCACGCTCGTGCAGCCTGCCCCACTTACTAGGACAACTAGGAGCTCCTTCAAAACTCCATATGTGGTTCCTAGACAAAATACATCTCTTGGCCAACACTCCTTCTCATACAGAGCCCCCACCTGGTTAAACTCCCTCCCTGCCAATATTACCATTGCTGCCAAAACTGGCCAGTTCAAATCCTTGCTCCACTTCCACTTGACTGCCTCTCACTCCTGTCAGTGCCTCTAACCCTCCCTAGTTGCCTGACAATGGACTATGGCATGCCTACAAGCATGGTAATTTGTACTGCCCATTATGTATTGAATACCTGTAAACCCTGTAAATGAATGTTTTATCCACCTGCCAATACTGTACCTGTATGTTGTTTTGTATTTTACTCAGGGCATGCTAGCCCACAGAAATTATCTACCTAATCAGTGTAACTCTCTGTATGCACAATCTGTTTACTTTTTGATGTAGAGTCTTTGAAAAGGAGTCTATAGCTCAAAGGATTGTAATTCTGAATATTCTAAATAAAGAAATAAATAAAATAATAAGGGGATGGTGATCAGTGGGTGGGGGGCAACACTAGACGCAAGGAAAAGATCAAATGAATACAGGGACGGTGAGTAGATGGTGGGGGTGCCACTAGACACCAGGGAAAAATAAGGATTGTATGATATTTTCGTTTATATAAAATTTTCGTATGGTATTTTCATGCATATGAAAATTTTTGTATGATATTTGGGAAAAATAACGATTATACGATATTTTCTTTCATATGAAAATTTCTGTATGATAGTTTCATTCATCTGAAAATTTTCATATGACATTTTCATTTATAGGAGTATTTTCATATATTTTCATTCATACGAAAATTTTCGTACGCGGTCCAAACAAAAAAAGCAGAAGCGAGTCATGAAAAAGGATTTACAATGTTAAATAAAACACATTTCAGGGTAATTTCTCCAACAAAGTGCAGAATCCACCTAACGGAGTCCCGATGAGCAAAAGGTCTCTCTACAGAATGTTATTTTTGTAGGTTTTGAATATTTTTTTTTTTAGGAAAAAACAGAAAACAAGATGGCAGTATACTAAAAAGGATGTTTTCCCTCATGAAAAAGGTTGGCCCCATACGAAAAAGGATTCTTTTTTCATTTCAAACAGCTGTCTTGAAGTGCTTACTGAGCATGCGCAGAACCCAAAATTTAAAAATTTAATAACTTTGGAACGGATTAATATTTTTTTCACCAAATCAGCAGAAGGCACACCTGTGGGCCAGGCCCTTTCTACCCTGAAAATTTCAGACTGAAACTCCGCACTATCTGGCCACTAGTGGTTCACAAAAAAAAACTAAATGGCAAAATACCTGAAGAGTCCATTTTATTTACTATTTGGATCTCAGAATCCACAAATCCGTCCAGAACAAAACTTGAAATATCAAGAGATTTACTCTATGAGACTGTGTATGCCAAATTTTGTACAAGTACGTTGAATAGTTGCAAAGTTATTAAAGTACAAATTTGGGGTTTAACATTAAACTGCCTACTCAATCCTAAATGTAGAGGTGCTACTGTGCCACTATAATATATATTAATTTACTGATAGAATATTGTATTTAACATACAAACCATCGTCCACTAAAGAAACAAAAGAAGGACAACATTTTGTATATATTGGTTGTCTATTACTGAGTGCAAAGCAGGTACTGTAATTTAAAGCTGAAGTCAAGTCGGATGTTCAAAGGTCCTTGTACTGTAGCTTGCAGCAAACGTGACACAAGTTCAGGGATGAGTAGGCTCACAAATTTGCACTTGAAGAAGAGTGATTAAACAAGTACTGTAGTTCTTTGTGTTGTTTCTGCAGATGTTGAGGTTTTAACCAGGTGTGCAAATAAGTAAAGCCTCTGATTTATTGTTTGACTTTAAGAAGGTCACTAGTCTTTCTGGTTCTTCAGTCCTTTCAGCTGTAAATTTTGGCAGAACTAGGACCCCACTAACAACAAGATGTTCCATCTCAAGTGGGCTACTCTGGGTTCATGAAGTATATGAAAAACTGTTACATGGGAGCAATGCTGCCTATAGGTTTATTACGTGCAATTATTTCTTCAATTAAAGGAATAAGTCGTTAGTATTATATAAAGTGTTTGTTTTTTAGCTTATAGGTCTTCAGCTTGTTTGACAGATGTCTGCTACTGTATCTGTGCTTCTAAGTCTTGGAATCTGAGAATAAACCAGAAAAGGGTGTGCTTGTTCTTTAAGGGAACAACCCTAGTATTGTCTGACTAGGTATGATATCTGCTGTAAAAATAATTTTACATATTATCGGTATATTGTTTTTATATTTTTTAACTATTTTGTCTTACTGTTGATATAATATGTTGATAAAAACCACTGTATTTTAAAATTCTATAAACCATTTTGTGTTTTTTTAAACACTGACGTATGAAAAATGTAGTAGCATAATATATTGATATATAAACTTAGCTGAATCCAAGCTTTCATTTTAAAAACATTAAGTTCCTAGCCGTAAATTAGCCCATTGTAAAGAACTTATATTTTGAAAAGTCCAACTTTTGAACCACCGATACTAGAAACTTAGACCCCTCATATTCAAAAGTGTCTGGCAGAATGCTTTAATTACTTCTTTTCAGAATCACTGCTTTAAAATAATGAGGTATTCAGAAGATGCACCATGAAATTTGATCATGCATGTCTGGCTGAATATCCTGAACATGGGTGATTGTGCAGTGGGAGATGCATGGTGCAGCAGGTGACCAGATAGGAGGTCACATGCACAGTGCACAGATTTGCAATATTCAACCTGGATATGCAAATGATCTAATTGCACATTCCAAGCCCATTCCCCACATGCACAGCTCATTACTGGAATGTATTCAGTCCATTTGCATACCCCAGGCATGCTCAGTTCCAGCTTTGCAGGGCTGCCCACCACCCCACAAAGGTGAACAGGAGGTATTACAGCTGAGGAGGCAGGGCTGATGGAATGTATGTGTGAGAAGGTGGACTGCATTGGCCTGGGTATGATGCTATAACCCATAGCCATGTACAGTGTTGTACTGGGGTACAGGGGGCCCACATGCTTGTAATGCATCAGCTCCCTATGCACCACACAGTCACCTGCAGTGCCCCCCCAAATGAGTGGAACATGGTGAAAACAGCAAAGAATGGCAGTGTGCAGAGGGCGACCAGGTACCCAAGTGAGTGGGTCCCACCTGTGTGTACCTATGGTGTACCACCCTGGGTGTGTGCCACAGGTCAAGCCCTGGCCCATGCCAGGCTGCCACTCGTACCACCAGGTGACCTGGGCACTATTGCCCCAGATGTCACCCTGGGTGCATGCCATCACCAGGTGGTGCCCTGCAGGCTACATAGGTGCAGACCGTGGCCCCTGGTACATGTGCTGCATTGTGGCTGTCTGCTCTGCAGGTGTGCTCGCGAGCACTCAACAGCACTGGCATGTGGCTGCTGAGTGTCTACATCCAGGGAGCAGTGTGGGGGGTTGTTCTCTGGATGGTGCTGGTGATGACATGGCACTTTGTCTTTGAGTACATGCCAGGATGCATGACTGCTGTGAGTGGGTGCCTGGATCGTGTTCTGGTGTACCTCCAAGGGCTGTCTTTGGATGGCCTGCCTATAGTTCTGTGGCCTGCCTGTGAGTGGCTGGCCGATTTAGGCCATCCTTTTGTTTGCCTAAATTTGGGCAGCTAATTTCTGAGATGCGCAGCAGATGTGCTGCACATTTTAGCTGAATATAGTGATGCGTGGCATATTAATGGAACCGCCCCCTTTATTTGTGCCGCATACATTATTTCTGCGCAATTGCACATTCGGAAATGCACGATGCAGCTCTCCCTTTTGAATATCACTCTTTCACATGTTTTCTGAGATGCGCCACGCATCTCCATTTTGGGCTGCGCATCTCCTTTGAAAATGTGTGCCTTAATTTCTTGAAATGAAAGGTTGAAGTTAGATTACCATAAATAGATCTTATTGATATGGATTTCATGTGTCGATAGATATCTATTCATGTTGATACAATATGTTAGTAAAAACGTGTATAGTGACACTATTTTTTTCAGTTTCGAAGAAAGTGCTGATATATGGTTTTTAATGTATGTAATGTGAAATAAAGGTTGTTTCAGTCTATCTATACATACATTATTATATGGATATAATAATTTTATGCATTAATATTAAAAGGTGAGATGGCTTAGAAAAACAATTTTGGTATTACTACACCTTATTTAAGTAGGAATTACTACACCTTTTTTAAATGAGGAACTGTGTAGTTTGCAACCTAATATTCATTTATCATATGCTATTAATTGTGGTGCAAGCATTTCACTCTTCCCTTTACTAACCTTTACTATTTTCCTATCCTCTACAGGGTGCATCGTTCTGACGAGGGATCTGAGTTCCACGAGGGCTGCCTGGACTGGCCCTCCCCACCCCCCACCCCCGAGATACACCGATGAACATTTCAGGGTGCACGGTTCATGAGGGATCTGAGGTCCACGAGGGCTGCCTGGACTGGCCCTCCCCACCCCCCAAGATACACCAACGAACATTTCAGGTAACCCAGCCACAAGACCTGAGGGGCGTGCTGTTTAGCGACCCCCGTTTCCTACCTCTGGGAGCCTTTTCCTGACACTGGACTGTAATCCGCTTGGAGTTTCCTACCTCGAACTGCAGTACTGTGCTTTGGAGCTTCCACATTGCCAGCACGCTGGGCCTGGTCGTCTCTGCCTCGCTACCTGCGTCTCAAGGGCTTGTGCTGTGCGAGGTTCTGTGGGTCGGTGAATGAGTGGAGATAGTTTTTTATCCTGATTTTTTCCAAGCCCTAGCACAGTTTGAAGAGCTAGCCTGCTGTTACCTTTAGAGGTCAATGTACAAAGCCTGATACCTGCCTCTCTGACTTGTTACCTTAATTTTTTCCAAGCCCTAGCACAGTTAAAAGAGCTAGCCTGCTGTTACCTTTAGAGATCAATGCCTCTCTGACTAGTTACCTTAATTCTGGGTTGGTGTTGCCACAAATGCTGCATGCCATTATAATTACTGTTGTTGCCAAAACTGTAGATGTAACCGCCATTTTGTTAATGTCCTAAGGTCTGTAATTACCTGTACCTGCCATTTTGTTTGCGTAATAGGGCCAGAATCTCTAAAAAAGCCTGTGCACACGTTGTAATTTCTTGTACCTGCAGTTATGCTGGTGTTAAGGACCTTACTGCTAAACTAACCTGTGCACACACTGTAACTTTGAATAGCCTGTGCGCACTTTTAGAAGCCCCTCGCCCTAGCACAGTTCAAAGAGCCTTTCTGCTCAGAATCTATGCATCCTACTGAAGGCCATAATCTTCCAAACCGCACAAGCCTCGTGGGTGGCTTACTCGCCCTGCAACAGGGCTATGAGGTAAAGTCTGTGCACCTAATGCTCAGCCACATCCACCTCGGCTGTACATGTGCCTCGCTCCCACACCAGTCATTGTTAGTCACCTGGATAGCCTTACACCATAGCTTTCCTTAGCTCTACCGGCCAGCTAGCTTGTTTTAAAGTTACCTGCACAGAAAAGTTTTACTTCAATCTGCTTTTACTGTATTTTGTAAGTTTAATACTTAAGTTTACAGGGCTGAGATTGTATATGTTTTTCCACGCATTACCGGACAGATAGCTTGTTTAATTTCACCTGCCAAGAAAAGTTTTAGTCAGCTTGTATCTACATTACTGTTGAAAGCCTATTGCTTGCCTTTGCACCTGCCTAAGCTGCTCTCCCATTACTCCGCCCCACTCGTACCCCTAGTTCCTCTCCCCTTCCCCATCTACCCTACAGTATAAAGCGCTCATACTATTTTCCTATCCTCTACAGGGTGCACGGTTCCGACGAGGGATCTGAGGTCTGCGAGGGCTGCCTGGACTGGCCCTCCCCCACCCCCCAAGATACACCAACGAACATTTCAGGTAACCCAGCCACAAGACCTGAAGGGTGCGCTGTTTAGCGACTCCCGTTTCCTACCTCTGGGAGCCTTTTCCTGACACTGCACTGTAATCCGCTTGGAGTTTCCTACCTCGAACTGTAGCACTGTGCTTTGGAGCCTCCACATTGCCAGCACACCGGGCCTGGTCATCTCTGCCTTGCTACCTGTGTCTCAAGGGCTTGTGCAGTGCGAGGTTCTGGCCCCGCTGGCTGCGTTGGCTGCCCCATCGCCCCCACCACCACCCATGGTGGTCACTCCAAAATACAGCGGTGGTCACGTGTTGGCTGAAAACCTATCAGCCCACTTTCCCATTGGCAGGCTATGCAGTCTCTCCACTAGGGGCATTTATACATCCTAGTGTACTTCCACTTTCAATCCCTGTAAGCCTTCACAAATGAGAGCACCTCCCTCTCTTTTTCACTGCTAGTCCCCTCCCACCTTCTAGTGCTGCTCCCTCCAACTCACAGCCCTACCTGCAGCCCTAGTTCCATGCTCTGGCCCTCCTTCAGGTATTTTCCTGCTTGCCTACACCCCTAACCTTTCCTCCTCCTCTGCTTGCTGTGGCCAACTCTGCCTGGTTTTATCCCTCTACTTGGGTCCTTTCCCTTGCAGTACACGGCATCCGGCCAGCTCACTACCCAGTGACATGGCCCTTCTTGCTCAGGCGGGTCACTCAGCCAGCAGCCTGTGTCTCCCTGCTGTCCCGGTCTCCTATGAGCCCCCCCTGCCTGGGGGGCAGCCAAAGGCCTAAAAATAGCCCACCTAAACATCCATAGCCTCCTCCAAAACTTTTCAGAACTAACTGCTTGGGCTGCCTTCTATAAGCCTGATGTTTTGGGCATCACCGAAACATGACTTAAGCCACGCACCCCTGACTCTGCCTGCTCTCTCCTGGGCTACAGCCTGGTCCGGCTTGACAGGGCTGGCAGTAAGCACGGTGAGGGAGTGCTCATATACTATAAGGTGCACCTGAATGTGTCCATTGTTGCGCATCTACTCCAGGCACCCCAACCCTGTGAGTTTTGCCACACACTTCTCCTACTTGGGAATACAAAAAAGGTGCATCTTGTGTGCGCCTATAACCCACCTAAGGGGGGCATGCTGGGGCTCTCAACCCTACTTGAGCAACTTAGGCACAAAGTTGGCTCAAATGAGCTCCTCATCCTAGGTGACTTAAACCTCAACTGGCTGGGGCCCAACTCTAAGTGGATTGAGCCCACTAGGCTTTCCCATCGTGGTGACAATGGTACACTCATTGATTGGGTACTGAGCAACTGACTCGACAAAATTGTCCACTCAGGGATACTATCTGACTCCATCTCCGACCACTCGCCTGTCTACTGTGTGTGGGGCTCTAACCCATCCAAAGTCTCCTGTAGAGTGATCCAAATGAAGGACTACTCGAAACTCATAATTAATAACTATCTTGAGGACCTACAGGGAGTTGACTAGTCCAGCGTCACTGATACAAATGACCCCATCGAAGCCCTAGACCACTTCTTTGCAGCATTTGTCCCACTGCAAAATAGGCATGCACCCCTCTCTAAGAAGAGAGTCAGAGGTATTGTCATGAAGTGGCTCCATAGCGATCTTCTCTCCCTTATGAAATGGCGAGACAAGTCCTGGGTAAAATACAGGGTATCTCGCAACCAAAAAGACCTCCTGGAGTACCGCCAGCTAAGAAACTCCTTGCCTCCCTCTGACACTACCCGATATCTCATGCTGCACTCCTTGTCTCTGCCTATACACCAGGGCACCTGACCCCGGATATATTGTCCACGTCACGGTTCCCTGGTCATTGCCTCTCTCAATTTGTCTTTTACGTGAAATGTGCAAATGCTTTCTGTTGTAAATTTGTGTGTGACCCACTCATCCTGGGGGTTCGTTACCTCAGCGGATATAAGTTGTATTATGTCCTATATATCCCCTGGACTATGTTACTATCTCAATCATGTTGTTAAGCTGTACTTACTCGCTACTGTATACAATTGTCTGTATCCTTATGTTGTACTCTCTCGGGTCATTCCTGAAAATAGGCATAATACTTGTCTAGTGTACTTACCTGGTTAACAAAAGCTAAAATAAAAAAATAAAATAAAATAAAAAAAAATAAAATAAAATGGGCCATATGTACTGCGAAAAGTGAGTACTGCAGCACTGCCCTGCTTGCCGCAGCAAATGACCCTCGGCATTTCTGGAAACGTAAAAACCTCGGTAAATTCGACCGAGCAAGTCACTGACATGCTCATCGGGAAACCAACTGCAATAACCCCTAACCATTGCCACTTCTTTAACCTATTTCACTGACTTACCGGCTTCCACCCCTCCCCTGCCCTCAGCCTCATTACCAGATTGCGGGCCTCCACCCCCCGTCCACCTTTCTACCTTAAAAGGATCACTGTTGGCGAGACCCAGGCACTCCTTGCCGGTCTCTCTCACCACACAGAAGTGGGACAGGACAGCCTGGAACCTAAGCTACTCAGCCTGAGGGCTCCTCTCCTCGCCTGACCAGTTGCTCACATCTTCAACGCCTCGCTTATCTCAGGGATCATCCCTTACATATGGAAGGTTGCCAAGGTTGTCCCTGTCCTTAAACATGGCGACCCTAAAGATGTCAATAATTATTGCCCCGTTGCCCATACGACCGGCTGCCTACAAGCTCCTAGAAAAGGCCGTTGCCTCGCAACTTTCCCACTATCTCCAGGGATACGATGTCCTTTCCCCATCTCAGGACGGTTTCAGAAAAGACCACAGCACTTCAACAGCTCTTGCCGTGGTCACCTCCAAGGTTAGGTCCACAACCGACCAAGGCAAGCTGACTGGGGCTATATTTGTTGATCTTTCCAAAGCCTTCGATTGTGTGGACCACCCCCTCCTCCTCTCCACCCTGCAGACTCATGGATTCTCCCTCCGTGCCCTCGAGTGGTTCTCCAACTACCTCGGGGGTAGGCAACAACTCACCTGTTTTAATCGAACTCTCTCAACCCTCTCACCTGTGAACAGTGGGGTACCCCAAGGGTCCATCCTTGGACCCATCCTGTTCTCCCTGTTCATCAATGATTTACCCTCTGCTGCTACTAAAGGGCACCTAACCCTTTACGCAGAAGACCTGGTCATCTTAGCCAGTTCACATGATGCCACCAGCATCAATACCCAGCTCAACTCTGACTTTTCCCTTATCAGGAAATGGCTTGATGGCCACAAACTGACAGTCAACTTGAAGAAAACTCAGGCCATGCTCTTTGGCTCCACGGCCAAAACCTCCTCCTGCACGATGCCCCTCAAAATTTATGGGTCTAGTGACTCCCTCCTGCCGACAATTGACTCTGCCAGGTACCTAGGAGTTACCCTTGATCCTCAATTGGATCTCTCCTGTCACATTAGGAACATATGTAACGTGACAAATGGCAAGCTCGGCACAGCCTGCAAGAGCTAAGACTGCCCTACCCCCACTGCCCTGGCTGGCCATAGCTGAGGGGGATGCTACTTCTACAGTCTCTTGCAGGCTCATTGCCTTTGCTCCTGTCCCATCCTCAAGCCTTGCTAAGTGGGACACCACGTACAACAACATATTCCGCTTCGCACCCTCAGCTCCCTGTCTCATGCATCGCTGTTTGCTCTACTCTCGCCTGGAATGGCTTCCCCCTGAAAAACACCGCACCTACATCCTAGGAAACTTCATTGACAATATAGTTAGAATGGCCACTCCTGCTTTGCTCGCCCTTCCTCTGAAACATGCCTCCCTCGTCTACCACCTCAGGTCATGTGCATCTCAGGCTCGCCTAGTCCCCAAGACCCGCACCCTCGCTGGTGATCGGGCATTCACCGTCCATGCGCTGAAAATGTGAAACTCCCTTCCGGACCAAGTTTGTGCCTCCCTCTCCCATCCCTCCTTCAAAACATCCCTCTGGAACTTCCTAAAAGCTGGAGCTACCTGTCTGTGTGCCGCATAATGCCCAGTCACACAGCCCTATTACCTTCGCTGGTACCCCTACTAGGCACTTACTGCCCCACTGTTAGAGTTGTTTTTTATTCTAATTTCTAGGCTATGTCTTGATTCCTAGGTTATGTCTTGATGTTTTTCTACCTCCCCACAATGTTCTTTGAGCCTGCATGTACCTTATGCTGTTTTACCCATTGTTGGAGCATGTGGCTCCGGTTTATAACCACGACTCTGTATTTTGTTTCATGGATACCTTGTAACTCTCCCGGGTCACACCTGAAAATATGCACTTGGCTGTCTAGTGTGCTTACCTGGTTACCAAAAGCATATAAATAAGTAAACCCTTGCTCTTGCCTACTTTCACTGGCTTTATTACATGGCTGTCATAATAGCTTATGGGGAAAAAAATCCCCCAAATTCTAAATGCCTTAAAAATAGCTTAAACTGCACAGGGTGTACACCAACAACATCAAACGTGTGCCATAGTTTGTGCCCAACATCACTGTTTTTCACCCTGTGAAAACCCCGCTGCTGGTCTCCCTGCATATGTATATATAGATACAGGAGAAATAAAACAAATCAAAATGTTAAAAACCTTTGTTTCAACTGAAAGGTGTTTTGAAAATGTTGTGAAGAAAGATTGTTTCTTTCAAAGGTGCTTGAAAAAAAGAATACTTAGAGTTCATTAATCTGGTGACTCATGAGTTGAAAAAAAGCATTAACCTTTTCCTTATTAAAATCATACATGGTATAACCAACCTTTTTATAGATGTTCTCCCAGAAGGTCTGATGCATTCTAGCAGTTATGCACTTCTGTTGTAGGTTGCAAATTACTGAGAATGCGTTTATTCATTTTGCCTTTATTTCAGGAGGCTGCTCAACATTCACCCTGGGACAGTGCTTCAGCATGCTTTCGCATGCTATAAACAAGACACAGAGATAATGTTGTCATTTTATTTGACAATTATGTAAACTAGATTTTACCATGGTACTATTCATCAGTTTTATTAAAACAGGTTTCTACTGGTTTTAGAAGGGCAGGGAAGCTGCTGCTTCCAGAGTTCCTTTCTTTACTACATACAGTACTTGCTTCTTAGATCGCTCAGTAACTCCCCCATCCTGTCAAAACTTGGGATAAGGAGGGGCCACATCTTTTAACTGACATACTATTATGTATATGTTGCAATTCAAGCACACCAGGGTGGGTGGGAGTGATATGGTTCTCACGTCTTATTCCCCTTTGACACTTACGAGTATTAATGCCACCGGCAAATGGTTCCATGTCATAGCAGCGAATTCTGAATGGCAACTTGCATAACAGTGAGTACATTTTGCTGAACACAATATCAGCTCTGCAGCCACCACACCAAATGGCAACCCAGTGACGGCACTGTACAGTGCAATAGGGGGATGATATAACTAAATGTTTAATGCGGGAGCCTATGCCCCCTGCACCCCCATATTAATATAATCAACTCCAGGGAGGCGGACACTGGCAGACAGGGGAAAACATGGGAGGGGGGCTACAGTGTGCAGGGGGATACCACAGCTGGGGCAACATAGTCGGGGGAACCACAGGAGGTAAGACAAAAAAATAAAAGTCTAACAGCCAATGTAATTCAAAAAAGCATTTATCTGCAGGCAGTCCTGAACCCAGGACCATCACCACTCCAGGCACTGACCATATCCACCACAGCAGGTGGCCAGCTCAGCAGCAGCAGGCTGTACTTCTACTTTTAACCCACAGCACTATTCAATTTCCTCCGTCATTCGCCCTCGCTATTCCATCACTCTGCACTCGCTATTCCCTCCCCTCGCTCTTCCAACCCATTTGCTACTCCTTCGGGTGTGCAGATTGAGTCACTCAGATTTGAGTCACTAAATTTGCATCACCCATGTAATAGGATACCAGCAAATCTACTCAACTCTCCGAAGTCATACCATAAGTCAATTCCAATGTGGCAGAAACTTTTTCAACTACGCAAACCAGCTTCTACCCACAACCAGTGAGCAAAGAGTCTGCATCCTGTCCTGCTAGCCCCCCATGAGCAGGAACACATTAGAGGTCATAAACAATTTTTTTTTCCATATACATTTTTATTTTCATTTTTCTCCCTACCCCCCGAGGCCATGGAGTACACATGTGTGTACGCATGTGGAGGCGCACGCACATGCCAGGATCCAGTGGCCCCTTCCACCCCTCCCCTAACTTTTGTTACCACCTGTATCACCTACCCACCCACTGGACCACCACCCAGTGGGAATGGGACTATGGACAGGCAGGCATCTGCCCCCTTAGGAGGGGAGAGCTATGGCTCAATCCCGCTCCAACCCTCCCCCCCGAGCTGGCACCCCAGTGACCCGAGGTTGTTCCCAAACCTGGGTCACCGGCATAGTGCAAGGTAAGGCATCAGCACTTCAGCCCTCTGTGCCACCGGGCTGGCGGTCATAGACAATTTTAAACACCTAGGTTTTACCCTTGACTGTCACTTATCCTTCTCATCCCACACTGAAACATGTACCAAAAAGTTAAAAATGAGATTAGGTTTCTTTTTTAGAAATAAAACATTTCCATGGAATTCTAGAATCAGGCTTGTCCAGGCCACTTTCTTGCCCCATTGGACTATGCCAACATCATCTACTTTAATTGTGCTGCTACATATCTGTATAAACTGGACACCCTTTTCCATCATGCCATGTGGTTCATAACTAATGTTCCAGCAAGAACCAACCATTGCACTTTGTATAAAGAGGTGAACTGTACCTCTCTGACAACCCGAAAACTTACTCATGCTTACATCTGGATGTATAAAGCACTCCTAAATAAACTACCCCTTTATATTACTTCCCCGTACATCATTTACACAGTTCTTACTCCCTCAGAAAATGTGCTTCCATATCTCTGGAAGCACCCAAAGGTTGCACCCACTATGGCAGGGCTGCCATGAACTATGTACTCCCCTCTATTTGGAATAAGCTCCAGACTTTAATCCCACTAAATGCATTCAAAAGGATTATCAATAATACTATTCCAGAACTCTGCCACTATTTCTAACCACCATCAAGTCCTTTGTTGCTTTACAGTCCCTAGCCTGGATTGGCTCCGTCAGCTCACTGCACCTTTCCCTACTCTTTGACTCCTTTCCCTGACATTGATTTATCTGTACTTTAACATGTGTATTTATTGCATTTTATTGTTTTTTTTCTCTTCAACTTTCTCATTGTTCCTATATTTATTCACCTTTGTATTTCATTGCTTGTGATAGGTTCTTCCCCGATACCTTGTATTCTATGATTATTGTATATTCATTTTGAACATTGTTTCATTTGTGATGATTGTACATTCTTTGTTGTTACACTTGTTAATATATGTCCTACAAGGGACCTCCTTGCAAATGAGCTTGCTCAACGGAGTTCTATCCCTTCACAGTAAAACTGATACTTGATGCCTGATGAGGGCATGCAAGGACCTGCACCATCTCCACTTTTGTTGTATTGTTTTTTTTGTTTTCCTGAATCTTCCCTGGCCCTATGGGATAACAGACATGAAACTGCTCACATATTGAACTAGTGTTGTGCGTCTCCACACCAGAATAGACAGCACTGCTCTGGCATATCTGCCCTCAAAAGAATAGGCATAGTTTGTAGACACAGTCTGGCTGCATTTTTAAATCCATTGTCAAATACACTATATCTAGCCCAGCTTAAGATAGGCTTTTACCCTTATCTGGCTAAAACAAGCCTAGACAACTGTCTGCAATGGAAGGATGTCCATGGCACGGCACTTATCCTTATAAATGTGCAGAAATGGGGCATCTCTCAATTTACCTATTTCTAGGTACACTATGATAAGTTCCTTCACCTTCCTGCAAACTCCTTGTGGCAACAAGGAAGACTCTTCCCCAAGTGAATGATAGCAGGGCTCGAGGCAATTCAGCCAGATCCCCTTTTAAACTGAAAGTTGTTTAGTGATGGGTTCTCACCTAGAAGCAGTATGATGCCCATTACTGGGGACTGATAGAGGCAGCCCATGTTAGACATTGAGTGCTATCAACTAATTCTTGATCGTGCACTTCTCACCACACCAGGAACACTTGCATTTACAATAATCTCAGCCCTGGTCACAGTGTATGGGGTCTCACCTTTGCTTCTAGCTTCACCTGCAATTGCTGTATTAAGTCAGTGACTGGAATTCTCATTGTCCTTTATATACAGCAGCTGAAACAGTACATATACTCATACAGTATATATTGAATTCATATTTCATGGGCTCTGCATGAGATTCACAAGCAGCAACCCAGATGTAGATTGAGCAGATGTATCACCAGAACAAAACTGGTATCCATCAACTGGAATCTTCATATTAGTCAGACTTGACACAGCTCCTTCCATTGTTACATATACAGTATGCAAAAGGAATGGTTGTTAAATCCTTGTGGCTTACTTCTATAAACCAGATTGTTGTGTGAAGTAGTGCGCTGATTTGATGTCTAGTGAATAGTCTTGCATCTCCATGGAGAAAAGATGCCCAAAACCCTGGGATCATTTGTAAATATTATTTCTTTAGAGTTTTATTTTTAAGTTGTGTTATTGTACTGATATACAATCAGAATTTTTCTAATGCATACTAAAAAAAAACGCATCTTTGCTTGACACATTTTAAACAATGATACATATTTACACATTGTCTAGCGCTATGATAAATCTTAGGTATCTTCTTCCAAAATGAACAGTTTATATTATGATCTTCCTGACTGTTACTAGAACAATAGAAGGTATACAGGGCATGGAAAACATTTAGAGAGCAGGCCAACCAAGCGATAGCCCCCAAATCTGTAACACTTGACCCCAAGCAAAAAGCAGGTTTGCAAACCACTTGGTTCATTGTTGACGTGACGGAAATGGTGTTAAGATCTAATTATTTCTTATACAAAAACAAATACTACATTCAATGTAAAGGCACTGCAGTGGGCACGACTTTTGCGCCCAGCCTGGCCAACCTGTATGTAGGCAGATGGGAAGCCCTTTTTATTTCTGAGAATGAACTATTCAAAAATGTACTCTCTTGTGGAAGTGCTACATAGATGGCTGCCTACTTCATGGGGAAGGAGAGCCAAGAAGAACTTACTAGGTTTGTCCATTACATTAACAACACAGATGCCAACTTACATTTTACATGCACCAGTGATCTGCACTCTGTAGATGTCCTAGATCTCACCATCTATAAAGATGGTCAAACTTTAGCAACAACCTTTTTTAGGAAGCCCATGGAGGAACAAGTTACTTCACTTCACCAGCAGTCACCAACGCTCCCTTGTGAATAACATTCCCATGAGACAAATGCTGGGTGTAAAAAGAATGTGCAGCACAGAAGTGGAGTACAAGAAACATCAGCAATCTATGTCAGCAAGATTCTTACAGAGAGACTACACTCCACAGTCAATACTACATGGAATTGATAGCGCTAATAATTCAACAAGAGAGAGAGTCTATTTACCCCCAGGACCTGAATAGAGACACAACTGATGACCTTTGTCACCATGTACTGTAACAAGGTGAATCAAGTCACTGCCATTATTAAGAAGCATTTGGGCATACTTAGAAGTGATCTTGTCTTCTCTGCTACAAGATTTGACCATCTTAAAATGGCATGTAGATGTGGGCATAACATCAGAGATACAGTCGTACATGGCTTCCATCAGAATCAACATATTAGAACCACGTGGTTACCTGCTGTGCCCAATGGCAACTACCAAAGTGGTCACTGTGTCCATTGTAGATATACAATGGACTCTCTGATGTTCAAACGTCCTAGATGTGGATGCAAATACAGAATACATTTGTTTATTAACTGCTCAGCCACGTCAGTGATTTACATGCTTACCCATGTGGCCTAGGGTGTGTCAGCCAGATGAAACGCCAACTCAAAGAACACATTGGGGAGCACAAGTCTGCCATTAGAAACACTGCAGCAAGTAATGCGATGACCAGACACTTTGCTGAAAAAGGACACAGGTCACTTGCCAATCTCAGGTTCATGGGGATTGAAAGAGTCACACTTGGTCTGAGAGCTGGAGACTTGCAGAAGAAATAGGCCCAATGTGAGTGTTTCTGGATATATGCCCTTCAGACAATGAACCCATTAGGATTAAATGAAGAACTGCTGCAATATTATCCATGAACTCTTCTGGAACTATTCACTGCTGTTAGCCATTGGCTACTGTGATCTGATATTTGGATTTTCTGCTGCTAGCCACTTGATTACTGTGTTATGTTTCCCCATCCTTGTTGCTCACCTCTGTACTGCTCCGTACCTTCCCACCTCCCCCGACATCCCCTCCATCATGTGCTTATTTACCTACTTGTTTTGTTTGTTCATCTTTGGTCATGTTTTAATTCTGCTTTCAACTTACGTACTTTGGCACTTTTTCCACAGGTTTTTATGGCAGTGGAGCTGGGATAGCATTTTGGCTATGATGACGCCTATTTCATGAATATGCTAATCAGCATGCCTATTTCTGAGGTTTTGGGTCCACAACCAATCAGCTTTGAGGAAGGCTACACTGAAACATCAGCTGCCTGTTGTGCCACTTCTTGTGTACACATGCTGTTTGCTGGCCGCTTGCATGAGTCGCTGTTTCAGGAAACACTCCCTGTGAGTCCTGGTGCAATGTTTATTTAATGTAATAATGCTAAGTTCTCCTGCAGCTACAAAACTCTAACTTTTTCTGCTTAAGTTTGCCAGCACTTTTATAAGCACCGTTTTACACATTTTTGAATAAAGCATCTATCCTTAACAGTGAGGTAAGCTGCATTCTTTACTTGCAAACCTACTTTTTGCTTGGCGTCAAGCGCTACAGGGTCTAGGGACTATCAGTTGCCTGTCTTGTTTTCACAGATGTTTTCTCTGCCTGTATGCGCCAGAGTGGGAGTGATCATTGAGGTAGGGGCCTCTCATTTACCTTCCCTAGCGAAATATTTACAGAACCCTAATATGTTCATGACTACTTGGGTACAGAGTGATCATTCTAGGGGTTCCACTCTGGTTGGTCTCTGATTGATGCATGATGATAGAGGGGCTGCCTAAATAGATTAACAAGTCATACTTATTCTGAAGATGCATACTGTTTGAGGATGACATGGCTTGAAAAATATTTAGGAGCCCTGAAAGCACACAAGAAAAGACCACTTTAAAGGGAATGTAAACCTTCAAGTCAAAAATCCAGTATGTAATCAACCCTGTTTAGACTTCTCAATCACCCTACAATGGTAGCCAGGTCTATTTTTTATATATAATATACAAGTATTCCATACTTAATTGCACAAGTTAAAGGTGCAGCTCAGAGACATGAATCTATGAAAAAATGAACAAAAAGCATGGATTAATGCATATAAAACGCATTACCAGCATAAAGTGCTGCATGCCCCATAGGGCTACCATTCCAACCCATGTTAATCTATGCAAATACTCACAAAAAAATCGAACTGTGTTTTTACACATGAGCTCTGCACCATACTTAAGCTGGACAGTGCTATTTTCAGTAAGTCTGGGGACTCTCTATGATGTACCTAAGTATCTCATCAGCTCTCAGTGCCAGAACTGTCCCTGCACCAGGCTCTTCAGGTTTTTCTTGCTCCCTCTGGGCCTGTAGCACAATGAACATTTTTAGCTTTGCTCCGGTAGCCTGCCTTTTTGCTAATGCTGCTGACGTGGCAGAGACTAATACAGACAAATTCAGTTCCTCTCCAGCCCCACACAGCAACCACCCTTCTGCCATACAACACAACACAATGTGTAGAACAGAAGCAGCCAAACATACCTAGTCTGTTCCCCAGTTTCACAGCCACAACAGGCATAATCATTTATACCCTTAGATTTGAGAAAGGCATCCAACCACATCTTAAAGACCTCCAGGCAGCTTGATTGTTTTATTTTATTAATTTATTTAGTTTTTGTTGACTGGGTAAGTGCACTAGACAAATCCTGCCTATTTTCAGGCACGACCCGGGGGAGGGGGATACAGATGAATACCAACTGACCTTGAACCAGATTAAGCTGTTGGTGATATTTTTAGTGAATGAGGGAAATTTGGCCAGGACACCGGGGAAATTCTCCTACTCTTGTCCAATAGGGGGGACCCTTGGCCATCTGTGACAGGATGGCCAGTATTGTTGAACCTCCGGATGGGATGGATGTCGCTGGTGCAAGGGACTTGGCCTCCTCTCCTGTTCCTTATTCACAAGAGGCTAATAAATTAGAGGTTATTGCAGTGGAATATGAATCGCATGTTTCTGGAGAGGATATGATTATACAGTCTGGCTCTGCTACAGTGACTGTTCTACAGCTGGATAAATCGGTTAAGAAGGGTACTGTTTGCAAATCTAGGCTAGCGTTATATCGGAAAAAGTCTAAGTTGCTGTTGGAAATGAAAAAATTAGAGCGGGAGTTAGTGGATCTCCCGATTGATATTGCTCCGGCTGCTCTAGAGACTAAAATACCTGTTGATGGTATGCCTACGTCGGGAGCTCCTGCAATGGGGGACTCTTCATTTGTTGTTTGAACCCATTTCTTCGGACTTCAATGTGCAAAAAATGGACTTCACTGTGGTCGCGCAGGCTGGCAGTTCAGGCAGAACTACCTCCGTGTGCCTAAAGCCTGCAGACCCTTTGGTACCGGAACCTTCCTCTCAGCAGCATGTTTCTGTGACCTCCACTGTGGTTGCAACTCCAAGGACAGTCGGTTCCGATCCTGTTCCGGCAGAGTTTGTCTTCCCAGTCAATCAGTCATGTCCTGGATGGAGTAAAACTTTGGATTCTTCTTCTCCTCTCCCGCAATGTGTTGCTGTTGCTAATGCTCCTGTATGTGCTGTATTACACCCGACTGATGTTCCTGGAGGCTCGTCTTGGTCTCCGCAATGGGCACTACATGAGGCTGGTTGGGAAATTCAGATACTGGGACCTGTCTCCGGATTCACAAGACCACTCATACCTACATATGCTGGAGAATGCTACAGTTACAGTGGCCACCGACGCTTACCCGCTGAGCTCCACCGTTTTGCCCCGGGGTAAGGATTTTCATTTTCCTGCTGCACCTGTTATGCCTGGCGCTGACATTGTAGTCCCTTCTGAGGTTTTAGATCAGACAGTAATGGGACTTTAAGACAACAAACTTCTGATGTTGGGGTTGCTTTAAATGTTGCTGAGGCCCTAAGTACTGGGGTAGTGGAGGATGCCATTAGGGTGGGCCCTCCTCCAGAGGTTATTTCTCAGTTATCTAATGAGCATTCTAACACCCCATTTAAGCTTTCTGATCTTTTCCAGAATAGGAAGGAACCTGCACCATGTCGTAATACTGTGAGTATTTTATATAAGGAAGGGTTGCAGGTGGCACCCGGACCAAGTTTATATTGCTCGGGCCTTGTTGAAGGGCTCCATGAAGTTCTTCTCCTCAGAGATTTTTGCTCTCATCAGTATTGGTAGTTCCAACTTTGATGTTAGTTTCAAAAATATTTCTAGTCTAGACAGGTTTTGGGCACGGTATAATGCATGTAGGAATACGCCCCTTTGGTCACCCTTCCAGGTAATTCCTCTCATGAAACCTACCATTAAGGTTATTACAGTTATGTTCAAAAAGGAAGGGGTTAATGTGGAGGGATATTTTATTTTGGCTTTGTCAGCAATGTGAGGTGTTGGGTACTCCCTCCCCCTACTCTGGATAGTGAACAGATTTGGGATGGTGATTGGAGAATACGGGTTAAATTGTTTGATACTAATTCTGGTACTGTGCATTTACCTAGTACCTTTTATTTAGGTAGGGATAGGGGTGCTATTTTTTATGTAGGTCAGCCTCGGTACCTGTTTTAAGTGTGGATCCTGGGCTCATCTTAGTTCAGCCTGTGATACTATTAAATGTAGTCATTGTCTGGAGTTTGGGCATGGGTCTGCTAAATGTCTTAATCTTTTGCAGTGTAATCTTTGTGAAAATACTGGACACGCCTATGGTAAATGTCCTTGGGCTTCTTATAATAGGGATGATTGCCCTTCACATGCAGGAATTATTGATCAAGCACAACATTTGCAAGCTAAAAAGGTTGCTGACTTAAGTCTCAAATCTGGGATGACTGCTATTGCTAAGGAGGTCTCTGAGTTGTCTAAAGCTGCTTCCCAAGTGGCTGAGGCTGTTCCTCCCCCACCACTTGGTGAAGTTGTTACTATGGATATACAGGTTGAGTCAGACAATCCGTCACTGCTCCTATTAATTCCTCAGACCTTGCTGTAGTGCCTGACATGCCTCCCCCCATCCTCCCCCAGCTTGATGATTCTGGTTTTAAAACTGTCTCAAAAAAAAAGACCACGGTTGGGGAGGAAAGTAAGGCTTCAGACGTCCTTGGAGGGACAGGATAAAGAGGGGCTTCCTGTTGATTGGTCTCAGGGTAATAAATTTGCTTTGTTGGGTTCTGCATCGATAGATAGAGAGTAAGATGATGAGGGTACTGACACCTCCTCTTTGTTATCTACTACTGATACTGAGGAGAAGGGGAACATGGATTCCATTGCTAAAAGAACCAGGCAGTGCAGGAAAGCTACGATAACATGAGCTGTAGATTTTTATTGTTGTCTTTTTTCTTTTCTACTTTTCTTATGTCTTCCCTTTCTGTTGCAACTATTAATGTTAGTAGCATTAAAGGGGGGGAAGTTGACTAGTACATTATTTTCCCTTCAGGCTGTTGCCTGTGATTTTATCTGCTTATTGGATACCAGACTTAAAACTCATACAGAATTGCAGGCTGCATCCTGAGCTTGGTCACTGGGTGCTTCGTTTTGGTCTATTGGGCTTGATACCTGTGATGGTATTGGGATTCTTTTTACTAATCCTGCTCTTCGGGTTACTAGGTTAGTAGATATACACCCTGGGAGGGCCTTATTGCTGGATGTTACACATATCATAGTGAAAGATTTCATTTAGTTGCTATATATGCCCCTCAAACTAAGGTGACTAGAGTTTCTTTATTTAATGATATACACCAATATTTGCATACTTCCAGACTAGTTATTTGGTTGGGGGATTTTAATTGTGGTTTACACCAATCTGATAGAGGGGTTACAAACTTCTAAACTGTTTTGTGACACCAGCACCCTTAATGGAATTATGCATACTGCTGGATTGCAGGACTCTTATCGCAGTTTGCATCCCATTGGAGGATACACTTTTTTCAAAGGTAAATTGAAAACCAGGATTGATTTTATTTTTGTGCCCAAAATTTTACAGATTTTGGAATCTACTACTAGGGTTGTGGAATTTTCTGACCATGTTTTGTTACGCTCCGAAATTTCTTGGAAACATACTCCTCGCTGTAAAAAAAGTGAGTGGAGGTTGAATAATGTTTTATTGCAAAATACTAAAATACTAAAAGCTTGGCATAGTCATTGGACAGCTAGAATCTTGGTTAGTGACTGTTACGATGATATTTCTGATTGGTGGGAGGATACTAAAAAAGAATGGAATGCTCTGTTTCAGTCACTAGCTACTTCTAGGTGTCAGTCTGATTATTTCCAGTATTTGGAGTTACATCATCATTTGCAGCACTTGATTTCTTTATCAGAAACTACTAGTCAGGACTATGGTTCCCAGATCCAGAATATTAAGACTAGGATGATGTCCCTTCAATATACTAGGGCTAAATCCTTGGAACAGGAAGCTAGATTTGGTATGCAAGTTAGATCATCGTCTATAGATCCATATAAAAGTTGTCTGGATCGAGTTAAGCATAGGTTTATCACATAATTACTTTCCTCTTCTGGGCAGTGTGTCTCTTCCCCAGCAGGAATCCTGTCCATTGTTGAGGATAGATTTACAACCATGTTTGCAAGTCAGGAGGTTAGTGGAGACTTGACACAGATTTCACAAACCTTACAGTTACCTCAGGTTCGGCCAGAGGACATACACATGTTGACACATGATGTCACTGAAGAGGAGGTTATTCATGTTATTATGCAGCTGAATTCTACTGCTGCCCCGGGTTTGGATGTGTTGGGGGTGGAATTTTATAAACATTTTCTTGAAGACTTGACTCCGGTTTTGGTTGTTCTCTATTACCATATGTTGAAGTCTTCTTCTTTTTCTGCTTCCATGCAGGAAGCAGTTTTAGTATTGCTTCATAGAAAGGGTGCTCAGAATAATGTAGAAAATTGGAGACCACTGAGCCTACTTAATACTGACAGAAAAATTGTGGCTAAGATTCTGTTGAATAGATTGAATAATGTCTCAGACTATTTAATTAGTCTTGAACAGACGTGTGCGGTTCTGGGACGACAGATAAAAGATAACCTAATAGTGCTTAGAGAGTTGTTTTGGCAGGCTGACTCAGGACAGGTCTCAGGATGGGTGGTGGGTGTAGATCAAGAGAAGGCTTTTGATCAGGTTTCACATAAGTGTTTGTTTGTTGTTCTATCTGCATTTGGTTTCCCAGTAGATTTTGTTTCCTGGATTAAAGCTCTTTATGCCAATATTTCATTACGCCCTAATGTGAATGGGTGGTATGTTCGGCAGGTTAATGTTAGGAGAGAGGTGTGACAGGGCTGTCCCCTTAGCCCTCTTTTATATGTTTTTTGTATTGATATTCTACTTAGACTTCTACATCACTCTCCTGATATTCAGGGTATTCTGGTTCCCCATACTAGTTTTTTTGTCAAGGCTATGTCCTTTGCTGATGATATGGTTCTTACGTTGGGGGTTAATACTAAGGAGGAGGTCCTTTGTGCTGTTTTGAGAAAATATGCAGCCATTACTGGTTCCGGGATTAATTGGGATAAGAGCATTGGTATCCCATTGGGAAACACCCCTATATAAGGATAAAAAGTGAGGCTTTGATCATTCTTAGGGTGCGATTTGGGGGTTGGGACATGGCATATACTAATCGGATGGTTAATGTTGGCAAGGCAGAGCGTTTGGTTCAGGGTTGGCATAATAAGTGAATTGGTAAAAAGAAAAGGGTGTTTTTGATTAAAACTTTACTTTTACCTATTTGTTTGTATCTCAGTTATGTTTTCCCACCTCTTCAGCAGCTATTTACTAAGTTATTTAGTATTTTTTTTCAGGCTTTTTGGGGATCAAGGTTAAATCCCATTAAAAGGGAGATTACTTATAAGCCCATTGTAGAAGGTGGTATAGGAATGGTCAGTCCTGTTGCCTTTTATTTTAGTGTTTTTTTTAGTTATAATTTTGGTCTGGCCTTGAAACCTGGCTTTAAGTTATGGCGTCCCTTGGTTCTGGACTGGATTACACCAAATAGACAGCTTTGGGATCAAGGTTCTACTAGGTTGTTTGGGAAAAAAACACCTTTACCAGATTATGGTGTTGAAAGTTTTAAGGTGGCTGTGAAAAGGAAATTTCGACTTCAGGACTTTATGATTTTAGATAGGAAGGCTGTTTATCATGCTATTTTGGCTAACGATAGTCAAATTGTGGTAGAATTTTCTTTGTGTTCATCTGCACAACAGATTAGAGCGTTACGACATCTGCATAATCCTTGCATACCTTTAAAAAAGTGGGATAGTTTATGGTTTGGAAATTTTGGTATGCTTAGTGTAAAGGGAAATCATAAACATAAAAAGATGGAAGATAGATATTGTCCACGTGATTCCTGTCCTCAGGTTTTGGAAACACAGCGTCATTTGTTTTTAGAATGTGTCTTTGTGGTGCTATTCTGGGTCTTCTTGAGTGCAACTTGGGGGGGACCTGAAATTTCATTGTTAACATATTCTGACATTATGTATGGTGGGAATAAGGCCTTATGCATGAAATATAATCCTGAGAATATGTATGTTAGTTTTGTTGTGTTTCGTTATCATTTATGGCAAATTAGATGTTTAGGGGTTCTTCAACAAAAATGGGTCTCGCATGTTGAATTATTAGCAAATATTAGGGAACTCTTTACAGGATATAGTACAAATGGATCTACTACATTATAGTAGAGAAAAGGTTGCACATTTCTGGGTTCATTGTACTAATTGGTATTGAATTTATTGTTTGTTCTTATTTGCTTTTTTTTGTCCTGCTTTTCTGTTCATTTATAATTCTTTATGTTTGATTTCTTATGTACTGTTTTGTTATGAAGTCCAACTTTCTAATAAAAAATTCCCCTACTCTGTCAGTAGGGGGCTTGGCCGTTTTTCTGCGATGGCCACTTGGATAGTGCGGACGCGCTTGAGGTAGAGGAGTCGGTTTCCTTCCCTATCTCCCCTCGGCTAGAGACTGACTTGGAAAGTGGAATCTTGGTTTCGGGTCCTGAATCTATTCCTAACTCAGCTACGACAGCTATTGAAATTATACACATTTCTGGATGTACGGCGAGTAAGCCTGGTACTGTACCTGGCATTCCGGTTGATCTACTGGTAAATGCTCCTGGAGACTCCTTAGATACATCACTGGCTCCAGCAGATAGGAGTCCTGTCATTGGGGGAGTGACGTTGTCTGACAGGGCACAGCTGTGAGCGAAGAGTCAGACTGCAGAATCAGCTGTTGGTGGCTCCCAAGGTCTTTCTGTGGCGACATTTCATGGTGCTTTAGAGACTGGCAGTTGTGTTTCACTGAAGAGCGAGTGCCTAGAGTCTTGTGTGTGCTCTTCCGGTTTTGGTACGGAGGTTTTGTCTGGGAATCAGCTAGCTGACGAAGTACACCTGCGGAGTGCAGACCTGGTGCAGGGTCCTTGTATCCTGGCTCAGCTGTTTGCAAGCTCCTCGTCTGCCTGCTCATCTGCTTCCACTTCAGGCACTGTTTTGTCTTTCCCTAATCATGTATCTGAGATAGCTGGATCCACATAAACTGAGTCTCGACAGTGGGATTTGAAGAGGCATGGATTGATGCTGGCCTCTACTGTTATTTCACCTGGGGTTACTTTCGATGAAAATGTTTCTGCTACGGGGTTAACCATTGCAGAAGAGCTGCGTGGAGTTGGGTGGGAAAAGTCTCCCTGGATGATTCATGGGCCTCTCCTATAAGGCCTAGCCCTGCACCTCAGGGAGACTTGTTAGATATTTTGGACCCTCTTGAGTTGCC
The DNA here is from genome assembly GCA_016271365.2 of Neoceratodus forsteri. Lineage (NCBI taxonomy): Eukaryota > Metazoa > Chordata > Ceratodontiformes > Ceratodontidae > Neoceratodus > Neoceratodus forsteri. The sequence goes on along the minus strand of CM057453.1, from coordinate 146,702,461 downwards.
CTCGGGCTTGCATCTCACTCAGAACCCTGAATGATGCTTTGGTGGGATTCAAACACAGGAACTGGAGGGGTTACTTCCTACTGAAAAGACTCCTGCTATCATGGGGGTTCCTTTGAAGGAAGGGCCTTTTTCCTCTTCTCTACAAACTAACTCAGCAGATGCGTTGCAGTTGGATGATCTCCCTGATACTCAAGCTGGGGCGGGAGATGTTAAAGCTCTTGACTCTGTGGAAAGTGGAGCCCCTAAACCTTCCTCTGGTGTTTTTTTTGCTCAGACTAATATATCTTCATCTACAGGTCCTCAAGTCCATACTCTTCGAACTCCTGAACAAAATAATAGTCAACAGAAATCTAAATCATTTGCTGGACCTTTTCATTCTCCTCCTGAACAAGCCAAATAGCAAAATGCTGTACTGCTTCGATATAGGGGTGGGCTGGAAGTATTTCCTGATCATTTATATGTTTGGAAAACCTTAATCAAAGCCAGTTTACAGTTTGCACCCTCTGAAATGTATGCCCTTATTCATACCTCAGGGGATAACTATTTTGATATAAGTTTTAAAACATCAGTGGGTTTAGACACATTCTGGCAGAGGTATCAGGCAGTCAGGCATACTCCTTTATGTCACCTTTTTTTGCTGTTCCCCTTACAAAACCCACTATAAAAACCATTACAGTCCTATTTAAAAATGAAGGAGTGGCAATTGATGATATTGTGAGATGGTTGTCTTCTAAATGTACTGTGTTGGTCTTGCCTGATCCTATTATTGATTCCGAGCTCTTTTGGACAGGTGGATGGAAATTACAAGTGAAGTTACCAGTAGTGAATGGTGTGATTCAGCATTTACCCAGTTGTTTTTATTTGGGTAGAGATAGGGGTTTTGTTTTCTATCCAGGACAGCCTAAATCATGTTTTAGGTGTGGGGCCCACACACATCTAAGTAATGCCTGTGATAGGCTCAAATGCACCTCTTGCCTGGGTTCAGGACATGTTAGTATTAATTGTCCTCACCCAATGTATTGTAATCTTTGTGAAGAAACCTCCCATTCATATAGAGAGTGTCCTTGGGCCTCCCATAATAACCCTGAAATGCCGACAGAAAGTCAGGATGATACTGTCTCTCAGGCCCAACGGACTGCTCAGGCTAGGCCTCAATTTCGGCTTTTTGCTCCTGATCACTCCCCTCCCCCTTTACATTCCCCTTTGACACATTTAAGCCCTGCTCTGTCTCAGAAGACCTCAGGTGAGGTTCCATCTTTTTCCGATGCTGCACCGGCTGAGGAGAGTATGGTAAACCTATCTGAACCCACGATATCTGCTGTCCCTGTGTTGCAGTCTGACATAACTAATATACCCAGTACTTCCTCCACGTTTGTGATCCAAAAGAGGTTATGCCCCCTCCTGAGGATTCTGACTGGGTGCCAGTGGGTACCTGGAGACAGACGAGAAGCTCCACTTTTAAAGGGGTTCCTCCTTCCTCTGACCCTCAGTCCTCTGATTTTGTTTCACAAAATAGATTTGCTGTGTTACATAAACGCAAACAGACCACTGAGACTGAGGAGGAGTCTGATGCTTCCTCTGTTGCCTCTTCTCAAGTAGATATGTTGACAGACACTGATCAGCTTTCTGGAGATACTAAGACCATTAGGAAAAAGAGGTGTAAAATGAAATCTCCGGGAAAAGGGAGAGGTAAAAAGAAGTCCTTAGATCTTTGTTGGCCTAAATGGGGGATGTTGTGTCATTTGGCAGTTTAAATGCCAACAGCCTTAAAAATCCTAAAATGAGAAGGGTTATTTTTTCTTTCCTTGCCTCTATATCACTACATATTATTTTTGTGCAAGATACCAGGCTCCATTCCCTTCGGGAGAGTAGTCAGGCCTCTCATGATTGGAGGGGTGGATTATCTTTCTGGTCTTTGTCAGAAGAAGTGTGTGCCGGAGTGGGGATTCTTATTAAGAACTTGGAAGTACAGGTCATTAGACTTCTTGACCTAATTCAGGGTCGGGTTCTTATTTTGGATGTAATTATTCAACAACAAGAGTGGAGACTGATTAATATTTATAGCCCCCAACTTAAATCACAGAGAATAGCCACTTTTAAAACTATTCAACCTTTTCTTCATTCATCAAAATCAATAATTTTTGGAGGGGACTTTAATTGTATTTTGGCTCTTTCAGATAAAACTAGGGTAACACAAAAAATGTATTCTGATTCAAATTTTCTTAACTCCTTATATGTTACAGCTAATCTTTATGATGGGGCTTCTTTTGGTCCACAACCTCCTGCACATACATTTCATCATGGTAGATTTACCAACGAGGATAGACTATTTTTTTATCTCCAACTGGTTGCCGGGTGTACAGTATTCAGTTCTCCCTTGTGAGTACTCTGACCATTGTTTGTTGGTTTTATCTTTAGGTCGTCCTTTTAATAAACCGGTCTGCCATAATTTTTGGAAGATGAATATCTCTGTTTTAGAGGAGGAGCATGGTTGGCAGGACTTGTACAGACTTCTTCAGGACAAAATTTCAGTTTTTGAATTATTTGATAATCCGGCCTTTTGGTGGCAGGATACTAAATTGGAAATTAGAAAATTCTGCCAAAGGTTTTCTAAAACCTATTCTTCTGGTAGGTATCTTAAATACCTCAATTGCCGTCATCAGTTGCAGAAATTACTATCCTGGCAAACTGAATTTCGGTTAGATTATTCTGCTCAGATTCAGCAATTAAAAGCAGAAATGTGTACATATCAGTATGATAGATCCACTTCTCTTTTTCTGGAACAAAAATATGGGAGGAAAGGGGCGGCCAAAGTGGTTAACCCTTTTGACAGTAGTAACCAGCAGGTTCAGTCCAAATACATGCCCTCATTAATTTCTCATACTGGTTCCCGGATTTCTGATAATCAAAACCTTGTAAAAGAAGTGTCTTATCATATCCAGAATTTGTATGGACAGGAATATGAGCCACAAGATTGGAATAGTTTTTTGATTCCTTGAATATTCCTTTCTTATCCCCTGAAAGTGTTTGTGATTTAACTCGGCCTATCACTACTGCTGAGGTTGATTCGGTTATTAGCCATTTGAAAAATACTGTGACCCCTGGTCCTGACAGAATTCAAAATGAGTTCTATAAAAAAACTAAATCTGTCCTGTTACCTTACCTAATAGCTGTCTTTAACGTAATTGTCCAGGGAATATTGTCAATACCTACTGCATTAGCTGATAGTAATTTAATTTTTCTATTTAAACAAAAAAATAATAAGGAACATTTGGACAATTGGCATCCTATTAGTCTTCTAAATTCTGATTGGAAAATATTATGTAAGGTTTTTTCAGTTTGTCTTTCTAATATTGCCAAGAAAGTAATTTTTCATACCCAAATGTGTGCCATTCCAGACCATTCTATGATTACTAATTTAAAATATTACAGGAGGTTTGTGATGGGTTTGGTACACAAGGATATGTACTTAGTTTAGATCAATCAAAGGCCTTTGATCGAGTTCCGCACAACTATTTATTTGCAGTTTTGGAGAGATATGGGGTGCCAAATGAGTTTGTCTCCTGGATTAGAAATCTGTAATGGTATGCCTCCATGACTCCGATAGTAAATGGGTTAAAGGGATCTCATATTCGGATAAAAAGAGGGGTGCGTCAGGGTTGCCCCTTAAGTCCCCTTTTGTACGTTTTCTCTATAGACCCTCTTCTCCAGAGACTGAATACTGATGCTTCCATTAGACATATTTCTGACAAAGAGGGCCTGGTTTTTCCTAGTGCTTTGGCTTACGCGGATGACATTTGTGTTTTAATAGCAGATCAGGTCTTAGGTGGGTGAGCTATTGAAATTGTGCAGTCTTTTTCCTTAATCTCCGGATCTACCTTGAATACACAAAAAAGTTTTGGTACTACTGTACAAATTCCTTTACAGGATGTTTCTACTGATATTGGGGGGATAGCTATCCAGTCTGAGAAGATGCAGATTTGGGGCCTGTCTTTTGACATACCTTCAGCGGCAGAATGTAATTGGCTTTCCTCTATTTCTGTTGCAGAGGATAAAATTTTTAAATGGAAATCTTTTCCTATGTCGCGTTAAAAGCGTATTTATATGTTGAAAACCTTTATTCTTCCCATTTTTTTATTAGTGAGTAATATTTTTCCTCTTCCACTGCAGAAGCTCGTCTCTATAATTTATTTTTTCAACTTTTATGGGGCAGCAGGTTGAACCCTGTTAAATGGATAATTACATACTGGCCTATAAAACAAGGAGGTCTTAGTATGGTGAATCCGGTATTGTTTTGCTTTACTATTTTTGTTCATTCCAATGTTTACCCTTGTATAGCTGGTCATTCGGATTTTTGGGTGCAGAGTTTCAAATCTAGATCTCAATACTTTATAGATAAGTGGCAAGCGTCGACGTGGAAACCTTTTACTAAACTTCCACCAGGGACCTCGGGGTATCGGGGTATAGTGGGCAAGATTATGGAGGCACTCCTTAAGGAAAGGATAGTGCAACACCTGGAATCCATAGGGGCACAGGATCCAAGACAGCATGGGTTTACAAAAGGAAGGTCCTGTCAAACTAATCTCATAGATTTCTTTGACTGGGTAACCAGAGTGGTGGACCAAGGGGGAGCAGTTGATGTCGCCTACCTTGACTTCAGCAAAGCTTTTGACACTGTTCCACATAGAAGATTGATAAATAAGCTAGGTAGGCTCGAGGGTGGGTCAGAAGTTGGTCAACTGGGTGGCAAACTGGTTGACTGGCAGAAAACAGAGAGTGGTGGTAAATGGTATACAGTCAGAAGAGATGCAAGTCACAAGTGGGGTACCTCAGGGATCAGTCCTGGGGCCAGTCCTATTCAACATCTTCATTAGTGACCTCGCAGATGGACTAGAGGGTAGGCTTGTCTGTTTGCAGATGACACCAAGATCTGCAACAGAGTAGATGATCCAGATGGGGTGGGCAGAATGAGAAGAGATCTGGATAAACTAGCAGAATGGTCAGAAGAGTGGCAACTGGGATTTAATGCAAAGAAGTGCAAAATCATGCACATAGGGAAGAGAAACCCTGAAGCCACTTATAGGCTGGGAGGAGTTGCTAGCAGTCACAAAGGAAGAAAGAGACTTGGGCATCATCATCACTGATGACCTAAAATCATCCAAGCAGACCTCTAAAGCAGTAGGTAAGGCTAGGGGGTGTTAGGGTGTATTAGTAGGGGTATCACAAGTCGTAAGAGGGAGGTAATAATCCCTCTGTACAAGACATTGGTTAGGCCCCATCTGGAGTACTGCGGCAGTATTGGAGGCCACACCTTCACAAGGACATTAACTAAATTGAGGCAGTCCAGAGAAGGGCAACCAAAATGGTGCAGGGACTGCATCAGGAAGACATATGAGGACAGATTAACGGAGCTCAATATGTATACCCTTGAGCAAAGGAGGGAGAGAGGTGATATGATCGAGACATTTAAAACACCTTAAGGGCATAAACAAGGTGAAAGAGTCTAACATGTTTAAATATAAGAAAAATAGCAGGACAAGAGGACACAGCATGAGATTAGAGGGAGGCCGATTAAGGGGAATGTGAGGAAATTCTTTTTCACAGAAGAGCGGTAGATGCATGGAATGGCTTACCACAAGAAGTGGTGGCTATGAATACAGTGCAGGGCTTCAAACAGGCATGGGATAGGCATAAGGGAGCAATACAAATGACTACGAATAGATAGGTCGCTGACAGAGCAAATGCCGATGGCACATTTATAAGGTAGAAAAAGAAATGGGCAGACTGGATGGGCCTTGCGGTCCTTATCTGCCGTCAACTTCTATGTTTCTATGTTTCTATGTATCTTATTGAGCTTTTTAAAAAAATAAAACAATGGCAGGTGCCCTGTCGGGTGCCAGATTTGCAAAATAGAAAGCTTTTATATTCCTCTATTTTGAATAGGATTTTATTGTTCTCACCCTGTTTTGGCTTACCTTGTGACAGTCAATGTCTACTTAAACAATTACTGGATGGTATGTTCCCAGAAAAAATGTGGGATACCTTATGGCTGTGTTGTCACAATAAATTAAATGTTAAAGGGAATCAAGCCCATAAACAGCTGGAAGAAAGGTACTGTGTTAGGGAGACTAGTGTTTGCCAAGTAGAAACTATGACACATCTTTTTTTTGATTGCCCTTTTATGACACCATTATGGGCTCAGTTGGCACGTGAGTGGTCTTTACCAAAGCTTGCTGGAATAACATATTCAGACTTGGTTTATGGGAATTTTGGGCCTGCTTGGAAAATCTTTTATCCTGGTACTCTTAGAGTCCTCTTTGCTATTTCCAAATGGTGTATATGGCAGAACAGATATCTGTTTGTCCTTCAGCAAAAACAAACTACATTGCATGAGTTAAAATGTCAGATTAGGAAAGAACTTGCTCTTGTTTATGTATCTGAGCAGAAAGCATTACCTGCAGCTTTAGTGACATTTTGGTGGAGGGCATTGCCATTAATACTGTTTGAAGGGGTTACTTAAAGTTTATAAAAAAAAAGAGGGGTAGTTTATTAGTTTGATGATTTTTTTGTATCTGCTTTTTGTATGCTACTTTATGGATTAGGTATTCTTTCTGATATGTTAGTATCCTGCTCGATTGTATGTTATTGTGTTTGTTTCAGTTTTTTTGCTTTGTTATACTATTTTCCAATAAAAAATTCCCCTGCTCTTTTTGATAAGTGCCATGGGATCTTTAACATCCACCTGAACTACCACGAATCCAGGCAGATGGGACCTTGGTTTAACATCTCATCCGAAAGATGGCACCTCAGAAGTGCAGCACCCCTCTCATGCTGCACTACAGTGTCAGTACTGGGAAATTAACCCAAGTGCCAGATGTGGGAACTGAACCCACACCCCTCTGATCTCCCGGCCTCAGAGGTAAGTGTGCTACCTACTGAGCCACTGACACTGAGGCAGGTAACCCTCCACATTCTCACAACCCTATTAGTGAAAAACTGCCTTCTTAGATGAAATCTAAAACCTGTCAGCTCTAATTTATATATATGCCTCCTAGTACGTCCACTATCAGTCTAACACTAGAACTTAATAAAATCAATGCCACCATACCCTTGAACAAATGTGTACACTGTTATAACACTGTCATATTATCACCTCTCAATCTTCTGAACTCCAGAGAGAACATATCCAGACTGGCCAAACTCTCCTGGTAGTTCCTTCCCCTCATACTGGTCATCATTCTTGTTGTTCTCCTCCAAACCCTTTCCAGATCTTCCATCTCTATCCTAAAGTATGCAGACCATACCTGAGTGCAATATTCTAGATGATGTCTACCATGAGTCATGAACAATGGCGCAGACACCTACCTGGCTCTACCAATTAACACCATCTAATGTTCCCCAGGACCATTTCTGTGCAACAGGTGCTGTTACCTGCCCTGTGTGTGTTATGGTTGCAGCTTTTCTGCATTGTCTACTATTTTTCAGATCCCTTGTCATCACTACTCCATCTCTTTCCTCCTCCACGGCCTTTAATTCTTTCCAATTCATACTATACAGTAGTAGTGCAACCCTTTCTCATACCATGGCAAAGTATGGCTGCCAGCATGACACAGCCCAGTAGCAGCAGCCTTGTTCTTGTAGCGGTGTGTCTGTCATTGAGTGCACCAGTGAATCCCCAACTGTATGCTATGGAACTGCTCTTCCATCCCAACCTAATTGTCAGATCTAAAAATACTCTAGAGTTAGAAAATCCTCATATCTCTTCAACCACCTGCGTGATCCCTTTTTGAGACCAAAAAGTAGGACACATTTTGACATGCATATTCAAAAATGCTCCATATCCTATGCAACCAGATAATCTGTAAACAACCATAACTCATCTATACTATTTTTTGGGACTCTGCCAAATTACAGTACCAGCAGAGTGTTCAGTGGGTAACCTCCAGATCTTCAAATGATCCATCTTGCTTTGTCACTAGGATACAGTAGAGGATGATAAGTCCCACACTTGCTGCTGATCACTAACACCCTATAGTCAACTGGGCACCACTGCCTTACAGGTGAGGTCAAGGTTACCAAACTGTCATTTTGTAGTCGGGGCTCTTCATGTTTGGAATAAATTCCCCATCAACCTATACCAAGCACCTGCAATTTCAGAAACCTGGCCACCTGCTGCCTCAAGGAATCATGGCCCAGTTTGGATCTGATTTACAGTTTGTGACTACTACCAGCCTCTTAGAGTATATGACTACTACCAGCTTCTAATATACCAAGTTTGTAACGTATCATTCCTCCCTAAAGGACGACAGAATTCTCATTGTTTGCTTATTGTTCATTGTCTAAATTTGTTATTGTCTCCAGCTTCTCCTACCCTGGGACCCATACAAAAGGCAAGGGGCTGGATTCACAAAGGGTGATACAGGGCCTGCATCAAGCCCTGCACCAAACCTTGTGATTGGCGCAGCTGTGCCGAAAACTTTGTTGCACACTGTGCCCAATGCAAGATGATCAGGTGCATTTAGGACAATTTTACCGATTTATAGCAGCTTGTGGCAAATATTTGGCACAAGCCCCATAAAAAGGGTAGCCAGGACTGACGCAAGCTAGACCAGCAAGAAGCTGGTCTAAATTGTGTCAATTAGTGCATGAGATTGAGAATCCTGATCGTTGGAGGGGAATGCAGCAAGCGCCGTGTGCCATATGTTCAGCGCACCTGGGGCTCGTGGCATTCTCTACCATTTTGAGAATCCAGCCCAAGATGTTACATCTCATTAATAAATCAGTCAATCAATAATCAATCAATCAGTCAGTGCTGTTGATCCCACAGAGTCGCCATTCTCAGTGGACTAATTTCTTGTATGGGATCTTGCAGCTTTTTCTGGCCTTGCCTCGAAGTATTTTACATTTACAAATAAGTGAAGCAGGATGTTGCCCTAGGTTATGTGTCTTCTCTAATGCCAAAGAAATCCTAAAATTGTCAAGGGTCATAAATTCTAGGTGAACAGCTAACCACACTAATAAACAAAACAAAAATCTAAAACAATCCATTACTATAGTATATACATTATGGTCAGCCATTTAAAAAACATACTAAATGTTTTGAAATTTATGCCAGAGATAGCACAAATCATAAGCATTACTTTGTCAAAGTAATACTGTCCTGTGAAAGCAAAAAAAAAAAACAGTAATTCAAAATGATCAGCAGGCAGATGGTGAAAAGCATTATGTGGCACATTCTGCCGTGGAAACATTACTCTCACAGAGAAGAACCAAATGCACTGCATTATCAACTGATGCATGCACTGCAGAGCACAGGGCAGGGTCAACATAGACATTCATTGTCTCACCCATGTGGTATGGCAGATATAAGTTCCCCTCATGTTCTAGCTGGGATAATATTGTACATAAAGAAGTGATGTTCAGTGCAAGGAGACAAGTGTCTGCCCACAGGTTACCAGGCTGAGCGGCCTGGTGCACTCCAGCCTCAAAGTATTGGCCATCCCTGTGCAAACTGAGAGCCAACATTAACAGCGCTGCTTGTGTGTTTCTGCTTACCTGTACTATATACTGCTGACCTGCACCTGGCCATACAGACACTGGGGAGAGAGGGTGTGCGTTTATATATTTATAAATGTTGTCCGCCAAGAAGAACCAGATTAGGTGTAGCGCCTAATTTACATCTGGATCTTGGTGCAAAAGAGCAGCAAAGACATGTTTAAAGTTACAAACATTCTTGAATATAATGAATACAAAACATATGCCTTATGATTTTAAACATAGCTAATGGTAAATGAATGTGACGAAATATGAAAACAATTGATAACAATGGCACATTGCAAGCAAATTATAAATTTTAAGTACAGTCAGTGTCAAATTATTTGGGCATAACTTAAAGGGGAAATAAACATTACAGGGCTCACTCACATTGTGAAAACCAATGAATAATAATACTAATAATAAACTTTATTTGTTGAGCACCTTTCAAATGCCAAGGCACTTTACAATGTTAAAAAAAAATTCCATAAAAATATTACAATTAAAAAATAGACCACTAATGAAATTCATGACAATTCATAAAAGGCTTGACTCCACAAGAAAGTCTTAAGTGCCTGTTTAAAGCTCCCCACGGTCGTACATTCCCGGAGCTGACGGGGCAGAGAATTCCAGAGAGTAGGGGCCGCAAACATAAAAGCACGGGCCCCAGAAGATTTCAAGGTAACCCTCGGAGTCTCTAGCAACCCATCGTCAGTCAAATGGAGCTGTTGCACAGGGGTGTAGGGAATCAGAAGCTCTTTCAAGCAGTTAGGGCCAAGTCCATGTAGGGTTTTGTAGGTCAATAAACCTACCTTAAAGGTGATCCACCACTGAATCGGCAGCCAGTGCAGATTGCACAACACTGGGGTGATATGCGATCTTCTAGATACCCCTGTCAGCAATCTGGCAGCAGCAGCATTCTGCACTAGTTGCAAGCAGCGGATATCAACCCCAGGAAGCCCCAAGCAAAGGGAGTTGCAGTAGTCAAGGTGAAGGTCACAAAGGCGTGGACCAACACAAGCAGATTGCTAGACAGAACAAGGTGTTTGACCCTGGCAATGTTCCTAAGATGGTAAAAAGCTGACTTAACGACTGCCGACACCTGATAATGAAGGGACAGCCCATCATCAAGCACCACTCCCAGTTTGGGAATGGACTCGGGCAGCTGGAGGGCCGGCTGGGGGGAGGAGGATTGAGCGCCCAGTGGCTGCTCTCCTCCTCCAGGTGGGGTGGGGATGCAAGTCCTGCTGCTATACCGCTACCTGGGTGACCACAGGTGGAGGTGCAGTGAGACTGCATACAGTAGGGTGGGAGGACATCTGCCAGGAGCCGGAACGCCAGCACATCGTGATGTGCTCCACTCCTAGGCTTCCCTAGCGCGCAGACATCCTGAGGGCAGGGAAACTAGAAAAAAAATGGAAAAACCCTGCATCAGGCTCTAGTAGATGGGACCTGGTTGACCCGAGAACACACATAACCAGGCTCCATAGAAGGGCCTGGTGAGGCCTTCCGACACACACTTAAGGACTGAGAGAGAAGGTTGGGGGAGCCCCTCTCCGCCCCACCTGGGGGGTAAACTGAGGCAGGATGGGGACAGGCCCACCAGTACCCGGAGGGAGGTACCTGGGGCGGGACTACGGGAGCGCACACAGCCTAGGGTCTCCGAAGAAAGGAGCCTGGTACAGTGAAGAAGGGAGCATAAAAAAAAAAAAAAAGGCACCACTCCCAGGTTGCACACCCATTGTGAGGTAAGGATCTGAGCGCACCCCAGAAATAATCCAGAGGGCTGATCAGTCCTCAACCCCTCTATCCTTCGACCTGGGTCCACAACCATAACCTCAGTCTTTCCCGCGTTCAACTTTAACCAGCTCAAATTCATCCAGTCTTGGATTTCAGCAAGGCAGTTGTTAAATACTGAGACAGCACTAACTTGGTCAGGGGCAAAGACAGGTAGAGCTGGGTATCATCATCATAGCAGTGAAACCTCAGCCCATACCATCTTACAATGTCTCCCAGGGGTAGCATATACACTGCAAACAACATGGGGGACAGCACCGAGCTCTGAGGAACCCCACAAGACAGAGAGAAAGGGCCAGAAGAAAAAATCCCCGACACAACTCTCTGTGTTCTACCAGCTAGGAAAGATGTAAACCATCTGAGCACTGTACTTGACAGACCACAGATGGACATCAGGCGCTCGAGCAGCACCCCGTGGTCTACAGTGTCAAAGGCTGAAGAGAGATCAAGGAGTACCAGAATGGAACAGTTTCTCTGCTCTCTCACCATCAGGAGATCATTGAGCACCCAAACCAGAGCAGTCTCAGTACCACACCTCTTACAAAAACCTGACTGGAGAGGTTTGTAGACATTATGTATGGTCAAATGGTTCTCCAGCTGGATTGCCACTACTTTCTCAATAACCTTTCCTATAAAGGGAAGGTTCGAGATAGGTCTGTAGTTAGAAAGAAATGTCCGGGTCCAACGAAGCTTTCTTCAGAAGGGGTGTCACCACCGCCTCCTTCAGGGAGCTTGGAAACTCACCCGATTCCAAGGAGCACTGGACAATTTGAGCCAGAAATGGGCCGATAGTCTCATAACAACTCAAGATCAGGGAAGTTGGGCCTGGATCTAAACTACAGCACATAGGGCACATCCCCTGGACAATCCGCATAATATCCTCAAACTCGGCAGGTCAAAGGTACTCCAGGAAGTACGAGGTATAGTGACCGAGCGCCAACCAACCGCATCCCCCATAGAGTGAGTCAAGTGGATCTCTGACCTGATGTTGGCCACCTTATTTGCAAAGAACTGAGCAAGCTCATCACACTCTTTTTGTGAAAAAGCTCGATGGAGCTGCAGACAGGCTGGGTTGCACAACCTGTCCACAGTTTGGAAGAGTTGAGCTGGTCAGTTCTGAGCGACAGCGATCTCCCTGGACAGGAACTCTGCCTTCTTACGGGAGATCACTGATTGGTAGAACTGGTAATGCTCCACCAAACTAAGGCGGTCGGCCTCCAGGGCAGATTTCTGCCAGCGGCGTTCTAACCTTCGTCCCACCTGCCACAACTCCCTCAAAGACCCATCAAACCAAAGGGCCCAAGGGCGGAGTGGGAGAAGATGAACACAGACAGGAGCTATCAGGTCTAAGGCTGAGGAAATGGCCTTATTATAGGCCAGAACCAACAACTCCGGACTCGAGCTGGCATCAGGAAACTCCAATAGGTCAATCACCACTGCCAGGTCTTCAGGGCTCACATCCCGTAAAGGGTGGTAACTGACCAACTCCACAGGGCAGACCTACGAAGAGGGGCAAAAAAGTTGAACCTCACGGTGTAATGATCGGATTAACTGACAGGTTCCACCCCCAAGTCAGAGGCCTCAATCCCCAGGAGGAAAACCAAATCTAGAGAGTGACCATGATTATGGGTAGCTGAAGAAACAATCTGTGTGAAGCCCAGTGATGTCATCATCTGGAGGAAGTGCTGATCAAAAGGCGAGAGTTCGTTGTCGACCCAGGCACTGAAGTTGCCCAGAACAATCAGTCTGGGCAACTCCAATGCCATGTCGGTGGCAAAATCTGCCACTTCCTGCAGGAATCGCTTTACGTCCCTGGGTGGATGATAGACGAGCGCTATCCTGCTGCCCACACCAGCTACCACAGTACATTCAAAGGATTCGGCTTCCTCTACTGGTACACCAGTGAGGCCCAACTTGGTCTTGAAACAGACAGCTACCCCCCCACCCTGCGGTCCAATCTCGGGCGGTGTATCACCAAGTACCCGACTGGAATTACTGCCTTCAAAATGGGGCCAGCATTTTCATCCAGCCAGGTCTCGGTGATGCAAGCCAGGTCAGCTGTTCCAACAAAATCTGCAATAATAGCAGTTTTGTTCTTAATAGATCTGGCATTGCATAACACCGCCAGAGTTGGACGGAGTTCGTGAGCCGTCCCAGCTACTTGCCCATTAAAAGAGATGGTGCCCTTGGGTATGGGGGCTAGACATGGATTACCATGTCCCAGGCTCCATTTCACCCCAGGGGTCTTTCAAACGAGGTACTGGACTTATGTGTAGGTGTTAGGAGTCCTGTGATATGAATATGTAAATCTTTTGTAAATTAAATCAAGGCAGCACCCATTGCATTAAATCTTAAACCAGAAAGTGATGTCACGTGTAGGGGCAAGCTATATTCTATTACCGGTAATTTGAACTGCTACAGCTCCAGTGTGCACCATCAATTGTGGTCACCCAGGTGGCAGTACTGCAGCAGAGTCTATGATTCCTCCCTCCCTGAGGAGAAGCATGTCATCTGGGAGATGCCCAATCCTCCTCCCCCAGCCAGCCCTCAAATGACTCAGGCTTGCTCACAAACCAGAGTCATTGGTATTGCAGGTGGTAGAGATACTGCTGTGTGGCTGGCCTTCCCGGGCTATTGTACACTTAATGGCCATGACGTCTCTCCTGCTGATAACCACTGGTCCATGGACAATCCCACTGGCAGTGTGTCCACCCACCAACTTTCTCTTACCTTCCTCATGTTTTCCAGCTCTGTCCTTCCTTATTCCCTCTGTACTGCAATGGTTACAGAAGGCTGCAGAGTCTACATATCATAGATGGGCTGGGCTAGGGGAGGGTTCTGCCTGTACCTTTTGCACCCTTCCAACAACAGGATCACTGCTCATCATGTCTTGGCACTGTTTTATTAAATCAGACAAAGGAAAACTGTACTAAATACTGCAATTTAAAAGTATAAATGATCAGCTGAGAATAGGAAATGTTTCTATTACTACTTGTTTAATGAAGTTTCCAGGTCAGGGTCAGATGAACTCCAGTGTAGTCAGTGTAGCCACAAATTCTATAATAGAAAAGAGAAATCCTTGAGAAGCCTGTTCTACCAGCATGTCTAACAGCTCTATTAAAGGTTGGAAATGAGGCTCACTCAACCCACAATATTCTGAGGTTCAAATGTATTTCATTCAACCATCAGAAAAATATTTTTAACCAGTCTTTCATGCTCACTGCACTACATTGGTGATTCTGTACTTTCTCATTCTTTCACTTTAAATCTTCTTCTTGTTTATTTCATTCACTCCATAGCCCCTGTCCCTGCCTCATGGACCCTTTAGAAAGGTTCTTTTTTATCTGTTTACCTTCCTTGTTTCATCCCACTCTGGAGGTGCACTCCAGGTTCCCCCTGCCAACCCATAGTTTTTTTATTTTTATTTATTTTATTGAAATCTAAGATTACAAATACATTTGAGCAGGAACTGCTCATTTACAAAGGTTCCACATCAAGAAAATGGAGGGTAAATATACAAATAAAGGTCGGCAAAATTATACATAGTTACACAATAAAACGAAGCAAGATACTGAGGCTTAGGTAATTACAGTGCCTCAAAATGTGCCAAAGTTAAGTAGAATGACATACAATCCAAGGGTAACCTTAGAAATAAGTGCTTGTTGAGAGCATTGTACCACAGAGGAGCTCTGTGGGCAAAAGCCCTCTGGCCCATGGTAGTCCGGCATCTGGGGACAAGGAAGGTTTGTTGTTGTGAGCTTCTAGTTTGCTGAATGCTATGGTGGCCAATGAGGAGCTTTTCAATGCCTGGGGGCATGACACCAAGGAGGACTTTTTTGGCTAAGAGGCAGGTTTGATACTGGATCCGGCTGATGAGTGGAAGCCATCCTGCCCGAGCGTACAGGTCACAAGTGTGTGTAAGTCAGTAAGCCCCCGTTAGAAGTCTGCATGCTTTGTTCAGTGCGACTGTAATTCTGTGGAGGGCAGAGGCAGAGCTGTACATTGCTAGACCATAATCAGTGATGGAGGTGACAGAGCTACTGATCGCCAACTGAAGAGTGTCAGGAGTCATGCAGTGTTTTTGCCTGTAGAGCAGGTCTATATGGATATTGGTGGCTTTGGCGACAGAATCAATGTGTTGATGGGAGGAGAGGGAGCTGTCCAATGTAACACCTAGGTATTTAAATTCAGGAACGTGTTCAATTATGATTTCTGTTTGGTTTTTGATGGTGAGGTCACGGGATTTGTACTTACTCCTAGCATTGTAGAAAGTCATTACTTTTGTTTTGCTGTAGTTCATGATCTGTTTCTGTGACTTAAACCATCCTTCAATGCACATGAATTCAAGCTGTAATTGTTTCTCAAGGGGCTCCGCACCTTGGTGGTTAGTGAACATGACTGCGTTATTGGCGTAGAGCAGTAATTTCTGATGACAGACACTAGGAAGGTTGTTTAGGAAGAGGCTGAAGAGTAGTGGTCCCAGGATGGACCCCTGTGGGACCCCCGAAAGGACCAGCTTTTCTTCCGAGGTGACACCGGCGATCCTAACCCGCTGGACCCTCTCCCCAAGGTAACTTGAAAACCAGAGCAGCACTTCTTTGGAGAGCCCAATGTTTGATAATTTCTTGACTAGGAGTGGATGGTTGACAGTATCAAAGGCTTTCGTAAGGTCGATGAATACTGCCCCCACACAGTTTCCTTGATCGAGAGTGGTATGGATGAAGCCCGTGAATTCTAATAGTGCAGTGGTGGTACTGTGCTCTTTTCAAAAACCATGTTGCTTGGGACACTGGGTGTCGTATTTTTCCAGGTACTTGACTAGCTGGTCTGAGGTGATGCACTCCAGGGCCTTAGACAATGGAGGGAGGATGGAGATAGGTTTGTAGTTTGAGTGTAGTGACTTGTCTCCACTTTTGTGTACCGGTGTGATGGTTGTCTGCTTCCAGCACAATGGGAACTGGGACATCCTTCATGATAGGTTGAGGATCTTTGTCAGGAGCACAAGGATTTCTTCAAGGACAAGTGCTAACAACTTCAGGTTGAGGGAGTCCCCACTGTATCCTGTGCTGCGGATGGCCTTCCAAATATAGGTTCTGGCTTCATGCACTGGGATCTCCTTGAAGTAGAATTGTGGGGTATGGTGCAGGAGAGAAGCAGTGCCAGGAGGCTTACTACCAGAAGGGGCATCAAAGAAGTCCGATGGGAGGACACTATCCAAGTTGGAGAATGCATTGTTAAAGGTATTGGTGATTGTGTACAGGTCAGATGCAGGTGTACCATTTATGTTGAGCATGGTGGGTGGTGACTTAGGGTCCTTGCCTGTAAGGTCTTTCAAGTTATTCCAGGATTGTTTCCGTCATCCCAGGAGTTAGAGAAAGCATCTTTGAAATATTTGCTTTTGGTGCTCCGAATTGCCCACATGCACTCATTTCTAGCAGCTTTATATTTATGAATATCCCCAGGTTTGGATGTTGCACGGGCACAGTGCCAGAGATGGTCCCTATGTTTGAGTAAGGTGATTAGTTCGGGGGTTATCTAAGGGTTAGCTCTTCCCCTGACCTGCAGCTTTTTTAGAGGTGCAAGGATATTGCAGGCCGCAGTGAAGTGGTTAATGAAAAGGTCCAAGGCTTGGTTAACATCTTTGGAGGAGTCGATTGGCGTCCAGTCCGATTTCTTAGATGTGTTTTTAGTAGCCCAAGGTGCCCCTGCTTCAACACTCTGGTGTGGATTATTTTAGGAGGAGGCTTAATGAACTTGTTTGTCCAGGTACCGGTAACAGGTGAGTGGTCAGGGAGCACTGAGACTTTAGAAATACGTTCAGGGTGATTAGAAAGGATCCAGTCCAGAAGAGTGTGTGACCCTGTCCTATAGTTGCATCTGGTGGGGGTGGTAACAAGCTGGGTGAGGTTCTGTGCCGCTACTGCATCCTTGTAGTTTCCGGCCTCTGGTGAGAGCCAATTTATGTTGAAGTCATCGAGTATTATGATTTCAGAGCTATGGTGTATACCCCCTAGGTTTTCCATGATGCTCACAAATCCATTGGCCTGCTCTTTAGGGGGTAGGTAAACAGAGGCTATGGTGAGTTCCTTGTTGTGCGCACCGAGTAGAACTTCAATAGCAAGAACCTGAGAGGGAGGGTTTAGGGTTTGAGAGAGGAAAGACTTGACCCAGACAGGAATTCTTCAGTTAGATGGCACAGCCCCCACCTCATTTAGAAACCCCGTCCTGCCTGAATATAGTGTATCCAGGCATAATGACTGCAGTGTCTGGTATCTTGGGGTTAAGCCATGTTTCGACAACAGAGAGAACATCAGGGTTATGTTGCTGGACCCAGGTTTGCAGTATGTCAAGTTTGTTGAGGAGGCTACAGACATTGATTGAGGCTAATGTGAGGGACCCCTTCCGCCTTTTCTGGGCGTGGGGGGCTATACCAGTAGGTCCCAGGTTGGGATGAATGTTTCCAGATAGCAGAAGTAGCAGAAGTAATAGTAGACCGGTTGTGAAGGAATTCAGCTAGTAGAGCAATGCCTGAAAGAAGGAATGCACCCACAGAGTGGGATTAAACAAGGAAAGTAAACAGATAAAAAAAAATCCTGAAGTGTTCTCAAGGCAGGGACAGGGGCCGTGAAGTGAATGAAAGAAATGAGAAGAATTAAAGTGAATCGGTGAGAAAGTACAGAATCCCTGATCCAGGTCAGATCAAAACAGATCAAATCCTCCAGCTGGAGCACAAGTTTGTGCGTGCGAGTGTGTGTGTGTGTGTGTATACAATTCAAGTCTTACACACCCCAAGGTAGTCCAAAGTAAGGCAATGTGAGTTGTCCTGATGACCAAGCAGCAGCAGACCATGCTGCTATGCAGGTTAACTAGGTTTGGGAGCAGACTCAGGCTGCCACATCTGGAGGCAGACCAGGTTGTAGGCAACTGCCAAGAGGCAGTATGCCTTGACTGGGGAGGGCTGACGGTGGGAGCCACAGCAACACCTGCAGGTAGGCCAGGAAACTTGCTCCTACCGCAGTGGCAGGCTGTGTGTGCCCAAGCGAATGGAAGCATTGCTCATGCAACAGGAAGGATGAACTGGGGAGAAAATTCTGGCTGTAATCTAAATGACAGCTTCCACCTGAGCAGGATACATCCTGTTATGCAGCGAGTATCCCTGATTGACAATAGGAGCTGGGAATAAAAACCTATACAGAAAAGAAGTGAGGCAATGTTCTCTAATGGCTAGAGCACAGACTGGAAACAAATCAGACCCTGTTTCAAATCCCAGGAAAGCCATGTGCTCTCTGTGTGGCCCTAAGCAAGTCACTTAACCTCTCAGTACTTCTGTAAAATAAATGAGTAAAACAGGACCCCACTGAAAATGAGACACTGCATCCCAGCTGAGCTGTCTTGATAAATTCTGACAAAAAATAGGTGATTGGAATTCCTTTTGCCATAGAATGGTAGTACGCAAATCACTCACATACCTAACAGCTTACCTGACATCATGGGTATTCAAAACAACATGACAGTCACACTGTGTGGAGAACTCCAAGGAAACTATTCCCCTGGTGTAGAGGCCAGGTGGGCTCAATTCAGCAGAGCTAGGCAGCATAGGATATATCGGTTGTGTTCAGATTTAAAACCAGTGGAAAGTTTTCTTGATTTTAAAAATGAGGGTAAGAAAGAAAAGTGCAATGTTGGAAATGGGAATTAACCTAGATGAATCTATACCAATGCAAACTGTAATAAATATGGCCCACTCTGGAGTGGCACGGTCTGGCCCGCAGGGATGCATGCTCCCCGATATGGGGATTACTTACAGTATTTGTTGTTTATGGGTCTGAGACTGTGTCATATGCTCCCCCGAGTTCTTGACACCATCCTCCACAGCTCAGCAGTGCAAGTCACTTCTTGCCTAAAAAAAGCATTTAATTAATTTTACTGGAAGACTGTGAAAGTTAATTGTTTCCATTCAGCTGTAAACAAGTGGAATTTGTGTAACGTGATGGATAGGCTGGGTTAGATTAAAATGTGACTATTTTGAACATTTTTGATGTGCAAAAATGCTGTCCAGATTGCAGTTCACATTTTATTGAAGCTCTCTGCTGTTGCCAATGCTACATGATGGTGTGAAGTACAGCTGCCTTGCCTGGATCATGACTTCCTGATTTGGTCTGCTTAACAATAGAAAAGTGATGTTTATAAGAATTCTTCTAAAAAAATGTTCTTATGGAGCAGTGTTTTGGAATGTTCAGCTCTCAGGGGTCATCAAAATCAGTATTTGATTTCAGTGCCAAAGACTAGGACTATCCAGTGTCCAGGCCATGACAGAACCTTCCCTCATAGCAACTGGGGCCTCATTACTGACTTTTTCTAAATCATACTTTTTTTTTAATGGCCACAGTGAATTGTGAAAATTGTGATGGTGACCAAGAAAACAATCTGTTTTACAGTAGTCACCCTGAGAATTAGAGTGGCAACATGAAGGGCATTGGGACACAGTTAGTACAGTACATCTGACGGACAGTACATCTGAAGGCCATGGTCCATGTGAAATGAGTTATGGTGGTTCTCAGTGAGTACATTTGATGGTCGTGGTCCATGTGAAAAGAGCTGTGGTGATTCTCAGTGAGTACATCTGATGGCCATGGTCCTCATGAAATGAGTTGTGGTGGTTCTCATTGAATACATCTGAAGGCCATGGTCCATGTGAAATGAGCTGTGGTGGCTCTCATTGAGTACATCTGATGACCATAGTTCATGTAAAATGAGTTGTGGTGGTTCTCAGTGAGTACATCTGATGGCCGTGGTCCATGTGAAACGAGTTGTGGTAGTTGTCATTGAGTACATCTGATGACCATAGTCCATGTAAAATGAGTTGTGGCGATTCTCAATGAGTACATCTGATGGCCGTGGTCCATGTGAAATGAGTTGTGGTGGCTCTCAGTAAGTGCATCTGATGGTCGTGGTCCATGTGAAATGAGATGTGGTGGTTCTCAATGAGTACATCTGATGGTTGTGGTCCATGTGAAATAAGTTGAGGTGGTTCTCAGTGAGTACATCTGACAGTCGTGGCCCATGTGAAATGAGTTGGGTGGTTCTCAGTGAGTACATCTGATGGCCGTGGTCCATGTAAAAGGAGTTTTGGTGGTTCTCAGTGAGTACATCTGATGGCTGTGGTCCATGTGAAATGTGTAGTGGTGGTTCTGAGTGAGTACATCTGATGGTCGTGGTCCAGGTGAAATGAGTTGTGTTGGTTCTCAGTGAGTATATCTGATGATCATGGTCTATGTGAAATGAGGTGTGGTGGTTCTGAGTGAGTACATGTGATGAATCATGGTATATGTGAAATGAGTTGTGGCGGTTCTCAGTGAATACATCTGATAGCCGTGGTCCATGTGAAATGAGTTGTGGTGGTTCTCAGTGAGTATATCTGATGGTCATGGTCTAAGTGAAATGAGCTGTGATGGTTCTCATGGAGTACATCTGATGGTTGTAGAGCATGTGAAAGGTGTTGTGCTGGTTCTCAGTGAGTACATCTGATGGTCGTGGTCCATGTGAAATGAGTTATGGTGGTTCTCAGTGAGTACATCTGATGGTCATCGTCCATTTGAAATAAGTTGTGGTGGTTCTCAGTGAGTACATGTGATGGCAGTGAGCCGTGTGAAATGAGTTATGGTGGTTCTCAGTGGGTACATCCGACGTCCATGGACCTCTTGAAATGAGTTATGGTGGTTCTCAGTGAGTACATCTGATGGCCTTGGTCCATGTGAAATGAGTTGTGGTGGCTCTCAGTGTGTACATCTGATGACCGTGTTCCATGTGAAATGAGTTGTAGTGGTTCTCAGAGAGTGCACCAGAATGCCATGGTCCATGTGAAATGAGTTATGGTGGTTCTCAGTGAGTACAACTGATGTCTGTGGTTTATGTGAAAGGAGCTGTGGTGGTTCTAATCTGATGGCCGTGGTCCATGTGAGATGAGCTGTGCTGGTTCTCAGTGAGTACATCTGATGGCCGTGGTCCATGTGAATGAGTTGTGGTGGTTCTCAATGGGTACATCTGTAGACCGTGGCCCATGTAAAATGAGTTGTAGTGGTTGTCAGAGAGTGCACCAGAATGCCATGGTCCATGTGAAATGAGTTAAGGTGGTTCTCAGTGAGTACATCTGATGGCTGGGGTTCATGTGAAAGGAGCTGTGGTGTTTCTCTGTGAGTACATTTGGTGGCCGTGGTCCATTTTAAATGAGTTGTGGTGGTTCTCTGTGAGTACATTTGATGGTTGTGATCTGTGTGAAATGAGCTGCGGTGGTTCTCAATGAATACATCTGATGGTCATGGTCCATGTAAAATGAGTTGCTGTGGTTCTCAGTGAGTACATCCAATGGTCGTGGTCCTGTGAAATGAGTTGTGGTGGTTCTCAGTGAGTACATTTGATGGTCATAGTCCATTTGAAACGAGTTGTGTTCGTTCTCAGTAAGTGCATCTGATGGTCATGGTCCATTTAAAATAAGTTGTGGTGGTTCTCAGTGAGTACATCTGATGGCAGTGAGCCACGTGAAATGAGTTATGGTGGTTCTCAGTGGGTACATCTGACGGCCATGGACCTCTTGAAATGAGTTATGGTGGTTCTCAGTGAGTACATCTGATGGTCGTAGGCCATTTTATTTATTTTTTTTTATTTATCAAGTCTAGGATTACAAATACCTTTGAGCCCTGGCTCTTTTACAAAGGTTCCACATCAGAGAAATACAAATTTTGGGGAACATCAAGACAGACGTTACAACAATGTGGACATTGCAAACAGAGTACAGATTAATACAATTCAAGGGTAGCATTGTAACAAGGCAGCCAGCAGCATTTGTCAGAGAAAACAGACAACAGATAAGAAGTGCCAGAGTCATAGGGAGAGGGAAGAGGGGAAGGGGGGAGAAGGAATGTAGGAAGGGTGGGGAGAGGGTGAAAAGTGCAGCATTGGGTATACCAAGATGTGAGGGTAGAATCCAGTGGGCCAACTAGAGCAGGAAGGGAAGGAGAAACAAGGTTAAGTTGGGCAGTCACAGGAGCTGTTGGTAGTGAGATAGTCCCGGAGCCTAGTTTTAAACATACCAATTGTTGGGGCAGAGGAGATGGTTGGGCTGAGGCCATTGAACCAGAGTGGCGCTCTATAAGCAAAAGAGCGTTGTCCCTGTGAAGTGTGACAGTGGGGGACTTTCAGTAGCTGTAGCGTGGATCTCCTAAGGCACCATTTGTTAATTCGGTGTTGTAACAGAGTTGAGACTCCAGAAGGTGCAAGACTAAGGTAGATTTTTTTCACCATGGAGCAGGTGAGAAACTTTATGCGGTTTGATAGTTGGAGCCAGCCGGTCTGAGTGTACAGGTCACATGTGTGGGTGAGACGGTGAGCACCAGTGATGAGCCGACATGCCTTATTTAAGGCAGTTGAGAGGCATCTAAGGTTGTGGCCGAGCCATAAATGATGAGACCATAGTTTATTACAGAGATCACAGAGCTCAGGACTGCAACCTTCAAAGCTTCTGGCGAGAGGTGTGGTCTGTGTTTGTAGAGGAGACCAAGCCGTGTATTAGCAACTCTAGCTACATTGTCTACATGAAGTCCATAGGAGAGATTAGGGTCAAGCTATATCCCTAAGTATTTGAAGGACCCCACCTGATCTAGAGTGTTCCCCTGGGTGGTGGAGATAGCCAAGTGGTGTAGCTTGTTTGGGTTATGAGAGCTGCAGAAGAGCATATATTTGTTTTTCTTGTCATTGAGGACCAGTTTATGATTAAGAAACCATGTCTCTACAGAACTGAAATCAAGTTGAAGGTTGTGTTGAAGAGTTGCAGGATCTTTGTCAGTGGAGAATACAACAGCATCATCGGCATATAGTATGATCTGCTCAGAGCAGTGGTAAGGGAGGGAGTTTAAGAAAAGGCTAAAAAGGAGGGGGCCCAGTATGGATCCCTGTGGGACCACCAAGTGAACAGGCAGGGTGTCAGAAAAGAGCATCCGCAACTTTTACTCTCTGCGACCGGTTTTCTAAGTAGCTTTTAAACCAGAGAGAAGAGTCAGGTGATAGCCCGGGCATTCAGTAGTTGGTGTATTAGTAGTCCATGGTGTACTGTATCGAAGGCCTTAGAGAGGTCGACGAAAACGGCTCCTGTGAGAAGGCCATTGTCAAGGGATTTGTGCAATGCTCCAGTGAACTCAAGGAGGGCTGTGGTGGTGCTGTGACCTTTCCGGAAGCCGTGTTGTTGTGGACAAGGTATATTGTATTTATCTAAGTGGTCGGTAAGTTGATCAGCCACGATGCGCTTGAGTGCCTTAGAGAGTGGGGGCAGTATGGAGATAGGGTGATAATTTGAGTGATTCGTCTTATCCCCACTGTTATGGACGGGTGTCACGGTGGCTGTTTTCCATATGTCCAGGAATTTTCCACAGCTGAGAGAGAGGTTTAGGATTTTTTGTTAATGGATGAATTACCTCATCGAGGGTGAGCAACAGAAGCTTAAGGTCCAGGGTGTCGCTACTAGATCTAGATTTAGAGATAGCTGCAGTAATATAGCGGCGAGCTTCATTCAGCCTTACCTCCCTGAAGTAGAAGAGGGGATGGTTAGACTGAGGGGCTGAGGTATTTGGGGAGTAGGCCTTGTTTTCGAAAAAGTAATGGGGTAGAACAGCACTAAGGTCTGAAAAAGCCGTGTTAATGATGTTTGTGATCACCTTGGGGTTGAGGGTTGAGGATCCATCAACCATTAACATGGCCAGAGAGGTTTTTGGCTGCTTCCCTGTGACATCCTTGATATTGTGCCAGAAAGCACGACCATTTCCCCATGTATTGATGAAAGCGTCTTTGTAATAGGTGGATTTCATTAGCCATATGGCTTTTGTGCAGGCATTTCGTGCTTGTTTGTAATTTTGGATGTCCAGTTGTTTGCCAGTGGCCCTGGCAACTGCCCAGAGGTGATCCCTAGGTTTCAGCTGTGAGAGAAGAGCCGCAGTGACCCATGGGTTAGAGAGAGATTTTGTTTTGCGCCTTTTAGCGGGGCAAAGAGGTCGCAGGCTTTGTTGAAAATTGAGATGAAGTGACCAAGAGCCAAGTTAACATCTGTTGCTTCATAGATGGGTAGCCAGTCTTGTAGAAGCAGGTGTTGTTTGAGATGTGGAAGTTTTCCACGAGGAAGGACTCTGCTAGTGATAATTTTGGGAGGGGGCTTAAGGAATTTGTTAGACCATGCACACATGGCTGGGGAGTGGTCACTGAGAGAGTCTGGGAGAATAGTCGTATGAGAAATCCTTGTGGGCTGAGTGGTGAGGACCCAATCCAAGAGGGTACTGGTGCCAGTCTTGTAGTTAATCCTAATAGGGGAGTTTACCATTTGTGTGAGGTTAGCAGCTGAGATGGAGTCTTTATAGGCACTGGCACTCGATGCTAACCAGTTTATGTTGAAATCCGCTAGTAGAATAAGTTCAGCTTCGGGAGAATGAGAGTTGATAAAGTTTAGGACATTGTTGAATCCATATTTAGGGTCCCTGGGCAGGATGTATACAGAGACAATAGTCAGGGCTTTATGGTTGGGACCTAGGACGATTTTTATTGGCAGAATCTGGGCCGAGGCAGAAAGTGATGGAGTTGCTACAGGGTACCAAGACAGGGAGTCTTTGACATAGATTGCGCAACCACCACCTTTTTTGGATATCCGGTCCAGCCTGTGGACATTGTTACCCTGTATTGTTACTGCTGAGTCAGGAACTTTAGGTGTCAGCCAAGTTTCCACCACTGCAAGGATGTCAGGGTTGTGTTGGCATATGAAGGCTTGGAGTGCATCCAGCTTTGGTAGTAGGCTGCAGATATTAATGGTTGCAAAGATAAGGGCACCTGGAGTTTGTGTGTGGCCTGAGCTTCTAGGGCCATGTGAAATGAATTGCGGTGGTTCTCAGTGAGTACATTTGATGGTCATGGTCCATTTGAAACGAGTTGTGTTTTTTCTCAGTGAGTACATCTAATGGCTGTGGTCCATGTGAAAGGAGTTGTTGTGGTTCTCAGTAAGTGCATCTGATGGTCGTGGTCCATGTGACATGAGATGTGGTGGTTCTCAGTGAGTACAGCTGATGGTTGTGGTCCATCTGAAATGAGTTGTGGTGGTTCTCAGTGAGCACATCTGATGGCCATGGTCCATGTAAAATGAGTTGTGGTGGTTCTTTGTGAGTACATTTGATGACTGTGGTCCATGTAAAAGGCTATCCTGATTAGCCGATCACTAGAAACAGGGGAGGTACCCAAAGACTGGAGGACAGCAGATGTTGTCCCCTTATACAAAAGTGGGAACAAAGAGGAAGCAGGGAACTACAGACCAGTCAGCCTCATCTCAGTAGTAGGGAAGATCATGGAAGCACTACTGAAGGAGAGATTGGTGGAACATCTGGTTGTCAATGGACTACAGGACCCAAGGCAGCATGGTTTCACCAGAGAGAGGTCATGTCAGACCAACCTCATTGAATTTTTTGACTGGGTGACTAGGGAGGTGGATCAGGGGAGGGCAGTGGACATGGCCTATCTGGACTTCAGCAAGGCCTTTGACACTGTGCCACATAGAAGACTATTACACAAACTGGGTAATATGGGTGTGGGCAGGACAGTAGTGTGGTGGGTAGATAACTGGCTGGGTGGCAGGACACAGAGGGTGGTGGTAAATGGCTGTCACTCCACAGAGGAAAGAGTGACCAGTGGGGTACCACAGGGATCAGTGCTGGGACCGGTCCTATTCAACATCTTCATCAGTGACATTGCACAGGACCTAGAAGGCAGAATTTCACTGTTCACTGATGACACAAAGCTCTGTAACAGAGTAGACACAGCAGAGGGTGTAGATAGAATGAGAAGGTACCAGCAGAAACTTGAAGAATGGTCAGGGGTTTGGCAGTTGAAATTCAATGCAAAGAAGTGCAAGATAATTACATGTATGATACATACATGTATGAATAACTCTGAGCAGTGCAGGAGAGCAGCTAGCAAGGCAAACAGGATGTTGGGATGCATCGCAAGGGGGATCACCTCAAGGAGCAAGGAAGTGATTCTGCCGCTGTACAATGGACTGGTTAGACCACACCTTGAGTACTGTGTACAGTACTGGAGACCACACTTGAAGAGGGACATACAGCTCCTGGAGGGGTACAGAGGAGGGCAACAAAGATGATCGAGGGCTAGGGTTTGACTTACGAGGACAGACTTGAGGAGCTCTGCCTGTTTTCATTGGAGGAGAGGAGAGACAGGGGACATGATTGAGGTCTTCAAGTACCTCAAGGGAATAAATAAGTAAACATGGAGGATCTTTAGACTAAAGCAGGAGGCATCACCAGAGGGCATGGTTTGAAGTTGGAAGGTGGAAGGGTGAGGGGAAAAGGAGGAGGTTTTTCACTGAGAGGGTGGTGGACCCTTGGAATGCTCTGCCTGGTGAGCTGGTTCAGAGATCCACAGTGGAGAGCTTTAAGAGAGGGTGGGACAGACACAGAAAGTGGATGTATCAGATGATGGCCTGTCCGGGGGTGGGGATGGATGATAGGGGTTTCTGGAGCACAAGGGATGGGAGGGTCTCTGCACCCAACTAAGGATCTAGGTTCGAGCAGACTTGATAGACCATAAGGCCTAATCTGCTGGCAAATAGTATGTTAGTATGTTAGTATAATGCATGTGGGGCACAAAAATCCTGGCACAATATATCAGTTGGGGGGTGAGGATATAGCATGCACCAAGCAGGAAAGGGATCTTGGGGTTATCATCTCTGATGACCTCAAGGTAGGGAAACAGTGTGACAAGGCAGCAGGTAAAGCAAATAGGATGCTGGGATGCATAGGCAGGGGCATCACCAGCAGGAAAAGGGAGGTCTTAATTCCACTATACAAGACACTAGTGAGGCCCAACCTGGAGTACAGTGTACAGTTCTGGAGACCATACCTACGTAAGGACATAAACAGGGTAGAGGAGGTTCAGAGGAGGGCAACAAAGATGGTACATGGATTGCATCACAAGTCCTATGAAGACAGGTTGAAGGAACTGAACATGTACTCCCTGGAGGAGAGGAGGAGAGAGGGGATATGATAGAGACATACAAGTATCTTACAGGGAGGAACAGGGTGCAGGAATACACTATTTTTAAGCGAAAAAGATGTTCCAGGACTAGAGGGCATGGGATGAAGTTGGAGGAGGATGATTCAGAGAAACGTGAGGAAGAATTTCTTCACAGAACGGGTGGTGGACAAGTGGAACACCCTGCGAGGAAGTGGTGGGGGCTGAAACAATCACGGGATTTAAGAATGCATGGGATAGACATAAAGGAATTCTGGAGGTCAGGGGTAAGGGGCAACAGACTTCTAGGAAAACATAAACTGAACTTACAAGCTCAAATGGGCAGACTGGGTGGGCCACAGGCCCTTATCTGCTGACCCTGTTTATGTATCTATGAGTTGTGATGGTTCTCAGTGAGTACATCTGATGGCTGTGGTCTATGTGAAATGAGTTGTGGTGGTTTTCAGTGAGTACATCTGATGGTCACGGTCCATTTAAAATGAGTTGTGCTGTTTCTCAGTGAGTACATCTGATGGCTGTGGTCCATGTAAAAGGAACTGTGGTTGTTCTCAGTGAGTATATCTGATGTCCATGGACCTCTTGAAAGGAGTTATGGTGGTTCTCAGTGAGTACATCTGATGGCCTTGGTCCATGTGAAATGAGTTGTGGTGGTTCTCAGTGAGTACATCTGATGACCGTGTTCCATGTGAAATGAGCTGTAGTGGTTTTCAGAGAGTGCACCAGAATGCTATGGTCAATGTGAAATGAGTTATGGTGGTTCTCAGTGAGTACAACTGATGTCTGTGGTTTATGTGAAAGGAGCTGTGGTGGTTCTCATCTGATGGCCGTGGTCCATGTGAGATGAGCTGTGGTGGTTCTCAATGAGTACATCTCATGACTGTGGTCCATGTGAAATGAGTTGTAGTGGTTCTCAGAGAGTGCACCAGAATGCCACGGTCCATGTGAAATGAGTTATGGTGGTTCTCAGTGAGTACATCTGATGTCTGTGGTTTATGTGAAAGGAGCTGTGGTGGTTCTCATCTGATGGCCGTGGTCCATGTGAAATGAGTTGTAGCGGTTCTCAATGAGTACATCTGTTGACCATGGTCCATGTGAAATGAGTTGTAGCGGTTGTCAGAGAGTGCACCAGAATGCCATGGTCCATGTGAAATGAGTTAAGGTGGTTCTCAGTGAGTACATCTGATGGCTGTGGTTCATATGAAAGGAGCTGTGGTGTTTCTCCGTGAGTACATTTGGTGGCCGTGGTCCATTTTAAATGAGTTGTGGTGGTTCTCTGTGAGTACATTTGATGGCCGTGATCTGTGTGAAATGAGCTGCGGTGGTTCTCAATGAGTACATCTGATGGTCATGGTCCATGTGAAATGAGTTGTGGTGGTTCTCAGCGTGTACATCTGAAAGCCGTGGTCCATGTGTAATGAGTTGTGGTGGTTCTCAGTGAGTAGATCTGATCGTCATGGTCTGTGTGAAATGAGTTACGGTGGTTCTCAGTGAGTACATCTGATGGCTATTGTCCATGTGAAATGAGTTGTAGTGGGTCTCAGAGTGCACCAGGAGGCCATGGTCCATGTGAAATGAGTTATGGTGGTTCTCAGTGAGTACATCTGATGGCTGTGGTTCATGTGAAAGAAGCTGTGGTGGTTCTCTGTCAGTATATTTGGTGGCCATGGCCCATGTTAAATGAGTTGTGGTGGTTCTCTGTGAGTACTTTTGATGGTCGTGATCTGTGTGAAATGAGCTGTGGTGGTTCTCAGCATGTATATCTGAAAGCCGTGGTCCATGTGTAATGAGTTGTGGTGGTTCTCAGTGAGTACCTCTGATGGTCGTGGTCCATGTGAAATGAAATATGGTGGTTCTCAGTGAGTACATTTGATGGGCGTTGTCCATGTGAAACGAGTTGTGATTGTTCTCAGTGAGTACATCCGATGGCTGTGATCCGTGTCAAAGGAGTTGTGATGGTTCTCAGTGAGTACATCTGATGGCCTTGGTCAATGTGAAATAAGTTATGGTGGTTCTCAGTGAGTACCTCTGATGGTCGTGGTCCATGTGAAATGAGCTGTGGTGGTTCTCAGTGAGTACATCTGATGGTCGTGGTCAATGTTAAATGAGTTGTGGTGGTTCTCAGTGAGTACATCTGAAAGCCGTGGTCCATGTGTAATGAGTTGTGGTTTTTCTCGTTGAGTACATCTGATGGTTGCGGTCTGTGTGAAATGAGTTATGGTGGTTCTCAGTGAGTACATCTGATGACTATGGTCCATGTGAAATGAGTTGTAGTGGTTCTCAGAGAGTGCACCAGGAGGCCATGGTCCATGTGAAATGAGTTATTGAGGTTCTCAGTATATCTGATGGCATTGTGTACATTCAATATATAAGTGAGAAAAGGGACAAGAAGGAAGGGATTGTTAGGCTTAAGAAAGGGGTGAAGTGGGTGGAGGTTAATGGGAGATAAGCAGATATACTCAATGAATAGTTCTGTTCTGTCTTCACCAGGGAGAAGGACATATCAGTGCCTTCAGGAGGGAAAAGAAGAGCAGGGAGGAGGGAACACAGATGTAGTGATAGAGGCGGATAGAGTGAGGGAGAGGCTGCTGGCATTGAAGGTGGACATATCACCAGGCCCAGACAGAGTACATCCAAGGGTACTAAAGGAACTGGCTGAGGAGCTGACAGGGCCACTGGCAGACCTATTTAATACTTCACTAGAGTCAGGAGTGTTACCACAGGACTGGAAAACAGCACACATAGTGTCCCTCCACTAAAGCAGTCCCAAGGATGACCCAAGGAATTACAGACCAGTCAGTCTGATCTCCATTGTGGGCAATCTCATGGAGACTATAGTAAAGGAAAGGTTGGTGGAATATCTAGAGGAGCATTGTCTCAGGATGCTAGGCAGCATGGGTTCATGGGTGGGAGATGGTGTCAAACAAATATGATTGACTTCTTTGACTGTGTCACTAAGACAGTAGATGGAGGCCAAGCGGTAGACATCCTCTATCTTGATTTCAGCAAGGCCTTTGACTCTGTGCCCCCACAAAACATTGATCAGGAAGTTGGTGGATCTCGGGGTTTGAGAAATGATGGCCAGATGGGTGGAAAACTGGCTGAGGGACAGAACCCAGAGGGTGATTATTGAGGGAGAGTTATCTGGCACTAGAAAGGTAACTAGTGGGGCCCCACAGGGCTCGGTGCTGGGGCCGGTGTTGTTCAATGTCTTCATCAGTGACATTGGAGATGGCATTAAGGGCAAAATGTGCCTATTCGCGGATGACACCAAACTCTGTGGGAGAGTGGACACAGCTGAAGGGATACAGGACCTACAGAAAGATCTGGAAAAGCTGGGGAAGTGGTCCAAGACCTGGCAGCTTGGCTTCAATGCCAATAAAATGCAAAGTTATGCATATTGGAGCCAAGAATCTCAGGACAGAGTACTACCTGGGCGGAGTCCGAGTATCTGCATCAGAGGAGGAGAAGGACCTGAGAGTGATGATCACTGCTGACCTAAAGCACTCCACGCAGTGCAAGAAGGCAGCAGCAAAGGCAAACAAGATGCTGGGGTGCATATCTAGGGGGATCAGTAGTAAGAGAGAGGGGGTTATACTGCCCTTGTACAGGTCACTGGTAAGGCTGCATCTAGAGTATGGAGTTCAGTATTGGTGCCCACACCTCGAAAAGGACATTAACCAGTTGGAGGAAGTCCAGAGGAGGGCTACAAAGATGATAGCAGGTCAGCAGGATAAGGTATACAAGGAGAGATTGAGGTCACTGAACATGTACTCTCTGGAAGACAGGAGAGAGAGAGGGGGCATGATTGGGACCTTCAAGTACTTGAAAGGAATAAATAAGGTTGATAAGGAGAGTCTCTTTAGGCTGAGTGACAACCATAACACAAGAGGGCACAGTCTTAAGATGGAGGGTGGGAGGTTTAGGAGGGAGGTCAGGAAGCACTTCTTCACAGAGAGGGTGGTGGACACTTTGAATGCACTGCCGGAAGAGGTCATCTCATTGAAGACAGTAGGCAGCTTTAAGAGAGGCTGGGATAGGCATAGGGGCAAGGTAAGGATCATGAGTAGAGAGGATGGGAGGAATAGGGAGGGAGGGCAGGGACATTAGCTCAAGCTATGGACCCCGTAATACGAGCAGACTTGATAGACCAAATGGCCTTCTTCTGCTGGCTTCTTCATATGTTCGTATGTTTGTATGTTCATATGTTCGTATGTGAAATGAGTTATGGTGGTTCTCAGTGAGTACTTCTGATGGCCATGGACCTCTTGAAATGAGTTATGGTGGTTCTCAGTGAGTACATCTGATGGCCGTGGTCTATGTGAAATGAGCTGGGGTGGTTCTCAGTGAGTACATCTGATGGCTGTGATCCATGTGAAATGAGTTGTGGTGGTTATCAGTGAATACATGTAATATTTGCGGTCCATGTGAAATGTGTTGTAGTGGTTCTCAGTGAGTACCTCTGATGGCCATGGCCTATTTGAAATGAGTTGTAGTAGTTCTTAGTGAGTACATCTGATGGTCATTGTCAATGTGAAATGAGTTGTGGTGGTTCTCAGTGAGTGCACCAGAAGGCCATGGTCCATGTGAAATGAGTTATGGTGGTTCTCAGCGAGTACATTTGATGGTCGTGATCCATATGAAATAAGCTGTGGTGGTTCTCACTGAGTACATCTGATAGTTGTGATCCATGTGAAAGGTGTTGTGGTAGTTCTCAGTGAGTACATCTGATGGTCGTAGTCCATTTGAAATAAGTTGTGGTGGTTCTCAGTGACTACATCTGATGGTCGTGGTCCATGTGAAATGAGTTATGGTGGTTGTCAGAGAGTGCACCAGAATGCCGTGGTCCATGTGAAATGAGTTATGATGGTTCTCAGTGAGTACATCTGATGGCTGTGGTTCATGTGAAAGGAGCTGTGGTGGTTCTCAGTGAGTACATTTGGTGCCCATGGTCCATGTTAAATGAGTTGTGGTTGTTCTCTGTGAGTACATTTGATGGCCTTGGTCAATATGAAATAAGTTATGGTGGTTCTCAGTGAGTACCTCTGATGGTCGTGGTCCATGTGAAATGAAATATGGTGGTTCTCAGTAAGTACATTTGATGGGGCGTTGTCCATGTGAAACGAGTTGTGGTTGTTCTCAGTGAGTACATCTGATGGCTGTGATCCGTGTCAAAGGAGTTGTGGTGGTTTTCAGTGAGTACATCTGATGGCCTTGGTCAATGTGAAAAAAGTTATGGTGGTTCTCAGTGAGTACTTCTGATGGTCGTGGTCCATGTGAAATGAGTTATGGTGGTTCTCAGTGAGTACATCTGATGGTCGTGGTCCATTTGAAATGAGTTGTGGTGGTTCTCAGTGAGTACATCTGATTGCCATGGTCCATGTGAAATGAGTTATGGTGGTTCTCAGTGAGTACATTTGATGGCCATGGACCTCTTGAAATGAGTTATGGTGGTTCTCATTCAGTACATCCAATGTTCGTGGTCCATGTGAATCAAGTTATGGTGGTTCTCAGTGAGTACATCTGATGGTTGCGGTCCATGTGAATGAGTTATGGTGGTTCTCAGTGAGTATATTTGATGGTCGTGGTCCATGTGAAATGAGTTGTGGTGGTTCTCAGTGAGTACATCTGATGGTTGTGGTCCATGTGCAATGAGTTGCAGTGTTCTCAGTGAGTACCTCTGAAAGGGAAGGTCCCCTCAGCCTTTTATTATGTTTACCTATGTAGTTTATAGGCATGAACAATGATTGCCACTTTTACAGTCTCATAATTTAATCAGGATTTAAATGTAAATTAAGGCACTTAAGCCTGATGTGAAAACCTGCTTGACTCCATTGCAAAGGTCATGACCCGACTCAAGTAAGGCATCCAGGAATTTTATGATGTCACAGTGCTAAAGCCTGCAGTATTTATACTGTATTAGTCAGTGCTGTTGTTGTCCTGTACAGTCCCTTTCTTCTTGTGTTATGCTGACCATAAAACTTTCAAGGCATAGTAAGTGCCCTGCTGTTTTCTGTTGTTTAAAGTGTATCTAAGTTAGAAAAAAATGCTTTTAGAGAATACAGGCACTTCAGAAGACATGTAACAGAACTGAATGAGAGCATAACTTCTGCTGGCATGTGGCGGTACACATTAACTCCCAAATGCTTTGTATGACTGGGTCATGACCTTTGAAATGGAGACAAGCAGGGTTTCACACCAGGGCAAAACAAAGTGAAGCCACCTAATTTATTTTTAAATTAGGATGATATTAAGGGAATGTAAGCAAGGGAATCATTGTTCATGCCTATCAACTACACAGGTATACAGAACGTGGTCCATGTGAAATGATCTGTGGTTATTTTCAGTGAGTGCATCTGATGGCGGTCTTAGGCGTGCCCGAGGGGTGCAACCATGACCCCACCTGTTAAGTGCCTTATGTCCAGTGTTCCCAGTCCACTAATATGAAGCAGGGTGCTGCACCCACAACAATGTTAGTAACTGCAGTTAGAAACAGAGCTACTCACTTCTGGGTTGTAGATGGGGTGATTTTGACACGTGCCTACAATGCATTTTGAGACTGTTTGTTGTCTTTCACAACCATAATATCTCTTTTACAGTGCAGTGCATAGTGGCTATGTTAACGGTACTGCTGTTGACTTTTTGTTGTTATGTAATGTTAACATTGTAAGTATCCTGAGCACCCTTGAACATTTTAAATAAATAAAAGACACTGGTGGTGTGGCTGAAAATGGGACTTTGAGATCCACTCCACCTTTCCTGGCAAAACAAATAAAACTGAAGGCAAAAAAAAACATTTTGCACGGTATGACATCAAAGACAAGGCAGACTTGACTGGCATCTACCTGCAGACAGCAGTGGCACAAATGTGGAGACAATCCTGGACTGAATTTTTAAAGGGCAGCATCAACACCCTCTTAGCACCTCTTCTAGTAGTACTTGATAAGCTGCAGAGGATCATTTTCTGGCAGTGCAAAGGTGATACAGAGCTGTACAGACTGATACTCTTGCTCTGTATGGCCTTCTTGTTGGTGGGAGCAAGATAAATGGTTTCCCTTTGAAAAAAAAAAGCTTATAATCAAAAGAGATTTAAAGTGAAGGGGCTCGTTTTTGCTGAGTGCTTTGCTTTGTAAATAGGGTTGCCACCTTTGGATGAGATGAAAACTGAATAGTAAACCACACCCCCAAACTCCACCCCTAACCCCACCCCTTTTATGACTAATGAGGGGCATCGCTTGGATTCTAATTCACTTCATTTATTCAGAATTGCTGCTGATATAACATTGTGTACAACTTCTTTAAATTACATCATGATTATTATTTTTGGTTTATTTGATTTAGATTTAAATATTTTAAATTTCAGTGTGTGTTAACATTTGGTGGAATTAGAGAGGGGGGTTCAGGGGACTTTCCATCCTGTGTACACAGCTTAGCTGACAAATGGAGTGACTACAAGGACACCTCTGACAACTGGCTAGTTTGGATCAGGTGGCCTTTTCTGGTAAAACTCTTTCAATAAATAAATAAACTACACCAGTAATGGTGGATGAGATGTAATTACAAATATAATCTGCCATTTTAAGATGTGCTACTGTCCCTCCCATTGCTCCTACTCTAAAGTTATTTGTAATGTCAGAGAAGTTTTTAAAAGTGGTAGGAACTATTCTATGCTGTTAAACACCCTATTCCGTTTTCCATGTCAGTCACACATAGCAGATAGCATGATATATGACATGTAGTGTGGAGGCAGTATAGCACAGTGGTTTAAAGCTCTGAGCTGCAATCCTGGAGACCAGGGTTTGAATCCTACAGCCCAAACTTGCATACTTTGTGACCCTACACAAATCACTTAATTCCCTTGTGCTCTCAGGTTGCTCCTATAAACAAGCTTTAGCTTAGTGTGTCTGTTCTAGTAAAAAAATAATAATGTTTTGAAAAATTTCTGATAAATTGCCTAAATTTGCAGTGCCATCAAATCTAGATTGTGTTCCTGTCATCTCATCAGCTACTGCTCTCTTTCTTCCTTGTCTCATTTCTGTAGCATAGCATGACATCAGCAACATTATACTGTGCTGTTCATCTGAAAGGCCTGGATTGGTCTTACTGGAATATCCAAGTAGTATGAAAATTGACAATAACTACTGAGGGGAGAGAGAGAGGCATAGTATTGCTAGAAATGAAATAAACTATTAGATTATTAATTTAACAACAAAAGGGGTAACAAATATTAAAATATAGGACAGACCCTAAAAGAAAAAAATGGTGAACATTTAAAGGTGTAAAAGTATTCCCTATCACAGCAGTCAAAGACCATACTCACAATGCAGCCTAGAAAGGATTAGTTTGATTTGCTGTTAATGGTCTTAATAGCCCTACTTTACACCTCTCAGACTGACTGGTATGCAAACAAAGGTCTGCATAACATCAGAATTTGTTTGTAATCTGACCATGCAAGTAAAATGGTGAAGGATTTAACAGAATCTGTTTTACAAGCATGTGAGCATTCAAAATGACTGAAAAAGTACTACCTCTGAATAAAACTGGATTAGCAGGTAAAGTTTCTGAAACACATTGTACAGTCCACACTGGGACAGGAAGCTGCCCTAATGTGGTGCCTGTCTGGTTTCAGAAAAATGAAGGTGTTAATTAAGGTGGTATTGTTTACAACTTCCCATGATTAATCTTCCAATTTGCTGGTGTGAAGTTAGAGGTGACAACTGAGCAGACAGGGACACATTTGGCTCTTTAAGTGCCCTGCACTTGAAGGCACTTCCTGATTAGCATGCACCGCAAGGAAGCAATCACACTAAAATGTCAGACACTTGCTTACAGTCAGATGAGAAGAAAATGAAACAGTTAGTGGGGAATCTAACAGGTGCTGCTTGACCCACCATAAAAACCAAATTTGCAATGGTGAAAACAGGAGGACCGAATCTGGACCTAGAAAACCGAATCATTCGGTCAAAAACCAAGTAGGTGGTAACCTTATTTGTAAATAATGTTTGCATTATACCAGTCAGCATGGTTCCATGTTGATATGGGAAGTGAGGGTTCTGAACACGAAAAAGACATGTTGGGGACTTCAGAAGGGCTGATTTCAATAAAATGGGGTTTAAACTGGGAGAGTACCTGGCAAATCTCTGTATGGACATGGGTGGGGACAAAAATTGTCCTCAATTTGTGAAGAGTTCCAGGCAGTCACTGCAACCTGTCTAAAACAGAAGGGAAAAGCATAAGCACAGGCAACTGCTTTGGTTTATGGGAGAGGCTGGCAGGACAGTGGGAAAAAAAGGGCTTCACAAAAAATATAAGACGTCCAGAGGGGAAAAGAACAGGGATTGATTACTTGAAAAAAATAAAAGTAGCTTGCAAGATGATAAGGCAGGCAAAGGCAGAGATGGAGCTAAAGATAGCAGAAAGGGTTAAGGAGGGAGACAAGATCTTTTTTGATACATCATGGAAAACAGATCAACAAAAGAGGGTATTGTGAAGCTGAAAGGGGGGGGCTGAGTGGGTGTAAGACAACAGAGAAAAGGCAGAAATATTAAATGAATATTGCTGCCCTGTATTCATGAAGGAGAAGGATAGACCAGTTCCGCAGAGAAAGTTGGGAATAGGAATAGAAGGAGGATGAGGGAGGAGGTGATTATGGAGGACAGGGTCATTTAGAGGCTCAGAGTCATTAAGGTGGGATTATCTCCAGGGTCAGGAAGCATGCACCCCAGGGTACTGAGTGAGATGGCAGCAGTTCTTGCAGAACCCCTGTCTGATCTGTTCAATTACTCACTGGATACAAGAGCAGCACCACGAGAGTGAAGGACCACCAGTGTAGTGCTACTGCAGAAGAATGGGGCAAGTGATGAACCAGGGAACTACAGACCAGCCAGCTTGACACTGATAGTTGGCAAGCTGATAGAAACCATTCTTAAGGAATGGTTGGTCAAGTTCCTTGAGCCAAACGGGCTCCAGGTTGACAGGCAGCATGGATTTGTGTCAGGAAGGTCATGCCAAACAAATTTAGTCAGCTTCTTTGACTTGGTTACAAAGGCAGTGGACAGGAACCCTGCTGTAGACGTGCTGTGCCTGGACTTCAGTAAGGCCTTTTACTCAATACCCATTATGAGGCTGATCAAAAAGTTGGAAGACCTGGGCATGGGTAACAAATTAAGCAACTGAGTGGCAAAGTGGCTTGGATGGGACCCAAAAGGTGGTAATGGTAGAGCTCTCAGGTTTGAGGAAGATTACTAGCAGGGTTCTGTAGGGCTCAGTGCTTGGACCAGTGCTGTTCAATGTGTTCATAAACAATACTGGGGACAGCATTAAGGGTTAAATCTATCTCTTCAAGAATGACACCAAGCTGTGTGGGATAGTGGACATAGAGGAGGGCTTCTTGGATCTGAAAGAGGACTTGGTGAAAGTTAAGGGGTGGTCCGGGATATGGCAGCTGGGATTCAATGCAAAAAAGTGCAAGGTCATGCACATAAAATTCAAGAATCCAAGAGCTGAATGCAAACTAGGGAGTGTGAAGGTGACAGTGTTTGAAGAAGAGAAGGACCTGGGAATAGCTATCACAAGTAATCTAAAACCATCTAAGCAATGCAAAACGCAGCAGCTAGGATGACCAGGATGCAGGGTTGCGTAACTAGGAGGTCTAACAGCAGAAGGAAGGTGGTCATACTGCCACCGTACAGATCTATGGTGCACCCACACCTGGAGTTCTGTGTGCAGTACTGGAGTCCCTACCTAAAAAAGGACATCCACCAGCTGGAGACAGTACAGAGAAGGGCTACAAAGATGGTCCAGTGTCAACATGGCCTCTCATATGAGGAAGGGCTGGAGAAGCTAAACA
Organism: Neoceratodus forsteri; assembly: GCA_016271365.2. NCBI lineage: Eukaryota > Metazoa > Chordata > Ceratodontiformes > Ceratodontidae > Neoceratodus > Neoceratodus forsteri. The sequence goes on along the minus strand of CM057453.1, from coordinate 146,664,213 downwards.
GGAAGTGAGGGGACATGATTGTGACCTTCAAGTATCTTAAATATATAAAGAAAGTGGAGCTTGGTGATCTCTTTAGATTCAGAGAAAATAAGAATACTACGGAGAGCAGCTGCAAACTGGCAGGTGGGAGGTTCACATAGGAGGTCAGGAGGAACTTCTTCACAGAAAGGGGTTGTGGCAGGGTGGAATGAGCTTCTGGAGGAGGCAGTCAATCAGAAAATGGTTGAGGTATTTAGAAGGGGGTAGGACAGAGTCAAAGGGAGGGTAAGAGGGTTCCATGTCAAAATAGCGCCTGTAAAACTGCACCAACCAAATACAGCTAACACAAAACAGCGAAACACAAAAGAACAAGCATTACAGTGTTCACCAAAAAGGCGAACAGCTGTAGCAACTTTCTTGCGAGTGGCTCTGCCCCCAGCATCCCCTTACCCCCCTTACTGAAAATAACAATCTCCAGGGGGCCTTGGCACAAAGGGGACGGAGAGAAACTCAGGAGGACAGGCGGAACCTTTTATAAAAAAAACCCCAAAAAACAAAATCATACTACCAGTCTCAAACTCAGGTCTGCCCAGTACACAGGCGGTGACTCTAACCCATAGGCTACATGGCTAACATAGATATGGCCACCTAGAAAATTGCCTACAGGCTTCCACAACTCTCTGCTTACATCACTGACGTCTCACTGAAGTAAACATGTGCTGTCAAAATGCTCTCGCTCATTTGACACGCGCTATTTTGGAGTTACCAAAATTGAGTTGATCAGATGGACTCGCTGTTTCAACAGGATACTGGGTAACAGTACCATGGGGGGGGGCAGAGCATCATGAAAATTTAAGTTCATGGGCCAAGCAATGAGCGAACTAGATAGACTGCATTGCCTTTTCCTGCAGGCAACGCTGTATGTTCGTTTGTATGTTTATATGTTGTGCCACTTGCCTCCTGGCTGCCCCTGAAAACAGGCAGTATTGCTCAAGGGCCATACTGGTTAGTCAATAAAAACAGTCACACACATCAAGGTTATTTTTGCTAGTCAGACATTGGCAATGAGCATATCATGACATTCTCACTCTAGTTAGTTGAATAAGCAAATATTCTCACTTTTTGTCCTGCAGACTAGAAGCCTGACACCATGTTATTCTGTCTTGATTGTACTCAGAGAGTTCTATTTATAGAAATTTAACTGTACCTTCTTTGAGGAAATAGCACATCCAGCTGTTTTACCACACAAATCCATGTCATTGTATAAATCAAAGATGTCATGGACCTAATCAAAATATGCCTTATATTTTTACACATGATCCATGACCCCTGTAACATCATTTATGGTTTTATTACTTGTGATGTCATGGGATTATGCACCACTCATAAAATATGTGGCATATTTTTAGGCCCATACCATATCCCTTATTTTATCTCCACATTTAAGGATTAGAGATGTAACTCACCAGTGGCAATGCCACAGGTGTATTTTGACATATTATCATTACCAGTGGAAATAAATGTGATTATCCCAGTGTAGCCCCATTATGCATGCTGCTAACATCAAACCTGCTGGTATCTTCCCAGACTCCCTGAGTGATCACTCACTCATCTATTGTGTCTGGAACAGCTCTGCACCCCGTCCACCCCCCCAAAATAATCAAAACCAGGGATTTGACCAAGTTCAATGAGGAAGAATTCAACAGCTGCCTAGCCTCCATCTACTGGTCACCAATTAACACCCTCCATGATATGAATCAGGCCCTTGACTATCTTATCTCAATGTTCACAGCTGCCCTTGACTCTTTTGCCCTATATAAAACCAGAAGATCCAAAGACTTCCCTGCCGCTTGGCTAACTAATGACCTGAGGGGTCTTATGCGCATACGTAATAAAGCCTGGAAGACCTTTAAGAGATCTGGGGTACATACTGATTGGATTATTTTTCATTGGCTCCACAATTTATGCAAAAATAAAATATAGGTGGCCAAAAGAGACTATCTTACACCTTTACAAGAAACAAACCTTACCACCCCTAAAAGTTTCTGGTGCCAGATGAATACCTTATTAAAAGGCAGAGAACGCATTGTTCACCGAACCATGACCGCTAATGGAGCCACTCTCACAACACCTCTGGACATTGCCACTGGAATAAACAACTTCTTTACAGACCTTACTCCCTACAAACATGGTCTTTCTCACTCTTGCTTGTACTACAATACCAAACAACATTATCATGAGACCAACCGTCCCTCCTTTCATGTAAAAACTACCACCAATTTCGAGGTCCTAAAGTTGCTCAACAGACTCAAATGTGATAGCTCTCCAGGCTTTGTCACCATGCCCCCTAAATTCCACTGCATTGGGGCATCAGTGCTTGCCCTGCCCATCTTGATGCTAATCAGTTGATCTTTCATCACCCACTCTATCCCTGACAAATGGAAAACAGCGGTAGTGGTACCTGTCCACAAATCCGGCCCGGTTGATACAGCCCAAAACTACAGACTAATTTCTATCCTCTGCCCTATTGCAAAACTTCAAAAATGAATCCTCTATGACCAGTTGTACTCATTCCTTGAACAAACAAACATCTTCACAGACTTTCAGCATCGTTTCCGTAAACACCATGGAACCGATTCTGTCCTCCTTCGCATTACCTCTGACTTGTTCAATAACATGGATCTGGGCCAAGTCACTGGTGCAGTCTTTGTAGACCTAACTAAGGCCTTTGACCATGTTAATCACTCCCTGCTCATAGCTAAACTTCACCATATCAGACTGGATAATAACTCCCTCATGTGGTTTTCAAATTGCCTAACAAATCATTCTCAATGTGTCAAATGGGCAAACACACTATCCCCTCTAGCACCAATCACTGATGGGGCACCGAAAGGGTCCATACTTGGTCTCCTACTATTTTCCCTGTGCATCAATGACCTGCCTCTTAACTGTAGTGGTGCATCAGTACAACTCTACGCGGATGATGCAGTACTCTACAGATCTTCCAAGGATATCCCCACCCTGACTGCGAATCTTGAGCTAGGCTTCCACACCCTAGAATCTTGGTTGTTAAATAACCAACTGGTTCCCAATGAGAAAAAAGACAAAATTATGCTCTTTTGTCACACCTCCTTCAAAACCCCATATGACACACCCATCCTCTTAAAAACCTCCTCGGGTACTTCACTGGAAAATGTCTCATCATTCAAATACCTGGGACTCATGCTTGATGAGAACCTAGTGCTCGAAGCACACATAAACAACACCATAAAAACCACTAATCAAAAACTTGAGCTGCTCTACCGCTCAGTACCCCTACCTCTCAAAGCATGCCAGAGTGACCATTGCCTCTGCCACCCTACTCCCTGGTCTATTCTATGCAGCACCTGTCATCCACTCAGTTAAGGCTCCGTTACTGAACAAAAAAAAAAAAGACATACCATAGGATAGCTCGCTTTGCTGCCTCAGCCCCAGCCTGTACTCACCACTGCCTTGTACTCAACAAACTAAGTTGGCCAACTTTTGACAACAAATTTGACTTCTCCGTGCACTGTACTACCTTTAAGTTGATTCATCAGTGCCCCTCCCCCCATTCTGATGGGCCTGCTATCCCTAAAACCTACCACTCATGTACTAAGATCTTCTAGCCTACCATTACTGGAGCTCCTGAAGGCCAGGCTAAAGATAAGCCAAAGATTCTACACCGTCACTGCCCCCAGAATTTAGAACAATTTGCCCCACCCTCTACTTTCCTGCAAAACCATTAACCAATTCAAAAAACTCTACAAGGATGAGTTCTTCAAACCCCCCCAATGTAGGGGTATCTGTTATTAACAAGTAAGACCACATGTGACTAATATTACGCATCTCTCTCAATCTCCGCAATGGTCACAAACAGCCTCCCTTCTCTCCTATCTCAAATACAAGCTGTTCTCCTCACTTCTTGCTCCTCCTCTACCTAGAATAACATCTGACTGTAACCTGAACCCCATGTCTCTAACCAAATGCAGTTGAATCTGGCTATTCTTAGTTATCTTGATGTTTAAATTGTTGACATCTGGGATGTGAATGGCATAAATATCCCTGCACATGGTATAAAATGTTAATCTGCCTCCTGCCTCCTCTGGCTACCTGCAAACTGCCTGTAATCCTGAATCCTTTGGTTATTCCCTACTCTGTACTGTTGTTATTTACCTATGGCTTAACTGTATACTGTGACTCACTGTATTATTCTATGTGTATTATTATATTATGTTTTGTTCTTGGAATGCTTATCCCTCGAGTCATCACTGAAAAAGGGACCTTGTCTCAGCTGACCTACCCGGTCATCAAAATTAAAATAAATAAATACAACAACATTTTTAAAAGATATAGTTTTTACATGATCTCTTTGAGGAAGATTTAAATTTCTGCCTGAGTTTAGCTGCTCAAAGCTTTGAAACTAGCAAAGCCTTTGTGATGCCATCAGTCATTGTCAATGCTGCTCTCCCATTGGTTAAGTTTGTTACTGACATACATAGAGGTAAGTAAGAAATAAACATTTCATGTATGTATGTATGTATGCATGTAATTGATGACATACATAGATAAAATGTCAATTTATTTCTCATGTATGTGTGGCATCCGACCTAGAAAACATTTCACACTGTCCTCACTTCAGGTGTACAACACTAGTGGTGGTAAATTTGCTCAGATAAATAAGAGATATACAATGAGGACAAGTTAAATAAATAATTTATGGGCACAAGAGCAGTTTGACGTTGTGTAACCTCCTGAGTGGCGTAAGTCACAAGTAAATTGCCTGAGGTCAAATGGCTGAAATGCACATAAATCATTTATTTAACAAGTTCCCCATTGCATATTCCATTTATGCAATAGGAATTACATTTTTTGTGGGGTTTGCATTATTTTTTGTTTAATTTTCTTTCATTTTTTTTTTAAATAAATAAGTGTTTTTTTTTTGTTTGTGCTCCACTGTGTATGCCTACTCAGATTTGGGCTGGTTACTATGGTTACTATAATGCTTGCTCAGGACACCAAATTACAATGTTCACAGCATGCATTGTGGTTGGTTAATTTTTTCCATGTGGGAGGGCTGGAGACTTTTGAAAACATGGTGGCTCAATTTCTCACTTAGAGAGAGTTCAAGTGAGCTGGTTTGGTTTTGGTGTTTTTTTCTTTGTTTATAAATTAATTTAAAATGAATTAATGTATCTAGTTGATCCTGAGTACAGTACCCAGTTAACCGTTTGAAGATGCAGAGCAAAGAGGCGTTGTGGCTTGAGTAGGGGCAAGTGGGAGGGACCATGATTGCTGTGTGCTCTGTACTGTTGTGGTGAGTTAGTTTAAAAAAATAAATAATTTTTTTAAGTGTAGTTCCAGTCTTGTTTCACTGGAGAATTATTTAGTTAACATTTGGAACCTGAGAAAGGCACACTGAGCTGAGGTTCGTTTACAGGTGCGACCTGGGGGAGGAGGGTAACATATGAATAAAACAGTAAATACAAAACAAATGAAAGACACGGTGAACAATTCCAAATTTGGTAGGATACAATCAGAATACAGGAAATATAAGAAAAAATTACTCACCTTAGTAATGTTGTTTCTTCTAATGGAGTCTTGCTATATTATGACATATGCAGTATAACCCCAGGTTAGAACTGCTCCGGAGGTGAAAGAGTTAACTTTCCATGCAGGGCATGGAATCTTGACCGCGAGCTCGGTTGAACACTCTGTTGAAGCTCAAACTTAAACTGTCAGATCTTTACCAGCAAAAACTCACTAAGGTTCTGTGTGGAAGCCGTAAACCTACACTAGCCACTGGCTACTAACTACGAAAACACATTTCTGATCTTGATCCCAAAACAAAGACTCAAGTCAGGGGATTCAAGAAAGAAAAAATAAGCATAACACCTAAGCACCCAAAGAAAGGGTGAAAATAAAGTGGGCATCTATGAAGTGCCAACATTGCACTGCCCACCCACATCCCAAAAAAGAGGTTCTGAGAGGGGCAGGCTGGGGGGGAGGTCATAATATAGCAAGACTCCATTAGAAGAAACAACATTACTAAGGTGAGTAATTTTTCTTCAAACAACATGAAGTCTTGCTATATTGACATATCTAAACTACACAGCAGTACTTCCATGGAGGAGGGACAGAACCTACTTGGGAAATAGGCTCTGAAGCACAGCTGTGCCAAATCGAGCATCACTCCTAGCCTGGATATCAGGGAGTAATGCTTAGTAAAAGTGTGAACTGTTTTCCAGGTAGCTGCTTGACATATCTCTAGGATAGGGATGTCCCTGGCAGCAGCCAGAGACCAGCTGTACCTCTGGTAGAGTGAGCCCTCAGGCCTGAGGGAGGAACCTTACCCAGTTTTCATAGCAGAATTGGATACAGAGACAATCCACCTGGCAATGGATCTTTTAGTGGCAGGTTTCCCTTTACCAACCTCACCATAAGTGAGGAACAATTGGAGGGATTCGAACCTGTGACCCTTGGTACATTCTATATAGTAACTAAGGGCTCTTTTGACATCTAAACTGTGCAATCTCCTCTCACCAGAGGAGGAATGGTCAGTGAAGTACACAGGAAGAGACATGGATTGATTAAGGTGGAAGTCCGAAACCACCTTAGGCAAAAACTTCCTGTTAGTCCTGAGGACCACCTTATCTCTATGAAAGAAGATAAAATCAGGCTCCACTGACAATGCTTGTAGCTCACTTATGCGCCTGGCAGATGTGATGGCTACCAGAAACACAGTTTTCCAAGTCAAGTACTTAAGCTCTGCTGAAGACAATGGCTCAAAAGGGGGTTGCATAAGCTGAGCAATGCAAATATTAAGATCCCAAGCAGGGGCAGGGTCCCTGAACGGAGGGTTGGTGTGAAGCAACCCTTTAAAAAACTCGGAGAACACAGGGTGAGCTGAAAAATAAGAGGGCTTACCTGCTGATAAGAAGACAGACACAACTGCCAAGTGCACTTTTAGAGTAGCTGGTCTCAGGCCCAAGGAATTCAAATGCACCAAATAATCCAGGCTCGTGGGCACGCCAGCAGATTCTGGGGAAATATGCTTACCAGCGCACCATATGGAAAATCTTTTCCATTTTGAATTATAAGTAGTCCTGGTGGAAGGCTTCCTAGAGGCCTTCAATATATCCAATACACCTTGGGAAAGGTGTAGGTCAGCAAACTCTAACTCTTCAAGAGCCAGGCCTTGAGATTGAGAGATTTGAGGTTCGGATACCAAACTCTCCCCTGGGCACAGGTTAACAGGTTGTGATTCCTGGGAAGACACAGGGGAAGGTGGACTGCTAAGGACATGAGGAGTGGGTACCAGGGCTGCCTGGCCCAATCTGGAGCAATCAGGATCATCTTGCAGGGTTGAGATCTGATTCTGACTAGCACCTTGAAAGGAGGGGGAAGGGGGGAAAAGCATAGAGAAACTTCCCTTCCCAACTGAGTAGGAAGGCATCCAGAGGTACTGAGCCCAACACTGGGGGCCTGTAGCAAAAAAGGGGAAGTTGGTGATTGTCTGGGGCTGCAAAGAGATCTATCTGTGGGGTGCCCCATCTGGCAAATACTACCTCCAGTACTAGGGGATCCAGTGCCCATTCATGATGGCCCTGGGAAATCCTGCTGAGAGCATCCGCTAGGACATTGTCTTTGCCTGGGAGGTGAACAGCTGTGAGGGAGGCGTTCAGAGAATAAGCCAGAGACCACAACTTCATTGCTTCGGTGCGCAAGGCCGTAGACCGAGTGCCCCCTTGCTTGTTGCTGTACCACATTGTAGTGGTATTGTCTGTTCTGATCTGAGCAACCTTGTTCTGAACAGATGTGGAAAAAACCTGGAGTGCTAGAAAAACTGCTCTGAGTTCCAGCAAATTGATGTGGAGCAGAGATTCCTGAGGGGACCACAGCCCTTGGGTGGAAAGGTCGCCCATGTGAGCTCCCCACCCCAAGAGGGATGCATCTGTAGTAAGGGTCAAGGAGTGAGACTAGGGAGTGAAGGGAACCCCCTGTCTCAGATTGCTCTGATCCTGCCACCACTGAAGGGCCTGGATCAGGGTTCGAGTCACTGGGATCAACTTGGTTAGAGGATCTGTCCTTTGAGACCAAAAGGCTCTCAAATGGAACTGGATGTCCCTCATCTGAAATCTTGCTCCCTGCACTACTGCTGTAGAAGCAGCCATGTGCCCCAGGAGCTATAGAAAATGCCTTGCTGGTCGAGAGACCTGCAGGGTGAAAGAAAGAGCCAGAAGACCAAGGTCCTTGCTCTTTCCAGAGGGAGGAAGACTCTGGCTTCTTTTGTGTTCAGTTCTGCGCCTATGAAGGTGAGAAGCTGGACAGGCTCCAGAACTGACTTTGGAAGATTGAGAAGGAGACCTAGGGATGTCAACAGTTGCTGGGTTACTTGTAAATGTAGTTTGACCTGTTCTGGAGACTGGCCTACAATGATCCAGTCATCCAGATAAGGAAAGATGGCAATCTTTTGCCTTCTTAAATGAGCAACTGCTACTGCCAGGCATTTTGTGAACACCCTCGGGGCCGAGGTGAGGCCGAAGGCATTGCTCTGAACTGGTAATGGCTGGGGGCAGTTCAATCTGAGGTACTTTCGATGGGAGCTTCTGATGAGAACATGGAAGTAGGCATCCTTGAGGTCCAGGGAGGCTAGCCAGTCCCTGGCCTTAGAGAGGGTAAAATAATTCCCAGAGTCACCATTTTGAACTTTGGTTTTAAAGGTGCTTATTTAGATACCTGAGATCCAGGATGGGCCACCATTCTCCTGTCTTTTGGGGTAAGGAGTACCTGGAGTACAACCCTTTGCCCTGGTGTATGGGAGGCACCCTTTCCACAGCTCTGAGGCCAGGAGGGAAGAAACTTCTGCTTCAGGGCAAGTGCCTCTGATGGGTTTGCAGGTGGAAAGAGACCTGGCTCTCATCTTGGAAATTTTTGAAGCTGAGAACCAGTCCCTGGCTTACTACTCCAGGACCCACTTGTCTGATGTTACAGACTTCCAGTCCTGGACAAAGTAAGCCAGCCTGCCCCCTACTGGTAGTGGAGAATCGGCACCAGCCACCCCATCAGGAGCCTGTTTGCAGGGCTTTGGGTTGAGGGTGAAGCAGACTTACTAGAACCCCTTCTGCCCCTTCCTCTAAAGAACTCCCTCTGGGCATAAGCAGAAGAGGAGGCCTGGGCTTGGTTAAAAGGCCTATGAAAAGGCCTGCCCCTGCCCCTGACATGCTGCCTTTGAGGAGTGACTTGCCTTTCTTTGGCCTGTGCACTCCTATAGGTGGTCCTATACTCATCCATTTTCTTTATATAATTCTCTGTTTGCTCCCCGAACAGAGAATTGCCCTCAACAGGAAAATCCATAGCCTTAGACTGAGTATCCTGTGACAGGGCAGTACATCTGAGCCAGGCCATTCTGCGAAGAGACACAGATATAGCCATGACTCTTGATGAAACATCATTACAGTCTACTGCAGCATGAAATTGCACCTTGGATACCTCAAAACCCTCCGTAGCCACCTGCTCCAGCTCCCTGGCAAGCTGGTCAGGGGCCTGTTTTGCTAGGGCCAGGACAGTATCCCATCTGGATTTCTGGTACCTAGCTGCGTAAACTCATATAATTTGCCTGTCTGAGTCCCAAAGATGCTGCCATGTACTGTTTCTTTGCCATGGCATCCATCCTCCTGGAATCCTTTTCAGGAGGGTGAGAGGCTAGAGCAGGGGTTCTCAAATGGTGAGGCCAGCCTCCCTGGGGAGGCCCCAACCTGTTCCAGGGGAGGCTCAAGCAAGTCTGAAAAAGTACTGTACTTAAATTCAGAGTTTTACGCATTTTGTGCGAAGAGATGAAGCAAACTGAAAGAGGATAATAATAGGTGAATTTAATGTATTTATTTACTAATAGGTGACAAGGGAAGGTGAATGAGCCAAGGTTCATCTCAAGGTGTACCCAGGGAGTGAATACATTTCAATGGTAACTGCAAAACAATCAAGAAATACACAGTGAACAATAGTGCAAACAAATACGAACAATAAACTAATAATGAGTGGTGGTAATTGATCAATTTGTAGTCTGATGGCAGAACAGCCCAAATACAAGGGCTGAGCATAGAAGTGCTAAGACAATAGCAGTAAGGAGCAAAAGTAATAAGCTGAATAACAATATTTGTTTATTTTATTTGTTATTCAGATAACACACTTTGAAACACAGGAGCTCTTTTCAAAGGTTTCACTTCAATATAAGACAAAGAACTGAATGTGAGCCTAGTACTCAAAGGGTTTCAATATATTCATGGTGTACTGTGCAAAGAACAGTATGTTATTTTTCTTTGGGGAGGCCCAAGGTTATTTCAAGTTTTTAAGGGAGGCTCAAAATCTTTTCCATGGATTTGGGGAGGCTCATTGTGACAAAGTCTAAGAACTATTGGGCTAGAGGAATATTAGCCTTGTCACAGGCTGCAGCCTGCACTACCCCCACATGGCTGCACTGCTGGAAGAGGAACTCCATATCAGAGCCTGATAAAGCATACCTCTTGTCCATCCTTTTATCCACAGGGAGGATAGAATGAGGAGTTTTCAGAATTTTTATTGTCTGTTTCCTAAAAGATTTGTGCAAGGGAATAGACAGTCTCTAGACTCTGGAATATCCATCATTTCCACAAAATCAGAGCTCTTCTTGATCATCAACAGCTTCCTCAACAGGGAGTTGCAGAGTCTCAACAACTTTCTTGTAAAACAAAAAATGAGAAGGGACTCAGATAGCCTGGGAGGGACACCCTGGGTCTGTCTGAGAGATGTCCGGTTCAATGGGCACATCCAGACTTTCAAAATCACACTCACTCTCCTCTTACCCTCCTCCCTTCCTCCAGTTCATAAAAATCCTCAAAATCATAATCTTGAACCGGAGAACCGTCCAACTGAGCGCTTCCCTAATGTTGTTTGCCCTGGACGGAACTGAGGAAAGAGACTGGACAATTTGAATAGCTTTGGCTATTTCCTCAGCGTGTTGGAGAAAGAACTTTTGGCCCCAAACTAGCTGACTTTCTAGTCCTTTTAGTTGGAACCGGCTCCTCAGAGCTGGCTCTTTGTTTGCCCGAGGAAGTATCGCCCTGGTCAGAGGGCACTCCCTCAGGTTCGGTTGGAACCGAACCGGGCTGGCCATCCGGGTCAGCGGACTTTTTGGCCTCCCTTTCCCTGAGCCTACCAACTCTCTTTTCCATGGTGGCAGCAGGAAAATTCTTACAAATCTGGCAGTCTGCACTGAGGTGGTCAAACCCAAACAATATACACAAGTGGTGTGTGGGTCAGCCTTAGCAAAGGCTTCCCACAGAGGCCACAGTGCTGAAACAGTGGGTCAGTTTTTTCTTTTGGGTTTCTCAGACATAGTGCCAGCCTAACCAAAACTTGCCCATTAATGGCAATCCGCCAAGCAAGACTCTCTTATCGGTTCCCCACCGTGTCACGGGTCGTGGAAAAAAACGTAATAAAATCCATTTTTTTTAGAACTGATAAGAACCGGGAACCGCGCTCTAAAGGACTAGAAAGTAATTTTAAACCAAATCTGATCAGTTCAAATCGAACCGAAAAGACATTTACAAGTTCCACACAGAAGAAAATAAACAAAAGCCTATCTATTACTTACAATACCACAGACAGAGCTTGAACCGACGATTGCGGTTAAATTTCGGTAAAATAAACCGAGAATTACACTTTAAACCGACAAACGAACCGAGCAGCAGGAGGAATCTCCGGAGCGACTGTTCAGTGTGGCGGAGTAAAGAATCTGACAGTTTAAGTTTGAGCTTCAACAGACAGAGTGTTCAACCGAGCTCGCGCTCAAGATTCCATGCCCTGCATGGAAAGTTAACTCTTTCACCTCCGGAGCAGTTCTGACCTGGGGTTATACTGCATATGTCATAATATAGCAAGACTTCATGTTGTTTGAAGCACAGTTCAGGTATGATTACAAGACCATCCGGGAATCAGTTAATTTGGGATGACATAAATATTCTGACTAACTTAGGCAGGGGTTGGGCACACAACCCTGCACCAAGGAGAGGGGGAACTCGTGGGAGGGGACAGCAAAAACTCAGACTACTGAGGAGGGGAGTCTCTCAGGAAGCGGTGAGGATTATAGAACACTGTGACCACAAAGGTGAGGGGAGAAATCTGCGGAAGCTTTTGACTGAGGAGAAAGATGAGGATAGGCAAAGATCTGGAGGAAGTTTGTTCCACAGAAGCAGAAAATGATAGGAGAAGGCAGACTGGCCAGCAGCAGAGTGAGGGTGAGGGATAGAGAAGGAACAAGGGTCTCTGTGGTGTAGGGAGTACACTGAGGTGGTTGCCTGAGAGAGGCGGGAGGAGAGGTGGGGGAGGGCAGAGTTCTGAATAAGAACTTGGTGACAATATACCATCCTTCTATGGGATAGTAAAGCAAGAGAGAGAGAGAGAGAGAGAGAGCAGAGTAGAGAAGACAGTGGTAAATGGGGGGGGTAGCAGTAGCAAAGTGGCAGAAGGAATTAAGGAGGGTGTCTAGTCTGGAAAGAGATGTGGCTGGTGCAGTGCCATAGACCACGTCGTCACAGTCAGTGATGGGTAGAATCATTTTAGATACCAGCTCCTGATGAGTGGAGAGAGGAAGACTATCTTTATGGTGGTAGAGAACTGTGAGCTTAGGTCAAAGTTTGGTACAAGTGGAGTCTTTGTGGGTTGTGAAGTCTAAGTGGTTATCCAGCCAGACTCCAAGGTACTTGAAAGCTGAGACTGTCTCTAAAGGGGAGCCGTCCAAAGTAGAGAAGACTGGGGTAGACTGGAGGGAGGCCAGCTTTTGTCTAGAGTTGAAAGTCACAGCAATTGTTTTTTTTGTATCGAGTTTCAGTTGGTTTGACTGGAACCAAGTCTGACTCTGTTGAAGTCTTGCTGGAGAGGGGACTGCACGCTGACAGATGAGGGACCGGTGGTAAAGATGACGGTATCATCTCTGTACATGTCCATATTGGAGGTGCTACAGATGGAGGGAAGTCATTTATAAATAGGGAGAAAAGGATGGAGCCATGGATAGAGCCTTGGAGGACTCCAGTAAGGATGGGGAGAGGGGAGGAAAGTGCGTCACCAATTTGGACCAATTGCTGCCTAGTGTGTAGATAGGAGCGGAACCAGGGTCTGCAAAGCCATCAGATTTTAGTTTAAGTAGCAGGAGGGTGGGGGAGACTGAATTAAATGCCTTTGCTAGATCTATGAAAATGGTGGCTGTGATATGACTCTGGTCCATTGCTGAGTAAACAGAGTCAGTGACCCGCAGCAAGGAGAAGCAACACCTTAGTGGACTTCCATGCTTTGGGGACAGTGGAGGTTGAGAGGGAGAGATTAAGGATGTAGGCTAGAGGGGCAGCTATGGCTGTGGCAGAGATATGGAGAAGCCTAGGGTGGAGACCATCAGGGCTAGTTTTGGCTGGGTTGAAGGCAGTGAGCACAGTATATACTTCTTAAGGGGGGAAGGTAGGAAGTAGAACATGGTGGGGGAGTAGTAGATTCAGGAGGGGTGGGAGGGGAGTCTGGTGGGGTGGGAGAGGGGTCATCTGAGAGCACACAGGTGGCATAGAATTTATTGAAAATCTCAGCGAACGAGGAGGGGTCAGAGACAGGGAAGCCGTCACTATTAAGGACTGGGGATGCCTGTTGAGCAGGAGGATCAAGGAGAATGCGTAACACTTTCCAGAACAAGGCTGGTGTGTTATGGTCTTGTTGCAGGTGGGACCTGAAGTATGTCGCCTTGGAGTGGCAGATGGCTTTGGTAGGTATTTCTAAGTGTTTTGGAGGTTTGTAAGTCTGACTGGGTGAGGGACACTTTATAGTATGACCAGGCTTATTCCTGGCTCTGCATTTGGCAAATAGGTCAGCTGTTATCCAGGGATGATAGCGTTGTTTTGCTCTACCTTTCTTTAACGGGGCATGGTGGTTCCAGGTGTTGGTAAGTATGCTAGAGAAGAGGGATAGGGCAGAGTCAACGTCCTGGGCTAGAAATACTGGCTGCCAGTCTGTATGGGTGAGATCTTGGAGGAGGGCTGCTGTGTCTATAGTGTGGAGAGGGTGAGTCCAAATGTATTTAGGGACTGCATGAGGGAAGTGAATCTTATGTACACAGTAAGTAATACAGTGATCACTAAGAGCATCTGGCAGGATGTCTGATGCTGTGATACGGTGAGGGTGGGAGGATAACACCCAGTTGAGCAGGGAGTAATTTTGGGAGCAGGGGTTTATATGAGTGGGTTGAAGATCAGCTGTGTGAGGTTTAGGGCCTCGATCTTTAAGAGGGTAGGCTTTGAACGGGGGAGAGCCAGCTTAGGTTGACATGATCCTAGAAGCAGGAGTTCTCCATTTGGTGTGTGGGAGGAGAGAGAGGAGATGGTAGAGACCAGAGAATCAGGAGAGGTTTTAGGTGGAGCATAGAGTGCGCTGATGTAGAGTGGGGTTGAAGACAGGAGGGATAGGAGGACAATGATGAGTTCATGGGAGGAGGGGCAAGATTCTTTAAAAGAGATGGAGCAGGAGAGAGAGACTGTCTGATGTACAAGGCTACCCTGCCACCACACTTACCGCGGTCTTGATGGAAAAGGTTGAACTCAGGGAGAGAGAGAGGAGTAGGGATTTTGGAGGATAGGGTTACCACCTGTCCTGATTTCTGCAGAATAGTCCTGATTTGGGCAGCTGTGTCCTGCAAAAAAACATGAAAAATACTAAATGTCCTGATTTTATAGTAGAAAAATTATTTTCTAACTTTCTACTAAATTTTGCAGAAAATTACAATACCTTAACTAAAACACCTTAAAATGATAAGAAACAATAGAAGCAACTAAGAAACTACTACACTTAGCCTTAATTCTGATTATATAGAGAAAACAAGTCTGTTGCATCGGTTGAAGTTACTTACTGTCCTGTGAAAAATCATGTTTCGGTAAGAAATGTCCCACTTTGGGCTTCTTAAATGGTGGTAACCCTATTGGAGGATAACCACGTTTCGGTAACACAGAGGATGTCTGGTGGGTGCTAGGTTATCCACACTTCAAGGGCTTTCATTTACAGGAGGAGGCTTCTGGCATTTAAATGAAAAGTGCAAAGTCCCTTTTGCAGGAGAGAGGGAGTAGAGTTCAAGGGATTTCCGGAGCTAATTTGAGCTGAGGTGGAGGGAGTTGTTTGAGGGCCAGGGCTGGGTTGCATATCACCAGAGAGATGCAGAAAGAGCAGGAAAAGGGATAGGTGTGGGGGGTATTTATGTGTTCTGCGGTTGTGAGGGGGAGGTGGAGTGAAGGGAGAAACGCAGCGAAGCAGGGCCTCAATATTTAAGAGGTGAGAGGGGAGCAGCGCTGGGAGGATAAGGAGTGTAGTAGAGGGTTGGGAGGGATGGGGGTGAGGGGTGAAGAGGTGAGGGGGAAGATAGGTGAGAAAGGGTGGACAGAGAGGAGTAAAGAAGGGTGGAGACAGTAAGCCAGGGAGGGAGGGGTAGGAACAGGAGTAGCTAGAGGAGTAGGTTGGAAAGAGTTTGAGAAAAACAATGGATGAAGATAGAAAGGGAGAAAAGGGGGAAGAATCATGGTTATAGAAGGTAGGAGCAAAAAATAAAAATCAGTGGAGGTCAAGCTTTTAGAGATATAGGGCAGAACCAGGAGGAAACAAGCCAAGGAGAGGGCAGAGGTGATAAGCAGAAAACAGGGAGGGAGTAGTAAACCACAGCTGGGCAGGAGGGGCGGACTAGTAAATGGAGAGTACTCAACAGGTTGCAGGGCCTAAACTAGATTAGAGCTAGGTGCAGCTCATTTGAGGAGAGAGTAGGCGAAAGGAGAAGAGTTTAAGAGGACCCCCAGGGAGGGTGGGAGGGGAGGGGATAGGGTGCATGCCCAACTTGAGTGCTATGGAAAACAATCAGCCCAGTGCTGAAATAACTGCCTGCTGGGTCTCTGGTGTGGTGAGAGCAGTGGAAGTCAGAGGGGGGAACTTGGGTCCCTTTGAAGTCCCCTTCCCTACCCTTGCCTCTTCTGTCTGCTGCAGGGCGTTATGCTGTCTGCCCTAAAACTGGGGAAAGAGAGAATGCAATTAGAGCAGCCCTGCGGTGATTAGCTCACAGGGTCCAAATTCAACAGGGTCTCTGCTGCCACACAATGAGCACTAGCAGGGGGACAGTTATTCAGCAACTAACAATGTCCCAGTAAGACCAGCCTGTGCAACGCACCCATTCAGCAAGCCAGCGAGTATGTGAGAGGCTTCACTACCAAACAAAATTCATTTTGTACAAATCGTTGTAAATATCCAGCAGCAGTCCCCATCTACAGTCAGCTGGAACTGGAGAAAAAGGATAAAGAGATGCTGTGGACGGGTGGGGTAGCTGGCGGGCTCCACTTATGCTTGTGTCTTCTGTCAGGGGAGCTATTGTCTGACACTGGAGTTCAGGAGCTAGTGGAGAAGGCATGGAACTGACAATGGAGATGGGTGGGGAATGAAACAAGGCAGAGAGAAGAAGAGGAAGGTTAAAAAAAGTTAATGTTTTGTTCAGAAAAATGGCAGGCCTACAAGAGGGAATTGAGGCTGCACACTAGTCAGTTAGAGTGAATAGTTGCTGTATAAAGACGAGCAGCAAAAATAACAGTGCAAGTGCTGTAGTGTACTGAAATGTGAAAGCTGGGAAGCAGTGCCAGCTGGGGGAGATTTGATTGACAGTGTTTATACAACGTATGTTGTATAAATTTTATTTATACAACATATGTAAAAATAAATTGATTTATACAATGGCTCTTGTGTTCACGCCGATTGCATGTACCTACCTGGTAAACAAAAAACAAATAAATAAATTTGTTTATCACACCATCTAACCTCTAGATAAATGTTTATCTACAAATTAGGTATGTCAGAATCAGTATCCGGAGCGTAAAAAGCCACTGTAGGGACCTAGAGTGAGACCATCAGTGTTATTCTTACTCTGGGTCCATTTATCTACACATTAATTCTATAATGGCAATGAAGGTGCAGTGCATAAAAATTCTACGCACTGTAAATCACCTTCACACAGTGATGTTGTGCTGCAACAACATCACCGTTAAAGGCGATCACTCATCATTCGGGACACAGGAGGTTTTCCATGCTATTGTATAATAAAAGGCATGGCATACAAACATAGAAACATAGACTTTGATGGCAGATAAGGACCGCTAGGCCCAACTAGTCTGCCCATTTCCCTACCTACAGGATAAGCTGCAGATCCTAGTTAACCAACAGCCTATATCTTCCTACCCCTCACAAGAATTGCCTTATGTCTGTCCCATGCATTCTTGAATTCTCCCACAGTTTTAGACCCCACAACCTCCTCAGGAAGGGTGTTCCATGTGTCCACCACCCTCTCTGTGAAAAAATACTTCCTCACATTGCCCGAGTTGTCCCCCCTCTATCTTCAAATTGTGTCCCCTTGTTCTTGCACATGTTTTTCTGAAAGATGCTACCCTCTTGGACTTTGTTGATTCCACTGAGGTACTTAAAAGTTTCTATCATGTCCCCCCTCTCCCTCCTTTTCTCAAGGGTATATATATTAAGCTCCTTTGGTCTCTCCTCATATGGCTTCTCTTGCAGACCCTGCACCATTTTAGTTGTCCTCCTCTGGACTGCCTCCATCCTGTCTATGTCCTTGCGGAGCTGGGGTCTCCAGAACTAGACGCAGTACTCCAGAATCCAGATGTGGTCTGACCAACTGTCTGTACAGAGGGATAACAACTTCCTGTTTTCTGCTGGTGATGCCTCTCCCTATACATCCCAGTATCCCCCAGCCCTCCCTACTGCCTTCTCACATTGCTTGCTAACCTTAAGGTCATCTGATATGATTACCCCCAGGTCCCTTTCCTTTCCTTTTTTGTTGTTGTTACTACCTCCCCCCCAATTGTGTAATCTTCCCCTGGTTTTTGTTTCCCAGGTGCATTATTTTGCCTTCTTTGATACAGTCCCACACAAAAGATTAATACACAAGATAGCCAGCCTTGGAATGGGTCCCAAGGTGGTAGCCTGGATAAAAAATTGACTAGACAACAGGACGCAAAGGGTAGTAGTAAATGGAGTACACAGTGAAGAAAGGAGGGTTACTAGCAGGGTACCGCAGGGTTCAGTACTGGGACCGGTCCTTTTTAATGTCTTTATAAGTGACATTGCAGAGGAACTGGAAGGAAAAATATGTCCCTTTGCAGATGACACAAAGATCTGCAACAGGGTTGATAACACAAGATGGAGTGGAAAGGATGAGAAGGGACTTGGCAAGGTTGGAGGAATGGTCAAATGTATGGCAGCTCAGATTCAATGCAAAGAAGTGCAAGGTAATGCACATGGGAAACAAAACCCAAGGAAGCGTACACAATGGGGGTGAGCTACTGACAACAGTAAAATAGAAAGAGACCTGGGGTAATTATATCAGATGACCTAAAGGTGGGCAAGCAATGTGAGAAGGCAGTAAGGAAGGCTGGGGGGATACTGGAATGCATAGGAAGAGGCATCAATAGTAGAAAACAGGAAGTTGTTATCCCTCTGTACAGACAGTTGGTGAGACCCTATCTGAAGTACTGTGTGCAGTTCTGGAGACCTCATCTCCGCAAAGACATAGACAGAGTGAAGGCTGTCCAGAGGAGGGCAACCAAAATGGTGCAGGGTCTGCACCAAAAGACATCTGAAGAAAGACTAAAGGAGCTTAATATGTATACTCTTGAGGAAAGAAGGGAGGGGGACATGATAGAAACTTTCAAGTACCTCAAGGAATTAACAAAGTCCAAGAGGTAGCATCTTCCAGAAAAGAGATGTGCAAGAACAAGGGGCACAATTTGAAGATAGAGGGGACGGCTCAGGGGTAATGTGAGGAAGTATTTTTCACAGAGAGGTTGTGGATGCATGGAACAGCCTCCCTGAGGAGGTCATGGAGTCAAGAACAGTGGGGGACTTCAAGAATGCATGGGACAGGCATAAGGCAGTCCTAGGGGCGGGTAAGAGGAAGTAAGCTGTTGGTTAACTAGGATCTGCAGCTTATCGGTTAGGTAGGAAAATGGGCAGACTAGATGGGCCAAGCGGTCCTTATCTGCCGTCAAATTCTATGTTTCTATGTTTCTTTGCATTGAATCTAAGCTGTCATACTTCTGACCATTCCTCCAACCTTGCCAAGTCCTTTCTCATCATTTGCATGCCTCCTTGTGTATCAACCCTGTTGCAGATCTTTGTGTCATCGGAAAGAGGCATACTTTTCCTTCCAGTCCCTCTGCAAAGTCACTTATAAAGACATTAAAAAGGACTAGACCCAGAACTGAACCCTGTGGTACCCCACTAGTAACCCCTCTTTCTTCAGAGTGGACTCCATTTACAATTACCTTCTAGTTCCTGTTGTCCAGCCAATGTTTTACCCATAATGCATTCATTACGCAGAAATGGCCCTAATGAATATATCACAGATATCCTCCCTTGTGCAGTTTACCCTTTTATCCATTTGTGCATACCATAGCGGGACAACGTACATTTGCATTTTGTGCCTCTTAAATTTGGCATTCATTACCTACTCATATCCGATGTATGCCTTCATGTAACTCCTTTTCTGCTGCTGTATCGCAGTATTTTAGAAAACCTTATGTTTGTACTTGTTTTAAGTTAATAGTATTAGGATTGTTTTCTGTGCTGGGCAGCCTGTTGCTTGTTCTAGTTCGCACTATCACAGTTGTATTCTGTGTCTGTATTCCACAACCAGGACGCTCCTCAAAATTTGCTGTAATCTCGAATGCTTATTTGATGACCTGAGGTTGTACCTCAAAAAGGAATGTATTTGCCCATGTGCCTACCTGATTCCAAAATAAATAAAAGAAAAATGAAATGAAAGAAAGCATAGCTTGTTCCTCAGTAACCTCACAAGGTTCCCCCCATAAAATGATGGCAATGTGGCATCCACATATATCAGATTTAGACAGCTATATCTCTGGATTGTTTCCAGCTACAGGCAAGCCCAATACCTCTGTTCGTGAAGAAATAAAACAGCAGCAATTAGATGACACACTTGCAATTTGATAAACAGATGGCAGGGAGATACCCTGCTTTGTACTCACAGACTCAATGCTAGGAACTGGATGGAAGGCAGATTGTCCTGGATTGCCAGGAGGAGCAGAACCTGTGGAAGAGGTCCTTGTGACTGAACCCCACTGCAGTTTACAGCAACTAGATGTAGTCTGGATTATGCTGGGATTTACCTCCAGCTTCATGCACACAGTTCACTGTACAGGGGATTTGAAACGCGATTCCCCACAAGCACTACATACATTTATATGCAAAAGGAAAGTACTATACTAGGTAGGCTGCTTCTCGATCCCGACACAATCACTGCACGATACCCGGGACAACACACAGCAGCTTCAGTTCCTGACAGACAGAGCGTGATTCAGCAATTTCTCCAGTCTGCTACAGGGTGAGCCTGGTTTCTACTCTTCAGATCTCCTTGATACTCCTCACAGGTCAGATTCAGTCTGAACGGGCGCTTGCACAGGATGCAGACCGAAACTCAGGGCCTTACACGCGCTTACCGTGTGAAACTATACAGCGCAGAAGCTCATAGCTCCTTTTCTCTTCACTGCCAACACTGAAACTAAACTCTCCAGTCCCAGAGCAGTTCATTTCCTTTAGCTCCACACTATTCTGTTGGCTGGTCTGGCTGTCACTCACAATAAACTCCTCCTGTTGGTGGAAAAGGACACCAGGGTTAAAACTACATTTCCTAGAGTCAATGCTCATACAATCCCCTTACAGCAGGCTCCAAAGGAGAGCCCAAATTCTGATTTGCCAAGAGCAGGCTCCATTTTAAAGGATCCCCACAATGATTGGTCCAGTTCGGCAGTTCAGAACCAACATGAGGGAGCTACTCTGCACAGTCCTTGCTATAAGAAAGCAGGTTAAAACAAACTGCATTTTCATTATTACTCTAACAGGTTACCAGCAAACATTTACATCTTCAGAAAGAGCTCCCTCTGCGCATATAGCGACTGCAGAAATGGAGCAATTTGGCAGCAGCTCGAGCGGGACTCAAGCAGGGAAACACACAGACCCCCATCCAAATTAATTATGTCTGCAGGCAGACAGCTCTTAAAGAGACAGTACCAGAGGCTCTAAAGCACTCACAGATAAACAGCTTAGATGCCGAACACCATCCAGGCTTGGAGCATTCAAGCAAGCTCCTGCAAGACTTTTGGGAACCCCCATTTGCAGGGGCGGGGGTTACACCCTTTCTGGCCTGGAAAAAGCTTGGCGTCCACATCAAGCAAGTATCCCCATAAGTTTCAATGCAACCATATACATTTGCATCAGTATCACATTAGGCTTATACATGTAATCATCAGTCAATATATCACTTTACCAGAAACACATTTCTGAAACTTTGCAGTACGTCACTCTTTACACAGTATTACACACACATTGTACCATACCTCAAGTTATTACCTTTTGTACATGAAACCTGAAGAGAGGGAGCCCTTCCCTATCAGCTACCTTGGGGCTGGATGGGGCAGGGACACCATACTTAGAGGGCAACACAAGTAACTTGGAGTTAGCACTGATGTTCAGCTTAGGCAATGAACTTGGGGACACATACACTCCTTTATGGACAACATTGAGAGGCAAGTCCACAGGCCTCCCAGGGGAATCATAACTGAGGTGCACCACAGGCTTTACAGCTCGATCAGTCTTTCTAGGGGGAACTGTTACAGTCTCTGCACTCTGAGCCTTATTTTCAGCATGTCCTGACTTGTCAGGGGAGTCTCAATTGGGGTAGAAAGGCTAGAACTTGGGACACTTTCAGCTCCAGGAGTTACAATCTCTGAGTCCACAACACTTGGTTCACATGGAGAGCTTTCGGACACTGGCAGTGGACCGTCAGGGCACTCAAAATACTCTTCTTGTTCTGGTGTGTCACCAGTCTGTTCCAGTCCATCCTTTTCCTCCTCTGAAAGCTCAAAGAGTTCAACCATACATGATTCCATATCATCTGACTTGATGCCTTGCACTTCACTTTCTGGCAGCATTGGCTCCAGGGATGAAGCTGGGGGCTTAGACAGTCCAGAAGGCCCAGCTTCATCTCCAGTACTGACTAGGGGATTGCCCCGAAACAATTGACTCAGTTCATAAGAAGGGTAGTATTCAAAGTCACACTCACTTTCCTCTGATATGGACTGACAATCATGCTCAACTGGGACTTGTGGAGGGGAACACTTTAACTCAGCTTCTGTAGGTGCCGACTTTCTTGATCTTTTCTTAGCTGCGGTTCTAGTCACTGGTCCAGAGGGTGCATTTTGTGGGGGCTCAGACTCAATCAAGATTTGTCCAATGGGCAGTAAATGATTTCTATGCATTGTTTTCATATCTTTTGAATTATTCTCAGGCCTTACTTTGTACACTGGCAGATCATCTAGTTTGCCCACTACAATGTGAGGGAGATGGTGCCATCTGTCAGCAATCTTATGTTTGCCATGCAGTCCCAGATTTCTTAGCAATACCCCGATCTCCCTTCTGGAGTTCCTGTGCTTTCACCTTTTTATCATACCTTTCTCTTTGCTGGCCAGATTTCTTTTGGCAGCCATGGTTTGAGCCAGTTGGTACGCATGATTTAGCTGGGCCTTTAACTTTTGCACATACTGTAAATAGTTGTCAGCTTGAACCCCATCAGGAGAGACCCCAAAGCACACATCTACCGGCAGTCAAGCTTCTCTTCCAAACATCAGGTGGTAGGGAGAGAACCCAGTGGCATCACTTTTGGTGCAGTTGTAAAGCGTATACCAGGGTGCTAATTTGTTGGCTCCATCTAGGCTTGCCCTTTGGGTGGAGGGTGCCTAGCATATCTAGCAAGGTGCGGTTGAAACGTTCAGCTGTGGGTCCCCCTGGAGGTGGTAAGGGGTGGTTTTGGACTTTCGAACTCCCCACAAAGAAAGCATCTCTTTAATCAGATGACTCTCAAAGTCCCTCCCTTGATCAGAATGAATTCTTTGTGGAGCTCCATAGTGAACAAAAAAGTTTTCTACAAGTACTTTGGCCACAGTGGATGCCTTCTAGTCCTTGGTGGGGAAAGCCTGGGCATATGTCTTAAAATGGTCAGTGACCACCAGCACATTACTAATATTTCTTTGATCTGACTCCAAACTCAGAAAATCAATACAGACCAGCTCCATGGGTGCACTGGTGGTGATAGTAACAAGGGGGGCAGCCCTCTGGGGCAAAGTTTTCCTTTGTAAGCAGCGACTACAAGTTCGAATGTGTTGCTCCACATCAGCCCCCATCTTAGGCCAGTAGAATCTAGATCTCACCAAGCCAAGTGTTCTGTCTATACCAAGGTGCCCCATGTGGTCGTGTAAGGACCTCAGTACTGAGTCTCGAAAGGCAGTGGGCAGCACTAGTTGTTGTCTGTCTACTTGTCCCCCTCTGTCTACTGTTTCTCTGTATAACAATCTATTGATCAGTTTCAACTTGGGACCTTCTTTATATAACAATATAGTTCTCAAATCAGTGGAACGTAATTTGGACAAATCTTTCCCTGCATAGAGGGCTTCTAAAGCTGATTTGATCATGGGGTCTCGGGCTTGAGCCCGCCGAATACTGTCATTGTCCAGCTGAGGCAGTGCACTAATGTCTATTGCAGAAAAGTGGCAATAAGCAGCAGGTATGCAATTCTCAGAAGGTCCCAAACAATCCACCATACAGTCCACTGCGTCCATGGACATTTGTTCCTCCCTGTCAAACTTCTGGCAGAGTGCTCGAATATCAGGTTCTGATAGTCTGACCCAGTCATTCTGGGGAACAGGCCTCCAGGAGACAGCATCAGCATCTATGTGGTTCAGGCCTGCTCTGTATTCAACAGCATAGTCATATGTAGATAATGCAGAAAGCCACCTATGGCCAGTGGCATCCAACTTAGCTGAAGTCTGCACATAGGATTATTGTCAGTTTTTACTAGTATCTTAGCCCCATACAAGTACTCGTGGAATTGATCAACAATGGTCCACTTCAAAGCTAGAAACTCTAACTTGTGTACAGGATAGTTCTTTTCAGAAGGGGTCAGGCTTCTGCTGGCAAAGGCCACTGGTCTCAGGCCATTCTCGTGCTCCTGGTACAACACAGCCCCCACCCCTTGCAGGCTAGCATCAGTGTGCAGGACATAAGGTTTTGTTGGATCAGCACAGGCCAACACTGGAGCATTTGTAAGTTGATATATGATCTCATGAAAAGCAGTCTCACAATCAGGAGTCCAGCGGGCCCCAAATACTTCACTTGGATGAAAATCCACTCTTTCAGTCTTGAGGGATGCTGACTTTTTGTATTTTTTGTGGGTTGGCAGATACCCTTGAGTAAGGTTAAGTAAAGGGCGGATCACTCTTGAATAGTCCTTGATGAAGCGCTGACAATAACCACAGAATCCCAGGAATCTTTGCAGTTCTTTTAGATTTTTGGGCTGTGGTCAGGTGGTCAAGGCCTCAACTTTACTTGGGTCGGTCTCTATTCCCTCGGTGGATACTATGTGTCCCACATACTTTACTGATGTTTGAACAAATTGACACTTATCAATGGACAGTTTAAGGCCAAAGTCTTCCAGTCGGTCCAACACCTTGAATAATCTGCTCTCATGTTCCTCCAGTGAGCTGCCAAACACAATAACATCATCTAGGTATACCAGGCACTCTAATAAGTTCTTGTCCCCCACTGCACGTTCCATCAATCTTTGAAAAGTGGCTGGGGCACCTGAAATCCCTTGAGGCATCCTCATGAATTCATAGAAGCCAAGCAGACAGATAAAGGCTGTCTTTTCATGGTCTTCTGGGGCCATCGGGATCTGGTAATACCCGTTGCGAAGATCTAGCACAGAGAACCACTTGCTTCTGTTTAGGCAGTCCAAAGCATTCTGAATGCAGGGCATTGTGTACTAATCAGGGATAGTCCGCTGGTTTAAAGTGCGATAATCCACGCACATCCTTACTGTCCCATTCTTTTTTCTCACTACCACAATGGGGGAAGCACAGGGGCTTCTGGATTCTTGTATTATACCAGCAGCTAGCATCTCTTGCAGATGCCATCTCACATCATCTATGTCAGCAGGGGCCAGGCGTCGAGACCTCTCATGAAATGGCCTTTCATCATGCAGCCGGATGCGGTGCTCAGCTCCTTGCACACATCCTACATCCCATTCTTTTAAAGAAAACACCTGGTCTCTCTGGGCAAGCTTCTCACTGATCCTCAATTTCCATTCAGCTGGCAATGGGAAGTCACCGAAATCAAACAAGTCAGGCGTTACTCTGTCATTCTTCCCTGAACTCTTGCTACTGGGTAGCACTGTAGTGCCTGCACAATGCACATTAGCCAGGGTGTAACCTCTATTTACTCGAATCTCTCTGTCAGATACATTATGAACTTGAACCATTACCCTTCTGGCATAAGCATGGGCTCTAGCAGGCAAAATACTAGGCTTGACCAGCAGTCTCTCCGGCAATTTTCCATTGCCTGGTGCATCCAACATTAATATTTTATTCTTGACATCCTTTCTGATACAGACCTCTCCCTGTAAGGTACACTGGGCATTTGGTGCCAGGATCAGAGACTCAGGATCCTTCTTCCAGACAATTCCCACCGGTTCCTCTGGTTCTACTTTTTCAGCATCTCTTTGTGCCTCATAGGCCTTC
Organism: Neoceratodus forsteri; assembly: GCA_016271365.2. Classification (NCBI taxonomy): domain Eukaryota; kingdom Metazoa; phylum Chordata; order Ceratodontiformes; family Ceratodontidae; genus Neoceratodus; species Neoceratodus forsteri. Next base: position 146,638,522 of record CM057453.1, on the reverse strand, counting down.
TTGATCAAGGCTGGAATTCTTAATGCTGTACTGGTCCTTGACCCCTGTTTTTCATAACACAACTATGCCAGTCGTCCAAACATATGTGCATTAGTCCCAATTAGTAAAGGAACCCCATCATACAGTCTAGTAGGGGAACACACTAAGGCCAAGGTCTCTACTTGCTCTGCCACCCCAGCCACGAAGGTAGGAAAAGACAGCCAAATTCGGATATATCCAGAGTAGGGGTTCGCCTTCTCACTTAACCCCCAGACATGCAGCCCCTCCAACGGTTGTAAGGGTACATCAGACAAGTGCTTCTGATACCAGTCTTGGAACATAATTGTCACTTGGGAGCCACTGTCTAGTACAGCTCTTGTAGACACTCCATTCACCTTTACAGTGGTCTCCATGGAGGGACCAACTATTCAGGACCAATCTGGAGAGGCAGCAGCAGGGGCCTGGGCAACTTACCTTGCCACAAAGGGATGTGAGTTAGCATTTTTTGGATCCTTACTGCGATCATTTTGTGTACCTCTCAACCACTGATTTGTCCTCCGAAGCTCTCCTTGCAGCCTGTATGCAACTTTGTCTGTGTCTTTTGGGGACCTGCATTCTCTCTTCATGTGTCCATCCTTCCCACAATTATAACAAAACATACTTTCTGGAGTTTGAGTTGGCCGAGGTGTCACACGGGGAGCCAGGGTGGGGGTACTACTAACTGGAAACCTTGGTGCCATCTCTGTCTGCAGCGTGATAAGCATTTGGAGACATCTCGTCAATTTCCCCACTTCCACAGTCAAGACATCAAGTTTTGAGCTGTTGTCAGCAGGCAATGCCTGGGTGGGTACCCCCACCCCCATAGCAGTTGCAGTCAGATATAGGGCGGGGCCTGTACTTGCAGGTGCGGCCTTCATAAAGGGACTGTTTTTGAATTCCCTGATCTCTCTCAGTAGTTCACACCATGGTGGCAAACCCTCATTTGTCCCCACTTCACGAGGACCTTCCGATGCTGTGATCACTTGGGCTGTGCTCATCCCAACATTAGAATCCCCCTTCTCATCTTCAACCTCCCGAAGTTCTTTTATTAAGTCACAATGGTCTGGTGGGTTACCCCTTCTGTTGGGGAGCCTTAACTGAAGAAGCTACAATTTAGAATGCTTTGTATGCTGTAGTAGGTGCTCCAACCTTACACAGTTTAAGTCACTGGCGGCTACCCCACCTTTTCGGTAAGCCTTCTGCAGAGCTCTCTCCACACGAGTAACATATGCAGAGAAACTTTCCCCTGGCCACTGTTTTGTACCTTGAAATTTCCACATCAAGCTCTCTCCTGACTCAATGCTTCCAAAATTGCCTTCAAGCACAGATAGATACTTCTGGGCAAATGCATCAGGATTTGTGGAACTCAAAAATTTAATGGCCTCTAGGGCAGGACCCCTCAGACTTTCTATGATTCTTTTTCACTTCTCTGCCTCCACACACTGCCATTCAGGTATCGGGGGGTGACACAATCTATCCAGGTGTCCCAATCATCCTCCCTCTGGGGGCTGGGGAAGGTGCCGGAGAAGATCCTCAACATTTGGTAAGAGTCGTGACTAATGGCAGGTGCAGAAATAGGGGCCTGCATGGGTTCAGCCACCATAACGGGTACTGGAGTGGGAGAGGGTGTTGGGGGAGAAACACCCCCATGTGGCAAGAATAGTTTCTTCAAGTCCTCCACAGTTTTCTCTTCCCCCAACAACCATTTAGCAAATTTCTCCTCAAAAGTTTCAGATAATGGGGGGGCTGATTCCCCGGTCTTTACTGTCCTTAGTTATCACTCTCCAGGCAGTGAGGGCTTCCTCTGGGGTAATAGTCTGCGGCACCCTGGAGCTATCTATGGAATCCTTACACTCTACTAGGGCCAGGAAAGTGTGGGTGAGTAGATTAGCATGTCGACCCACGACCACAGGGTTTTGTAAACCCTGCACCTTGGAAAGTACTCCCTGTACAGTGTCCGTATTGATACCCAGGGGGATGTCCAGGATAAGCATAGCATTTTGGGGGTTGATCTCCTCCCCAGTGCACCACTCCACCAACCGGTGCACAGCCACTTCTGTCGGGGTACCCATTTATTTTTACCAGTGATTCATTAATGTGGCCACTAGGGGGCGCTAATCCCAGTGGTGCCTCCAAGATGTAACCCCCAGGTGGTGCTATCCTAAGGGCTACTACCCCTGCCTGCTTTACCACTAACAGGTTGAGGGGCCCAGATCCAATAGCGGGTGCCTCCACCCAGAGGTCAGGGTTGGTACAGTCGGGAACGACTTGGTCACAGCCCTCTGGGTCACTGCAACCCCCCTTTCTTCCCACTAGTGGCCCACACAATGCATCAGGAATATCTTCACAATATACACTTACCCCCAGGACTGGCTCTGTCGACTGGACTCTGGGGACCCCCTGTAAAACAAGATGATACAATGCAAAAGCCACAGCACAATACTTTAACATAAATGAATACCTCAGTCAGTGTAACTTTGCTGGAACAAACAGATCTGATTTATTTAAGGAGCTGTAACAAGGACAGGGGGAATCAGGTTAATTAGGTTAAACACATTAATAATCACAGTACTGTGCGCATATTCAGAGTCCCAAATGTTACTTTTATTGGGTACCCAGGATGGGGGGGGGGGCTAGCCAGGATCGGTGCAGCTGGTTGGGACCCTGTGATGCAAAAATACTTGCACAATACCCAGTTGTAATCCGGAGCCGGATGGCTCAGTTCATGAAGAAATAAAACAGCAGCAATTAGATGACACACTTGCAATTTGATAAACAGATGGCAAGGAGCTACCCTGCTTTGTACTCACAGACTCAGTGCTAGGAACTGGATGGAAGGCAGATTGTCCGGGATTGCCAGGAGGAGCAGAACCTGTGGAAGAGGTCCTTGTGACTGGATCACACTGCAGTTTACAGCAACTTGATGTAGTCTGGATTATGCTGGGATTTACCTCCAGTTTCATGCACACAGTTCACTGTACAGGGGATTTGAAACGTGATTCCCCACAAGCACTACACACATTTATATGTAAAACGAAAGTACTATACCAGGCAGGCTGCTTCTCGATCCCGACACAATCACTGCACGATACCCGGGAGAACATACAGCAGCTTCAGTTCCTGACTGACCGAGAGCGATTCAGCAATTTCTCCAGTCTGCTACAGGGTGAGCCTGGTTTCTACTCTTCAGATATCCTTTGATTCTCTTCACAGGACAGATTCAGTCCAAACAGGCGCTTGCACAGGATGCAGACCGAAACTCAGGGCCTTACACGCACTTACCGTGTGAAACTATACAGCACAGAAGCTCATAGCTCCTTCTCTCTTCACTGCCAACTCTGAAACTAAACTCTCCAGTCCCAGAGCAGTTCATTTCCTTTAGCTCCACACTATTCTGTTGGCTGGTCTGGCTGTCACTCACAATAAACTCCCCTTGTTGGTGGAAAAAGGCGCCAGGGTTGAAACTACATTTCCCAGAGTCACTGCTTGTACAATCCCCTTACAGCAGGCTCCAAAGGAGAGTCCAAGTTCTGATTCGCCCAGAGCAGGCTCCATTTTAAAGGATCCCCACAATGATTGGTCCAGTTCGGCAGTTCAGAACCAACATGAGGGAGCTACTCTGCACAGTCCTTGCTATAAGAAAGCAGGTTAAAACAAACTGCATTTTCAATATTACCCTAACAAGTTACCAGCAAACATTTACATCTTCAGAAAGGGCTCCCTCTGTGCATATAGCGACTGCAGAAATGGAGCAATTTGGCAGCAGCTTGAGCGGGACTCAAGCAGGGAAACACACAGATCCCCATCCAAATTAATTATATTTGCAGGCAGACAGCTCTTAAAGAGACAGTACCAGAGGCTCTAAAAGCACTCAAAGATAAACAGCTTAGACACCGAACACCATCCAAGCTTGGAGCATTCAAGCAAGCTCCTGGAAGACTTTTGGGAACCCCCATTTGCAGGTGGGATTACACCTCATTTAAACAAATTCCTCATGGACCTTCAGACTATGTGGGACACAATACATGAATTTGCCCCTTTAGTAGTCACATGTCTTTATCTACAGTACTTTCAGTAATACCACTCGCCATCCTGCTACAGCAGAAGACATATTAATGGTTTAATCCACATTGTATCCCAAAGTGCTTTTACAGAACAAGCAGTGAGAGACTGGTAGTAAAGTGACTGCCAGTCTGTAGTGGTAGCCATTCTCCACATTAACACCCACACAGTCATGGAATTGCCTGAACCACTTTTATGTGAAGGGGAAGGTTAGCCAGGACACTGAGGAAAATCCCTTATACTTGCCAAAAGTACCTTGGGTGCCTTTATTTCCACCTGGACACCTATGAGGAGCAGCACCGAAGATGGGCAGAAGGGACCTCAGTTTAATGTTTTATCTGAAGGATGGCACACCTCAACAGTATAGCACCCCTAGTACTGCACTTGAGTGTCAGTGTTTTCAGTTATGATGCCAAGTCCTGATGTGGGGCTAGGACCCATGATCTTATGACCCTGAGAAAGCTGCGCTAACAACTTAGCCAAGCTGACACCTCGTAGCTTTTACCTTTCAGAAAGGTTTCCACCCTTACTCACACTTCAGGCCCGCTAAGCCCCGCAGTATTTGAACAAGATAACAATTCCCCCTCTTCCTCCCTACCCATAATTATGACTAATGGAACACTTGTATCTGCTTAAATATAATGCTGCATCTCCTCTGTAACCTCTGGATGCATAAATGTTCAGCATTGTGGCCTGTATTCAGGTACCTCACTGTACTGTATTGCACTGCAGTGTACGGACTTTGTACCCAACTTATACCAAGAGACCACTATGCAAATGACATACTGTATCTCACAGGGCCACACTGCCATCAATACGGTTGCCGCACTTACCCTGTGGAACTCCTTACCAGAGTATTTAAGGAGGGCCCCCTCGATAGAAGCCTTTAAAAAAGGGTTTAAAAGGTATCTGTTCCAACAGGCGTTCTCAGATTTTTGATTATGGAAGGATGATTAATATGATTTTATATTATAACTGTTGTACGAATATATGGTTTTTTCTATGGTTTTATTGTTGTCATTTGGATTATTGTTTTGTACAGCGCTCAGAGTTCCAGGAATTGGGCACTTTATGAATAAAATATTCATCTATCTAGCGATCTATCTAGTTAATTTGTCAGATAAATATTTTTATCCATGTTATACGCAGTGGCCTGGATATTCAGAGCAGTTGCGCATGGTGCAACTCAGTTGTACCGGTGCAAGTGCGGACTTGTGCCAAGGAGCCATATTCAGCGTGCACCATTGTGCAGTGCAAAATCCATTGAGCCAATGCACAACTATAATGAATGCAGGCACAAGTGCAGGGGGCGTTCCCATGAATATCCAGCACAGTGGCATATTCAACCGTGAAACCATGGCACAAGTGTGGAGCAAATTGAAGTTGCTCTGAGCAGACTTGTTCCTATATATACAGGGCGCAAACACACACACAGAACTTGCGCCAGGGTTAAGAGTGAGAGGGAGTGAGAGAACAAGACAGACAGACAGAGAGAGAGAGAGAGAGACAGACAGACCAAGGCAGACACAGAGGAGAGGGACAGAGGTGGCATTGGAGAGGGGGAGGGACGGGCAGATAGAGTGAGAGAGACACACACACACACACACACACACACACACACACACTGACAGGAAGTGCACCAGGGTGGCACACAGCCAGCAGCAGCCAATCGCCCAGGGGGACATTGGACAGCAAGGTCCATAGACAGTGCACCCTTTATGATGGAGGCCGTAATGAGGGGTGTGAGGGGGCAGGAGGAACAGCGACGTGGCCGAGGAAGGGCCTGTCGGCGGTATGCCCGACACAGGTGGTACCGTGCCCGCATCACCTTTGTGAATTACAGTGACATGGAGATTGTGGGCTGATACCACCTGAACAGGACCATTCTGAGGCGGCTCTGTGAGCTGTGCAGTGAGGAGATGCAGGCACCCACCAGACGGAGCCACGCCATGTCTGTGGAGACAAAGGTGACAGCCGTCATGTACTTGTTCACCACGGGCACCTTCCAGAGACCAACAGGGGACACCACAGGCATAACCCAGTCAGCCACGTCCTGCCTCCTCACACAGTTCCTCAACGCTCTGCTGCCACGTACTTCGGAATTCATCAGTTTCCCCAGCACACAGGCGGAGTGTACAGCAACCCTGCAGAACTCTCACAGGGTTGCACGTATGCCTGGCATGATTGGGGCCATTGACTGCACCCACGTGGCCATCTGCATGCCACCTGGCCCTGAGGGTGTCACATACATTAACCAGAAGGGGAGCCCCAGAATAAACTGCCAGGTGGTGTGTGATACCATGGGGCGCATCACCAATGTTTGCATCACACACCCTGGGAGTGCACATGATGCGTTCATCTGGCACAGCTCTGTGCTGTGCCATAGGTTTGAATGTGGGAACATCCCCACGGGCCACCTAGTGGGTGAGTATGGCACGGAGAAGGGGCGATGGGCATAGCAGACCATGGGATGGGGGAGGGCAGGGTGTGCATGTTGGCGTCGGCACCAGGGACAGGCAAGGGGCACAGCATAGAATAGCAGAGGGCTAACCATGTCATTATCCACACAGGAGACAGCACATATCCACTGAGGCCCTGGATGCTCACCCCCTACCAGTGCCCGTCGTCCCCAGCAGAGGAACACTACAATGAGGCACATGCCAGCACGCGCAACATCATTGAGTATGTCTTTGGCATGCTGAAAGCATGTTTCCATTGCCGACAGGTCAGATGGTGCTCTACAGTACAGTCCCTTGAAAGCCTGTGGCCTATTCCTGGCCTGCTGCATGCTGCACAACATGGCCATTGACCGTGGGATAGCTGTCGAGGCCGATGAGGACAACAGTAGTGGGGACAATGGAGGCAATGGGCCAGAGGGTGGTGGACAGCCACCCCCCTGGGTGGAGGGATCCCCGGCTGCTACAGCAGGCGCGATGCCACCAGGATACCATTGCACAGGAGCACTATGGTGCTCACAGGTAGGTGGCGTGAAACACATGCATGGGCCTCACAAACAGGTACAGTACACATGCAGGGGTGTGCATGGCATTGGGCATGCACACACAGAGGCGTGATGCAAGGATGGGGGGGTCAGTGGCACACAACCACATACAGAAACACACACACCCACACACCCAGGCATCGGTATGTGGCATGGATCAGATACATTGCACCAGTGCACAGGCGCAACCGGTGCTAAACTGCCCTCATCATGCCCACGGCACATGGTCCAGCAGCTGGACAAACACAAACACAGGCAGCGTGTGGTGCGACACACAGGTGCCACACCAGTGGTAGGTACACACACACACAGCCCATGTGCACACAGGGCAGCAGCTGCAGACTGCGGTCAGGGCGGCCTGCACATCAGGTCTGCTGCACGGAACCATCGCCACCACAGCCACAGGGGCGGCCGTGCCAAAACAGACCAGCTCCGGGCATGCTTGGGATACCTATTTCAGAGCCTGACATCGTCTATGATGGGGTCGCCCAATGTCGGGTTCATGGGGTGGACAACGCACTGTGGGGGTCATCTGTGCATGGCCACACCCTGTAGCAGCAAGCAGCGCAAAGCCATCCATGACTGCAGTGGCAATGCGATCCAGGGATGCAGTTGTGACATCCTGCATGCACTGCATCCCCACCAGGACCTGTGCAGTGCCCCTCTCCTTACTGCTCAGCTAACTGGTGCACCTCCGCACGCAGTGCACGTACCCCAGTGGCAAGCAGCACCTGTTGCTGAATGGACGCCCACAGCAGATGGGTGTGCTCAGCCAGTCAGTCGGCATCCTGGGGCTCCCGGGTGGGACGCCGATCCTCATATGGTGACTGGCCATGCTGCATTGCCCCCTCTCTGGTGGATGCTGCACAGTGGGGTCTGCAGGGGAATAGGCATAGCAGGTGCACCGGCGGTGGACCCTGCATCCGGCCACAACCTGCTGCCGTTGCCCATCTGGCCACTGTACGCCGCCCAGCACCTGCGTGGCCACACCACCACTGTCACAGGGCACAGCTGTGGCAACGCACACCGCAGCACCAGCAATGGTGGCAGGCAGCTGTTCTGCCGCTGGCAGAGCACTGGGCGTGGTGCCTGTGTCAGCTGCCAGAAGCGGCGACACACCTACAATATCACCCATGCTGTCCAGGAGCTATGTGTAGTCCTCATCGGAGTTGGATCCTGCCCCGATCTGTGTTTCCATACACAGGACACCAAGGCTGGCATTCTGGAGGATCACATCCAGGGCCTTGTCGGACCCCAGGTCCAGGATATCTGCCTGCACCATGGTGCTGAGCTGCAGCCTGTCTAGCCCCTGGAACCTGGTGGAGGTGGATGGCTGGTCCTCTGGGGCTGTGCCAGAATCCATGGATGCTGCCGGCACCCCATCATCTGCGTGGAGGCATGCTGGTGCTGCAAGAGAAAAAAGACATGTCAGTGATGCAATGCCCACATGTGCCCCCCCACACTGCCACTGCATGTGCCCTGCAGCATGGCATACGCGTGGGTGAGCACACATGCACATGATATGCATGCTGGCTGCATGCACGCCAGTATGCCCATGTACGCACCCTCCGTGCCACCAGCTGTGTGTGGCTGACATACTTACCATGCAGTGATGGGCTTCCACCCATCTGGGATCCACCTCCAGGTACATCCTCCACTGTGGTACAGTGCATGGTTGCTGCCACCAACTCCTCCTGCCGCGTTAGCATTGGTGCATCTTCCGGCCCCCCTCCTGTGGCAGTCCGGGCCACACAGATGACTGCCACCTTCTCCTTAATGTGCCTCTTGTCCATCCCCACCTTCTTCCTGCACTCCAGCACTGACCACTGGTGGCTGCTGTGCTGGTTGACGTATGCTGCCACTTCCTCCCATGTACCAGCCCTGGCCTGTGGTGTGCCCATGGCACCACTCAACAGGGGCTCCCTGTCCAGATAAGCCTCGAACAGGGCATCTGTCTCAGCCTTTGTGAAATTGGGCCTGCACCCCATGCTCCTCACCCTCCTCATGATTCGACATGTTGCTGCCTGTGGACATGGACAGCACAGTGTGTCAGTGGCAGCATCTCCCTGGTCCGTCCCACCCTGCAGTGCTGTCTGCTCCCAGTAAGCTGCAGCGGCACGTACAACTTACCTTGAAAGGATACAATACTGGACCATGGCCTGTGCCATTCCGTGGCACTTATATGGCGCAATGCATGCAAATGAGGTTTGGCACAACAGTAATGACATGCTAATGCACCCAGTGCACCACGCATTGGCTAATGAGCTCATTTGCATGTGGTGTCTGAATATCACAATATTGTGCTGTGCACAATGGGACTGCACTGGAGCAAGTCACGGTGCAATGCGCAGGCCTGCAGTGCGCATGCATGTCACAGTATTATGGTGTCAATCGCACACCATGTGCCAACAGCACAATCCAGTGGCATGGTGCATGATGCGCCTTGCCTGCTATGCGCATGTCCGCGCATGGTGTACCATGCCCCATCTCACATGTGCACACTGCGCAATGGCAGGTGACCCCTGACCCCTGGGTCAGACCTCTGACCCTGTGACCCTGCTTAGTCACGCCCACTCCACGCATCTCCGGCATGGCGTGATGGGCGGGCACTGCACATGTTCCCCTGCATCATGCATCAGGCGACGCTAGGACATAAACGCCTCCTGCCCCCATTTTAATCCCCAAGATCACGGTATATAACATGGTGCAGGGACGAGTATGGCGTGCCCCAAACTGGTCACAGGTGGAGCTGGTAAACCTGGTGATCTGCGTCAAGCCCCACGCCCCCCCATCTCTTTGAGCAGGTGCCCCTGCAGCAGGCCAGGGTCACTGTTTGGCAGGGGATTGCTGCCAGGCTGCAGCAGAGGACTGGGGTGGTCAGGACAGGGGAGCAGTATCACCACCAGTATGGGGACCTCATGCGGTGGGACCCAGGGTGTCTGAGGAGGCTACAGGCACGCGTCAGGTGAGGGTCTGTGCCACAGCCAGGTAAGTCATCCCATGTTGCATGTGTGCCCTGGTGCTGTACTGTGGTGTTGGCTAGGTTGCCTGGCATGCTGTACAGAGGGGTACACTGTCATCGTGCACATCGCGGAGTGACATTGCCAGCCACCACTTGCGTTGTGATGCAGCCGTGCAGGACGTGTCTGGCAGGGGCACACCCTGTGCACAGTGGTGAGGGTGGCGGGCAGCTGCTGTGGTTGATTTCTGATGTGTACCTGTCTTCTTTCCATTCCTAGGGCCTGAGGATCGTCACTGGGCACAGGCAGCAGCTGCACAGCAAGCCGCAGTGGGCAAAGGTGGAGCGGGAATGGCACCGGCAGAGCCGCAGAGGGCAGGTAGGCACTGTCATGGTCCTTCACACTGTACATGGGGGGGTGAGGGAGTGGGTGTAGGCATGGCCACCTGTACCATGTGCCGTGGCAGCTGTGTGTGTCACACTGTGCGTGGTGCATGCCACTGTGACGCATCCATTGGACACGTGTGCCAGCTGTTGGTGGGGTGGGTGTGTGCCCGGCTGCCACTGTTGTTGCTGTGATGCTGCTGGTGCACTGTACCATGTGACTGTCATTGCGTAGCTGGGTGGCCATTGTATGGTGGGGCCCACCTCTGTGCAATGTCGTGGTGCACCGAGTTGCTGGCAGGCATTGGCCCACCCCCCGGCAGGTGGCCGGTACAGGCCCTCCAGGGGTGTGTGTGTGTTCCCACTGCGCACTGTGGGTTGGCATGGTTTCTTGGGACATTGCACTGATCACCTGTTCTGTCCCTTGTTATAGGTGTCCAGTGGCGGAGACCTAGGCGGACATTATGCGGAGGACTGCTCCGGCAGATAATCCTCATCACCTCCACGACGAAGGAGGCAGTGTTCCAGATTAGGCACCTGCTGTTGGAAAAGAGGAGGTGGTGACTACGCCAAGGGGTGGCAGGACGTGGCCGCCATTAGTTTGGCCCCAGCTTTCCCCTGTTTCCCCTGCTGTACCTCCCCCTACAGTCCCCCTTCCCACTGTACAGTCCCTGTTCCCTTCCCTCGCTTTACCTACCCTTTCCCAGCCCCTTGTGTTTGTCAATAGTTTTGTTCATTAATATATATATTTTTGACTTACTTGCCTGTGTCAGTGTCTACTTTGCATGTGGCATGAACAGCCATGCTGCAGTGGCCCAGTGCAAGTCCGTGTGGCGTACATGTGTTGGGGCGAGTGTTGTGCTTCTATGGTTCACTGCTGTGTGCTGTGGTGTGTCCCACTGTGGTGGTGTCCTTCCCATCAGTCAGTGGCTGTGCCTTGGGGTGCCCATGGGGTGGCTGTCAGGGGTGTGTGGTGGGTGTGTGCGTGGTGGTGGCACACGGCTATGGTCATTGGTCGGGTACTGGCCGCACACTGTGCTGGGGCCCCTGCTTGGCATTGTACGGCCTGTCCCATGTGGTCTGCCACACTTCCTGCCTCCTGGCATGTTCAGTGCCTACTGTGTGGGCTTCTTGTGTACCTGTGTGGCATGTGTGTGCTTGGCTGCATGGTCCTGGGTGTGGCCTGCTATGGTCTGGGAGGGTAGGGCATGGTCAGCAGCCTGCGGGGGGGCTCCCTTGGTGGCCCTCCATTGACCATTGGCACCTCCTGTTGCCTACTATCTGTGCCACTGTTGTGTTCTTGGGACAGGAGTCTGGGTGCCTGTGTGCGCTCTGATGTGCCCTGCTGGTGGAGGCCTCCTGTAGCCTGTCACTGTGCTTCCCTGACTCTGTCCCTGGGTCTGTTCTCTGTGTCGTGCCCTCCTCTGTTGCTCTGCTGCTCTGCTCCCACAGTTGCACTGGAGCATCTCTTTCTGTGCCATGGTGCAACTCTGTTTGCACCATGGCACAACTGTGCCATATTCAGCCGGGTTGCGCTGGCGTAGTACGGCCTGCACCACCTCTGAATATGGCTCCTGTTGCACCATGGCACATCAGATTTCCACTGCACTGGCCTTGCGCTGGCGTTTAGCGCATTTCTGAATATCTGGGCCCGTGTCTGCATCCATGTATGGAAAATTGGAAACACCAATTTACCAATTTGAATTTATGTTTGCAAGAGAATGGTTACAGGTACTGTGAAACATCAATAAATTGCCACTTCTTTTTAAAACTTTGCAAGAAATGGCCAATACATATACAGTTAATTCTAGTTGTCTGCAATTCAGATGTATGCAATTTTTGGATATGTGCACATTTTTCTTCAGCCCCAAATCAATTCTTATTCTATGCTGTTTAGTTTTTCAGTTGCATACATAGCAAATTTTGGTTGTGTGCCATTGTTTTGCCTTTTTTACAGGTTAAGGAGGCAGTATAGCGTAGTGGTTAAGGGCACTGAGCTGCAAACCTGGAGACCTGAGTTTGAATCCTATCAGCCCCCACTTGCATACTGTTTGACCCTGAGCAAGTCACTTAACCTCCTTGTGCACTCAGGTCACACCAGGAAACAAGCTCTGGCTTAATGTGCCTTTCCTAGATAAACAGTTTCCCATTTCCCTTTATTCTGACCTGGCTGTGGTGATACATACTCAGATTCTAGATAAAATGAGGTACTAAGTGGTGTTGTTGTTGTGACAACTTAAAAGGTATAAGGAGACCAGTGCAGTCACTATGCTGCCTGACAGCGACCAAGAAAACCATGTGTGCTCTCTATCGAGCATGAGATAGAACTGCTTGATAAGCCTTCCCTGCCTTTAATAAAATAAGCCAGTTAATGACTGAACTAATAAGCTTGTCTCCTTGCAGGCTTTTAACATGTCTAGTTCAAGTTAGAATAGCTAGACCTAGAGGCCTCATTTCTGCTGGCATTTTTCATATGTTCATACCTTCTGGATATATGTAATTTTGGATGTAGGCACAAATATTGTTGGTCCCCAACAGTGTACATACAAAAGGAATTGAGTGTATTAATGTAATCATTTTTTGTGTGCTTTTTGTTTTGTTATAATGCATTTATCCAGCAAGCTGACACACATCTTGTTTACTGCTGGGCCCTACTTCTACCGTTTTACATCTAGGAGTACTGGACAGGAAAGTCAGATGACTTGCTCAGGGTCACACAGGGAGTATGTCGCTCTGGTGGGATTTGAACCTGGGCTATGGGAGCACAGGCCAGTGTTCTAACTACTGGGCAATACTAATAACTTTCTGGTCTCTCTTGCAAATAAGTTTTGTATCCCAGTGACATTTGAGTGCATAGAATAACGTGTATAGAAAATCCTGAAAGGGGGGGTAGCATACATCATAGGCCAGGGTGGTTGGTTGGATCAATTTCTGTTCACTTAGTTCTGATATGCAGGGCCCACATAGGTCAAAGTGTACCCCTGGGTTTTCCAACTCAAGCTGAGGGTGATGGTTGCTGGTGTGTGTGTGGGTGGGGCTGAGCAGGTTGTGCTTTGCCTTTGGAGAGGGAGGGTACTAATTAACCAGTATGTGATCTGCCCCCCCTGGTTAATTCAGGGAGTGTCATTGTTCTCAGTTCCTGAGGAAGCCTCCCAGCTGCAGAATCAGTACTGGTGTGGAGGATACCAATTAGGGGTGGCCCAAGGGATTCAAAAGGAAAAAATGTCAGTTGACAAGAAGAAGCTAATTGTGCTGGGTGGGATTATTGTATAAGCCCTTGACTGCTGTGATGGGTGAAGTCTGCCTTGGGTGGGAGGGGCTGCCAAAAATATGAAAAGTTTCAGCATAGATATATTATATCTACACACACACACACACAGGATGTTGGAATAAGTAAAACAGATTACTTACCACTGTGTGATCACTTGATTAGCCAGATGGATCGTTATCTGTTGGCCCTTAACTTGACATATGCTTTATGTGGATAGTGACGGTGCTTCAGTCTCTAATACAAAACGTATGTCCACTGTGGCATCCCTACATATGTTACTATGCTCCCAGCTGTCCTATCATGTAAAATGTTTTCTGCTCTGCCAGTTATATTAGATGCAGCATTTGTTCTAACAATGAAAGCTGTTTCCATTTGTTGTGCCCAAAGTGCCATCTGTCCCTTACATGTAATCCACGTTTGCCAGGGCAGCTGTCGTTGATGCAGATGCTGGTTCTAGTAGTAGTGCTGCTGCCACACAGTTCTTACAGTTGTGACCAAATGTTTGTTACAGAGGGTGCAATAATATTGGCCACAGTATCTGGCATAAATTAAAGGAAGACTAAAAGTGGGTAGTATGTGCATTTTACCAAAATGAGACTGATCCCAACCACAACTTCTTAATATTCTCGTATGCTGAGTGAACTGCTTATAGTACTGTGAGGACAGACTAAAAGAAACTCTGAAAGGGTGAGATTGTTACTTTTTTGTGTATGACTGCAAGTGAACTGTGAGTTGTGAATGAATGAGATTATATATTAGAGGAGTTTTTATGAAGGTGTGATGGTGATGTGTCATCTGTGTGCATTATGTCCATGGTCCTCTGAGGCCAGGTCATCTTGATGTGATGCAAAGAGAAACTAATCCATAAGACTGTTACTAAGAGTCAGACATTTTTTAATCTACATTTTATGCCTTGGTATTTCTGGGAGCTGGCAGGTGGCTGGCTCCGGCCCCTTCCTTCGAGGGGCTTGTTTTTGGTTGTTGGCAGGTGATCCCATCACTGGGAATGCCACTGTCATGGAGCCAGCCAGCTCCCTTTTCTCCCCGGCCCTGCTGCATCACTTGTGCGTGTGTGGAGATACGTGCACGCAGCAATCTGCAGCGCCATCCCTATTCTTGCTGCTCTCCACCTGCACTATCCTCGGGCCTCCACCCAGTGGTAGCCGTGCAGCATGAGTGACTAGTTCCCTTCCTGGGATAGGAGAGCTCCCTTGCTTTTGCTTGATCCAACTCCCCCAGCCGACCCCCCATGACCCAGGCTCGTTCCCAAACCCGGGTTGCCGGCACGGCATGAGGTGTGGCATCCAGTGCCTCAACCCTCAGCACCACCAGGCCAGCAGAAGTCAGACATTTTTTAACTGTTCCTTTAAATCTATTACAATATGTTCCATTAATTAATTTATTCTACGTACTATTCATGTTGTCTACCTAGTGAAGCAATGTCAATAAAGTAATACATTAGTATATATAGAGGATACATGATGGGCGACTGTGGAATATGGCAAATATTTGCATGAGTGCGGAGTGAACTGTGATAATATCGAGGTGCCAAGGCATGAGTGATATTATTGCAGTTTCACTCCGCACGATTATTATAAATGTTTGCCATATTCTACAAGTCGCATATCATGTGTAATTTATACAATAGGGCTAGTACATTTTAGGAACATTTTTTCTTCTGTGTTCTTCTCCCTGTTTACTTTATTTTGGTAATTGGATAAGTTTTTTTTTTTTGGGGGGGGGGTCCGGGAGCACTGGGCAGTTAAATGATTTGTTCAGAGTCACACAGTACTGAAATGGAAGTTGTGAGAATTAAACACTGGTCTGGGCTGCTGGATGTTGGTTTACTGCTTGTTACTCTAACCTCTAGGCTATACTGACAGCACTGTTTGTGTGTGGTCTGAGTGTGTGTGTAAGTGTTTCTGAATAGGCTGGGAGTGTTAGATAGTATGAGGAATAGGTGCATGTGATTTGCAATGATAATTGTGTTACCTGCAGCTAGGAATGAGGAACAGACGTTTATTCAGTAAGTTGCAGGCTTCACTGAGACAGAAAAACTGTTGCAGTCAGCACTCAGAAAGAGAAACTGGTTTATGAAGGAGGCTGGTTTGAAGATTAGAGCAGCACAGTAATGTGCTAGGATTGTCAGAATGACTATGAGACACAGGTGATTGTCATGCTAATTGAGTTAGTTGCAGGATTCAGTGAGAAAGAGAAACTGTGAAGCTATTACATGCAGGCTGCAGTGTAGAAAGTCTGACTGGTGACATCACCATTGTGAGTATATTTGCTGGTGATGTAGACACTGTGGGTTTATCAGGAAATAAACCCACAGTGTCTATGTCATCACAGAGATATTCCACTGCAGTGAGAATACATGCTTTTATTGTCAAGGTTACATGCTCGCCCCTATTGTATAAATATGTTTATACAACAGGTCCACAGTACATCCTCATGCAAACTGATGATTTAAAAGTTAGAACTATTAAACCAAAGTTGTACGAACTGAGTATGCAATGGTCTTACTTAAAGTGATTTGCAAAGATACTGTAGTGACTTACTTGCTTTGGAAGCCTATATTAGTGAATGTCTTTTGTCAAACGATTATTACAGGTTTGGTAGTAGTAAAATTTGTATTCATAACAAAAATATGAGCAGGGATAGACATAGGGCTAGCACAAAGAAACCAACGGACCTGAAAGCAAAACCAGAACATTAAAATGCACCTGTGTGCACCCTTGTACAGGTCACTGGTGAGGCCACATCTAGAGTATGGAGTTCAGTCCTGGTGCACACACCTCAAAAGGGTCAGTAACCTGCTGGAGAAGGTTCAGAGGAGGGCTACAGAGATGACAGCAGGTTGGCAGGGTAAGGCATACAGGGAGAGGCTGAGGGCGCTGAACATGTGCTCCCTGAAGTAAAGGAGAGAGAGAGAGAGGATATGATTGGGACCTACACATACTTGAAAGGGATAAATAAGGTGGATAAGGAAGGTCTCTTTAAGCTGAGTGGCAACCGTAACACGAGGGGGCACAGTCTTAAGCTGGAGGGGGAGGTTTAGGCTGGAGATCAGGAAGCACTTCTTCATAGAGAGTGTGATGGACACTTGGAATGCGCTGCCAGAAGAGGTGGTGTCATTGAAGATAGTGGACAGTATCAAGAGAGGCTGGGCTAGGCATAGGGGAAGGTAAAGATCATGGGTAGGGAGGATGAGAGGAGTGGGGGGGGCAGGGACAGTAACTCAAGCTGTGGACCCTGCAAAGCAAGCAGACTAGACAGACCAAATGTCCTTCATCTGCTGGCTTCTTTTTATGTTTGTATGAAAAAACTCAACTGAACCAGGGGTTTATTGTCAATGAGGTCCCATAGCATTTCAAGTTACAAGATACATAGTTCAAGCAAAAATTGCATAATTACACAACATAATATGCACATAAAGGTATATATACAATACACAAATACATAAAAACATATAATTAAATGTAATAAGAGACACATAGTAAACAAAAACTCTGAACATTGGAATATCACCAGTAAGTCATAGAAATGGAGTTGTGTGCTTATAATTAGCCTATACCCGATCTAAGGCAGCAAGATAGTAAGAGTGCTGCTTGATTCACAAACCATTTATTAATAGAGGTCAAACTGATATTCCTATCAGCCAATCTCAAGGAAGAAGGTACTGAATTCCATAACACAGTACTGAAATAATATATTGAAGTTCTCCCCACCTCCAGGCCACAGGACGACATTTTATATTCAAGGCATGAGGCTGATCTTAACCCCTCCTTAACTGGTCTCTTCTGTATGCTCTCCAAAACATACAATGGGTAGTTACCATTATTAACAATTGTATATGAAAGAAAGAAAACACATTATTGCAGAGTCTAGCCCAAAGCACACGCTTTCACAAGTCTGACGTTTTTAACTTATATTGTTTCTAAAATATGTTAAAACTGTGCCGTTTTCTGAGCATGCTCTGTTAAAAAATATTAATGTTAACATACTAACATACTAAATTGCCAGCAGAGTAGGCCTAATGGTCTTTTGTGTCTGCTCGTTTGTCAGCCCCCATACTGAGTGCTGACTTTGCTGCCTCCCCACCCCCTTAGGTTTCTCTATCCCCAGTCCAAGATATTCCCCTTGCATTGGTGTTCCTCAGCTCAACCCTCCCCCATACCTGTCCCAGTCCCTCTTGAACCCTTCTACAGTCTCTTCCTCCACCAGTTCCCTGGGCAGCACATTCCATGGTTCCACCACCCTCTCAGTGAAGCAGCACCTCCCCCCCCGAGTCTCCTCCCCCAAGCTTTCACTTGTGCCCTCTAGTTGTCCCCCCTTTCCTTTGGAACACCCCAGCTGAGCATCCCTTATTAATTCACTTCATATTCTTGAAGACCTCTATCATGTCTCCCCATCCCTCCTCTCCTCCAGAGTGTACATGTTGAGCTCCTCGAACCTCTCCCCGTAGGTCCTTTCCCCCAAGCCCCAAATAATTGTTGCTGCCCTCCTTTGGACCCTCTCCAGGAGTGCAATGTCCCTTTTTAAGTGTGGCCTCTAAAACTGCACACAGTACTCGAGGTGCTGCCTAACGAAGCTGTTATACAGAGGGAGGATCACGTCCCTCCATCTGGAGGTAATCCCCCTAGTGATGCATCCCAGCATCCTATTGGCTTTGGCCGCTGCCCCTCTACAAGTCTCAGAGTTGTTCATTTTGACATCCACCACCACCCCCAGTTCCCTCTCATCCATCGAGACTTGTAGCATTTCTCCTCCCAGGGTATACACTTGATTTGGGTTTCTGGCCAAAGGTACAGAACCCTGCATTTCCCCGCATTGAACTCCTGCAGGGCCACTCTCCCCTCCTCCCCATCCACCATCGCTCCCAGCTTCAAGTTGTCCGCAAAGAAACTCATTTCACTCCTGATACCCTTCCTTATGTCAGAGATATAGGTGTTAAACAGGAGGGGCCCTAGGACCGATCCCTGGGGGACCCCACTAACGATCCTCCTTGGGGATGAGACTAGCCCCCCAACCACCACCCTCTGAGTACAGTCCGAGAGCCAGTTTCCTATCCATCTGATCATCTGCTTCCCCACCCCCATCTCCCCCAGCTTCGCCAGCAGGCCACCGTGAGGCACCGAATCAAATGCCTTGCTGAAGTCGAGAAAGAGGACGTTCACTAGCCTACTCTGGTCTAGGGCACTCATCTCCCAATCATAGAACTCCACAAGGTTTGTCTGACACAGTCTTCCCAGGGTGAAGCCATGCTGTCTATTGTCCAGGTACCCCAATTTCTCCAGTAACCCCCTAGCCTTTCCTTGATAATACCCTCCATCACCTTGCCCACCACCGATGTAAGGCTAATGGGCCTGTAGTTTCCCGCTTCCTCTCTTGTTCCTCCCTTTGGATGTTCTAAGGAGTTTTATTTTTTGTGTTAGCAGTTTGACTGAAAGTGATTTCCTTCAACACTGCCCATAGATATGATTGAAGCCACTCACCTCCAATCCATGTGGCAGTAGGTTACACCTGCTCGCACCCCAGGGAATTTAAATCTGTAGCAGTCACCACCCCCGCTGCATCTTGCTCTCTTTCACCCCTCACCTAAAAAAGGGGAGAAATGCATGCTAAAAATAAGACTAAAGACATGCTCCTAGACTATTTGCAATGTCTGAATGCTGGAAAGATGACAGACAAGTGATCTGTCAACAGGTATCATTCCGCTTCTACTGCTTTGGGACATACCAGTGAGGGCAACGATAACGAAAGCGAAGAATTCACCATAACTTCAAAAAGACTATTTCATGAGTTAAACAAGTTCAGTTCTACTCTCGACCGCCTGGAGAAAACGGCAGGAGAAACAGCTAACGGCCTTGCCAAGGTAACTCCGAGAATGGCTGACCTTGTGGGCAGTCTGACCGAGGCCTCAGAGGCTGTAGAAAAAAATGACCACCTCCTTCAACTGATATCCCAGCAGGAGAGGGAGCTCACTGAAAAACTGGATGATATTGAGCTCCAATCCCGCAGAGAAAACGTCCAGATGTACAGGCTACCAGAAGACACAGAATCGGGGAGAATGGAGGACTATATTGAATCACTGCCGAAGGAACTACTCAACTTATCACAGCAAGAGCCCCTAAACATAGTAAGAGCACATAGGGCTCTCACAAAGAAACCAGTGGACCTGAAAGCAAAACCAAGGTCCATAATAATGAGATTTTTTGACTACAGAACTGAAATGAAGATCCTCACTATACAGTAGCAGCCACAGACACTGCCAGATATTTCCCGAAATTTCTGTTATATTTCCCGAAATTTCTCCTGCTTTCTGCATTTCCACAGTAGGGGCAGCAGAGAGAAACTCTTCAGAAATTTCGTGAAATATCTGGAAATAGCTGGCAATGTCTCTGGCTACTACTGTAGCATAAGCCAAAAAGGAGCTGACGCTGGGGGACCAGAAGCTTTATCTAGATCATGACTATACCCCAATCTCAAATCAAAAGCGGAAAACACTGCTAGGAATCTGCAAGTATCTAGCGGCCCAGAACATTAAAATGCACCAGTTTGCTCCTGCTCAAGTCAAGATATTCCTCTTGGAGGGTCCTCAGTTTTTTTGGACACTGGCGGATGCAAAAACCCTTCTGCAGAAATTGGGAGTCCCTGCAGAGTTCTATCGTCATCCTGACCCTGCTGCTGAGCTGTTTTCAAATTTGAAACCCTGGTCTCAGGCCTCCCACCTGAAGAAAAGTGGCAACTCCACTTCTCACAAAAAACACTCCTCAAGATCACAGCAGGCTACTGAAGCAACAACCAGTTTGCACGATAATGACTAAACGATGCACAGCCCAACTCCTCTGAACTTTGCACAACTACTTACTGTGGAGTCGTGGGCCTTGAACTGGTGATGGCATCAGTAGCATAGCAAATTCCCAGGGGGCCTGGGTGCAAGGGTATGTTATAGGGCCCCCCTGGTTTTGAATAGATATCAAAATTATGATTTGGGCCCCTGAAACCTCATGGGCCTGGGTGCGACTGCACCCCCTGCACCCTTGTAGCTATGCCCCTGGATGGCGTAGTTGGATGGGTTGGACATTGCACCCCCTGCACCCTTGTAGCTACGCCCCTGGATGGCATAGTTGGATGGGTTGGACATTGCACCCCCTGCACCCTTGTAGCTACGCCCCGGATGGCGTAGTTGGATGGGTTGGACATTACACCCTTGTAGCTACGCCCCAGATGGCGTAGTTGGATGGGTTGGACATCAGAGGTTTGGCTCTTGCTGTTCCTGCTGATGGCGGGTCACAGAATCCTGGTACAGTTGAGTTATGGAAGTAGATGTTCCAGGCACCTTACCACCAGAACTTTGGGGTGGGGGTTGTAAACTAATTGTGTAAATCTGTAAGATATGATTAAAGAAGAGAGTTGTTTTATTGGGAGCAGTCCTCCCCTCCAAGGATACAAGGCAGGATGGTTCAGACCAGAGGAGCAGGTTGAGCTGACATGGACCGCTTCCTGGTACAGAAGAGCTGATTGGTGAGAAAGAGACTAAGGAATGCTGGGGGAACAGGACTTCATGACCAAAAGTAGTCTGGGAGTAACATAGTAACATTTGATTCCCCTTCTGGTTTTGCAGGCCTAACTCCATGGGGAACATGGCACAAGATGGTGACTTTTTGAACTGGGACCCCGTGCTCCCTCCTGACACATGAAGGTAAGCCCCCTGTTGAATGCATGCCTTGAGACTTTGGCAGGAGGTCAAACCTGAACTTTCTGTGTTTTGGTGGCAAAGAAGGTGAATCTTAGCTTAACTGTGATGGCGGGGGGGGGGAGCGAATGGGTCATCAGGCCCCAAGGGGATGAGCAGGCCTTGGGAATGAGGCCCAACTACAGCTGCAGACCACTGCAATCCTCAGGTTCAGGGTCAAAGAGTCCATTCCTTATGGACACCTAGGTGGTGGTAGAACCTCATGATTGAAAAACAGAATGGGAGTAATGTTTGAATCCCTTTCTGGTTTTGTAGGCCTAACTCAATGGGGAAGATAGTACAAGATGGCTTTGTTTGTTATGTGACTCTAGACTCCCCCTGCCACAGAGAGGTAAGCCCGCTGTTGAATGCAATGCTCCAGACTTTAGCAGGACATTAAACCGGAACTCACTGTGTCTTGGTGGAAAAAGGGATAAATCTCAGCTCGTAACATTTAAAATGAAAACAAGGCATCCCCAATGAATGGGAATGGTTGAAACATCTAAATAATGAAGACACAGGTGGAAGTAGGAAGTAGGCCCCTGGGGACACAGGGAGCTACGCTGTCTACCTTGTGGGCCATTGTGGGCCAAATGACTGGAGGCAGACCACCTTGATGGGGGAGGGAGGGAGGCAGGGAGAAAGGCACCAGCCTCAGAGTAAGAACTTGGGTGGATAAGGGAGATGGGGGGGGGATCCCATGGCAGGGAAACAGATCAAGGAAGCCAGACTGAACTCACAAAACACATACCCTCACTGAATGACGGTGAGGGCAGGGCTGAATGAGTCAATGGGCCTGCACAAAGGGGAGCCAGAGGACCATTTTAAGCACATATTGGAAGAATAGGGGAGAAGGGACCCGGGGGGGGGGTATACTTACATACTTAGCCGACACAAAAATCTCACCTGTGGTGGGAAAGATGGCAAATTGGACATGTTTGAGTCTAAAACACTGTGTGGGAATTGTGGGTATGAGGCTTATTAATAGCTACCTATAGGGTTGCCATCTGTCACGTTTTTTACATGGTAATCCAGTTTTCAGGGTCCCTATCCGGTAATCCAGTTTTGCTCAGTGCTGGTCAGGTTTTTGAGCCATTCTGAGTGCTCACATACTATTAAAACAGATTCTGTCATATCATTCATTGTTTCAGCTGCATGTCCAGATTAAAAACAAGTTATGTTGTCAATATAGGCCCTTCTTTGAGAAAGCAGTCAAGCTGGGAGGTACTGTATGGTTATTAGGACCATTAGCAGATACTTAACTTATTCTTTTCCACTCTACATATTATGGCAGCACAGCAGCAAAGCTGGATAAAAAGCATGCCCTATCTTTTGTAACAGCAAAAGATCCAGTTGTCTTCCACTTTCATTTGCTGGTAAACTTTTTCATCTCCAGAATTTAGGCATTTTTAAATTTGTTTTTTCCCCCTCAAGAAAAAGTATGGTCACTTCTTTGACTTTGAAGTAGTACTGTGGACATAAAAAGGAAATGTATCCAGATAAAAATATAAAGTATGTATTATAGGAAATGTTTGTTTGTTTTTGTTTTGTTGAATTTTGTTGACCCGGTAAGCCCACTGGGCCTAGAAGTCCCTTTTTCATGGGCGACGGGGGGGGATACAGATGGTAAGCAACTGAAGTTGAACCAGGTTAAGCTGTTGCGGGAATTATTAGTGAATGAGGGAAATTTGGCCAGGACACCAGAGAAATTCCCCTTGTCTTCTTGAGCGCTTAAGGGGTTTTGGTTGTAGGATGAGATGATGTATGTATTGAACACTGATTTGTTTTTCCTTTTGCTATGTTTGTTTATTTGTGTGATTTAACACTTTTTCTTTTCTGTAAAAGATTTGT
Source organism: Neoceratodus forsteri (assembly GCA_016271365.2). NCBI lineage: Eukaryota > Metazoa > Chordata > Ceratodontiformes > Ceratodontidae > Neoceratodus > Neoceratodus forsteri. The sequence goes on along the minus strand of CM057453.1, from coordinate 146,615,235 downwards.
TTGTGTTGTTATAATAATAAAAATTCCCCTACTCTTTTCAATAAGTGCCATGGGATCTTTAACATCCACCTGAACTACCACCAATCCAGGCAGATGGGACCTCGGTTTAACATCTCATCCAAAAGACGGCACCTCAGAAGTGCAGCACCCCTATCATGCTGCACTACAGTGTCAGTACTAGGATATTAACCCAAGTGCCAGATGTGGGAACTGAACCCACAGCCCTCTGATCTCCCGGCCTGAGAGGTGAGTGTGCTACCTACTGAACCACTGACACTGCTAAATAAGCAATTTCTTTATTACATATCTTTGTACACTATGTATACTATTGTATACTATTTACAGTAATCCCCTTGTCTCCCCCTAGAACTTATCTGTAAATGAGATTTCATTTATCTTTGTATGTTTATCTGGTAAACCAATGTCAATCAATGAATCAATAGGAAGGACCTAGAAAAGTGACTTTAACAGGTGCAGTATGTTAACATTTTTGAGGAACTGCTGCTTTAAATGTTCTTTTACTGACATAACAAATTACTTTGGAGGATGAGCAATGCACGATCAGTCACAAAAAGGGGTGGGGCCAGGGGCAGAGTTTAGAGTATGGTTTAGTATCCATTTTTTGCCTCATCCAAAGGTGGCAACCCTAGGGTGGCAATTCGGATGGAAGGTAGCTAAAAAAGTGCAGATAAAGTGCACGGTTCCAGGACTGGGAACCACATCCTGTTGTCTAAAATTCAGCGGGCAGGCTGACAGGATGATTAAGTAACCAACTGAAGTTGTCTAATGTTAATGATGACAGTCTGTTGTTTGATGTTATGTTTTATGTTTTCACTATTGGCACTACCAGCAACAATATATCTAGTGAGCCTATACTCTGAATAGTTAGTGGTAGAAGAGGCTCAGAACAGAAGTGGCGTTCTTGTAGGAGACCCATCCAGACCAGAGGGAAGGAGACAAATTAAAATGCTCTTGGGTGCGAACAGTGTATCTTGCTTCGTTTCAGCAGCAGACCTATAGGAGGGGAGTTGCCATTCTTATACATAGAAACTGCCCATTCACATTTGAAGACAGTAAACAAGATAAGGAAGGTATGATCATATTGATTAAGGGGAGATACAGGGACATATCATGTACCTTCCTTATCTCTATATCCCCAGTGGGGATAAAGAAAACTCTGCTTTTACAAAAACAATTCTGGGAGCAGCTCCTCCTCCAGGGGAATTATGCATTATAGGGAGGACTTTAATACAACTTTGGACCTGAAACTGGACAAATCAGGGAATACCCCGGGGGCTGGTTAGTTGGGCAGCATCTGCCATCAAGGCCATCAATAAAGAACTCTGATTAAGGGACATCTGGAGGTGCATGAATCCCAAAGTAAGAGATTATATATGCTGGTTAGCCCCACATGGGATCTACTCAAGACCAGATCTTTTTCTGCTCCTGGCAGAATGGTTATATGCAGTCATGTGTAGTTCCATAAAGGACATGACAGTGTTGGACCACCCACATATGATCCTGGAGATTTACCTAATCCCTCAAGTCAAAAATTCATCCTGGTGACTCAATGTATCACTGTTGAACAGCCCCGAGTATAAAGAATTGTTACAGCAAGGCATCGTGGAATATGTAGATACTAACCCCACCAGAGACATGATAGCAGCAATTTGGTGGGATGGGCTCAAGACAGTAGTCATGGGGAGAGCAAAAGGAAGGAAAGAAGGAAGGAAAGAAAAGAAAAGAAAAGAAATAAGGAAATTTTCAACCTGGAGGCAGAACACAAAATAGTATTACATGCAAAAGTGACAAGGGAATTAGATGAACTCAAAGTAAAATTAGCTATTGGATGAAAAAAGAAAGGGCGCTCTTCATTACTCCCGACAGCACTACTATGAGGAAATTAGGCAGGGTGTTTGCTGGCGTAGCAATTGTGTAGGGATGCAGCCAACAGGACAGTCCTGCATATTAGAAGCATAAGGAGCCCCCAACAGTGTGAATCAGAACCAAATAAAATAGCAAAAGAGTTTGTAAATTTCTATAAGAATTTATATTCACAAAACCCAGTAACCATTTACCACAAAAAAATTGATAATTCTTTAGGAGGGTGAAGGTTAACAAACTATCTCAAGAGAATAGGGAGTTATTAGATGCTCCTATTAGTGCAACAGAAATTAACAATTCCATTAAGGGGCTAAAATCAGGGAAGGCACCAGGGCTGGATGGCATTGCACCAGAGTTTTATAAAACATTCAGAGAAAGCCTGCCCCCACACATATAGAGAGTGTTTGGAGGAGGTGGGGTGTGAGTGGATCTCTCCCTCTTGGTGCTATGCCCAGATCTCTATATTGCCCAAATCAGGCAAAGACCCCACTCTGTGTAGCTCATATAGACCAATCTCTTTATTGAATGTCGACCCAAAGATATACATGACAATCATGGCGAGGAGACTACAGGGTTGTATTGGGACTCTAGTCCACCCAGATCAAACTGGTTTCATTAATGGTAGGCTTATTCATGATAATATCTGCTGGTTGTTGAATCCACTGGCCTGGCAGTGGACCATGCCCGACCTGGCGATTGCTATTTTCATGGCTGCTGAAAAGAAGTTTGATCGCGTGGATTGGAGGTTTCTGTACAGAGTCCTAGAAGAGGTGGGATTTGGCCCCAACTATAGAGACAGTATCACAAATCTTTATGCAGCTCCACAAGCAAGCATCAAAGTAAGTGGGGTAATAACAGAGAGGTTTCATTTGTGTCAAGGCATCAGGCAGGGATGCCCACTCTCCCCCCTTTTATTTGCCCTTTGTGTTGAACCTTTAGCAGCAGCAGTCAGAAATAACAAAATCAAAGGGATCATGGTGTGAGGCAGAAATCATTAAGTTATCCCTTTATGCAGACGATTCCCTCTTCTTCCTCACCTCACCCCAGCCCTCCATTCCTGTGCTACTACAGAGCCAGGAGTTAACTGGTGTCATCAAGGGTTACAGAATTAATCTAGAAAAGTCAGAAGTCATAAAAATAAGTGGTAGTTGCCCCAGGGAATTCCTTTCCAGCTTCACCTTTAAATGGGCTCCACAGAATACAGTGAGATATCTGTGGGTACGAATATCATTCAATTTAAAAACTCTAGGCTCAACCATGACAAATTATTTGCTGAGATCTGGGAAGATATTAACAGGTGGTCTGTGCTGCCCCTCCCTCTGGGTGGCAGAATAGCCATGCTTAAAATGAACATTCTCTTGCGTTTCTTGTTCCTATTTCAAGCATGACCTATTAGAATGCCCAGCACATTCTGGAAACAAACCCAGAATTACATAACATCCTTTGTGTGGGCAAGAGGCAGGCACAGAGTGAGCAGGAGAATGCTGTCACTCCCCAGAGAGCGAGGCAGTCTTGCGATGCCAGATCTCAGGCTATACTGTGTTGCAGAGCAATTCGCTCCTGTTGTCTCCTGGCTAAAGCAGCAGACAGACACAGGATGGCGAGAGATAGAGGACCAGCAATTAATATCCATTCCACTGTTTGCATTGACCCATGGAACCCTGTTCAGACAGGTCTGGAAGGACATATCCAATCCATGGACCAGACACATGCTCCACATGTTGGTGCAAGCCATGGAAATCCCCGGGACCCCTAACAAAGTTGGCCCCCTATCAGTAATAATAGGAGACCCAAACTTTATGCTCCCTCATACTGATTTAGGGTATGTGAGATGGAATAGACTAAAGTTGACCAGATATCAATCCCTGATTAAAAACCATAATGTAATGTCTTTTAGAGAACTACAGGAGAAATGCAGTTTACTCTCTAGCGACTTTCATAGATACCTACAGGTGAGATACTACATACAATCCCAGAACCAAATAACAAAAATAGATAGAGACCTTAGCCCACCGGGAATTTTTTTGTACTGGCAGCTATGTTAAAGAAGAGAACAGGTACAGTGTCATGAGCTTATAAGACGCTACTAGGGAAAAAACACCCAGAGTTTATTTCTTTAAAGCAGAAGTGGGAAGCTGAAGTGGGAATTATTATTTAAGAAAAAGAGTGGGAAACAGTCTGGGAAAGGGGCTGGAGAGTTACGGCATCGCCCAACTGGAGGGAATTCAGGTGGAAGTTCCTTACCTGCTACTTCCACACCCCAACCTGCACTTGCAATTTTCAAGCAGGTCAGATGAACCAATGAAGGAGGGGATGTGGACAAATGGGAACACATTATGATATTTTCTGGACATGCCCCAGGACTGCCACCTTCTGGTCTAAGATACATCAAGAGTTGTCTAAGATTTAGGGCATCGACATCCTTCATGAGTTTAAATATTTGATACTAGGGATGAAGGCTAATGAAATTGGGGACAACAAACAACACCAGACACTGAGTACTGCAGCCAGAAGGAGATCACTTCCAACTGGCTCAAACCAGTGTCCCCCTCTTTTGATTTATGGGTTACAAGGGTTGACAACATCCAAAGAATGGAAGAGATTACGGCAAAATTAAGATTAACTTTAGAAAAACATATCAACCTTTGGGCTATATGGGAGTCTAGGGGTGGGATGATATCTTAAGGACAAGGGGTTCAGGACAACTGTGCAGATTCAAGAAGACACCAAAGGCTCTGCCTCATCTATGAAGCACCACAGAGGATTGACAGGAACAGTGCCAACATCCCCCACAGCGATACTGCGGACCCAACACAGAGTACCCTGATGTGCACTGGCCTGACAGACAGGACAGCGATGCATGGCAATGCACATCCCTATGGACACTGCCATGACTGGCCATGTAGCAATGCACCACACGTCAATCGCCCCCGGGAGTGAACCACCGAGAGTGCACCCCCCCAACAGCAAAGTGTGGCTATTTGGCTGGGTCGCATGGGACCTGTGGAAAAGGTACTGGCCACAATGAGAATTCTACAGGCAAAGTAGTAAGACCTTTATTATGTTGCAGTGTTGTAGTGCATATAGAACTCCATATGGGATGCATGACATATCTCTCCCATACCCATATCTCTCCCCCTTCCCACCCCAGGTCACCTCCCTTTCCCCAGTTCCATGTCCCCTTTTCAGCACCACCTCCTTCTTCTTCTTCTTCTTTTTCCCTGTTCCATTGACCCCTCTGTTCCTTGCAAAGCATGATGTTGGTAGACTTCAGGTGACATGCGTTGGAGCGGGTCTCTGGATGGATTTTGGGCAATGTGCACTATGGGGTATGTGTCACCATTGTCTGCAAGTTGCTGTTGTTGTGGTGGGGTTGTGCGTGTTTCTGTGGTGGGGTCGGTGCAGGGGGAGTCACCCTTCCTACATGCTTCCATCATCTCTCAGCTTCTTCAACAGATTAGAACATTAATTTCAGTCTGGCAACAGTTAACTAGATTCATACAGACAAAAACAGCCGATATCCTATGCATGGTAGTGTATAAAGTTTGGTTTATCCTAGTTGGGTACTAGTTAAAACACTATGGTTGTACTTTTTCCTTTTAAACAAAATGACTACCTGGTTGTACTGAATGGCATAAATAGAAGCCGAGAGATAAAAGTGAAGGCATCCTGAACTCAGAGAGCACAGGCGATGACTTATTTGTTATGAGAGCTCAAAAATGGTTACAAGTGACATACTGCATGAGTGTTGTAGTACATCTCATAATTGTTATATTCTATGATATACATTGCAAAGTTAATATATTACACCTGTACAACCAAGTACTATTTGAATAGAGATGAGTTTAAAAAAAAGAACATGATTTCCTTCAAACTGCTTTCATCATCTGGCTGATGAAAGCAGTTTGAAGGAAATCTAAAGTGATTTTATCAAAAGTGATTTATTTCACTTTGCTTTCAGTCAGATTGGTAGTGCACCAAACCCACCCTAAGAATGCTTCCAGCCAAAGGTATCCCACCTCCCTCCCAATCAAAATTTATGTGGATTACCAGACAGCAGGTGCCCAATCCCATCACTGGTATCCCCATCCCTGACATTTATGAAAGACTTATTGGATGGTGGGTGTCCAATTCTGTCCCCAGTATCCCCCTCCTTCCTGGCCCATATTTTCACTAAAAACAGCCAGTGGGTGCCCAATCCCACCAGCCATTACACATTCTGTAAATACCTACACGGGGTGCCCAACCCTGGTGGTGGTTACTGTCAACACCATGCCATCATGAGTTAGAAGCAGATTGGGGTGCCCACCCCTTGTACCACTGTATACAATGGCCCCCTCCCCTTCACTTCACTCGGTCTCCCTACATAGCTGGTGACACAGGGGTGCCCACCCCCAGTGCCGCTAAAGAGTCTGATACTTGGGTGCCCAGTCTCCAGTATTGGTCTGGTTCCCCTGAAAAAACTAAACTGTCCTTGAGAGAGAGATGATTTTTTTAAATTTAAGTTTAAATCCAAAATGAAAAAATGGTCTCTTGTCGATCTCTGACCCCCTGACCAGCCCCACCCTGACCCCCCACTCGGCACCACCCCACCCCACACCCACACTCACCTATAAACTGTCCACCACCATAATCTACTCTCTATGATGGAAAACATTCTCCTACTGCAACTGCGACTGCAAACTGTGGAAACAAGGCTAAGTGCCATCAAAGTATTTTCAGTGCATTCTGAACTTTTACTCATAACATTGTCATTTTTTAATATGCTTGCATCAGATTTTTAACGTGGCCTTTTTGGAATGCACCTTATGTACAACGTAGGTGAAATTTTTCAAATACAGCTTGAAAGGTGATTTTGCAGTTGCTCCATGAACTCACACTTTGGGTGGGATTTGAAAAATTTCACCAACCAGGTTCATTGGGTGGGGACATAAAAAGACAATGTTGAAAGTTTGGTAAAAAAACATACTAAAATGACCAAGTTATGAGTGAATGTCGACATTTTTCAATGCTCACTCATAACTTTGGTAATTTTCAATACTTTGATCCCAAATTTTCAACATAGCTATTTTTTCCACACTACCTCATGAACATAACAGGTAATGTTTTTCCTCTCCTGCCCAAAACATGTTTTCAAACTTGTGGTGCAAAATGATGTTTCAGCCAATATTTTATAAATAACAGCTATCATGTTGGGGGATCATAAAAGCACTATGTTGAAAATCTGGAGTCAAAATATATGAAAAAAAGTTATGAAGAAACGTTGTGTGCAGAGCTGGCCATTGGCCCAGCAGGTAGAACCTTAGGATCATGTGCCAGTGAGCTAAGTTTGGGGACGAGCTCAGTGAGCCAGCTGGATGGGCTGAGGCTGGGGGGGATGGTGCTGCCATGCGGCACCACTCCTAGTCTGGGGTGGGACAGTGCAGTGTTAGCTTCATGGCAAAATGTAACCATATAGTGAAGAGAAATCTTCTGTTCATATACTGCCAAGAAGGCCTTGTGCCTCTGCATCTGTAACTGGGCCCTGCGCTTCTGCAATCAAAGGGACTCTTGGCCCTGCCCGTCTGCATCTATACCCTCAAGAAGGCACAGGGTCCAGAGGATCCTGCACTTCTGCAGCCCCCCCAGACAGCCCCACAGATTCTTTGCATTCACAGTCACATGGAAGTGCAGGACCTGGAGGACCTGTGCTTCCACAGCCAGATGGACTTTCCCCTTGGTGCAGGGCCAAGAGGGCCCTGTGAATCTGCATTGGTTCATTCAGGTCTATTTGGGATCTGTGTGAATGAGGATATGATTCCACTATGGGAGGGCGGATTGGGGTTTTAGGTTCCAGAAGACGTCCTGGGGTGAAATGGGGTCAGGATAGAGGTCGCTCTTATCTTGTCCCCATACCCAAGAGTCCCGAAGAAATCGGACAGGTACCGAGGTCTTCCTCGACAGCTCATCCTGCCTTGGCGGTGTTGTGCAATGCCAGATCTATAAAAAAACAAGACAGCTATTATAGCTGATCTTGTTGAGTCATATGATCTGGCTTGTATCACTGAGACCTGGCTGGATGAAAATCCTGGCCCTTTATTGGCCTTGGCAACTCCAGCCGGGTTTTCGGTGATAAACCGTCCAAGGCTGGATCGTAGGGGCGGAGGTGTGGCCATTATGTTTAAATCTGAACTGGGCCTTGTGGATGTGCCATTGGGGAACACCAGATCTTTTGAATATATCCTGGGCGAGGGTGCAGGCTGTGGGATTCTCCTCGTCTACCGTCCACCAGGTAACGGAGGCGAATTCCTACAGGAGATTGCAGACTTCATTGTCGACCTGGTGTTGAGGTTTCCCGGATTAATACTCCTGGGTGACTTCAACGCCTGGGTCAATGATGAACTATCTCATTTTGGTCAAAATCTCCTCCAGTTGATGAATACACTGGGCCTGACACAGGTTGTTACCTCCTCTACCCATATAGGGGGTCATTCATTAGATCTGGTCTTTCTCTTGGGTATGGAGATCACTGACTTGGGGGTGGAACCAGTCAGTTGGTCGGACCATTACACTGTAGGGTTCAGTTTCAGGGCCCCCTCTAATAGGTCTGCCCCTATGGAGATGGTCCAATACCACCCTTTAAGGGGTATTGGCCCCAATGACCTAATGGCGGTGCTCGATCTATCGAGTCTGTTGGGTGAATGCATGAGTCCAGATGGTCTTGTATTAGCCTATAATAAGGCTGTGGGAGATGCTCTGGACAAAATTGCACCTGTTTGTGTTCGGCCTCTTACCATCCGTCCAAGGAGTCCATGGTTTGATGGCTCCTTGAAGGAATTAAGGCGAGTAGGCCGAAGGCTGGAGAGAGCCTGGCGGAAATCGGGCCTTGATGCTGACAGGCTTAGATTGCTGGCCCATTATGATAGCTACCAATCAGAAATCACTCGTAAGAAGGCAGAATTCCTGTCCAGAGAGATTTCTGCTGCAAAGAATCGACCGGCTCAGCTTTTCCGGACTGTGGACAGACTGTGCAATCCAGTCTGTCTTCAGCCTAGAGAAGCCTTCTCTCAGCTTAGATGCGAGGAGTTCGCTCACTTCTTTGCAGATAAGGTTGCCAGTATCAGGTCCCGGCATCGGTCAGACCTCTCCTACGGGGGATTGTGGTGGACGACTGGTGGTGTCTTACCCTTGGTCTGTCTGGCTGGACTTTCACCGCCCAGAATTCGTGGACATTGTGAAGATCATCCAAACAATGCAACCAACTAGTTGTAGTTTGGATCCGGGTCCTACACCGCTGTTAGTAGGTTGTGTAGAAATTATCTACCCAATCCTTGCTGACATTATCTGGAAATCCTTGGAGAGGGTTTTTCCTGACTCCCTTAAAGAGGCAGTAGTTCGACCACGCCTAAAAAAATCCTCCTTGGACCCAGACTGTCTAGCTAACTACTGGCCTATCTCTAACCTGCCATTTGTTGGTAAGGTTATTGAAAAGGCAGTTGCGTTGCAATTGGATGATCATCTTACTTCTCATAATGCCTATGATACTCTCCAGTCTGGTTTCAGGAAAAGGCATAGTACTGAGACTGCCCTTGTTTGGGTATTGAGCGACCTCCTAATGGCCAGAGATCGAAAGGCTTGTACCATTCTGGTCCTTCTTGATCTATCTGCCGCATTTGACACTGTAGACCATGGGGTGCTATTGGAGCGACTACGGGTTTTGTGGGATGTCTGGTACAGTCCACAAGTGGTTTTGTTCTTACCTCACTGGCAGGTCTCAGAGAGTTGTCACCGGAATTTATTCCTCTGACGCTTTCTCCCTGCCTTGTGGGGTACCACAGGGCTCCATTTTAGCTCCCATGTTGTTTGCAGTGTATATGCTGCCATTGGGAGAAATCATCAGGAGATACAGTTTGAGTTTTCACTGCTATGCAGATGATACTCAGCTGTACCTATCCTTTCTCCCCGATTAGAGTGATGCACTCTCCATACTTAATAACTGCCTGGATGAGATCAGAATTTGGATGAGTTCGAGTTGGTTGAGACTCAATCCGGATAAGACTGAGGTATTGGTTGTGGATCCAGGTCATCCTGGGGTGGGTTTGGGTGCTGGACAGCTATCAGGTTTAGTACTTGGTGGCATTCCGCTCTCTACCTCTCAACAGGTGCGAAATCTGGGCGTTATTTTTGATGATGGTCTGACCCTGAAATCTCAGGTGTCAGCTGTTGTCAAATCCTCTTTCTATCATCTGAGGAATATCGCCCGGGTGAAACATCTAATTCCCCAGGAGGACCTTCCAACTTTGGTCCACGCCTTTGTCACTACCCGTCTGGACTACTGCAATTCCCTCTACCTAGGGCTACCGGGGGTTGATATCCGCCGCCTTCAGCTGGTGCAGAACGCTGCAGCCAGGCTTTTGACTGGGACTCTTAGAACCAGTCATATTATGCCTGTGCTCTGCGAACTGCACTGGCTGCCTGTTCGGTGGCGGATCACCTTTAAGGTTGGTTTACTAACCTTTAAAGCCCTACACGACCAGGGACCCGGTTACCTGAAAGATCTTCTGATTCCCTATTGCCCCCTCCATCCCCTCCGTTCCGCCAGCGAGGGATTGCTAGAGATTCCCAGGGTTCATCTTAAGTTATCGGGATCTCGTGCCTTTGCCTTTTCGGCTCCAACCCTGTGGAATTCTCTACCTCGCTGGTTAAGAGAATGCCCAACCGTTGATAGTTTTAAAAATGCTTTAAAGACATATCTTTTTACCCTGGCTTATTTGTCTTAGTTTTGGTCATTTTAATGTTTGGATTTTGTTGTTCTATTTATTTCTGTACAGCGCCTTGATTTTGAAAGGCGCTTTATAAATAAAAATGACTTGACTTGACTTGACTATCACAAAAAGAAAGGAAATGTATTGCAAAAAAACTATGTTAATGCAGACATTAGGGTGGAAGAAAGCAAAGCGGGCAAAGTAAGTAAATGAAAAGCATTGGGGTTTGGGGTCTTGGGAGTCTTGGTGAATTGGTGGCATGAACATTAGGATTGACAGCTTAAGAAACACCACACCACTGATTCACCAAGACTCCTGAGATTCCCAATCCTAATGTTTTCCATGTCTACACTTTGGCTGCTTTGCGTTCCTTATCCCTAATGTCTGCCTTAACATAGTTCAGTTGTGCCTGTATATTTTTTTTATTTACTGATTGCTAATTGATTGATTTATTGATTTTTTTTAACCGGGTAAGAAAGCACTGCGCCTCATGGCTGTTTTACAGGCTTGACCGGGGTACATTTATAAATATCACAATTTATGTACAAGACAGAATTATACATTCAATAAAAAGTTAGTACACTTTGCTAATAAATACACCATTCACACTTACCTAAACAATTATAGGCAACAACAGTTATGGATGACAACACTAAGCTTCAAGTGATAAAGTGCATTTAAATTGGACTTTAAATTTATAAATATTAGAAGCATTTCTTATTTCTGGAGATATACTGTTCCAAAGTTTTACTGCAGTGTGTATAGAAGCTTTTTGATTTTTAGAAGTTTTACACAAGGGCGCCTTCAGTGTCACAGTATCATTTGATCTTAATTATTTTATGTTTTGGTTTTGGTCAAACAATCCAGATAGGAGACTATTCTTGTCTGAGTGTGTGATTTTATATAGAAAACAACTCTTATGCAGTTTATCTCTTTTGAGCAACAGCTAACCAGTTCAGGTTTTCATATACGGAACAGTGATATTCCCATTGCCTGGTTCTTAATGTCAACCTGCATATTGTATTGTAAATGCAGGTCTGCTTTTTCAGAACTTTCTCATATACACCCCCCCAGATTATACTTCCATACTCCACCAATGAAAGTAAATAGCTTTGTGCCAGCATTCTTCTAGCATCATCAACCAAGTAGTCCTTTACTGCATACAATGCTCTGAGTTTTTTATGCAACTGTTTAGTTGTGTACCCTACGTGTCTGTCAGAATTCAAATGGGAATCCAACAGTATGGCCAAGTATTCTTTGGCCACTACCAGATAATCCCCTTCACTTGTGGATACTTGAAATACTTCCTTAGCTTGTTTCAACTTTTGTATTGTACTGAACATCACTTTAGTCTTTTTCTCATTTACAAGCACATTTTTTTGAACCAACTTGACATTCTTACATATTCATTTTCCAAGATTTTGTATCAAATAGTTATATCTTTATTCGCTACATAATGTACTGCATTGTCTGCATAGAGGACCATTTTTACATCTTTGCATACCAAAAAATACGTTTATAAACAGAATAGCAGCGGTCCTAATATGGATCCTGTGGGACACCATATTCACCCCTTCTTTGTTGGGACGAGACCATGTTTACTTGAACTTGTTGTTGTCTATTTCTTAAGTAGACCACTATACAATTAACCACAGGTTTAGTAAATCCAGTTTTACTTAGCTTGGTCTTTGGGAGGGAGTGATCCACTACACTGAATGCCATGGTAAGGTCCATGACCACTGCCCCGTGTATATACCAGGGTTGGGTAAGCACTTTAATGCTAAACCCCTACCTTTGAACCTTAATAACTATGGTACTGTTCGACAAACATACATGAAATATTGCATGCACATTCAGGGTGCCAGGTTCTTATGATATGACAAATTTCTTGACAGTTGCTCATCCAGATTCAGAGATCCTGGGAGTGTACAAATAAGAAAAACTGAGCTGTTTTGTTTTTTTTCTTTGCTCATGTCTACAGCAAAAACAGTTTGGAATTTTGTTACAAAATTTTAGGGTAGAAGCAGCTCTGACTGAAGAGGTGTCTTTGAAGAAAGATTTCATGAAAAAATATTAATCATTTCTTGAGTTACAATATTTAAAAAATTTGGCTTCTGAGCATGCTCTGGAGGGTTTTCTGCATTGCTATTTCTTGTAATCTAAGAATTTTTAGGTCGTGAGCCAATTGTTAGGTTGTGAGAAAGAATTTTTAGGTTGTGAGGGCAGCTATTCTTTTTTTGGTTTGGGAAAAAACTGGAAAAGCATAAAATTGATGTTTTTCCTTTTGCAAAAAACAAACTGCTAAACATACCCCAGCAGGATCCATTTAGCTATATTCTGGAGTTTGGTTGACAAAAAAATGACCCAGAAATAAATATTTTTGGGCATTCCAAAATCTTATATTGTGAGCTCAGTGAGGATTGTCAATTCTTATGTTATGAGCTGAGAATTCTTATTTTGCAAGGAAGTGCGACCTAAGTCTTGCCAACCTAAGTACTTCTACTTGGTATCAAAAAACAGCTTTAACTCATAACTCAGCGGTTTCTTAAGATTTTTTTCACCAAATTGTTAACATGACTTTTTTAGACCTTATCTCATGAACAAGAAAGGTAACATTTTTCAAATTCAGACCATAAGGTGATTTTGCAGTTGTTCTGCAAAATCATCTTTCTGGCAGGATTTGAAAAATTTTACCTAACAGATGATAAGGTGGGTTATAGAAAGATTATGTTGAAAATCTGGGGTCAAAATCTTGAAAAACAACAATGTCATGAAGGAACATTGATATTTTTCAATGTTCACTCATAACTTTGGTGGCGTTCAATATATTGACCCCCCCAAACTTTGGTAATGTTCAATATTTTGACCCCAAATTTGATGGTGGATGTACCAACGGCCCCAGTCCATGAGGAATAAAAGACTAAGCAACAGAACAAGACAGTGGAGTCTTGAGTAATGGAAAAAGATAAGTGAGCTGGCAATTTAATGGAAGCCAGAAGCTTAAACAAACCAGCCAGTGTAACAAGGCATTCAGTGAGGTTAACAGGATGCTAGGGTGCATTGGGAGAGGTTTGATGTAGGAAGCAGGAGGCTATGTAACAAGGCCTTCAGCAAGGCTAACAGGATGCTGGGGTGCATTACGAAAGTGTTCTACAATAGGAAGCAGGAGGTACTGTTACCTCTGTATTGGTCACTGGTAAGGCCACACGAGGAACACTGTGCCCAGTTTTGGAGACCTCACCTAAAAAGGAAAGGGAAAGGCTAGAGATGGTATGAAATAGTGTTACCAGGATGATTCAGGGCCAGGAAGGCAGATTCTATGAGGATCGACTAATTTTTTTGTTCAGTTTGATTTTCCCAGATGTTTTCCTACTAAAGTACATTTGGCTTTGAAGGTACTTGCCGACAGGAGGATTCTTGGCTGGATGTGGGACGTGATGTGGCTCAGTTGCCATGGGAGGCTAGGGGTCAAGGGAAGCCTGAAGCAAGTTTTGAATGTACAGGTGTTGAAGAAACAATGACTCATTTTTTTCTTACTTGTCCTTATGCCGGTAAATTTTGGTCTGCTTTATTTGCTAAATGGGGATGGGGAGCATCTTGTCATGTTTCATATGAATGTTTGGTTCTCGGGGATTATTTGTTTTGTTTTTTTCCCGCTATCATCCAAGTACTCTCACAGTGGTATTTGCTTGTATCAAGTTTTATTTGTGGCAGGCAAGATGTTCATTTTCTTTGCAGCATACTAATACTTTACCTTCTGTTGTTTTACGCCATATTGAATCTGCCTTGCACACTCAAAAGGACTTTGAATCCCACCATTTGCTGGTTCACCTATTTCATGAATACTGGAAACATGTTTACTGGATTTAATATTGTCTGTACTTTATTAGGGTGCTTGTATAGTTGGTTTTGTTTGTTTTATTTAAAATAGTCCTTCAGTGTTGTCACAATTTTTGGTTTATATTTTTCTGGTGACATTGTATTGATGTTTTTTGGTTTTTGCAATAAACAATTCCCCTACTCTTTTCGACAAGTGCCATGGGATCTTTAATATCCACCTGAACTACCACCAATCCAGGCAGATGGGACCTCGGTTTAACGTCTCATCTGAAAGACGGCACCTCAGAAGTGCAGCACCCCTCTCATACTACACTACAGTGTCAGTACTGGGATATTAACCCAAGTGCCAGATGTGGGAACTGAACCCACAACCCTCTGATCTCCCGGCCTCAGAGGTGAGTATGCTACCTACTGAGCCACTGACATTATCCTGCAGAGCTCAGAGATTTTTATGGATTGCTCTCTAGTCTCATTAGTGGTTTGCACATTACCCTTGTTCTCCATCATGTTCAGTTTAAAAACTTTCTGATGAATGATTCAGTTTTTTCCCCAATGTTAAGCTCCCTCTTCTTCTAAGATGGAGCCCATCCCAGCTAAATAAGCTGCAATCATTATCTTAAATTTCCCAGAGTTATGCATGCATATCCATTTTATAATGATCACTTGCACAGCCATTCACTGACTTCTTTTATTTTTTTGTGTTTCCTGTAACCAGCCCTAGGTATGGGTAAAAATCTCTGAAAAGCAAATATTGCATCCCTTTTCTTTTAGTTTAGAGCTTAAGTTTATAAAATCCCTCTTGATCCCTTCCACAGTCTGTTTATTAATATAATTTGTGCCTACATGGGCTACAACAAGTGCATTAGAGCCTGAGTTATTAAGTATGTTATCCAACATATTAGTGATGTCTGATATTTGTGCCCCATGCAAGCTATTACATGTTCTATTGGCTTTGTCTGATCTACATACTAGTTTATCTATATATTTAACAATCAAGCTCCCAAGTACATATATTTGTCTTGAGGGAGTAATGCCTGATGTTATATCCATAGTTGTTGGGGGAATCGTAATTTGGTTCTCTCTGTCTGTTGCAGAAGTGGTAGGGGTTCAAGTGGGGTTTACATCAATCACTGGTGGGACTTCCAAGGGAATAATTGCTGAATTGTTGGTGCTAGTTACACGTTTGTGTTTGGGAGGGCTGGAGTTAATAGCTACATCCATAACAACAGAATCATTTATCATATGGTTTCCATTGCCAGACACTAGTGGCAAGGGGTCTCAGGAGGCGTTTTCATTAGTAGGTGGCCATTCTGTCAGGGGGAGGGCTGTAGGTTTATTATCTGATAGTGTGATTAAATTTGAGTTATCTATTGGTTGTCCCTCTTGTACATGTTATGGAGCTAAAATATACAATACTACCCCACCCTACCCCCATTATATACAATTGCCTGCAAAGTAAACAAATAGGGTTCCATGTGATAAAGGTGACTGCATCACAGCGCCAACCTAAAAAGCGAGAAAACAACAGTGAAAGGCAATACGTTGACCAGCACTATAGCCACTGCACATTCAGCTACTTTCAACATATTTTGCATCAGTAAACATCTATACTGTTTGTTTCTGTGGGGGCTCTGCTCCCACACCACCCATAATTATAATAACAAATTCCAGGGGAGGTGAAACACTGGGACAGGGAAAAACTCGGGAGGGAGGGAGAGACAAATAGTGGAGAGGGAGAATGTTGGAAGGGGCAGTGGCAAAGGGGGACAAAGTCAGAACAGCGGGAATGAAACATTCCCCAATTAAAACAAAACACAAACTCCCCAGAACCAACCCCACAAAAAATATAAAAACTTTGCAGACCCAGTATCAAACCCAGGTCTGCAAGGCTCATAGGCAATGGCTCTCTCTACTTTATGATAAGCGGCCAGCTCAGAAGCAGCCGACACACAGATACCTACGTCCTTTACAAACCACGCTTCCTCTATATCTTACTACCACTACTAACTCACTTATAGTGACACTCGCTGTAAAATCACGGTAGCCATTTCACAGTCACTCTTTGACATTCGCCCAAATTGGCTCACTGTTATTAACTCGCCAAAATCACTGGATACCAACAAATAGTATCTGAAGGTCACCACTCACTCTGACCATTATATCTATCTATAGCACTACAACCCCTTCCCTATGTGGGTTTGTGGGGGGCTGTAAGACTGTAACTGCAGTAAGTTAAGTAGCATAAGAAAAGTGGCAATCATGTATGCTGACAGTAGTCTCTTGTACATATAGTGACCCCTCAATTATCCACCAAATGTTTGTACAAAATGATAGTTATTCCATTGCCTCTTATTATCTCGCACCCTTGATTATCCACCCAAATTTGCTTGTATAAAAATGGGCAGATAGTCATGGGTGCACTGTAGATTCTCAGATTGAAATCAAACAGTATGTGACACTAGGGGAAAAGGGAGTGGAGAGAATGGTGTGCACTGTCACTAATATGATTTTGAGAGAGGGGTACAGAAAAGTAGGAATTTTGATTTGTATTCTGTTGCCCGTATCTCTTTACATACAAACTGTATTCTAACATGGGGTACAGTTTGCATGTAAATGGATTCCCAAGGTGACTTATAGTCTGTGACAGGGCAGTCAAGGAGTCGTGGCACTCACAAATAATGTGGAAACGCTGCTTGTAAGCAAAAGAAGATTTAGTCCAGCAAAAGACTTACAGTTGCTCTAATTCACAAAGGTATGGCAGTGTGTCTCAGTACCTCCAGCACTAACCCCTAGCACCTCAATTCGACAGAGTCTTCAAGGAGGTAAGGCTAGTGGGAAAAATATCAGCTTATAAACAACTGCTAATTTATATTAATTAAATCAATAACAAAACTGGAAAAGGTTTTGTGCAGTACTATTCACAGTGATATATAAAAAGAAAGGGGGATCATTACAAAGCACTGCCTTCAATCAAAACTTCTCTGGAATCACCCACTTTTACATATAAGGTTTAAAGCAACACAGCAATGAAATTAACCAAGAATATAAATATCTGACTAGTTTGTCACATGGATATGTGCTGTTGTTGAATAGCCCTGAGTGAAATTTAAACTCGCTATAACATTAGAAGAAATTAATGAAAAGAGTTATGATTCAACTGGAACTCATAGTGATTGTTGCCATGGCATCCACAATCCAGGACCCTCTAGTGAATGAGTCACAACCGGCTAGGTGGTGGTCCAATGAGAAACACAGATAAAACAAGTTTGAAACAATTTGGCTAACCTGAAAGCAAGAGAAAAGATAGGGAAAAATAATTAGAAAGCATAATATAATCTAACAGTTCAAAAAATGGAACAAAAGCAAACATATTAGCATTACAGCAATAAAGCTATTTCCCAAATAATTATTGCAATGCGTTAAATTAATCTTAATATTGATACTTCATATTTCATTTTTTCAAAAATGATTTAAAATCCCACTGATTATTTAGACCTGTAGGTTTCACACTTTTTAGTCCAAAAATCCATTTACTTTCTTTCTGTAGTAAGATATAAGATCTATCACCACCCATTTTGTGTGCAGGGACATGTTCAATTCCCATGAACCTCAGATCATCTGGTTTTGAATCACGTGTCCTGTCGTTTATTAATAATGGACCGTATATGCTCCTGAATATGCTGTTTTAGGGGGTGAATGGTCTTTCCAACATACACCAACTCACAACTATACCATAGTACACACACCACATACGGTATGTCACATGTAATGAGCTCCCATACATCAACATGTTTGTCTACGAATGTAGCGTGATGAAACCTGTTGTCAGCTACTGCGTATTTACAGACATTATACTTTTTACATTTGTGGAACCCCTTGGGTATCTGTGGTAATCAGCTGCTGTTTATATTGCTGTCCGTACTAGTGTTACTTTGTTCCTTCAGCCTACTTTGTACCAACATGTCCTTTAAGTTCTTAGCCCGGCTGAATGTAACTCTTGGATGACCCCCACCCACAAGCTCTACCTCTGTGTCACTAAGTAAAATGGGTTAATTTCTATAAATGGCATTTCCCACCTAGCCTGCCACATGATTGTACTTGGTTATAAAAGTAGGGGGGGAAACATCAACATGATTATTTCCTCTGCAGAGGTTCCCTGGAGTAGTTCATGACCTTATTCTTAGTTTTTATCAGAATACTGAGAAATCTGATTACTGCCTGATATGTAAACATGGTGAATTAAAGGCTGGTGGTGGGGGTGGGGGAGTGATGATAGGTTTGTTAGGTGATTGAGTGTACCAGTTGAATGTGTATGTGCATGAAAATGTAATAGAATTTTAGTTAAAGTGCCTAAAAGAGAAAGAAAAAAAATGTTTTTTAAAGAAAATATATTTGTTATATATTTTTTTTGTTTTAAAAGTTGCAGTGCATGTTAGGATAACCATTTTAACAATACCTTTTTATTCTAGTTTAAATTGACCCTTGTCTCCTGTTTTGTATGATACCCTTCCTTCTAAATTTTGAGTCTTCTTAGCCCTTTGTTTTACATTTGAAGCAGCAAAAGAAGTTTCTTTGGACCAGGTTTACAGCAGTATTTTCAGAAGTGCAGTGCCTGTTCTTTAGTATGCTAGTTCTACATTTTAGTCACAAGAAAACAGTGCTTGAGGAAAACATATAAACATATGAAGAAGCCAGCAGAAGAAGGCCATTTGGTATATCAAGTCTGCTCATACTGCAGGGTCTTCAGCTTGAGCTACTGTCTCTGCCCTCCCTTCCCAGTACTCCCATCCTCCCTACCCACGATCCTTACCTTCCCCCATGCCTATCCCAGCCTCTCTTAAAGCTGCCTACTGTCTTCAATGAGATGACCTCTTCTGGCAGCACATTCCAAGAGTCCACCACCCTCTCTGTGTAGAAGTGCTTCCTGACCTCCCTCCTAAACCTCCCACCCTCCAGCTTAAGACTGTGCCCCCTCATGTTATGCTTGCCACCTTATCAATCTTATTTACCTCTTTCAAGTACTTGAAGGTCTTAATCATGTCCCCTCTCTCTCTCTCTCTCTTTCCTGTCTTCCAGGGAGTACATGTTTAGTGCCCTCAACCGTTCTTCATATGCCTTATCCTGCTGACCTGCTATCATCTTTGTAGCCCTCCTCTGGACCTTCTCCAGCAGGTTAATCTCATTTTTGAGGTGTGTGCACCAGTACTGAACTCCACACTCTAGATGAGGCCTTACCAGTGACCTGTACAAGGGCAGTATAACCTCCTCTCTCCTACTACTGATCTCCCTAGATATGCATCCCAGCATATTGTTTGCCTTTGCTGCTGCTTTCTTGCACTGTGTGGAGTGCTTCAGGTCACTAGTAATCATCACTCTCAGATCCTTCTCCTCCTCTGATGCAGATACTCAGACTCCACCCAGGTAGTACTCTGTCCTGGGATTCTTGGCTTCAATATGCATAACTTTGCATTTCTTGTCATTGAAGCCAAGCTGCCAGATTCTGGACCACCTCCCAGCTTTTCCCAATCTTCCTGTAGGTCCTGTATCCCTTCAGCTGTGTCCACTCTCCTGCAGAGCTTGGTATCATCCGTGAATAGGCACATTTTGCCATCAATGCCAACCCCAATGTCATTGATGAAGACATTGAACAACACCGGCCCCAGCACCGAGTCCTGCAGGACCCCACTGGTTACCTCTCTGGTGTCAGATAACTCTACCCCCCTCAACCACCCTCTGGATTCTGTCCCTCAGCCAGTTTTCCACCTATCTAGCCATCTTTTTCCCAACCCCAAGATCCCCAAATTTCCTGCTCAACCTTTTGTGGGGCACAGAGTCAAAGGCCTTGCTGACATAAAGATGTCTACCGCTTGGCCCCTGTCTACTATCTTAGTGACACAGTCAAAGAAGTCAATCAGATTTGTTTGACACAATCTCCCTCCCCTCCATGAACTCATGCTGTCTCATATCCTAGAAACCATGTTCCTCTAGAATCCCACCATCCTTTCCTTTAGTATGGTCTCCATGTGCTTGCCCACAATGGAGGTCAGAGTGACTGGTCTGTAATTCCCTGGGTCATCCTTGGGACCACTTTTGTAGAGGGGCACTACATGTGCTGTTCTCCAGTCCTGCAGTACCATGCCTGACACTAGTGAACTATTAAACAGGTCTGCTAGTGGCCCTGCCAGCTCCTCAGCCAGTTCCTTTAGTACCCTTGGATGTACTCTGTCCAGGCCTGGTGATTTGTCCACCTTCAATGCCAGCAGCCCCACCCTCATTCTATCCTCCTCTATAACTACATCTGTGCTCCCATCCCTCTGCTTCTCTTTTCCCTCCTGAAGGCACTGGTCCATCCTTCTCCCTGGAGAAGCTGGAACAGAAGTATTTATTTAGTATCTCTGCTTTTCCCCCATTATCCTCCACCCACTCCACCCCTTTCTTAAGCCTAACAATCCCTTCCTTCTTGTCCCTTTTCTCACTTATGTAGCGAAAGAAATTCAAATTTTACACATACCCTAAGTGCTGGGTGCCTAGATAAACTCCTCGAGCTTCACTCTCAGGGTTTATGTGGCACCCAACACCTCAGGTGTGTGTAAAATTCTCATTACACACACCACCCCATACTTTATTCTATTTTTAATGCACGCCCCAGGGGTGTGCAGCACAAAGCTGAAGGCTAAGTGTCCTTACACCCCTGAAAAGTGCAAATACTTGCAATTTTGAAAATGGTTCACTGCTCTTTTGTATTAAATGTGAAGTGAAACATTTTTAAAATTATTTTTACATAATCCATTTATTTTCTGTATGTAGTTTTTTTAGGTTTTTACCCCATTTGTCCTCCCAACCTGGGACCCCGGCAGACACGTATGTGTGTGTATGTGAAGGCGCATGCCGGTTATTGGCTTGGCCCTTCAACCCCACCCTGGCTACCACCGCCCCCACCCACCTATGCTTCCCACTGGACCTCCACCCTTTGGGAACAGAACTACAGGGGGTGCGGGCAACCACCCCTGTGAGGGGACAGCTGCCTTGTGGCTGCTTGATCCCGCTCTGTCCCTCCCCCCCCATGCTGGCTCCCCAATGACCCGAGGTCACTCCCGAACCAGGGTCACTGGCATAACACAAGGTAAGGCATCCAGCACCTCAGCCCTCAGCACCACCAAGCTGGCTTCATAATCCATTTATTTAAATCAGCTTCTCATGGGGAGATAATAGGTAAAACTGCTGCAAACCTCCACTCCTGCAAGTATGACAATACCAGTGTACATGCATCACCAACATCACAGAACCTGCCTTACTATTAAGGTCACTCCTCTGTTGCCAGCAACTGTGGGCTGGATGTTGTGGTCATCTGGAGAGGGTGTTGAAAGTTATTAAAATCTGTGTAACACCAGGTTGTGTATTTGAGAAGGAATGGGTGTCTCTGGGAGTCATAGGTTTCCAGTTCTTGGGTGACACAGTTGGTTATGCAGCAGAATGATATTCAGAGTGGCCTGGGTTCAAATTCCAGATAGGGCACTTCATTGGTTCTCATTTATTTTATTAATTCATATATATATATATATATATATATATATATTCATGACAAAAAAAACATGTTTAATGCATCATTTTGGGTTAAAGTGAAAAAAGTCAGGAAATGAAACATTAGGGTTGAGCCCCTAATCCCCCCCACACACCCTGCACCCCCATCCTCCACAGACTGACAAATGCCAGGGTGTGCCATTAGGGTCATGTGGCCAAACTCTCACCAAATTCCATGTGACATGCTACAGTAAAGGAGAATGGGGTGAGATTTAGGCCTCATGACCTGTCTTACCCCGGCATCTGTCAGTCTGTGGAGGATGAAGTGCGGGTGCGTGTGGGGATTAGGGCTCAACCTAATGTTTCATTTCTGACTTTTTCACTTTAACCCTAAATGATGCATTAAATGTAGCTTTTTTTTGCCATGAATGTCCTTACTTTTTGGAAAAGTGTAATATAATTAGTAAAAACATGTATTGGTGGGAGCGCAGGGCCCCCACCAACTAGCAAATTTTTGCATAACAATATGCATCTGTGGTAGTGCTTTCCCTTCGAGCCATGCTCCCATTTATGCAAAGCTACAGAGACATACTGCAGCCATGTAGGCCACCAAACTCTTGTAACAGTAATTTGCAGATATCTTGCTAAAAAAAAAAATTCAAGTGTCATTGCAATCGTCACAGAGAGTACTTCACACAGCATTGCTAAGACAGTACCCATATCTCACATCATTTCCGAGATATGGGCACCGGAAAGCACTGGACAGGCACTCTTTGAACCCTTATGACAGTTATTTCACAATATCTTATGAACCGTGCAGCGTACAAAGAAATATTCCACTGCAGGCTTACTCTAGGATCTCAAATCATTTTCCTGTGGCTTATATCAGTAGCAAAAGATCTGTATCTCGCTTTGTTTCTGAGATAACGGCTACGAAAGTCGTGACACAGACTGCAATGTAATCCTATGGGAAAAATGTCAACTACGTCATTGAATATCTCTGCAACCAATTAATTCCCCAACACCTAAACAGCATAATTCACATCTCTAGGACATCACTTCCAACACTCTGCAAATTTCAATTAAAAAGACCAAACCGATATGGAGATATGGTCATCCCAATTTGGGCTGTCTGGTCTTCCCAAGGGACATCTGGTCTTTCCCATGGACATTGCAAAATATGCATATACATTTTCCCATAGGCTATAATAGGAACTTCAAATTGTAATAGCTTTTGAAGATTAATATTTTTTCACCAAACAGAAGCTGGCATGTTCCATGGCTCAAGCTTTTTCTACATTCCAAGTTTCGGAACAATAGACCACACGGTGTCCATGAAGCACCACGGAAAAAAAAACATGCAAACGTGGCAAAAAGAGCATTTTTTGGCACTTCACTGTGCAAAAAACGTATGTCTGACCAAAATACAACTTGGTAAATGAAGAGATCCACCATACCAGACCAAGCATTCCAAATTCCATGCAAATCCGTTGAACAGTTGCAAAGTTAACGTGCAAAATCTGAGGTTTAACATTAAAGTGCCTAAAAGTGCATTTTGTTCTGCTTCACTGTGCAAAAACTGTTTGTCCTCCTGAAATGCAACTTGGCAAATCAAGAGATCTACCATACTAGACTGTACATTCCAAATTTCATGCAAATCCGTTAAACAGTTGCAAAGTTATTAACGTGCAAAATTTGAGGTTTAACATTGAAGTGCCTACTCAACCCTAAATATAAGGGTGTGACTGCACCCCTATAATAATTCCCCAACACCTAAACAGCATAATTCACATCTCTAGGGCATCCCCTCAACACCCTGTAAATTTCAAGTAAAAAGACCAAACCATTAATGAGATATGCAATCCTAAAGTTTTTACACCTTTAAAAAATTTTCAGCTGTGAGATAGCAAATTCTTCAGCTGCGTGAAAATCTTCAGCTGTGAGAAAAGACCAGATGGCCCGATTGCCTTTGTTCTTTCACAAAATATACATATACATTTTCCCATAGGATATAATGGGAAATTAAAAGTTTAATAACTTTTGAATGGATTAATATTTTTTCACCAAACTAATGCTGGCATGTTCCTTGGCCCAAGTTCTTTCTACATCCTATGTTTTGGATCAATAGCCCACACGGTGTCCACGCAGCGCCATGGGCAAAAAATGGGCAAAAGTGGTGAAAAGTGCATTTTTGGGCACTTTGCTGTGCAAAAACCATACGTCTGACTGAAACACAACTCAGTAAAACAGGAGCTCTACCATACCAGACCGTGCATTCCAAATTTTGTGTAAATCTGTTGAACACTTGCAAAGTTATTAACGTGCAAAATTTGAGGTTTATCATTAAAGTGCCTACTCAACACTAAATATAAAGGTGCTTTGCCTATTTATATATATATATATATATATATATATATATATATATACACATATACACATATCACATCCTTGCTGAAAAATGCCAAAGTCACCTAAGGAAGCAGGCCCTTGTGATCTCCACCAAGGTCTGATTCTTCTGTCTCCTCGCCTCTGGAGTCCTCATTCTATGTCTGGAAAGTTGTGGCCCCCACCAATGAATGGGAACCTTGTGGGGATGATATCTTGATGTTGGGTAACTGATGAGCATATAGCTGTAAGGTAGTCCCCACACTCAAGTATCTACCCCACCACTACCCCATCCCACATATGTCAAGAACCACCACAGACCCCAGGTTATACCCACGACCACTTTCATGCTTCAAATTTTGCTCTGCAAATTGCCTTACCCTTGTTTTTGACTCACAGCTACTACACTCCAGTACACACCCATAATCAGCTCACACCCCAGTAGCTGACTCAGTACGACTCTTCAGTGAAATGGGGATTAGTTCCAAGAATTGATAATGGGTATTTGGTAGCCATGTAGCAACTACTGGGGTGTAATGGTGGTGGTGGGGCAGATACTGGTATATGGGTGATTTACACAGGCACTGTGGTGTGGTGTAATTGTGTGACATATATCAGGACAAAGGGTAGTTTTTGATCAGGTACCATGGTGTAGGGTTATTAAGGGGCAGAAACAATGGTGTGTAGACTCTGGATAAAACACTGATGGGTAGTTTCAGGGCAGATATTCGGGTGTGGTGTGGTTGTCAGAATAACATTGGATAGTTTTGAAGCTGATATCAGAGTGTGGGTATTTGTGGGGCAGATACTGTGATTTGGGATGGATACTGTACTAGTATGTGGTGTACTGGTTTAGAGCAGATGCTGGGGTAGGGGCAGTAGTTAACTAAATGGGTAATGGGTAGTTGTCGGGCAGATACTGTGGTGTAGGGTAGTTATGGGGCAGATACAGTGGTAACTAATAGTGACATGGCATATACTAAGGTTTGGGGTAATTGTAGGGCAGAATGCTTGGTAAGTTTATGAGTGTTATCAGATTAGGGTAGCTTTGGAGCAGATATTAGGTTATAGAGTTTTTGCAGGGCAGACAATTGGGTGGCTGCATGAGTGTTACTAGTGAGGTATCTGTGGGGCAGATATTGTGGTGTAGAGTAGTTACAGGGAAGAATATTGGATTACAGTAAGTGTGGTACTTGACTGGGGTAATTGTGGGATAGATATAGTAATGTGGGGTAGTTGCAGGGCAGAATATTGGAAAGCTGTGAGAATGTTATTACAATAGGGTAGTTCTGGGACATATATTGTGGCATGGGGTAGTTGAAGGACAGAATATTGGGTTACTGTGAGTGTATTACTAGTGGTGGGGTAGTTGTGGGACACATATTGGGTAATGAGGTATTTGCAGGTCAGAATATTGGGTAGATGAAAGAGGGTTACTAGAGTGGGGGTAGTTGTGGGGGCAGATATGGAATGTGTAGTAGTTACAGGGCACATTATTGGGCTCCTGTGAGAGTGATACTACATTGGGGCAGTTATTATGCACATATTTTGGCTTGGAGTGGTTGCAGGGCAGAATATTGTATAGCTGTAAGTGTGTTAGTAGAGTGGGATAGTTGTAGAACAGATATTGTGGAGTGGGGTAGTTGTACAGCACAATGTTTGGTAGCTGCAATAGTGTTACTAGAGTGGGGCAGCTGTGGGGCAAATAGTTACAGGGCAAGATATTGGGTAGTTCTAAGAGTGTTTCTACAGTGGAGGTAGTTGTGAGACTGATATTTGAGAGTGGGTAGTTGCTGGGTAGAATATTGGGTAGCTGTGAGAGTGTTGCTATAGTGGGGTAGCTTGGGGCAGATACTGTGGTGTCAGGTAGTCACAGGGCATAATATTAGGTAGCTGTGACACTGACAATGTTAGTACAGTGGACAGTTCTTGGGCGAGTATTGTAGTGTGGGGAAGTTAAAGGGCAGAATATCGTGTACCTGCATTAGTGTTGCTAGAGTGAGGGTGATTGTGTGGCAGATATTGGGGTGGTGTAGCTGCAGGGCAGAATGTTGGGCAGCTTCAAGAGTTTTACTAGAGTTGGGGTAGTTATGGGGCAGATATTGGGGTGAGGGAGTTACAGAGCACAATATTGGGTAGTTATGAGAGGGATAGGATACTAGAGTGGGTTTGTTGTGAGCTAGATATTGGGGTGGTGGTAGTTGTAGGGCAGAATACTGGGTAGTCAGTATGAGCGGGATACTGGAGTAAGGGTAGTTGTGAGCCCAGTACTGGTGTGGGGTAATTGTAGGCCAGAATTTTGAGTAGCTAGCCATGAGGCATTACTAATATTAGGGTACTTATGGGATAGAGCTTGGGGTTTGAGATAGCTGAGGTCAAATACTCTTACTTTTTTGTGGATAAGATTTATTTTTTCAGTTTTGGTCAACAAAAACTAAATAAAAGTAAAATAAATAAATAAATGTTAACCGCATACTACAGAAAAACAGTACTGTTACAAATGGACCCCAGGTAAAAGAAACCAGATTACTCTCAAACATGTAAACAGGCACACCAATTCAGATTACTAAGAGAGCCTGCATGTAAACAGCATCGATGATGGTCCCATCTTGTTCGTTTACTGACAGTTTAATACCTAAAAAAAAGTAAACTCTGCTTATTGATATTGTATGTAAATATTAAATTCAGATCATTAATATTGAGCCAATTGATAAATTCTTGTGCTTCATGAACCACATCCTGCCATATGCAAATGACATTGTCAATGAAACGTTGCAAGTATTTTATGTTTTTATGAAAAGGATTAATGTTTTCATCAAAAATGATGGTCTGTTCCCAAAATCCTAAGAACAAATTTGCTTAACTGGGTGCCACTGCTGCGCTCATCACAGTTTCACAGACCTGTAGAAAGTGCTTTCCTTCAAATTCAAAATTATTATGTATCAATATGAAGTCTAATGAGGAAATGATGACTTCTACAGGTGCATTTTCAGCTTCACCAAGTTTTTCCAAGAAGTATCTAGTGGTTAGAAGGCCATCATGATGTCATATGGAGGTGTAAGGGGCCTGTATATCTATTCCTAATCAGGTATAGCTAGGGTCCCAAATGATATCATTCAGCTTTTTTCAGAAGATCTGCTATGTCTTTAATATATGATCTTAGTTTAGTGCTGGCTGCCCATTTGCAGTGAGCAGTGGACCCTTACTAGCTGCATCACGGCTCCACCTTGTTTGTTGTGTTTGGAGTGCCATTTTTCAGCCGCAGATCGTTGACACCATGGGGGTAGTATAAAGGGCATTTCAGGGCCTTTTACAAAATGGCTCATCTTTCTCAGTTACCTTTTGTGGCTTGATTCTGGACAATTGAAATCTGACAGAATAATGAGTGAAGCTGAACCATCTACAGCCACTGGAGAAAAATCAAGCAACAGCTTTGAGGATCGACGGAGAAAAGCGAGAGAAAAAAGTACATAACACGGAGGTAAATATTGTCACTTACTAATATTAAAACTGTATTATTGAACTTGGAGAAGTTGCTCTATAAATAAATTGAGATTATGTACAATATCTCTACTTTAGAGGAATATGTAACAAGGGAACAAGCACCCAGAGGGTTGCGTATCACGACATCACCATTTAGTGGTATTGAAGACTTCCAGTTCAAAGATGAATGGGTCAGGGCAGCATACGAGTGTTCCAAGACTTTCACAGAGCTGTTAATCAAGGATGACGTGTAAATATCAGGAGCTACTGAAAGAATTGGAAACGGCGAAAGAAGCAGCGCTAAACTTTATATCACACCAACAGTATAAAGATCTGGATACACAGCTAAAGACTAAATTGCAAAAGTATGAAGTAGAGCTTATAGCCAAAAAACCGAAAAAACTTCAAAGAGATCAAACTGGATACGACGAAGGAAACATTATAAGTTGGACAAGACCAAGATCCAACAGTAGAGGATGCTCCAGAGTAAGATTTGATAACATGAGCAATAATACTAGAAGAAATAGAAATTGAATATACAGCAGCCATTCAACAAGTAGACAAAAAGATTCCGAACCACATAATATCCAGAACCAGGGCCCTTTTTTATTGAAAAAAATGAACCAGAAGAACACAGGAAAAGAAAAAGAAAAGCAAGATGGGACAAAAGGGGTGGAAGAAATAAATGTAGGAATGGAGAGAACCTTATGAGAGAGGAAATAGGATCTCAGCTACAGATCGTAAATCTTTCAAATCTCGCTTTAAGCAATTTTCAAGAATCCGTTTTAAGGAAAGGACCACGTTTCATACCCACACCCCCTATCAATGAATTCCAGATATTTGTGAACCTTCATAAGCTCTTTAGGGAACTATAGCTTAAACTGTTTTTCATACAACAGGCAAGGGATATACCATCATTTCTGGACATGGGCTTCTTGACAGACGTGGAGGACCCTGATTTTGTTTTTGAAGCTGTATCCTACTCTAGTCCATTTTCTTTTCCTTTTTTTTGACTTTATCTTTTTATTCAGAGATTTTAAGTAATACAAACAATCTTCCTAATACAGACATAATGATATCAATATGTAAGACACAGCAAGTATGTTAAATGACAGAATCTTACAGGCAATAAAAATGAAATATATACATATATATTTTGAACAAAATCTGTTTGATGAATATCTGTCAGTTGTATCTCTCTCAGCTAAATAACCATGATATCTCAATAAATCAAGGTCTGTGCCCTAATAAGAGAGAATGATGAAGTATAAATCGACGGTTATTGCAAACTTAAAGTATATATTTGTTTACTTGATGATTCAAGTTTGAGGAAGTACAACTTAAGTTTCTACAAAAAAGATTAACAATTGTATAAAAGGCACAAACGTTGCCTAAAAGAAAAGGAAAAGATTATTACATAGACAGAGACAACATCAATCCTAAGGAGCAATCATGAAATATAGACTTGTTACAAATATTGAAAAATGTTTCCATAATTATCCATTAATTTTAAGCATTGTGAAGGTAGTTAAAATAGTCCTGCCAGCATTTACCATATTCATTAAGCCGATTATAGGAAACATAGGTAATATGCTCCAAAGAGGCACACTGGGAGAGATTTTTAAGGATATCAGAAAGAGTGGGGATATTAGCAGTTCTCCAAAACATTAGTATGAGCCATTTAACTTGCAAGAAAAGTAGGTCAAGCCATTTATTTTGAGCTTGAGAAAGAAAACATTAGAAGAAGAGGGGATTCCAAGTAAAGAAAATTTAGGATCAAAAGTGACATTGCGACCTATCACTTTGGATGTAAATTGTTGCACCTTGGACCAAAACCTGAGTATGGGGTCACAGTACCATAATATATGGAGTAAGTCCCCATTAGGTTTGTTGCAAAGCCAACAGTTGTTGGAGGTAAGCAAGTCCATACAGTGTAAAACAGAAGGTGTTCTTTACCAAAGGTGAAGAATTTTGGTTTGAATTAGAGAACTACGGGTATCTTTGAATGTTCTATGGATAAGGAGCCAACATTTACACCATTGTAAGTTGGTTATGTCATGTCATAGTTCAGAAGTTGGCTCCATTTTGTTTTAGCTTTCAGGGATTGATCTGGCAACATATTTCTAAGATCCTTATTAAATAGACTAGTTAAATTAGAAGTGGGACTGACCCACAAGGTAACGTGTTGATCATGTAAGTCATGTAAATGTAAGTGATGAGAAAATGTGTTACATGCAGTACATAGTTGGAGGTATTTCCAAAAGTCTTGTTTTGGAAGACCCCATTGAGCGCAAAGTTCATTGAAAGGTTTTAGGATGAAAGTGTTTTTTACCAGGATATCCCCTTAAAAGGATATACCCTTGTTACGCCATGAACGACAAAAGATGGAGTGTTTCTTGAGGGATATGTTTTGATTACCCCAGATAGGAGCGTAAAACAGAGGGGTTGGGTTAGATTTTAATTGTTTATGGATTTGTTTCCAGTAGTAAACAGAAGAGGAGATCGTGGGATGTAGTCTTAGAATGGGAGGAAGACAGCTGTAGATAAAGGCTGTAGGGCACTTAGCTGTGCTAAGTGAAGCTTCCATTTCTACCTATAGTGGCGTTTGTGGTGTAGGTTTATGGAACCATTTGGTGGTTTGAGTAGCGCGGAAGGCCCATAAGTAAGCTTTAAACCAGGGCAATCCGAAGCCCCCTTTAGACCAGTGTAAACACAGTTTGGTATGACTGAACCTCGGAGTTTTCCTCTGCCGTATGAAATTACTGATGAGTTTATCAAGTTTATTTAGGAGATTGATGAGGAGAATTAAAGGGATATTGGTGAAAAGTTAGAATATTTAAGAAGCTATAGACATTTTTGTAGCAGCTATCTTCCCTGTGAAGGACAAGTTGAGTAGTTTCCACTGGTCTAAGATGGTTCTGATATTGGATAATAAAGGAGTAAAATTATCTTCCCATGTTTTCTCCAAGTTCGGGACAATTTTGATCCCAAGATATGTTAGGCCTTAGGGGGCCCATCAGAAGCCCAAAGAGTTATTCATATAAGGTTTACAAAGAGAATTTAAGGGTAATGTTTCAGTTTTGTTAAGGTTTAAGGCTAGGCCAGAGATTGTGGTAAATTCATTAAGTATGTTTAGTAGCGGTTGTCCTGCTTCTTCGAGACTTTCTAAAAGGATTAATAAATCATTTGCATACGATAGTGAAGTAAAATGGAGGCTACCAATGGGAATGCCTTTAATATTGTTAGATAAACGGAGATGGGTAGAAAGGGGTTCCATCGCTAAGATAAAAAGGGAGGGAGATAGCGGGCAACCCTGCCTGGTACCTCTAGCTAGAGGGAAAGAAGAGGAGAGTGTAGAGTTAGTTAATACTCTAGCCGAGGGAGATGTATATAATAATTTAATCCAGGAGCAAAACGTACTGGTAAAGCTAAAATGATTTAAAGTCTGATATAAGTAATTCCAATTTAAAGAGTCAAAGGCCTTTTCAAAATCAATAGCTATAGCAGCTGCAGGTGTTTTTAAAGATTTGGCCCTATGTATTAGATTAAATAATGAGCGTAAATGATCAGAACCAGTCCTTCCCTTAATAAAGCCCGCTTGGGATTTATGAACTAATTTAGAGATAAGTGGGTCCAGCCGGGAAGTTGTGAGTTTTGCAAACATTTTCCCATCTGCATTTAGCAGAGATATTGGTCTATAGCTAGAAGGAAGGGAGATGTCTTTGTCTTTTTTTGGTAGTATAGTTATAATGGCTTCTGACATCGAGGGGGGAGTCTGCCAGACTGGGTGGCTTCCTGGAGAACCTCAAAAATCAAGGGACATAAAGTATCAGAAAGTGCTTTATAAAGGTCAACTGGGAAGCCATCTCCGCCTGGAGCTTTACCGGATTTTAAGGAGGAGAGGGTGTTTCGGACTTCTTGCAAAGTAAAAGGAGAATCTGCCTTTTTTGTCTTGATCAGAAAGATGGGGAAGATGTATTTTATCCAGGAAGTGTTGTATACGAGAGTTAGGGACAGAATTAGGTGGAGCATATCATTGTTTATAAAAAGACATCATATGCTGATTGATAGAGAGACTGTTTGTGTGATGTTGACCTGATTGGTCTCTAATGCCCACAATGTGTTTTTCTGCCTATTGAGTTTTAAGTTGATAAGCAGTAGTTTGCCACATTTATCACCTTGCTCCCAGTATTTATGTTTAAATTTAAATAATGCTAGTTCTGTTTTATGAGTTAGAAGCTCATTAATTTTAATTCTAAGATTCAATATATCTAAGTGGAGAGGTGAGTTAGGATTGGGTTTTGGAGAATTGAAATAGAGGGTTTCTTTTTCTTTTAGTTGTTTCTCCATATTAGCTAGCTGTTGTTCTCTCGTCTTCCTGAGATGAGCTGCAAAACTTATAATTTTACCTCGAATAGTGACTTTTAGAGCTTCCCATAGTGTGCTCATAGAGGTGTCTGAGAGTTTGTTAAAAAAGAGAAATTCTTCATGGCCCAGTGGTGCTGAGGGTTGATGCACTGGAAGCCACACCTTGCGCTACACCGGCGACCCGGGTTCGGGAACGGAGTCAGGGTCGGAGGGGAGGAGGAGGATCAAGCATCCCAACAGATGCTCTCCTCCTCCTGAGGTAGGTTCCCAGGGTGCTTCGAAGCACCTGATGCATCAGCACCGGTGGAAGCACGGGTGTCGGGGCACCAGGTGGCTCTTCGTAGTTGGGGTGGGGAGGACGTTGTGGGCATTTGCTGATGGCATGCGTCAGCACACTGCCTGTCTGGACATCAGTCCTCTGTGCTGATGCCCTCAGAGGATGAGGGATTAAGGGCATAAAAAGCAGAAAAACACCTACCTGGGTCAGGGTGACAACCGATCCTAGCCCCGATCACCTACCCACGGGCAGACTCCACTGTGTGCAGGCTCTCCAGCAGAAAGGAGCAAGGTAGGGAGATACGGAGTAAAAAGCCTGGCACTCTAGGAGCAGACACCATGGGAGGGCATTCATCAGGTCCGAAGGAGTGGACCATGCAGCCAGTAGGAGGGATAAAAAAAAAAGAAAGTAAAAAAAAAAAAAAAGAGAGAAATTCTTGTATTTGTACTTTAACCCATGGGATAAATTCTGTGTCTTTAATTAATAGGGGATCCAGACGCCATATGGGTGATTTAGCTATTGGGGGACCCCAGAGTAGATGTATACAAACTGACGAGTGGTCTGATATAACCATTGGGAGAATGGAGGCCTCAGTTACTTTATCTATAATAGAATGGGATACAAACCAGTAGTCAATTCTACTGTAGGACTTATGAAGTGAGGAGTAGAAGGTATATTCCCTTTCTCTGGGATGAAAAAGCCTCCAGAGTTCTGTAAGACCAAAATCCTTCATGAGTAGGGATAGAGCACTAATACTTCTAGGGTGGGCATCCAAAGAAATGCTGCTTCTATCTAAGTGTGCATCTAATGCAAGGTTTAGATCCCCACCCATCAGTATAGGTAATTAGATTTAGATCCCCACCCATCAGTATAGGTACATTATCTATATTGTTGGACAAAATTTGTTGAGCCAAATTATTAAAAGATTCCGGTGAATCAGAATTAGGGGCATAGACATTAACCAGTGTTAAAGGGCCAGAAGGTGTGTTAAGGCTAACTATCACCCATCTGCCTTCAGTATCAGTGGTTGTTTTTATATGGGTCCGCTTAAGTTTCTTAAGGAGCAGTATCGCCACTCCTCTTTTTTTAGAAGAGTCAGAAGAAGCAAATATATGACCAACCCACTCCCGCTTAAGCCTATCAGTGTCCTTTTCCAAAAGTTTGGTTTCCTGTAAAAAAGCTATCCTTGCATTATGTTTCTTAAGATGCGAGATAATTTGTTTGTGTTTATAAGGAGAGTTGAGTCCCTTAACATTCCATGAGTATAGTAGTAAGTCAGCCATACTTTATGTAAAGGTTAAGGTAATAATTGTCTGGTAACAGGGATTCAAAGAAGACCATGGAGGAGGACACTGTCAGGCCAATAGGACTAGATAGTATATTAGTAGTGGAGAAATGATTATGGGATTGTGTGCAGGACCATAAAAGTATTATAAACTGGAAAGGTATAATTTTACTACACCTATAACTGATGCGTCTCTCTAACAGTTGGTAAAAAAGCAAAAATAGTAAACATATTAATCAACACTTAGGTAATAACATTCTATAAATAACAATGAAGCACTTTAGATTGCAGTATGAGATAGGAGTCAGTACAGAAGTACGCAGACTCTCTCGTAAAGCAATTGGGTGTGCAGTAGTAGGAAAAACACTAAATCTAAGTGGTATTACCACTAACATATATGAAGTTAAGTCACTCAGGTAATAAGATAAATCTATGGAAGAGGTGAATAGTTTAACTCAAGTTTGGTCAAGGTTAAATACTGATACGATTTCCAAGGGGAAACCAGCATTTCAGCTTCATCTGGAAAAGAAGAAATTCAATATGATTACAACAAAAACTGAATGTAGCAACAACCAGGACAACCTATACTGATGCTGATGAGTAAGAAAAGAAAACCAACATTTTATACGGTTCACTAAAAAAGGGGAAAAAAATTACCTCAGCTAGGTAGTTTCTTTTAGTATGTACGATAATTATTTGTCTAGTAAAGGTAGCACGAAGGCTTCAAGAATAATGGTGTCACATAAGGAACTGTTCAGTACCCCAGGGAGTTTACTGAAGATGTCCATATGCCTGAAAATAGCCTTCTTTGATATAGTCTGAGGGACTGACTGAACCTAAGAATTAGACTCAGTGAGTCACCTCGTGTAGGATATTATAATTTTATTAAGAAAGGCTGCTTCCTGTTTCAAGCATGTGCCTTAGTTTTACTGTACAAACTCCATTAGGGTATAATGTTTAAATTTATATAATAATGTTTATGGGCACCAAGGATCTCAAAAATGGCCTGTCCTAAGTGGCAGAGCTACCATAAATAAAAGGCATAAACAATAAGAGGGAAAAACAAGGTAGAGGGGATTATAAGAGGAAAGTAAAGTAGTGGGTGGGGTTAAGTAGAAAAATAAATTTTTGGAGGGGTAGGTAGAATCTGAGGTGCATTTAAAAAAAGCAGACACCATGTACTGAGTTATATCTATATTTATAAAGTGTATAATCATAAAAGAGGTTTTGGAACATTTAAGTGTGAAAAGAGTGTCTGTTGCCATGGTAAGAAGAGAGTTCATAATAAGAGAATAGCAAAATGGGCATTGAATGTTAATATTAGAGGAAGTTTGATGCCACTTTTAACCTAATTAACTCCATGTCTGGACTGGTAAAGCAACATAATCTAGGGAGCGCTAAAGCTAAAGATTAAATTTCTAGATGAGAGCGGTCAGCTAAGTTGTGTGTGGACTGCGATGTACAGCTTTGGCAGTTAAGTACCCGTTGAGAGTGATATGCAGAACTGCAGTGAGAAGCCACACCCAATTTCAAGCAGGACTATAGAAAATAAGAACTGTGATCTGCATAACCAGAAAGTCACATAGGTTGCAAAACAAAGCAAGGCAAATCATAAATGTATCTTAAGTCATGTCACACTCGCTTTGCAGGGATCAGAAATCAGTAGATTTTTACTTTTGCAATTTTGCTTTTTCTTCGGAAGCTCTCACTGCTTGAAAGGGGAACTAGAGGGAATCTCAGTCCAAGAGGAGTCGTTGGTGATCAGGCCAGTATCCGGAAGGTTAGGGCTGGTCTGTGAAGTTGCTGCATCAGTCAGAGTGAGGTCCTCTTGAGAAGAAAGGACTGATTCCTGTAAAGGATCGAACATGTTACAGGAATCGGTGAGGATGGGTAGGAGCTTCTTTTGGGAGCTGCTAAACTTTTATGTGTGATCTGATCTTCACAACAGGCAGTTTTTGCAGATTTGATGAAGGAGAATATTTTTTCTTCAATATGGACCGAATGTCTGGGGAGTGAGCTGTTGGAACAAGAAATATCCACGTCTTTTCGAGCGCGGGGGGGGGGGTGAGTTTCTAGTGTCCAGAGCAGCAGCAGTCTCGCATGGGGTTGAAACAGCTGCAAGGTTCGGATGAGTTGCTCCAGGGGTGTCAGGTATATTTTTTTGAGCTGGTAGAGTTTCTAGGAAAATGGGCAAATATTTGGGGGTATTGAAGTCTCTAACTGTATTACCCAAATAGAGCCCCATCACAGCGGGATACCTGAGAGCGAACTTTATCCCTTTTTGATGTAGTATTTGCTTAATTGGGTTGAAGGCACTTTTAGAAGACCACTCTTTAGAACAGTCCCAGTAGATATAAATTCTGAATTCTTGCCACATCAGGATTCCGACTTCTCTTGCCTTCTGCAGAATAATCTCTGTATGTGCATAGTTAAGGAATCGTGCAATTATTGGCCTCGGTTTTTGGTCTGGGCCTGGCCTGGAGCCTAATGAACGATGAGAGTGTTCTATATGAACATACAAACATATGAAATTTGCCAGCAGATAAAGACCTAGAGGTCTATCAAGTCTGCTTGAATATGCAGCTAGCACCCCTTATTCTGCAGCTGCCCCTCCCTTCCACCCTTCCCCTTCATTGACCCTCCACCTTGTCCTGTCCCATCCCCTATTGAAGCAGTCCACTGTTCTACTAAATACCACTTCTGCAGGTAACGCATTCCACCCAGCCCCACCCTCTCCGTAAAAAAGTGTCTCCTCATCTCCCTCCTGAACCTCCCCTCATCCAGTCTCATATCATGGCCCCTGGTGTCCCTCCCTTCCCTTATTTTGAACAGTCCCTCTGTACCTGTCTTATTTATTCCTTTCATGTATTTAAAGGTTTCAATCATGTCCCCCTTGTCCCTCCTCTCCTCCAGCGAGTGCATGTTCAAATCCCTCAGCCTCCTCTCGTATGATAAGTCCCCCAGCCCCTTGATCATCTTTGTCGCCCTGTGCTGCACCCCCTCCAGTAACTTAATGTCCCTCTACAGATACGGGCACCAGTGCTGCACTCAGTACTCCAGGTGCGGTCTAACTAATGACCTAAACAGTGGCAAAATCACCTCCTCCCTCCTCGAGAATATACCCCTTGCAATACAACCCAGCATTTTGTTGGCCTTTGCAGCTGCCTTCCTACATTGTGCTGAGTTGTTCATTGACCCTGTAATGAGCACCCCCAGATCCTTCTCCTCCTCCTCTATCTGGGCTAGCTGCACTCCCCCCAGCTGGTAACTCCTCCTTGGGTTCTTCATCCCAAAATGCAGCACCTTGCACTTTTTGGCATTAAACCCCAGTAGTCAGGTGTCTGACCAGGTTTCAAGCTTTGCCAGATCATTCTGCAACCCCTGCCATCCCCCTAGGTCATCCACCACCGCTCCTACCTTGGTATCATCAGCAAACAGACTGATCTTGCTCTTGATGTCCAATGATATGTCTGCAATGAATATCCCAAACAACACTGGTCCCAACACCGAGCCCTGTGGAACACCGCTCGTCACTACCCTTAGGTGTGAGAGCTCCCCACTCACCACCACCCTCTGTTGCCTTCCTTGAAGCCAGTTCCCTACCTATCCCACCAGCTATGCACCCACCCCTGTGCCTTCTAACTTACTTCCCAGTCTTCTATGCGGCACTGAGTTGAATGCCTTACTGAAGTCCAGATACAGGACATCCACTGCATGGCCCCTGTCCAGTTGCCTAGTTATCCAGTCATAGAACTCTACCAGGTTGGATTGGCAGGATCTGCCACGTATGAAGCCATGCTGTCTGCTGTCCTGTAGTCCTTTGGCCTCTAGGAGGCCACCAGCCTCTCCTTCAGGATAGTCTCCATTAGCTTACCCACGATGGATGTGAGGCTCACTGGTCTGTAGTTTCCCGGTTCATCCTTGGGGCCACTCTTGTGGAGGGCACACATGAACCATCCTCCAGTCTTGAGGTCACACCCTGAATGTAGTGAGGCATTAAATAGGTCTCACAAAGGTCCTGCAAGGACCTCTGCCAACTCCTTCAGTACCCTGGGTGGATGCCATCTGGGCCTGGCACCTTGTCCACCTCAGTGCCTTCAAACCCTCCCGAACTCTGCCTCCTTGATTTCCCATCTGTCCCTCTCCCCATTTCTGCCATTCCTCCCCTTGGGTGTCACCCCCTCTTCTCCTTAGTAAATACCGAGCAGAAGTAATCATTTAGTGCTTCTGCCTTATTGCACCCTGCTTCTACCCAATCCCCCTCCTTTCTAATCCTTACTATGTGGTCCTTACAGCTCCTTTTCTCCTTGATGTACTTAAAGAAGTCCTTCTCCACCTTCTTAATGCCTTGTGCCAGCCTGAGTTCCATAGATGCCTTACTGCTTTGTCACCTCCTTCGATTCCTTCAAGTACTCCTCCCTGTCCTCCCCCCTCCCTGTTTTCTTGTACCTCCTAAAGGCAGCTCTTTTCCTCCTTACCTTTTCCATGACCTCCTTGCTCAACCAGCTCGGTTTCCTAGCCCTAGTCTTCTTGCTGTGGGCCTTGCAGCAGGATTTGGTTGCCTCCACTATCCCCAGCTCTATGAGCTCCCACCTCTGGTTAGTGTCCATACTAGATTGAATTCTGGCCAGGTAACCTTTTACCACTTCCCCATCCTCCCAAAGTCAGCCTTCCTGAAGTCCAGCACTCTTGTGCCAGATTCCACTCCTTCCTTGCCCATATCCAATGTGAGCCATACTGAGTGGTGGTCACTTCCTGACAGTGGTTCCTCCACTGTAAGTTCTCTCACAAAGTCCCCATTTGCCAGCACAAGGTCAAGGGAATTCCCTAACCTGGTTGGTTCACTCACCATTTGCAGCAGGAAGCTGTCCTGGAAGGCATCCAGTAGTACCTGCTCCCTTCTGTTCCTGGTTGTTGGGGTACTCCAGTCTGCTCCTGGCATGTTGAAGTCCCCACAATCACCACTACCCTTCTCGCAGGTCCACCTGATCTGTCCTGCTAGTTCCCTGTCTAACTCCTCCACCTGAGATGGCATCCTGACACCACTCCATTCTGAAGAATCCTATTCTTGGAATCCTGGTTGCATCCAAAGTGACTCCGTACTACCCTCCTCCCCTTCCTCCCTTACACACTTCAGTCCTTCCGTCACATATAGTGCCACACCCCCTCCTTTCCCAATCATCCTGTCCCTAAGAAATAACCTGTACCCTGGTACAGACAGGTCCCAGTCATTGTATTGGGTGGCCCATGTTTCCATGATGGCTGCAATGTCCACCTCTCCCTCTGCCATGAGCACCCATAACTCTGCAGTTTTCCTTCCAAGACTCCTAGCATTAAGGGTAACCACCTTCCCCCCTTCCCCCCATCCTGCCCTCCTTTACTAGCATCACCAATAGTACTTGCCATTTGTCCTTTGTCACTGTTAGGGGGGGTAAGCTCATATGGTTTCCCAACCTGTGGTCTCTGCATGTCTCTTGCCCAATTGCCACCCCCCGCTCCTAGTTTAAATTCCCAACTTCCTGTATGTACTCCTCCATCCTCTGTTTCAACAGTTATATTTAGATCAGGCGGTAGTCACAGCACAGCAGGCAAGACATGCAGGAGTAATGCTGTTGTCACCTAGTTCAGAGCCTTCAGGGAAGCAAAAAAATCTTAAGTTATTCCTGCGCTTCTATTTTTAATGTCCTCTATCTTAGTTTGGAGTGCTTTAATGGTTCTGTCCTGCTCCCATATAGTGGCTTTGAGATCCTAGACTGAGGATTCATTTTGTTTAGCTTTATTTTCAGTACTCAGTAAGCGATTGTCCAAGGTTTGTAAAGCAGCAGCATTTTGCTGGGAAGTTACTTTTAAATTTTTCATTTCAGAAATTAGTTTCTGGAACATAGCTTCTACTCTTGAAAGTGAGGAAAGTTGCATCTCTTGCTCAACCATACTGATAGGCCTTTAGGTAGTCAGCAGAGATTAGAGTGGAAAAGAAATCCCAATCTTAAGGCAAATGAGGAAATGACCCACCAAAGATGTAGTTACAAACTATATCTTGCTAAATCTTAATGTTGGCTTACATTATTATCCTGGATGGCTGTGGATGAAGACAGATAGCTGGATGTCCTGGAGAGTAGAAGAATTAAGCTGCCATCTTGAGCTAAGCTAGGCCACACCCCTCTAGTCCATTTTCAAGTGCAACTGACCAGGACTTATCTCAGGACTTGATTTCTACCTCAGTGAACCTACAGACATTGGATTTTGGATTTTCCATCAATATGGGATTTGATGAAAAGGCTGGAGAAGTCACCCAGATTAGTGACTTATTAATGGTTGGAGACATTAGAATCATTATGGCTGGAAAATGAAGAAGGAAATTATCTTTTGACCTCCCACAAATTGGGTGGAACAGGACTCTTAACTGCAGGTAAACATATTTCTAAGTTAAGAGCTAAGAGATTTAAAGCTAAATCTGTTTTTCGTCCTGAAATCTACAATAATGCCATAACCACTTTTAAAAAACAGTATGCAGCAACCAAAGCCAATAGGATGCATCGCTAGGGGGATTACCTCCAGAAGGAGGGAAGTGATCCTCCCTCTGTATAGCTGCCTGGTTAGGCGGCACCTCGAGTACTCTCAACAGTTTTGGAGACCGCACTTAAAAAGGGACATTGCATTCCTGAAGAGGGTCCAGAGTAGGGCAACCAAAATGATTTGGGGCTTGGGAGAAAGAACCTACAGGGAGAGGCTTGAGGAGCTCAACATGTACACTCTGGAGGAGAGGAGGGACGGGGGACATGATAGGGGTCTTCAAGTAAATGAAGGGGATTAATAAGGGATGCTTAGCCGGGGTGTTCCAAAGGAAAGGGGGGGCAACTAGAGGGCATGGGTGGAAGCTAGAGGGGGGGAAACTCAGGGGGGAGAGGAGGAGGTGCTACTTCACTGAGAGGGTGGTGGAACCATGGAATGCGCTGCCCAAGGGACTGGTGGAGGAAGAGACTGCAGAAGGGTTCAAGAGGGGCTGGAACAGGTATAGGGGGAGGGTTGAGCTGAGGAACTCCAATACAAGGGGAATATCTTGGACTGGGGTTAGAGAAAACCAAGGGGGTGGAGGGGACAGCAAAGTTGGCACTCAGTATGGGGGCTGACTAATGAGCAGACACGAAAGACCATTAGGCCTACTCTGCTGGCAATTTTAGTATGTTAGTATGTTTTAGTAAGTAACTGAGATTTTGAACAACAATTCTGTCCCCAGTAAGAACAAGAATCTAAGCAAAAAAGAAAGATTAGCAATCGATGAATTATCTTTGAATACCTCAGTGGTCATCAAACCAGCCAATAAGGGTGGCAACATTGTCGTTCTCAATCTGGAACACTATAGGGACATGGTATTGTTATTGTTGTGAATAATAAAAATAATTACACTAGATTAAGAAGTGATCCCATTACATTATTTAGGAAGGAATTGCATGTCTTGCTTTTGGCAGCATTAGCAAAGAGAAATATCTCTGAAGTAGCAGATAAATATGTCTGCCAGGAATTCCTCATAACTCAGGGATTCTATGTCCTGCGTGAAGTACACAACAACAGAAAGAACCCCCCCAGAGAGTCCCATTGTTTCGGGTATAGGATCTATGACAGAGAATCTTGGCAAGTTCATTGACTTTTTTTCTACAGTTCAGTGTCACTAAACTAAGATCCTATGTAAAAGACAGCAGATCTTCTACAAAAGCTGAATAATATCACTTGGGACCCTAGTTAAGTGGTTAGTAATAGACATACAGGCCCTGTACACTCCACGTGGCATCATGATGGCCTTCTAGCCACTAGATACTTCTTGAAAAAACTTGGTGAAACTGAAAATGTACCTGTAGAATTCATTTCCTCATTAGAATTCATTTGACATAATAATTCTGAATTTGAAGGAAAGCACTTTCTACAGGTCTGTGGAACTGCGATGGGTGCAGCAATGGCCCCCACTCACGCAAACTTATTCTTAGGGTTTTGGAAACAGACCATCATTTTTGATGAAAACATTGATCCTTTTCATAGAAACATGAAGTACTGGCATTATTTCATTGATGTTGTCGTTTGCATATGGCAGGGTACATGGCGTATCGCTCTATTTTTCTATGTGTCGATCTATAAATAAAGTTCTGGTACAGGTTTAAGAGGCCTGGCATGGGCTGTGTGCAGGCTGGTAACGCTGAACAGTGAGTTGACTTTTGAAAATACATGGACGCCACCAGTTTCTGTTTTCCCATCCTGTTCTTTTTTTTTCTGTTTGTTGTGTACCTGGATGATAAAGCACCTATAGGGTGTATCTGTATCACCTTCCCAGGTGCTTTTTAACAATAAGAGAACTGACAATAGATTTGAGAAGTCTGGTGAATGATTCTTGTGCTCAGTATCACAGGACTGACATAGTTACTGTAAGCCAAGTCACTGTATTGCAACTGCAGTTTGATAGCAAGTGTTAATCAGGTATGGCAAGAGCTAATGACACCGGGGCTTACAGCATGAAATAAAGTCAAATGCTGTTCACTTCAGGAGCAACCTCCCAAAGTAACCAAACCCATGGAGTGTCTTATTACAATTATTAAACCTGAAGGTTATTTAACAGACTATCATTACAATGTAATGGGACTGGCAGTATAGCCTAGAGGTTACAATAACGAGCTGTGAATAAGCTTGGTACATCCGCAAGACCTCACATTTGATTCCCACAACCTCTACTTACATACTTTGTGAATCTGAGCAACTCATTTAACCTCCCCAGTGATCCCAGGTCACCCCTGAAAACAGGCACTTGTGCCTAGTGGGCCTTAACTGGTTACCAAAGAGAGTTAATGAAGCACAAGAATTTATCAATTGGCTCAATACTAATGATCTGAATTTAATATTTACATACAATATCAATAAGCAGAGTTTAGATTTGTTAGATATTACTGTAACCCCCTTGTTACCCGAGGTTACTAGAATCCCAGTAAGACCTAGTGGTAGGCAGGGAAGGCAGCATGTGAAACTCCAGTTAAATGGATTTCA
Organism: Neoceratodus forsteri; assembly: GCA_016271365.2. Classification (NCBI taxonomy): domain Eukaryota; kingdom Metazoa; phylum Chordata; order Ceratodontiformes; family Ceratodontidae; genus Neoceratodus; species Neoceratodus forsteri. The sequence continues at coordinate 146,572,421 of CM057453.1, read as the reverse complement.
CACTGTCTCACTCTGTTCTCAGTCTCAGCTGAGACTGAGGGATGTCATCACCATAGAACTGTCACAGCTGCATGAGCCACAATGGAATCTGCAGCAGGGAGTTGGAGTAGAATGTTGGGAGGTTTGAACAGTAGTCTGTAGGTCAGTTGGTGTTTGGAGCTTGTTGTGATAGGAGCACAGCAGCTCTGTGTAGGCTCTTGGAGCCTCAGCCCTGACATAGGGCTACATTCAGGGAAAAGGTGTGTGTTTCCACCTAAAGACAGACACAGTGAGCTATTGTAAAGTGGTGGAGACCACTGAATCAGGTCTCAGTGCCCCATTCCAGAGGGGTTGGGGCAGGAAAGTTTAGCTTGCATATTCCAGGGGCAACCCCCTGGCTACTGCTAGTGGAGAAGCTGCCTTATTTTGTCCAAGAGTGTGGGAAACAAGAAGATTTTGTGATTCGCCTGTGGGGCACCTGCAACCGGAGGGTGAGTTTCTGCTCTTTCTAAAGGGCCCATGTTTCACCCTGGGACTTGTGTGTTAGTGGGGATTGGACTACTGAAGTAGTGGGAGGCCTAGAGTAGTAGGCTTAGCCAAAAGTAAAAGTATGTTCAAGTCCAGCACATAGGGGAATTCAAGACACGTAGAGGAGATGTGACATACATCCACCCAGTAATCTACATTGCCAAGCTTTCAAAAGAGTTGTTTAGTTTCCAGAGCAATGGCCGGGTATGGATTGTGGGAGCTGGAGGTGGGAGACCCCCCATCTTTAGCGACCAGGTCCACCTCTACGGATTTGCTCTGTGGATTTCTACTTTGCCTCATGCACTTGGCCAGTGATGAGGGAAGTATCCAGAAGTGAGATTGGAAGGAAAATTCCCTCTAGGAGTTGAAGGCTCTAAGGTGGTTTGGGGAACCACCAATAGGAAAACTGGTTCATTCCCATAATGGACCACGGATCAAGTGGCCGGCGGGGGAGCCGAGCCAGTGGGGAAAACCCAAGTAGTGTATAAGTCGGGCTGTGTACCCAAAGCTGCATGCAAGTCCAGGCTGTGTGCCTGGTGGGTTTAGAGTCTGAGGGCTGGAAAGGTGAAAAAGTGTTCTGTTGTCTCTAATCTGCATTACCAGGAATGTAGCCCGTGGGGTCCGTCTATGCTTTGTTTGTTCAGTTTGGATGTGAATAAAGCCACACTGTAGAATCCCTTTCCTGGTTCTGGACATTACAGTTATTGCTTCCTGTGTTTGGATTTACTTGGGTGCCCCTGTGCAGAGTAGCCAAACCTAGGCCCCCTGTGCCGAGTAACCTTATCCTCCCCGAACCCAGTCCCCACCAGGTACTGCTGTCAGCTTCAACAGCATGCCACCTGTCATTTTGCAAAAAGGCAGGGGTCGAGGTTACATTACACTATCAGTAAATGAACAAGATGGGACCATCATTGACACTAAATGCTTCAGGAAACCAACAGTGACAAATTCTGTACTGCATGCCACCAGTGCCCACCCTCCTAGTTTAAAGAAGTCTAGTCCCTTTAGCCAGTTATTAAGACTTCGTAGAAACTGTAGCACAGATGAATTTTTTGATCAACAGGCTGATGAACTGATTTCCAGGTTTTTGAATAGAGGTTATGATAGAGAGCTTCTGATAAAAACTAAGAATAAAGTCATGAACAACTCCAGGGAACCTCTGCAGATGAAATAATCACGTTGATGTTTCTCCCCCTACTTTTATAACCAAGTACAATCATGTGGCAGGCAAGGTGGGAAATGCCATTTATAGAAATTGACCCATTTTACTTAGTGACACAGAGGTAGAGCTTGCGGTTGGGGGTCATCCAAGGGTTACATTCAGCCGGGCTAAGAATTTAAAGGACATGTTGGAACAAAGCAGGCTAAAGGAACAAAGTAACAATGGTACAGACAGCAATATAAACAGCAGCTGATTACTGCAGACACCCAAGGGGTGCCATAAATGTAAAAAGTGTAATGTCTGTAAATATGCAGTAGCTGACAACAGGTAAAACAGCGTATTCAGGAGCCTGTACGCTCCATTATTAATAAACGACAGGATACACCAGTGAGCCTACATTTTACTTATTCACATGATTCAAAACCAGATGATCTGAGGTCCATGGGACTTGAATGTGTCCCTGCACACAAAATGGGTTGTAACAGACCTAATATCTTACTGCAGAATGAAAGTAAATGGATTTTTGAACAAAAAAGTGTGAACCCTTTAGGTCTAAATAATCAGTGGGATTTTAAACCATTTTTGAAAAAATGAAATATGAAGTATCAATATGAAGATGATTTTAGTGCATTGCAATACTTATTTGGGAATTAGCTTTATTGCTGTAACACTAATATGTTTGGTTTTGTTCCATTTTTTGAACTGTTAGATTATATTATGCTTTCTAATTATTTTTCCCTTTCTTTTCTCTTGCTTTCAGGTTAGCCAAACTGTTTCAAACTTTTTTTATCTGTGTTTCTCATTGGACCGCCACCTAGCCGGTTGTGACTCATTCACTAGGGGGTCCTGGATTGTGGATGCCATGGCAACAGTCACGGAGTTCCAGTTGAATCGCAACTCCTTTCATTGATTTCTTCTAATGTTATAGCGAGTTTAAATTTCACACAGGGTTATTCAACAACAGCAAGTATCCATGTGACAAAGTAGTCAGATATTTATATTCTTGGTTAATTTCATTGCTGTGTTGGTTTAAACCTTATGTGTAAGATTGGGTGATTCCAGAGAAGTTTTGAATGAAGGCAGTGCTTTGTAATGATCCCCCTTTCTTTTTACATATCACTGTGAATAGTACTGCATGCAACCTGTTCCAGTTTTGTTATTGATTTAATTATTATCAATTAGCAGTTTTTTTTTTTTTATTATATTTATTTAAGGATTCAGGGAAGACCTTTGAGCACAAGCTCTTTTACAAAGGTTCCATGTCAGGTTGACAGACAACGGACGTATTACATCAAGCAGGTGTAGAAGATACGTAGGTTACAATATTACAGTATTATCACTAGCACCATGGAATTAGTAGAGCATCAGTAAGGATATAGAAAAGCAGTGGTGAGCTACATGGAGAAAGCAGGAGAGGACCCCCTTTCGAGTTGTCAGGAGACTTAGGAAGGGTAAGCAGCCTTGTGTTGGGGCTTTGTCAGAAATAGGAGGGCGAAATAGTGGTTGGGGGTGCCAGAGAGGAGGGGGGAAAAGGGGAAGGTGGCATCAGAGGGGAAAAATGCTTGACTTAATGGTCATACAGGGAAATAGGGAGGGAAATGGTGCAGGGATGGAGTTATGATGAAGGGAGGTACTCAGGGGAACAGCAGGGCAGCATGCTGAAAGCCACATGGGGTGGGGTTGGCCCTAGGCATGTCAGAAGAGGTGGGGGCAAGAGGGACCAAGGAGGGTGGGGGAAACAGGTGGATGGCTGAGTGTCAGTTCAGGGGCAGGTGCAGGTAAATGGAGGGAAGTGTGGCTGCTGCGGAGGCAGACACTAGCTGTGTGGAGGAGCGGGGTGCAGCAGGGCTGCCATAGGAGCAACTCGGGAGGCTAAGGGGGGGGGGACTAGCCTTCAGAGGCAGTCTCACTCTGCGATTGATTCAGGGTGGTGCCTTAGTCCAGTTTTGATGCGTGATAGGCATTTGGAGGTTTGAATGGGCACAGGGATTTCATTAAGTCACTGGGGGCCCTATAATCAAAGGCGCATTGTACAAGTGCAGTACAACAGAAAGGTGTTGATAGGGCCCCCCTCATCCTACCTCTGGTGTCATAGAGAGTAGCAATCGGCGACAGGATGTTGGATACAGGGGTTGCCCAATAATGTCTTCTTATCCAGGAGGCAGGTTTGGAACTTGATCCTGTTCATTACAAGCAGCCAATTAGTCCATTCATACAGAGAGCAAGTGTGCGTATGATGATCCGCAGCCAGGGTCAGCCTGCAGGCTTTATTGAGAGCAATATGAACTCTCTTTAGTGCCATAACCGTTGCCGCTCTGTAGACCACCAGGCCATAATCAATGTTTAGTAGGATGGAGCAGGAGACTGAGAGGTGGAGGGCCTCAGAGGTGAGATATTTCCTGTGTCTATAGAGGACACCCAACTTGGTGTTTACCGCCTTAACCACTGAGTTGATGTGTTGAGTGAAGGTGAAGGTGTCATCTAGGGTGACCCCTAGGTACTTGAACGAGTGCACTTGTTCCAGCGGTTCGCTGACTGTGTTGGAGATGACAAGGGAGGGGAGCCTCTTTTTGTGCTGGGGACTGGATATAAGCATGGCCCTGGTCTTTTTATAATTTAGTAGAAGATTATGCCTGCAGAACCAGTCCTCCAATTTGTTGAAAGAGTTCTGTAGTTCGGATTGGAGGGCATCATGGGATGTATTGCTGTTGAGAAGTACTGCATCATTGGCGTATAGGATAAATTTAGTATCACATGCTTTAGGAAGATTGTTTAAAAAAAGGCTGAAAAGTAGGGGCCCCAGCATTGACCCCTGGGGGACCCATAATGATACTTCTCTGGAGCTAGACACTGTTTGCCCAACTTTGACATGTTGGCTTCTATGAGTCAGGTAGTCCCGGAACTAGCATGCAGTATTGGCTGCCACACCCAGGTTCTGCAGCTGTGCCAGGAGAAGGGAATGGTTAACAGTGTTGAAGGCTTTGGTGAGGTCAATGAACACTGACCCCACCAATTTTCCTTCACCCAGTGCCTTGTGTGCATAGTCCGTATACTCCAACAGGGCAGTGGTGCTACTATGGTCCTGTCTGAAGCCGTGCTGGTTAGGGCATTATAGTTGGTATTTTTTGAGGTATTCAGTGGGGTGTGCTGCCACTGTCTTTTCCAATGCCTTAGATAGGGGAGAGAGGATGGAGATTGGTCTATAATTGGCTACACATGTCTTGTCTCCATTTTTATGCACAGGTGTCACAAGGGCCTGCTTCCAGATCTCTGAGAATTTAGCAAGAGCCAGTGACTTATTAAATAGCTTTGTTATTGGCATGATGAGAACATCAAGTGTGAGGAATAGAAGTTTCATATCCACCCCATCACTGCCCATTCTGGTCTTGCCTAGCACTTTTTTTAACATGTTTTAGAGCCTCCTTCACTGTCACCCTCTTGAAGTAGAAGTCTGGATTTGTGTTCTTGAGTGGCTTGCAGTCGGGTTGATCAGCAGCAGGGAACAGGTAGTCGGGGGTAATACTGAGGTCAAGCCAGTGAAGGCCATGTTGAATGAGTCTGCTATAAGTAGTGGGTCAGTTATGGGGGAGCTGCTGATGTTGAGCAGATGAGGGTGCCTCTTATCATCCTTCCCAAGGAGGTTTTTGATGTTCTCACAGAACCTCTTACTGTCACCCCAGGAATTGCTAAGCTGTTCCTTATGGAAGCTGGCTTTTGCTTGTCAGATAAGGATAGTGCAGTGGTTTCTTGTGGCTCTGTAGCTCTGGTCATCATGTTTGCTATGGGTGGACCTGGCTTTTTCCCAGAGACTGTCCCTTGCTTTCATCTGGGCAAGGAGATCCCCTGTAATCCAGCCATTTTCATTCCCCCGGATTTTCCTTTTCCTCAGTGGGGCAAAGAGATTGCAGATGCTGTTGAATCCATTAATAAAGTAGCTAAGGACCTTGTCGAGATTAGGTGCCAGGTCAATAGGGGACCAATCGTGCAAGGAGAGGGCTGAGGTGGGGGACCCAAGTTTTCCCTTCCTCAGGACCCTACTTTCAATTAGGATGGGTAGGGATTTACTAAATTTGTTGGACCACAGGAATGTGACTGGGGAGTGGTCACTTAAGGTGTCCGGCAAAACCGTGAGCTTGAAGATCCAGGTTGGTGAACTTGAGAGTAGCCAATCAAGGAGGGTGTTATTGCCTGTCTTGTAGTTCCGCCTGGTGGGGCAGGGGACAAGTTGGGTTAGGTTTATAAGCTGATGTTTTTCCCACTAGCCTTACCTCCTTGAAGTCTCTGTCGAGTTGAGGCGCTAGGAGTTAGTGCTGGAGGTACTGAGACACACTGCCATACCTTTGTGAATTACAGCAACTGTAAGCCTTTTGCTGGAATAAATCTTCTTTTGCTTACACGCAGCATTTCCACATTATTTATGAGTGCCACGACTCCTTGACTGTTCTACAAATGCTTGGGCTGGCTGCCCATTTGTAGTGAGCACCGGGCCCTTACTAGCTGCATCACGGCTCCACCTTGTTTGCTGAGTCTGTGACAGGGTCCCTTTGCAGCAAACAGGCGTGGTCATGGTGAGGGAAGGCCCCAGATTTGTCTTGAGCCTAGGGCCCAAGTTACCTTAATCTGGCCCTGGTGGAGGATGGGGTGGAGAATTAGAGTTGGATAGCCTAAAGCCTCATTCCCCTACTTTTGTGGCATTTAGTTACCCTAACAAAGTTTTTTGCAAATAATTTTATTTGCTTTTGAGGATGGAGCTACTGTGGGTTCTTGGTGACTTCAATGCAATTAGGAAGTATGATTGTGCTGATAGTCAGTTAAAAAGCTACTTAATCCTTGCTCAAAAAAATTCAGAGTATGGCTACTTTAGGTCCTGTGGCAGGCAACTACTGGCCGTGAGGTGGTGAGGTCAGCAAAGGTGTCAGCTGCTCTTTAAATTGTATGTGTTTTTTGTAATAACATGCGCCCAACACGGGGTTGGGCTACAGTTGTCGGGAAGAGGGGGGTGGTTATCCAACACTGGGACTGGGTACTCAGTGTCAGAAACAAAGTTAAATAGGAGACATTTTTTTTCATTCGGGATTGACTTAGAAGTAAATCACAAATGAAAAAAATTGTTCATGTTGACAGGGCAGGAAAACATCACGTGTTTTGTTTTTTTCGTTTGTGATTGACTTATAAGTCTATCACGAATAATAAAAAATTGTGTTTTTTCACTTATTTTTTCCCACCGTTTTTATTTCATTTGCACATAAATAGGCTTTGGAGGTTATTAAATGCTTATAACTTTTAAATTTAGTCTTTCTACATTGCAAAACAAATGAAAATTATTCTGGGCCAATATTTAATGTATATTGCATCTTTTAGGGTTGAAGCACAAAAAATAAAAAGTAGGCAAACAGAAAGTTTTGGGAAAACATCCCTCAGGCCTTGTGAATGTGTGGTGTGTTGTTCCTAGGAGTTTGAACAATCACGTGACACAGCCAGTTGGCAGTGAACGGTGGGGCAGAACATGGTGACTATCCAGTGTGGAGGGAGGACTTTGTTGGTTGCCCACCGTGGGACTTTAAATTCAAGCATGTGCCAGGTTGGCTATCAGGAGGTAGGAGGGTTGCATGAGTACCCGATGGTGAGTGAGACGGGGGGAAGTAATTTTTGGTGGGTAAGTTGGGTGGTGGAAGAGGGCCGGTGGAAGTTTTCCACAGTGGGTAGGCTAGGGATTTACTTGACGGTGGGGGGAGCAGCATCTGTGACAGAGTACGGGTGAGGGACGGAGGGGTTAGGTTAACTTGTGGGAGGGGTTAGTGTAAGTGAGACACTGAGCTGCTCTCTGATGTGTTCAAGATTCCATTATGATGATACTAATCTTTAAGATATCTGTTGTGTCAACTGGAACAGCAACATTGTTTTGATAGTTTGCTCTTACGGTTATTATCAGCCAAGTTATCACTTTCATCTTGTAATTTTTATCCCCATTCCCATTGTGGTTGTGTGTTTATATGTATGCAATAAGACATGTGGGGGTGTGTAATTATGGAAGATTAATTGCATGGCTCCACAGTGTTTTTAGGCACAAGGCACTTGCGTGCCTTTAAACATCCAAGTTCTGCAGCCCGCCAGACAGCCCCACAAATCCTTGACATCCATTGCCACATGGAACTGCAGAGTCTAGAAGGGCCCTGCACTACCGCAGGCAGACAAACTCTTCCATTGGTACAGCAACCTGCATGAATGAGGATATGACTCCATTATCTCTAAAATAAAGGAAATTCTTTGTAAGAGAAAAAAAAAACTGCATTAATGCACCAGTTTAGGGGTTCAACTTAATGCAACAAAAGTAGGGAAATGTGGTGTTAGGGTTTCCAGTCCTATCTCCCTACCCCAAGCTGCAAAAGGAAACAACATTAGGGTTTTGGGTCTCTGGAGTTTTGGGGAATCAGTAGTGGGGTCTTCCTTAGGGTTGTTAACCCTAATGCCCAGTCCCCCACCCCGTAGCCTCCTGTCCAAAGCACAAAGTACAGTTCCAAGCCAGGTGCCTTATAGTGAAACACTCTTCAAAGGTAAAGAAATATGTCTCACCATGTTGCCAGCAGAATCTGTTGTAAAAATTTGTTGAAGAAAAGAGATCACGTCTGACCTTGTTTGCTCAGGGAGAAGGTGGGCATTGGGTGTTTGAATCCTAACTGGTGCATTAATGCAGTTTTTTGCAAAGAACTGGGAACTTTTGAGTTATGGCAGACTCAAACATGTGATGTGCAAGTTCAAAGTCCCAGATACAGCTGAATTCTCTTTGCAAACATAAAACAGAAATACCTATAGCTGGCTGGCCCATTATCTACATATCACTGAACTGGTCTCTCTGACATCACACCCTGGGCCTGATTTTCAAACCGGGACGCAGGGCTTTCGACCAAGCCCTGCATCCCTGCAAAGTGTGCAGCACCTGCATCCAAGGGTTCAATGCGACCTGCACCCAATTTTAGAACCCTGGAAGCAGGTTGCGACAGTGCCCTCAATTTATGACAGCTTTTGCAAAAACTGTGGCGCAAGCCCCATAAACTGGCACCCCCGTGGGCGCAAAGGTATGTCGGAGGAACTGCTGTGTTGCCACAAAGGACTTGCAGCAGAGGGGTTTCAGCACACTTTTTTGGAAAATTGCACTGAGGCACAGGTTTGACACAAGTCGCCACTTGCGTCAAACTCTGTGTCACAAGTCTCTTGTGGCAGATGCACCACCTTTGAAAATCAGGCCCTCTTTCTCTACCTATGATCTCTGGAAACCTCTTCTCTTACAAAACAAGACAAAACTGGATTTCTGTACTCACCTCAGCTTGCATTGTTACCCTGGCTATCTGCACAGCTACAAATGTCTTACAGGGAAACGTCCACGTCCTGTCGGGCCCCACCTCTGTGTGAAGTGGGGCCCGATTAGCTGTTGCATAAATAGTAATACATTTTTTAAGTTACTGTTTCATATTTTATTTGAAGAGCCCTCCCGATGCCCCAGAAGCACCCATGGCTGTCCCCATGATGACATGTCGGGCAGGGAGCAGCTGGGGCACCTCCATAGGCTTACTATAGTGCCATATTTTCAAATAGATTCGGTTTGGAGTCTACGTGTGTCTGTGCTATACCGAGACCAGATACAGACTGACAGGCACCCTGGCAGTATGTACCTGGTATAAGTATTTCACAAGGGAACATAGGCTCCAAACCAGAGCTGTTTGAAAGTGATGCACTGTAGTAAGCCTATGGAGGCGCTCTGGCTGCTCCCCGCCCAACACGTCATCATGGGGACAGCCTCGGGTGTTTGTGGGCACGCCAGGGAGGGCTCTTGCATCTATAATGCTGGTTGGAGGGTGCAGGATCAACCAGATACTATTTAAAATAAAATATAAAACAGTAAGTTAAAATGTATATTATTTTGCACTGCGTTAATCAGGCTCACACGGAGGTGGGGCCCAACAGGACGTGAACATTTCCCTTTACTCTACCTTGGCCCTATTTACATTCAAAACATGTCTTTTTTTTCATATGAAAGGGACTCTGTCATCCCAAAATAAAAGCTTTTTAGATCAAAAGACTTATCCTATCCATACCCAGGGACCACAGAAGTTAAAGAACCTGTAATCTTATTTCCTACATGACTTAAAATATTTTGCAAAGACAATGGTCAAATAAAAAAAAAATCCTGGGTGTTACATCTGTGACAGACCACTATGGGAGCTCCCTTTCTATGCAGTCCCTGTGTACCACAAGTGTAGAATCGCTGCAGTCCTGATGGGGTTGCCATAGGTTAGCTGGGGTTGGTAACATTAGCAACAATTAAAGCAACATTCTGAAATTAACGTTCCTCCAAAAGGCAATGCAATTGCTTATATGGCAAGGAATGACTGCAAAATGGAGTACAGTATTTGAAATCTGATTCAATGGCCAACTTGCAACAGAGCCAGCTAAACTGATGAGGTCTTCTAAAAAAAACAGGCTGCCCTGCAGTATACTCAAGGTTCCCTGGTAAGGATGGCTCTTCCTGATGCAGCAGGCTTATGGGTCTCTGCTCTCTTTCAAGAGGTTTCCCATGCAGAAGGGCTATCTCCTTAGATTTCTCTTTCTACTCTGCTGCAGTCTTAGACTAGCAGTTCTGGACTCAACATCTCCCCTCCACTCTATCTCTTCCACGTCAGCACTCATTCTGGCCAGCATTGGAATGCTGCTCTTCTTACAAGGTTCAGCAACTCTTTGCAGTCTGCTCCTTAACTCAAGGGCCAAGATGGCTGAGTTTGCACCCAGTCCCAGAAAAGCAGGTCCTGTCATCACAAGCTCTCTTCTAGATCTCCCAGTCTCCAGCACTGTCCCCTTCGTATAGCCACAGTTTGGGGTCCATTTTCATTGGTGCATAGGGTTGTCTCTCAGCCCACTTGACAGCCCAAAGGCCATGAAGAGGCATCAGAATCTCCAGTCCCTCCTTCCCCCAGAAGACTGCAGGAGCTTACCTTCCTGGTTCTTTCTTCGGATTCCCTGCTCAGTCCATCCTGGGGCACTCCACTGACACTAACAGAGCTACAGCTGTTGTGGAGGGGTAGGGGAAGTGAATGGAGGAGCAGGTGTGCCCACCTCAGTTCAGTACAATATTACTACAGAAAGGCATGATATGAAGCTGGAAGAGGGGAGACTTAGAGTGGATGTGAGGAAATACTTCTTCAGGGTAAGGGTGGTGGATGCCTAGAACAGCCTCTCAACAGAGGTGGTGGAGACTGAAATGGTAACAGGTTTCAGACATACATGGGATAGACACAGGGGGACCTTAGTAACAGTGCTGGGGGGGGGCAAGGTTGAATATCAATTAGGATCTACAGTAGCATAGTAGTTGGAGACTTTAGGGCAGACTAGGTGGGCCATGAAATCCTTTTCTGCCAACTGTTTCTATGTAAGTACAGGGATGTAACCATGGGATCCCCCTCACAGTGTGCAGTCACAAGGGAAGGAGCAAGATGTGTCTCCATTATACTTTTAAGAAAATCCATCAGATACAGTTACCAAAATGGGATTTAGTGCAGTTATTTTTTCACGGTATGTGTCTAGAGTGCTCCTATGCATGATTAGAAGTGAGATGGGTTAAAAAAAAAAAGATGTTTTTAACAGATATTTGGGTAGTTATACTGAGCTTTCTTTCAGAGATCTGAGCTGTGTCTGGTAGTGAGTTGGGTTTCAATAAAAATGTTGTAACAAAGGTATTTTTACTAATACTGACTGAGCTGTTAGTGCTGATAGCTGTGATTGGCAAGTGATGAGAGTGTAGGTTGGAGGTGGCTAGAATTCAGATTTTTGCTGGAAGAATGTCAGGTACAGCAGTCTACAGGGTAAGCTGTCTGTTCAGCTTTCAAAAAATGGTGTGTACATCCTCAGAAATGGGGCCTACCGTTTTTGGTTCATGGGTCCATAGCAACTTTCCCTGGCCAGCCAGGACTATCGTCCTCACCCTACGGGCACCCCCTTCAGGCATCTGTGGACCCTCATGGGACATCATATAAATGTGTTTGTTATGTATGTTGTCTGTCCACTCAAGTGGGGATGTGTGTTGTGTGCACTGCAGGATGTGTTGCCATGGGCACTGATACCCGCATACGTTGTCATATTTTCCAGGTGAACAACAAGGCTAAAGAGTCGTGACTCTGTCACCGTTGAGGGACACAGGAGGCTGCGCCCTCCCATCAACAGCCATGAGGAGCTATGCTGCTGCCCCACCATCCATTACTACACTGAAGATAAAAGCTATTTCACTGTTGTGACAGTGTTGTCTGCATGACTGTGTTTCACAGGTGTTGGATATGTGCCTGGGACTGTCGTTTGGCTGTAGCTCCATATGTGCTGGCCAAGGTGTTGTAGGTCTTAAATGCCTGCTGTGCAGTGTGTGGCCTGTAACAACAGAAGATGTTCCCCTTTTTGCTGTTTCAGGTTGACAACAACGCTCGCCAGGTGTGGGCCCTGAGCCTGGAGGTGGCAGCATCTGGAGAGAAGGAGTGATTCTGTGTCATGTTGCCTCATGCCATACCTGTTTTGTCGACATTTCCTGTTGATCCATACTGCACTAGACACCCATCCCACACTTGCAATCAATCATGTATTGCTACATTTTCATGTTGTGTCCCATGGTCTCACTAATGCAGTGTGCCACCTATACTTTATTTATTTATTGAACATATCGGAATTACAAACATTTGAGTCAGAGACTCCTTTGCAAAGGCTCCACTTCAAAATATGTTAACTGTACAATACAAATTAAAAAACAAGTGGGTACATGAGGTACAGAGCTGGGTACAAGACATACAGAGCGTAGACAATTATACCCTGAGTCACGACAAGCAGGTAAGCAACAAACCGCATATTACATTAGGATAGTACAATAAGTAACATATACAGTAATATATTTGAGAACACTCAGGAGCAGGTACGAGCCTATCATTTTAGAGATGAGGGAGACCACTCAGGAAGCGGATACAGACACAGCGTTTTAGAGATGGGAGAGAAGGTATGGAGGAAGAAGGGAGGGGGTGGCAGGGGGTGCTGTCGGAAAAGACTTTGTCTGTGAAAGCTGGTAGGGGAAAAAGTAGGGGGTGTAAGGAGAGCAGGGGGAGAGGAGGAAGATTATAAGCAATCACAGATACAGGAGGAGAGGAGTAGCTCTCTAAGTTTGGATTTGAAAGGGCCTAGTTTCAATTCTGAGGTGATATCCACAGGTAGGTCATTCCTCCACAGGGGGCCCCATAGTTGAATGCATGTTGCCCCAAGGGCGTCCTGCAGTGAGGGACTAGGAGCGGGTCTTTTATAGAGCGTCTGGTGGATCTAGCTTGAGGGGCATGCTGGATTAGATCACAGAGCTCCTTAGGGAAGAGACCAGCTGAGATTGTCTTGGCTATACGGCAGGTTTGGTATTTTAGTTGAGCCTCAAAGTTTAGTCAGTTTGTTAGCTTGAAGAGGTCACAAGTGTGGGTCCACCTATCACTCCCAGAGACTAGCTAGCAGGCTTTGTTCAGCACTATGTTGATACGACTGAGAGCAGTGTTATCAGCTGCACCATAGAGAGTAATCCTGTAGTCAACCAGGGAAAGGACTGAGGATGACATGGCCAGGCGGAGGGCTCAGGAGGTATACAATGTTTGTATCTGTACAGCAGGCCAATTCTTGGGTTAATGGATTAGGTTAGAAGATGGATATGATCGTGGTAGGTAAGATGGGAGTCTAGGGTGATACCCAGATATTTAAAGGATTTTACCAGCTCAAGTGGGGCAGTTTCATAATTAAGAATGCGAAGAGGAAAATCTTTTTGTTTGTTTTGGCGATGGGCAAAGATCATAGCCTTGGTTTTATTATAGTTAAGCACGAGTTTGTGCTCAGTGAACCAGACTTCTGCTTCACAGAAGAAGCTCTGTAGGTCAGTTTGGAGGGTGAGGGGGTTGGGGTGGCTACTGTAAATAACCATGTCATCTGCATAAAGAAGAAGGCGACCTGTACAGGCTGAGGAAAGTGCATTCAGGAAGAGACTAAAGAGGAGTGGACCTAAAATGGATCCCTGAAGAACCCCGGAGAGAACAGGCAGGCTGGGGGAGAGGGTAGAGTTCATTTTAACTTACTGAGACCTTACACTTAGGTAGTTCTCAAACCAAGAGGTGGATTCCTGCGTTAGCCCAAGGGATGGCAGGGTCTTGAGGAGGAGGGCGTGATTAACTGTATCGAATGCCTTAGTTAGGTCAATATAGACTGCCCAAACTAAGTGTCCGTGATCAAGAGCTTTGTGAATAAATGAAGTATATTCCATCAGGGCAGTGGTGGTGCTGTGGCTCTTTCTAAAACCAAGCTGTTCGTGGAAGAGTAGGTTATATTTTGACAGGTAATCAGTTAACTGGTCAGCAGCTATTTTTTTAAGGGCCTTAGATAAGTGGGGAAGGATGGAGATTAGGCAGTAATTGCCGGGGAGGTGTGGTCACCACCTTTATGATTGAGTATAATCACAGCCTGTTTCCAGAGTATTGGAAACTACCCTAGACAGAGGAAAGGTTGAGGATTTTGGTGAGGGAGCTAAGGACAGTGTCAAGGGTGAGGCAAAGGAGCTTAAGGTCCAGGGTGTCACTACGATGCCGGGATTTGCCTTGCACTGTAGTTCAGTAGGATCGGGCCTTGCAGGCGGAGATGATCCTGAAGCAGAAGGATGATGTTTTGGGGGGAGAGGGTGTGGCTGCAACGGGGGGTCAAAAAAGTTAGAGGGAAGCATGCTACTAAGGTCCGAAAAGGTGCAGTTAAAGACATTAGCTATAATCTTGGGGTCCTGCGAGAGGGTACGACTGACAACAAGTTGAGATGGGGGGGATAATTTATCATTGAGCTCCTTGATGTTATTCCAGAACTTACGCCCTGAGCCCCAGGAGGATGTGAGCACCTCTTGATAGTGGGCTACCTTGGCTTTATGGAGTTTCCAAGTACACATACTGGCTGTACTGTGTTCTGTCCATGAATCGAGTTTGGTTGCTGCCAGTGGTACAACTATCCTGACTGTGGGACTTGTGTGCTTCATTTATGTGTCCTTGTATGTCTGGTTGTATGGGAATGTCATGATGTTCAACAGTATGCATACCTCACGGCAGTCACAACATAACCTCCACAGCTGGGCACAGACCATTGTTCAACTGCTGCACTGTACACTACAGTCACATGTTCAGCCCCTGATGCGGCATAGGCCACACTACTGCATGTCTGGGTGACATCTCTTGTCACGTGAACACTGGCCTGCAGGCAGAGATGGTACTTCCAATGTAACACATGCATTCACCCATACTGGCAAGAAGAATGTATCTGCACCCTCTGTACTGTTGGTATCAAATACTGTACCATCATGGCAATACAGACACGCAGCTTGGGATTGGTGTCATCATACAGTCGTAGGAAGGCTTCAGCTCTGGAGCCCTGATCCTGGGAGTGGTTCGGGCCAAGAAAGCTGCAGTCTGGGCTCTGTCTTAGGGTCCCTGGCTCTGGCTGGACTGGTTGGATTGTTTTGACAACCTACAGTGGATTGCCCAGTTTTCCTTTGGATTCAGGAGGCTGCTTCTAGAAATATCTTGAAACAGGAGAGGTGGAGTGTCTTCAGTGAATTGGAGGGTTTTGTCAGTACTTGACTGATGAGGCTGTGAGAGAGCCGCTAGACTTCATATTTACTTTAAATATTTGCTTGCTGTGGTGAGAACAGTAGCGTGGTTTTTGAATTTTAGTGGTTGTGATGGGGGTGACTGCCCCATCCCTTCCTGCTTTGTACTCTATCACTGGCCTGCTTAGTTCTACACTGATTAATTTGCTGCTATTTATTTGTTATTAATTTGTAATCTAAGTTTGTACTCTGGGGGAGTGAGGATTGTGGGGATTGGTTTTATTATTATATCTTGTTTTGGGGGATTGTGGGTATTAGATTTAATATTTGTATTGGTTTTGTTTGTCTTCATTTGTTTTCCTCTGTTGCTGCTTTGGTGTAGTCTTTATGTGTTGGCAGAGGTTTCCCACGGTCAGGCGCTACTTTCCCATTGAGCTCCGCGGCCTCTGCCCCTTTGATTGTCCACATTTTCTGGCTGAGGTATATACCTAATTCCAAGCTTTGGGGATTGTAAGGAGGCGTCATGGGGGTGAGGGCCGTGGACTTCTCGGGAGAGGGGAGCCAAGCAGCTGGATTGGGGTGGTGAGGACCAGAAGACACCCTGGGGTGAAATGGGTCCCAGATGGAGGTCCTCCCTGTCTGGTTCCCATACCCAAAGGCTCCGCCATGAGTTGGCAGATGGCTTGGCCGGCCTCAGGGTCCCATCCTACTCAGGCAGGGTTGTGCAATGCCAGGTCCATCAAAAACAAGACAGCAGTGATTGCTGATCTTGTTGGGTCATCAGACCTGGCCTGCATCACTGAGATCTGGCTGGATGAAAATTCTGGCCCAGTTTTTGAGTCAGCCATTCCTGCTGGGTTCTCGGTGATACACCGCCTGGGGACGGATCGTGGGGTGGGGGTGTAGTCATAGGTTTCAGAACGGAGTTGGGCCTTGTGGATGTACCAGTTGGGGAGATCCGGTCCTTCAAATGTATCATGGGTGCAGGTGTGGGGTGCAGGATTCTTCTCATTTACCGTCCATCCGGGGGCGAGAAGCAATTCCTGTAGGAAGTTGTGGACTTCATTGTCGACACGGTGTTGGAGTCCCCCGATGGATGGTTCTGGGGGACTTCAATGCCTGGGTCGATGATGAACTCTCGCAGTTTGGTCAAGACTTCCTCCAGTTGATGAATTCATTGGGCTTCACACAGGTGATTACCTCTGCGACACATAATCATGGTCATTCCTGGAACCTGATCTTCCTTCTGGGTATGGAGACTTCTGACTTGGTGGTGGAGCCAGTCAGCTGGTCTGACCATCACACCATACGGTTCAATTTCCAGGCTACCCCCTATAGGCCTGCCCCTACAGAGATGGTCCGGTACTGCCCTTTAAGGGGTTTGAACCCTGATGGCCTGGCGGAGGTACTGGACCTATCAGGTCTACCAAGGTTTAGCGATGATCTGGATACCTTGGTACAGGGTTATAATGACACTGTGACTGGGGCTCTGGATCTACTTGCTCCTGTCCGTGTTTGCCCTCTCCACCAGCACCCTCGGTCCCCTTGGTTTGATGGGACTTTGAGGGAGCTGAGGAGAGTCAGATGAAGCATGGAGTGTAGCTGGCAAAAATTGGGCCTGGATGCCGACAGACTTAGATTGATGGCCCATTATAAGGACTATCAATCGGCTATCTCTGGTACGAATGCAGAGTTCCTGTCCAGGAAGATTGCTGTGGCACAGAATCAACCAGCTCAGCTCTTTTGGACTATGGACAGATTGTGCAATCCAGCATGTTTGCAGACTCAGAGAGTGTTGTCACAAGAACAATGTGATGAGTTTACTCGATACTTTGCCGATAAGGTTGCTGACATCAGGTCCGAGATCCATGAAGCTCGCTCCAATGGGGATGGCAGCAGTTGATGGGAGGTTGCAGCTCCTCGGTCTGTCTGGTCTGATTTTGGCCGGACGGCGATCGAGGATGTCGTGAGGATTATCCAGACTATGCGGCCGACCTGCTGTAGTTTGAACCCAGACCCAATGTGCCTCCTGGTGGGGTGCGTTGAGATCATCGGCCCAGTCCTTGGTGAGATTGTCTGGTTTTCGTTAGATTTAGGTGCATTTCTGGACACTCTGAAGGAGGCGGTGGTGACACCTCTTCTTAAGAAACCTTCTCTCAACGCAGACAGTCTTGCTAACTACAGACCTGTCTCTAACCTTCCCTTTGAGGATAAGGTTATTGAGAAGGTTGTCGTGCTGCATCTGGAGGGTCACTTGACCATCCGCGACATCTACGATCCTCTCCAGTCCAGATTTTGGAAAAGGCATAGCACTGAGATGGCCCTTGTTCAGGTCCTAAATGATCTCCTGATAATGAGAGATCGGAAGAGCTGTTCCATCCTAGTCTTTCTTGATCTCTCTGTGGCATTTGACACCGTCGACCATGGTGTGTTGGTTGAGCGCCTGCAGCTGATCTGTGGACCATCGGGTACGGTCCTCAGATGGTTGCATTCTTTCCTCACTAGGAGGTTTCAGAGAGTTGTCTCTGGGGTTTACTCCTCTGACAAGTTCTTCCTGCCATGTGGAGTGCCACAGGGCTCTGTGCTATCTCCCATGTTGTTCGCGGTTTACTTGCTGCCATTGGAAGACGTTGTAAGGTAGTATGGGCTGAGTTTTCACTGCTATGCAGATGACACTCAGCTCTAACTGTCCTTTGTGCCTGATCAGGTGGGAGCAATCTCGAGCTTTAACAACTGCCTTTCCGAGATTGAGGACTGGATGAGTGCCAACTGGCTAAGGATGAATCTGAATAAGACTGAGGTTTTGGTAGTGGACCCAGGTCATCGAGTAGAGGGGTCTTCAGCAGGACGGGCATCTGGGCTTTGGCTTGGTGGCCGCCAGCTGATGACCTCTGAATGGGTGTGAGATCTGGGTGTGATTCTTGACTAAGGCTTGACGCTTAAAGTTCAGGTGTCGTCCGTTGTCAAGACTGCCTTTTACCATCTAAGGAGCGTTGCTCAGATCAAACACTTAGTTCCGACGGATGACCTTCCAACTTTGGTCCTCACCTTTGTGACCTCTCACCTTGATTGCTGCAATTCCCTATACCTAGGGTTACCAGGGGTTGATATCTGCCGCTTGCAGCTGGTGCAGAACACAGCAGCTAGGCTGTTGACTGGGATACCGCGAGGTTACCATGTCATGCCAGTGTTGTGCGATCTGCACTGGCTGCCTGTTCAGTGGTGGATCACCTTCAAGGTTGGCTTGCTGACCTATAAGACCCTACATGGACAGGGTCCGAGCTATCTGCAAGAGCTTCTATGCCCCTACTGAACCTCCCGGCCTCATCGCTCCACCAACGAGGGATTGCTACAGATTCACAGGGTTCATTTAAGGTCATCTGGGCCTCGAGCATTTGAATTTGTAGCCCCTTCCCTGTGGAATTCTCTAACTCGTTGGTTTAGACAGTGCCTGACAGTGGAGAGTTTTATTTATTATTTATTTATTTGCTTTTGGTAACCGGGTGAGTGCACTAGACATAGCAATGCCTATTTTCAGGCACGACCCAGGAGACTGCATTGAAGACACATCTGTTTAGTCTTGCTTTCCCTGATATTATTTAATATTTGTAATGAATGTCTGTTAAGGTTATGGAGTTTGTAGCTGGGATTTTATTATTATTGTACTAGCACTATGATCCTTCGGGGAATACCACTATTTTTATAAATAAAATTGATTTGATTTGATTTGATACAGGATTGGAGTTGCCATTCTCTGTTACAATTGATGTTTGTACATTCTGTATGATGGTATAGCTGATGGTCTGTGGTAGACTGGAACAGTTCTTGTTCTGCCAGCACCCTAGTTCTATCTCTGCTTCCGTCAGTGCCATGTGTGAGTGTCCTATCCAAAGGGGTCATGGCTATGGAGCTCACGGAGGCACATACACCTCTTTATATGGTGGGGTAAAGGGACGTGTCAAGTTACCTCAGAGTTAGCCACTTCTCATTCCAAACCACTCCATGCACCAGAATGTGCCTGGTAGCCACCTTGGTGAATCTGGTGATATGTGATTTCTGGAAAAAAGAAACTTCAACTAATAGCCAATTGGAGGAGTCTATACTTATATAAAGACACAAAGTTTGTATGATGCTCCTGGAGACCATGAATTACCTGACTAAAATATGGAGCTGGATCTCAGAACCTTAGGAAGCCAGAATTTAGGAGCATAAAGAACAATGATGGGGGGTTATACCATTTAGCTACTTCTTTTGTCATATATTGCCAATTTATAAATAAAAAACCCACCCAAATGCCATCCACTTTTGCAATCCCCCACTATTCGGCTACATGTTGTCACCCCCCTTTTGCAAACCCCACTCATTTTCTGATATCCCCTGTATTGTGAACTCCCACAAAATTGCTGATATCCCCCTGTTAATTCCCCATACAACCCTGCTGCAGATACCCCCTTTATTGCAAATCCCAGCTCCACAAAGCTGCTGATATCCCCCCTTTGTCAGCTTTACACATCACCAAGCTGCTGCTATCCCTTTTGCAACCCCATCCAGCTG
This sequence comes from Neoceratodus forsteri, assembly GCA_016271365.2. Lineage (NCBI taxonomy): Eukaryota > Metazoa > Chordata > Ceratodontiformes > Ceratodontidae > Neoceratodus > Neoceratodus forsteri. Next base: position 146,552,568 of record CM057453.1, on the reverse strand, counting down.
TCATACCCTTTTTTTGCAACCCCCATCCACCCAGCTGCTGCTATCCCCCCTTATCAACCCCCATCCACCGAGTTGCTGGTATTTCCCCTTTATCAAGGGTTGCAGACCAATTCTGCCTCCTCATTGCCTGAAACCTGATCACATGTGAGTATGCTATTCTTCAGAAAAAATAACCTCAATGCAATGATGGGAAGTGGTCAAGAATAATGTGAAAAGGTCAATAATTATGAAATATCCCCCTACTCCAAGACCTGCAAACCTCAGAAAGAAAGCCAAACCAGCGTAACATAGAAAAAAAGACTATTAAGTGCAATAAGGCATTCCAGAGTATGTATTATATCTCATAACATGACTTGTGGTAGTTTACAGGCTTAGTTTTTGGTGTGAGCTGTAAACCACCTGTCGACATGTTACTATGGCATAATACCTATTCTGTCATGCCTAATTCTTAACTTTGCAACATTCAGCCCAACTAGCTGTCGATAACCCACTTCTGCAATTCACCACTCCACCCAGCTGATTTCCCCATTTTGCAAGCTTCCTACCCCCCCCAGCTGCTGACATTAATCCAGGATGACCATTAAGATGTGGTATGGTCTAGTGGTTAGAGCATCAGTTTGGGAACCAGGAGATTACAGGTTCAAACCCCTGCTAGTGCTAAATACTTACTGCGTGACCTTGGGGAAGTCACTTAACCTCTCAATACTCCAATTCACCCAATTACACAAAAAGGTAGAAGCAGAACCCCACAGGAAGTCCTATTCATTTGCCCTAATCCAAGATAACCACAGTCCCTACAGTGAACTGATGGTAGAGGACATCTATAGTTTGGGTGAGAGGAGACCCAGGGAGCAAGAATGGCACAAGGAGAAGAGAAGTTTGGGGACTGGAGGTTGGAAAAGGAGAGATTGACAGGTGTCATGGAGTGCCGCCCATTAAAGGGAAGCAGTTAGGGAGCCCACATCAGGATAGACAGTGTGGAAACCTAAAGACTAGATAGGCAGTGGTGGACCAGTTGGGAAGGCAGAGAAGGAAAGAAGGAAATTTGGTGGAAATGATGCTTTCATTCACAGTATAGTCCAAGTACTGTACGATGCAGGAGAGGGTGGGAAGGGGGGATGTGGCTGCCATTTTCAGTGCACAAGGAGATTCAAACAGCACAGAAATAGTTTAGCGTGAGATTACAGAGGGACTATGGACTGGGAGGTTAAGTGACTTGCTCAAAGTCATACACTGAGTAAGAAGTTCTGGTCGGATTCAGACCTGGGTCTCCAGGTTCACAGTTCTTTGCTTTCTGCACTAGGCCAGACTGCCCATTTGGAGGCATGATATGACACCAGTGTGGGCAGTGACTATGCTCTACATTCATAAAATAGGTAAATTCATTTCTAACCAGTTTGCCACAGTGGCAAAAGTCTTGAAGGCAGGGAATGTGCCACATTTATAATGTAGAAGTGAAAAAAGACTAGAGCACCCATCTTCCCAAAAGCCACTTTGCACAATGTATACTGATTCACTCATATTTTATTCAAGTGCAACACACAAGATATAAATAAAAAACAAACAAAAAAAACTCCCTTTTCCCAGAGGCTAAACCGGTTCACTGTGGTCTAGCAGCAGCATGCTCTGATTTGACAGAAAGTTCGATGTGTACCTATAAGAGACGTTAAATCATATTTTTATGCCTGTGACTCCTATGAGTAGGGCTGTTTCATTAACTCACATTTTGTTTGTGTTGCATTTAAATAAAATATGAGTGAACCAGTATACAAGTTAGTCAGCCTACTTATGTGGGTTCACATTGTTATAGTGGCTTTTGGGGAGGCAAGTGCTGCGGTCTTTTTTTCCTTCTTCAGTACAAGTCAGTTTTTCTAAGCAGCACCGCCATACACCAGAGTGGAGCTGCTTTTGTGCTTGGACCGCATGTATAATGTGCACATTCTCTGTATTAAGACTTTGGTTACCATTTATGTTTATGTGGCTAGAAATTTTTGGTCGCTTTAGTCACAGTGGCTAACAAAAAAAAAACTAGTCGGAACATAGAGTGGTTCCCACCTATTGACAGGCCCTCCCCAGAGGAGAAAGTATCCACAGTACATGCTCCGGGGTGAGTTCAGTCGCCTGCGGAGGTGGGGGGGATTGAGACTGAGCAGCACAAAAAGAGAGTGACTCTGCTTACAAAGTAGCAGTCCAGCAGATATCAAGTTACACTTTACAAAAATTGGTCTTATCTTGTAGCTGCATACCTTTCCTGCTTCTATAATGCATCATTTACCACACAATTTTCGAATGTGTTCCCAAGGAAAGTTCTACATGGACCGACGTCATAACTGCTTCTCTTATGCATCTTCCCCCAGTTTCTAAATCCTACTGATGCCCTTCCAATAGAGCTAGTGCAGTAGGCAACTGCAGTGGCATGGGATGGGAGCATGGTCCAGCATCTGAGTGTGTGTCCGAAGATATCAAGTCAAGGGTTTGTGTGTGTATTTTATGACGGTATTAGCAGCTAGGTAGGAGCTGCGATAGTTTGTAGTGTGTGTGCGTGCGTGCGCGTGCCTGCGCACCTCTGCATATATGTATATGTATATATGTGTGTGTGTGTGTGTGTGTGTGTGTGTGTGTACATATTGGGGGTTAATACCAAGAAAAGATTCCTTTGGATACTATCTAAAAAAATCCCAACCTTTTCTTTGGATCAATTACAGATTGGATGCAGCTATATTTAGGTTTCTTGGTACTACTGTATGTGTCAAATAAGAATGAATATTGTGCTGTCCTCCAGTTTCTGTAAGGTTACTTATTCAGTGTTATCACTGACTATGGGCTGGGCCGTCTCTTGCTATTGAATTCTAATGCTACACTGCATTGCTGTTATGTGTAAATAATTAATTATGAATCTGTAACAAACAAATGACACCTACCAGATAAAGGGTTAAAGTGTCATGGTTACTCTGTCGGCCCCCAAACCCCTTAAAACAAACAACACATACTTGCTCCCATGCCTGTTAGTGAAACAATACTGTCCTTTTCTGTGATGAAAGTATTGCTGTCAGTATCAGTTACGAGCTATTAGGTCTATTCAGTGTGGGATTAAAGGACAAAACTGCTGGCCGACGGGCAATGTAGCTTTCATTTTAACACTCCCTCGAGGATTTTCATTATCTTTGCAGTATCATGTCTGACCTCCTCAGCTCTGAAGGTCAAGTCTGTCTAGACTCTTCCCAGCTTTAACTTCCCACTGTACTGGCACGTTCACAGCAGGCCTGTGATTGTAACCTCAGACTCTACCCTTCCACCTAGGTAAACCAATCCCCCCTCCTTTCCATTATGTCTGACCTTTCTCTGGGTGAAAATGTCAGGCCTGCAGGCAGTAGGCGAATGGCAGTGGTTACAAGGGCCTCATGGCTTGCAGAACCCAACTGCCTTGTTAGGCGTGACATCACCATCACAGCACATTAAAGATACAGAATCTCCTTTCAAATTAAAATGCCTGGCAGTTCTCCTCCTCGCTTGGAGGCTGTCAAACAGCCAGCCCAGCACTGGATTGTTTCATAAGGAAAATATGAAGACACAATGCCTGGATTCTTGGTACAGGAAAAAAATCTTTCATGATTTGGTTACTTTTCAAAATATGCACTGGCCTACAGTGTCATGGGTTCTATAGGTTAATGTTAAAAGATGTTTGCAAAAGCAATTGACTGATGATATATATTTGAAATGAAACACATTTTCAAGTTAGAATTTTTTTTTATGCCTGTTTGCCCACATCAAGGAAATGAAGTCCCTCTCGCCCTCAAACAAATATATTATTTAAACATTAAGGTACGATTAGGGGTTGGGTTACTGTTAATCTAACCCTAGTGGAATCATGAGGTAGGGGGCAAAGCCAAGTACTTTATGCCCCTATGGTTAGATTAACAAAGTTAACCTATCACCTGGATGCTATTAAGAAACTAAACTGGTTTTTATATTTTTAAAATGAGTGTTTTTATAGCTAAATTCTATTGGTTCTTTGTAGATGAAAGTTTCCAGCAGTTAACATTATCCTTGTAGAATGCTGTCAGCTACTCAAAATGCTTCATTTCCAGACATTGTTTTATAATTCACAATATTAGTCTAATTATTCATAAGCCTAGCAAGGTTCCTGACTGGCTACTGGATCGATTTGTTAAAAGTCTTAGAAATGACTGATCCAACTGCCAACTGACACAGTGTGGTACGCACGGCTTGCACAACCCTGTTAAAAACCTTAAGTAAGTCAAAAATAAATGGGAAAAAAGAAAATTGTTATTGCGATTAGACTTATAATCACAATTACAACCTCAAAGCTGGCTATTTCCTTGGATTAACTACTGACTGGAGGGAGGTGATCCTCGGGGCCATCCCCCCAACCAGTTGTTAATCCCTCGGAAATTACCGACTTCTGGGTCATTATTGCTTAATTAAATTGTGTCATGGCGGGGGTTGGGGTACTCCTTAAGGTTTGGGCTTAAATTTGTTCTGTTCTCCTTACTTTCTTGCCCTCAGTGACCCCCCCCCCAACCAGGTGACTTGTACTTTCTATTATGATCGAGAAGTAATAAAGTCCCCCTGACATCAAGAGGAGAATGTTAAATAAACATAATTTATTGACAAATTTCCATGTACATTTCCTTTATTTTCTGTATTTAGCTCCTTTTTCATTTTAAAGCAGCAGTTTTTGTTAGTGTTTTTTTAGTAAAAATGTAGTTTTTGATATCTTGGATTCATCCGTCATGTATTTCTAATCTTCTCAGATATTTTTAAGAGAGTTTTTATAGCTACGTTTGTAATCAGTGACTCAAGTCATTAAAAATGGCCATCACTCACTATTTAGAACTCTCTTCTGTCAAGGTTACCTGTTGAATGTACACACTTGATTCATTTTGTGGAGATATTAGGATGGTGTTTGCACAAGTTTCTGATGGTAAACAGCACTGCATCAAGAGATTTCAGGTTTTCATTGCTGGCATGGCACTGGAGCGGGAAATTTTAAAAAACTTAAATGGGGTATCTTAGGTCAGGAATTAAAAAAAAGAAAAGAAAAATGGGTACATTGATGTTTTTGTCAGAAAAACATCATTACTGAAAACAAACTGCACATTGAATAACAAATACTACTGATTTAACTTGGCACATGAACACGAAAACAAGATCCCTCTTCCCTAGACGCCACTCGTTTTTGATGCTTGTCTACACCTGCACCTGACGTCACGATCCATTGCTGTGGACAACATTATGATTTCATAAATGAGGCTTATCATGTCATAAACAGACATGCAGCCTGCAACAGATGAAGTTTAGTGGACAGTGACCCTGCTTTTATACTAATGTTGTGTGTAGTTTTTTGTCCTTAGTCTTCTGTGGCCTCCATTGCCCCTCTAGTACTAATGTAACAACCTTCTCTTCACATAGAAACATCGAATTTGACATCAGATAGGACTGCTTGGCCCACCCAGTCTGCCCATTTTTCCCAACCTACATTATGACCACAGACTCTGCTTGCTCTACAGCTCTCTCTCCCTTCATTTCCACTATGATCCCCGTGTCCCTATCCCATGCATTCTTGAACCCCACCATTGTTTTCACCCCACCACCTCGGTTGGAAGGCTGTTCTGAAAATCCACCACTCTTTATGTGAAGAAGCACTTCCTCACATTTCTCCTGAATCTACCCCTCCAGCTTCATAGCATGTCCCCTTGTTCTTGAGCACTTATTGTTCTGAAAAATACTTCTCGCCCATACCTTATTTACCCCTGTGAGGTATTTAAAGATCTTCGTCATATCCTCCCTCTCCCTCCTCTCTTCCATGGGGTACATGTTGAGGTTCTTTAGTCTCTTCTCATAGGGCTTTTGATGCAGACATTGCGCCATTTTAGTTGCCCTTCCCTGGATCACCTCTACTCTTTGTCCTGCTGGAGCTGTGGGGCAGGATTCACAAAACACTTTGAAGGTGAAAAAACTGAACAAGTCCCCAAAATGTACGCAGTTGTGAAAAGAGGGGTAACTGCGCTGTGTCATATACACAAAGGGCAGGATTCACAAAATACCTTGAAGGTAAAAAAATGCACAAGTCCCCAAAATTTGTGCAATTGTAGGAAAAAAGGGGTACTTGTGTTGTGTCATATACACAAAACATCTGCAGTTGTGGAAAAAATACACTGCAGACTGTGTTAAAAAATGCAGCTGCGGAAATTCCTGTGCAAAAAAAAAAATGCTATTGAAAAGTATGGCATATCCCCTTAACGGCTATTCTCAGCCACTGTTTTTCCACAGTTGTGGAAAGAATGTTACGCACATGCTGCACAAAGGAAAGTGAGGTGTAACTCACCCAGAGCAAAAGGCAGTGCACTAACCATTGGGAAACATTCATAGTGGGGGTTCAGGCATCAAGCAACAGCAACAGCAAACCTATAGGCTATAGTGTCAGTTGTTACAACAAAAGTAGCGCACATTACCATTGAAAGGTAACAGACCACAATCACATAACCCAGTGCAGCCCATAAAGGAGCACCACAGGCAGTAGAGGCAGAGGTGGTAACAGCCAGAACTGTGTGATACAGATGCAGGAGAAAGAATTACCCCAGAGAGAGACACAACCATTGGATATATATTGCCACTGGGTGCAGGGTCCTGCTGATACAGGTGGTGCTGCTGTGGTCCCAGTTGTAGGACTGGCTGCTGACCTCGCCGGGAGTGCTGGTTCTGCTGCAGTTTTTGCAAGACTGTCGGTCTCCTGCTCCAGTTAATAAGGATCAGCTGTTGTTCTTTCTGCTGGGCTGTTTGTAACAGCTGCGGATCTGCATGTGTGAATTTTCTGCACTTGCGGAATTTAATAACTCGCCTGTTTTGCATTTTTTTCTGCACCTGTGGAAATTTTGTCTGTGAATATACCGCACTTGTGTTGCCACAGTTTTGCAAGCCTTTTTTCTACATCTGCAGATTTTTTTGCTCTCTTTGTGAATCTAGCATGTGGTCTCCAGAACTGACTGCAGTACTCTAGGTGGGGTCTTACCAGTGATCTATACAGAAGCAGCACCACCTCCCTCTTTCTGCTGGTGATACCTCTACTTATGCACCCCAACATCCCACTAGCCCTCCTGACTGCCTTGTCACACTGCCTGGCCACCTTTAGGTTATCAGATATGATTACATCCCAGGTCTCTTTCCCACTTGGTAGTCGTCAATATCACTCCACCCATTTTGTACTCAACCCCTGGGTTTCTGTGCCCTACATGCATTATTCTGCACTTTTTCGCATTGAAACCCAGCTGCCATACCCTTGACCACTCCTCTAGTTTTCTCAAGTCTCTGCTCATCCTTTCCAACACCCCCCCAAGAGTGTCCAACCTATTTTAGATTTTGGTGTCATCTGCAAAAAGGCAGACCTTCCTTTCCAGCTCCTCTGCAATGTCACTTGTAAAGACATTAAAGAGGACTGGCCCCAGCACTGATCCCTGAGGCACCCCGCTGGTCACCCTCCATTCCTTGGAGGGTGACCAGTAGAGGGAGATGGTTCTAACTAGTGTGCCCAGCTGTTCCTACAGTAGGCGCACACTCACTCCCAGTCACTCAGACAGTGGCTGGCTAAGGTGGAGAGCAGAGGGGCTGTGCTGGTCCCAATTCAGGAGTGTTGGATCTTATGTCTACTGGGGTAAGTGGGAGGACCACCGGGGTTGGGTGATGGAAGGACTTGAATGAGCAGAATGAAGGTGAGTGTTCAGACTAGTGATCAGGCAGGGGGACACTAGATGCTAGATATATGAGTCTGAACATTACTAAACACAACATGGGAATTGGAATGGCGATTGGGGCTGGTGGAACTACTGGATGCCAGGAACATGGATTTGAACATTACTGTTCACAACATGAGGACTGGAATGGTGATTGGAGGGTGTGAGGAACACTAGCAGGGACTGACTGCTCATGCTGTCAGTCCACTTCCCTGGCATCTAGCTGGGGTGGGTGAGTAGGATGGGTCTTCATGTACCTCTGTATGCAGTGATGAGTAGGGTTTTGAAAGCATTAAACAGCACTGCAACAGAGATGGTTTAGTGCTCTGAAAAACCTCTGACTATACCATTGTGGCCTGTATGTAACAGGGATGTCACATTTGCATTGGGGCAACAGTATATTCTGTATGTACCCACAGGGCTCCAGGTAAGGTGTATACCAACCTATTTTACTCACCTCATTTTAGGAAATACTCTTCAGAAATTTTTTTAATGAGCATTAATACTCACCCAACAATTGTAATTGCTTCATACTCCATAAAATGGTGCTTCAGTGCTTCATAACATAACTGATGAGTCAAAGGAGCATTTTCCCCCAGATTGACAGCACTTGTACACATCTGCATTTTGTTTCACTCACTATATTTTAAAACTGGTGAGTAAATTACTCCTACATGCCAACAATAGCTGGAGCATTGTTAGCACCCGATTAATTCCTATCTAGAAAACTCTACACTGTTTTTAAAAATGTACTCCTCACTGTACTCCGTCTAGACGTTTGTACGCATCTCAATTTGGTTTTATTCACCTCACTTTCAAAATGAAGAGTACAGTACTTGTCCCAAAAGACCTTATTTGGAACCCTGTGTACCCACTATCTGGTAAGGGCCACACACTGGGGGTCATTGAATATGGCCCTGGGCCCTGCTCCTTCTAACCATGCTATTTCCTGTTATCGTAATGCGAACATTGTTAGCTCCACATGTTAGCGCCTCAAAGCCTTCTGAACATGGAGGCCAATAAAATAAACAAAAAATAGAATCATGATTAGACTTACAGAGAAAAAATAACAGGGAGTACCTCCTACAGTGTTTAATCTGACATGACTTCAACTCTGACTAGAAGTCGCAGCTTGTATCTAAGGGCAGCATTATTGAAAGTATTCATTATGACCTGTAGCTTGTATTTGAAGGCGGCTTCTATTCAAGGGCAGCTTCTTTTCAATGAAATATGGTATTTGTAACAGTTTTTCACCAAACCTCCAAAAGGACCAATTGCTTTATAACATCTTAATCATTACTAATTTCAAAACAAATTTAAATGTTTTCACCAAACCACCAAAAAAGCCTAATCCTCCATAACATCCAACAAACCTGTAAATTTCATAAAGCAACTCTTTGCAGTTTTTTTCTGTTGGCAAAACATTTGGCTCAAAAACAGGGAAAAATACATAAATTCAACACTCTGTAACTCAAAAATGGGCTTACAGATTGCTGTAAAACTCTCCAAATAAGTAGACCCTAGGATTAAGAAGCTGCGTGCTAACTTTCACAGCCCTTGGATACTGTGACCCTATTATAGTAAGGCAGACATTAGGGTTGAAGAACACAAAGTGCAAAATGTAAGGAAATCAAAATATTAGGTTTAGGAGTCTGAGGAGTATTGGTGAATCAGTGGTGTGGTAATCCTTGGGATTCTCAACCCTAACACCCCCTAGCCCCTAGCCTCCGGCCCAAAGCACAAGGTACAGCTCCAGGCATGTGCCTCACAGGCATAGACTCCTTTTTTTCTATTATTTGTTTAGCCATTTTTCCCTGTTTTCACCCACCATCATGACCTTGGCATGTGCACGTGCATGTGGAGGCATGCACGTGTCATGCACTGCAGGACACCCCACCCTACCGGTCGCCTATTACCCACCTGTGCCACCACCAGAGCTCCACCCATAGGCGGTGGGACTGTGGGAGGGCAACCCCCTTCCCGGGAGAGGAGCTCACCATTAGGTAGCGCAATCTTGCCCCCCCATCGTTAGCTGGCTTCCTGACGACCCAAGTCTGTTCTTCGAACCCGGTCGCCAGTGTAATGCGCAGGTGTGGCGTCCAGTGCTTCAACCCTCATTGCCACCAGGCTGGTTGGCATATACTGTTTTAAAGGTAGAGGAATATGGATCACCACAGGAGACCAACAGAATCAGTCATAACTTTCTTCACACAGGGCCCACAGAGCCCTGCAGTAAGCAGGAGACCATGTATAATGAAAAATGAGAGCAAAGCATCAGATCATGCTTATTTTTTTTTTTGTCTGTGGGAAAGGGAGTAGGGATTAGGGTTGAGAACCCCAAGGAACACAAGACCACCAATCACCAATACTCCCGAGACTCTGAATACTAATGTTTTCATTTCCTTACTTTGTGTATTTTTCATTCTTCAACCCTACTGGCTGTATTAACATAAGTTTTTTTGCAACTAATTGTGACAACCCACCTCTCCCTCTGGGCTGAAACAGCTTTTAGAGAGATGTCTGTCCTCGGGTATTCGCTGCCACCAGCCGGACTTTCCTTCTGGCACCTCTTTCAAGTGTAGAAACTTGAATAATCACATGTGCAATTGCACGAGTTAAAGTCTGGTAGTGTGTCTCTTTCGGGTGGCGGATGCTACACAGAATTTACCTCAGCCAGTGGAAACCAAATATTACCTTAGACAAATAACATCACAGACACAACTGTTGAGCAAATAAATAGCTTTTTACTTAGCAGAAAGTGCAACGAGCATTTACAGGATATGTATTTACAACACAAGAGAATAACACTCATACAGGAAAAGTAAACAAACTTTTTTAAATAACAGATGGCAAAAGAAGAAGGCTAATACTGAAATATGCTATCACTAAACTTACCCTTCCCTGTCCTTACAAGAGACACTGGACCCTGTTCTAACTGCCAGCTCCCATGGACATAGCTATAAGGGTAGCCTCCAAGCTTATGCTTCTCCTCCCAGCATACCTCTCAACTGTACCTCATTGCGAGGAACGTTCCTCATTTTACTTCACAAAAGCTCCCTGTTCCACATTGTGAGGACTTGTCCCACATTCAGTGTCAACATTTGAAAGCAAAAATCTTTAGTAAATGATGCAACAAATATGTTATTCAATTAATAACAGACTTTCGGAACATAAATGCAAACATGTTAACAGTGTTCTGAGATTCTTAGGTAAAGATTTGATTAAGTGTTCCACATTTTGCTCATTTGTTCCACATTTTGAGATACAATGTTCCACATTTGGAGGACAAAAGGTTGAGAGGTATGCCTCCCAGCTTCCAAAGGCAAGAGAGAAATCTCTGTCTTACAGATGCTTATATACTCTATGGAGAATAGGTCATTCCTATTCTCCCCTTAAATGCACCAACCAATTAACATGTATGTATTTAATTGTCCCAATCAGAGTGAACACCTATCAGTGACCATTTATAGTCCCTTTTCACCTTAAGTTTATATTTGAATGATCCAATCCATTCAAACTGCCCTGTGTCCGTGTCTGCAGGTCTGTGTGTGTCTGGAGATGTCCACTCGAGATTTATGAACCAGCTCTTATCTAGCAGCTAGGAATTCCACAAGCTGGATGCTGCTGGAGGACTTCAGCCTCAGTGTATTTTTTTTCACACTGCTAAAAAAATAAGGCACCTACAGAATCAAACCATTAACTCTTTCTTCCATTTCTGTCATCCCCCCCACCAGATAATGAAGGCGTGTCCCTTGGGTCAGCCCAAGTGACACAGCCGTTCATGCAATTACTGGGAAGTGCCCAAAAGTATCCAGCCAGGCCATTAGCCCTGTCTAGATAGCCCATCTGCATTTGCATTTTGTTTACCACTGTGGTGCTAGATGGTCATGTTGTATGCCTGCAGTACCAAACTCCAACGTAGTAGTTTACCATTTTGCCCACTGGACCTATGAAGCCAAATCAGGGGATTATGATCTGTGACCACAGTAAATTCTCTCCCATATAGGTAAGGCTGCAGCTTCTGAAGGGCCCACACTATTCCGAAGCATTCCTTCTCATTTGTGGCATATGCCTCCTCTCTGGGCAAATGCCTTCGGCTGAGGTACACAACCGGGTGCTCCTCCCCCTGCTGGGTAACTTGGCTCAGCACAGCCCCCAACCCATGATCTGAGGCATCCACGTGAACCATAAACTTTAAACTATAATTAGGGCTAGCCAATACAGCTGGGCCGCTTAAGGCCTTTTTTAGCTCATGAAAAGCAACCTCACAACCTTCTGACCACTTCACTGTATCTGGCTTTCCCTTTTTGGTTAAGTCTGTCAGGGGCTTAGCCAGATTGCTATAGTGGGGAACAAACCTTCGGTAGTACCCTGCTGTCCCCACATGCCCTAACCTGTTTCTTTGTGGTAGGAGTAGGCCAGGCCAGGATGGCATCAACCTTGGCAGGCTCTGGACAGATGTGTCCACTACCCACCTGGTGCCCACGGTAGGATACTTCTGCCATACCTATCTGGCACTTCTCTGCCTTGACTGTCAGACCTGCCTTCTTTAACCTGTGGAACACATCCCGCTCATTCTTGATGTGCTCATCCCAGGTCTGGCTGTATATGGCTATATCATCCATATAAGCCAATGCAAACTCACCTACCCCAGACAAAATGCGATCTACAAGCCATTGAAAAGTTGCAGGTGCATTCTTCATTCCAAATGGCATTACCTTAAATTCGTATAAACCAAATGGAATAACAAAAGCTGATCTTTCCCTGGCCGCAAGGGTCAGAGGTACCTGCCAATAGCCCTTTGTTAGGTCTATTGTGGTCAAATACTTGGCTCCCCCCAGTTGCTCCAGGGCCTCATCTGTTCTGGGCATGGGATAAGCATCAGACTCCGTGCAGCTATTAAGCTTCCGGTAGTCCACGCAGAATCGTGTGGTGCCATCCCTTTTGGGGATCAGTACCACGAGTGATGCCCAGGGGCTACTAGATTCCTGGATTACCCCCAGTTCCAGCATCTCTTTGAGCTCCTCTTCACAGTCTGCTAAACATGCTCAGGTACCCTGTAGGGGGACTGTTTCAGGGGATCCTGGGTCCCTGTATCCACATGGTGCTCTGCCATCGTGGTGTAGCCCGGTTTCCCTGTGAACATGTCTTCAAATTCTCTCAGCACACCCCTAATTTCTTGCACCTGGGCTGATGTCAGCTGCTCTGAGAGGGTAAGGCTATCCACAGAGGATGCACCCCTGGCCTCCCCAAGTAGGTCCACCAGTGGATCTACCTCAGTTTCCTCCTCTGGGGCACTGCATACAGCGAGGACCATTTCCTCTCTGTCATGGTAGGGCTTCAGCATGTAAACATGATACACCTTTTGTTTGCATCTCCTGTCCGGTAGCTCTAACATGTAATTGACATCACTAACCTTTTGGACAATGGAGAATGGCCCCTCCCATGCTGCCTGTAATTTATTCTGTCGGACAGGGATGAGTGCCATCACTCGCTGTCCCACCTCATATTCTCTGGCTCGGGACCCACGGTTGTACCAGACTTTCTGCCGCTGTTGTGCAGTGGCCAGGTGCTCCTGAGTAAACCCCATGAGCTCCCTAAGGCGGGTCCTGAAGTTCAGGACATACTCCACAACAGACTCCCCTTGGGAGGCACGGTCACCCTCCCATTCATCCCGAATCAAATCTAGGGGCCCCCACACCCTATGACCAAACAGGGCTCGAAAGGTGAGGACCCTGTGGACTCCTGTGGGACTTCCTGTATGCAAATAGGAGATGAGGCAAATATTTGTCCCAGCCTCTCTTATGCTGGTCAGCAAAAGTCCTTAGCATGGTCTTAAGGGTTGAATTAAATCGCTCCACTAAACCATTAGCTTGGGGATGGTATGGGGAGGTTTTGAGCTGCTTTACCTCACACTTCTCCCACAAACTACTCAATAAGCCGGACATAAAATTGGCACCCCAGTCTGACAGTATCTCCTGGCTAAAGCCCACCCGGCTAAATATTCCCAACGGTGCATCTGCCACTGGTTCTGCCTCAGAGGATGTTAGGGCCACTGCCTCTGGGTGTCTGGTGGCATAGTCTACAATTACCAGAATATACCGCTTATCAGTGTGACTTGGGGTGCTCAATGGCTCCACTATGTCCACCGCTACCCTCTTGAAGGGTTCGTCAATAATGGGCAGGGGCACCAAAGCTGCCTTGGCCTTGTCCCCCATTTTCCCCACCCGCTGGCACTGTGGACAAGTCCGGCAATAATTTGCCACATCCTTGCCAATACCAGGCCAGAAGAAACTGTTGGTTAGACGCTTTTTCGTGCGCCTCACCCCCAAGTGCCCTGAAAAAGGGATATCATGTGCAAGGGCCAAAAGCTGCTGACGGTGAACCTTAGGGACTACCTGCTGCTGGAGTACCTCACCATCTAGCCCTTCCTCTGTTGTACATTCTCTGTACAACAGCCCATTGTCCCAGTAAATGGACTCTTTACCCACCTGAGGACGCTCAGCCCTTTGAGCTGTTTCCCTCAGTTTTTCCAGGGTAGGGTCAGTTCGCTGTGCAGCACTCAGCTGCCCTCGTCTGACCCTTCCCAGTGCCCCTTTTAAAGGAAGTCCTGTGGGCTCCTCTGTTTGTGACTGGGGTTCTGGACTGCTGCTTCTAGCCAGCCCCTCCCCTGTGCTGGACACTTCCACAGGTGCTGAGGGTGTGGCTGAACCCCCCCCAGAGTCAACCCCTCTTCACCCTCAGAAGCTTGCCCTTGTGCCTGACTACGAGTTACAACACACACCAGTTTTTTACTGGGGTCCAAATCCTTTGCCACAATCATACTTACAGGTAGGTCCTCTACAACTCCCACCTCCTTTTCTACATGGCCCCTTCCCAGCTCAGGAAGACTCTAGCCATTGGTAATGGGACTGGTGGCCCTGTGAATCTTTCGGACCTTTGAGTATTTCCCAGGCACGATCTGCTCTGCCCGAATGAGATCTTGCCTTACCAGGGAGACGTTAGCATCTGTGTCCCACAGTCCCTGTGTTACTATGCCATTAACTGTAATGGGACGCAGATTCTCATCAGAGGAGAGTGGTTCTTTAGACTGGACACACCCTACAAACACACCAGTGCCCTTTTGATCACCCCTGCCCCCATATCTCTGCCTCTTAACCAGTTTCTGAGGGCAGTTATATCTCAAGTGTCCCACTTGATTGCAAATATGACATTTCGTGGGACCTATTTCTTGAGTCCCCTTAGAACCAGAGGGCTCTACTTTGGGCTCAGGTGCAGGCTGGTTTCCTTTGAGCTGCCCCCCATGGGATCCTTTATACCCATGTGCTGCTCCCCCACCATAAGACTTATGTTGTGTGTGTGGCCGGCTAGACAGATACTCATCAGCGCTTCCTGCCACCCTTTGTGGAAGAGGCGCATGCCCTGTCTATGAGCCATACACGCATGTCCTCAGGTACAATTTTAAGGAATTGTTCTCTCACCAATACATCTCTAATCAGTTCCACAGTAGTTGCTTTATTCCTCCATCCACCTATCAAAGTAAGTAACAGTTGAACCTGCAGTTCTATAACTGTCTTCTGGGCTTTTCTTTAACTCCTAAATTTTCTTCTATAAGCCTCAGGAGTTAATTCAAAATGTTTCAACAACACTGTTTTTACTTTATCATAATCAGCATAGTCTTCATTACTCATTTTAGCAAATGCATTCAACGCTGTCCCCGTCAGCAAGGGTGTGAGATAAGTTGACCAGGAAGCCTTAGTCAATTGTAATTGATTGCATACTCTCTCAAATGACCTTAAAAATAAATTAAGGTCATCTCCCTCTTTAAACTGAGGGAACAATTTAGAATTCATTTTGGCTTCATGAGGTAAACTCACTCCACCATTACTCACGGTTTGCTGACTGAGGAGGGTCATCATCTCCTTCTCGTGCTGTCGTTCCTTTTCTCTTTCTTCACGTTCTTTCTCCTTTTCCTGACGTTCTTTCTCTCTGTCTTCATGTTCCTTCTCTTTGTCTTGGCGTTCTTTCTCTCTATCTGCCAGTCTCTTTTCTTCAAGTTCTTTCTCTGCTTCCTGTCTTCTTGCTTCTGCTTCCAACCTTCTTGCTTCTGCTTCAGCATCCAGTCTTTTCACCTCCAGTGCCTTGTCTTGCAGCAATATCTGCAGTCGCAGTGCCTCAAGCTGGTTTGGGGGGCCTGCTGCCTCAGTTCCTGACTCACCCCCAGCGACTGTCTGCTTCAGATCATGTGCCAAGAGAGTAGCTGTGAGGCCTGCCTTTTTCTTCTGCTTTAGACTTTCAGGTTGAATCCCTTTTCCTGGCACCTTTCAAAAAGCTGTGGCACAGTAAGTGAGTCATACTCCATGGAGCTCATTCTCTACTGCTACATTATACTGTGCTATCTAGAAACAAATAAAGCTGTTGTACAAATGTATCCTCTTGTATATCCTGTTTTGCAATGCTAAGGTAACTGTTCCACTGGCAAACTCTGTATCAGTGTGCTACGCAGTCCGCTATCATCATCCCACCGCTACCACCAATATGTGACAACCCATCTCTCCCTCTGGGCTGAAACAGCTTTTAGAGAGGTGTCTGTCCTCAGGTATTCGCTGCCACCAGCCGGACTTTCCTTCCGGCACCTTATTCAAGTGTACAAACTTGAATAATCACATGTGCAATTGCACAGGTTAAAGTCTGGTAGTGTGTCTCTTTTGGGTGGCGGATGCTACACAGAATTTACCTCAGCCAGTGGAAACCAAATATTACCTTAGACAAATGACATCACAGACACAACTGTTGAGCAAATAAATAGCTTTTTACTTAACAGAAAGTGCAATGAGCATTTACAGGATATGTATTTACAACACAAGAGAATAACACTCATACAGGAAAAGTAAACAAACGTTTTTAAATAACAGATGGCAAAAGAAGAAGGCTAATAGTGAAATATGCTATAACTAAACTTACCCTTCCCTGTCCTTACAAGAGACACTGGACCCTGTTCTAACTGCCAGCTCCCATGGACATAGCTACAAGGGTAGGCTCCAAGCTTATGCTTCTCCTCCCAGCTTCCAAAAGCAAGAGAGAAATCTCTGTCTTACAGAAGCTTATATATTCTATGGAGAATAGGTCATTCCTATTCTCCCCTTAAATGCACCAACCAATTAACATGTATGTATTTAATTGTCCCAATCAGAGTGAACACCTATCACTGACCAATTATAGTCCCTTTTCACCTTAAGTTTATATTTGAATGATCCAATCCATTCAAACTGCCCTGTTTCCATGTCTGCAGGTCTGTGTGTGTCTGGAGATGTCCACTCGAGATTTATGATCCAGCTCTTATCTAGCAGCTAGGAATTCCACAAGCTGGATGCTGCTGGAGGATTTCAGCCTCAGTGTATTTTTTTTCACACTGCTAAAAAAATAAGGCACCTACAGAATCCAAACCATGAACTCTTTCCTTCCCATTTCTGTCACACTAATCTCCCTACTTTTCGTGATAGCGGAATCATATCCTCCTCACTCGCTCAGGTCCCAAAGGGACATGCGTGAAATGTAATTAACAGAGTAATGGAGATATTTCCAACCCTACGTGACGAACCATCTAACAAGTGAAAGTCAACACGCTGGCCCTGTATGTTCAAGTTTAATGCAGGAAATAACTCTGTTGAGCAAGGTCATTCACAAGGAGGTCCTGAGACATATAAGCAGACAAGTACACATTGGGTGGGATATTCAGACTGAGCCAGACTGTGGCGCAAGCCTGGGCGGAGCGCAACTGGGATGCGCATGGGCGTGGACAGGGTGATATTCAACAGAGCAGCGCCATGGCACAGCATAGTTGAATATCGCTCCTTGGCCACCCACAGTGTGCATGGCGCAGTGGCACTGTGCCAGCACAAGTGGCCAGAGTGGAGCTGGGGGATGCGCTAGCGCAAGTGCCGTTGAGATAGGTGCAACTACCGCGATATTCAAAAGTGCACATGCAAATGGAGCCATAATGTATGCAAGGCACAAATGGGGCCATTTGCATGTCATTATGGCCCCAATTGCATGCAGGTGCGCCGATCCCTGTTGACTTGCACCTGGCGCCCTGCCAGGCTGCAGCCGTCGGGGACCGACGCCCCCTGCACAAGCGGCAACAGGCTCAGATGCCCGATTGTGGGCATATGAATAAAATGTAAACATCCCATATCCCTGGTGATCCAGTGGACCGCTCGCAGCCCAATCGCGGGTGTCAGTAATGAATCATGACTACCCAATCCATCCTAGTGGTCCAGCGGTACCCCCTCCCACCCGCCCACTGGGCCCCACCACCCTGCTCCCCCTGGGCATTGGAGCAGCAGCCCCCCACCCACTTGCCACCCGCCCGTCCGCCAACTGACTCTGTATGGTAGGGCTGTATGCCCATTGGTCCACAGTGTGAGCCAATGGGCGTGCAACCATACCATACTACACAGTCCAGAAATGTGAATGGATCCATTCACATATCTGGTTGTGTAATGCAATGCGGGCCACATGCCGTTGACTCACGCTGTGGACCAATGGGCATACAGCCTACGTCTGGTCAGTCGGCCCGGCAGTGAAGGCGGCAAGCAGGTGGGGAGCTGCTGCCCGCCGATGACTGAGGGGGAGCGGGATGGTGGGGGCTCCAGTGGGTGGGTGAGGGAGGGTACCGCTGGACCACCAGGGATGGATTGGTTAGTCATGATTCATTACTGACGCCCCGCGATCATGCCAGCGGTCCACTGGACCACTAGGGATATAGGACTATTATTTAAGTACAAATGCCTGCGATTGGGCTGTGAGTGGTCCACTGGACCACCAGGGATATGGGAGGGTTAATATCACTACATATGCCTGCGCTTGGGCATGGGGGGTCGCTACCATACAGGTGCCGCTGGATCTCGGGTGGTCACCCACAGCTGGCAGCTGCCGTGATGCGCCCTGCAATACGGTAGCTCACCTGTGGGTGGCCAGCTGTTGCTTCTTTTTTTTTTGGCTCACCTGTGTGCAGCACAAGTAGGGGTTGCGCATGCATGGGGTCAGCACATCCCGAGCTGAATATTGGGATGCACGGAGTATGCATGGGCACACCCCCCCTACTTGCGCCACATACATTATTGATGCACTCCGGCGATCGGGGTTGTGCCAGGCACATTCCCCTTTTGAATATTGGCCAGCGATGAAGATTAAGATGCAAGAAGCAGCTGTGCACCATGCAACCCTTCTGAATATCCCAGCCATTGCATAATAACAACTTCAAATAGCAACATCATGGTAATTAAGTACAGTTTCAGAAATGTGGTACAGAATGCTTAATTAGGAAATAGCCCGATAGGTAATAAGCCTGGAGTGAAGAAAAAAGGAATGAGAATGAGGAGTGGAATGTGTATGAGGAGTTAACAGCCATAAAGTAGGAAAATTAAAGTATGGAGGAGAAGGAAGGAGCTAGAGGGCTAGAGGGTGTAGGGGGAATTGGGTGTGATTGAGGAGGGAAAGGAAAAGTAGAAATGGAGTTAGGGGTATGGGGTAACAGGATAAAATTAAGGTGGGGGTAGCAGGAGGGGGTAGGTGGGAGTAAGAGAGACTAGGAAATGGAAAACTAAAGGGCAAAGGACAGTAGAGGGAGCAGCTATAGACTTCTTTTAGTATACCCGTGGAGGACATTTTGGACTAGTGGTCAAGGACAAGTGCTAGAAGAATACTTCTGAGCTGGAACTATTTCCAGATAGTTGCGAGGTGTGGAGAGGAGTAATAGCGGTGATAAGGTTTAGAAACAGCTACAAGTGTCTTTTATTTTGGATACAGCAAGCCTTTTGAAGAAATTGACAGAGACGATGCTGGGCAGTTTCAATGTGGATTGAAGCTGGTTCAAGAGGGTTGAAAGGGTACTTGATATGGCGTGTTTGCCAAAGGAAGTGCAAGTCCTCGGTACATCAAGGAGGATAAAGTCAGTTTTCCTAAAAGATTAGACACTGTTAGAAATATGGATGAGGGATGCTAGATAGCTTGGGAGCTTATTCAGGATTAACTTGAGAGTCCAGTTACCCGTATGAAGCGTATGTCTAATCGGAAGTGACGTCCAACCAACAGCTGTATACGGATCACAGTGGTGGGTTTGGTAGGGTAAGTTTGTAATGAACCATAGAGCACGATGATAGAGGATGTCCAATTTTCTTTTTAAATTGCTTCTCTGTACAGGGCCTATATTTATAGTTGAGGCTGCATCGTTCCAGTTTACCATCCTAATATATATAATAAGTATGATATCTCTTACCTTGGTCCTGGGGAGCCCAGGATAGGGAGGTCCTGAAGGATCATCCAGTCATGCCTGTAAAATAAGAATAGAGAAGGGATCACATTAGGAACTAACTAGACAAACAAGGTAGGGTAAACATAAAACAATACTTGTCTGATACTTGTGGTCGGTGTCATGTCACAGTGTGGTCAGTGTATTCTCACAGTGTGGTAGGTGTCCCATGAGCCCTGTAGACATAAAGAGGAACATGGTTAGTATGACTAATAAAAAAATACAAAAGAAATGACTTTTTTTTTAAATAAGTGGATTAGGCAGAAGAGGGTATACCAGTACCACGCCACCAACACGGCTTCGGGAACAGAATCAGGTTGCTCAAGTGCCATTGTGGGAGGGGGACAGGATTAAGCATCTCTGGGACCACTCTCCTGTCCATGGCCAAGTAAGTAAGCAAATTTATTGTTTGGCTATAAAGCCATTACAATATTCTAATATAAACAATACATACATTACAATATGTGTAAATCCAAACGTCATACAAAAACACTCAGTTAAAACATTTGGCAGCTGTGAACACCTGCCTTTTACATAACTATTGAATTTTCACATCCACATCCATATCATATTCATGTTCACGATAACATTTTATTACATTGATAATTAATAACATCGGCATATTATAACTGCCATGAGAAATGCCATATACAGTTATTTATTACTATGCCTATGGCTAATGACATACCTGTTTTCGATAAATACTGTTTTCAGCTGTATAACTTAAGCTTTCTACATACAATCCCCCAACAGGAGCAGGAGTTTTCATTCGTTCCTACCCCAAGTCAGGTTTGTTGCCAACCTACAGAGATACTAATGCATGGAAACTGACGAGACTAAGCAGATCACTAAACCCAAATTACAAAAACCTAAATTACAAGTAACACCCACACCCTTGACAAGCTACTGTACAGAGGCAGCCTGCAACACTCACTAGCTCTGAGCCTCCATTTATCACCAAAATAGCAGGGGTTGTAAACCAGCAATGATTAGAAACCACATCTGGGTCACCATAGACCCTGTATGCTTTCCTGTGTGCACACATTTACTTCATTTTCAGACACCAATGTCCTCTTATGGGCCCTACTGAAGGTGTATTTAATACACACCCACTTAACTCCGGGACTCCATATGGACCAGGTATCAATTCACGAAGGTGCTACTGCGTGTCACACATAATTACATACATTTAGTCAGATATCCCATTAGGAATTACCTTACTGCCAGTTATACCTAGCCTTCTTAATAAATACTTGGAGACATCCTGCCACAAATATTGCTCCCTGCCTCTGATTAATGCCAAGTATGGTAGGAATTACATACCAGCAAAAAAATAGTATTCACCTCAGGTTACTGTGAACAACCCTTGCCCTCAAACAACCAGAACATTTTCCTCCACTAGCTGGCTCACTTTCCCGACATTGGGCATTGGGCTGAAACATGACCTCCCCAACCATTCCTCATTGAGATAATTAGTCAAATTATTATTCTGCAGGCTGCTTTATCACATCTTTATTATCTCATGGATCTATGCTTTGCCACTTAATTTGAAGTGGCCAACTCTAATAGAATCCTAATTGAAAATTTGACAATTAAAACACATATAGCTTGTGTTTACACAGATAAAAACACAATAACACATACAATTATATAAAGAGACCACACTATTCAACAGATTCCTTAATTACACATATCACTTGTGTTTTACACAGATGAAACAGAATACAACAGAAAATTATTTATATGGGAAGGGAATTCAAAGAATCGAATAACACCTCAGAAAGTATATGAAACATCTCTTAAATCTAATCCAACTCGGATTTCGGGAAGCAGGAGTCCAGATAGTTCACTTTAACATTAGGAGCTCAAGTTTGGAGTATTAGTTCCGTTTCAGATTCTAGCAACTGTTGGCACACAGCTCCTTACTGGGAGTACTAAATTAGGGTCCGACAGTTAGCTCCTGACTTGAAACAAATTCAATAACTAATTGTATAAGTGCAACTATTCTAGGTAACAAATAAGGCACGGATAATGCATGGATAGATCTGTAGCCCAAAAATTCAGACTCCATAATAAGAAGTTCTACAAATTGGGCCACTAAGAGTCTTTTTCTTGCAGGTCTGCACCAGTATTTTCACAACCTGATACAATTACCTGCACAATAACTCACCTCCGTGTAGGACAGGTAAACATATCCCCTTACATTCAGCTTTCCATAATGTTAAGCATTTCTAGCCTCTCAGAAACTCTCAAGTGAAACCTCATGCTGTTTATCAGTCTATTGATCTTCAGCAGTTCTCTAGCTGAACTCCCTTCGAATTTTCCCTCTACTGATATGAGAACTCCAGCAACTCCAACAACTCAAACAGACCCAGGCTGTCTTGTTCACCTTTGTCTGGGCTGAGTCTTGCCTGTCGGCATTTAACATGCCTTTCCAGTTCCGTCACAGTTCCATCAGAGCAGCAGATATCTGTCTTCAAACCACCTCAGTCTCTTCCCAGCTCGCTTTGATCCAGAAAATGGGTCCCCTATAACTTTCTGAGCTCTCTCAGCACAGTTCAGTTAGTGCTCGATAAAGTAACATGACTTACAGGCAATAAATTCAGTCATTCCAAAATAAAGCCTCCTGCAGATAGAGCATGCAGCACCAAACACCAGGGACAGAGTAAAATAATTCAGTGGACGCTGAGAACCAACGGCTGATTGGCCAAACGCAAACATAAAATGCATAGGTTGCTTATATCTTCCAAATAAAAAGTTTGCTTATTTCCAGAGGCCTTACATCAAAATAACCATGTTCTCATTCATGAGACCTATGAAGAGAGGCTTTTCTTTGTCCAGCAAACAAAAGCAAGAATAAGTCGTGAGAAGCGAGTTGCAAGGAGCGGAGCAGTATTGAGGCCATCTTGCTGCCCTGCCCCGCCTCCGTCTCCACTCCCCGTCCTGGGAGGAGGGAGGCCAAGTTGCTCCACTCATCAAATGTGACCAGGTGGAGGCCAGGTGGTGTACCTTGAGCAGCTGACAGCAGTTGTCCGCCATCCGACGTCAGCGTGTACATGGGATATCTCTCTATCTATTTGTATATATATCTATATATGCCATACCTGTGAGGATAAATAGTGGCAAACATCACTGATATTTTTGGCTGCATTGAGACCTAGAGTGAGAATATTCTCATTCTAGGTCCACAGTGGCAAAATATTCTCACTGTAGATTCTGACTGGCTGTAGCCAGCAGAACAGGCAGTATGGTTCTGTTTTTATAACTCCACTGCTCACTCGTGTACCAGCTGCTCCTAAGCACTTTCAGTTTCTCAGCCATGAGAATATGATGGTATTTAGCTGTTTAAATTGTTAAAAGAAAATAGCTTGCCACACAACACACACACACACACACACACACACACACACACACACACACACACACACTAAAATGACTTGTTTTGAGATGTGCTATGTCCTTCTTCCGCCGACTTGCACACCATCTCCCCGGCACCTCAGCAGGCCACACACAACGGCATTTGAGCTCTGATTGAACTTGGACACATAAACGTGCTGATGTATGATGCATTGATTCTTGCAAAGCATCATGTGTATCAATTTTTATAAATAAGTTGGCTCCGCCATCCTGAAGCACTGCTCAGTCATCTAAAAAAACACCATAAAACAGAAACAAAACACATTTTTGAAGAGAAAAAACAAACAAACAGGGCAAACAGTTCCTCATTGATCATGTGTTTTTTTTTTGTTTTTTTTTTAAGAGATGAAAAAAAGAAAATGATCCAGCAATGATCTGGTCCCTAGCACCCCCCACCCATGCTATCTGACCCCCGACTCAACACCCACCATGCCCCCCATACACACCCTAGTACTGTCACTCGCAAGATCATGTCCCATGATGCCTTCCCCTGCATTCTCAGTATGAGAACAGTGGAACGTTCTTGAAATGTGAAGCCACAACTGGAGTCATGCTGCCAACTACCATACAGCAGTATGCATTTGATCCCCTGCTCTGTATCTGTCCATCAGTCTGTCTATCTGCCTGTCTGTCTATATGTCTGTCTGTCTGTCTGTCTGTCTGTCTATCTATCTATCTATCTATCTATCTATCTATCTATCTATCTATCTATCTATCTATATTTTGTCTTGTTATTAAGTGGACAGGGGAGCCCACTCCCACTACTTTTGTTGCTTCCACAGGTCACCCGCTCCCCCTTTTTATTAAAGTAAAATAGCAAACTGGGGTGCTTACCCCCAGTACCACTTCTTTCCACCCCCTCCCTTCCAGGTCATCCCTACCCCACCAAGGAAACAGGTGGCGGCACTGGGGGTGCCCACCCCTGGTGCTACTAAACACCATATTGACACTGGAATACCCAATCCCCAAGTTGGCTTGCATCCACTACAACAAAGAAAACCTTCCCTCATTGATATTTTTTCTTTTTTTATACTTAAAAAAAGAAAATGGTCTATCGGTGATCTCACCCCCAGCACCCTCACCTAACCCACCCGGACCCCCCACTCAGCACCCACCACCCTACACCCCTGCACACTCTCACTCACCTGAATATGTCCCACAATGTAGAGCTACTCTGCAACTGAAGAAATGCCTTGCTACTGGAACTGGTGACTGCAATATGAGAACATAAGGTAAGTGCAGGCTAATGTATTTCAATGGGGTTTGAACTTATGTTCATAATGTTGTTATTTTTGAACATTATTACATAAAATTTTCAACATGGCCTTTTTGGGACCCCACCTTATGAACAAGGTGGTGAAATTATGGAAGTCTGTACTGAAAGGTGATTTTGCAGTCACTTTGTGAAATCACCTCTCAGGTGGTATTTGAACATTTTCACCAACCTTTTCATAAGATGGGATCATAAGAAGGATGTGTTGAAAATCTGGGGTAAGAATGTAGTGCTCCTCCACAAAAGTGGTCCTATGGATCACCCAGGGAATTACAGACAAGTCAGTCTGACCTCCTTTGTGGGCAAACTCATGGAGACCATACTAAAGGAATGGTTGGTGGAATATCTAGAAAAGCATGGTCTCCAGGATGTGAGGCAGAATGGGTTCATGGGTGGGAGATTGTGTCAAATGAATCTGATTGACTTCTTTGACTATGTCACTAAGACAGTAGACGGGGGCCAAGTGGTAGACATCCTCTATTTTGATTTCAGCAAGGCCTTTGACTCTGTGCCTCACAAAAGGTTGATCAGGAAGTTGGTGGATCTTGGAGTTAGGGAAAAAATGGACAGATGGGTGGAAAACTGGCTGAGGGACAGAACCCAGAGGGTGGTTGTGGGGGGAGGAGAGTTATCTGGTACCAGAGAGGTAATCAGTAGGGTTCCACAGGGCTCTGTGCTGGGGCCAGTGTTGTTCAATGTCTTCATCAATGACATTGGGGATGGCATTAAGGGCAAAATGTGCCTATCTGCAGATGACACCAAGTCCTGTGGGAGAGTGGACACAGCTGAAGGGATACAGGACCTAAAGGAGGATCTGGAAAGGCTGGGGAGGTGGTCCAGGTTCTGGCAGCTTGGTTTCAATGCCAAAAAATGTGAAGTTATGTATATTGGAGTCAAGAATCCCAGGACAGAGTACCACCTGGGTGGAGCCCGAGTATCTGCAACTGAGGAGGAGAAGGATCTGGGAGTGATGATTACTAGTAAGCTGAGGCACTCTACGCAGTGCAAGAATGCAACAGCAAAGGAAAACAAGATGCTGAGATGCATATCTAGGGGGATCAGTAGTAAAAGAGAGGAGGTTATACTGCTCTTGTACAGGTCACTGGTAAGGCTGCATCTAGAGTATGGACTTCAGTACTGGTGCCCACACCTCAAAAAGGACATTGACCTGCTGAAGAAGGTCCAGAGGAGGGCTACAAAGATGATAATAGGTCAGCAGGAGAGGTTGAGGGCACTGAACATGTACTCCCTGGAAGACAGGAGAGAGAGAGAGAGAGAGAGAGAGGGGACATGATTGGAACCATCAAGTACTTGAAAGGGATAAATAAGGTTGACAAGGGGAGTCTCTTTAAGCTGAGTGTCAACCATAACACTAGGGGGCACAGTTTTAAGCTGGAGGGGGGGAGGTTTAGGAGGGAGGTCAGGAAGCACTTCTTCACAGAGAGGGTGGTAGACACTTGGAATGCACTGCCGGAAGAGGTCATCTCATTGAAGACAGTGGGCAGCTTTAAGAGAGGCTGGGATAGGCATAGGGGGAAATTAAGGATCATGGATAGGGAGGATGGAAGGAGTGGGGAAGGAGGGCAGGGACATTAGCTCAAGCTGTGGATCCTGCAATACGAACAGACTTGATAGTCCAAATGGTCTTCTTCTGCAAGCTTCTTCATATGTTCATATGAATATTAAAAAAACAGCAAAGTTATGAGCATACACTGAAGTATTTTAACACACACTCATAACTTAGGCAATTTTCACTTTTTTGACCCCAAATTTTCAACATAGCCATTTTTTCACACCACCTCATGAATGTAACAGCTGTCATTTCTCAAATCTTCACTGAAACATGTTTCTGCACCTGTGGCGCAAAATGACATTTTGGCTGAGATTTGAAAGCTGTCACCTACTGGCTTCATGATTTGGGTTCCTAAGAAGGCTGTGTTAAAAATTTGGGATCACAATATTTAAAAAAAAGTTATGAAGGTGTGTTGACATTTTTCTATACACATTCATAAGTTTGGTAAATTTTGGACATCTGTTGTTGCACAGAACTGCAGGTTCAGTAGGGTGCTACAGTTGTGTAGGTGGACAGAGTCTTCCCTTGGTGCAGGGCCCAGACAGCCCCAGCCCTGCATGCCTGCAGCTGCTCACACATATCCCAAAGAGACCTGCATGAATGAGGATATGATTCCAATATCTCAAAAAGAAAGGACATTCTTGGCAAAAAACTGTGTTAATGCACCAGTTCGGGTTCAACCTAATGCAACAAAAGTAGGCAAATGTGGCATTAGGGTTTCCAACCCTAACTGCCCACCCCCACTCCACCCCCAAGCAGCAAAAGGGAAAAAACATTAGCGTGTTGAGTCTCCTGAGTCTTGATGAATCAGTGATGGGGGACTTCCTTGGGGTTGTCAACCCTAATGCTCACCCCCTTCCCTAAGCAAACAAGGTCATGTCATCTCTTTTCCTCAGACAGGACCTGCATGACCCTAAGTGAAGAAAGCCACAACAGATTTTGTTGGCAACATGAGCTGAGACATACTGCTCTACCTTTGAAGAGTGTATCAGTATGAGGCAGCGCCTTGCAGCTGTACCTTGTCCTTTGGAGAGGAGGCTACGAGCTAGGAGGAGTGGGTGGGTATTAGGGTTCTCAACCACAAAGATGACCCCACTACTGATTTGCCAAGATTCAGAAGACCAAAAACCCTTGCAAAAGTGGAAAAAATTGAATTTTCCACTGTTTTTTGAAAATTAGAAAAAAATCTGAATGGTATCTATAAAGGAAACACCACTCATTTTGTAGATATTTTTCTGCTGAACAACTTTTGTGCTCACAGTACCGCACCATCATTCTTCATTTTTAAAGTTATTTTCATTTGTTCATTGAAAAAGTGAAAAGAAAAATTGAATATTCTGCTGTTTTTTTTTCTTTTTTGAGGATTCTACTTCACTTACTTCAGTACTGCACTTGGCTATTGTGATGTAATCAACGCTGTGAAGGCTGCACTCTGATTGGTTCAGGATGCATTGTGACTTATCTAACTTTGCAAGATACTATCTTGCTATTTTGGATCAACATAACACTTTTTAATTTTATCTCATTATTTATCCTAACACATACGTTGTATAAATTTGATGTATACAACAGTAGTTTACAAGTTATAGCTTTTGAATCTCTATAAAAACAAAAGATAGATGCCACATCTGGAACTTCCACCGTGTATGTCTATACATTAAGACAATTTGGAGGGTTAAATAGCACAATTACGGCCACAGAACTATGTCAGACCTAGCATGTTGCATTAATGTTTTTTGGCAAGGGAGGAGTACTGACACCATGCCTGTGAGTATATGATACTTTTTGTACTGTCTGGTGCACATTGGTAATAAATATTTTTTACCAAGAACACAAAAGCTGTATGCCTCATTAGTCCTGTAGCTGTAGGTTTGCTATTTAACCCTCCAAGCTTTTAAATCTGCAGTTTGAAGATTTTGCCATTTTTCTTTATTTTAGCAGCTGGCTTCAGTGCTGAATGAGGCATTGTGTTGTCATAAGCACTGTGAAAGCTGCTCTCTGATTGGTTCAGTATTCTACTGTGATGACAGCAATCTTAAAAATATCCATTGTGACAACAGTAACAGCAATATTTTTAGGTGCCAACACTATAGCTCTAAGTATGTATTGTGGTTATGCATACTCTTTCGTGCATTTAGTCAGGTTTACGGTTACATTCAGTGCGAGTGATTCCACTGCATGATGTCATTCACAATACCAGTGCTAGGGCTTTTAGGTCTAGATGTAGGGTATAAGACCTGCACAAACCTGGGTTTGATCTCCTGTATTGCACATTTCTTTCTTTTTCACTACAATTTTTGTTGTATGAGAGAAACTGATAGATGTCATTGCTGACGTAGTGAAGGGTTTCAGCAGAGCTAAATAGCAGACTTTCAGACAACTGAATTTAGTTCTATAGTATGTTGTAATCAATTGAATTAGTCCCAGCTGAGGCTTTGGTTTGAATACAATTCAGGTCACCTGTTTTGCAGGTTGTAACATAATCTCTACATTTTAGGAACTACAAGTCACTTGCCAGCAGCTCAGGGGCATGCTGAAAGTGTATTTGTTTAACAGGCAAAGGATCAGTTGTTCAAATCCTAGCAGGGACTCAAACTTTTGTTTAGTAAGATGAAAACTACCTGAAGTGGAGCTTTATGGTGGTGTGGAATTGGCATAGGAAATTACATGAGAAATAAATTTAGCTAAAAACAATTTGTGAAGATAAATCGCCTGCTGGGATTAGATCCCAGGTCACCCGTTTTGCAGATTGTGACATAACATCTACACCATAGGAAATGCAACTCCCTTACCCACAGTTCAGTGGCACACTGAATGTGTATTTGCTAAGCAGGCAAAGGATCAGTGGCTTACAGCTGAGCCGGGACGTAAACATTTTTTGTTCATTTTTTTTTGTAAAATAAAAACTCATCTGAGTGACAATTTATGGTGGTGTGGAGTTGGAATAGTACATTATTTAAGTACATCCAGCTAAGAACAATTCATGAAGGTAAATTGCCAAGTGGGGTTAGATCCCCAGTCACCTGTTTTACAAGTTATGACATAACCTCTACATCTTAGGAACTACAAATCACTTGCCAGCAGCTCAGTGGCATGCTGAAAGTGTGTCTGCTTAGTAGGCAAAGGATCAGAGGTTCAGATCCTGGCAGAAACATAAATATATCTTTTTTTTTAGCATACCTTTTTTACTCCCACCATCAAGCTCTTCAGCTCCTGTTGCCCCCCTCTCCAGCCAGCATCCACCCCCCTGGACTTACCTAGAGCTTGTTCCCCCATGATGGGAGGGGAAGGCCATTCTGTCTCTCCAGTACCCACGGCCAGTTCAATTCCAGGCATCCAGGTGGTTGTGTGAGTCTGGGGAAGAGTGCAGAGTTTCATCCTGTGGTAGATCCTTTTTTATGTTTTCTCCTGAACCTCTGCCACCAAGTCACATCAGAAACATGCACATGGAGGTGTGCATGTCTCACAGATATGTGGCCCCACTCCTGAGTTGCTCATTGCCTACATTACCATTGGGCCTCCACCCGGCAGCAGTCAAAGGCCATTATGGCTGCTACTCCTTCTCAAGAAGAGGAGAGCTGTCCTTGGGACACTCAATTCTCTCCCACCTCACCACCCCCCAGCAACCCATGCTCATTCCCAAACAGGGGTCACCAGTTTAGCAGGAGGTGAGGCATTAGATGCCTCAGCCCTCTATGCCACTGAGCTGGCTATAAACATATCTTTTGTAAAATGGAAACTCACTTGAGTAGTAATTCATGGTGGTATGGAGTTGGAATATTGAATTATATGCGAAGTGTGGAGTTGGAATAATAAATTATATGAGAAGTAAATTTAGCTAAAATCAATAATTTGTGAATGTAACTTGTCTTCTGGGATTAGATCCCCAGTCACATATTTTGCAGATTGTGACATAACCTCTACACTATAGGAAATATGACTCACTTACCTGCAGCTCAGTGGCACATGGACTACTTGTTGCTTAACATGCAAAGACTCAGTGGTTCAAATCTGAGCAGGGACTAATGAATTGTTTTCAAAAAATTTTTTAAGATGCAAACTCAGTTGAATAATGATTCATGGTGATGTGGAGTGGAATAGTAAATTACATGAGAAGTACATTTAGCTAAAAACTATTTGTGAAGCTAATTCATCTGCTAGGATTAGAGCCACAGTCATCTGCTTTGCAGGTTGTGTCATAACCTATACACCATAGGAAATGCTTCTCACCTGCAGCTTAGTGGCACACTGAAAGTCTGCTCTCTTAATGGGCAAAGAATCAGTGGTTTAAATTCAGGTAGACATAGTCTGAATCCTGACAGTGGCTTAAACACTTTTTTCAACTTTTTTTGTAAGATGAAAACTCAGTTGAGTAGCAATTCATGGTAGTGTGGGGTGGAATAGTAAATTATATGAGAAGTACATTTAGCTAAAAACAACACTGTGAATGTATATCACCTGCTGGTATTAGATCCCATGTCGCCTGTTTTGCAGGTGTGACATAACCTCTACACCATAGGAACTGCAACTCAATTACCTGCAACTTGGCACATTGAATCTGTGTTTGCTTCGCTGGCAAAGGATCCATGGTTCAAATCTTGGTAGGGACTTAGATTTTTTTTAACATTTTTTTTTTGTAAGTCGGAAACTCACTTTAGTAGCAATTCATGGTGGTGTGGAGTGGAACAGTATATTATGAGAAGTAAATTTAGCTAAGAACAACAATATGTAAAAGTAAATAATCTCCCGGGATTGGATCCCCATCTGCCTGTTTTGCAGGTTGTGACTTAATATCAACACCAAAGGAACTGCAATTCCCTTACCTACAGCTCAGTGGCACACTGAATGTGTGCTAGTTAAAGAGGCAAAGGATCAGTGGCTTTCATCCAAGTACAGTATATTGTATTTTAATAAAATAATTATTTCATACTGTACACACCTTATTTGGCACCTTTAGTACCATTGGCATTTTCTTGATATGTTACTATCACTGATGTCACTAGCTAAGTTTTTTTTACCTCATTATTTTTACCCCCACTCCTGTTGTATGCATACATGTTTGTATATGTGTCTGTGTGTGTGTGTGTGTATATATATATATATATTTATATATATGGTGAAGCCCACCAAGATGAAGTGCAGCATTGAAGAATTCTGCAGTACAGTTACTGCAGTAAACAATGCAGTTTCAATGGGAGTTAATCCCTTTTGTCATGCAGTAAACCTATCACACTGAACTTCATCCTGGTGGGCTTCACTATATATATATATATATATATATATATATATATATATATATACACACCCACACACACACATATATCTCCTTTGCCAAAAAAATCTATGTTAATGCACCAGTTAGAGTCATAAAAGCAGGAAATGTTGCATTAGGGTTTCCAACCTAACTTCCCACCCTCCCAAGCAGCAAAATGACAAGACCACACAAGCAGCCACAGATATGTGATCATCAGGTAAGACAAACAACCTAAAACTGTTTCCAGACAATACAATCACAGTAGCAATGATGTGCTACCTTTATGGATTTCTATCTATGGCATGCACACTGCAAGACATTCACACTCACTTGTCGCTGCAGATATAAATCCATGATACTCAAATCACAACACAGATTCTGTGTGCAGAAGCACAGGCCCCTGCAGTCACAGATAAAATTCCAGAATACCCAAATATTAAGAGTTCTTTTGTCTGCAGAAGTGCAGGCCCCTGTGGGGCCAGCACCTCTGTATACTCAGGTACTCATGCACACTGTAAAACATACACACACTTGAGGGGCCTGCAGTGCTGCATCCATAGGTGTAAGACATACACACCGACATCTAGCTGCAGAGGTGCAGGTGCCTCAAAATCCATGATACCAAAATTGCAACAGTACTTACTTTTGCAGAAGCGCAGGCCCCCAAGGGACCTATGTCTCTTCAGTCACATGTGTAAGACATACACACCAACTTCTGGCTCCAGAAGGGCAGGCCCCTGTGGGCCTGCAGTTACATAGCCAGAAGTACTGTTGCAATGTGGGTATCATGATTTCAGCAGTGGATCTAGAAATTGCTCAAAGAGGTAGCAGGTTTTCAGTTATGTAGCTTCATTTAGAAAACTATGCGCTAGTGGATCATGCTGTCTAGCAAGGTACCTCATACAGCATGCATGAGAACCTCTGACTGCAGAGCTGTAGGCCCCATGGGGCTTTCTTCCTGCAGAAGTGCAGGCTCCCAAGGGGCCTGTGCCTCTGCAACCACATGTACTCATGCATGCTGTATAACATATGCACACAGGTGTGGCTACATGTGCTTAGGCAGTTGCAAATACAAATCCATGATGGTAGCATATCAGTGCTACTGCATTTGTGTAATCTGGAAACAGTTGTATGTTGTCTGTCTTACCTGATGATGTATGTCTGATGTATGTCTGTGGGCTGACCAATCAGCACAATGGTAGTGCTAGGGCCTGTGATGCCTGTGACCCAAGTTTGGTAATGAGCTCAGGCCATCAGAGGCTGGTCAGGGGGGGACTGAGTATCCCAGAGGATGCTGTCCTGCTCTAGGGAGGGAGGGCAGTCAGCTCCTTTGTGCTACTGACACCTGGGTAACCACAGGTGGCAGTGCAGCTGGAGCGGCTTGTGGGTGGGAGGACATTGGCAGGTGCTACACCACACATGGTAGCATGCGTGCATGGTGCACTCTCAACATCGGTGTCCTGGGGGAACATGGGTGATTCAAAAAAACAACAAATTGGGCACTAAAAAATGACCACACTTGGAAAAGCTGAGTCTTAAGCTGACCACAGCATTGCAAGATACTGGTATCTCTTTATGTGTGTCATAAAGCAAGGGTAAAGACAACAATACAGTGAGATACAGATGACTAAAGCCAAAACAAACAGCCCCTAACATTTTGTGCAGGTGTGCTCTTTGTCCAAGGATGATTACCCTCTGCTCCAGAGCTGTATTTATACAGGTAACTTAAAACTAAAGCAGTAAGTGCAAAGATTTCATGCATACAAAAGTGAAGTACATAATCAGTGAAGTTACAAGCTAGATGTTAACACAAAATTCATAAGTTGCAACAAGAGCTGACAAGAAAATATAGTTAAAAACAGAGAATGAAAAGAGTGTTATCTGATTGCTGGATACAGAATATTGTCTCCTGGGCAAGTCCAGATATATCATCATATACGATTCTGGTATGAGGAAATTCATAAACCCATCCATTAATTTCAGTTTACTTCAATTAGATCCTGATTGATATATAGCAGGTAAGTTCGCTTATAAACAGTACTGTAAAAAGGTACCTCAAAATGCATTTTAAAGAACAGTCTTAAAAATACAGATGTTTTTAACATGCAAATTGAAAACAATGTATATTAAGTATACTGACGGAGTTGTCTAAGATGACTGAGTTGTGTGCATTAGACGAGAAAAGATCCAGGTTCAAGTTGCCACATCCAACCCGTGATCAAGCATAAAAAGAACTCAGCTACTTATCTTACAAGAAGTTGGTTTGTTTGGCAGTGTTAGAGTCATATCCAGATAAAGACAACAGCATTAAAAAAACAAGAAAACTAATAGTCTTAAAAATGCAACAACCTACTCACACACTATTGTAACACTCTGAGAATAAAACCTTACGTCTTAACAAAAAAACCAAAACACACCATAAATCAACAGCAAGTTTAACTCGGTCACTGAGTCCTGATGGATGTGATTCCCTGAGTTTGTCAATCCAAAAGGATTCTTGCCTCAGAGGGTTGTCCACATTGCCTCCCCTGAGACCCAGGCAGACTCTATCCACTCCCATAAACATAAAAGAGTGACCATCCCCATATGGCATAATGTGGCAAGACAATACATTCTCTGGGTTTTTTCCTCCGGCTATCTCTGAGGTGTACATCCACATGTGTCTTACACTTGGATATCCCCAAGGTGCTTATCCACACGTGTCTTCAGCTTTCCAAGTGTTTTGCCAATGTAATATGCCCACACTGGCACTCTGCCATATAAACCACTACTGTACTTGCAAAATTAATGAAGTCCCTGACCATGTACTGTTTCTCATTGCCTGGAATGCCAAACTCATTGGTGACTTTAAGGGTGGTGTACATATGCACCGCATCTTTGAGTACCTGTGGCAGGGGAGGTAGCCCAGTGTTAGGAGGTTGCACAGGTTGCAAACTCCTGGCAATTTTATCCTTGATATTCGGGCCATGGCAGTAAACCACCATCTGAGGTTCAGTAGTGCCAGTTATTCCTGATTACTTCCAGCATTTAATCAGCATGAATATTATATGACAAAAAACCTCTGTGTGCAAGCACTGAGGCAATGGTTACCCCAAAGGGCATTGGTCGGGAAGCCAAGTTTCAAAGAAATACCAAATCACACATGTCCCCATAATGCAAAGCATCATGGGCTGCATATGCAAATCACCACAGAATATTATGCTGGTTCAACTTTAAGCAAAGATGCATGGTGCCGAAAGGCCTCTCACACAGTTTGCAAAGGGCACCAACAAAAGACATAGATATCAAGTCTCTACCAGGACTCATCAGTATGCCTCGTCTGTTTAACACCCCAGTGAAATGAACCAGCTACCCTAAGATGGTCTATCTGGGTTATGTTGTGGTGAACCCAATTAAAACAAAAAACAAGTTAAAAGACAAAAAACCTCTGTGTGCAAGCACTGAGGCAATGGTTACCCCAAAGGGCATTGGCCGGGAAGCCAAGTTTCAAAGAAATACCAAATCACACATGTCCCCATATTCAGTCCATGATGCTTTGCATTATGGGGACATATGTGATGAATATTATATGTTATGAAATTTAGTCTTTCTAGAACAAAATCCCTAGGCCTGGTATTCTCCAGCAATGTGTTTCTATCCCTACTCCTGGCAGTCGACCTCGTCACTCCTGTAATCTCAGGAGAGTAACCCTTGTCAACAAACCTGGACTCAAGTTCATCAGCCCGTCTCTTAAACTCAGTGATCTCATTGCAGTTACGTCTTATTCTGGAAAATTGTGACAGGGGAATACTGTTGACCACATGGCGAGGATGATAGCTGCTGCTCAGGGGCAGAGAATTCAGATCAGTTGGTTTCCTGAACAGTTCAGGTTTCACAAACCCCCTCTGGCATCTTGCTGATCATGAAGTCAAGTTACTCAATTTGTTGCCAATCATACTTAACCGAGAATTTCAGGTTAGTGTTACTTGCCTCCAAATAGGCTTGAAACTCCATTAGTTCAGCTTGAGTACCCTACCAAACAAACAGGAGGCCGTCAATGTAGTGGCAGTACATTGACATTTTTGGAAAAAAGGATTTGCAGTTGGGTCATGTATCACTACCCTCTCACAGACACCCCAAATAAGTGTTAGCAAAATTGGGTGCTAGGGCTGCACCCATAGCGGTTCTATTCATCTAGAGAAAATAACCCAAAAACGGAAAGTAGTTATAAGTCAGTACAAGTTCTGAATGTTGCAGAATACAATTACGCAGTGATTCAAAGTAAAATCAGATTCCTGCAGTGCTACAGACAGGGCGTAGAGTCCCCCCTCGTGAGGGATATTTGTATATAGGGACTCCACGTCCATAGTTACCAGCGTAGTAATTGGCTGTACCCTCACGTTTTCAAGAGCCTAGAGAACCACTGTGATGTCCTTAACAAATGAGGCAAGACCCTCCATGATGCTTTTTAAAATGCTTATCAACAAATTGTGAATCCAGTTCTGTTATGCTCTCAACTCCAGATACAGTCAGACATTCTGTGGGTCCTCCAGGCTCTTTGTCAATTTTAGGCAATATATACAGTCACCCATATTGGAAATTCCACAGATAAGAAATCATGAACATTGTAGGTGGTTATGTTTCTGTTCAGAGTTTCAATTAATACAGCATCTATATGGTCTTAAACCTCACTGTAGGATCTGATGCTAACAGAGAATAAAATGTTCTGCTAGACAACTGTCTCTGAACTTCTTGTTTATATTTCTATGTGTCCATAATAATGACTGAGCCCCCTCCCATCTGCTAGTTTAATAGTCACTGCATTATTATTTCTTAAAGATTATAATGCTCGATATGGGGAGTGGTGCAATTCACAAAATGGGACTTCCCCAGGTCTTTAAATATTTCTTCAAACTGTTGAACACAGTCATTTAAAGACTTGCACAGAAGGATTGGGGGTAGGCAAAAGGTAAATTTATTTATATTCTTTACATATATATATATATATATGCAGTTGTGTCTGTATATAAGGGTAAGTAAGCACTTTCATGTTAAACCTCAATTTGTGCACCTTAATAACTCTGACCCATTCAACTAATTTACTTGAAATCTGGCATGCACAGCCATTGTGCCAGGATCTCTTGATCCTGAAAATTTCATGTAGACCAGTTCAGTGGGGGCAAAGTTACAGAGGTGCAAACTAATGTAAAAGTCTAAATTTTTGAAAATGTTAAGACTTTTTTTTGCCATCTGATAACTAAAATAATATCTGTCCAGAGCCAATAGGACTGTGACGAGCTGCCAAGTGAGCAAAGTTACACGTGTGCATAGAAATTATTGAACTCCCAGGTATAACCTGGCCATTTTTTGGAGGTGTTGCACCAAATTTTCAACATGGCTTTTTTGGGACCCCTCCTCATGAAGAGTGTCAGTGTCATTTTGTTCACTTGTCCCGAAAGGTGATTTTGCAGAATGACTGTGCCATTCTGTGCCACAGGTGCGAAACATGTTTTGGGCAGGATGTGATAAATGACAGCTGTACTGTTAAAAAGGAGGTATGCAAAAATGGCACTGTTGAAAATATGGGTGAAAAATATTAAAAACTGGCAAAGTTAGGAGCATGTGAAGACACTGCACAATGCATGCTCATAACACAGTCATTTTTGGGAATTCTTTCACCAAATTTGTAACATGGACTTTTTGGGACACCACATCATGAACAGTGCCACTGTCATTTCGTGAATCAGTCCTGGAAGGTGATTCTGCTCAGCAACCCCAAAATCACCTTTAGGGACCGAGTAATGAAATCAAAGTGAAAGTGTCATGAGGTGTGGTCCCAAGAACCCCATGTTAAAAATTTGGGGTCAAAATTAAAAATGGCTGATTTATCAACGTAAGTTGAAAACCCCATTGAATGGCATTATAGCACGCTTACTTTTGATTCTTCAGTTTGTGGTTCGGCTTTGAAGAGTGCAGACGTGTCCCAGTCCAGAGAAGATGACAGTGCTGACCTATGGAGGTAAGTATAGGGTAAGGGGGGGTGGCAGGTGGGAACTCAGTTGGAGGGTGGGGATGGGGGGGAACTGGGGCGACAACAAGGACCATTTTCTTTTTACAGATAAAAACACGTTGGAGGACTGTTTTCTTTATTTACAGGAAACAAAAAAGCCAAACATTTGGGCACACTAGGGTGGGCTCCCAGTGTACCCAGTGTACCACATGAGTGGGGGTGGGTACATGATGCCAACATAGGGATTGGGCACCCAATATCAGCAGAGGGAGGGGGAAAAAATACATTTGGGCACACTCAGGTGGGCTCCCAGTGTGCCATGAGTGGGGGAGGCTACATAATGCCGACACGGGGATTGGGGACCCCAATGTCGCTGTGGAGATGGGAATGGAGGAAGCAGGGAGGACAGCAGCAGTGGGAGGGTGTGAGATAGTTTTCTTCATTGCCGGTGCTGGCATAGCGATGTAACTATGCATGCACGGCACCCACACATGCACAGTTGCGATGGGTGCATTTTGCCATTCACGACGGGTGCCAGCAGAACTGCGCATGCGTAAGGGTGCATGTGCGGTTTATCCCTGGAATGTGGAGTAACACAAAATAGTGCTGCTGCTATTCGTGGCGGCTGATTGTGCTGGAGGGTTTCAAGCTCCATTGGACTTTCGGAAGGATACTTCCAAAAGTCCAACGGCAGGTTCCACAATTGGCCATTTTTAGAGCTACGATCAATCCCAAAATGGCTGTAGGCTCCGCCCACAGCTCTAAAAATAGGAACCTTTGAAACCTGAAACTTTTAGATTTGAAAAATGTTGGTCCAAGGTATGTGCCTTTGTTGTTTATAGGTCCAAATGTTAAGTGGTTTTTAAATTATTTAAGTAAAAAGTTCCATTTGTGAGCATACACAGTTCAGAAAAATCAACATTCTACAGATAACTGAATTTTTGTGACAGCTGGTTGCATTATATGACACAGCTGTTGTTTACTAACAAAAGAAAGCTGTGTCGTATAGCAACCCCTGCTGTGTTGTGACTCGTATGTTGGGGATGGGGCTACTCTCTTTATAGCTCTGCCATCCTGACTGTTCTGTGTTAATAAAGTGTATCTGCACACCAGGGGCCCTAATCCCTGGTGGCAGTGTATTTATTTATTTATATTATTTGTTGTATAATCCAACACTGGGATGCCCACTCCTGGTGTTGTATGCCCCTCCCACCGCAGCCCATTGTCTTATTTCATAGTTGCCGACATCAGGGGGCCCAATCCCCATGTCAGCCTTTACAAGTCCCCCCCAAAGCAGTGTAGGACACTGGGGAGCCCAACCCCAGTGTCCCAAAATAATGTATTTCATTTCTTGGTTCCTGAAAACAAACAGTTCCGAGGCTTCTTTTTTTTTTTAAAACCTGAAATAAAGAAATAACTTAATACCCACAAGGCATTGACATGTGTGCCGGGGCTTGCTGTGCCCTTGCACTGGGTCAGGGCTGTCTCCAATATTGTATTTATGTCATTTTGTACAGGTTGGGACCTGTGCAAATGAGGATAGAATTCTACTATCTGAAAAAGATGGGAAATTCATTGCAAAAAATTGCATTAATGCAGACATTATAGTTGTAGAACCCAAAGTGCAAAAAGAAGGGAAATTAAAAACATTAGGGATTTGAGGCTCTGGAGTACTGGCGAATGGGTGGTGGGGTCTTACTTAGGGGTTTCAACCCTAATGCCCACCTCTCCCCTGATCAGACAAGGTCATATATGATGTCTTCACAGAAAACTCCAACAGATTATGTTGGCCATGCTGTATCACTATGAGGCACTAGGCTGGAGCTGTGTCTTGTGCTTCAGACAGGAGGCTATAGGCTGGGGAGAGGGGGTGGGCATTAGAGTTGACAACATTTTCCTTCTTTGTGCGCTTTGCATTCTACAACCCTAATGTCTGCATTAATGTACTTTTACTGTATTTTTTTTGCAGTGAATTTATAATATATATATATATATATATGTATTATAGTGGCAGAGTAGTGCCACTATATTTAGGGTTGCGTAGCCATTTCTATGTTAAACCTCAAAGTTTGCAATTTAATAACTTTTGAACTGTTTGTCAGATTTGCCTGAAACTTGGAAAGTAGACAGATTTATCATAGATCTCCAGATCTGGAAATCTTCGCGCCAATCGGATGCATGGTTGGGGAATTGTAGTGCGCTCAAAAAGTGAAAAAATCCCCATTGTTGCATTTTCTTTGTCCACCCATAATGCGCTGAAGAATGCATTTGACTGGGCTCAAATTGGGTTGGCTGCATGGGTCCTGGATAGCAGTGGTGTCTTTTGAAAATTTTGTGAAAAAATCTTGTTCCATTCAAAAGTTATAGCATTTTTAGTGTCCCATTATTGTCTATGAGAAAATTTATATGTGCACTGTGAAAACAATCGCAATCATATTTTTTGATCAAGCTTGCCCTAAAATGTTGTCATGCTGCTGCCATCTTGTTTTCAGTTAGCGACAGAGAAAAAAATGTTATAACTCAAAAAATACTGCACTTATGAACACAACAATCATTGGGTTTACCTAATTGGGCCCCGAGGAACATGCCTGTGGCATTAGTTTGTGGCTAGGTGGCCTGGAAATATGTTTTCCAACTTTTTTTATTTTTTCGGTCATGATAACATTTTTTGTGCCATGAAAACATCCACAACTTTAGATATGATTGCGGTAAAATTTTTTCGATCGCGATCACATTTCCATTATAAAGATATGAGAATTTTGCTATGTGTTCTTTTTCTTTGTCACTTGATTGTGGCAAGGTGGATTGTGCAATTGGCCTGAATTTTTCAGGGTATGAAGCCCTAGTGCCACAGATGTGCCTTTCACTGGTTTGGAGAAAAACATTTAAAGAGGTCCAGACCTATGGCATTCCAAAGTTCAGAAATGTCCCTATAGGATAACATGCTGGTGCTTGTTTTTCTTTGTCCTTTCACTGTGGCAACGTGGATTGTGCTATTGGCCTGAACTTTCCGGGGTGCAAAACCCTAGCCCTACAGGTGTGCCTTTTGGTGGTTTGGTATGGAAACATTGAACAGGGCCATAGTTACAGCACTGTGAAGTTCAGAAATGTTCCCACAGGAAAACACTGTGGTGCCCATCGCGCCTTTCGGGGCCCATATCTCGAAAATGGTTTGAGATACGGACTTTTCGTCACAAGATTTCTTAATACTCCATAAAGAGGGACTAAGTACAGAACTAGGTTACAAAGCCATGAAACCCCTGAAATTTGAATTTTTTTCCTAGCGTGTACAGTTCCTGAGATATTTGTGAATTAGTGTTCCAATTGGTTATTTTCATGTTCGTGGGCCACTATTATGCCCTCAGAGTTAGCACTCACATTGCGTTTCGGTGCACGTATCTTGGAAACGATGCAAGATACAGATTTGATCAGCCTATGTTGCGATAACTACTCACTCTCATCATTACAGCCACACTTGAATTTTTTTTACACCTCCAACGGTTCCCGAGATATAGGCAGATTACTGTCACAAGGCCTCCTTGCCTTATAGGGCTGCTGTATGGCTCCATGCTTATCTATAAGTGGATATCATTATTTACAGCTGGGTAGCTTGGTGGGAGCACAGGGCCCTTCCCACCAAGACATTCCATTTACTACGTACACTACACTTTTAAAAAACTTTGTTAATGCATCAGGGTTGTTTCCACACCAACAAAAGTGTGGAAATTCCACGTTAGGGTTACCACCCCACCTCCTCCTCAAAACCCTAACTCCATATTCCCCCCCACACTCACACGTAGACACGACACATGCAACATTGTACAACACTATAACACTCCGGCACATCTGTAAGCACAATAATCATGATGCTGTACTACTTTCACATACCACTATGTAATGCAAACACAAATACAGAATAAGCGACTCAATTCTGGTAGCACAGTGTGATGACACATTACTGCTGGCATATCTTCCTAATACAATTACACTTAGTCTGTACACATTTTCAAAATATTGATTTATATGTGTTATATTCCAACAATTGGGTCACTGCATGTATTGTCGCTACCACATAGGCATGTGGTAGCAGCACAGATACACCTACTACATACACAGTACTTTGCAGATACTGCTCCAGTGGTAAACTACCACCAACACATGTTGTAATGCTGCTGCGTTACCTGGAAACACTGATTAACAGTATCTTATAATAATATAATAATAATAATATACTTTATTTGTTGTGCGCCTTTCAAGTTTCATGGCGCAGTACAATAAGATAAAGATACAAAAATCAGCATCATAAAACCAAACAGAATCAAATTAGAAGACAATACAACCATAGGCTTTTTCCCAAAGGAAAGAT
The DNA here is from genome assembly GCA_016271365.2 of Neoceratodus forsteri. NCBI lineage: Eukaryota > Metazoa > Chordata > Ceratodontiformes > Ceratodontidae > Neoceratodus > Neoceratodus forsteri. The sequence goes on along the minus strand of CM057453.1, from coordinate 146,510,632 downwards.
TTCAAAGCCTGTTTAAAACTCCCCACAGTCATGCACTCCCTAATCTGAGTTATGGTTACCTTTGCATGTTACAACTGTTGCTTTTACATCTTACTTCTAAACTATGTTACAAGACATTACTTTTCTTACTACCACTGTTTGTTATTAGGACTAACTCACTGTATCACAAAACAAAATGCAAACATCCAATGACTGTTGATAGGCTCACAGAAACTGTCATTTCTAATACACTATGTGTGGACCACATCCATATGTCTGTGTACCCCAAGCCACTATGATAGCTGCAGAACTCATACACTTGGTGGACTGTCACAATGCCTCTGTCTTCTCGAACGTTTATAGACTTGTCTGTCAGCTTTGTTACCTCATCCTGCATGTTCCTGGTTGCTTGTCTTGCCTTACCCCTTGCCTTTCTTGCATGTGTGTGTGTGTGGGGAGGGAATGTGGAGTTAGGGTTTTGAGGAGGGGGTGTGGGTGTGGGGTGGTGGGGTGGCAACCCTAACGTGGAATTTCCATACTTTTTTGGTGTGGAAACAACCCTAACTGATGCATTAATTATGTTTTTGCAAAGAATTTATATATTATAGTGGCACGGTAGTGCCACTATAGTTAGGGTTACACAGCCACTTCTAGGTTAAACCTCGAATTTTGCACTTTAATAACTTTTAAACCATTTGTCCAATTTGCCTGAAATTTGGAATGTAGGAAGATATACAATACACCTCTGGATCCTCAAATTATTGTTTTGGTCACATGTTGTACAGTTGTGGAACTGTAATGTGCTGAAAAAGTGAATGTTCCCCAATGTTGTGAATTCTTTGTCCACCTATAATGCACTGAAGAATGCATTTGAGTGGGTTCAAATTGGGTTGGCTACATGTGTCCTGGGTTGCACTGGTTCCTTTTGATGATTTGGTGAAAACATGTGGCTCTGTTCAAAAGTTGTCATTTTTTCCTGTCCCATTATAACCTATGGAAAAATGTATATATGCTCTACGAAAACATTCGCGATCAAATTTTGTTGTCGAGCTTGCCCATAAATGTTGTCATGCTGCTGCCATCTTGTTTTTAGTTAGTGAGAGAGAAAAAACACTGTAATTCAAAAAATACTGCACTTTGCAAAACACCAAGCACTGTGTTTACCTAATCAGGCCCCAAGGAACATGCCCCTGGCATTAGTTTTTCACCAGCTAGTCTGCAAATATGTTTTTTAAAATTTTCCCATTTTTTGATCACGCAAACATTAATGTTGCCACGCAAACAATCTTGGTCACTCAAAAAAGTAACCGCGGTTATATTTTTTTGTGCATGCTAACATTCCCATTATGGAGATAGAAGACTCACGCAAACATGAAAGTAATCACAGTAACACTGCATGAACACATTTTGTTAAGTGTTTTCTTTGTCACTTGATTGTAGCAAGCTGGATTGTGATATTGGCCTGAAATTTTTAGGGTAGCAAGCCCTAGTCCCACAGATGCGCCTTTTGGTGATTTGGTATGGAAATATTCAACAAGCCCATAGTTACAGCATTCCGAAGTTCAGAAACTTTCCTGTAGGAAAACATTGCGGTGCCCGTGACACCTTTCGGGGCCCATATCTCAAAAACGGTTTGAGATACGGACTTTTTGTCGCACAAATTCTTAGTCCTCCTATTAGGGAGACTAAGTGCAGAAGTAGAGTGAAAAGCCATGAAAACCATGAAATTTTAAATTTTTTTCTACCTTGTACGGTTCCTGAGGTATTTGGGAATTAGTGTTCCAATTGTTCATTTTCATGTGCATAGGCCACTCTTATGCCCCCAGCGTTAGCAGTCACAGCGCTTTTTGGATCCCGTAACTCAGAAACAATGTGAGATACAGATTTTATCTACCTATGTTGCAAGAAGTACTCACTCTCATGATTATGATGACACTTTAATTTTTTTTCTAGCTCCTACAGTTCCCGAGATATGGGCAAATTAGTGTTACAAGGGCTCCTTGCTTTATAGGGTGGCTATATGGCTCCATCCTTATGTGTAAGTGGGAGTGCAGGGCCTGTAGGGCCCGTGCTCCCACAGACACATATCATTATGCACAAATGGGCAACTTGGTGGGAGCTTGGGGCCCTTCCCACCAACACATACCATTTACTATTTACATTACACTTTTTAAAAAAGAAAGGAAATTCTTTGCAAAAACTCCGTTAATGCATCAGTTAGGGTCGTTTCCACATCAAAAAAAGTGTGGAAATTCCACATTAGAGTTATCACCCCACCACCCCACCTCCACGCCCCCTCCTCAAAACCCTAACTCCACATTCCCCCCACCCCCCCAACACACATGCAACATTGTACAACACTATACCACTCTGGCACATCTGTAAGTACAATAATCACATCACTGTACTAATTTCACATAACACTATGAAATGAAAAAACAAATACAGTATAAGCGACTCTATACTGCCAGCACAGTAAGATGGCACATTACTGCTGGCATATCTTCCTAATACAATGACACTTAGTCTGTACACATTTTCAAAATATTGATTTATATGTGTCATAATTCAACAACTGGGTCACTGCAAGTATCACCATTACCACATAGGCATGTGGTAGCAGGACAGATACACCTGACACATGCACAGTACTTTGGAGATACTGCTCCGGTGGGAAACTACCACCAACACATGCTGTTATGCTGCTGCGTTACCTGGAAATACTCATTAACAGTATGTTATGGTTACCTTTGCATGTTACAACTGTTGCTTTTCCATCTTACTTGTACACTACGCTACAAAAAATTACTTTTCTTACTACCACTGTTTGTTATTAGGACTAACTCACTGTATCACAAAATAAAATGCAAACATCCAATGACTGTTGCTAGGCTCACAGAAACTATCATTTCTGATACACTACGTGTGGATAACATACTGTGTGTTTCATCAGCTGTTAACTATTGAAATATGGGCATCTGTGCCATGATTACCCAGCATGTGTGTGCATCCCCAAGCCACTATGATGGCTCCAGAACTCATACACTTGGTGGACTGTGATGATGCCTGTGTCTTGTGGAATGTTTAGAGTTGTATGTCACTTCTATTACCTGATCCTGCTTGCCCCTGGTTGCTTGTCTTGACTTGGCCCTTCTGCTTGCTTGTGTGTGTGTGGGGTGGGTGGGGGAATGTAGAGTTAGGGTTTTGAGCAGGGGGCATGGGGGTGGTGTGGTGGGGTGATAACCCTAACTTGGAATTTCCACACTTTTTTCGTTGTGGAAACAACCCTAACTGATGCATTAACAGAGTTTTTGCAAAGAATATATGTATATACGTACACACACTGTGGGCTGGATATTCAGAAATGCACCAGAGGCAGGCGCAAGAGGTGCGCAGCACAATTCCACTGCGCCATGGTGCAACTGGCGTGATATTCAAAGGATGCGCATGACAGGATGCGCCTGGGCAATGTGGCTGAATATCGCTCCCGATGTGCCATAGTGCAACCAGGGATGTGTCAGGGAGCATGTTATGAAGCGCAATGGTGCAACCAAGGATGTGCAGGGCAGCATACCAAGAAGCACAAGAGCAGCAACCAGGGATGTGCAAGGGGCAGAGGTGCATGCACCAGGACACACATGGAATGACAATACGCCCAGCAGGTGGCAAACCACAGGGGTGGGAGGTCCTGCCACCAGGGCGCAGAGTCTGCCAGGAGAGAGGCATGGTAGGTACACGAAGGTACACCACCCAGTGCTCATGTGGCAGCAGTAGACCCCTGACCACATGCACCACAGTGGCGCAGGGAGGCAGGGAGGTGACACCAGCCACCGCTGCACAGACACAGGCATCCCCTACAGGGAGGCTGGGGACATGCCTCTTGGAACACAGCCAGCAACACACAGGTGAACAGTACACAAGGCACACCCCACACACCCAGCAAAGACAGGCTACGGCCACCCCATCCAACCAATGATGGAACGTCACCGGGTACATGCCCCGGTCCACCCCAGTCATACCACACAGCAGCCGTGCACACCACCACAGCATGGCTCCACATGCCAGCTGCAAAGCAAATATGGACACAGATGGCAAACCATAAAACAATGTATTGCAACACGTATAAAACAACTATATACATATCTACAGGGTACAGGGTAATGGGAACAGGGAATGGTGGGACCACCAACAAACCGGGAGGACAAGGAAGGGAGGCAGGAGGACAGGGGTAATGCCAACAGAAGAGGACAAGGGAGGGCAAGGGAGGGGGCTCAGGGACAGGGATGTGATGCAGGCCAATGTGCCCTACATCTGTCCATGACCCATTGGAGGCCAACACTGGCGTCGGCACTGCCGTCTGCGCTGGGACTGTTCTAGAAGGTGTACCACCTGGAGCGTGGCAGTGGTCACCCGCAGGATCTGCCGCAGGAGCCTCGCATGGACATCTGGGGGTCTGACTCCTAGGACAAGGAGTGAACATGGTATGAGTGCATGCCTAGAACACCGCAGCCCACCCACCGTGCGCAGGGGGCATCAGTGACATGCGCCCTGGGCTGGCAACCAGCCACCCACAGTGAGTGCACCCACATGAACCACCTACCCGGGGAACCACAGCCATGCAGAACACTGCACACCATCACCACCAATGCACCACACACCACTACCATGGCTGGCAGGCAACATGACTAAGCAGCAGGATGGCAGTGGCACAGCCAGGACCTGGGGTGCACCAACAGCTCACCTGCAGCAGCCACCCACATGTGCAATAGCCACAGAATGGTGCAACGGACATCACCGGCAGTGCACAGCTGGAGAGGCCATGCGCACAGAGGGCCATGTCACACCCCCACCCCCACTGCCCACCCTGCACAACAATATAGCATGTAACTGTGCCTACCTGCATGCTGTGGTGCACCTTGTGGCTGTCCAGCAGCACCGCCCATGCATCCTGCATGCTGCACACTGCTCCCTGCAGTGGCCCACCCTGTCCCGGATGCAGAGCCAGCGAGACGAGCCCACCTCTGATCTTCACGGCTTAGGAGGGAAACATGGAGAATGACACATCAGTACCTGGCAACACCACAGGCCCCCCCAGCACAGTGTGACACCCTGCCCAGTGTGTCTGTGGTGCAGTGACACAGGGCACCAACGGTGCGCCACCACAGCCAACAGGACACGCAGCTCCAGCCCCTCCAGCAGCATGGTGTGCTGGCCACAATGCCCAACGGACCACTGGATGGGAATGGGCATGGGTGATGTGCACTTACCTGGCCGTGGCACGGCACCCCTCTGGACATGTGCCCGTATAGTCCAGAGCTGCTCAGGGTCTGTCTGCTGCAGGTCCCTGTAGCGGTGCCTGCATTGCTCACCACTGCACCGAGCACCCGTGGCCTCCTCCAGACCATCGGCCACCTCTTGCCACACCTCTGTCCGCGGCCTGTTTAGGGGCACCTGCCCAAACAAGGCACCAGCATGAGGCTCCACGAGGGCCACAATGTTGACCAGCTGCACTTGGGTCCAGTTAGGGGCCCTGGCACTAGTACAGCATGGCATGGCTGCAGCTAAGTCAGTAATCCAAAATGGCGCCCAGTAGCACACGTGCCACTCATGCTGGGGATGCGCGCCTCGCACTGCAATGCACTGCCAACGCCTATTACACAGGCATGCAGGGCTGCCAAGAAGGTCAAAGGGCAACCATGGGGTCAAGGGTTGGCCCGCCTGTGCCACGGTGCCATTGGGGACGTTATGCATAGTGCACAGTAGGGGATTGTGGGGGCCATGATGCATGGCCCAATAGCACACGGGCACCATGGTACCCATAGTGCAGATGCGCCATTAGTGTCATGGTGCCACAGCACCATTGGCACTATGGGGCCCGGGTGTCATAGGCCATACAGCGCACGAGCACCACGTGTGCAATAGCGGCTGTGCATTCTGCTGCCTACCACACTTTGTGCATATGCTGCACCACTGCTGTACATGATGGCAGCACGTGCATGTGTGCTGCAGATCTTGTTGCGCACGTCACATGGTTGTGCAATGGCTTGAGCATGCGCAACTCCATTGAGCAATGCGCAACTACGTGCTATTCAGCCAGAATATGCAAATCAGCTCATTAGCCTATCCGCAGTGCATCCGGTGCATTAGCATCTCATTACAGTTGCGCATCCCCTCATTTGCATGCGATGTGCTATAAAGGCACCGCAGGACTGCAGAGGGTATGGACCTGTATTACAACCTTGAGAGGTATGAAGCATGCTGTGGGGCTGTCGGAACAGTGGAATGGGAGGTGGTGTGGGACTGAGCAGACTGTATTAATACATGTCTATCTCCACAGGACCAAGCATGACTGATAGAGAGGAGGTTAAGGAGCGTGGGCCTGCACACGAGCGCAGGCCCCACTTCACCAGGGCGGAGTCGGATGCCCTATTTGAGGTGTACCTGGACAAGGAGCATCTCCTGAGTGGTATGATAGGCACCCCACAGGCCCGGGTGACAGCATGGGAGGGTGTGGCCCGTGCTGTGAACCAGCAGGGCAGCCACCAACGGTCTGTGCAGGAATGCAAAAAGAAGGTCGGTACGGACATGAGAAGGATCAAGGAGAAGGTGGCAGCCATCCAGGCAGTGCGTGCTGCCACAGGTGGGAGTCAGCCTGACGTGCCCCAACTGACACCGCAGGAGGAGATGGTGGTGGCCACCATGCAGCGCAGCGCCCTCGAGGGCATTCCCGGTGGAGGCTTCCAGATGGGTAGCAGCCCATCACAGCATGGTAGGACTGGCGGTGATGGTGGCAGGGGGGCTGGGGGCAGGGGGGGTGACAGCACCACTAATGCAACTGTGTTCCCTTTCAGCTCCTGAGCACCTGCATGCAGCAGCAGGGGTGGGGGTGTCCACCGAGGGGGAAGCCCTGGACCTGGAGGACCATCCATCCACCTCTGCCGGACTCGGGGGATGGAACGAATGCAGCCCAGCACCGCTGTCCGTCTGGATGCCCTTGGCACGGTTGCAGATGAGGCCCTGGCTGTGTTCCAGCTTGATGCCAGGCATGAAGTCCTGTGTGCTGAGACACAGATTGGGGTGGGGTGTGGGACCGATGACACCTTCATCCCAGACAGCGATGTTGTTGGCGCAGAGGAGGCACCCATACCACACACCCACCACGACAGTGCAGACGGTGACCTGGTGGCAGTTGCCTGCACACCGGCCACTGTAGCTGGCATCACTGAGGCTGCCACTGGTGTGGCACTGGCTGGCGGTGCTGGTGGTGCAGCTGCACCAGTGTTACCCTGCACACAGCAGATGGAGGGGCAGCAGAGGCAGCTTAACGGCATCATGGGGGGGCCTGGGGCAGCACCTGCCAATGGTGCACCTCAAGACAACCAGGCCCAGGAGGGCCCTGCTGTGCAGCACCCACCTTCGTGGGGGTCTGGGCGGCAGGGTCAAGCTACACCTGTGGGTCGGCATGATGCCCATGAGCCCCAGGGCGCCGACCCCTTGGACGAGCACACCCGTCTGCTCCAGGCCTCCATTGAGCAGCAGGTGCTGGTCACAGCAGGGGTGATTGTGCTCTGTACAGAGCTTTACCAGGCAGCAGAGTGGTGCGACAGAGACTTTGACCTGCGTCTGGCAGAGAACAGGCATATGCGGGTGGGCACGACCGCAGCCATGGATCGGCTCACCGCTGCAGTTACGGCCGGCCTGGCACCACTGACCTCCCTGGTGCATGGCTGTCCACTGCATACCCCACGGAGTGCACATTCCACCCCACGGTCATGGTGTCGTGTGACCCCTACTGTGTCTATGCCAGGATCCACTGTGGGCATCCCGAGCACACCTGGAGTGGGCATGTTTGGGAGCCTGCAGACACCTGTGAGGACCCGGTCACGTTCCCACAGTGTCACCCCTGGGGGACCATCCGTGACACCCCCTTGGGGCAACGCTCAGCCTGTGTCCGCTGGGCGGTCCCAGTGGGGCCATCCATGTGTCCGCAATGGCCATGCTTCCATGCAGCATTCCTGAACTGACCACCTCTGTGTTCGCTGTATGCTGCTGCCCTGTGTGCACATTGGTGTGGTGTGTGCATGTGAGTCCCATGGACATGGCATCCATGGTCGACGCTGCACACGGGCCCTCTGCTCACCCACCCAGCTGCTGACCACTGTGGCGTGTGCATGATGATGCCAGCGTAGCGCTGACTGCCACTGTGTACTGGTGCTCAGCACCTGACACACACCAGGTGCCCACCTCTGGGCGTGGGCATGGTGGGTCCTGTGTGCATGTGCGTGTGAGTGCGTGTGGATGTGTGTGGGGGTGTGTGAGCGGGGTGTGTGGGGATGTGCTGTGTTCTGCCACAGTGTCCAGACCCACGCCTGTCCTCACTCCCCTGTGGATGTCCTGGCCCACCCATGCATGTCTGTCTGCTGTGACATAGGCCCTGGGCCATGCTTGTGGTCATGTTCACCTACCTGCATGCTCCATAGTGCTCCTCTGTGATTGTGTCCCAGTGCTGCTGGGTCATCCTGGTCAGCTGGGGATCCCTTCACCCGGGGGGGCTGCCCACCACCTCCAGGCCCAGTGGCCAGGTCATCCCCACTGCTGTCCCCCTCTTCAACCTCAACAGCTATCCCACAGTTGGTGGCCATGTTGTGTAGTATACAGCAGGCCTTTGAGGGGCTGTACTGTAGGGCACCACCAGACCTGTCCAGGCAATGGAACTGAGCCTTCAGCAGCCCAAACACCCGTTCGATGATGTTCCGTGTGCTGGCGTGTGCCTCATTGTATTGCACCTGCACTGGGGTCAACGGCCACTGGTATGGGGTGAACAGCCAGGGCCAGAGTGGGTATCCACTATCACCTGTGTGTAGAGATGTCTGGTTAGCATGAGGGACCATGTCACTGCAACCCCCGACCATCCCACCCACACACCCTGGCACCCCCGGCCCAGCATCCCCCACTCCCTGCCCTGTTGTTCCCGGCTTCCCGTTTCCACAGCATACTCACCGACTAGGTGGCCGACGGGGATGTCCCCACTCTTAAACCTGTGGCACAGTGCTGACTGGTGCCAGATGAAGGCATTGTGTGCTCCCCCAGGGTGTGTGGCACAGGCATTGGTGATGCTATGGCAACTGACACTCGCGCTTTCGTCTGCTGTTCTGAAGCTGCCAACTCGCTCGCTCTTCTCTCAGTATTGTCGGCAGCTTCTTCTCTTAAAATATTGCCAATATTAGGAAAGGGTCACAGTTTTCAACAATTTACAGCACAGGCTGTATAATTATGACAGTACCTGACATTTGAATATTGTTGCGCTCTGTCACGCTACATTTCACTGCGAACTGATGGGTCATGGCGAATTACAGTTAAAAAATGAGTGAAAGGAAGTCGCAGGATCAACCAGATATGTTTAACATTAAGTATTTGTGTTAAGATGTAGGCAGGATCAACCAGATGCAAGAGATGTGTGTTTTTTTTTGGAGGGGGGTTACTCATACAGGGACAGAGGAAAGAGAGACAGGTGTGTGATGAAAAGTGAAACACTTTCACTTTCATCAGGATGACGTATAGGAACGTGGAGATAAATGTATGACGTATAGGAAGATGAAGATAACAATGTTATCTTCACTGGGCAGCCTAGATATCATTTCTATACTCGTATTTATCCCAAAACATACGTTGTATAAATATATATATATAATATCTATCTATATATATATATATATATATATATATATATACATTGTATATATATTATATATGCTGTGTGTGTGTGTGTGTATATATATATATATATATAATTCTATAGAAATTTATTTTAATGCATCATTTAGGGTTAAAACAGTCAGAAATGAGACCTTAGGGTTGTTCTCAGGGACTCGCTTATCATCTCGAAAGATTGGACAGAGACGGGTGGGAACACAGTTAGAGGCCTGTGTCACCCCATCCATGTGTAATCATATTCACAAGCCACAGTAAAGAAGAATGGGGTGACATTTAGGCCTCACAACCCCAATGACACACCTGTCATCTGTCAATCTTGGGATAATGGACTGGTCCATGGGGGGGTTGGGGCAACCCTAAAGGTCTCATTTCCTGACTTTTTGTGTTTTAACCCTAAATGATGCATTAACGAAGTTTTTTGCATATAATTTCCTTACTTTTTGAGAAAGAATAGAAAAGTAGAAAGTTGCACAAGTTAGTGGGAGTGCAGGGCCCTTTGGGCCCCACGCTCCCACCAACTTGTAAATTTCTGCCTAAGATAAGAGTACAAGTACTGAATATCATATGTAATGTTGGGAGCGCATATGGGTGGGAGCGTGGGGCCACCACCTTGAAACAAAATAAAGTGTCAGCCATCCAACTGGCATAATTCAACACCTGTTTACATGTCAGACATCTAAACACTGAAAATTACCTCCATGGCAGCAAGACTAGGTACCCTATAAATGTGAACCTACTACCACAATGGAAAACACTATACGCAAAACATAAAGTGCTGCATGCAATATCTGCACAGCAAAGCAAAATTCCAACATGTAAACACCATAATACAGGACATACCCTCAACACCCTCCAAATTTCAATTGAAAAGACCAAACCATTTATGAGATATAACATTTGAAAGTTTGAGATTTACATTCATCAGAGTGGCAGAATTCCGCACCTCTTTACATTTTAGACACCTAACGACTAAAAAGTACATCCATGGAAGTAAGGCTAGCTATCATATAAATTTCAAGCCATTACCAGAATGGAAAACGCTGTCAGCAAAACATAAACTGTGCCATGCAATATCTCCGCAAAACATTTATTGTCCGACACCTAAACACAACAGTTCACATGTACAGGACATCTCGTCAACACCCTCCAAATTTCAAGTGAAAAGACCAAACCGTTTCCAAGATATTTAATTGTAAACATTTTTAAAATTGGGCTATCTGGTCCCTCCACATCTGGCCATCTAATCCTTCCCTCGTGATCAAAGATCGCGATCAAAGAATCTCGCGATTAAAAAATTTGCAGGCTCACGACCAAAGAATTTGCAGTCTCGCGATCAAGGAATAAAAAATGGTAAAAGTCAATTTTTACACAAAAATAAATGAAACCACAGCCATGACTCGATAGAACGAAGCCCCCTTAGCAAAACCCATCCTCATTTGGCTTAATAAGTCTCCCCTGGGCTGAGAAATTAGATTTTTTTCATCTGGCCATCTAGTCGTGCCCTACCGATCAAAGATCGCGGTCAAAGAATCTCACGATTAAAGAATTTGCAGGCTCGCGATTAAAGAATTTTCAGGCTCGCGATTAAAGAATTTGCAGGCTCATGATCAAGGAATAAAAAATGGTAAAACTCAATTTTTAGACAACAATAAATGAAACCACAGCCATGACTCGACAGAACAAAGCCCCCTGAGCAAAACCCATCCTCATTTGGCTTAATGAAGTACCCCTGGGCTGAGAAATTTGATTTTTTTTCATCTGGCCATCTAGTCACGCCCTCACGATCAAAGATCATGGTAAAAAAATCTTGCGATTAAAGAATTTGCAGGCTCGCGATCAAAGATCATTAGCAAGCTGCGATCAAAGATTTTAAAACTTCAAAAATGTAATATATGGATAAGCCTCAATAATACTATACTAAGTTATACAAACATTTCCCAGTAATACACCACTACTCTCAATAATACTATCCTGAAAAGTGATAATACTATCGTTTTTGCTGATACTACTACAGTTCAAAGGTCATCTCCAACTGTAGTATTATCAATGGGTCCATATATTACAAAAAATAACAGAAAGATAAGTGTTTTACAAGGCAGTAATGCCATCTCAAGGTTTTGGGGACTTTAGAACCTCTTGAGCTTTGCCCTCGAGGCTCCATTTCCCCAAAACCTCTCAATGGTATTACTGCCTTGTAATACACACTTATCTATCTATTATTCTATTTATATGATACTGGCGCAGTAGCGCCAGTATAGTTAGGATTGAGTGCACAGTTCCATGTTAAAGCCAACTTTTCAACTTTAATAACTTTAGAACCATTCAATGGATTTGCATGAAATATGGCATGCATAATCTCTAGGGGTAGGTCTCTTGATGTGGCAAATTTCGTGAGAACCCATTGTGTGACTTCTATGATAGAGTGTCAAAAATCCCTAAATTTACGTGTTTGTTGCTGTTTGTTTGTCCACCTGTATCTCATAAATGGTTTTAGGTTGTGGTCTGAAATTTTTAGAGTAGAAAGCCTTTACCTCACAGATGTACCTTTTGAAAGTTTGGTGAAAAATATTAGTCTGTTAAAAAGTTATTACCTTTTCAATTTTCCTATTTTTTCCTATGGGAAAAGTTAGATGTTCCACACGAAAATACTTTTGTTTTCACAGAGAGCTACTTTGTTTTCACAGGCAGGGTCACATAGTGTCACAGGGATCCTGGTGTATTTTCACAGAGCTCTGTTGTGTCCACACAAAATTACTTTAGTTTCCACAGGACCTACTTTGTTTTCACAGACAGGGTCACAGAGTGTCGCAGGGGGCCTGGTGTATTTTTGCAGAGCTCTGTTGTGTCTGCCATCTTGTTTTTCACTTAGAGAGAGTTATGAAAGTGGAAACACTTAATTGAGGGTAGAAGTGAACAAAATCAGAACCCAGCTAAACAGGACCTGTTCAGCCACATTCTGATGTTTGTTTTTAAAATTGTGACCAGAAACACCTTTTCTGGGCACCTGAAATCTCGGATGCTGAGGTTAGTGAGAGGACTACTTCTGATACATTCTCTGTATGAGAACAGTGGGATTTTCATGACTTGTGAGCAGCAGTTGGAACTCGTGCTGCCAGCTGCACTGTAAAGTGTGACACACTGTTTCCCTGGTGTGTAGTGGCCCCCCCCCCCCAGGAGCACCCTGTGAAAATCTAGGCTCCATATGACACTGTATAATCCTGTGTGCGCAAGTATTGTAGATCCTGTTTTCCCAGGTGTCTAGTGGCACCTCCCCACCCTCAGATCCCCATCCTTTTTGTCTTCCCCTATCTTTCCTTGGTGTCTAGTGGCATCCCCCCACCCACATGTATACTGTATATCCTTGGCATCTAGTGGCACCCCCACCCTCTAATCGCTGTCCCCTTTATTTTTATAAATATTTCAATAGCCCAACACTAGGATGACCACCCTGGTGTCAGATGCTCCTCCCCCAGCCACCAGCCCCTTGTTTTTTTTTTCCATGCCAACATCGGGGTTCCCAATCCCCGTGTCAGCATTAGAAGGCCCCTCTCAGCTGTGTCAGACACTGGGAAGCCCACTCCCAGTGTCTTGAAATGTTTGTTGTTTTCACATGTAAAGAAGAAAACAGTCCCGATATCTTTTTATGTTTTTATACCCGAGAAAAAGAAAATGGTCCCTTGTCATTCCCACCATCCCCATCCCCCCATTCCCAACCCTCCCACTGAACACCCATCACCCCACACACACACCCTTACCCTATACTTACCTCCAGAGGTTGTCTGCTGTCATCTTCGGTGGACTGGGACACATCTACACTCTTCAAAACCAAACCACAAACTGAGGAATTAAGATAAGTGTCGTATACTGTATTTCAATGGCATTTTGAACTTATATTCATAACTTTGCCATTTTTAGGTATTTTTTCACCAATTTTCAACATGGGCTTTTTGGGACCCCACCTTAGTAAACATTCACTGTCGCTTCATTAATCAGGTCCGCAAAATGATTTTGCGGTCACTGAATGAAATCACCTTTCAGGAATGATAAATGAAATGACAGTGCCAGTGTTCATGAGGAGGGGTCCCAAAAAGGCCATGTTGAAAATTTAGTGAAAAAATTCCTAAAAATAGCTGAATTATGAGCATTCATTGAAATGTTTCTATGCATGTGCGTCAGTTTGGTGATGTTTAATATTTTGACTCCAAATTTTCAGCATAGCCATTTTTTCACACTGCCTCATAAACAGTATAGCTATTATTTTTCACATCCTGCCCAAAACATGTTTTTCGCACCTGTGGCATGGAATGGTGTTTTGGCATGGATTTGAACATTTTCACCTATGGGGTGTATGAGGTGGGGTCATAAGAAGACTATGTTTAAACTTTCGGGTCAGAATATGAAAAAATGCCAAAGTTATGACTACTCATTGCAATGTCAGTACGCTTGTTTGTAACGTCAGGAATTTTAAATATTTTGACCCCAGATTTTCAACATAGCCTTCTTATTACCTAACCTCATGTATGTCACAATTGGGTTTTTTTTCAGATCCTACGAAAAATGTGTTTTTGCACCTGTGGTGTGGAATGACATTGCAGTTGTGCAGAATTACCTTTTGGCATAGATTCCAACATTTTCTGTACCAGGGTACATGAGGAGGGGTAATAAGATGGCTATGCTGACAATTTGGTCACTGTTGTCCTATAAATGGAAGCACAGGGCCCTTCCACACCTACATGCATATATGCATGTATTGGGGTTGGGAGTGCATGGCCCAGAGGGCAGAGAGCAAATAAGGATACAATTACTCTGTCTCAAAAACTATGGATGGATTGTCAGCATAGCCATCTTATTACCCCACCTCATGTACCCAATACAGAAAATTGTCGAATCCCCGCCAAAATGTAATTCCGAGCAAATGCAACGGCATTCGAGGCCACAGGTGGGAAAACACATTTTGTCCAGGATTTGAAAAATGACAGCTGTGACATACATGAGGTAGGGTATAAAGAAGGCTATGTTGACAATCTGGGGTCAAAATATTTAAAATTTCCGAAGTTACGAGTGTGCATAGCAACATTACAATGAATGGGCATAACTTTGCCATTTTTACATATTTTGACCCCAAATTTTCAACATAGCCTTTTTATGACCCCACCTCATGAACAACAGCAGAAAATTGAAATTCTGTCCAAAAGGTGAATTTGCTAAGCAACCATGAAATCACCTTTCAGGTGGGAGTTGCATAACAACAGTCATATTGTTCATGAGGTGGGGTCCCCAAAATGCCATGTTGAAAATTTGGGGTCAAAATGTCAAAAAATGGCTGAGTTATGAATAAAAGTTGAACCCCCCATTGAAATACATTGAACCACATTTACCTTAGTTTTTCATATTGCAGTCGCCGGTTCCAGCAGCAAGACGTGTCTTCGATCAGAGAGTAGATCTCAAACCTGGGACCTGTTCAGATGAGTGAGGGTGTGTGAGGTTGTGGGGTGGTGGGTGCTGAGTGGGAGGTGGGGTGGGGGTGTCAGATCACCGAGGGACCTTCTAAAAAAAAAAAGAACTGTTTTCTTTTTTTGCAGACAGGGGAGTGATTGGCAGGTGGGGGGTGCCACTAGACACCAGGGATCATAAGAAAAGTCATGGGACTCCAATTGGAAGGTGGAGGTACCACTAGACAGTGATCAGAGGGTGGGGGGTGCCACTAGACACCAGGGATCATAAGAAAAGCCATGGGGATGGCGATCAGAGGGTAGGTGTGCCACTGGACACCAGGGATCAAAACAAAAACCATGGGGACATACAACACACAAAGAATACCACCAACATTTAAAAACACAATCCATATTTTATTAAAATAACAACCCCCAATTACAAAAACACATCACTTGCTAAGAACTAAAAAAAAATTAACCCCCCTTAATACAACTTTCTTTCCCTCGCTAATGGCAAAAATAAAAATGGCAGCAGCATGTAAAAAGATTTTTTGCAACACAGGATAACCCATCTGTGAAACAGGATTACACACTTGTCACAAAGAATCCTTTTTCAAGTGGGACATTTATAAATTCCCATTGAAAATAATGGGAACTTTAAAACTTAATAACTTTGGAATTGATTAGTATTTGTTTACCAAACCAGTAAAGGGCAGATCTGCGAGGCAAGGGCCTTCTACCCTTAACATTTCAGACCACAATTTCAAATGGTTTGGGAGATACAGGTGGACAATGAAACAGCAAAAAACATGTAAATGATACAATATTTGGAACTCTGTATCTCCATAACTGCAGAACCAATTGGAATGAAACTTACCATTTCATACAAATCCATTGAATAGTTCCAAAGTTATTGAAGCACAAAAATTGGAGTTTAACATTATACTGCCTACTCAACCCTAAACACTAAAATATATATTTCTTTATTGTTGTAGTTATGTCTCTGACAATGCTCCCACCATACCCCTGGCATAATGTTGGTCAATAACCCCCATATTATCAGACATGGCAGCAGAACTATTATTTCTTCTTTCAAGAAAAGCCTTGAGATTCAGGATTCTGATGAAGGAAACCGTCCCTGACTGGCTAGATGATGCCGACCAGCTCGCAGGCCCCACACCTGGTTACCTAGGCATTGCCTCCCACAACTGGATCCTTCTGCATTGGGCATAGGGGGGACCACAGCTGTCTTTGCCGCCAGTGGGGGATGGTCTGAGGGAACATGGGGAGATGTACAAGGTAATTCTTAGGGGATGCCAGGGTGATGGGGCTGGGGCAGGTTGAGTAGGTGGGGGATGAACTAACAGCAGGGGGCATAAACAGATTAATGCAAAAAACAAAAATGATGATGGCTGTCTATAGTTGCTTATGTGGGCTTGTCCTTTTGCTGTTGGGGGGGAGTTAGGGTTGCAGACCCTAATGCCACATTTCCCTACTTTTGTGGTGTTAAGTTGAACCCTAAGTGGTGCACTTACATAGCTTTTTGCAAATAATGTTTTTCTTTTTTGAGATAAGACAGTATCAATATAAGGTGACAGAAAGCTCTGAACCAAAAAACCTCATGCAAGCTAAAAGAAGGGACATTACCAGGATTATATCTTGTGCAAGTGTAGATGCTACTCCAATGTGGCACAGATGAAGTGCCCTTGTTTCAGTAGATGACCTGCCACAGCAGATCATATCATACATGGACCCTATAGGAAAGCCTCCTATAAGACTTGATGTAGTGCAAGACACCATGAATACTGCTATCAAGGTTATGGATGAATGCCAGGAGGACTATATGCCTATGACTTGGCTATAGAAAATCCTGTGCTACAAATTCAGTTCACAAAGTCCCCAGTATATGACAGACTTTTCATGTTTTGGACCATTCCATGTAAAATTAGCATGTTTCAAAGGTCTTGGATACCTCCTGAATGGTTCTGGTGGAGACCACATTCTTGTTGAAAGTGGTGTATTGGCATTGGGATCCCTAAATGGACTTCTTCAAGGAACATTTTTCAACTGGGCAAAGAGGCTTCACCCAATGCTATCAGCGACATTCAGAATTAAACATCTGCAGTGCTTTATACAATATAAAGGTTTATCAGACTTTTCAATCTCAAAGCATCTGCAGCAGCTACTTAATGACCCATCGCCTTCCTCAGTGGTGGCCCTAGAGAATACAGCTGAGTTCAAGACATTCATGGAAGCATACGAAATGTTCTCAGATTCCACACACCGTGGTGAGCATGGCACAACTGCCCAGTTTTGCTGCAGTACTGCAGTTTGGTAGAGTTGTACCAACTGTTCTGCCATTCCATCAGGACAAATGACTTGCCTCTCTTTGTATATAGCTTGGAGAAGATGATACCTCTTTACTTCACAACTGGGCACCACAAGTATGCCAAGTGGATGACCCTGTACCTAATGAATTTGCTAAATATGGATGAGACTCACCCTGGACTAAGGAAAAAATTTGAGAATGGAGCATTAACCATTGCAAGATCAAAGAGAGGGTTTAGCAGAAATAACGTAGACTTGACCTTGGAACAGACAATGCTGATGCTGTATCAAGACTAACCAGGATTTCTTCTTTTACACAGAACATCAATGCAAGGAGGAGGTGGAACATTCTGCAGTTAGCTTGAAGTAAAATTTTTGGAAGCCTTATGGAAAAAATTGGTCTTGTCAGCCATGAAGAAACCAGACAACAGCTGAAGAGCTTTAGAGTTAAACAAAATTCAAAGGATCTGAACAAGCTGTTGAACACAATAGACTCCTCCATGAATCCATTCCGGGATGTGTTTGAGGACAGCAACCTTTATTCAATAGGTAGTGGAAAAGCAGTATCACAAGACGTAGCAAACAAAGTGTTACAGGTTACTGAGCTAGGTACTCGGATGTATCATTTGTTTAGAGATGAATGCATTACCAAAGGCAGTAGATTTGAAGAACCCATCAAAAGACACAAGTTGAAGAACTTTGCACATGATGCAATGAAGGTGAAGATTAAGAACAATGACAAGAAAATCATCGAGTTGAAAGGAACTCGAGACCTCTTTGGATGCTTGCTATATCTATCTGCCACTTCAACAGTTGAACTTATGGTGGTGTTTGCATACCCACTAACCCCGGTACTCCTCTCCTTAGGAAACACTGATGGATCAATGAACACAACAATGAAGTCAACACTGCTGAAGAAACTTGAGACCAGAGTCCAAAGTAGCCACCCAGATTCTATAAACGCCACTGTGGTTGATGCCATGTTCTTGATCGGAAGTCTTACAAACCTGCCACCAACATTCCATGTGGCAAAAACCATCCTGTCTCTTGTTTGCTGTACTTCCGCAAATGAAGTCCACCTTGTCAGTGACTGTTACAAGTCACTATCGATCAAAGGTCTTGAACAAGAGAAGAGAGGAAAGTATAGCATCGCTCCACTCTCCTATCTCATAACTGGTCCTGACCAAAGCCAACCAAGAGACTTTGCTGGATCCCTGTCTTCATCTTCATTCAATATGGCACTTCTAGGCTTTCTAGCTGCAGCATGGAATTCTGATGTGTACTATGACATTCTAGATGATAAAAAGCTCATGTATGCAGTAGGAGAAACTTGTTACTCATACAAAGTGGAAGCTGGACATATGCTCAGACTAGAGAACAAGGCCCTAAAAAAAGAACACATGAAAGCAGACACAAGAATCATGCAACACATACACTACATTTGTAGTCAAAATGAGGGTGAAGATGTGCATGTAGTGGTCAGGGCAGATGATACTGATATTCTGGTCATTCTGCTGTACCATGCAAGTCTAAATGATAATCTCAAACTGCACATGGATGTTGGCCATTCAGGGAATAACACAAGAAGATTCATAGATGTATCCCGCTTGTCAGCAGAGTTAGGCACACCTGTGTGTGGAGTTCTACCAGGTCTCCATGCACTGACAGGGTATGACTATTCACCAGCATTCAAAGGCAAGGGGAAGGTGCAACCTCTAACAGTTATGGAAAAGAATACAGAGTACGCACAGGCATTTGGAAAACTGGGATGTCCACACTTATGTAAAGAAGCTGAGGATACAATTGAGAGCTTTGTGTGTACCTTGTATGGACAGAAAGTAAAGAGTGCCAACACAGCCCGCTACAGTATGTTCAATGTCAAGTACTGACTGAGCGACAAAGACACACCCTTAGAAAAGATTAAAGGAGCAGACACAAGCTCACTGCCACCATGCAGATCAACTCTGACACAACACATCTGCCGTGCAAATTACATTTTATTGTTATGGGAAAAACACAGACAAACCAGAAATGACACTACTGAAGCCAGAGGACAATGACTGGACCTATGAGGATGGCAAATATAAGCCAACGTGGTTCACATGTGAAATTGTACCACCAGCCTTAAGCGAACAATTGAACGAACACGAAAACACTCCAAATGAAGAAGATGACAACAGTGACTTCGATGTCGATATTGATGAGACAGATTTGCTTAACATGTCAGATAATGAAGACAGAGAACAAGAATATTGATTGTTGTACTTAGGTTTATAAAACATCATAAAAAGTTGATTGTTTCAAGTTAAATATAGAATAAAATAAATAATAGTGTTAATATTAAGCCTTTGATACATAAGTTGCTGTTTGTTACAAAGTCTGTAGTATTTCAATAAAAGCTTATAGAATTGAAATTAAAGAAGGAACCATTAATTAAAATATACACAATTTTCACTGACAGTTCATTTTTTCATTGAAGAAGTGCATTTTCCAAGAAAATTTTCAACTTTGAGCAAATAAGAATTGTAAATCTGGATTCTACACACTTTTTTTTACATAAGAAACAGTCATCAAACCTTTTGAACCTAGACACATAGATAAATGCACCTGGCTCTTGGAATATACAGACAGACAGTTTAGAGAGAGAGAGAGCAGATGCTCACCAGGTCACTTCACCCACTCAAGCCGGCAGCAATAACTCCAGCTGCAACTACACAAACCAGGAAAGTCCCACTGTTCTCCTGTTCTCATACAGAGAGCATGGGTGAAAAGCTTCTCTTGCTAAGTGGGGCACTCACGATTTTTGGGTGCCCAGAAACCTTATTTGTAGGCATATTTGCAAGAAACTAACACCAGAATCTAGCTAAATGGGTCTAATTTACCTCGGTTAGGGTGTTTCTTTTTAAAAACACTTCATTTTTAGGTATTTTAAACTTTTTTTAGTTGAAAAGAAAAGATGGTGGCCATCATGAATTATATTTTGTCTCAAAATTGATAAATCACAAATAATAAACCCTCATGATTGTTGTTTTTTATCATTCGTATCATAGAGTTATCTAAAAACCCTACTGACCATGCTCAGAAAAAAACTTAAAATCCTTAGAACTCTGGAACTTTCTTCTGTTCTGTATCTCATAAACTACACAAGATGCCATCACAAAACATTTCATGTCTTGAGACCCTGCCAGCCTGTGCATGCAACATTTTGGGCTATTTCGTTGAACATCAACAAAGTTATTAAGGCACAAAAATTGGGGTTTCACATTAAACACCTTCCCTGTAGTGCCAGTATAATATATATATATTTACACCATACCTGTGAGGATAAATGTTGGCACATATCAGTGAATTTTGCCACTATGGGGATCTAGAGTGGGAATATCACAATATTCTCACACTTAGATCCGTAGTGGCAAAAATATTCTCACTGCAGATCCTGACTGGCTGGAGCTGGCAGCACAAGCACACTTTCACTTTCAAACTGACAGCTAACTCGCATGCCAACTCCAGTCGTTACTGGCACCCTCGCATACATTTGGCCCTTCAGTTTGAACAGCTTCTCCAAGTTATCTTTTTTTTTTTTGTTATACTGCGAGAACTCCTTGTAGATCACAAACACTCCCTGTTGCCACAGGACTGCCAGTTGTCTGTAACTGCTGAACTTCTGGCCTGCACTACCGCCCTGTGCACAAGGACCGCTACTCTGCTCAGCTCCATATTACCTCCCTCAAATCCAAAATAGCACGCTCAAACCTTTTAAGTTGCTTCACACACTAGAATTTACATTTCTTCTAAGGGGTGCTGCTGGATAGTGGCAAACAACAAACAATGCAAAAGTACCAGTGCACCCCCCACCCCCCCCACACACACACACACAACATAGCATATTTAAACTTTCCACTGCCAAATTTGGTTATATTTACTTTTAGCTTCTCACTGCCACACACCACATTACAGGACACTCTGGCTTGAAGAACATGCAGGCTGCAAACTCGCGGCAGTCAAACTGCTGATACAATGATGCCACTTTGTCTCTTGACCAGTGCTACAGCTAGTCAGCATGGCACTCGTTCTTGCTTGCTCACTCAAACTGTAACTAAACACAAATACAAAAGATATAAAGAAAGGAACTGGAAAAAACTATCACCAAAAATACTGCAAAATTAAAGTGTATGGGCCATAAACTGAATATGCCATGGCCCTATTGAAAATATTAATGGTATTTTCCCCCCAGGCTGTTTGACTTTTGACATCATTCATGGCTCAACCACCTGTGATGTCATAAAGTCAAACAGCACTCGGGGGGGGGGGTAACATATATATTTTCAGCAGGCTCATGGTATGTCCCATAAAGATATACATATTAATCTATACAGCTATATCTACATCAATAGATAAGTGGCCATATAATATAGATGTGTATATAATACATAAATTGCAAAAAACTTTGTTAATGCTCCAGTTAGGGTTAAAGTGACAAAAGTAGGGAAATGTGGTGTTTCAGCCTAACACCCCACCCCACCCTGCACCAACAGGCGTTGGGGTGTGCCTTGAGGTTTTCAGCCCTAACACTTACCCCGTTCCATAAGTAAATAAGCTGAGATGAGTACAGTATAGGATAATGGGGTAAGCGTTAGGGCTGACAACACCAGGGTACACCCCCAACGCCTGTTGGTGTGTGCAGGAGGGGGTTGGGTGTTAGGGTTGGAAACCCTAACACCACATTTTCCTACTTTTGTTGCTTTAACCCTAACTAGAGCATTAACAAAGTTTTTTTTAATTTATTTCCTTATGTTTTGATACAGTATAATCGTATCCTTACTTGCCTGTGGGAGCGTATGGCTCTCCGGGCCCTGTGCTTCCATTTATAGGACAACAGTGACTAAATTGTCAGCATAGCCATCTTATTACCCTACCTCATGTACCCGGTACAAATAATTTTCAAATCCCCACCAAAATGTAATTCTGCGCAACTGCAATACCATTCCGCACCACAGGTACCAAAACTTATTTTGGCCAGGATTTAAAAAATGACAGCTGTGACATACATAAGAAGGCTATGCTGAAAATCTGGGGTCAAAATATTTAAAATTTCCAAAGTTATGAACGTGTATAGTGAAATTGCAAGGAATGGTCACAACTTTGCCATTTTTACATATTTTGACATCAAATTTTCAACATAGCCAACTTATAATCCCACCTCATGTACCCGGTGCAGAACATTTTCGAATCTCTTTCAAAACGTAATTCCACACCACCGTAACATCATTCAGTGCTGCAGGTGTGAAAAAACATTTTAGCCAGGATTTGAAAAATGACACCTGTGACATACATGAGGTGGGGCAATAAGAAGGCTCTGTTGAAAATTTGGGGTCAAAATATTTAAAATTTCCAAAGTTACAAAAGTGTGTAGTGAAATTGTAATGAATGGGCATAACTTTGCCATTTTTACATATTTTGACCCCAGACTTTCACCATCACCTTCTTATAACCCCACCTCATGAACATGGGCAGAAACAAAAATTTCCAAATCCCACCCGAAAGGTGAATTCACCAAGCAAATGCAAAATCACCTTTTGGGCAGGAGTTGCATAATAACACTCATATTGTTCATGATGTGGGGTCCCCAAAAGGCCACATTGAAAATTTGGTGTCAAAATGTTAGAAAATGGCAGAGTTATGCATAAAAGTTGAAACCCCCATTGAAATACATTGAGCTGCATTTACCTTAGTTTCTCATATTGCAGTCACCAGTTCCAGCAGCAAGAGCTATCTTTGATCAGAGAGTGGATCTTGAACCTGGGACCTGTTCAGGTAAATGATGGTGTGAGGGGGTGTGGGGTGGTAGGTGCTGAGTAGGAGGTAGGGATGGAGGGGGTGCTGATTAGTGAGGGACCTTTTTTTTCAGCAAAAAAGGATGGTTTTCTTTATTTTAGGGACTGGACACTGATTGGGGGGGTGCCACTAGACACCAGGGACATAATGGCAGCACTGGACAGGTGATTGGATAACAGGGGAGGGCAGAGGGACCACTGGACCACCAATGAGATAAATACAACATGGGGACACTGATCAGAGAATGGGGGAGCAGGGAGGGACTAGTGGACTACCAGGGAAATCATTTTGTGCAATGGGAAGGGTGATCAGACATTGGAGAAGGGGAGAGAGACCACTGGACTACCAGGTAATTTTTTATTTAACACAGGGACAACGACTGGAGAATGTGGGATGGGGAGGGACCACTGAACTACCAGGGAGACGGGAGTATAAAGATAAACATTGGGGACAGCGATCGGAGGACAGGGAAGGGGGAGGGGGAGGGATCACTGGACTACCAGGGAATATTTATAATTAACATTTTTATTGCTTTTAAATAGAACCAGAAATTATAATGCAACAACAAGTGAACTAACAGGATCGCTGGAGTTAATTCAACATGCCTGACTGGGGGAAGCCCCCTATGGAGATACAATGCTAAGCCTGGTCCCCAAATAAAAATATACACTATACACTATTTCAGCACTGCATTTATATTACTTTATTCCGGGGTTGGAAAATGATGGGTAGGGGGTAAAAATAGGCAACAGTGAGCAATGACAGTTCGAACTGTCATGTACCATTACTGTTCAAAGTCTTTACAGTTTGAACAGTAAAGTTCGAACTGTGAAGAACTTAAAATGGTTATTTTCCGATTGATTGATCCTTAACTAAGCGAGTGACGGGTGATATGATTCTCACCCCAAAAAGACATACTTACCCTCAAAATTATCAAGTAATAGTACAATAATGGAACTAAGCATATGACTGAGACCTAAATACAGGTCTTGGTCGTTCCTTACCAAGTAGGATTTGTTTAGAAATCAATTTTTAAAAGGAGAAAAAAACAAGATAGTGGAAGCACAAACAATATTTCTCTGAGCATGAACAGTAAATCCTCAACAATTAACAGTTCGAACTGTTTCCATTTACCTGCCTGTCTAGCAGCTATCACAGAAAATGTTATAATTCAAAAATGGTGAGATATCGTCTCACCACACTATTCATAGGTACACCCTTGGCACAGACCCCATCATCTCTGAAAATTTCCAGAAAAAATTTCATTCCATCTGGGCTGTACATGAAGGCAAAAAATCCCATGTTAACCAATGGGAAAAAGTGTTCATTTTTTTTCTGTTTTTTACCATTCCATATCTCAAAAACCATACAAGATGCCATTACAAAACTTTCCACATCTTGAAACAATAGCAGAGAGGCCGCACATTGCAAATTTTGGTCTATTTCGTAAAAAAATGCCAGTTATTAAGGTAAAAATTTTTGAATTTAACAAAGAAATGCTGGTACAACCCTAACTATAGGGGCGCAACTATGTCCCTATAACATTGATACAGATATATCGCTATATAATAGGGGTGCGGTAGCACACCTCTAGTTAAGGTTGTGTAGGCTGTTTAATGCTAAACCCCTAACTTTGCACCTTAATAACTTTGACTCTGTTCAACAGAATTGTACGAAATTGTGTATGCATGGTCTAGGCGCCAAGTTCTCTTGATCTGGCAAGTTCCATTCTGGTCAGATGTGTGGATTCCGAGAACCAGATAGTGAAATTTTAGGAAACATCTGTGTTTTTTTTACTTTTTTTTTTGTCATCACCTACAGCCCAGATGGTTTGGAATTTTGTTCTGAAATTTTCAGGGTAGAAGGAGTTTGCCCTAAAATGGTGCCTTTTGTTGGTTTTGTGAAAAATATTATTACATTCTTGAGTTATAAGGATTTGAAATTTCAGTTCTAAGCATGCTCAGTAAGGTCTTTCAGATGTTTTATACAAAAGAAGAATCTTCCAGCTCATGACAGAAGAATCTTCTTTGAGATTCGTCCTTCATGAGACAAAATTCTTCTTTTGTGTGGCCACCATCTTGTTTTTTATTTAAAAAAAAGTTGAAAACCTAATAAAAATTATGTATTTTAAAAAAACAAACACCTGAACCTATGTATTTAGCTAGATTCTGGTGTTTTTTTTTTAAACTGCCTGGAAATCACATCTTTGGGCACCCAAACATCCAGGGTGCCCAGCTTAGCAAGAGAAGCCCTTCACTCACATTCTCTGAGAACAACAGGATTTTCTTGACTTGTGAAGCCGCAAATGGAGTTTTGCTGCTGGCTTCAGTTTCGGCATTGAGCCAGCGATTCCGATCTTTCTCTCTCCCCCTTCTGTCTGTCTGCCTGTCTATCTATATTTTTGTTAAGCAGACTGAGGTGCCAACTCCTAGTACCTCTTCTCTTGCCCCGCTCCCCTCCATGTCACCTGCTCCCTGTTTTATTATACAGCTGACTCTCTCCATACTCTCCACATTCTCTCCCCCCTCATGCTTGTTCCAACTCTGGTGTGGGTCATAAAGAAACACACTGTGCCTTTTTTTCAGCAATCAGCAGAAAGAAAACACACAGCATTTGTTTTCTGTGCTCATCATAAGCTGCCTCCATTTTTTTCAGTGAAAGAAGTTAACATTGCCTGCCCCCTGCCAAGCAGCACTGCCAGCTTCATGCTCATTTTGAGCCCATAGACATTCTGGACCTGACTCGCTCACAAACACAACCCTTTTCTGCCTGCCCCCTGCTGCACTCAAGAAATAGAGACAGAGCAGAGAGAGTTTTTGTTTTTATTTTTTTAAATGTTCTTGTTCCAGGACATTAGGGTCATAAGAGAGGAGAGAGTTGTCTCAGAAACTGAGAGGCAGCTGTGGAGAGACCATGTTGGAGCTATTACAGCTTGCAATGGAACACCAAACTCGGTGCTGGCTTTGTGGTTCTCACTCCTTGTATTTATTAATTTACAATACTGTATAGTATATAGCACAATTTGTTAAAATACCGATGATTACTAACATTGCATGCACTGTCATCACTACAGAGAGAGTTACAGAAACAGTGCTGCATGTAAACAGGCAAAATAATCATTTAAATTCTGTTAAATGGAAAGGACGTTTAATCAGGATGAATAGCCAGCCACCACACCATCATGATTAATGGCTTTTACTATATTATAATTAAATAATAGTGGACCTGGGTGCCCACCCAGGTGCAGCTTCTTTCCACTACCCATTCCCTCCAAGTCAACTCCCTTCCCCAAAGAAACAGGTGGCAGTACCAGGGTGCCCACCTCCGGTGGTGCTGAACACCATCCTGACATTGGAGTGTCAGTTCCAGTGTCGGCTTCTGTTTCTCTGCAATAAAGAAAAACATCTCTCATTGATCTTTTCCTTTGTAACCTATAAAAAGAAAGCTGTCCCTTGCCGATCTGACTCCCACCCATCCCACCCATCCCACCCTGACTACCCACTCAGCACCCACCAAATCACACCTCCCTACATCCCCCACACACCCTCACTCACCTGAATGTGCCCCACAATGTAGATCCACTCTCCCATCAAAGACATGTTTTGCTGCATGAACCAGTGACTGCAATATGAGAATGTAAGGTAAGTGTTGTTTAATGTACTTCAGTGGTGTTTGAACATTTGTTAATAACTTTATCATTTTTGAACATTTTTGCACCAAATTTTCAACACAGCCTTTTTGGGACCCCACCTCATGAACAATGACAGTAAAATGATGTCAATCAATTCTGAAAGGTGATTTTGTGGTCACTACACAAAATCACCTTTCAGGCAGCATTTGAACATTTTCTCCACCCTTGTTCATGAATTGAGGTCATAAGAAGGCTATGTTGGAAATTTGGAGTATGAATACTAAGAAACAACAAAGTTGTGAGCATACATTGAAATTTCACAATCCACACTCATAAATTTAGTAATTTTTACTATTTTGACCCCAAATTTTCAACATAGCTATTTTGCACACCATGTCATGAACGTGACTGCTGTCATTTTTCAAATTCTTGCCATAATGTGTTTTTGTACTTGTGCCATGGAATGACATTCTTTTGGCAGAGATTTAAAACTTTTCACCTACCGGGTAGATGAAGTGGGTTCATAACATGGCTATGTTGAAAATGTGGGGTCAAAATATTAAAAAACAACACAGTTATGAAGGTACACTGACATTTTTCTACACCCACTCATAACATTGGTAATTTTTTATGTCCAGTGCTGCACAGAATTATAGGGTCAGCAGAGCCCTGCACTTCTGTAGGTGGATGGTGTCCTTCCTTGCACAGAGCCCAGAGGGCCCTGCACATCTGCATCTGTTCATGCAGGTTCCAAAGGAACTGGCCTGAATGAGTATACAGTTCCACTACTTCAAAAAACAAAATAAATTCTTTGCAAAAAACTTTATTAATGCACCAGTTAGGGTTCATGTTAATGGCACAAAACTTCCCACCACCCAAGCAGCAAAAGGAAAAAAACATTAGGGTTTTGGGTCTCCTGAGTCATGGTGAATCAGTGGTGGTGTCATTCTTAGGGTTATCAACCCTATTGTTCACCTTCTCCCCTGAGCAAGCAAGGCAGGTGTGATCTCTTATCTTCAAGTAGGGCCCTGCGTGAAGAAAGCTACAACAGATTTTGTTGGCAACATGTGATGAGACGTATTTCTCTACCTTTGATGAGTGTATCACTATGAGGCAGTGGCTTGGAGCTGTACTTTGTGCTTCAGACAGGAGGCTATGGGCTGGGGAGATGGGGGAACATTAGGACTGACAATCCCAAAGAAGACCCCACCCCCACCGCTGATTCACCAAGACTCAGGAGACCCCAACCCTAATGTTTTTTCCTTTTGTTGCTTGGGGATGGGGGTGGGAAGTTAGGACTGGAAACCCTAATGCCATATTTCCTTATTTTTATTGTGTTAAGTTTAACCCTAACTGGTGCAATAATGCAGTTTTTTGCAATTAATATATATAGTATATATATCTATCTAACACACACACACACATAATATATATCGATCTATGTATCTATATATATATATATATATATATATATATATATGAGGCAAAACTCTATTTAATGCATCAGTTAGGGTTGTTCCACAGTGACAAAAATGAAAATTCAATGTTAGGGTTGAAACCCCCTCTTGGACCCACCCACCCCACCCCCAGCCAGCATCAGGGTGTGCGCTGGGGTTCAGCCCTCTCACCCCATCACATGTGTAGAGAAGCCGAGGTGGTGAAGTATAGGAAAATGGGGTGAGAGTTAGGACCAATGACCACAGCACGTGCCCCAATGCCGGCTGGGGGGGCAGAGTGGGTCCGGGGGGGGTGTTCAACCCTAACATCGAATTTCCTTGCTTTTGTCGCTGTGGAACAACCCTAACTGATGCATTAAATGGAGTTTTTTGGCTCTAATTTCCCTTCTTTTTGAGAATGAGGAGTATAAATAGTGAATGAAATGCTCCCACCACGTGAGTTTTTGTGACATAGTAATGGTAACAGCAATGCAAACGGAAGCGGTAATGGTTATGCACATGGTAAGGCACACGTAAACTGTAAAGCAAGCATTAATAGAAATGCAGGCGCAAAGTGACGCCAAAGGGAACAGTGACACAAATGGAGACACAAGCACATATGGAAATGCAACTGGTAATGCGCACGGTCATGGTACCGCTATTGTAAATGCAAATGATAACTGTAACAGCAACAGTAATGGGAAAGTAAACAGAAACGGAAACAAAAACGCAAGCACGTATGGAAATGCAAACCGTAACGTGCATGGTGACAGTACCGTAATTGTAAACGGAAATGGTAACGGTAACAGCAACAATAACGCCAAAGAAAACAGTAACGCAAACGCAAAGGGTAATGCACACGGTGGCGTACACGGGAACGTTATCGCAAACTGGCACGGAAACACAAGTGCAAAGCCTACGTGTAACAGTAAGTGGAGCGCACACCCTATTTTTCCCCAAAAGCTCCATTAAGAAAGACAGTGAAAACAAAGAATGTACTGTATGCATAATAATGGGCCTCGGAGCAGAAAATGAGCAGTTGTAATACTAAAATGTTAATATCTCAGTAACCGCACGACGTAGAAAAAAAATTTAAATTTCACATCATTCATGAGTTTCCTGGCTAGGTTTTCACTAAATGCATAGCCCATAGGGTTACGCATTCTCACAATGAAAATTCTGTATCTCACATCATTTCCGAGATACGAGCCCCGAAAGGCGCGGCAGATGCCACCATATTAGTCTGTGGGAAAAAAAGTCAACTTTGAAGTACTGTAACTTTGCTTCCGTGCAATATTTTGTCACCAAACCACCAAAAGGCACATCTATGAGATGTTGGCTGCCTGCCCTCCAAATTTCAGCCCAAACCACCAAACCGTTGTTTTGCAGCAGGGTGGTAAAGAATTCCTGTCATTTTGAGCATAGTCTAGAAAAGTAGTGTCTTGATTTGCGACACCTTTCATAAAAATTTGCTAAAGTGTCGCAAGTGCGACACTACTTTGCAACACTACTTTTTCCAGGAATTTGAAAAACACATTTCTAGGGTATTTAACCCCAAAATAAAGACATGGCTAGCATCTTCAGGGCTCGAATAGGTAAACACAAAAAGAATTGTGTTACTAGATGGTCCCAATTTTAAATGCCAAGCATTTCTGTGATCAGTAACTGAAAACAAAATGGCGGATTTGCAACACTACTAGGGCCGTTTGCGACACTAAAAACTGCATTTGCGAAAGTGTTGAACTTTTTGTTAAGTTTTCCCATTGACTTATAATGGGAACTTGTTTTTTGAATAACTTTTGAACCGTTCAATATTTTTTCATAAAATCTTCAAAAGGCACATCAGGGACCCCAGTCACGCGTTTCCTAAAGTTTTCAGACTGGTCAGGCAAACCGTGCGACCTGTAGGTGTGAGCAAAGAATGTGCAAAAAAGTAACTGTGCACATGGATGTCGCCTAATAACTCCGCAGCCGTATATCCAACCAGTACGTAAGTTACCAGATCCCAAGATCTATGGTTACGCCCCATGCCTGCCAAATTTCAGGCAAATCTGTTGAATGGTGGCAACGTTATTACGGTGCAGAATTTCACCACTTAACCTTAAAAGGGCTACTCAACCCTAACTATGGTGTATATATATATATATATATATATATATATCCAGTGACTTCTCACTGATTTAAAACCCAAGAGCTCGCCTGGTCATGACTCCCTAGGGCCCAAATTTCTTAAGCTGAGTACTTCTGCCCTTGCTCAGTCAGTACGTGACTTATTCAACCAATTCTTCCTTTCTAGCAAGGTCCCAGACAAATGGAAAGTGGTGGTAGTTGTTCCTATGCACAAGGGGGGACCCAACAATGTTGCTGAAAACTTCCAACCCATATCTATTCTCTGCCCTTTGGCTAAAATCCAGGAGCACATAGTGTATAATCACCTCCGGAGCTACCTGGATCATCACAATCCTTCTGTCAACATGATTTTAGAAAGAATCATAGTACCCTTACTGCCTTGTTAAAAGTTACTTCTGATATAGTCCAGACAATGGACCAGGGTTCTGCCACTGGTGCCATCTTCGTAGATCTAACCAAAGTGTTTGACCTGGTAAATCACGGTCTTCTGCTCCATCAGCTTAATGTTCTTGGTCTTGATACTAGTACCCTGGACTGGGTCAAAAGCTATCTATCCTGCCGTTATCAAAGGGTCAAGAGGGCTGGTTCTGTCTCTGATCTTAGACCCATAACCCATGGTATCCCACAATTTCCATACTAGGCCCAATGTTGTTCTCACTTTTTATCAATGATCTGCCCAGTTTCTGTGGAGGAGCTTCCGGACACCTCTATGCAGATGACACAATCATCTATCGCTTATCTCCTGATGTCGATCTAATTTAATAGAGAACTTGCATCTGACTTTGCTGCCTTTGAAGGTTGGTTTAAGTGAAATTAACTCATCCTTAATACAAAAAAGACCAAAAGCATGCTATTTACCCACCTACTCCCCTCAACTCGTACCCTCTCCCCCACTGTGGATTTCCTCTCTGGGCATACTCTTGAGTCTGTCCATTCCTTTAAATACCTGGGCATCACCCTGGACACCTCACTCTCTCTCTCTCTCTCTTAATGCACATGCCTCCAACGTCATTAAATCTCTGAACCAAAAGCTAGGACTCCTCTATCCTATCCGCCTCTTCCTCATTTCTGCCTCCTGCCTTAGAATTGCTACTTCCTCCCTTCTTCCTCTCCTCACTTATGGTGCTCTCTTGCTGCTCTAAATTAATTCCACTTCCCTGTCTCTCCTCTCTCTGGCCTACCATAGGGTGGAAAGGTTCACCTTGGGGGTAAATGCCCATCACCACCACTGTGACATCCTCACTTCACTGGGTTGGCTGCCCTATGAATCAAAGCTGATGTATATCACCTTAAGCTTCATGCATAAGCTGGTCCACAGATTCACATCTCCTTGCCTCACTGAGACCATATGCCTCAGACAAGCTCCTAGAACACTTAGATCTGCCTCCCTTCCCCTCATTAAGCCTTCACTATGACTGGCTAACACCTGTAGGTCCTTCTCTTTTGCGGCAGTGTCTGACTGGAACTCCCTTCCTCCCCCTGTATTGTCCTGTTCCACTCTCCCCAAGTTCCAGTCTTACCTGCTTGCCTCCCTTACAGCCTCTGTAACATGTTCATGCTTCTACTGATGTCCTTCTGTTTCTTTCAATACTCTATTCCTTCTCCTCCTCCTCCTCCCTACCCTCCTACCTTGCCCTTACCTGATCCCTGTCCTTACCTTACTGTACAACCGTCTTTGTCTAGCCCCCCCCTTCCCTTCCCTTTATCTCTTGTTATTGGATTCTGCTGCCTGTAGTCTTATTTTGAACAAGACTTGTAATTATGTTTTTTTTTACCGAACTGTAAATACCTTTTGAACTGTTATATATATGCTGTATTGTATATTTATACCTTGCCTCATGCTGTATATTAAATCCTTGTTATCGTTATCTGTTTATGTGTCATTGTACTGTTTGGTATTGCTTGTGGCAATCCCGGGTCAACCTTGAAAAAGGGACTGTAATTGTCTCAGTAGACTTAGCCAGCTACCAAAACTCAAATCAATAAATATAAATCAAATAAATAAATATATATAAATATGGGATACATGATGGTCAGGAGTGTGATATGGAAAATATTTTCACTCCTGCAGAGTGACCTCTGGATACTCACGAGAGGCAAAGCCACTCATTTTGTAGATATTTTTGTGCTGAACAACTTTCATGCTCGCAGTATTATGCTATCATTTTTCGTTTTAAAGTTATTTGCATTTGGATATGGTTAGTACTGCTACTGAGACTGAATATGCAATGCAACTGCTACTGAGACCGAATACGCAAATGAGTTCCGAATGAGCCAGTCTCTACCTACTGTGTGACAGAGATTGGCTCATTTGGCTAGGAACAATGCTGGCTCTGATTGGTCAGACTGTGACTGGACCTGTGATGTTATCCCAGTACATCACAGGTCTAGTCCCACCCTCTGATGATCACATGAACCTTTAGCGGATCACTCCATGCTGTCCACTACACTCTGTAGCCTGATTCAGAGATTCCCAATCGGCTGCCTTCCCAGGTCTTTAAAAAAAAAAACATGCTCTTGCCATCCATTTCTGTGAAAAGCCCCCCACACACACACACATATGCATGCCCCAACAGTCTGTCCCTTTCTTTTAAAAAAAGAACTCCTCAGTTTTATGCAGAGCAGCCTCAGTATCTTTTCCTCCCAGCAAACGAAGCAGTTTCATTGAACTGCAGAAAGCAAGGCTGAAAGCCCGATTGCCCATCGCTTGAAAGTGGGATGCCTACACATTTCAGTTCCACACCACTCGGGTCAGCACAGACACATTTCTCTGATGGCCACAAGATTTTTAATTAAAAAAGTGTAAAGCAAAACCTGACGCGACTCTGAAACGAAGAACATCAAGACCAGAACAGGTCTGATTTTCCATTTCTCGTCACAAAATTGAAACTTAAAGCCACTCTGCTCTCACCTACTTCCCACTTTCAGCATGTCTTCTAGCGTGACCCCACAGCTCCACAGTAACTGCAGTACACTATTTCTATGGTCCTGCTGAAAAGCTGCAATACTTTTCCTTTTTTCCCTTTCGCATCGATGGTATAATTAAGATGTAAATGTGAGCGAGCAGTTGTTTAAAAAGCTGACTGCGTGCTCTACCCTTCGCTGTACTGCTCGCTCACCACAGTAACCCACCTCAAAACCAGGAACCTCAATACAATAAAATAAAAATAAAAAACAAAGTGGGGGATTAGAAACACTTAGGTGTCAAAGAAGCAAATAGCAAGAGATGAAATATGTGTGTGTGTGTGTGTGTAGGGGGGGGACTCCCATGCAGAAACATAGACAGACATAAAACAAGATAGGGGCCAGTATGTAACAGCAGATCCATCTGCTGCACAAAAGAGAAACTATGGACTACTTTTTCAGTATGTATACTTGCCCTTACAAAAAGAAAGGAAAAAAAAAGTATTTTAAACAAAATGTTTCTAAATTTTTTTCTTTTTCAACAAAGGAGCCATTGTATAATAGTAATAATGCACACCAGGGTGTGTGTTGTACTGGGATAACGTCATGCCTGGGGTGTTGGACGCATTCGACCTGCAGCCTCGTGCCCAACCACCCCAAGCATGATGTTATCCCAGCACAACACACACCCTGTCGTGCATTATAGCTTAATTCTCACTGTAGGTCTGACCACCCTGAGAATATTGAAAATATTTACCCTTTTTTATCCTCACAGGTATGGCATATATATATATATATATATATATATATATATATATATATATATAATATTACTAAGTGCATTGCCTCTTTCCAGCACCACTGAAGGTGGAACTTGAGTAGTGGGATGACTGTGTTTCTTCCTTCTTTCAAAGTCTGAATGCACTGCCTCTACAGTGCACCCTTGACACCTCTGGCCCAGCGGCAGATGTGAGAGTTAAGGTATGAGCCAGAGTCTCCTGCATAGTAGTGCCCAAGACCCAATGGGCTGGCCTATATCTGGAGCACTGTATGCTCAGATACACCCCGGGCCATTCACATTTTTTTAGCCTGCTCCCCAGTTTTCCTCTGTAACTCCATGTTCCACTTTTACTGTTCTAGTTTTGTTGCAGCAGCACCCTTCCACCACAGTGAGTAATCACTTCTGAGACTGGCATCAAGTCCTGATTGAAACCCCAGCCGCTAAGACTATTTATTTATTTATTTATTTTACACTCCTACCTCCTTGGCTGGGAGTGTTGCCTATGGTGCCTCTTTCAGCCTGTGACCTCCAGCGCCCCACCGGTCACAGCTTCTGTTCTCTATCTCTTCCTCCTACACACAGCCAGGTCTCAACCCAGTGGGTGCTTACCCCGCACACTGGGGAGTTCCTGGTGAGCCGGGCTGGAGGGAGAATCCTGGTGTGTTTGGTGTGCCGCCAGTAGACCGAGGCGTCATGCGCGCTGGAGGATTCCTGTTTTCCTCTTTTTCCTCCTTCTCTCAGCACAGGCGTGCAATGACATCTAGGGTATCATAAAACTTGCTCCCACATGCTGCATGTCTGATGTCTGCCCTGCCATCCCACATCCTCCGAGCTTACCACGCACCATCCCCCAGTTGCCACCAGGAGCCAGTGCTGCAGCTGCTCTTGTCCCCCACCCTCCCTTGGAGAGGAGAGTTGTCCTCTGGATGCTAAATCCTCTCCTCCTTGGCCGACCTCCGGCAACCTGATCTTGCTCCTGACCCGGGGTCGCCGGCATGGTGCGAGGTGTGGCGTCCAGTGCCTTAACCCTCAGCACCACTGGGCCGGCACAGGACTATTGTTTTTGGCAAAGAGTGCCAGGCCCTCACCCCCAGGGAGCAAACACACCAGATATGCAGTGCATCCAAACCCCACTGGTCCAGGGAATGAGAAACCCATGGGTACTTTAGCATTCCAGTGTTACTCATGCACCAGCACTAACTCACAGGGCCAGAACACCTTAGACCCATCATAACAGATTCCTAATGTTGTACAAGAGAACTAGCAGTTTGTGAAAAGCACTGAGAAGTGCCATCTTGTGTGAGCAGTTGCAAATAACAGAGACCTGCAGTGCTAAATGTGGTAGCAGAGAGACCTCTGTGGCTGGTCATTGAGATCGCAGTGTGGGAAATGTGAAATAGTATGCCAGAATACACATAAAGTGTACTTCATGACATGGAAGGAGTTTTACTGGAAGTGTCTAAATGGCTACTTTATCACTCCTGTCCAGCAGGCCCACCGAGGGACATCTCCAACAGTGCACTGCTGGCGGCAGTGTGGAGAACCAAGTGCCACCCATTTTCATATCATGTGGGATTGCCCCAAACTTACCTCCTTTTTCAGGAGCTTGAGAGAGCATTACATGACATTTTTTATACCCCAAGTAATCCTTTCTAAAGAACTTCTTATTTTAACATTATACCAACAAAGTATGAAGGATCCTACTGGCAAATATATGCTGGGCACCGTAAAGAAGTGCATGACAAAACACTGGTTGAAAGCAGAGATGTCCATGCTAACGGAATGGATGGCATTGGTCAATTCCATTTACACTTTAGAAATCCTGACTGACATTATGCGAAACCAAGTAGACAGGGCTCGGAATAGGTGGAACTGCGGGATACTGTACGTTATGGCTAGAGACCGCTCCTTCCTTCCATAAACTGAGGGTATGGTTCCATCTGATACTACAGAAGAATGGAAGACTGTCCAGAAAGAGGGGTAGGTTATCCTGCCTGCCCAGTGACTGCTCTCTAGGACACTACTTGAAAGTTAATAGCATCGGGCTGGGTGGTGGCTGCCAGGACCTATACAACATCATTACAAACTTGATACAGTATGTATTGTAGAGCATGGCGAAAGAAATGACAGTTGTACTTGTTGCCTGTTGTTATATGTTTGTACCTATGTGTGTACTAAGGAAAATTCAATAAAATATGATTATAAAAAAAAGAGACTGCAATGTATAAACTCAAAGGCTTAATCTAGTTTCTCAGCTATTGGGAATTCCTCCTTACATTCCTAATTAGAGCTGCTGCCTTTTGGGACTCAGTCCCAGGTTTGATTCCCAGCAAGTGCTGGAGGTGTATAGAGGTGATGGGCATAGCCCCTCACTTTATGTTTGTCCAGTTTTTGGGCTTTGTTTTACTAATTTATTACAGTGTCATACATTCTGCCAAATAAATATTGTTCAGCATTATAACATTCAAACCAGGGATGGAGGACCCTCTCATGACTCAGTTAAAAAAACGTTAAAAACTTTCATTAAAAACTGGAAAAGGTAAATTTTTTAACTAATACAACAATGCCTTTCTATGGGAAATTGTTTTGAGTATAAAAAGCCAGGGATAAGGAAATCCTGGAAACCATCTTCCAGATGTCAGGCAAAGGGGATGTGGTGCTGGTGGGGGAATTTCAATCCACCAGATATAGATTGGAGTACCCACACAGCGGCATCACAAAAAAGCAGGGAATTCCTAGTCACACTACAGGAAGCAGGCCTACGTCAACTAGTGACATCACCCACAAGGGGTAGTGCAATTCTAGATCTGATATTCACAAATAGCGATAGGGTCCTGGGTGTCGAAGTAGGGAACCACCTGAGCAACAGTGACCATAACACGGTATAGTTGAGGGTAAAAAGGACTGAAGACTCCACACACTCCAAACTGAAGGTCCTTGACTTTAGGAGGGCAGACTTCACAAAAATGAAGGCCTGCCTGAGGGACAATTTTAGAAACACAATAGAATGGAGCACTGAGGAATGTTGGACAAGGTTGAAGGATGCAGTAACCATGGTCACATCACAGTGTGCCCATCAGGTTAGTAAGAACAAAAGGAAGAAAAACCCACTATGGTTTTCCAAGGAGGTGGCAACCACGGTGAAAGAGAAGTGCAAAGCCTTCAGAAAGTACAAGGAGTCGGGGAACGAGGCATACTAAAGAGAATACAAAAAGAAACTAAAACAGACAGGAAAAGTGATAAGAAATAAAAAGGCTCAGACAGAGGTTAGGATACCTCAGGAAGTAAAAAAGAGTAACAAAACCTTCTACAGGACATACGAGAAAAAAGGAAGACCAAAAGGGGCATTGTTAGAATCACAAAAAAGGACGGACAACCCGCAGAGCAAGATGGGGAGAAGGCAGAGGCACTCAATGAGTACTTCTGCTCAGTCTTCACACAGGAAGCAGATGGAAACAGAAGAGCAATAGGCACAAGAGTGGAAGCAAGGAACAGCCAGGAAACTACCGTCTGGTTAGTCTAACGTCAGTCATGAGAAAACTGATGGAGTCCCAGCTGAAGGAAAGAATCATAGCTTTTTTGGAGCAAACTGGTCAGCTCAACAAAAATCAACATGGTTTCATGGCAGGGAGGTCCTGTCAGACAAACCTGGTTGATTTTTTAACTGGGTCACCAAAACAGTGGATCGGGGGGGGCAGTGGATGTGGGTTACCTGGACTTCAGCAAAGCTTTTAACTCCGTTCTACACAGGAGACTAGTCAAAAAACTGGAGAACATGGGAGTTAGGTCCGAGGTAATGAACTGGGTCAGAAACTGGTTACGTGGGAGAACTCAGAGTATTAGTGAATGGCACTCTGTCAGAAGAGGGAAGGGTGATTAGTGGGGTCCCGCAGGGCTCGGTTATGGAACTGGTCCTCTTCAACATATTCATCAGCGACATTGCGGATGGACTGAAGGGAAAGGTGTGCCTGTTTGCAGATGACACCAAAATTGGCAATGGGGTGGACACACCAGAGGAACAGCATAGCATGGAAGCTGATCTCCGAAAACTGGAGGAGTGGTCCAGGACCTGGCAGTTGAAATTCAATGCCAAAAAATGCAAGGTCATGCACCTGGGAAAATGTAACCCAGGGAAGCTGTACTCAATGGGAGGAGAGCAGCTGGTGGCTACTATGCAGGAGCGAGACCTGGGGTGATCATATCAGATGACCTCAAGGTCAGTAAAAAATGTGAAAAAGCAGCATTAAAAGTTAGTGGCATCCTGGGATGCATAGGGAGGGGCATCACAAGCAGAAGGCATGAAGTAATCATGCTTTTGAATCGGTCTCTGGTCAGGCCTTACCTGGAGTACTGTGTCCAATTCTGGAGGCCACACCTCAGGAAGGACATAGATAGGCTGGAGATGGTACAGAGAAGAGCAACAAAGATGTTGCAGGGCTTGCATCTGAAAACATACAAGGCAAGACTAGATGACCTTAAATTATACTCCCTAGAGCAATGCAGGAATCGTGGGGACATGATCGAAACATTTAAATACCTTAAAGGTAACAACAGGTGCATGTGCAGAACCTCTTTCAGTTAAAAGACTACAACAGGGCTAGAGGGCATTACCTTAGACTTACGGGAGGAAAGTTCAGGAGCAACATGAGAAAATTATTCTTCACAGCGCGCATTATGGAACCATAGAATAACCTGCCAGTGGGGGGTTGGAGCTAAGACGGTGCGGAAATTCAAGCGGGCATGGGACAGACAATGTGGGATATTCAAGCAGGCAGCTAAGTGGGGGGGGTAGGAAACCAAGGGCAGACTTGATGGACCATACGGTCCCCATCTGCTGACAACTTCTATGTTTCTAAAAGGGTTCTAAAGGATTCTAATGGAAAAATAAAAATCAGATGTGATACAAAACATGAGACAGTGTCACTGGCATAATGTTGTCGGCATGTGGCATGTTGTGTGGCATGGTGAGTGTAGTTATGGATCAAGGGGCCCCAGTGAAGGTGGTGGAGTTAGAAGTGCTGTTTGGAATGTAATACTTTATTGACTGATTGCATCGCACCTACTGGATGAAAGAGTGACAGTCATCAATGGCATTAATTTGTGGTGCTAATCAGCACAAGAGCAACAGAATGACCCATCATGAAATACCTACGTGGCAAATGTTTCCGAGCAGCAAAGGACAGTCCCACCCTCTCACCGGGTGCACTGTGTTACTTGGGGCTAGGGTAGGGGTTTGCATCATTGATGTGAAATCATAGTCTCAAAGGTAACTTTGTCTCTTAGGTGTTAGTTTCCTGCCACCTATAGTTGCCTGGACCATAGCCCCAGAATAAACTGTGGAACCCCTATTGCTTAGCA
The DNA here is from genome assembly GCA_016271365.2 of Neoceratodus forsteri. Classification (NCBI taxonomy): domain Eukaryota; kingdom Metazoa; phylum Chordata; order Ceratodontiformes; family Ceratodontidae; genus Neoceratodus; species Neoceratodus forsteri. The sequence goes on along the minus strand of CM057453.1, from coordinate 146,471,101 downwards.
GCAGATAGCTGGCAGCAAGAGACCAAAGTGACTTGTGAGGCAGACTAATAAGGAGTAGTTGCAGCAATAAGAGAACAGCAACAGGCAGGTATCTTGAAAAAGAATGGCACCAAGAGTAGCCCTTGCAGAAGATAACAGAAGCAAAGATCTGGCAGTGACTGCAGCATCCAGGACCAAAGTGGTATCGGGGGGATTATATAATTGAGAAGTAGGTAAAGACCAATAGCATGTCAGCAGCAGCTACAGAGACTCTTGAGTGATGAAAGATGCAGAAAGACCGTTAATGGCACAAGCGGCAGGCAGCAGTGTGATAGGATAGGATAAGAACTTTATCTATATAGTGCCTTTCTTGAGCTCACAGTGGTTTATAGTACAAATATATTTAAATTACAAATAATACATCACAGGGGCAGTAAATCTCTATTCAGATTATACGCTAAACATATGCATATTCCACAGAAATAAATGAAGTTCATCAGTCTCCTGAGAAGGCCTGTCTAAACAGCCAGGACTTTAACTGAGATTTAAAGGGGGCAGAATGGAATTTTCGGGACAACATTACAGAGTCTCGGTGCAGCTGCAGAAAATGCTCAGACCTCAGCAGATTTTAATTTTGATACTGGGACTAACAGAAGCCCCTGGGTTTCCGAGCAGAGAACTCTGGTACCCTGATGATCCTCCTGATGGGCTGCCAGTTATCCTTGCATGTGGAGGGGACCCAGTCCATTAACAGCCTTATAAAACAGCAAAAAGACTTTAAATTCAGAATGCCATCTGATCGGGAGCCAGTTCAACTCCCTCAAAGTGGGAATAATGTGATTGAATCTGGACAAACATGTTAACAATCTGGTAGCCATATGTTGTAATAACTGTAGAGGGTGTAACTGACTAGCTGGGAGGCCATAATAGGGTGTGTTGCAGTAGTCAATTTGCGAGGTAATGAAAGCTTGAACAAATGTGCGCAGATCACCATGGTCAGGGAAAGGACGCAATCTGGTTACATATTTCAAGTGGTAAAAATCACTTCTGAAGACAGTAGTAATTTGAGATGTAAAATCCAATAGACTGTCAAATATTACTCCCAGATCGTAAACCTCCTCCTTAATCTGCAGTAGTTCCCAGTCACAAGTGGGGAGAACAAGATTTTCCTTTACTGCACATACCAGTCAGTCTGAGCCAACCAAAAGCAACTTGGTTTTGCTGGGATTGAGTTGCAACCAGCTCGCACTCATCTAATACTTGATCTCCATGATGGCCTTCTCAACCACATGCATTGGATCCCCCTGACCAGGTCTAAACTTAAAGTGATTGTGGAAGATTTTGTGGTGTCTTACATTCATAGCCTATGTTGAGGAAATTCTTTTGAGCTGCATTTTATATTTTTATTCCACTCATGCATGAAAGTGGAAGGGATTGTAATTTGGCCACTACAAGATAGCCAGCTGATCCCTTCACTTCCTGATTACTCAGATCTGTCCCCGCACTCAGGCACATAATGACATGTGCCCAGGGAGAGTGCAGGAGTGTGCCCCATTAAAGTCAATGGGAATCACTTTTAAGTCAATTTTTTCACATAAAAATGCCCAATTTGAGATTAATGAAGGGCACCGCTCAAGCAAGACAGCCCTTGTTAGTTGAGTGGGTCCCTTCAATAATCTCAAACTGGCTATTTTTATGTGAAGAAAATGCTGACTTAAAAGTGACTCCCATTGACTTTAATGGGGCATGCTACCACGCTCTCCCTGGGCACATGGCATTACGTGCCTGAGCGCCGGGTGGATTGGAGGAATTGGGAAATGAAGGGACTGGCTGGCTACTTTGTAGTGGCTAAATTATTATCCCTTCTACTTTCATACAGGAGTGGAATAAAAATATAAAATACAGCTCAAAAGAATTTTGCCAATCTAGGCTTCCAAGTTATGTAAGTGTTACTCCTATATAATAAACTCACAACATCACTTCAAGGTAAAGCACAGTGTCATCTGCATAGCAGTGCAAACTCAAGCCGTAACTTTAGAATCACTTCTCCCAGTGGAAGCATAGCTACTGTACAGAACAATAGTGAGAGTATAGAGCCCTGCGGGATGCCACACATCACCAGTGAGGGGGCAGATTGACAGTTACCGAATACCACAGTCTGGTGATGATTTTCCAGGAAAGATCTAAACCAGTGTAACACTGTATCAGCCAGTCCATAGAAACACCTCTGGCATTCAACTAACTTCTCATGATACACAGCATGCTGATGACAGGTCAAAGAGAACCAAAACAGATAGCTTTCCCAGATCCTTTGCCGGGAGCAGATCATGCGATATCTGTACCAAGACAGTCTCTGTGCTGTGGCGTAAGTAGAAATCAGATTGGAGAGGCTTGTAGAGCTCATATTTCTCCAGCTGTTCTGTTAGGTGAATTGCCACCACTTTCTCAATAACCTTCCCTATTTATTTATTTAAAAGTTTTACCAGGAAAGACATACTGAGCAGAAAATGCTAGTTTGCAGATGCATCCCGGGGAGAGGGGAAGGGGATACACAGTAAGTACAGTAGCAAATGTCAAACCGAGAATGGAAATAGTATACAAACATCAAACAGGATGACAGATAATTACATTTCAATAACCATCTAAACAACAACAAGAAAGTGTTATGAGACTATAAAAAACAATCAAAAACCATCAATTGATGACTAATATAGAATAAGTGCTAACCTACAATCAAGTGCAGAGGCAAATTTGAAGAGGGTAGAAAATGAAACACATCTACAGGTAAGGGGGGGGGGGTCCCTAAGGATGTAGTTCAGGATCTGAGGGGAGACAGTGAGATGGATGGGAGGTGTGAGGGCATTCCAGATTTTGAAGAAATGGTGTGAGAATGTTGCCTGGCCGACAGAGGTAGTCCTGGGCAGGATGTTTAAAGTGCAGTGATCATGGTTTCTAAATGAGTGAGAAGAAGGTGGTTTGAGGGAGAGAGTGAAGCCAGAATTTGCCAAGAAAGTTGGCACAGTGGATATGATGCCTATTGACTAGGGAAGGAAGTGAGAGAGATTGGTCAAGGGTGCAGTAATGGGTACGGGGAGGACAGTCAAGACTGAAATGGCAAAAGAAGTGAAAAAGAGAGTCCAGCCTGGTTAGAGAAGATCTGGGAGCAGCACTGTAGACTATGTCACCATAGTCAAAAATAGGTAGAATCATTTTCTGGACCAGTGTGTGGCAACCAGACCTGATAAAATACGAATATAAAAGGTAGGTTAGAAATAGGCCTGCAATTTGTGAGATCATCTTGATTTGGCAACTTGAGGAGGGGCTTCACAAAGTCCCATTAAGGGAGCCAGGAAAACTCCTTCTCTCAAAGAAGAATTCATAGTCTGTATACTAGCATCTGCCTGCCCACCTTAACCAAATAGGAGGGGGCAGGGTTTTGAATGCAAGTGGACTGCTGCATCGCCGACAGCAGCTGGCAGATTTCTACATAATCAACTGGTTGAAAATCTGTCCACAGCAGCCAGGATTCAATTACCTCAGCTCCTTGAGCACTGCCCTAGTGACCAGCACCAGTACAGGAGATATTATGCCTTATCCCCGCAATCTTGGCTGCAAAAAAATATCAGAGAACCACTCACATCCCTCCACTGAACTTGGCTCTAACTGAAAGCCAAGACAAGTCTTGATTAAGAATCTTATTCTTCAGCCTGAAGAAAGCTGTGGGTCTATTTTCCCAGCTGCAGTGAGAGGGGAATAGAATTGTTTCCTTACACTGACCATTGCCTCCTGATATCTCTGATAATAAGAGATCAGGATAAGTTTGTCAGAAAGTAGGCCAGATCTCTTCCAATTCCCTCAAATCTCTGTCCACATCTTTTCAATCCCCGCTGCTCATCATTATACCATGGACAGCTGCGTCTTCCAGGATATGGGCGAAGGCAGACTGCTGCCAGGAAGTCAGCTGCAGCAAGGATGGCTGAATTATAAGCCTCAACTGCTGCACTGCACCCCCTGGAGAAGGTGGCCAAATCCCTGAAATGTACCCATGAGCCCAAAAAGTTTTGGGCTCAATACTCCTCGGACTATGACAGTGGATCAACTCAGTAGAGGGGGGAGCATTAATTATCTCACTCATCATCTTGAACAACAGAATGGAATGGTCAGACCAGACAACTGGTTCCGCAGATATTTTAGATATTCCAAAGCCAATAATAAAGATCAAATCAAGAGTGTGGCCTGCCACACGTGTGACGGTCCTTACATTTTAATGGATATCCATCGATTCCAGTAAGCTAAGGAAATCTCCCACAAATACAGATGAGGAGGAGTCCACCCAGGCATTGAAGTCTCCCAGAATAATAAGCCTCAGAGACTCCAAGGCCAGGGACAACACCAACTTAAAGAAGTCCCTAAGAAAATCACCCTCCACACCTGGTGGATGATAAACCAACATACATTTACAATCCACAACCTCCACACAATTGAAGACCATGACTTCAAGGGAGTCATATGACTTCAAGGGAAACCTGATGCACTGCATACACGGTCCAGAGGTGATGGCTATCCCCCCCCCCGTGTCCAAGGTGAGGGCGATGAATCATGGAGTAACCCAGGGGAACCAGACCCAATAAAATATGGATGGCATTATCATTCAATCAGGTGTCCATGATAAAAATCAGGGCAGCCTTCTCTAAATCAAACAGGTCATGCAAAATCATAGTTTTAATAACTACTGACCTGACATTTAACAGCACTGCCCATGCAGGGATGAGCTGTCCGCCTCGCACACCTCCTACAGTCGGATTGCAGATGGAATCTATACCACCCATCTAATAGATTTTTTTGATTGGTTGACTAGGGAAATAGATCAGGGAGGGGCAGTAGACATCACCTACCTAGATTTCAGCAAAGCCTTCAACATTCTCCCACACAGAAGGCTGATTAACAAGATGGGTAGTCTGGGCATGGGAGACAAGGTGGGGAACTGGGTTAGGAACTGGTTAACAAGCAGGAGACTGAGGGTGGTGGTAAATGGGGTACAATCTGGGGAGGGGGGGGTGGCCAGTGGGGTACCACAGGGATCAGTACTGGGACCAGTCCTGTTCAATGTCTTCATTAGTGACATTGCAGAGGGGCTGGAAGGAAAGGTCTGCCTGTTTGCAGATGACACCAAGATCTGCAACAGAATGGATGCTCCAGAAGGGGTGTAGAAAATGAAGAGGGACCTGGAGAAGCTTGAAAGATGGTCAGAGATGTGGCAACTGAGGTTCAACGCAAAGAAATGCAAAATAATGCACCTGGGTAGAGGGAACCTTGGGGAGAGCTACAGACTGGGGGGGGGGAGCTGACTGTCACCAAAGATGAAAGGGAGCTAGGGATTATCATCTCTGATGACCTTAAGGTATCAAAGCAGTGCACAAAGGCAGCAGGGGGGGCCAGTGATATGTGGAGTGCATAGGCAGTGGTATCACTAGCAGGAGACAGTAGGTGGTGATGCCATTGTCTAAAACATTGATAAGGCCTCACCTGGACTACTGCGTACTGTTCTGGAGGCCACATCTGCGCTAAGACATAGATAAGGTGGAGACTATCCAGAGAAGGGCAACAAAGATTGTGCATGGCTTGCACCACAAAACATATGAGGAGAGACTAAGGGACCTCAATATGTACTCATTGGAGGAGAGGAGACAGTGGGGGGACATGATTGAAACTTTCAAGTACCTCAAGGGCATAAACAAGGTGCAGGTGGGGAACCTTTTCCAATGTAGAAAAAGCACTAGAACAAGGGGGCACAATATGAAATTGGAAGGGGGTAGATTAAGAGGTAATGTGAGGAAGTTTTTCTTCACAGAAAGGGTAGTCGATGCTTGGAATAGTCTGCCACAGGAGGTAATGGGGCAAGCACATTGGAGGGGTTTAAGTATGTCTGGGACAGGCACAAGGGAAGCTTGAGAGGGGAGGGAGTGATGAAAAGCCATTGATCACATATGGTCAGTGGCCATATGCAGTGTATAGGGCCTACAGGCAGACTGGTTGGGCCTCCCGGTCCATATCATCTGACAAGTTCTATGTTTCTAAGAGAGGGGGATCTCAAGATGGTAGGGGATGGGGAAACCCCTGTCCCGATGATACTTTCTCCTCCCCCATGCTGCCCCAGCGCTGCCTCTGATTCTTCTCTTCAATATATCTAGCTGTTTACATAGAAACATATACTTTGATGGCAGATAAGGACCACTTGGCCCACTCACACTACCCATTTCCCTACCTATTGGATAAGCTGCAGATCCTAGTTAACCAACAGCATACTTCTTCCTAACCCCTACCACAATTGTCTTATGTCTGTCCCATGCATTCTTGAATTCCCCCACTGTTTTTGACCCCTTGACCTCCTCAGAAAGGCCATTCCATGTGTCCACCACCCTCTCTGTGAAAAAATGCATCCTCACATTGCCCCTGACCCATCATCCCTCCATCTTCAAATTGTGTCCCCTTGTTCTTGCACATCTCTTTTTCTGAAAGATGCTACCCTCTTGGACTTTGGTGATTCCTTTGAGGTACTTGAAAGTTTCTATCATATCCCCCCTCTTCCTCCTTTCCTCGAGGGTATACATATTAAGCTCCTTTAGTCTCTCTTCATATGGCTTCTGGTGCAGAACCTGCACCATTTTAGTTGCCCTCCTCTGGACTGCCTCCATCCTGTCTATATCCTTGTAGAGATGGCATCTCTAGAACTGCACATAGTACTCCAGATGGGGTCTCACCAATTGTCTGTACAGAATTATGACAACTTCTTGTTTTCTACTGGTGATGCCTCTCCCTATACATCCCAGTATCCCCCCAGCACTCCTTACTGCCTTCTCAAATTGCTTGCTTACCTTTAGGTCATCTGATATGACTACCCCCAGGTCCCGTTCCATTTTTATTGTTGTTAGTACCTCCCCTTCCCCACTGTGTACTCTTCCCCTGGGTTTTTGTTTCCCAGGTGCATTACTTTGCACTTCTTTGCATTGAATCTAAGCTGCCATACTTTTGACCATTCCTCCAACCTTGCCAAGTCCCTTCTCATCCTTTCCACCCCTCCTTGTGTATCAACCCTGTTGCAGATCTTTGTGTCATCTGCAAAGAGGCATACTTTTCCTTCCAGTCCCTCTGCAATGTCACTTATAAAGACATTAAAACCAGTCCCGTACTGAACCCTACGGTACCGCTAGTAACCCCCTTTCTTCAGAGTGGACTCCATTTACTATTACCCTCTGTGTCCTGTTGTCCAGCCAATTTTTTACCCAGGCTACCACCCTGGGACCCACTCCCAGGCTGGCTAACTTGTTTATTAATCTTTTGTGTGGGACTGTGTCAAATGCCTTGTTAAAGTGTAGGTAGGCCATGTCCACAGCCCCTCCCTGGTCTACTACTTTGGTCACTCAGTCAAAGAAATCTATTAGATTCATCTGGCATGACCTTCCCGCTGTGAATCCATGCTGCCTTGGGTCCTGTGCCCTGCTGGCCTCTAGGTACTCAGCAATTCTTTCTTTCAGAAGTGATTCTATCATTCCCAGGCCCACCATGTAAATGAGTTTTCTCTCAATGGTGTTTCACCTGGTTAAATAAAGATTTTGATTGAGTGATTGATTGATTTCCTACCATTGAGGTCAAACTAACAGGTCTGTAGTTTCCTGCCTCTGCTTTGCTCCCACTTTTGTGAAGGGGAATCACATCCACCCTCCTCCAGTCCTCAGGTACCACACCACCCTCCCGTGATTTGTTAAAAATGGTAGTCAGTCACAGTGGTGTCACTAGTTCTCCCCTTAGTTCTTTTAGAATTCTGGGGTGAATCCCGTCAGGTCCCATTACTTGTCCACCTTCAGTTACAGGAGCTCTTTCAGAATCCTTTCTTCTGTGAATGGAATGGTATCAACCCGCCAATCCAGAGTGCTTCTATTGATTGGATTAGGTACCTCCCCCTCCTCTTCTTTTGTGAATACTGAGCAGAAGTATTCGTTCAGTATCCGTTCAGTATCCCTGCTTTTTCACTGTCACCCTCTGCTCACACACCCTCCCCTTTATTAAGCCTCACTGTCCCTCTTGGTCTTTCTTCACTCCCTAATGTACCTATAAAAGGTTTTATCCCCCTTCTTAACCGAGTTGTCTATCTTTTCCTTGGTTTGGGCCTTTGCTATTCTGACTGCCTTCCCTGCTTCCTTCTGTTTTAACTGGTACAGTTCTCTGTCCTGCTCCTTCTGTTTTCTTATACTTCCTGAATGCTATCTTTTTCTCCCTAACCTTCCCCACCACCTCTTTTGAGAACCATAGTGTTTTTTTCCTTCATTTTGATTTATTTATTTGCTTCACCCAAAGGCTTGTTGCCTCTGTGATGTTTCCCCATTGTGACTCCACCCCTCCTTCTTGCACATTTGCTAGTGCTTTTCTGAGGCACTCTCCCATTTTGCTAAAGTCAGCCCTCCTAAAGTTCAGTACCCTCACATTTGTATGGCTTGACTCTACGGCTGTGCTTATCGTGAACCACAGTGTTTGGTGGTCACTTGTTCCCAAATGGCTACCCACTTCTAAATCTCAGATCCTCTCTCCATCCCCATTAGAGAGTACCAGGTCTAAGATTGCTCCCTCCTGAATGGGTTCCAACACTAGCTGTCTGAGGCATGCTTCCTGTAGGGCATCAAGAATGACCCTGCTCTTGGATGTGGCTGCAGCAAAGGTGCTCCAGTTAACATCTGGCATATTCAGGTCCCCCATCAATAATATCTCCCCTTTCTCTGCCATCCTAAGGATGCCTTCTATCATTTCCTTGTCCATTTCCTCCCCCTGAGACGGGGATCTGTATACAACCCCTGTGCAGATTTTGGTGCCATTTCCTGTCTGCAGGGTGACCCACAGTGCCTCCTCTCCTCCCTGGTTACCCTTTAGTTTAAACATAGTTTAAAAACCTCTTCCTGCAAATCTGGTAGCCAGTCTCAAAAAGGACACAGCTGCCTCAGACTGCTGGGAGGGTACCTAATAACATTTTTATCTAGGCACATTTTAAATTCACACGCTCCAATTCTACAGAAACTACTATTTAAACCTCAGCCCCATACTCCACCCACTAAACATTCAATCAGTCTCAGAGAATTTCCACTAGCAGCTAAGAAAGGGATAGACTAAAAGGAGACTCACTCACAGCTCCCCTAAGGCCAAGTCTGAAAGGGGACCCCCTGCCCTACCACTCTCAAACAGCCAGCCAGAAAAACTCTGAGAAATGTGCCTGTCACCAACACACACAAGCAATCAAATAATCACACCCACACACATCACCATTCATTCACTAAAACAGTAAAATAAAATACACTTATAAAAGAATATGCACACAAAATAAAATCAGGTAAGTTACATAAAACAGAATAAGAGTGTGGTGAAAAGCAGGTCTTCAGCATCCAATAAAACAAGCCCCACAATTGTCCAGACCAAGAGTTAAACAAAGTCTGTAGGCAGTAGCTGAAGTATGTGAAAGTAAGTTCAATAGAACGCCCCCCCTCCCCCCGAGCTCTCACCCAGGAATAATGAACCCAACAGTATGAATCTGGAGCCAACTTACTGCCACTAAGCAAACATTCTACCAAACACAGTACTTACAGAAAGTTATAATAATCTGGGTAGCTCCAGTGGGTCAAAGTTCTGTAAGAGGTTCATTAGTTCTTAAACAGGCCTCATAGTTTCATAGTCTCATTTTTTTAAATTTCATAGTCTCATAGTCTCATAGTTTATAGTTTCATAGTCTCATAGTTTATAGTCTCAGTCTCATAGTTTCATAGTCTCATAGTCTATAGTTTCACAGTTTATAGTTTCAGTTTCAGTTTATAGCTTCATAGTTTCATAGTCTCATAGTTGTATAGTCTCATAGTTTAGTTTTATAGTCTCATAGTTTATAGTTTCATAGTCTCATAGTTTATAGTTTTATAGTTTCCCAATTTATAGTTTCATAGTTTCACAGTTTATAGTTTCATAGTTTCAGTCTCATAGTTTATATAGAGGATAATGTATGGTCCTCTATCGTTAAAGACTCAGTTAACAGTCGAGAGGTTGCCAGGGTGACCATTGGAAACCTCGAGGCCCAGGTCGAGAGGTTTACGCCGCCATGGCAAATGACGGTTAAAATTGACTGTCATTATAGAGGACCATACATTATTTTTATAGTGTATGGTCCCACCATCAAAAGGGCTTACGTTTTTAAAGTCACCGCTGTTCTTTCAGTCCTTCCGCTGGTTTCCTTCAGTCGGTTTCTGGTAGTCGAAAAAAGCGCGACATGTCAAGAGATTAACTCTATGAAAGAAGACTTCCATCGATGTGATTTAGGATCGATAGGTTAACAACATATCTACGTCACATCGATAGGTTAACAACCTCAGGAAATGATGATTTCCTAAGGTTAACAGCTTTCTAACATACATTATAGTCTCATAGACTCATAGTTTATAGTTTCACAGTTTCAGTTTATAGTTTCATAGTTTCAGTTTCATTTCATAGTTTCAGTTTTATAGTTTCACAGTTTATAGTTTCATAGTTTCACAGTGTCACAGTTTTACAGTTTCACAGTTTATAGTCTCATAGTTTATAGTTTCACAGTTTCAGTTTATAGTTTCATAGTTTCACAGTTTATAGTTTCATAGTTTCATAGTCTCAGTTTCATTTCATAGTTTCATAGTTTCAGTTTTACGGTTTCACAGTTTATAGTTTCATAGTTTCACAGTTTCACAGTTTTACAGTTTCACAGTTTATAGTCTCATAGTCTCACAGTTTCACAGTTTCATAGTCTCATAGTTTATAGTTTCATAGTCTCAGTCTCATAGTTTCATAGTTAATAGTTTCATAGCCTCATAGTTTATGGTTTCATAGTCTCATAGTCTCACAGTGTCACAGTCTCACAGTTTCACAGACTCATAGTCTCATACTCTATAGTTTCATAGTATCAGTCTCATAGTTTATAGTTTCATAGTCTCATAGTCTGTCTCATAGTTTCATAGTCTTATAGTTTATAGTTTCATAGTCTCATAGTTTATAGTTTCATAGTCTCATAGTCTCACAGTTTCACAGTTTCACAGTTTATAGTTTCATAGTTCCATAGTTTCAGTCTCTTAAGCCCCATTCACACTTGGGGGTCTGAAACGGTTCTGGGGCGTTGAATCATTTCAGATCCATGCCAGCACCTTTTGCGTCCACATCTAACTCACTTTGGGACACGTTTTAATGAACCGTGCTAAAACCCTGATCGGACCTAGGCTATAGCATGGTTCGTTAAACCTTTTGAATGAGGAAATTGTTTTTACTCACAGTGTGAACGTGATTCCTTGTTCGGTGGATCCGTGTTGTCCCTGCCCTGTGCCAGGCACATTGCATGCTGGTAAGCAGTTTGGTTGAAACACGCTAGCACACCATGCTACACTGACTCGGTATAATGCAGGAGTCTGAACTAAACAGCATGATTCATTCGAAACCGTCCCAAAAACGGATTGGACAGTGTGAGGAATGAAGCACGGTAAGGCTTAATTCATTTTAAAAAATGTTTCTCCTTACCGTGCTGTAGTGTGAACGGGGCCATAGTCTCATAGTTTCATAGTTTCAGTTTCACAGTTTATAGTGTCATAGTTTCATAGTTTATCATTTCATAGTCTCATAGTATCACAGTTTCACAGTTTATAGTTTCATAGTCTCATAGTCTCATAGTTTCATAGTTTTATAGTTTCATAGTCTCATAGTCTCACAGTTTCACAGTTTCACAGTTTATAGTTTCATAGTTCCATAGTTTCAGTCTCTTAGGCCCCGTTCACACTGGGGGGGTCTGAAATGGTTCTGGGGCATTGAATCATTTCAGATCCGTGCCAGCACCTTTTGCGTCCACATCTAACTCACTTTGGGACACGTTTTAATGAACCGTGCTAAAACCCTGATCGGACCTAGGCTGTAGCACGGTTCGTTAAACCTTTTGAGTGAGGAAATCATTTTTACTCACAGTGTGAATGTGATTCCTTGTTCGGTGGATCCGTGTTGTTCCTGCCCTGTGCCAGGCACATTGCATGCTGGTAAGGAGTTTGGCTGAAACACGCTAGCGCACCATGACACACTGACTCGGTATAATGCAGAAGTCTGAACTAAACAGCATGATTCATTCAAAACGGTTCCAAAAACGGATTGGACAGTGTGAGTGCTGAAGCACGGTAAGGCTTAATTCATTTTAAAAAAACATTTCTCCTTAACGTGATGTAATGTGAACGGGGCCATAGTCTCATAGTTTCATAGTTTCAGTTTCACAGTTTATAGTGTCATAGTTTCATAGTTTATCGTTTCATAGTCTCATAGTATCACAGTTTCACAGTTTATAGTTTCATAGTTTCATAGTCTCATAGTTTCATAGTTTTATAGTTTCATAGTCTCATAGTCTCACCGTTTCACAGTTTATAGTTTTATAGTTTCATAGTTTATAGTTTCATAGTCTCATAGTCTCAGTCTCACAGTCTCATAGTCTCATAGTCTTATAGTTTCATAGTTTCATAGTTTTGTAGTTTCATAGTTTATAGTCTCATAGTCTCAGTTTTATAGTTTCATAGTTTATAGTTTCATAGTCTCATCGTTTCATAGTTTCACAGTTTCACAGTTTCATAGTGGTCTACAAGCTCAGGAGGCAATGCCTTTTATGTGAGCTCTCCACCCTAAGGTGGAATCGTCATCTAAAGATATTTAACTTTGTTATCTCCCATGTATGAATCTAACTGTTGTTTAAATGTATCCATGGTCTTACTCTCTACTGCTATAGATGGTAATTTGTTCCAATGATTCGCTACTCGCTGAGAGAACTACTGACTTCTTTTTTTGGTCCTACATGACTCACCCTTTAATTTAAGACTATGGGATCTAGTTTGAACCCTGGAGGGAATTTTTTCAAGCCCAAGAGTTTCCAAGAGGAATGGCTCTTTTGTGGTTTTATAAGCTAGGCACAGATCACCACGTAGCTGCCTGTAATTCATTGAGTAAAGAGTAAGTTGTTGCAGTCTTTCACTGTATGGTTTATTTTCCATTCCACAGACTTTTTTGTTATTTTCCTCTGTACTCCCTCAATTAGTTTTTTCCCTTTTATGGTAATTGGTGCACAAAAAGGTGCACAGTAACCCAAAAGTGATCTCACTAGTCCTGTATATAGTGATAATATTACTTTAGGTTGTCTACTCTTGATATGTTTTAATATACACCCTGTGATGCGATTGCATTTTTAACTGTAGCTATGGTATTATTATCAAAATTAAGTTTATCTATTGTTACTCCTAAATCCCTTTCATTGGTTGTTTCCTGAAGTATAGTGTCATTAAGTCTATAACTGTATTTCAGGTTATTGTGTCCTAGGTGCATTACTTTACATTTATTTATATTAAAGGTCATTTTGTTGTTATGTGCCCAGGTCTCCAGTAAGAGAAGTTTTTTTTTTTGATAATTTGCAGCTGCCTCAGGGGTATTAACTATAGATCCTAGTTTGCAGTCATCTGCATACTTTGCCATCCAGGTTTTGTTGGATGGTTGCATTGTGGAGATTAAAATGTTAAATAGTGCTGGGCCCAGGACTGAGCCTTGTGGGACCCCACTAGTCACCTCACCCCATGGTGAAGCATGTCCTTTAATAATAGTGCACTGTCTACGATTGTTAACCATGAGTTTACCCAGTTTATTATATATTGGGGGAATCCAAGTGTAGCCATATGGTTTATTGGAATTCTATGGGAGACTTTGTCAAAAGCCTTTGCAAATTCCAAAAAATATAATGTCCAGTGGCAGCCCTGCATGTAATGATGAGCTTACATTTTCAAAGAAATATAATAAGTTAGTCAGATATGACCTTCGGGTAAAACCATGCTGTGTAGTATCTTGTAATGAGTCAAGAATAATGTGTTCTTCCAGTCTTGGGAGGAAGAGTCTTTCCAAGGTTCCCTATAGCAGATGTTAAGCTTATGGGTCTGTAATTTGAAGCATCTTCCTTGTTTCCAGTTTTATGGATAGGAATAACAATAGCATCATTCCAAGTAGAGATAGTTTCACCCTCAGTCAGTGATAGATTAAATAATATACATAGCAGTCCTAAGATGTTGTTAGTAATTTTCTTTAAGAAACCTCAGATGGATTTCATCATGTCCAGCTGAGAAGTTTGTTTTAAGCCTGTGAAATGCCTCCTTTATTTCTTTAGTATAAATTGGTTGTTGTTATTGGTCACTATCCCTGCAAATGTGTCTCTAGGTGTAAAGACAGTGAGAAAGTATTTGTTAAATTCTCTGGCAGTTTCAGTTTCATTGGTGGTTAACCCTTCAGTTGTTTTAATAGGGCCTATTATTGTCTGAGAACCTTTAAGTGAACCTATGTAATTGGAAAACTTTTTTTGTTGTCCAATACGTCTGAGGCAAGTTTGTTCTCTGTAGGTGCTTTTGCATTTCTGATGCATTGTTTTACATTATTAGCCTGTTTTTTTGTAGTTATTCCAATTAGTAGTGGTTGGTCTACTTTTATATTTCCTGTATTTCTTTTTCTTATTATGTATAGATCTCTTAGTTTTATTATTCCACCAGACTGGTGTTCTGTGACCATTGTTATACAATGGCAAAAAAGAATGCTGACCTCTGATTGGTCAGTCTGGGACTGGACCCGTGATGTTATCCCAGCATAACATCACTGGTCTAGTCCCAGCACATACATGACCGAATCACAGAAGCCAGCATGTAAAACAAATTGCTACCCATTGCTCAGTAGCCGTACTGCCTACTCACAGTGCCAGCAGTCATTCCTCGGGCAGACACTCAGTCCAAGCGTTCACTTTGTTCCCTTACTACGCAGTGCTCACATAGCCCCAGCAAGATCCCAGCTGAATTGCCATTTAAAAAAAAAAAGCCGAAGGAAACAAACCCAAGCCTTGACTCCAGCACTTTTGATTTCTCCCAGCAGGACTGTGCAGCAGTAAGCGGAGTTCAAACGTGACGTACTCAGACTCGCTCCTCGCATTGCAACAACGGCCACATTTGGACACCCTGATTAACAAAAAGCTACTCCACTCCCCAAAAACACATATAGTTAAAGCCGGACTGTAAGCTGTGTCATTTTCTGACACAAGTCTAGTGGATCGTGGCGTGGGCTGCTCACACCACACTTCAGTTACTGATACTCGGTTCGGTTCCATTGGTAACCCGCTGTTGCCTTCTGCAGATACCAGTAAATCATTTTTATCCTGTACAAACACCTGCCAACAGTACTGGGAAACAAGCTGTGACAGTAAAAGTAAATCACTGTGTTCTAATTACTGATTGGGTCTCTTTCCTCTTCCTCACACAGAATTAGCATAGCACTTGAACAGCCCTGAAACACCAAATTTGCTTGTGCATGTGTGTGTGTGTGTGTGTGTGTGTGTGTGTGTGTGTGTGAATAAAAACATGCAGTCATGGGGGGGAGAGACAAAGGAAACAGACACACTAACACCTACTGTAAGCAGAGAGACTGTGACAGTGGAGAAGGCATTTAGAAGCAGCAGCCCCACCTACAGGACAAAACAGTAAATCTATTCTGCACTATTTTTTCCTATGTATACCTACCCATTAAAAAAAAATAATAAAAATCTATTTACAAGTATTTTTTTAATCTTTTTATTTTTCACACAAATGACCCATTATTGTAATAGGAATAATGCACTCCAGGGTGTGTGTTCATGCTGGGATAACTTCACTTCTGGGGTGATTAGTCGGACTCGGCCTCCGGCCTCGTGCCTAATCACCCCAGGTGTGACATTATCCCAGCACGACACACACTCTGTCATGCATTATTCCTTTAGTATATTTCTGTCTGGTAGTATCAAGACAGAATTTTAGTCTTGTCCAAATTTGTTTCCGTGAATGGTGTACATTTTTGCCCAAGAGTTCATTTTGCCAGTCTTAGCCTTAGAAGCCTCTCATTCTCACCCTGACCCAGGCATAGAGTAATCTTTCCCTCAGTGGCTCTGCACCCACCCAGCACTGCATCTGGCACCGGTTTCCAAGGGCCACTCAACAAAGTCCATTGGTGCAACCCCCAACTTGGCACACAGAATCCCATTTCAAAATGCAACTGCTGTGGAAAAGCATAACTGCCGCTCTCACCAGCACAGGCTCCCAAACAGTCATTGGAATCTGGCCACATCTTGTTACACAACCATAGTTCGCGATGCAACTTTTCTTTATTTCCGTAGGGCTCAGACTATGGTCTGTAATGCCACTGCAACCCTCTGGAGGAACCAGCAGTTCCAGTTGGCATCTAGTAAGAAACCTCTGGATGGTAAGCAGTACTCTTATGCCCATTTGACTGCACTGGACCCAAATTTCAGTTAAGACAATCACTATAATGTTGGACCTGATTAAATGGGACCTTCATAGCTGCCACATACAGCCCTTTCTGAAAACAATATAAAGTAGCGCCTTACTCTTACTCACTAAAACACTGCCTGCCACTAAACATCCCTAACGTTATCACTAATTTAAAACCAAAATACCCCTTTTGAAGGGTCTTTTAGACAATATTTACCAGAATTTTCAAAGCTCAAAAACGAGCTCATAGCAGCCTGCCCAGCCTGGTGGCCATCTTTCTTCCATTCTCTATATGCAGTATGGGGCTTTGTTAACAAGCAGTAGCAGGTGTTTTACATGGAAAGATAAGTGAGTGTTCCATTTTGGAAATTATTCAAGATTCTAGTGTATAATACTGTGAAATCTGTGTGTGCAGCACACAGCAATCCCACCATCCTTTTGGTACACATTGTTATGGGGCTGGGGTAAGGTTTGTAACATTGATGTGGAACCATAGTCTCAGAGGTAAGTTTGCCTCCTAGGTGTTAGTTTCCTACCACCTAATGTTGCCAGGACCATGACCCCAGAGTGTGGTGTAACCCCTACTGTATGGTGTGCCTCAGACACTCAGCATGCATCCCTTGGCAGATGGTTTCCGGTAGTGCTCTACTGAATGCTGCAACCCAAACAGACATTATAAATCTAGGGCCACTGATTTTCCATTTTCGGAAATGGGCAGTTGCATTTTACAAAATCTTAAGCCCCATTTTTATCTGTTTTTTTCCCTAAATTAGGTGCAAATTAACATGTTTTGTACTACAAATGTGGTGCAAAATGGGGAGTTTACACATATTTAGTGCCAAGTGTGGCTGTAAATGTGATGCAAACAAGTTTTTTATATGAAAAATGTACCCTTAAGTGGTATTAAAAGTAGAGATTTTCATTTTTAAACCCGGTTTCCAATAGGTACAATAGTGGCCCTATAAATATTATAAACCCTCTGTTGCCAATGGAGAGAAAGTACTGTACTGCATTGCATTTAGTCAGTAATATGGTGTGTAGTTATGACAATACTTAGTGTTTTTTAATTGCCTGGGTACTGGTCAACACCTCAAACTTGTATTTGTAATGTGGTACACTGATTTTTTTAGGAATGTGAGCCTTTCCATGTTCTAAAGGATCACGTTAGTTTTGTGCTCTGTGCCGACAAAACTAGCAGCATTAAAAATTATTTTGGAGTAAACTCTAGTGAATGAGCAGGACAAGTATTTACAAGCAAGCTGCGTGAGCTTAGGCAGATATGTTTCTTGCCATGCTAGTTCACAAAAGGATCCTCACTGTACCCAATAGTTGGTTCCATGAGATGCATGTCTACAGTAAGTAGTAGTAAAAATCTTTATTTTTAGACGGGATCAGATGACATACTGTAATTACACCATTAGGACAAGTCATGTTTACAAGGTGCTCCTGTTTTCTATATAAAAGTCTAAAAATGTCTAATGTGTCATAGATACAAGACAAATTTCATGTATACAACACTGAAGGACACTTAAACAAAACAAAATAGCATTCAAATACACAGTGAATAATGTTAACTTTTGTTGCAGAAGTGTCACGTGTTAGTCGAAACATGTACATCTTGTTGCCAGCTCTTGCCTCAGTGCTATATTAAATTTCTTTGCGCTTTCATTTATACTTTTGGTCTGCATTTTTAGTTCATTCCATGTTTTTATGGCAAAACATTAGAAGGTCATTTCTCCATATTTCTCCATATCTGGTTTTAGGTTTATTGATTTGATATTCACGTGACACTTCTGCAACAAAAGCAAGAAAAGTTAATAATATTCACTGTATGCTTGAAGGAAGGAGAAGGGTTGGAGGTCGAACCCTCGAGCAGCTGGTACAGCAGGCATTTTTGGCAGGGTGCTGGGGTGTACTGGGTGTGGGACGGCCATGGTACTCCACATGGCTTGGAGATTAGGGGGTTGCATGGTGTGCAAGTGTAACCCCCCTGTTACCCAGGGTTACAAGAATCCCAGTTAGACCTAGAGGTAGGCAGGGAACGCAGCTTGTGAAACTCCAGTTAAATGGATTTCACACTGTCTCACTCTGTTCTCAGTCTCAGCTGAGACTGAGGGATGACATCATTTTAGAACCGTCGCAGCTGCATAAGCCACACTGGAATGTTGCAGCTAGGGAAGTTAGGATAGAATGTTGGGGAATTTGAAATCAGTCTGTTGCAGTCTGTAGTAAAGGAAGGAGGTGCTCTGCTGTTAGCAGGCCCTCAGAGTCCTAAGCTCTGTCAAAGAGCTATTTTTTTGTATAGGTGTGTGTTCTCACCTGAAAAGGAACACAATAAGAGCCAAGTGAAGTGGTAGAGACCACTTTCAGTGGTTCAGGGCCCCATCCCTGAGAGGATGGGGGGAAGGAATCAGCCTGCTTCCAGGGCAACTCCCCTGGTCCAGCTAGGCAAAAAGAAGCAGCCTGAGTCAAGTTCATGTTGAGGTACCAGAAGTTCTGGATGAGATTTCTTTGAAGAGAAAATACCTGTGGGGCACCTGCAACCAAGGGGTGAGTTCGCTCTGCTAAAGGGCCAATGTGTTTTCACCCGAAACAAGATGACACTAAAGTGACTGTTACTGTGGGGTCAGGAAAAGACAGCCAAGTACAGTTTGGAAGATGTGGGGATTGGACTGCTTAACTCTGTGGGGGGTCTAGAGTAATGGACACAGCCACTTATTAAGTATGTTCAAGTTCAGCACAAATGGGATGTAAAGACAGTAGACTGAATGTGAACACATTTGAAGAGAATCTACACAGCAAAGTGTTTTCAAGGATGAGGTGTTACAGTCCAGAGAAATGGCCAGGCATGAATTATGGGAGCAAGAGGTGGGAGACCCCCCCATCAGTAGTAACCAAATTCACCTCTACGGGTTTGCTTTGGGACACCTGTTGCTTTCTCTCAGGTACGTGGCCAGTGCCTGAGGAAAGTACCCAGACGTGGGATTGATGAGGAAGATTCCCTGATAGAGCCAGAAGTGCTCATAGGTGGTTTAGGGAGCCACCAGTAACTGTTTCCATGCTATATGGAAAGTGTCCAAAGGGCTGGCGTGATAGCCGAGCCATGGAAGGAAGGTAATCCAAGTGGCTGGCAAGGGAGCCAAGCCAGGGAAATCCAGAGCAGAGTACAAGTTCAGGCTGTGTGCCCAGTGTGTTTCAAAGCCTAAGGGCTAAAGTGAAAGTGGATGTGTTCTGATCTCCATAAATCTGCATTACCAGGAGTGTAGCCCTATGGGGGTCCATCTATGCTTTGTTATTCTGTTGGATGTGAATAAAAGCCACACTTTAGAATCCCAACTTCTGGTATTGGACATTACAGTTACTGCTTCCTGTGTCCGAGTTACTTGGGTGCCCCTGTTGCAGAGTAGCCAAACCTAGCCAATCTGCCGAGTGACATATTTCTCCCCGAACCCAGCCCACCAAGTAGTGCTGTCGAAGTTTTGGGGGCTATGTGCCTACGGGGTACAAGATGGAGATGGCATACCTGGGTGTGGGTTATAAAAATGGAGGCACCGCTGAGGATTTGAGTTTGGAATTTAGGGAGGAATGTAAGAAAGGTCGCTCGGACAATGGCTAGCATTTTGGCTATCTGGCAATGGGTAGCCCAAAACAACTGAAGCAGCGTTTAACTAATGTGCCACTGTGTGCTGTTATCCATGTGCTGTTATTAAAATGCCAACTGTTTACCAAGGAGCAGTAAAGCCTGAGAGTGTATGCCCTTGTCCTGCATCAAATTACAGCGTTTGCCAGCTTTTAAAATTGTTCGTGACAAAGAAAAGTGTGGAAAACTGTGGGTAGCAAAAGGAAAATTGTGCCCTAGACATTGGAAATGCTTTCTGTGTGGACTGAGAGACTTGTTGTGCTTAATGGCTATGATAAATGGTTAAAATGGTGCTACCACCATGGAGTCAGTGGAAAAAAAAAATGTGGTTTGCAGTTTAAATTTGCCTGCTCAATGATCGCCATGAGGAGAAGAGCATTCGATAGGAAAGAGGCTCATTTGCATGGCGTTGAGTGATTGGTGAGACTGCAATCAGTCTCGCCCCCACGCCAGCTCTAGATCAACTGGACAGCATTCGAGAGGGACAGGGAGTGGAGTGTGCTAACTGGCTTACCAGGAGGAGAGTCAAGGTGATTGAAAGTGCTGTAAAAAGTTAAAAAACTGACTTTTCTGTTTGAATTCGGGCTCAACCTGCATCTCGATCGACTGGACTGTGAGTGTGGTGTTCAGAGGGACAATCGGCAGGACTGCCAACCCGCTTCCTTCCAGAGGCCTCCAAGACTGGCTGCAGGCTGTTTTTCCATCACAGCAAACAGCTACTGATAACAGTGAGTACTAACAGAAATAATTGCTCAAACTGTGTGATTTCACCAAAAGCCAGCTGAATCTGTGTGTAGCAGTGTAATCGCTTTGCAAAGAAGGACTGTGTTCAATTTTACCAGCAAAAGCAAGAATTCTAAGCAATCGACTGTAAGCATAATTATAGGTTCAGTGTCAGTATAATTTTCAAAGTCATGTGAGAGACTGTGAGTTGTATCAGAGACACAGCACAAAATACAGGCAATCTTGTGCTATGAAATACTGTGGCTTTAAGGGACTGTAAGCTAGAATAAGGTCTTCAGCGAGTAAAAAGTCTGTGGTAAATCATATAAATGTGCTAGGAAAAAGAACAGTGCAAGTTTGTGCAGTTTGAGCAAAGCTATCAGTAGTGTGTGTAAATCGGATGCGCAGTGGCTTGACCCAGTTACAGAATGTTGATGCACAGGAGTGCTGCCACTGCCATTACAGGGTGGGGTAGTAATGTAAACACAGCAGCAGAGGAGCCATTTTGAAAGAGAAGAAAAAAAAGTTTTCAGTGATGTGGGACTTGCAATAACAGTGAGCGTTGTTTGTTTTTCTCTGCAGTTATGGCTTCAGGATCAGTCCGCTACCCAGATCATGCCCAGGCTGTGATAGCAGTAGAAGTTAGCAAGTTAAGGGACATTGAGAGATGTTACTATGGGGGACGATTGCCTCCTCATGTGGCAATTCCTTGATATCCAGTGCGAGTATGTGTGATGTGCTTAAATGCTGGAAGGGACATCTTCATGGTACCTCACTGTTCTGGGTGCCTAGAGAAATATGGTTTGTTTAAAGCACCCAAGATTCATTTGGCTCCCACATGGACAAAAGTTCAAGAATCTGCAGTTAGCAGCACACAGCACCAGGCAGATCCTGTTGGAGAAGGCCCCTCAGAGGGTGGCATGAAGCAAGAGGGTGCAGATTTATAGACAGAACAATGTGCTGATGTTTCAGAGTCTGAGTCACAGAGAGACATTTTGGGAAGAGCATCAGTAGACCCTTGGAGAGAGGGGCCTAGCCCAAGTCTCATAGGTGAAGACGAGATGAGGGAGGCCTTTGAATGGGAGGTTGTGACCTCCGCGCCCAGCAAAAAGCGGACAGTCTCAGGAGTGAGGACGACTGCTCACCCTGGGCACAGATTCTTAGTGAGGAAGAAGGGGAACTATGTGGCCTTGTAGAAAAGGAACTGGTACACAGCCTCAAGCTCTCGCCTCAGAGGAACGATGGAAGAGAGTGGTAGATTCCACTGTCCTGGCTGTGCAAAAAGAAGCTAGGATCTATTTTTGTGTCATTAAGAATGCGAGCTGGCAGAAGTTCAGGACTGGCCAACCCCAAGCTAGGCCAGAGGTCGCAGGTTGACCAAAGCTAGTAAAGAGGAAAGACTGGTTCGTAGGAAAGCAAACGAAATCTATGAGATGTCCTTTCCTACCTTTCCTCGGAGAGTCTGGGAGGAGATTGAAAAAAGCAGGAGATCCTAGATTTGGAAAGAAGCAATGAAATATGTGCATCCTGGTGCAAACAAGCATGTCAAGAACAGAATGTTTCAAGAGAAATACAGCCAGTGGAAAAGAGGCAGCACACTGTTTATTGACACTGTTCGAATTGTGGATGGAGAGGGACATGAAACCTTTCACAGTGTGAATTATGAGCTCAAATGGGTAATAATTCCTGAGCACCTGACCTGTATTGACACACAATGCCAAGACCACCCTGCAAATGTGCCCATGCCTACCAAGTGGAAAGCAGAGCAGTGGTAGCCAGTGCTGCCATCCAGCAGTTGCCTTACCTATGTTGTTCCACCAGAATGGCGTTCTAGGAACCAGGTGCCCCACATTCATCAGTTCTACAATGTACTGGCTTTCCAGAATCCATCGACTGGCCCACCAGATGACTTCAGATCCAGATAGGACACCAGCCCAGCTGTATCCTGATTCATTGCCTGGGTATCAGATGACTTCAGACCAGCTGTTTTCCTTTTTGTTCCTGTTTCAAAGTTCCATCTCCAGAGATGACAACACCCCAGCAGTTTCCAGATGTGCCCTCCTGTCATTTCCCGGAAGATGTCTGCACAGCTGTATTGGACAAATGCTGCCAGGGAGAGTCTTCAGCCGAGGACCAGGTGTGGTATCGTGTTGTTCTACAAGGGACTGGTAAGTCCAGACTTTTCTATTCTTATGACATTGCAGTACACACCCTACACTAGCAGACTCCAGATGTTTGAACTGTCCTCAAAGACTCTCCCCTTCGGGACTTTGGCCTGCTAGAATTGTGCTTCACCGAGCTCTGGCCCAGGACAGACTCTTTAATGGACTTGCCTTCAGGCACTGTGGTCACTAGATGGGACTTTTAGGGCACTCCACCCCCCAAATATTGTGTATTGTAAATAATGTCATTGTTTTCTACTGTTTTCTAATGTTTATACTGTTTTTTCTACTTTTCTAAAAACAATCTTTTTGGGGATTCTTCAATGTTCAGATGGTAGGGGTTTAGATAGACTGTGAATGCAGATTAGGAGTGTGTGTTGTCTTTCTTTTTCTTGCAGGTGTTCCCGGAGAAGACAGAAGAGAAGACAAGACGAGAAGGAGGGACTCAACGGAGTACCTCAGTAGTACTTTATAGTGTAGTGTAGTGTTTAAAGTAATGTTGCTGTTGTTACTGTGTGCAACTTTTTTTTCCACATGTATGGTTGTGGGGGAGTGTGGGAGTAATGCATAGTGTATGGTATTAGCTCCTAGTGTGTAGTTGCATGGTGTCCCGGGCTGGGGGGAGGTCCCCCATTTGTTTTGTTTTGGGAATTTTGAGTTAGAGGCAGACAGGTTTTCCATAGAGGGCTGGGGGGATAGACAGGCTGTGGTCCTGAATGGCCATAAGGGCCACAGTACTGATCTATTAGGGCTATGCTCTGGACAATTCTACCAGAGCCACTAGGTACCCATAGTCAGCGGGTAGAGTAGAGGCTGATGCGTCAGCTGAAGGCCTCTAGTCCCTTAGTGTTGTCTGCCTGTGCTAGCACATGGTAGGGGAGAAGGTAGCACTACCTCCCCGTAGTCAACACATGGGGTAAGATGGCCTAAGCCAGGTGGCTAATGACTGCAGTGAGTCATTTTCCTGGCCCAGGGTGAGTGTAACCCCCTGTTACCTGGGATTACAAGAATCCCAGTTAGACCTAGTGGTAGGCAGGGAAGGCAGCTTGTGAAATTCCAGTTAAATGGATTTCACACTGTCTCACTCTGTTCTCAGTCTCAGCTGAGACTGAGGGATGACATCACCATAGAACTGTCACAGCTGCATAAGCCACACTGGAATGTTGCAGCTAGGGAAGCTAGGATAGAATGTTAAAGTCAGTCTTTTGCAGTCTGTAGTAGAGGAAGGAGGTGCTCTGCTGTAAGCAGGCCCTCAGAGTCCTAAGCTCTGTCAAAGAGCTATTTTTTTGTATAGGTGTGTGTTCTCAACTGAAGAGGAACACAATAAGAGCCAAGTGAAGTGGTAGAGACTGCTTTCAGTGGTTCAGGGCCCCATCCCTGCAGGGATGGGGGGAAGGAATCAGCCTGCTTCCAGGGGCAACTCCCCTGGTCCAGCTAGGGAAAAAGAAGCTGCCTGAGTTAAGTTCATGTTGAGGTACCAGAAGTTCTGGACGAGATTTCTTTGAAGAGAAAACGCCTGTGGGGCACCTGCAACCAAGGGGTGAGTTCGCTCTGCTAAAGGGCCAATGTGTTTTCACCTGAAACAAGATGAAATTAAAGTGACTGTTACTGTGAGGTCAGGAAAAGACAGCCAAGTACAGTTTGGAAGATGTGGGGATTGGACTGCTTAACTCTGTGGGGGGTCTAGAGTAATGGACACAGCCACTTATTAAGTATGTTCAAGTTCAGCACAAATGGGATGTAAAGACAGTTGATTGAATGTGAATAGATTTAAAGAGAATCTACACAGCAAAGTGTTTTCAAGGATGAGGTGTTACAGTCCAGAGAAATGGCCAGGCATGAATTATGGGAGCGAGAGGTGGGAGACCCCCCATCAGCAGTAACCAAATTCACCTTTATGGGTTTGCTTTGGGACACCTGTTGCTTTCTCTCAGGTACGTGGCCAGTGCCTGAGGAAAGTACCCAGAAGTGGGATTGATGAGGAAGATTCCCTGATAGAGCCAGAAGTGCTCATAGGTGGTTTAGGGAGCCACCAGTAAATGTTTCCATGCTATATGGAAAGTGTCCAAAGGGCTGGCATGATAGCCAAGCCATGGAAGGAAGGTAGTCCAAGTGGCTGGCAAGGGAGCCAAGCCAGGGAAGCCCAGTGCAGAGTACAAGTTTGGGCTGTCTGCCCAGTGTGTTTCAAAGCCTGAGGGCTAAACTGAAAGTGGATGTGTTCTGATCTCCATAAATCTGCATTACCAGGAGTGTAGCCTCGTGGGGGTCCATCTATGCTTTGTTATTCTGTTGGATGTGAATAAAAGCCACACTTTAGAATCCCAACTTCTGGTATTGGACATTACTTCCTGTGTCCGGAGTTACTTAGGTGCCCCTGTTGCAGAGTAGCCAAACCTAGCCAATGTGCCGAGTGACATATTCCTCCCCGAACCCAGCCCACCAGGCAGTGCTGTCAAAGTTTTGGTTGCTATGCACCTACGGGGTACAAGATTGAGATGGCATACCTTGGTGGGGGTTATACAAGCATTTGGCAAACCATAGGGAGGAAGTAATGAGCTTGCGCTGGAAAACTGGAGCCTATGAATGAAGTATGGGTAATAGAAGTGGCTGGAGGGATATGAAGGGGGGGTCAGGGCAGACAGGAGGAAGGAGGGGGACAAAAATTTGGGGTTCATGGGAACAAGGACTCAGCAAGGAGAACAAGGAGAGGGAAGGGTTGGCTGTGGCCAGCAAGTAACAGTATAATGGGGGGATGAGAGGAAAGGGGTTGACATGAAAAGAGGAAGGACAACAGCTAGCCCAAAGAAGCCTCTGGAGAAAGAGAGGTGGAAGTTAGTGGAAGACAAAGGGAGATGGAGCAAATATGCAGATCAACTGGGGGGGGGGTGTCTCTCTGGAGGTAGGGAAGGCAGGTGGAATAGTGCACATAAGCAGGTTTGCTCCAAGTGCAGGATGAAGATGGGAAGGAGGAAGCTGGTGGGAGGAGTACTCAGCGTAGGGAGACCGGCATGTCCCAAGGTGAGGGGAGAACAGAGGTCTTTCCCCTGGAAAAGGAAGGGGAGGTGTTAGCAGACAGTAAGAAAGACAGCACAAGGAGGAAATCAACTCAGAACAGCAGTAGCAATCAGAAAAGGGCAGTGAGGAACGAGGTTCAGGAGAATGGGAGAACAGGAGGGAACACACCAGGGGGTAGTGGTGGCCGGGATGGGGCTTTGGGTGACAGGGATGACTCAGGGGAGCAAGTACATAAGAGCAGGGAGAGTGATACCCCAGAGTCAGGGTTTCTAGAACTAAAAGAAGTAATGGAGGTCAGAACTGTGCCATAGGTGTGTGTGGGGGGGGGGTATAATGAGCAGAGATAAGGAGGCAGGACAAGGACAAGAGGGTAGGGCAGTGAAGGCACAGATGGCAAGGGTCTCAAAGGAAAAGGGGGTGAGGGTGGAGGAAGTCAGTAACCCAACCCCTAGACAGGAGAGGGCGCAACAGAGACATGTAAGGGAACTTGTTGCAAGGCAGCAGCGGGGGGAGCAGACAAGGGGGTTGGCCGCAGAGAGTGGAATGGGGGACAGGAAGGGAGCGCAGGGCCTGGAGATAGTGGGGTCATGGGGAACAGGATCTAGCACCTGGGAGGACATAATATGGGAGCAAGGAGGAAGATCAAGCCGGGGGAGGAACAGGTGAGGGGGAGGTTGGTGGCAAGGAGGAAAATGGGGAAGGGGGCAGGTGGGCAGGCAGGTTGTGGATCAAGCTCGAAAAAAGTGGAGGAAAGGGTTAAAACTGTCAGGGAATCCATTGTTAGGGGCATTGGCTGGAGAGGGATGGGAGGCAAGGCCTGGGTCGGTTGCTTGCTGGGCATGACAGCAGCCGAAGTGATACATCACATCTCCTCTAGGGGGAAGCTGCAAGATGAAAACACACACCTGGTTTTTCATTTGGGAACAAATGACCTTGCAGGGCATAGCTTGATGGAGGTGCAGGCTAGGTTTGAAGCCCTGGCAAGGTTCTGTCATAACCTAAACTTTAGATCAGTAGCGTTCTTTGAGGTACTGCCTGTTCCAAGAGCTAGCTGAGAGAGGAAGCAGAGGATTACCAAGTTCAATAGCTGGCTATCTGGTTGGTGTGACAGAAAAGACTTTGGGCTGGTGGGGGAATGGGGAACCACCTGGCAGGATGAACGCCTGTTCTCCCCAGATAGGCTACACCGAAACAGGGAGGGTAAAGAAGTGCTGAGGGGGGAAACTGGAGGAGTTCATTGAACAATGCTACAATTTAAACTAAATTGGGGGATTGCAGGTGAAATCAAAAATAGAACAACCGACTTGGGGGACACTCAGCCCACCCTCAGAATATGAGACGCCCAGTGGGGGCTACAGGAGATAGGGTTAGGACAATGAGGAAAGTTAGGACAGGGGAGGACACAAGGGTGGCTGGAGATTGGAGGGCAATGCCACAAATGCAAGGAGCCTGGGGAATAAGGTCCCAGACCTGGCAGCAGTCATGGCATAAGCAGAATTAGAACTGGTGGGAATCATGGAATCATAGTGCCATGGAGGGCAGGATTGGGACATAAGCATACCAGGGTACAAGTTGTTTAGGAGAGACGGGGTTGGAAGGAGGGGGTAGGAGTAGAGTTTTACGTGAGGGAAGGGATTCAGGCCATGGAGTTACAGTGCAGATGGGGGGGACACAGAGGCACTATGGATCTCACTGACCAAGAAGAGGGGTGAAGTGGTCCGCACAGGGGTGGTCTACAGGCCACCAGGGCAGCAAGATGGGGTGGACAACCAGATGATGGAGGAAATTCTGTGAATGTCAGCAAAGGGGAAGGTGCTGCTGATGGGGGATATCAACCTGCTGGATGTGGCATGGGATACATTGTTGGCAGCATGTCCTAGAAGCAGGGCGATACTGGACTCCCATCAAGTTGCCTTACTTAGGCAGATGGTCTAGGAACTGATTAGGAATGGGGCGGTGTTAGATGTGGTATTAACAAATGGGGACAGGGTAGGGAATTTATTTGTGGGAGATAACCTTGGTACCAGTGACCATAGTACTGTGTGGTTTATGGTATGCACATCAGCCACCCTAAACTGGACCAAGGTGAAGGTTTTCGACTTCAGATGAGCGGATTTTAGAAAAATGGGGGAATATGTTAAGCAAGCTTTAGAAGAGGTGGGGCAGCATTGGGGGGTGCATGACATGTGGTACACAATAAAGGGGGCCATAGTGGGAGCCACAGATCTCTGTGCGAGGAGGGTGTGTAAAAACAGGAGAAAGAAGAAGCCACTGTGGTTCAACAAGGAAGTGGAGGGCCTTTCGCAAGTTCAAAACAACACAGGGGAGGAGGATTGGGAGGAATACCAGGTTAGGCAGAAGGAGGTGGGCAGGATAGTAAGGCAGGCAAAGGCTAGGATAGAAGAGAACATTGCCAAGGCAGTCAAGAAGGGGGACAAGACCTTTTTTCGGTATATAGGCGAAAGGAGGAAAATGGAGAAAGGGATTCCCAGCCTGAAAAACGAGGCAGGGGAGAGGGTGGTGGGGGACCAGGAAAAGGCTGCGTTGCTGAATGGCTATTTCTGCTTGGCATTCACAAAAGAAGCAGAATGGAAAAGGGGCAACTCTAGGGTAGTAGAAACCACAGGGGAGGGAGTGGATGTGAGTCCATTTCAGGAAGAAGAGATACTGAGGGAGCTTAGGGATTTGAAAGTTGCCAAGGCCATGGGGCCAGATGGGGTGCATCCAATGGTTTTGAGAGAACTGAGAGAGGTACTGGCTACTCCCTTGACTGCTCTTTTTAACAACTTCTTAAGCTCAGGGGTAGTACCTAAGGGCTGGAAATGTGTGGATGTGATACCTCTACACAAGGGAGGAGGGAAAGAAGATGTGGGTAACTATAGGCCTGTGAGTTTGACATCCATGGCTGGAAAGCCCATGGAGAAACTGCTCAAGAACAGAATAAACAGCTAGATGAGTCAAACAGACTTCGGGTCCCAGGGCAGCATGGGTTCACAGATGGCTGAGTCTGTCAAATGAACTTAATGGAGTTTTTTGACTGGGTCACCAGGGTGGTGGATCGGGGGGGCCCGGTGGATGTAGCCTACCTTGATTTCTGAAAAGCTTTTGACTCAGTACCACACAAGAGGCTCTTACACAAATTGGTCTGCTTGGGGTTGGGGGATGGGGGTCATACAGTGGGTGGGTAACTGGTTGGAGGGAAGAACACAGAGAATACTGGTCAATGGGGCACCTTCAGAGGAGTCCGTGGTCATTAGTGGGGTTTCCCAGGGGTTGGTGCTGGGACCTCTTCTGTTTAATATCTTTATAGGGGATATAGCGGTGGGTCTTGAGGGAAGGATGAGTCTCTTTGCAGATGATGCAAAGGTCTGCAATAGAGTGGACACTTCAGAGGAGGTGGAGAGAATGCGAAGCGATCTGGTGAGACTAGAGGAATGGTCCAAAGAATGGCAATTGTTATTCAACATGACTAAGTGTAAGATCATGCATTTAGGCAAGGAAAATGGGAGGGCAGAGTACTCATTGGGAGCTAGTTCCCTGCAGGTAACTAAAGAAGAGAGAGACTTGGGCATCATTATTTCACATGATGTGAAGGTGGGAAAGCAGTGCAGGGGGGCAGTGGCAAGAGTGAGCAGAATGTTGGGTTGCATAGGGAGAGGGATCTCAAGCAGAAAGAGGGAGGTCATAGTGCCCCTTTACACACAGCTGGTCAGTCCTCACCTGGAATATGGGGTTCAGTTCTGGAGGCCCTACCTCAGCAAAGATGTGGAGAGGGTGAAGTGAGTTCAGAGGAGGGCGACAAGGATGGTGAGGGGCCTAGAACACTTACCATAAGAGGGGAGACTGAATTATCTGGGCATGTACTCCTTGGAACAAAGAAGGGAGAGGTGAGACATGATTGAGACTTTTAAATACTTCAGAGGCATAAATAAGGTGCCTGTGGAGAACCTTTTCCAATTGAAAGAGAGAGAGAGAGACCTAGGGCAAGGGGTCATGAATATCAGATCAAGGGGGGGGGGTTAAGAGTAACTTCAGGAAATATTTATCCACTGAGATGGTAGTAGACAACTGGAAAGGGTTGCCAAGGGAGGTGGTGGGGGAGCAGACAGTGGGGGGGGGGGTTCAAGAGGGCCTGGGATAAACACAGGGGATTGTTGAAACAGGGGGAAGGACTACAGCAAAAGCCTAGGAGAATCCTAGGCACTTTGGGCAGACTGGGTGGGCCTGGCGGTCCTTTTCTGCCATCATATACCTATGTTTCTATATTCTCTTAGTAATTTACTTTTCCTTAAGTTATGTGAATGACTTGTTTTTTTTTCAATTTTTCAGACAAGTCGGTGAGTTTTGTTAAAATCATTGTTTTCCTTACTTGATTTACCCAAATCATCTTTTGTTTATTTTCTGTTATACAATGGCATTTTTAAATCCTGAAATCTGATTGGCTATCTTCCCTTGGCAACAGTGAGGTTATATGAGTACAACCTCACTGTATCAAGTGCAGACAGTCAGCTGACCTCATCACATTAACATCTGTCAAAAAATTCATTCTCACCTCAGACAGCTTTCTGACATGAGCTCCCTGTCAGCAGTGACCTTCAATTTCTTCAGAGAGCAGCTCCTTGACAAGATGTTCAACCCTGAAGAACAGCCATCTTCCCCTTCAGAAACAGTAGTAAGTGGGAAATCTAAAGACAAAAAAAGACATTTGAACCTGACAGAAAAAGAATTAGATAAAATAGAAATAGACAGGAATGAAGCCAGCGCCAGGAAACAAACCAACTGGGCTATGAAAGTTCTGACAGACTGACTGAGAAAAAAATGTACAAACTGATTTTGACCCTTAGGTTGTCAGAAGATTTAGAACATATAGGTTTTTAGGACATGTATACACGTTGGAGGCACAGCAAGGTTTAAAAGTATAACAGCCACAGAATTGAACAAAACATTAAGAGAATTCTATGCTACAGTCAGGAATACTGATGGCAAACCATATAGCATTTCCAGTTTTGTGGGGCTGAGAGCTGGAATAAACTGTTTCATAAATGAGCCACCACTCAGCAGATGTTTAAACTTAATGCAAGACACAGAATTCCAGAGCTCAAATAATGTATTTCTTGGCCACTTAAAAAAAATTAACAAGGCAGGGGCAAGACAAGACAAACCATCATCCAACAATCAGTAGCAGGCACCTAGAAGCCCTGAGAGAAAGTGAAGCCCTGAGCCCCGAAACTGCCGCAGCGCTTGTCCGCTGAGTATGGTTGGAACTCCAATTACACTTTGCGAACAGGGGCAGTGAAGGACAATGATCCCTGACACCAGATTCCTTTGAAGTGGTCACGGATGAACAAGAGCTAAAATACGTGACCATGACCGTTAATGAAAAGACTAAAAACCACCCCAGCCACACAGAATAGGAACGTTGCAGTCTAAGAGATGCCATGTTCGAAGTGCTAGGCCATCCTCTATGCCCAGTCCACTGTTTTGAGAAGTACCTCTCAAAACTCCCACCAGAAGCTCCTGCACTCTTCCTCCACCCCTGTAGGAAACCACAAGAGCAACTAAACAAAGACAGCATATGGTACGCAACGGAGCCGATGGGAGTAAATTATCTCACCACCATGCTCCCCAGAATTTGCAAACTTGTGGAACTGGACACTACCTACACTAACCATAGCTTTGAGGCGACAGCTGTATAAATCCTGTCTGATGCCGGCTTGCAAGCCTGCCAGATCATGGCCGTTACAGTGCATCAGAGTGACTCGTCGAAGAGCTACTAGGGAGCAAAACTCAATGAGCGTAAACAGTGGAGATCCATTTTGTCAGCATCAAACCCAACAAACTTCTGTGAACCTCCCAGTAAGATCACCAGAACCGGAAGCAGAGTCCAAACCCTGGAAAAACACGAGAACGAACCTGCAGACTACACGACACCAGCTGACAAACTGCCGCAAAGTTCAAACCAGCAAAGCAGCTCAACATCCTACACCATGGCTCAGTCCAAGTCCATGGTAATTCAGGGAAACAGCATGTGCATTTTCAACTTTTACTCCAAATGAAGACCTCCACAGAGCAACCCAATGAAGACCTCCACACAGCAGCCTAGCAAAGACCTCCCCACAGCAGCCTGACCCTCCGAGGATCTTGCAACACCACATGAAGCGAAATGATGTCCCCCATGTATGGCAAACAGGTCAGACTTTCAGATAAAAAAAATCTGCTACAGGAAGCACACAATAAGACTCTTAACACATTGTACCTGATTTTTCAGCTAAATGTTTCTGACCCGATGTTACATATTGGGAAAAGCAAATGTTGTGTTCAGGTTTAAGTCATGAGGTAAAAATGCTTGCCAAAAATCAGACGTTCGGTTCAGCTTTCACTGTTGTAAACTGTTGTTCTGCTTCAAAAAAAATCACATGTTCGCTTTAGCTTTCAGTCTTGTAAACTGTTGTACTGCTTCACTACAGATTTTATACAGTGTTGTAGTGCAGTAAAACTGTTTTTAATTCAGTCTTGTAAACTGATTTCGTAGAGTAAAATTGCTTTTCCAGGTATTCCAGTTAACAAGTTCCACAGTGTTGAAGTGCTATAAAACTTCTTTTTAAAGTGTTCCACAACTGTTCAAAACATTTTAAACGTTGAAAAACCACAGATTTAAAAATTTTATAATATAGTACTGCAGTAAAACTTTGTAAAATGTTCTACAAGTGTTTTACACATCTTAGAATTAATTTCAGCATTTATTTGAGGAACCATTTTATGTCTTGTAAGACCTACTTTTACTATTACAAATATTTAAAAACATTAAAAACTATTTTTACAACTTATTTCAGACTCAGTCATATTTTACGGAATGAGCCATTGTATAATAAATAATGCACTCCAGGGTTGGGCTGTGCTGGACAACTCTCTGAGGGTATTGGATGCACTCAGCCTTCGGCCTCGTGCCCAACCACCCCATGGATGAGGTTATCCCAGTACAACCCACACCCTGTCATGCATTATTGTTTAAATGTTAGCCAATTTAAATTCTCATATAGCTTACAATGGTACATCCATCTATTAGTTTTTAATGCAAACCTCGCCAATCATTTATATGTGACCTCTACCTTCTTTAAATCTGTGTGTGACACTCGAAATCCGTAAGTATGTATTCTGTAGTTAAAAATCGGTACCAACATCTGGTTAATGACTGACTTTCTCATGTTCTCATCAAGACAGTGTTTTGTTTGTCTAAGTGCACCTAACTGGCAATTTAGTTTCTTCACCATTTCATCTGTGTAATAGTCAAATTTTAATCTACAGTCCACTGAAAAAATGAAATATTTATATTCGGAGACCTGAGTCAAACTCTCTCCAGTAATAGTTTTTATTTCTATTATAGGGGGTGTTTTTACACCATTTGTAAACATCATGGTCTTTGATTTTTTTACTACTAAGAATTAAATTTGAGTTTGAGAACCAGTTTTGTACTGCTGTGAAATCTCTTTGTAGCGCTAACTGTAATTGTAACGTACTGGCTCCCCTAGTCAATAAAACCACACCATCTGCGTAGAGCATGATTTCAGACTTCACCATACACTTGCCGCCTGATTTGTATATATTACAAATAATAGGGATCCCAATATTGAACCCTGGGGGACACCTCTAAGTACTCCTGCTTCTGTAGAGAAGTCCTTCCCCACTACGGTTTGCTGTTTTCTTCCTGTCAAATACGACCGGAACCAGTGGCAGGCTTCTTCTGAGATTCCTATCTGTAGCAATCTGTTTAACAGGATCCGATGGCTAACAGTGTCAAATGCCTTCGACAAATCCACAAACACTGTGCCCACCAGCTCTCCCTTATCCAGGGAGGATGCCATCAATTCTAATAGGTTGGTGAGCACAGTACTCATGGAGTGGTCCTTTCTGAGCCCCGATTGGTGCCGGGACAACAACGTATGCTTCTCTAGGAACCCATACAGTTATCCATGCACCAGTCTTTTCGGAATCTTTGACAGCACTGGCAATAAAGCTATTGGATGGTAGTTAGACAGGTTTGTTGTTATGCCTCCTTTGAATACCGGAACTATTTTTGCCTCTTTCCAGGCTGTAAGAACCATCTCTTCCCTTAAACTCCAATTAAAGAGGTTTGTCAGTACTGGAGTTATGATATTTATGGCATTCTTCAAAACCTGATCTCTATCTCATCTTTCCCTGGGGCTTTATTCTTATTCAGTCTTCTTATTGCTTCTTTTACTTCTTTACATGTTACGTAACTGAATCTAAATTTTGGACCTGTGTAATCTACTTTAGTATCGTTTCGTCCTGTGTTTACTTTTTTTTACATTCCTGTAACCCTGGTACATCTGGAAGGTTGGTAAAATATTTGTTTAAAATATTAGCCGATTTTTTACTGTTTTGCAGTACACTGCCTTTATCTATTTGTATCATAGGGGATCCAGTTGTTGGTTTCTCCAGTGTTTTTAATAGGGATCAGTATTTCCCTGTACCTGCTGTCGCTTCACTTTTAGTCTTCCAATACTGAGCTGTTGCTTGTTTTATCTTAGTTTGTAGGGCATTTCTTGCTTGTTTGTATTTATCCCAGTCACTTGGAAGTAAGGATTTGTTTGCTATCTTCCACAATCTGTTTTTTATGCAAATTTCTTTTTTTTTTACCTTTTCTGTAATCCATGGTACATGTTTTTTTTCTTTTTTTGCATTATTTTAGCAAATGGGGCAACTTTGTTGTATACTTGCGGGAACAGGTTATTGAATTCTTGTATTGCCAGTTCTAATGATGGAATTAGAACTAATCTTGACCATTTTGTTTTTCCTAGTTTGTTTTGCAGCACTTCTGCACTTTAGATTTTAAAACATCTTCTCCATATGTGTTGTTCTTGTATATCAGTTTTTTCTCTTGTAAATAAATGTATCCCACAACTTAAAGTATTATGGTCCCCCAGCACTGGTTGCTTAATTAATGCATACAGTAGTTTACCTCAGTATTTTGTGAAACAAATAACAGATCGAGTAGATTATCTGAGCTACTTAATGAACTTTTCCTTGTTGAATTTAGTATTACCTGAGTCACATCCAGTTACGTAAAACTTGTTTCTAATGCTTGCCCCCTTGGGTGCCCCCAAGAGAATTAAAATATCCTATTAACACCAATTTCCTTCCTATTATGTGATTCATTATTTCTTGTGCCAGTTTCTCAAAGTCCTTTGTTTTCACTTTTGTGGGAATAAATTACTCCAATAACTAAATTTAGGTTTGGAATTTTAACCAGCAGACTCTTAATACCTTCAGTTATTCCTGAAAAAAAGAGTTCCTGCCTGCCCCAACCCTCATTTTCTGTATAGCAGACCCCCACCATCTAAACTTCCTATCCAATCGGTGGGTAGTACAACCCTCTAAATCAATTTCATCATTTGATGCTTTGTGATTTAACCAAGTTTCGGTTAGTGCTATGAAATCAGGGGTCTCTGTATGTACCCAAGCATTAAATAAGTCAACTTTGTTCTTTAAATTTCTAGCATTGTCATAGACTATTTTAAAGTTTGTAGCCTGCTGTGGACCAGGGTTCAGCTTTATATCTCCACTAAAAACTAGTGCTATCAAAATGGGACTATTGTTCACCTGTCAGGGAATTATGAATTCTGTTCTTAGTTGTTTACTTAATTCATTTCTAATGTTTTGGAAGGGATTTCTTCTTTTACTTTGTTTGCTTAACACCATCCTATTTTGCAATATTTAAAAATTTCTATCTATGTGAAAAACTGTAGCTTTCCTTCCTACTAAACTGTAAATTCAAACTGGAGGAGTGGTCGGAAAAGTGGCAATTGAGCTTCAATGCGAAGAAGTGCAAGGTTATGCACTTCGGAGCAAGGAACCCAGGGAGGAGCTACCAGTTAAGAGGGGTTCAGAGAGAGGTCACAGAGGAGGAGAATGGCCTAGGGGGGTGATCATAACGGGTAACATGAACAACTCAGCTCAGTGCAGGAAGGTGGCAGCTAAGGCCAACAAGATGCTGGGGTGTATTGAGAGAGGAATCTCATCCAGAGATAGGGATGTGATCCTGCCGCTGTACAGGTCACTAGTTAGGTCACATTTGGAGTACTGTGTGCAGTTCTGGCATCCCTTTCTGAAGAAGGATATCAGATTGCTGGAGGGGGTGCAGTGTAGGGCAACTTAGATGATCCAGGGGCTGTAGGGCAAAACCTATGAGGACATGCTGACTGAGTTGAATATGTACACCCTGGAGGAGAGGAGGGATTGGGGGATTATGACTGAGACCTTCAAATATTTGAAGGGGATTAACAAAATGGGCACAGAAGGGATATTTAAGCTGAGGAGAGGAAGGGAGACCAGAGGGCATGGTGTCAGGTTGGAAGGTGGAAGATATCAGAGAGAGATGAGGAGGCATTTTTTCATAGAGAGGGTGGTGGAGAAATGGAACACTCTACCCGAGGAGGTGGTATCCTGTAGCACAGTGGGTAGTTTTAAAAGGGCATGGGACAGGTTGCAGGGGGTAAAAGTGAGGGGAGAGGAGGGGGGCAGCTGCAATATAAGGGTGCTAGCTACGCATTCGAGCAGGCTAACTTAATAGACCACAAGGCCTGTTTCTGCTGGCAGATTCATATGTTCGTATTTGTGGAACTGAATCTGATTGCCTATTAGGCACTATTACTTATGACAAGCATGCTGTTATTATCGAACCCACCACTACCCATGACATTATTAACTTAATAATTTGCATTATTTACCATTGTTTGGGTTTTATCAGTTCTGTTTCTGCCCCTCTTAAATGTTAGTTGTGTTTTGTTTCTAAGAACAAATTTATGTATTCATCAGTTAAAAATGATCCTGTCTTAGACCAAGACTTATTTAAGATTTGTCTTAAATGTTTGACCTACTTGGGTCTCAGTTTAATAACAGTAGTAGTTTGAACAATTATCCAAACCTTTAAAATTATGTTCTTCTAGAACCATATAATCAATTTCATAAATAGAATCTCTATATAAAACCTGTTTCTATGTTCTTACACTTCAAATAAAAGCCCTTACTTCTTACATGCTTTATAATCCTGGCCTTACACCGTTCCTGCAAAACCTTATTTTCCAATGTCTTATTTCCCCCCCGAATACTCTGTAATACTACTTTTTATATTATACTTTTAGGTACTTTCAGATTAGCCAATTTAGACAAACAAACTTTTTACCTATCCTGGTACTGATTGATTGTTCTGGATTGACTATATCATCAGTTGGTTGCTGATTGACTGCAATGTCTGAAACAGTGTTCCACGTGTTCTCATCCTGGTACTGAAATGCAGGCTGCCTACCCACTGCATGCTCATAATACTTTTGTGGCTGTGGTTCCTGAAGAAGATCAAAAGCAGGCATGGTATAGAGTTCTTCCATTAGCAGTTGTCTGCACTCACTGCAATATGCATTATCAGGTGACTAATCTACTTTAGGTTTGTGGCCTGTGGTCAAGGACTGTGGCAAGGATGTTGTCCATGCATGACTGTATGTCACTGAATGTCTTATCATTATCTGACCTGTCAATCATGTTGGCTACTAATGCCATTGCTGTGTTGTTTGCACCTGATTCACTAAATGTAGTCTTCGGTTGGACCATTTTAAGGCGCAGAAAGTGAATTTGTGCAATCACCTATTTGAAGGTTAATATTTCAGAATCGGCACACATGCCTCTGGCAATCTCAAAGCATCTCAAGATACCAGCAGAGAGCACATATAGTGCCACACCATCTGCTATCACATGGCCCTATGTACAGTCACTGACTTCTGCCTTTTGCTTGAGAATCTGCTACAGCCTATGAAAAGTGGAGTCCAGAGGATAGAAACACCCTGAATTAACTGCTGTTGGGGAGGGGGTGCACTGTCTGCAACTTAAGTAACAGGCTATATATCTTTGGCAAGTGACTAAATTCATCCACCACAATGTTTTTGACAATTCTGACCGTGGTAGTAACTTGCTTCAAGTCTCTGAAAAACTTAGGTAACATTTAGGTTCAAGCAATTGGCAAATTATGAAAAACTGCTCGAGGCTTTGTTTGTATTGATTGGCTTGACTAACGAAACAAACACCACCTTGTTATCCACCTGCCAATCTGGTATCTCAGTTCTTCCACCAGATTGTCTGAACTGGGTGCTTCAACGGAGCAGACAAACATGATGGCTGACTTCAGAATTTGGCCAGACTGACTGCTGACAGTGCTGCTTCTGACACAGGGGGAAAACTACCCAATGGGCAGTGACAGTCATGTAATGCAATGCCTGGGCACTTGTCCGCATGTCAGTGATAAGGTGGACTATGCAGCCCTCAGCTCGTGAAAGACACTTGTCATACATTCTGGGGATGGCCACAGTAGAAAAACATTTGCAGTGTAGCAGGTTATACCTTGGTTCTGCATAAGCTAGGAGATGATGGAAGGCCTCACTCTCTACCAGACTGAATGGCAGAAGCTTTTGCGCTAGCTGTTCTGCCACACACTTTGTCCTCTCAACAGCTCAGGGATGATTGCAGTGGAATTTGCTAGTTTTAAGCTCTTTAAAGTCAATTGCCTCATGGTGCCACTTCTGGATCTCCTAAGTGTTGACTGGAGGATATCACTGCTGCCACCCAGAATACTGCTGCTGTTCTGACTCAAGCTTTTGCCAGACTGGGGACAGCTGAAACAGAAACTGTCTCAATGTCAGACTGACCTTTGGCACCACCAACCAACCTACCTTGACTCATACCCCTCTCTTGCTCCGTCTCCTCCACCTCCTGACCCCCACTAGAATCAAACGGAGCAGTGACTACCTCCACCTCCATGTCTCCTTCGTCTGCACAGACTGTGTCCAATCTCGTCAATCCATGTGACCTTTGCAAGTGATTCTGCATGGTAGTGGTGCCTGCTGTCACTCCTGCCACTGCTTACTTCAGCTGCACACAGACAGCATTTCACACATGAACTGGCACTGCTGGCGGTTGAAATGTAGAACCACACCGCTGGTATGCTGTTTCAGACTGTGGGAAATGCTGTAATGTAGATGAAGGGTGTTCAGACAGACAGTGCCCCAGGATGCTGCATGGCTTGAGGGTTTTGGGACTTTTGATTCACATTTATGGGTTGATGACCTTAATGGGGTCTATGTATTGCAATAATGGCAGTAAGAAATGTTGCTTCCTCTCAAGCCAGTCAGGTCATTTGCCATGAATTTTATTTGCAGCTGCTGCTGAACTGTTGTGATTTTCAGGAAGCATTATCTTAGAGCCAGCCCCTGCTCCAGTCAAGAGCTTCTCTGAAGGAAGAGGGCATGGTTATTGTGGAAGCACATTTTGAACAGTGCTCAAAATTGCTGAATGAGCGAGGGCATCAGCTGTACAGGCAGTAAGAGAGGAAGCTTCACCTTTGGCCAGTCGGGTCATTTGCTGTGGATTTTATTTACCGCTGCTGCTGAACTAAACTGTTGTGATTTCCAGGCAGTATTATGTTGTAGCCAGCCCCTGCTCCTGTTAGGGGCGTCGGTGAAGGAAGGGGATGTGGCTGTTGCAGGAGCACATTTTAAACAGCACTCGAGATCGCTGCGTGAGCGAGGGCATCAACTGTTCAGGCAGTAAGAGAGGAAGCTTCACCTTTGGCCAGTCGGGTCATTTGCTGTGGATTTTATTTGTTGCTGCTGCTGAACTGAACTGTTTCCACTATCGACTGATGTTTAACTGCAGTTCAGTAATTGTATAACTGTCAGCCAGCCTGTTGCCCTCCCATCAGAAGGCGAGTTAATGCTGTGGGCAGGGATTAGTTACACTATTTTTGTGCTTCGTCCTAATGGTCCTTGAACTAAAAGACCATAGGTTAAGAGCATCTTAGAAGAGGATTCTGCTTAGGGTCAGTCATGAGTCTGCCATCTGCTGGCTACGCTGCTCCCCTGGACTTCCACCAACGAGCCTCCCTCTGGCCTACTCCAGAACTGTAGGTGTGCTCCTCGCTCTTTTACACTTGCTTACTGAGCTCTTGTGAGCCCTACACCTGTTATCATGACACTTGGACTGCATCTACTTTGCTAGTCTGCCTGTTTAGTCTACTAGTTTTGTTAAACTGCCTACATTTCTAGGTATCCTAGCTACATCCTATCTGGGTATACTCTTGTTGTTTTTTTCTTCTTTTTGGCAACTGGGTACGGCCCACTAGGCATTAAGTGCCTGTTTTCAGGGGCAACCTGAGAGCAATGGGGTGGTTAAGTGACTTGTTCAGAATCACACAGTATGCAAGTGGAGGTTGTAGGAATCAGACTCAGGTCTGCTGCATGTACCAAGCTCATTCATAACTTTTTATTATGCCACATGTATAGTTAGGCTCTCAGGTTTGCTGGGTTATCTTAACTCAGGTCTACCCTAAAATACGGTGTTTCAATGTTCAAGTTGTTTACTTACTGCCTTGGGCCTCTTGCTCTGAGTCTCATAGCCTGCTAGCCTGCTTTCATTAGCTAGTCACTACCCTTGCTGCTGCTAATTAATTGCTGGTTATTGCATCTCACCTCCTTGCTACTATGCACCTTGCTTTCCTTTGCCTTTTTCTTTCACCCTCTCCTACTCCTTCCCCCATTCTCTCCTTATCCTCACCCCTTTACCAAGCCTTTCCCTCCCCCTCCACCTGACTGACTTCCACTTCCCCTTATCCCTTCTTTTCACCCTAGTCTCCTTTCCTTTCTCTCACTGAACCTGGAGTTTCTCTACCAAGCCCTCCTGTCCCTTCCTCGCTCCCCCCTTGCTCTCCTCCCTAGTCAGAGGGACGCAAATAACACTCCATCCTTCTGCTTCCTATCCTGGTCCTCCTACTATTTGGCAATGTAGCATCTAATTCTGGTCCCTCCCCTCCTCGTATCTCCACCTTCTCAATTCCCAAAGCCCTTAGCATCATCTCAGTGCTAGGAGAGTTCTCCCCAAACTTGACCTCCTTAATGTATGGGTTTCACAGCACTCTCCTAACATCCTTTAACATTTCTGAATCTTGGTTCTCCACCAGGACTCCTGACTCTAGCCTGTCCCTTCCTGATTTCCACCTCTTCAGACAGGACCATGGTAAATGTGGAGGTAGTGTGGCCCTCTGTGTCCACCAGAGACTCTCCTGCACCATTGCTCTCAGGGAGGTTGTACCCTCCTCTCATAAGTTTCTGCTTACCAGGCTTTCCTTTCCTTTTACCTTACCCATCTTAATTGGGGGGTTTTGTATGCTTCTCCTAAAATCTCATCCTCCTCTTTGGTTGACTCTCTCTCTACTATCACCTCATATTCCTCCTCAGCTGAACTCATCCTCCTTAGGGACTTCAACATTAATTGGCTCTCCCCAGCCCCCTAATCTTTCTCAGCTCATTACCGACCCCATCCAACTCAATCCCCACTTACCTAATCACACCCTTCTGGACTGGGCTCTCTTCTCCCACCTTCACCACATTGCTGCAGCAGATAGTCTGCTGGATGCCTTCCATGACCACTATATGACATTCTGCATTAGGAAAGTCCAGTGCCCTCCCTCCTCTCCCAAGTACATCTGATCTAGGTCCGCTCCAGTTGCTCGGTATCAATGCCACCCCCCCCCAGGCGACCTGGTTGTGAATGACTAGACGGACATTCTCTCCATACCTGACAATGATGTGGCCTGCTCCCTGTTCCATTCAAGATTTTCCTTCATCTGGGGACAGCATCCCCCCCCTCCAAGAAAGTCCAGGGTTAAATCTTCCCACCTTCCCTGGATTACTCCTGAACTCATTGATCAGTGTAAGTAACGTGACCATGCATGGGCCTGTTACAAATTATCTCGCTCCATGTCTGATCTCCTCTTTTACAGGGCACTTAG
Organism: Neoceratodus forsteri; assembly: GCA_016271365.2. NCBI lineage: Eukaryota > Metazoa > Chordata > Ceratodontiformes > Ceratodontidae > Neoceratodus > Neoceratodus forsteri. The sequence continues at coordinate 146,429,380 of CM057453.1, read as the reverse complement.
AAATTTATGTACAAAGGCTGTCCATGCTGTCAAATCCCACTGTTTTAAGGCCAACTTCCAGAATAACCTTTCAAATCCCACTGTTTTAAGGCCAACCTGCAGAATAACCTTAACTCCCCAGCCAAATTTCTGGAAGGTAATTCACTCTATTTTTAAACCCCCCCCCCCCAGCCTGATCCCCTAGTCCTCATGGTTAATGGTTCACCTGTCTCTGACCTTTCCACTGTAGCTGCTGACTTCAACAAGTTTTTCACTACTTGTGCTGTCTCTTCTCCCCCACCTCCTAGCTTCTCTCCTCTCCTCTCCTCTCTCATCCTCTCCGTCCATCCCCCTCCCCACCTGGCTTTTCAATTTCCCCATTACCACTCAGGAAACCTTACTACCCTTTCCTTTTCTCAACCTGTCTAAAGCCAGCCCTGAGGGCTGAATCCTAAACTTCTCCACCTTTCAACTCCTGCCATCACCTCTCCCCTTACTCACTTCCTCAACCTCTCCTTCTTCCTCTATGCTGTTCCTCAGTTACTGAAGAGTACCAACATTCTCCATTTTCACAAATGAGGTGACTGCTCCTTCACTGGCAACTTCCATCCTATCTCCCTCCTCCATAAAATGCAAAGCTGTAATAACTAGTCTACTCTAGACTTGCTAACTTTGGCTTGCTGACTTCCTATACTCATCCAACTTTCTTTCCCCATTCTAGTCTAGTTTCCGGTTGCACCACTCCACTGTCTCCTCCCTGCTGTGTGTCAGTGATTTCATCCTCAATGGGGTGGATCAGGGGAACATCATGGAGGCCATTTTCATCCGTCTGGCCAAAGTCTTTGACTCAGTGGCCCATCCACTGCTCCTGGACAAGCTGAGCTCTGCAGGCTTCTCAGTTCCTGCTGTTGAATGGTTCCATTCCTACCACATGGACCATAAACAGTCAGTACAGGTAGGAGGTGCTCTGTCCCCTCCCTTACCCATCCAGTTTGAGTTCCGCAGGGCTCCATCCTGGGTCCCATCCTCCTCTTCATTTTCCTGAGACACCTCCCCTCTGTCTGTGCCAACTCGCATATTCACATGTATGTAGATGACACAGTTATCTACATCTCCAGTCCTTCAACCGTAGCAGCTGAAGGCTTGCTGTAGCCTTTCACTACTATGGTTGAAGGACTGGAGATGATCCAGAAATTTTCCCAGAGTCCTGTGCTGGTTCCACTCCAACCAACACCGGGTCAACACTAAAACAAAAAACAGTGCCCAGGACCTTTGTCTCTAGTCAGAAATTGGCTAGGCTCTCCCCCCCTCCCTGTTCTCTACACTCTGGATGGCTTCCACCTTGAAGTAGTTTCTTCATTCAGATATCTCAGTGTGTGATCCCCCTCGGGATCTCTGCTTGCATCCCACAGCTATGATCTTCACATATATATTGGCAGCCAAGAAGGCTCTCACATGCCTGTGGCACCAGGCTGCTCCCCTGATGCTTGCCCACTGGCATAAAATTATTTATTTATTTATTTATTTGTTTGTTTTTGTTTACCAGGTAGGTGCACTAGACATTGAAAATGCCTATTTTCTGTCATGACCCGGGAGAGTACAAGTCAAGTACAGTCAATACAGAGGAATGGGAGAGGTACACTAAACACAATATACCAATGAAATGCACTATCTTGAAAGGCTTATTGCCCACTGTAATGGTTCTGAAAAAAAATATGAATTATGATGGAGGCCATGGGTATTCCATATCTCCTTAGAAGATGAGGCTTTTGTCCCATGAAGGGTGGAGAGCCTGGGGACCAAAGTGGTGGGGTGGTGGTTGGTTGGTTGGGTTGGGGTGGGTTGGAACGATCTAGTGTGGACCTGTTATATTTCAAGATAAGGGGAGACAGGTATATGGCCCCAGGAAAGCATAAAACATCCCACTGTGGCTTTCCATGATAGGGAAGGCATAATGTAATGACCTAGGGGTCAGAGGTTAAGCCAAATGCATGGACCAGATGTCACTGGGATTGACATGGAACCACAGTGACACCTACTGGGAAAGCTGAACTGTTGCACCCTAATATCTGTATTGTCCTGGAATCATTAACCCCACCCCAGAGAAAAAGACAAGGTGGGTATGTCCTAAAATGACCCTCCAGTATAATATCTGACATACTTCGAATGCAGAGCAGAAGAACAGTTTTTAAGTTGGAAGGCATATTGCCTGTTTCCAACTGGTATATACTTGTAGCCAGAAGTATATGTGTAGGCTTGGGAAATCTTTAAAAACCAGTTCTGAATGTGTGGAAAGTTTGACTTGCCACATACTGGACAGAAAATTCTGATTTTAAGTCAGAATTTTGGAAACCAAGACTTTTCAACAAAGACAGCACTTGGATACTTTTTAAAAGGACATCCAGAGACTTGGATCAAGGACTTTGCTATACATTCTATTGCCTAATTAACTGTCATCTGTACCAGGACATTTGAAATTGGGTCTGAACTTTAACAGGTATAGTTTAGACTACAGTATCCAGTGTTTTCTGTAAACCATCCAGTTTTACTTGTATTATTAATTCCAAATAGACATGTTGCACTCATGTAGTTGCAGTTTGTGTGATAGGGTAGCTAGCCCCATTACGAACACAGTTTCCAAGTTTCACACTCAACTTCAGAGAATAAAAACCAAGGCTCTGCGTTTTTCTTTCTTAAAAGTTTTAATACCTCTTAAAGAAGGCAGTTTATTTAAATCACTGTTGTGAGAAGCTAAAGCCCCTAGCACCTCACCTCTTCATAAGGCTTCAAAAGGGGGTAACAAGTAATCGTATTGATCCACTTTTTAAGGTGTAAACAATTATGACATCACAGTCTTAACAGGCTAACAATTAATATTTAAAGTGATTAAACACATACAACCCATAGTGCTCTCCTTAGTCTATCTACACATTTACAACCCTATAGCTACTACATGAGATCTTGATTTTATTCACTAGAATAAATACATTTCAGACATTTTAGTGAAGATTGCCCAATATATCAGCTCAAAATATCACTTCAGCATTTCATTATTTTATTGAAAGAGGACCAGACTGATGTATTTCAGAGATCTTCAGAAATTACATTATTTTTCTTGCCACATTAAAATATGCTGCACACTAAAATTTTTTTAAGTTTTAGAAAAGAAAAATGCAAAACCTTGATTTTTATTCTCAGAAGCTGAGTCTTACTTGTATTATTGTCTGTATTTCAAAGTTCTTCCAAACTGTAGACTTTTCTGTATTGCTTTTATTTTAAGTAAACTTTTATGATTTTCTTATCAACTCTGCCTGGCAGTCTGGTTGTGTGATTTAACATTTTAAACAGAAGGGTTTTGAAAAGACTGTGTGCCTAAAAGATAAAACTGCTCGGCAATCATAGAAAACTACCTAGGCAAGACTTAGCCAGGGTCTGTGGTGGGATTCAAATACTGAAAGTAGTGCAGAGCCAGGGGAACTCAGAACTACAGAATCCACCCTCCTACTGGGAAAATGAAGGCTGGGAAGTCTTCCTGAACCCTTCCTCCTTCTCATGAGTTCCTGAATAGAGGGATCCTCTCTGCAAACAGGAGGTCCCGCTGGGCTGTCCGAGGTTAGGGGGCCTGGGGTGCATGACACTCACCACTGACCCCTCTACTCATTCCTGTCCATCCTCCCACTACCCTCATGTTGCCATTTCCACTGCACCTCTTTAATCTCTAAATTCTGGTTTGGGACCTGCCCTCTTACTGTCATCAGTCCCCTCTCCCATTCCTTCTGCTTTATACTCCCTCTGCTCCAGGGATCCTCACACCTTCTCTCTTCTCCACCTTCACTCCTCTGCTGGGCAATCAGTCTTCTCCAATCAGCTTCTCTCCCTATGGAACCTGCTCCCCTCCTCTGTCTCTCCTCCTCCCCTGTCTCCCTTAGGTACCAGCTAAAACTCCTTTCTGCCCCCACATGCTCCTGTCATCCCCCTCCCCAATACTCCCCTGTTGGAGCTCCTTCCATCCTTGTTGTTTGGCCTGCTCCTGGGTTCCTCCTCAGCCTGTATCAGGCTCCTTCCTTCCTTTTCTGCATCTGCTTAATTTGAGCTCCATTTACTTTTCATGTGAACTCGTGCCTTGTTAAACTTTACCGTTTGCACTTTACTTTGTACCAATCATTAGTACTGTGTCGTATGCTTTTATTACTGTACTTCCCATTCCCTTCCCCCGGGACGCACCTGCAACAATCTTTGGCTCAGTGTGCCTCTCCCTGGTACCAACTGTCAAATAAATATGTGCTGCTTTCCACAGAAGACTGCATCTGAGGAAGAACTGCTTTTTGGAGAGGGAGGGATGTGTAGGAAGCTTGATAACTTCATCTTTCTCTGATTCCTCAAAATACTCCCCTCCAGCTGAGGAAGCAGGAAATGTCGATTCTTGTGTGGTCTGTGTCCATGCCATCATACGTACTCATGTAAAGCCAATTAGAGTTGTATAGGGGCATTCCTGCTGATTGGTTACTGTTACTGTGGGCACCTTAACACTTTTTTTTACTAGCTCCTTCCTTGACTGTTTTACCAGCACTTTTGAAAACTATTTTACCTTGTCCTGATACCACTACGGCAGTCACGGCTGACGTTGCCTTTTTGGTACCACTGCCACTGTGTCCTTTGCTTTTACTTCTGTCACCAACACCTTTGGTCATCTGATTTTTTTTTTTAGCCTGATCAGCCCTTCTTTCCCCCTCTGCTTTGGTTTCCTTCATTCGATCTGATGCTGTGTTGTAGTATTATGAGTATCTGTAGTACTGCGAGTACTGTGAGTGTCCCCTACTGTAGCGCACATGACATTTTGTAAACTGGGCAAAAATTAACCCTCTGGCACCACAGCACATGGCAAGGCACCCAGAACTGCTCTGAACTTCTCTTAATGCACTGCACTAGTAGCTCAAAAAATTAGCCCTCTGGCAAAAAAGTACAGGGCAAGTCGGGAGGGCAAGGCACCTGTCACACACACAGCAGTAGTCTGTACATCAACTACTGTAATGCATGTAACACTTGGGACACTTTGCAAATATTAGTCCTCTGGCACTATATTGCAGGCAAAGCAGCCAGAACTGGTCTGAGCTTCCCTTAATGTCCTGCACTAGTAGTTCAAAAAAATTAGCCCACTGGCATAAATGTGCAGAGTGAGAAATCAGCCACCAACCTAGTAGAAGTCTGTGTGCCCCCTACTGTAACACATGTAACACTTGGGGCACTGTGCAGAAATTCACCCTCTAGCACTACAAGGCAGGGCGAGGCATCCAAAAGTAGTCTGAGCTTCCCTTAATGTGGTGCACTAGTAGCTCAAGAAATCAGCCCTCTGGCACAAAATAAGTGCAGTGCAAGGCACCCAGAGCCCACCCAGTAGTAATTTACTACCTGGCACCAATTAATACATAGATATAAAAACTTGAGATTTGGGGATAGGAGACCAAGGAGGATGCTGGGAACCTCCACAAAGGAGACCCACAGGAGGGTGGCATGGGACCCCACAGGGGAAGGAAACAACTCCTGGTGGGGGACTCCATTGTTAGGAGGGTAGAACTGGGGGAGGAAGGGGAGAGGGAGGTAAGGTGCCTGCCTAACGCCATGGCTTGGAGGGACAGGGAGTGAATCCTCAGGATCGTGGTAGCAGCGGCATGGGGAGGGAGCTGGATGTCATTGTCCACATAGGGACAAATGACCTGGCTGGGAAAGGGATCAGAGCAGTGCAGAAAGAATTTTTGGAGTTGGGGAAGGGCCTTAGGCAAGTAGCACGCACGGTAACCTTCTCGGAAGTGCTGCCTGTCTATGGCATGGGTGAGGCTAGGGTGCTCCACACCATGGGATTCAATCAGTGGTTGAAAAACTGGTGCACAGCTCAGGGGTTTGTCTTCACTGGGGACTAGGGGTCCACCTGGAGGGATGCAGGCCTATACTGGCATGATGGTCTGCATCTGTCCAGGAGGGGAACCAGGATCCTAAGTGATAGGTTTAAATGCTTCATTGGCAAGCATTTAAACTAGCCAAGGGGGGAGGCACTGGAAAGGAGCAGAGAATTCCTAGCACCCCCCCAAAAAAATCAAGGTAGTTAGTGAGGTAAACATCAAGATAGAGACATTGATGGGGAGAAGGGCAGGGATAAATGGAGGAAACGACAAAGGCAATAAGGACAGAAATGGGGCAAAAAGGGGTAAGACCATCAAGAAATGGAGGGTAATGAATACCAATGCCTGTAGTCTGGGCAACAAACTCCCTGAACTGGTGGCCTTGATGGAATAGGAATGCCTGGATATTGTGGCAGTCACAGAAACATGGCACACAGAGAACCATGACTGGAATGTTAACGTACCGGGGTACACAACCTACAGGAGGGATAGGGAGGGTGGAACAGGGGGAGGAGTAGCTCTCTATGTAAGGGAAGGGATAAAAGTAACAGAACAAAAGAGTACACAGGGAGGAGAGGAGGCACTGTGGGTCCCCTTAGAGATTGGAAATGGCACCACAATCCGCACAGGGGTTGTATGCAGACCCCCATCTCAGGGAGAGGGAATGGACAAGGATATGATAGAAGGCCTCCTTAGGATGGCAGAGAAAGGGGAGATACTGTTGATGGAGGACCTGAATATACCAGATGTTAACTTGAGCACCTTTGCTGCAGCCACATCAAAGAGCAGGGCCATTCTTGATGCCCTACAGGGGGCATGCCTCAGATAGCTAGTATTGGAACCCACTTGGGAGGGAGGGAGGGAGCAATCTTAGACCTTGTACTCTCAAATGGGGACAGTGAGAGGATCTCAAATCTAGAAGTGGGTAGCCTTCTGGGAACAAGTGACCACCAATGAGTGTGGTTCACGATAAACTCAGCTGCAGAGGCAAGCCCAACAAAAGTGAGGGTACTGGACTTCAGGAGGGCTGACTCTGGCAAAATGGGAGAGTGCCTTAGAAAAGCAGTAACAAACAGACAAGAAGGAGGAGTGGAGCAACAATGGGGAAACATCAAAACTGCCATCACAGAGGCAGCAAGCCTGTGTGTGAAGCAAATAAAACGGAAAAAAGCCACTATGGTTCTCAAAAGAGGTGGCGGGGAAGGTTATGGAGAAGAAGATAGCATTTAGGAAGTATAAGGAAACACAGAAGGACTAGGACATAGAACTGTACCAGTTAAGGCAGAAAGAAGCAGGAAAGGCAGTCAGAATAGCAAAGGACCAAACTGAGGAAAAGATAGCCAATTCAGTTAAGAAGGGGGATAAAACCTTTTATAGGTACATTAGAGAGCGTAGAAAGACAAAGGCAGAGATTGTGAGGCTGAATAGAATGGACGGTGGGTGGGTAGAGAGAGACAGTGAAAAAGCAGGGATACTGAATGAATACTTCTGCTCAGTATTCACAAAATCGGAGGAGGGGGAGGTACCTAATCCAATTAACAGAAGCACTCTGGATGGGGGGGGTCGATCCCACTCCTTTCACAGAAGAAAGGGTTCTAAAAGAACTCCTAAAACTGAAGGTGGACAAAGCAATGGGGAGAATTAGTGACACCACTGACTACCCTTTTTAACCAATCATGGGAAGATGATGTGGTACCTGAGGACTGGAAGAGGGTGGATGTGATTCCCCTTCACAAAAGTGGGAGCAAGACAGAGGTAGGAAGCTACAGACCTGTCAGTTTGACCTCAGTGGTAGGGAAAATGATGGAATCACTTCTGAAGGAAAGAATTGTTGAGTATCTAGAGGCCAGTGGGGCTGGGACCCAAGGCAGCATGGATTCACAGTGGGAAGGTCATGTCAGACAGATCTAATAGATTTCTTGACTGGTGACAAGTAGTAGACCAGGGAGGGGCTGTGGACATGGCCTACCTAGACTTTAGCAAGGCATTTGACACAGTCCCACACAAATGATTAATAAACAAATAAGCCAGCCTGGGAGTGGATCCCAGGGTGGTAGCCTGGGTAAAACATTGGCTGGACAACAGGACACAGAAGGTAATAGTAAACGGAGTCCACTCTGAAGAAAGGGGGGTTACTAGTGGGGTACCGCAGGGTTTAGTACTGGGTCCAGTCCTTTTTAATTTCTTTATAAGTGACATTGCAGATGGATTGGAAGGAAAAGTATACCTCTTTGCAGATGGCACAAAGAACTGCAACAGGGTTGATAAACAAGGGGGCGTAAAAAGGATGAGAAGGGACTTGGCAAGGTTGGAGGAATGGTCAGAAGTATGGCAGCTTGGATTCAATGCAAAGTGCAAAATAATGTACCTGGGAAACAAAAACGTTGGGGAAGAGTACACAATGGGGGGGTAGTAACAACAACAAAATGGAAAGAGACCTGGGGGTAATCATATCAGATGACCTTAAGGTTGGCAAGCAATGTGAGAAGGCAGTAGGGAGGGCTGGGGGATACTGGGATGTATGGGAGAGGCATCACCGCAGAAAACAGGAAGTTGCTATCCCCTGTACAGACAGTTGGTGAGACCCCATTTGGAGTACTGTGTCCAGTTCTGGAGACCTCATCTCCGCAAGGACATAGACAGGATGGAGGCAGTCCAGAGGAGGGCAACTAAAATGGTGCAGCGTCTGTAAGAGAAGCCATATGAGGAGAGACTAAAGGAGCTTAATATGTATACCCTTGAGGAAAGGAGGGAGAGGGGGGACATGATAGAAACTTTTAAGTACCTCAGTGGAATCAACAAAGTCCAAGAGGGTAGCATCTTTCAGAAAAAGAGATGTGCAAGAACAGGGGGACACAATTTGAAGATAGAGGGGGGAATGGCTCAGGGGCAATGTGAGGAAGTATTTTTTCACAGAAAGGGTGGTGGATGCATGGAACCACCTTCCTGAGAAGGTTGTGGGGTCTAAAATTGTGGGAGAATTCAAGAATGCACCGGACAGACATAAGGCAATTCTTGTTGGAGGGTAGGAAGAAATACGCTGTTGGTTAACTAGGATCTGCAGCTTATCCAGTTAGTAGGGAAATGGGCAGACTAGGTGGGACAAGCGGTCCTTATCTGCCGTCAAAGTCTATGTTTCTATGTTTCTAACTAGAAAACAAACAAAGTAGATTCACTGCTACAGCTAGGGCACTGCTGTTTTTCCCACCGCTATCACTACAGGGGGAAGCAGAGGTACTATGTGTTACCCTGGAAATGGGGAATGGAGTCACTATTTGCACTGGAATGATCTACAGACCTCCAGCCCAGCACAGCAGGATGAATTAGATAAGGTACTGGTGGAAGCTACTGGCAAGATGGCAGAAAAAGGGGAAGTGCTGCTGGTGAGGGACTTCAACCTGCCAGATACAGACTGGAGCCTTCCAGCTATGGCTTCAGTTAGAAGAAGGGACATCCTGGACTCTCTGCAGGGGGCATTCCTCAGGCAACTAATCAGTGAACCCACTCATGAGGGGGCAGTACTGGACCTGGTACTCACTAACAGGGACAGTATTGAAGACGTCAAGGTGGGAGGCCAGCTGGGGATGAGTCATCACCGTACGGTGTGGTTCAATATAAAGATGGCTGTGGAATTGAGCCACACAAGGGTGAGGGTCCTCGACTTCAGGGCAGCAGATTTTATAAAGATGGCTGAATGCATCATGGAAGACCTGGCAGGGGGACATGACCTGGAAGGGGTAGAGGAACAGAGGGCAAAGCTAATATGCTCTACCCTGTAATGTACTGTCATCATTTGACTTCTGTCACCATGTCTGTAACCCTCCCGCGTCATGCCTGAAAATAGGCAATTCTATTGTCTAGCGCACCTACCCGGTCAATAAAAACTAACTAACTAAATAAAAGAAAGCATGGTAAAGCCAACAAACCTCTGTGTCAAGCAAATGAGCCAAAGCAAGAGGAAAAAAGAGACTGTTGTGGTTCTTGAAAGAGGTGGCTGAAAAGATAAAAGCTAAAAGGGTAGCATTCAGAAGGTACAAGGAGATGCAGAGTGTAACAATGGATAAAGAAATGTGTCCCAATATTGCAGGCAAACCTCATTTTGGTCTAACACATAATGTGTTTGTGTAACAAATATTGGCCTATATAATTGAATCATATTAAAACTTGCAAAGCTACAAGTTTAACTGAGCCACAAGCTGTAATATTAAAGTGTCTTTTGATATTTGTACTGATCATGTGAGTAATGGCAAACAGGTGTCTTAAGTGTCTGCAGAGACAAAAATACAGGGATAGAGTTCAAGTTACCCTTCTGACTACAGGCTAAAAAGCTTGTAAGCACATTCCTAAGTGCAAATCTATTTCTTCCTTCTAAATCTTAGTAACTGGTAATGATAATTATTACTATCCTTATATAGTAATATAATTTACACTATCAATACATTTGTGCTGACCCATACATATACTAAAAAGAGAATTGCCTTTTAAGTTGATGTTTGTACTTGTCTTGGACCAATCATAGACAACCATAGAAACTAATAATACTGTCTTCCACTATATAAGCAAGCCACTATACACTGTTAGTTTGAAGAATGAAGAATTAAGAATGAAGAATGAAGAATTAAGAATTAAGAATGAAGGATGTACCACATGTAATCTCTCACTGTGATTATTGTTATAATCATTAAATTCTTCCGTCGTCAGTACCATCTCCATTCGTCTCCTTTCTAAGTATTTGTAATGGATAATTTATTAACTGTAATTTTTTTGTCCAACTGTACAATTGATGCCATGACTCGGATCGCTGGTGCTGCATGTTGAGGAGGCTGCCTAACTACTGGTTGGTTAGTCTGCAAGCCCTAATAAGAAGGTGATGATGCTCAGAGAAGGTGCTGATGGCTTAAAGCGAGAGAAAATGGTGCACACAGACAGTTTAGCCACTTGCTAATCAGGTGATGTATGCTTTCGAATTTCTTTAAATAAAAGTAATGCTTAACTCTGTAGGAACTCATGGGGCAGAGTAGGTAAGTGAAGGTGCTGGGACTTGCAAGACGGACCTCACAGGGGAGCCGTAAGACATAGCCAGACGGACTGGGGCACCAGTGCACGGGTAGACCCGGCTGTAAAGGCTAGGCAGGCACAAAGATAAAAAATGAGTATGGAAATAGTAATAGGTTGTTTTCTAGGAAAACACCTAAAGGGGAAAGCATACAAACCAGTGCCTGATGATCAACTGGCACAATTGTATTTTATGAGTACGAAAACATTAATAGGTTGTTTCTAGGGGAAACACCTAAAGGGGGGAGCATGCAAACCATGATCAACAGGCACAACAGTATTTTAAATAAAAAAGAGAAACTACCAAATACTGTACAAAGTCTGTGATAAGATAGCCAGGTGGTAATTCGTTAACACATGAGACTTTAAAAAAAGAAAGCTGCATGAACAGTAAGATGTAATAATCCAGCTACAGTCAAAAATAGATAGTTTAGAAATGCAAATAAGTCAAGAGCCAGAATCCCTGCAAGAAAAAAGACACAACTAAAGTTAGTTAGTAAAGGTACAGGGAGACCTTTGTTTTTTTTAGATAGGGATAATTCTCTTTTATTAATTGCAACATAAACTATAACACAGCTTCTGTAGCATGTTTGTAAGATGTAAATGTCTTAAAATCTAAAAACAGGCACTTTACAGTGTGCTAACTCCTGTATAGGAGCAGTTAAAATGTAGGAGTAAAAAGTCAGAGGTATTGGCAAGTCATACTAACTTAATGCCCAAAGACCTTGCCTCTTCTAATGTTAGAGTTTGATTCTAAATACTTCTAGTATGCTGTGGGGTGGACTAGAGCAAAGACTAGCCACTTGTTCTTCTGTGATTGCTATCATAACCAAACAAACCACCCGGAGTTGTTTGGCATGATTAATAATGTTATCAGTAACACTAGCGTTTCTGAAGGACAAAAGATTCTCATTAAAAATGATGTTGGCATACTTTTTTACTTTTTTATATGTGTATACAGTACACTTTTTTTTTAAAAAAAAGGAATATTACAGCTGTTTTTAAGAGTTTACCATCTACAATTAAAAAACAATGGTTTTTGTTTTTATGTGTGACCATGGTGTAATCATTTTTTTAAATGCATTCTAAAAAATACGTACGTACGGTATTACCATCAATCCGGATCTTTTATAAACTCAGCTGACATTTTGTCATGCTTAGGATAAGAAAACCCAGGGACGCTTGGCTCCTTTTATCCTATGGAAATAATCTTGTATTACAGTACTTGAGCTTTATCTTCCGCCAGTATAAGCTCGGGGGGAGGGGGTACCCTACCCTTCCTTCCTTTCAGTGTAATGTCTACAAAGGTTGCAAGGTACATTGCTATCTCCCCATAGGGGTAAATACCATAAAATGTGTATTTGCTAATAATTGTTTCTTATCTATTGCATAAATCAAGTCATTATTACCTCTACAAGTGTAATGTTTTAGCAAAATTACATCTATTTGTACAACTTTAAATCAACTAAAAAAAGTCTAGTCAGTTTAAACTCTACAATCAAGCTTATTGTTTCTACATACTATGAAGCTAAGCCTGGGGTAGGGGCAATCCCCTAACTTCAGCAAGAAGATTCTTCTTCAATTGATCTTCAAGCAAGACATCCATTTTCTTCATTGCTGTTTATTCCAAACATGGCTGATACTTTATGCAGAACTATTACTTTTTTTATGGACTGTTAATCTGTATGCCAGGGTGTAATCAACTTACACAACACAAATGCCATGCCAGTGTGTGTGGCTGCTCCATTAAAAGGACTCAGTGCACAATCTAAAGCACCCGTGACCAGTGTGTCTGCTATCCAGCAGCCAGCAATATGAACACTGACTTTTCTAAATTGGTGTGTGGACATACTTAACAGCTGGTCTAGCAGCTGTGCCTCAAAGCTCAAGACTGGATCACAGTAAAGCTACATGGACTAAAACCAGAAAAAAATGTGTCTCTTGTTATAAACAGAGCCACACCAAAGGACAATGATGTTTATGTGTTAACTCTGTCCTACTGTCTTTGGGGTGATAATAGTGTTTCTAACTATGCTGGTGTAAGCAACTCATTATGTTTTGCAGTCTCAAATGCCATATACTTAACTGTAACACCAACTGAATGCCCAAATGTGACAAAAGGGCCAGAGAGTGGATCTAATCAACACTTATTGATCAAATGCCTGTGAATAATGTACAGTCATTTTTAAATCAAAAAGATACTCATGTGATACAAATTCATAAGGCACAAGTAGTTGTAAATGAATTGCTCAGTGAGAGTGATAATGAGCACTTAATTTATAGCTATGAAAGGGGACCCTTAGGAGTCCTGTCTTTTAAAGTTTTACTTGTGTTGCCAGTGGTCTTAGTGTTCTTGGTAATTATAGGCCTGTGTCACTTAAGACTTACTATTCGTGAAGTACATAATGAGATGTACATGCTCTGAGGAGCTGCACTGTTGCACAAATAATAATTAGGCAATATTGGGCCAAGGGGGGCTTGTAACAAGGGATAAAGAAATGTGTCCCAATATTGCAGGCAAACCTCATTTTGGTCTAACACATAATGTGTTTGTGTAACAAATATTGGCCTATATAATTGAATCATATTAAAACTTGCAAAGCTACAAGTTTAACAGAGCCACACCTGTAATATTAAAGTGTCTTTTGATATTTGTACTGATCATGTGAGTAATGGCAAACAGGTGTCTTAAGTGTCTGCAAAGACAAAAATACAGGGATAGAGTTCAAGTTACCCTTCTGACTACAGACTAAAAAGCTTGTAAGCACATTCCTAAGTGCAAATCTATTTCTTCCTTCTAAATCTTAGTAACTGGTAATGATAATTATTACTATCCTTATATAGTAATATAATTTACATTATCAATACATTTGTGCTGACCCATACATATACTAAAAAGAGAATTGCCTTTTAAGTTGATGTTTGTACTTGTCTTGGACCTATCATAGACAACCATAGAAACTAATAATACTGTCTTCCACCATATAAGCAAGCCACTATACACTGTTAGTTTGAAGAATGAAGAATTAAGAATGAAAAATGAAGAATTAAGAATTAAGAATGAAGGATGTACCACATGTAATCTCTCACTGTGATTATTGTTATAATCATTAAATTCTTCCACCATCAGTACCGTCTCCATTCATCTCCTTTCTAAGTATTTGTAATGGATAATTTATTAACTGTAATTTTTTTTGCCCAACTCTACACAGAGGGAAAAACAGAGGGAAGCAGGGAACGCAGTAAGGAGTGCAAAGGTGCTAACTGAAGAGAGAATAGCCCAGGAGGTAACAAAAGGGACAAGATATTTTTCAGGTGTATAAGTAAAAAAAGGAAGATCAGGGGTGGTATTGTAAGGTTAAAATAGGAAAGGGGGGGGCTGTGCAGAGGGGACCAGTAAAGGCAGACATCCTGAACAAATGCTTTTGTTCAGTGTTCACAGAAGAAGGAGAAGGGGAAGGGGCCACAAAAAAGTGACAGAAGCTTTGGAGGGAGGGAGGTGGACACTAGTTCTTTTTTGGAGGAGAGAGTCCTGAAGTGAATCACAAATCTGAAGGTGGACAAAGCAATGGGACCAGATGGGGTGCATCCAAGGGTATTGAGAGAGCTCAGGGAAATATCAGCTGTACCTCTGACAGTCCTGTTTAACAGCTCATTGGAAAGAGGAGTGGTTCCGGAGGACTGGAGGAGGGCGAATGTAGTCCCACTACATAAAAGTGGTAGCAGGGAGGAGGCTGGCAATTATAGGTCAGTCAGCCTGACATTGGTGGTGGGAAAATTAATGGAAACACTGCTGAAGGAAAGGACTGTGGAATATCTTGAATCCAGTGGGTTACAAAACCCAGGGCAGCATGGTTTCATAGGGGGAGGTCACGTCAAACGAATCTCATAGATTTCTTTGACTGGGTGACAAAGGAGTTAGATCAGGGTGGAGCAGCGGACGTGGCCTGCTTTGGTTTCAGTAAGGCTTTCAACACTGTACCACACAAGAGACTAGTAAGAGACAGAGGGTGGTGGTAAATGGAGTTTACTCCGAGGAAGGGAGTGTGACCAGCAGGGTGCCTCATAGATCAGTGCTGGGACCGGTTCTGTTTAATGTCTTTGTAAGAGACATTGTAGAGAAGCTGGAAGGGAAGGTCTGCCTCTTTGCAGATGACCCCAAAATCTGCAATAGGGTGGACACTAAAGGGGGAGTGGAAAGGATGAGCAGAGACCTGAGAAAACATGAGCCATGGTCAAGGGTATGGCAGCTGGGTTTCAATGCAAAAAGTGCAAAATAATGTACCTAGGGCACAGAAACCCAGGAGCAGAGTACAAAATGGGTGCCGTGGTATTGACAACTACCAGGCAGGAAACAGACCTGGGAATAATCATATTGGATGGACTAAAGGTGCCATGCAGTGTGACAAGGCAGTTGGGAAAGCTAGTGAGATGCTGGGGTGTATAGGGGAGGGCATCACCAGCAGAAAGAAGGAAGTGGTGTTACCTCTGTATAGATCTCTGGTAAGACCCCACCTAGAGTACTATATGCAGCTCTGGAGACCACATCTCTGGAAGGACATAGAGTGGAGGCTGTCCAGAGGAGGGCAACTAAAATGGTGCAGGGTCTGCATCAAAAGCCCTGTGAGGAAAGACTGAAGTATTTTAATATGTATACCCTGGAAGAGAGGAGGGAGAGGGGGATATGACAGAGACCTTTAAATACAGCACATCACAGGGGTAAATAAGGTACAGGAGGGAAGCATTTTTCAGAAGAAAAGGTGCCCAAAAACAAGGGGACACGCTTTGAAGCTGCAAGGGGGTAGATTCAGGAGAGATGTTAGAAGTACTTCTTCACAGAAAGAGTGGTGGATTCCTGAAACAATCTTCCAGCGGAGGTGGTGGGGGTGAAGACAATGGCAGGGTTCTAAAATGCACGGGATAGGCACAAGGGAATCATTGGGGAAGGGGGGGGAAGGTAGAAAGAGCAGTAGATCAAATATGATCTGCAGTAACAATGTAGGTAGGGAAAAAAGGACAGGCTGGGTGGGCCAAGTGGTCCTTATCTGCCGTCAGATTCTATGTTTCTAGGGTCTTGGCCCTACCTGTCTGTGGTTTGTTTCCTCTTTCTGCAGCAACATGCCCATCCCACTGCGCACTAGTATCCATCGTTTCGCTAGGAAAACTCAAAAATGGCTTTTGGTTTGATGGGTTTTTTTAAGTTTATTTCTGAGATTTTTTCCTCTTCTATTTTTTTTATGTTGGCTTGCACACATGTGCAAGCACTGTCTTGCCATAGTAGCACTTTCAGAGGTGTGTCAGTGTTGTGGCAAATGCAGGGGATGCTTTAGTCGGTGTGTCCCTCAGCCGCTAACCAGTGAGCATGCTGTCAATGACAGCAGTTTCAGAGAGAGCCATGGAGTTGAAAGAAATCTGATGCTCCAATGAGAGACAGGCTCGTCATTGCAGTGGCAGATAACGTGCCTCTATTACGTGCTTTTCCTGGTGAAACATTTCAATAAATATGGCGGCTCCTGCCATCTGCCACACAATCCCCACAAAGCCAACATCAGGGATGCCCAATCTCTGTGTCAGCATGGCCCCCCCCCCCCAACATTATGTGGCACACTGTAACACAGCTGCCGCCTACCACACACTCCCAAAAAGCCGACACCGGGGTGCCCAGTCCCCATTTCGGCATCCCCCCTCTTCGTGTGTCTTTTCTGGTTAAACAGTTTCCCCTTTCCGACACCGGGATGTTCACTCCTGGTGTCGGATGCACCCCCCCAACCCATCTATACAGCTTGCCGACATCAGAGTGCTCAATCCCCATGTTGGCATCCCCCCCCCCAGAATTGTGGCACACTGGGAGCCCACCTTAGTGTGCCTATTTTTTTTTTTTTGTGTGTAAGCTGTGTAAATAAAGAAAACCTTCCCTCACGGCCTTTCTTCCCCCCCACCCGCAAACAAGAAAATGGTCCACCATTGTCTCCCTTCTTCATCTCCACCCTCCCTCTATGCACCCACCTCCCCGCATCCCCCCTCATCCATACTTACCCTCTGGAGGTCGAGAGCCGCGGTCTTCTCTGAACCGGGACATGTCTGCAGTCTTCAAAGTCGAACTGCGAACTAAAGAAACGACAGTAAGCTTTATAATGGGAGGTTTCAACTTAGGTTGATATCTCAGCCATTTTTAGGAATTTTGGCCCCACATTTTCACCATGTGGTTCTTGGAACCCCATCTCATGAACTTGCCACTGTCATTTAGTTTCTCAGTCCCGAAAAGTGATTTTGTGGTCGCTGGCAGAATCACCTTTCTGGACTGATTAACGATATGACAGTGCCACTGTTCATGAGGGGAGGTCCCAAAAAGTCCATATTGCAAATCTGGTAAAAAAATTCCAAAAAATGACTGTGTTACGTGAGTGCATTGCGCAGTTTCTATGCATGCTTGTAACTTCACCAATTTTTAATATTTCCTCTCCAGATTTTCCACATTGCCATTTTTTCACACCACCTTATGAACAGTATAGCTGTCATTTTTCACATCCTTCCTGAAATGTGTTTTCACACCTGTAATGCAGAATGGCGCGGTCACTGTGGGAAATCAACTTTTGCGACAGACTAACAAAATCATAATCCCACTGTTCATGAGGAAAGATTCAAAAATGCCCATGTTGAAAATTTGGTGAAAAAATTCCAAAAAATGATTGCGTTACAGGCGTGCATTGCGCAGTTTCTATGCAGGTTCGTGCCTTTGCTAATTTTTCATATTTTCACTCCAGATTTTCAACATTGCCATTTTTCCACACCACCTCATGAACAGTACAGCTGTCATTTTTCATATCCTGCCAGAAGTGTGTTTTTACACCTGTGGCACCAAATGGCGCAGTTGCTGTGCCAAACCACCTTTTGAGATTGAGTAACGAAATGATAGTGCCACTGTTCATGAAGTGGGGTCACAAAAAGACCATTTTAAAAATCTGGAGCGAAAATACCAACAAACAGCTGGGGCATTAGGGTTTCCAAACATAATGCCCCACTCTGTAGAGACTGACAGACATCGGGGTGTGACTTGGAATCGGCAGCCGTAATTCTCACACCATTCCACCCATCCTGCAGCCAGTGACAGGCATGGAGTAGTTTTGGGTTCGCCTAACGCTCACCCCATTCTCCTATACCGCAACCATCTTAGCATAGTTTCATGGAATGGGGTGAGTATAAGGCCCGAAGACCCCAAGGCACACCGCAACAGCTGTCAGTGTCTACAGGGTCTGATTAGGTGAAATGGCATGAGTGCTATGGCCGACGACCCAAAGCCACACCCCCAATGCCTGTCACTCTCTGCAGGGTGAGGGTGGAGCTGGCGTCAGTTCAGTACTTCACTGCCATTCCTATTATGCATCTCTCTTAACTCCTGCACTACCAATGGCAATGCCAGCAAGCCAACATTCGGCATTGACAAATGCTTGTTTTCTTTTGTGCTCTTGAGCTGTCCTTTCCCTTCAGCAGCTGCTGCATGCAAATGGCACACAATGCTATTCACAGTGCCCATTACCACTGTGGCAACAGAGGCAGGTCTTTTGATATGCCACCTGCCACAGAATTACAGTATCATTTTCTGGTGGCAAGGGCCCCAAACTGCTGCACCCACTGTGCAGTGATGTTGGGGAACCAAGAGCAACGCGGAACCACTTCCTTTGAAGGAAACGCATGGGGTACAGGGCTAGAGAGGGGCTTCCACTGAACTACGAGGGAGAGATTATTGTTAGGGGCCTACTAGACTACCACAGGTAATATAGATGGCCCACAAGCGGGCCAAAGGTAAGGGGCGTGGGGGGGCGAATGTGTATGTGTACCAGACCATCTCATGCATGAACGTACATGGCACTGCCCCATGGTCATACATGCATGAGCTGGCAATATGCAGTGTTATCGTGCATGTATTCCCCCTAAAGTGTGAGGCTTATATTTGGCTCAGCAGAGCCCCAGTCTCCTATCTGCCAACAATTTTTTTCCCTCCAGCCCCCAAGGACTTTGATAATGTTGGAGGCCAGAGTGGGAGCAGGTGGGGTGGGGGGGGGACCTTTGGTGCCTCCTGCTCCTGTGCCATTCTTTGGGAAGACTCCAACTGCACATCAAAAGCAGCTCCTCTGTCACCAATGGAGAGCAACCAGCGTTCCTGATGAAATCAGGAATTTAAAGATCACCACCCCCCTCAAACAAGACATCAAAGCATATTGATGCTAACATCTACAATGGCACAGATGCCTTCTGAATGGCAGGAGCCCTTTATAAATAAAAGACTTTGGGGCTAGAGCCCTTGAACTACAAAATGTGCCACCATCTTGTCATCCTCTGACCCCTATCACCAAGGTAATGGGGTCAGAGGACATCAGAACAGCCAGTTAGGCACAAGCCTGATCCAGAGCCACAGAGGTCTCCAAGAGACTTTGTAGGACTTCATTACTCATTCAGAAGTGAAGCAGCCAATCAGCCATTGAGTGACAGCCAGACAACCCCTCCTAGGAGACTGCCATGGGGACCTAGCCAATTGGGAGGCTGTCTGATCAAGACTAAGGAATTTTCCAGTGCATCCTCTGTCTGCCAGAGACACTGAAGGAGAGCAGACCTCTCAGCTGCCAGAGTGAGAAAGAGCTGTACAGCCTCTAGAGGGAGAACTGTGCTTATACAGCCACCAAGGACAAGGAGGAGACTGCAGCTCACAGCATTCGTGAAAAGAGACACTGAAGTCTGCAGCTGAAGGCATCTGCCTATAAGGGTAAACCATCCTGGAGCTCAGCCTTAGGGCGCAGCTAGTGAGATTTGTTTCCAGAAATAGATTGGAGGAGTCTGACTGTACTCAGAGATGGAGCCAGCAGAGCCTAAGACCACTGAACTAATTGTCACAGCAAGGTGATCTGCAGAGGCCTGGGATCCTCAAGACATCCTGAGAGTGACAGACCCATGGAACAAGCCCAGCTGGACTTGTGTGAGGTGCCAGAAAGCTATGGATACAAAAGAGCCGAGGGTGCTGTGGGTGCAACATCCGACTGCAGAATGGAGTGGGTACATCCTAACAGGGTTGCAGTTGGAGACAGAGGCCTGCCAGCCTCATGGAAACCATCAGTAACAAAACAGGGCTCCTGGGCCCTGCAACAACAGATCTGCACTGTACAAACAGTGGTTTCTACCAGGTCCCAGAATAACTTCAAGTTTTTGGACTATGCCATCCAACCAGGGTTACTATTTGGGGTTTGATATCTGTTTGCTTTATTTAAGTGCACCAATGCCGGGAAACCAAACTATGGTGGGCCTACACCAATTTAACACATGGGTACCCAGGCTTCCCCAGGAGCTCCCTAGGACTAGGGGTATGAACTGGTACCAGTGGTCACTGGGGTAAGGCCCAGCTGTACAGTTGGCAACGGGCACTGTGTGTTGATTGGGGGCAGGCTACATTGTTATTTTGGGCTGTGCCTAGCAGTATACTGGAAGACCAGCCAAGCCAAGCTTGCAACAACTGCTAACAATTTTCCTGCATTTTATTTAAGCAATAAACCACAACAGGGTGTGGGTTATGCTGGGATTTAGACATGCCTGGTGTGGTTCGGTCAAGAGGCCGAGTGACTAAACCACATCAGAAGCAGGTAAATCCCAGCATAGCCACATTCTGGAGTGGTTTGTTGTGATTATACAATGTGTAGGAAGCAAAGGATTAAAAACAAGCATTTGTCAATGCCGAATGTTTGCTTGCTGGCATTGGCATTGGTAGTGTAAGAGTTACAGAGCTGCATAATAGGAATGGCAGTGAAGTATTGAACTGAAGCCAACCTCACCACCACGCTACAGATACTGACAGGCATTAGGGTGTGCCTTTGGGTCGTTAGGCGTAATGGCCACACCATTTCACCACACCCTACCCTGCAGACACCGACAAGTGTCACGGTGTGCTTTGGGGTCTTTGACCCTTATGTTCACCCCATTCCATCAGGAAATACAGTGAGATGGGTGCAGTATGGGAGAATGGGGTGAACTTTAGGGCCAAAGAATCCAAGGCACACCTCGATGCCTCTCACTGGCTGGGTGGGTGGAATGGTATGAGTATTACTCAAGCATAATCCCAAGTCACACCCCTGATGCCTGTCAGTCTCTACAGGGTGGGGTGTTATGGTCAGAAACCCTAACGATCAGGCATTCGCTGGTATTTCACCCAAATTTTCAACATGTTTTTTTGTGACCCCACCTTATGAACGGTGGCAATATCAGTTTGTTAGCCGAAAGCTGATTTTGCACAGCGACTACCATTTGGCACCACAGGTGCGAAAACACATTTCGAACAGGATGTGAAAAATGACAGCTGTACTGTTCATGGGGAGGTGTAAAAAATGGCAATGTTGAAAATCTGCAGTGAAAATATTAAAAAAACTGGTGAAGTCATGAGCATGCATAGAAACTGTGCAACGCAAACCCGTAATGTAATTAGTTTGGGGATTTTGTACAGCAGATTGTCAACACAGGCATTTTGGGACCTCCGCTCATGAACAGTGTCACTGTGATTTTCTTAATCTGTCCCGAACAGTGATTTCCCACAGCGACCACGCATTTCTGTGCTGGAAGTGCGAAAACACATTTCGGCCATGGTGTGAAAAATTACAGCTGTACTGTTCATAAGGAAGTGCCATAAAATGCCAGTGGTGAAAATCTGGACTGAAAATATTACAAATTCATGAACTTACGAGGGTGTGTGGAAACTGTGCAATGGTCGCTCGTAACATAGTCATTTTATGGACTTTTGTCACCAAATTTTTAACATAGGCATTTTAAGACCTCTGCTCATGAACAGTGTCACTGTTATTTTCTTAATCTGTCCCAAACATTGATTTCGCACACTGACTGCACCATTGCGTACTACATGCGCGGAAACACATTTTGGGTGAGATGTGAAAAATGACAGCTGTACTGCTCATAAGGAGGTGTGGTGAAATGGCAATGTTGAAAATCTGGAGTGAAAATATTAAAAATTCACGAACTGATGAGCGTGCATAGGAACTGCACAACACACACTTGTAAATCAGTCATTTTGGGGATTTTTTTCACCAAATTTTCAACATAGGGTTTTTGGGGGCTTACCTCATGAACTGTGACAGTCATTTCATAACTCAGTCCTGAAAGGTGGTTCCACACATTGACCACGAAATTACCTTTCAGGCCCAATTAATGCCATGACAGTGCCAGAATTCATGAGGGGGGGTCCCAAAAACCCCATGTTGAAAATTTGGTGCCAAAATTCCAAAAAATGCCTGAGATATGCATCAACGTTGAAAAAATTCTATTTATTCCATTATACAGCTTACCGGCATTTCCTCAGTTCACGGTCGGCTTTCAAGAGTGCAGACATGTTCCCGGTCCACCGAAGATCATCGTGCTGGACTCTGGAGGTAAGTATGGAGTGAGGTGGGGGTGTGGAGAGGCAGGGTGCGCAGAGGGAGGGCGCAGGTGGGGGGTCAAGACAGTCAGCAAGGGGCTGTTTTTCTTACAGGGCATGTTTTTTTAAGACTGACGAGGACTGTTGCCATGCTGGGTGGGCTCCCAGCGTGGCAGCTGGAAGGCTGTTTGAGGGGGCAGTGGAGCTGATGGGGATTGGGCACCTCCGCTATACGGACTGTTGCCACACTGGGGTGGGCCCCAGAGTGGCACCTGGAAGTCTGTTGAGGGGGGATACAGTGGAACCGGACGGGATTGGGCACTCTGTCAGCCTTACGAACTGTTGCCATGATGGGGTGGGCTCCCAGCATGGCACCTGGAACTCTGTTGGGGGGAGTGGAGCCGGCGTGGGATTGGGCACCCCGTCGGCCATACAATGTGTGGAGGCGGCAGAGCACGTTGGGGTGGGCTCCCCAGCGTGCACTATTCCACAGGGGCGGAGCTGTCTGTGACAGCTGATTCTGATCAGTACCGACGTGAGCACTTTGCATAATCACCCGGCCGGTATGCAACTGCCCTACACGTTACCACCGCTGATTGTAGCATTTTTTTTGCCTTCAAGTGTACACCACTGCATCTGAAGGGCTGTCATAGACAGCTCCAACATTCATTGGAGGGGTGCGGCCACACCTGCAAAAGGCAACAGGGCATTGGAAGTGGGGGAGGCACACCTACAAATTTTCATATGGTGGCACTATGTTTCTTGCACATGTGTGCAAGCAAACATAAAAATTAAAAAGTTTATTAAAAAACTGCTTTTTTATAGTGTGATATCCGTCCTCTGTCGATTTATCAGTCCCCTATTGCTAGGTAGAATCTGTTTGTAGTAGACATGCTTCCCAGATCCTAATCCAACCCCCACTCACACACGTACACACAGTAAAATGCTGTGATTTTTTTTTTAAGCGATAACCTGCGAGTCGTGAGTTGGTTTTTCTTTGTGAGTCATGTTTTTTTTGTTTTTTTTTTAAGAGCGAGCCTGTGAGTCACAGGTAGCTCTTTAATTAAGGCTATGAGACAGAGTGGTATGAGCGCTGATGGGCTGTCGTCGTTCAATGTGTGGTTCTGGCCTGACTGCGGCTTTTGTGATTGGGAAGAAGTAAGGGTTTGAGCATGGGACAGACATAAGGCAATTCTGGCGGGGGGTAGGAAGAAGTAGGCTGTTGGTTAACTAGGATCTGCAGCTTATCAAACAGGTAGGGAAATGGGCAGACTGGGTGGGCCAAGTGGTCCTTATCTGCCGTCAAAGTCTCTGTTTCTATGAGTCAGATGATATTTTTGTTGTAAGTGATTGGGAGACTGGACATTCATCATGCAAGACACCAGGGCATTTATAATGGCAAAGAAATGAGCATCTGTCTACTTCAGCTGGCAGCTAATAATCTCATGGGGAACATGGGACAGAGCCAATAACTGAAAAATATCGAGAGAGGTGAGTCGGGTGTGAGTGGTCACAGTGAACATATTGTAAAAAAAATGGTTTTGTATTTGGTAAAGTGGGTTTGGTGAGTGTTTACAGTATAGAAATGTGCCTTGGGAAGTACTCGACTTGTAACAGTTGTCATCTGCGTTTAGTGGGAAACCAACATGGTGGAAATTTGATTTTGATCAGTCAGAGTGAGATGTATAATACTTCATGCTTTGTTTTTTTGATGCGACTGACTGGCACCTTTTGCGGTGGTTATGCTAGGATTTACCACAGCTCAAAGGTGCCACTCAGCCAATCAGAGTGCCCCATTCTTGGACCCCTTTGTAAAATAGGAAAGGCACACTGAGTTGTGATAGCTTGTTTCCAGAGGCATCCTGGCAAGTGGGTTACATGGACCTGTTTCATTCATGAGGGAATGCTGGCTTTGGCACCAAGGCAACACCCCTACTCTTCATTGAAAAGTGCCATGGGATCTTTTACTTCCACCTGGAGAGTGACCAGCGTTGGGCAGAAGGGACCTCAGTTTAACATCTCATCTGATGTATGGCACCTCAAGTTATGCAGCACCTCTCTCGTACAGCACTACAGTGTCAAGTTAAGGGTATTACCCAAATTACGCCATGTGGGACTAGGACCCATGACCATCTGATCTTCCAGCCCCAGCAGCAAGTGTGCTATCTACTAAGCCACTGATGCTGTGAACCAGTAACCATTTCCTCTCCCTAGGACCCAATTCCTGACCCCAATAGATACCTTGTTATTTGTCAAAACATAGAACATGATGGCAGAAAAAGGCCCACTGGCTCATCCAGTCTGCTCAACTCTACCTATTATTTGTTTGAAATCTTATGTTTGTTCATATTGGGATCTATGCACAAAAGGGTACACTGCTTATGCACCATGAGCATGCCATGAACCAGGGGCCCAGTGGACCCCTGGTGGCATTCATGAAGAGGTGTGCACCCCTTGCACACTTCATCCCCTGGCTGATCGTGCAGCTACATGCAATGGGCAATCCAGGAGTGTGTCTGGGAGTGTGCCCGCACTCAGTGCCATTCAAAAAGGAATGGAGTTGCAGGTGAGGGGGGGCACAGAATACAGCAACAGGGACCCTGCTGTAAATTATATGCACCCCCCCAGACACTTGCCGGCTTCGGTGAGACACGGAATCCCCCACCATGCTGCCCCAGTTCATCGGGCTGACAGGGAGGGCTGGGGGCAGCCATTTGGGTACTCACCCATACTTTGTATGTTGTCTGGTCCCATGCCTTCCCAGAATCCCCTGCTCATGTGGAGCACAGGATCCACTTCAGGTCCCAGAACAGGCATCTAATTGGATGTCTGCCTGTGTTCCTCAAACTGCCCACATGCAGCTGACCTGGGGGGGGCAGGGCTGCACACAGGCATCCTGAACAGGTATGCAGCTGTATACACTGCACACCTTGCACCTATCCCCAGATGTGGAGCTACATGGGCCAGGTACATTCGAATAATGTGTACCCGGCTCGCAGCAGTGCATAGCCCCCATTATTGGTAGAGTGATGAAAATTATGCTGGACCAACTGTTAATTAAGTGGGAGTTGAGTGGATTGTATCAGTGAGAACCACAGTGGGCTGGTATTGTTTCCCTGGGGGCAGTACTGGCAAACTACCTAGCCCACTTAATCTTTCCCTGGGTTGAGGCACTGCACAGTTCACATCTTAACTTTAACTCAACATCTTTGTTTAACAAACCCCTCACAGGAATTACTGACTCAGTATCCTCAACATTATATGAACCCATAATTCTGGGGAAGAGTACTGACATCTACGGCAACCCAGTACATGCACACATCTGGTCTACACGCAGTAACAGGTGGCATGCCTCATTTGCATTTTAGGATTTGCACTGGTGTGTGTGTGTGTCTGCCCCCCATGAGGAAATCTAATGTTCTGGGTATAGCAATTGTATGGTATGGTACAATGTGGTACCTCTTTATGCCCCGTTGTAAGGCCCATACAGTTGTGACTAAATTGGGCCCCTGTATTTTCCTCTGAACATGTAACCAGGTTGTTCTGCTTACCTGGGGGTGGTATCTTTATGTTCTTCCCTTCTGGGAGCATCACTAGTATACATGCTACTGATAGAAGACAAAAAAACAAAAAACTAAACAACAACAAAGTGATCGTGTTTCTTTATGGGCAGCAACAATAGATAGCTAGACAGTGCTGACCACCGAACTTCGTCTTCACTTCCTCGATGAGCAGTAAATTTATTTATTTATTTTTTGCCAACAGCCAGCGGCACCCCCCCGAGCCCATCACCATCCTTCTCATGGTTACCCAGGACCACAACAAGGTGGATGGCCAGCCGTGTCAATCATAGCCTGTGAGGTCTGCTAGCTTGGATGGCCCAGCGTTTTCTCTAACCTCCATGTTTTCTCCCCAGAGTGCATGTGTGAGAAGTATCTAGCAGCAACCCCTCCCTTCTGGTGCTCCCAACTGTGCTACCAACAGCGACAGGTCTCCATCAGTTGGCAGTCACAGAGAGTAAACAGTATTTCCCCCAACCCGAGGAAGGAAGGCAGTCACTGGAACGCTAAATTCTCCCCCCCCCCCCGGTATCCCCTGATGGCCCATGCTTTTTCCCGAATGTAGATCGCCAATGTAGCAGACAGCAGTGCTACTGCTGTGCTACTGAGCCGGCCCTTGGGCAGTAAGTGTAAATGATAAACCCTGACCAAAAGTCAGAACATGAGTAGAGACACAAAAACAAACAAAACAAATAACTCTATACATAACAACCACTTAAAATAAACAGAATAGTCACTTCTCATGGGTTATGGATGTCCTAGAAGAAGCAGGAATGAATTACATATGGAATAATGGATGGATAGGGGGTTATAACGAGAATGTTACACACGCACAAGGTGTGGGATGCCACATAAACCCTGAGAGCGAGGGTGTGTGTAAAATTTGAGTTTTACACATCTACCCAGCCTTTATTTTATGTAATTACTGGGGAGTGTTTTTTCACCACAACAATTGTATAAATCTGTTGTCAGCCGCAGTCTGATCAGGATGAAGCATGGTCTGCAATTGGAAACCCCCCCCCTTTTTTTTTATTTTTAACTCCAGTTATTTAGTGGAGGCAGTCAGTGACACAGCCAGTTACTTTTTTTTATTTAACTTCCCGCCGAGTGCGCATTGCAGTGAAATGTCTGGTGGTATGTTATGGTGGCTGGTGGCTGAGGAAGGAGAAACTGGAGGTTGGCACGTGCGTGGAGCATAGGACACCCAGCGTGTGTTTGCAGTTATAACCAGCTGGTTATAACAGCAAATTATAACTGGGTTTCCCTTAGGGAAAAAACACTAGCCAGTAATTATAGCTACATTACACGTTTCCACAGTGGTTATCATTTCTAGTTTCAATTTTTTTTTTATTATACTCTTTCTGGACTCTTCATCCAGTTTTCTGCTGCCACTGGCAATGCCCTTGTCTCATCTCGGCTGACTCACCTTTTGTTCCTCCATTGGTTATTCCCCATGGCAGGGTCCTTGAGTTAGGGGTATTTCCCCACCATGACCTCTCCAGATTTGACAAGAAGGCAAGTCAGCCGGTTAGGGACCTGAGAATGCCAGTAGGTCACCCTCTTCCTGATCTCAGGGGTATTTCTATATATCCTCATTCTATTGTCTGTGGGTGTGGCTTAGAGAAAGGTCCCTTCCCATCCCTCCTACACGGTATCATGTCCATGCCCTGTGTCCACACTGCCTCTGTGGAGGAGATGCACACATTCGTCGTCAATCTTGGCCCACTGCAGTGGTCCTTGTGGAAGCAGTGAAGGTCGTATCCCTTCTTGTGCTGAGAACTTCTTCCACAAGCAACAACTCTGGCCCCAGACCACCCAACCATGGGAGAGTGTGTAAAATGTTAGTA
The DNA here is from genome assembly GCA_016271365.2 of Neoceratodus forsteri. Classification (NCBI taxonomy): domain Eukaryota; kingdom Metazoa; phylum Chordata; order Ceratodontiformes; family Ceratodontidae; genus Neoceratodus; species Neoceratodus forsteri. The sequence goes on along the minus strand of CM057453.1, from coordinate 146,401,635 downwards.
CATCACTAGTCTGGAGGACGAATTGGCAGAACTATGGGAAAGACTGGGAAAAATGCACCAAATAAATGAGCTGGAGGGTTGTTTGGATAAAACCATCAACCAGATACAATTACCAGGGGCAGGGTGATCGGGCACCAATGATGTGGAGGAAATGCAAATGGTGGTGGAGCTAAATTTATGTAAAACAGGAGTGCAGGGTGATGAGGATCTAACAGGGAAAACAAGACCCAGGTAAATAGGGGAGGAACAAGTGAGAAAAGGCAGAGTGCCTGACGGTTCCCTCATCAACTTATCTGACATGAACCTTTAAGTGAGAACACGGAGGAGGAGGAGAAAGAGCGGCAATGATAACAGGATTACATCATCTCTTGGGAAAAGAACAAAGACTCTATTCCTAGGCATACCAGCACCATAATTTGCAAAGATAGAAAGTTTATAACAACTGTCAGTTGTCTGCTGGAGCAAGAATGTTAGACATGAGAAAGAATTTAGATGCATTCCTTAGTAACTCAGGGGAGAAACCAGTTATTACCTTCCACATTGGTGTAAACAGACTGGATGAAGAAATTAAAGAGGATTATTAGGAACTTGGTAAAAGAGTTAAATGATGCACCCTTACTGTATCTGTGGCATGGGTCATAATGTCGTAAGACATTATCTCGCACGCATAAAGCGCGCTGCCAATACAGCGCACTTCTTGCATGCGGCATATCTTTTCTGCAGGATTCTTATGCTCCCTGCACCCCCTGTTACGGGGACTGTGCTCTCAAACTCCCCAATTAAGATTCCTAACTCTGGGGGGTTCAGTGAATATCGCACAAAGTGTGGAAAAGAAAAAATTATCTATCCGTCTGGGACCAGGAATCAAACCCAGTCCCAAAGCGCTCTGCTTGAGTCCCTTGCTGCCAGTGGCTCATCTCGTCAGCCACAGCAGCGTGCGAAGCCTGTCCCAACAGAGGTCTTATCCTCTGCCTGGGACAGTGAGAGGGTGCAGTACTCTGCATAGAACCATTTGCGGTAGTGCATCCTCTCGCTGTCAAGTACAGCGCTGTTCCTGTTTAGCGCTTGTGTCGTACGCTATTAAGCGTATGACATATTGACCCAGTAGGATGTCAGAGATACTTCCAGTACCTAGTGCAGGGCAAGCTTCTAGTAACAGAATCATACAACAATTTACATAAATAAATATGTTTAGGAATATGCATAATAAATAACTAAATAAAAAAAAACACCCATTTTTTCATCTCCTAATTTCCAATATCTTCAAAATGCAAAATGGGATTGGATAAAAAAACAGAACTCAACTGAAGAAACAGGGCCAGGGTAAGCTGTGCAGAAGTGCCACCTCAGACTTCCACCTTGAAGTTACAAAACCTGTGAGTCTACCTGATAGATTATGGGAGTGCTACAGCACCGGGCCACTACCAGAAATGCTCTGTTCTCTGCCAGTTTTCCTCTGGAGTGGGACACCATAAACAACTCCCAGTTCCTGCAATAAAGGGCTCAGCTTGGTTGGTGGGGAGTCAGACTGTTTAAGCCTTACATAGTAAAATGATAAACATGAAGTCGATCCGCAGTTTAACAGGCAGCCACTGCAGATTGTGCAGTGCTGTGGCGATATGCTCTGAACTCCTTAAGGCAGTCAGGAGGTAAGCTGCAGCAGGTGCCAGATCTTGCTGGAGTGTAGGCCCTTGCAGGCCTTCTACAGTACACTGCAGTACTCCAGATAGAGTTCTCGGGTAGAGGAAGAATTTTTCATTAGGGGACAGCAAGAATGTGGCCCCCGCACTAGGGATCCTGTTCCCCATAACTGTTCCACTCTGGAGGGCTGCACGTGGTGTCAGGGAGCTTACATTGTCTTTGGCCCTCTGCATTAAACTGTTAAATGTATGCATATGTCACCTCTGTATTTGTGTGCTTGTATGTCAAGTAGAAGCTAGAGAATCTGGATGCAGCAAAAGACACAGTTAGGTGAGAAACTACTTGGAAATGAGACAGCAGAGGGTTTGATTAACACAGTCAAATCAGAAGAGAGGGAAGTTACCAGTGGGGTGCCACAAGGATTGATCCTGAGGCCAGTCCTTTTTAATATATTCATCAGCGACATAGGAGAAGGAATCTGGGCAAGATGTGTCTCTTTGCAGATGATACTAATCTCTGTGGCAGGGTAGACAGCGAGGAGGGGGTTAGGAAGACACAGACTTGCAGAGGCTAGAGAGGTGGTCAGAGGTTTGAGAGTTGCAACTCAGTGCCTACAAGAGTGAGGTGGGGGCACTAGACAGCCATCTTCCTGGAAGGAAATGCTCCACACGAGCTCTCCATCTTGACCTATGATTTACTTGGTTTACTTGGTTAAATAGGACAAAAGAAGGCCAAAACCCATTGTGATTGTCCCACACCACTGTGGTGGGAATATCGTAGATTTATCCCCTTAATTTGTATATGTCATTTAACTCGAACCACAGGTCCAAGCCTCTTTTAAAGGAGTCGATGGAATCACAATCCACCAAATCTTGAGGAAGACTATTGCACAGTCTAGGGGATGTTATAGTAAAGTAATTTAGTCTTTTGTTGGTTCTTGCTTTAGCTACAACAAGTTGTTTGTTGTGAAGTCGGGGTGAGGTCCTTCTGTCAGTAAATTTTAGGTCAAAATGATCCATTAAATCAGGGGACGTTGGTCCATGAGGTCCATCTCTGATCATACCAGCTCTGGCTCAGACTCCCTTGAACCCCACCTCTTGAAACTTGCAGTTCCCCTTATTGCATTACTGCTGGCCAAAATTTATACATTATCACTTTCAGGTGGAGTGGTCCCTGACCTCTGGAAAGCTGCTCGGATCACACCTGTACTTAAAAAAGGGGATCCTAAGGTTGTCATGAAATACAGACCAATTGCCATACTCTCAGTACTGAGCAAAATCCTGGAGAAAATTGTCGCAACTCAGACAACTATCTACTTAAGCACAGCCTGCGCTCGGATACCCAACACGGCTTCAGGAAAGGACATAGCACAATGACTGCACTCCTTAAATTCACCACAGACACTCTTTCAAAAATGGATACTGGCAGTCTGACTGGGGCTGTCTTTATTGACCTCACAAAGGCTTTTGACCTTGTTGATCACACTTTGCTTCTCTTCTCGCTACGACACCTGCATTTCTCCTCCTCTGTTGTTGACTGGTATGAAAGCTACCTGACAAATAGAACTCAAATGGTGAAATTTAATTCCTCTCTATCGAACAGTACCACCCTTAACATTGGTGTACCTCAGGGCTCCATCCTAGGGCCCCTCCTATTCTCTCTTTATATAAATAACATTGGAGCTGCTCTAAAATCCTGCTCTGCTATTCTATATGCTGATGATCTTGTCATCTTTACAAGTTCTACTAATATAGACACTATCAACACAACCTTTTCCTCTGACTTTAACAATATCCAAAACTGGCTATACCACCACAAACTGGCTGTCAACATTAGCAAAACTAAAGCCATGCTGCTTGGATCAGCCCCAAAGCTCTGAGCTTGCACAACAGCACTGACGGTGCAGGACTTAGAAGGTCAATTACTGGAATGTGCGACCTCTTTCAAGTACCTGGGCATCCTGCTAGATCAACCTCTTGATCTTAATCTTCATGTACAGTCTGTTTGCAGAGCTATCAACTCCAAACTGGGTGTTGCATATAAGACTAGTTATATGCTCATGCCATTGGTTAAAATGGCCATTGCGAGGGGGATTCTGCTCCCCACCCTAACCTATGGGGCTCCCTTATTTGGGGCTGCTCATAAAACTGACCTACTCATATGGGATATTACATATAACAACATATGTCGCTATGCCTCTTCTGCTCCTCGGCTTAAACACCACTGTCAGCTTTGTAATGATCTTTGTTGGCTGTCTCCGTTAGCTAGTAAGAAATATTACCTTGGCCCTCTTATTGATTCGATCATTCGAAATCAGACCCCTAGGTGTCTTGCAGCTATGCTTGTTCCTCAGGACACACTTCATGGTCTACAATCAGCTGATAAATCATTTCTGAATTTGCCGAGGTGCCGCACTAGGAAAGGAACTGTTGCATTTGAGCATGTGGCTCCACAGCTGTGGAATTCCCTTCCCCTTGACATTAGACCTTCTAGCTCCCACACATGCTTTAAGAGAAAACTGCGCTCAAATCTGCTGAATGCTGATACCTGTTCCTGCTTTCACCCTACCTAATGACTGATGTCTCTGGCCATACAATAGTATTTCCTCACCTCTATTTAACCCTCTTACTGCCTCAGCCTGTCCCGGCTCCCTTTCTCTGCCCATATACAGTCTTGCACTGCAGGCATCTCCCTTACACTTACATACACTCATATAATCTAATTTCATGGCTCGCTCCCCTCTTCCTCACTTACCGACCTTTTCCTTAATGACACCCCCTGCTCTCAATGGTTATTTCTTCCTTTTGTATTACCTGTTTTTGTTTTTGTGTACCTTGTTCTGTTCATATGATATGTCACCTGATAATTTATTGTCCAAGGTCCTCTCTATTCATTGCATAGGTAGACACCTATGAACTTATGAATGGTCTACTCTGTATGTCTCTGATATATTGTATCCACTTTAACTCATTGTATGTAAAACGCTTTACTTTGTATGTTCTGATATATTGTATCCTCTTTAACTCATTGTATGTAAAGCACTTATAATTTGTTATCCTGTTAAGTTTCTGCACGTCTGTACTCTCCCCGGATCGTGCCTGAAAATAGTCATTTTATGGCTAATGCACTTACCCGGTTAACAAAAGCTAAATAAATCAATAGAAATAACAGGTCGCCTTTAGTACGATTGGTTTGTAGGGTAAATAATCCTGTTTCCTGTAATCTGACATGGTATTCCATATGAGCCAATCGTGGAACTAATTTAGTAGCCCTTCTCTGGATTTTTTCGATTCTATCAACATCATGTTTGAGATATGGATTCCAAAAAAGGAGACCCATAGTCAGAGTATGGCCTAACATGTGTTCTAAACAAAGGGATAATACATTCCAGAGTTCTAGTGACAAATGTTCTTTTAATGCAAGTCAAAAAGTGCATTAGACGTTTTAGCCACTTTGGTACAGTGGTCGATAGAGGTTCATTTGTTATTTATAATGATTCCAAGGTCCCTTTCTGATATTGAAACTTTAAGGGGAGAGTTGTTTAAAAAGTAACTCTGCTTTAGATTGTTTTTCCCATAGTGAAGCACCATACACTTATCAGAATTCAGAGTCATTTTGTTATTTACTGCCCATTGTTCAATGGTTTTAAGATTGTTAATGAGTCTGGACCTTTCAGAGGGTGAAGAAACGTTCCTGTCTAGCTTGGTATCATCGGTGAATTTAAGTAATAAATTATCGGGGCTAATCTGCATGTCACTGATATATATATTAAACAATAAGGGTCCTAGAACTGAGCCCTGAGGGACCCCACTGGTAACACTCCCGATCTCAGATAAGGATCCATTAACTCTGACACGTTGGGATCTATTGGCTAACCAACTATAGATCCATCTGACCAGAATATGTGAGAATCCCATGCTCAGCATTTTATCCAAAAGTTTGCCATGGGGTACTTTGTCAAAAGCCCTGCTAAAATCAAGTAAAATAACGTCCATTGGTTCCCCCTTATCTAATCCCTTGCTTATATGGTTATAAAAGGAAACCAGATTGGTAGTGCAGAAATATTGAGATCTAAACCCATGTTGAGTATGATCAGTTAGCTTATTGGAAATTATTTCTTGTTCCAAAAGTGTTTAATAAGTTTTTCCATTAATTTGCTCACAATAGATGTTAAGCTAATTGGACGATAGTTGACAGGATTGCAGTGATCAACTTTTTTAATATAGGAACTACTGTGGCAATGGTCCAGTCTAGTGGAACATGACCTTGCTGAAGAGACTTACTAAATGATGCCATTATTGAGGATGTTTCCTCTTTTAAGTACTGTACCTCGGTGTCTGGCTTGATCGACATCTTGACTTGTCTGTTCATATTGATGCCATTCACCCAACGTTTCACCCAAGCTTGGTGCACTTTACAGGAACAAAGTGAGTATCCCACTTCCTATCCGCAGTGATATTGTTTTAAAAATGATCCTCCCTATTTTTGATTGTGGTGATATAGTCTACAGTGTAACTCTCAAATCCACCCTTGCCAGACTGGACCCTCTTTTCAATTCTTTTTGTCATTTTGCTTTAGATTGCTCCCCATGTACTCACCACTGTTCACTCTACTTTTCTCTTTCACTCCCCCTTCTTGATGCCAGGAGCCTTTCCCACTGTGCCTCCTTTATATCTAAATTCTGGTTTGGTTCCCTTCCTTCCTACCTTAATTCCCTCTTATTCTCTCCCTCAGCTTCCTGCAATCCTTTATGTAATACTACTTCTCATTCCCTTACCATTCCTTCTAGGAAATCTACAGCTAGTCAATCTGCCTTCTCTTACTGCTTTCCTAAACTTTGGTTCTCCCTTCCCTTACTGTTTGCTCTGCTTCTTCGGTGTTCTGTTTTCCCCTTATCTAAGTATATGCTATTCTGATTTTAGTTAAAGGTTACTATTTCCTCATTTAAATCATATTATTGTATAATATATATATGTATATATATATATATATATGTATGTATTATAGGACATGGTAGTGCCCTATAGTTAGGGTAATAATGCACGGAAATATGTCTTTTCAATTTTTCTGTTAGAAGTGTTGCAAATTTGTGAAAGTACGTTTGCGAAACTTTGCAAATTTGAAAAAGTTTCGCAAAAATACTTTCGCAAATTTTGCAAAGGTTTTGCACAAATTTTGCAAATTTTATGCCAGTTTCATAAATTTGTGAAAGTTCTTTTAATAAATTGCTGTTTCTTTGCGACTTCACTGCAAAGAAACAGTTGGGACTTTTGGGCTGAAATTTGCAGGGTAGAAAGGGCTTGCTCCACAGATGTGCATTTTGCTGGTTTGGTGTTAAAAATTACATTGGTTCCATAGTTATAACATTCTGAAGTTTAGAAATGTCCCATAGGATAACACTGTGGCAGCCACGGTACCTTTCAGCACCTATATCTCGAAAACGGTTTGAGATACAGATTTTTCAGTAAACGCAGCTTAGTACACCTTTATGTGTACTATGCACATGTGCAGATTGCCAGGTCATGATTACAACTGCGGTGGAATTTTTTCCAATGTTCCTATTGTTACAGAGATATTGTGCTATTTGCAGCACAAGGGTTACTTGGAATGTCTTTAGGCCTGTGCTGTATCTTTATACTTATGGGTAGATGGAAGTGCAGGGCCCTGGAGTGATGGGAGCATGATGGGAGTGCAGGGCCCTCTGGGCCCTGCACTCCCACAGGGAGATGAGGGTTAATTACAATGTTTCTACAGTTATGGTTACATAAGAGCACAGGGCCTGGAGGGCCCTGCACTCCCATATGAAAATCAGAGACAATTACAATAGGCATGCATGGGAGCACAGGGCCCGGATGGCCCTGTGCTCCCACAACACACTACAGACTGATGGGCCCTGCACTCCCATAACCACATATGGGTAAGATTATATTTTCTCAAACAGAAGAGAAATTAATTGCAAAAACTCTGTTAATGCATCAGTTAGGGTTTCTATTACAGCATATCAACCCTACAACCCCACCCTAGCCCCCACCCTCCACACACCAACAAGCATCGGGGTGTGCCTTGTGTTCATCGAACCTAACATTCACCCCATTCTCCTATACTGTACCATATCAGCTTCCTTACTCATGGAATGATTTCCAAGCTTTTGTTGCTGTAATAGAAACCCTAATTGATGCATTAACAGAGTTTTTGCAATTAATATGTATGTATGTGTGTGAGTATATATATATATATATATATATAAATATATATATATACACACACACACACACTTCCAGGTCTAGCACTCCCTTAAAAGTGAGGTGCTCTGCGAGCAGGGCACTCTATACCTTGGACTCTTGGCTGTCTGCCAACTCTGTGGCTAAATCACACCACTGCTCATAGTTTTTTTAAATGAAACTTTGTTTGTGGAGATAAATCTCCTTTTTAAACAGTTGTGACTGTGTGTGCACTTGTGTATGTTCTCCGTTAATATGTATGTGTTGGAGCCCTTGTTCCCTTAACATCTGTTGGGAATTAGGCAGAGAGCCTGCAGCTCCGTGATGTACTGTATCCACGGACTACAGTCTGTACCTATCAGTGTCAGTTAATGCTGAGGGAGCAGAGTATTACCAGCTTGCACTTTTATTCACTGGGGGGGCACTGTGCTACTTTCCCTGACATACTCATTTGGACTGGGGCACAGAGTGCAGTGTGACCCTTGTTATACTTCCCGGTCTAGCACTAGCACTCCCTTAAAAGTGAGGTGCTCGGCAAGCAGGGCACTCTATACCTCGGACTCTTGGCTGTCTGCCAACTCTGTGGCTAAATTGCACCATTGCTCATAGTTTTTTTAAATGAAACTTTGTTTGTGGCGATAAATCTCCTTTTTAAACAGTTGTGACTGTGTATGCACTTGTGTATGCCCTCCGTTATTATGTGTGTGTTGGATCCCTTGTTCCCTTAACATCTGTGGGGAATTAAGCAGAGAGCCTGCAGCTCCATGATGTGCTGTATCCATGAACTACAGTCTGTACCTATCTGTGTCAGTTAACGCTGAGGGAGCACAGTATTACCTGCTTGCACTTTATTTCACTGGGGGAGCACTGTGCTACTTTCCCTGACATACTAATTTGGACTTGGGGTGCAGAGTGCAGCATGACCCTCGTTACACTTCCGGGTCTAACACTCCCTTAAAAGTGAGATGCTTGGCGGCAGGGTGCGCAAAGCGCATGGCACGCGGAGACGTGCATCGAGAACCGCGCATCTGCGCATGTTCAGCAGGATCAGTGGGGCAACAACAGAGGCCTCCTGCTAGGTACTTGCAAATTAAGTAGCTATTATTCCTTTGGGTGCAATCACTAACCTGTTTGTGTGGGTACACATATCAGTCGCTCCTAATTTGATGGTTAGCCTTATAACATGGCTGAATCAAGACATTTAAATCCCATGTCTGATGGGGTACAGTGCAGTTCATGCCTAATGTACAGTATACTAACACTATCTTGCATGAGGCAACTGCTACTAGGTTTACCTGCCCCAAATGTGTTGAAAATCACTCGTTTAAACAAGCGATAGCCTTATTTAATATTAGGCTATCTGAACTTGAAAATAGTTAGTTACAAAGGCAGGCCAGATTCAAAGATTTTGAGCAAACATCACATGATCCCACTTCTAGTGATTTAGTCCCCTGGCTCTATGCCCATGTCTGATTTGGGTAATTTATATGTACATCATACTAATTCAGCTACAGCATTAAATCTGGGAAGTAACAGAAAATGTACAATCGATGCTGATTGTGCAGAAAGTCCAGATGAGCAATGGTATGAGGTCCAGAGTAGACATGTTTATAAAAAGGGATGCAAGGCTTCACGATTTTCCTTAGACACAAGAAATAGGTTTACTGTTTTAAATGGACTAGAGCAACACAGTTTATTTGATAATGATCATGATGTGGTAGTGAAAAATACACTTATATCTGTGGCCCAAAATGTTCTGGTTGATACCTCATCAACTGTAAACACTACTGTAACCCCCTGTCCCCTTCTATTAAACTCCCCCCTAGTGCCTATGGATGCCCCTTTAGTGCCTATGGATCCCCTTTCATCTAGCACAGGCTCTGGCCCTATACATTCTTCCTCTATGATGGAAGTTTCTAACTCACTAGTAGTATCTCAGAGGCAGGTATATGTTATAGGAGATTCAATGGTGAAACATCTGGATAGGGCTGTCTGTGACTCAGATAAAGTAAATCATACGTGTTCTAGTTTTAGGGGTGCTAAAATTGCAGATATTACAAGTATGATTTATAACAGTTTGGCAGATGGTGGAAATAACTCCCTGGTGATACTCCACAGTAGCACTAATGATTTTATGCATTCCAGTATCCTAGATATTAAAAGGGATCTAGTTGCACTCTCAAATATTTTAGTTGAACTGGGGTGTGAGGTAGCTTTTTCTGAGGTTTTGCCTGTGCTTAGGGCATCTTCAGATTATAACAAAACAATACGTATGTTTAACAATTGGCTCTGAGCCAGATGTCTTAAGCAAAGTCAAACTTGCATTACTCATTGGGAAGACTTTATTGGAAGATTACATTTGAGTTATAAAGGGAACCAGATTTTGAGCAAACACATCCTAGATTACATCAACATACATTTAAACTGTTTACTTGGGGGAAAGAATTGTCCCTCCTCCAAAAAAGCTCTCTGCTAGTAATGGATGTCCAAACAATATAAAATGTTTATATTTTAATGCCAGAAGCCTTTCTAATAAATTGGATGAGTTGAAAATCATTTTAGTGAGTGATGTTATAGATATTGTCTTTATAACTGAAACATGAGATGATGACAAATCTAGCTGAGACCTCTCCATTCCAGGATATACCCTGTTTAATTGTATAAGGAAGGATAAAAAAGGTGGCTGTGTAGCTACTTTTACAAAAAGTACTTTTCATGCAAGTGATATGTCGAACAAAATTAAAAAACTAAATAGTTCCACTGAAACGATGTGGATAAAATTGATGGTAAATAAATATCAATATATTATATTCAGGGTTTGTTATCTCCCCCCCAATACTCCTACCGAACATTCTGACAACAGCTTGCAAAAAACTGAAGTAGCTTGCTCACTCGATGATATTGTACTCACTGGCGATTTTAATCTGCCTGATATTGATTGGAACAAGATAGTAGCTTCGTCTATCTCAGGAAATAAACTAATTAATGTATGTGAACAGTGTAACCTCATACAATGGGTAACAGCACTAACAATCGGCGCTAACCTTCTTGACCTGGTTCTTTACAGCAGATCTCTGATTGTTAAGTCTATTGATGTACGGTTACCTATTGGCAACAGTGACCATAGCTCAATTTGTTTTACTTTAACACACACATTTTCCCTGGTATCCAGTACATCTAGAATTTACTTATATGATAACGCAGATATACCAGTAATAAGACATGAATGAGACAAAATTAATTGGTCATCTAAGTTTTGTTCTATGAGTATTGTAGATTATTATGACTCACTAGTCAATAACATCACAGATCTTAGGAACAGATCCTATGTTCCATTGAAATTAAAACCCGCATCTCTAAAATCTAATCCCAAATGGATGACAACAGATCTGATTAGGCTTATTAAAAGGAAAGAGGAGTGTTATATAACTTATTTAAAGTCACACACTGGAATTGCTTTCTGCGTATCCAGAAAACATTTGAATATAATATTAGAAGGGCAAAAAGAAAGTGGGAGTTGAAATGGGCAACTAATGCATGTAAAGATAATAGTAAAGCCTTTTTCACATATATAAACTCCCATAAAAAGACCGCCTGTCAAGTTGGTCCTCTTTAGCTCAATGATACACCTATATATGACCTGGAGGACATGGTCAATTTCTTTAATATTAATTTTTGTAATGTGTTTCAAAAAAATCAGGTTAACACACCCACAAACTTTTCCCCTGGCTGTAATATTTAAATTCATGTTACCAATATTCATGCCAAACTTTTAAATCTTAAAGGAAAAACTAGTGTGTCTCCCGACGATATTTCTGGACACTTCCTTTATCTATTGGCAGACAGTTTATCGATGCCCTTGAAATTGTTATTTGAGCACTGTTTGAATCATAATTATGTACCTGATTTATGGAAAACAGCGTATGTAATCCCTATTTACAAAAAAGGTCCTAGAAGCCAATGGGAAAATGACAGACCTATAAGTCTCACATCCCCTATGGGAAAGATATTAGAAGGTATAATTAAGGACTTGATTTCTTCATCACTTGAAAATATCGATATAGAACAGCATGGCTTTAAAAAGGGGAGAAGTTGCCTGACCAATTTGTTATGTTTTTATGATGATCTATGTATGCAGCTAGATAACAGAATTCCAAATAATGTGATATATATAGATTTTAGTAAAGCCTTCGCTTTTCTCCCACATTGGGCTCTGTTACACAAACTTCATCAATTTAATATTAATTCAACTTTGGTCGCATGGATAGTCAACTGGTTTGACAAACGTACAGAAAGAGTTTTGATAAATGGCCTGCTTTCCAGTAGGGGTTCAGTTTTGAGCGGGTTCCACAGGGTTCGGTTCTGGGGCCCTGTCTTTTTCAGCTCTTTATTTGTGACATTACTAAATTCTATTATTCCAATACAGTCAAATATGCCGACTACATTAAAATTGGTGGACCATGTGCTAACTCTTAACAAACTGCCCTAATCCAAAATGATTTAGATGAAATTACACAGTGGATTTCCACTTGGGGGATGAAGGTAAACCACACTAAGTGTAGAATTTTGCATTTTGGGGCTAGTAATTCCATGCATGTTTATACATTGTAAAATAGGAAGATAGTTCAGATGCTGAGAAGGACCTCGGAGTACTGATATCTGATGACATCCTCCCTAACCTACAGATAAATGAGATTATCCTCAAAGCAAATCAAGTTATCTGGGCTATTAAAAGAAACATTAAATCTAGGGATAGTAGAATCCTGATGCTTTTTTATACAGCCTATGTCATCCCTCACTTAGACTTTTCATTTCAATTATGGTGTCCTTTTAAAAAACAAGACATCACATGTTTAGAAAAGGTACAGAGGAGGTACACTAAAATGATTAAAGGCTTAAGAGATGTCCCGTATGAAATCAGATTAACTATACTAAACTTGATGCCTTTATCTACACGGCGATTGAGGGGCAATCTTCTCCTCATGTATGATGTTATGAAAGATCCATATCTAATAACTCACCTGGGGTTTAATTTCAAGGAACATACCTATAATTTCAGAGGTCATCCATTACAGTTGCAATTAAAGAAATTTAATTGTGTCCCCCAGAAATTATTTTATACAGTACGTATCATTAAACCATGGAATACATTACCCATTGAAGTGCTTGTCAGCAGTTCTAAATCTGTCTTTAAATATCAACTTGATAAATTTATCCTTTCTGGTTCACTTCTTAACTATTATTAGTACACAGGAGCAGTTATGGACCTTATTGGTTCTTTCACTCCCTACTAAACCTAGTATGTGTATGGATATATATATATATATATATATATATATATATATATATATAAATAAAATGGAAAACAAAAATCAGTGAAAATCCAGTATCCTGATTGGATTAAACATGTCACATGACCATGTGTTAGTCCACAATGACGCACACCTCCCAGTACGACTGCATGCCTGAACTATTTTCCAGCCCTCACAACCTTGTCACCATCACTGAGATCACTCCACACCTAGCACAGACAGCCTGCCACACACACTCACACGCATGCATGCACACACGCACGCATGCACACACACACTTACGCTGCCACCCACAGCCATAAAAAAATCTTAATAGCTGTCCCATACTATATACAATTATCTGGTTGATCCTGCCATAATATTTAAACAAAAAGCCACTTTAAAAATAACTTTTCTGGTGTGTCTGATCGATCCTGCCATTTTTTGGGGTCTCTGAGGGAGTAATCACTTTCCATTTCCTTGTCCCAATGTACCGTGACCAAGTGGTATTAATAATGGCAACAGACAAGTAGGTACAGGTTAAAAATAAGGTGTCTTACATCCAAAAGCAATACACTCCATTTTTTTTATATTAAGATTCCTCGTTCTTTGTAAAAAAAGCCCCTGACTGTTGAGAGAGAAGAGTGAGTGTAGCATGATCGAACCATTGTTATAGCAACACCCACTTATGTGTGCATCTACTCTTCTGAACCATCGACTCGTTCCCACTCCTCTCTCTACAGTCGGCGACTAATTTTAGAGATATCTAAGAAATCCTAATGTAACCCACCTGTTACCCGGGGTTACCAGAATCCCAGTAAGACCTAGTGGTAGGCAGGGAAGGCAGTTTGTGAAACTCCAGTTAAACAGATTTCACACTGTCTCACTCTGTTCTCAGTCTCAGCTGAGACTGAGGGATGACATTACCATACAGTGCTCGCCAGCTGCATGAGCCACACTGGAATGCTGCAGTTGGAAGTTAGAATAGAATGTTGGGGAATTTTGTACAGAGTCTGTGTGCAGTCTTGAAGAGAGGAGCAGCACAGCAGTCTGAGTGCAGGCTCTCAGAGCCTTAAGCTCTGTTTTAGAGCTACTGTAAGGGAGATGTGTGTTTCCACTGAAAGAGGAACACAGTAAGCTGTTTGTGAAGTGGTGGAGACTGCTGTTACTGGTCCAAGTGCCCCATCCCTGAGGGGATGGGGGTGGAAAGGTTTGCCTATCTTCCCGGGGCAACCCTTCTGGTTCCGGCTAAGGAAGAAGCTGCCTTATTTCAAGTTGTGCTGTGGCACCAGAAGCTGTGGGAAAAAAATCCCTGTGAGGAATCACCTGTGGGGCACCTGCAACCAAAGGGAGAGTTTGATCTTACAGAGGGCTTATGTTTTCATCTGACTGTTGGAACGTGGGGTTTGGACTACTTAATTTGTAGGAGGTCTAGTGTAATTGACATTGCCAGTTAATTCAAGTACTGTAGGTTCAAGTCCAGCACAAAGAGTAAAGTAAAGTGGAGATTGGACTGCTAAATCAGTGGGAGGCCTAGAGCAATGGGCTGAGCCAAGTAAAAGTATGTTCAAGTCCAGTACAATGGGAAAGCAAGACAAGCAGAGGAAATGTGACATACATTTAGCCTTAATCTACATTGCCAAGCTTTACAGAATGAGATGTTTAATGTCCAGAGAAATGGCCGGGTATGAATTGTGGAAGCGAAAGGTGGGAGACCCCCAATCTGTAGTAACCAAATTCACCTCTATGGATTTGCTCTGTGGCACCTTTACTTTCTCTCAGGTACTTAGCCAGTGCCTGAGGAAAGTACCCAGATGTGGCATTAAAAGGACGTTTCCCTGATAGAGCTAAGGTGCTCTTAGGTGGTTTAGGGAGCCACCAGAAAGGGTTTCCATGACATATGGAAGGTGTCTGAGTGGCCAGCAAGGGAGCCGAGCCTGGGAATCCCAGATAGTGTACAAGTTCTGGCTGTGTACCCAAAGCACCGTGCAAGTCCAGGCTGTGTGCCCGGTGGGTTCAGAGCCTGAGGGCTGAAGTGTTGAAGAAGTGTTTCTTATTCTTTTTAATCTGCATTACCAGAAGTGTAGCCCCATGGGGGTCCGTCTATGCTTTGTTTGTTCTGCTTGGATGTGAATAAAAGCCACACTTTAGAATCCCATTTCTGGTATTGGACATTACAGTTATTGCTTCCTGTGTTCGGAATTACTTGGGTGCCCATGTGCAGAGTAGCCAAACCTAGCCCTTGTGCCGAGTAACCTATTCCTGCCCGAACCCAGTCCCCACCTGGTAACACTGTCAGATTTAAACAGCATACCACCTGTTGTTTGCAAAAAGGCAGGGGTGGGGGGCTTATACTAACATAAAACTAGGAGTTGCATACTTTTTGGCTACACTATAACTTATTTTAAACATCTGCCATGAAGTCCATTACCCCTATTAACACCGCTCGGTCATGCTACACTCACTTTTCTCTCTCAACAGTCAGAGGCTTTCTTTACAAAGAATGAGGAATCTTAATATAAAAAAATGGAGTGTACTGTTTTTTAGATGTAATTCACCTTATTTTTAACCTGTGCCTGCACGTCTGTTGCCATCATTAACACTGCTTGGTCACATTACACTGGGACAAGGAAAAGGAAAGTGATTACTCCTTCTGAGATGCCAAAAATGGCAGGATCAACCAGACACACCAGATAAGTTATTTTTAAAGTGTTTTTTTGTTTGAATATCATGACAAGATCAACCAGACCTTATAGTACAGGGGGCACAAAAGAGTTGTCTAAGTCTATGTGCAATTAGTACTGTTACATGAATGCGTTTGTTACAGGCCATATCATGGGTTTGCGACTTGGGGGAGAAACTGAGGTGAGGACTGAGAATTCTGACAGTTCCCTACTTGAATGGTTACATAGCAGACACAGGTTGTCTGCATATATCTTCCTTCTTAGTTCTTCCTAACATATATTACCAACACCGCTGAGGAGGATAGCACTATTCAGAATGGATCTGTATATTTAAGTGTACTGTTACTCACACACACACACACACACACACACACACACACACGCGCACACAGTTCCTGTACTGAGTGTACTGCACGAATATCAACTATTTGCTGTACAACTTGATGTAATTCATTCTTCATGTCATACTTCTACTGCTCTGGATGGCATGTTTCGTTATTTGTATAACTTGAAAATAAACAGAAAGTTAAAAAAGTGCATGGTGATTCACCTAGGGAACAAGACCCCGAGGACCGAGTACTGGATTGGGGGTGGGGGTAAAGCTGGGCATGACCTCTGAGGAAAGACCTATGAGTCATCATGAGTGACTCCCTAAAACAATCAAACTAGTGCAATAAAGCTTTCAGTAAGGCAAACAGGATGCTGGGGTGTGTAAAAAAGGGGTATTGACAGCAGAAGGAAGGGGGTAGAACTACCTCTGTATGGATCACTGGTGAGGCCCCACCTGGAGTACTGTGCCCAGTTCTGGAGTCCTCACCTAAAGATTAGGACAGGCTGGAGACAGTGCAGCATAGGGTGACCAAATGATTCGGGACCAGCATGGCAGATGTTACGAGGATCAACTCAAGGCACTGAACATGTACTAGATGGAGGCCAAATGAGAGAGGGGAGGTGTCAGAGACCTTCAAGTTCCTGAAAGGAATGAACAAGGTAAACTGTGAGGAACTATTTAGCATAAGTAGTGGATCAAGAACGCAGGAGCACGAATGGAAACTGATGGGGGAGATTCTAGAGGGAAGTAAGAAGTTTTTATTGTACAGAAAAAGTGGTGGAGCCATGGAACAATCCACCAGTTGATGTGGTGGGTATCAAAACTATCGTATGAACATAGGAATCATGTCAGCAGATGGGGACCACATGATCCATCTATTCTGCCCGTGTTTCTGCCCCCTTCCCTAATTAGACTGCACCCTGATGTGTCCACAATGTGTGTCCTATGCGAGATTGAACTCGCGTACCGTCTAGGATTCCACCACCTCCTGAGGTAGGCTGTTCCATGAGTCTATGACCCTTTCTGTACTTCCTGAGGTTGTCTTTGAACCTGCCTCCCACCAAACGCAAGCTGTGCCCCCTTGTATGTGCATCCCTGTTTTGCTGGAAGAGATTTCCTGCTTGTGTTGTGTGATTCCCTTAACGTACTTAAAAGTTTTGATCATGTCCCCTCTATTTCTTCTCTGCTCAAAGATGTACAGATTTAATTCCCTGAGTCTTGCCTTGTATGGCTCACAATGCAGTCCATGCACCATCTTTATAGCCCTTCTCTGTACTGTCTCCAGGCGGTCCATGTTCTTTTTGAGGTGGGGCCTCCAAAACTGGCTGCAGTACTCTAAATGTGGCCTCACCAAGGACCTGTAGAGAGGAGTGATAATCTCACTCTTTCTACTTGTAATTTCCCTACCAATGTATCCAAGGATGCCACTCACCCTCTGTGCTGCCTTTCACACTGTTTTCCAACCTTTAAGTCATCTGCGATGACTACTCCGATGTCTCTTTCTGTCTTTGTCTCCTCTAACTGATACCCTCCCAGTGTGTACTTTATCCCTTGGTTTCTTTTTCCTTTGTGCATAACCTTGCACTTCTTGGCATTAAACTTCAACTGCCAATCCCTGGACCATCCCTCAAGTTTTTTCAGGTCTGCTTCCATACCTTTAGCTCCCTCCTGCATGTCTACTGTGTTGCGGAGTTTTGTGTCATCTGCAAACAGGCAAACCTTCTCTTTTAATTCATTTACAATATCCCCGATAAATATGTTGAAGAGGATAGGTCTCAGCAGAGACCTCTGTGGAATGCCACTAGTCATTTTGCCTTCCTTTGATAATGATCCATTGACAAGCACTCTCTGCATCCTATCTTGCAGCCAGTTGGTGATCCAGTTCACATTCTTGTGACTATCAGTGGTTTCAAACATAGCTGGGACAGAGGGAAGGGCTTAGTGGTTGCTCAGTGTGGTAGCAGTAAGGCGGGGACCATGGGGGTGGGTAGTGTGGGTTAGAACCCTGTATGGACAATAGGTGCTGGGTTTGTTAGAGTTTATGGGCAGACTGGATGGACCAATGGTCTTTTTCTAAAATCATTTTATATGTTTCTGTCTATGTTACTGTATCAATTTAGTTTTCAAAGTAATAAAGAAAGCCATCAAATTCTTTCTACTTTTGGTGTGGAAAGTCATAGTATATCGATAAATAAATATACATGACACCATTTAGTATTATTATTTCCTGTGGTCCCCCAGGATTGGGGGGGGCAGCAACAGATCTGCTGATATAGTGATATAGACATAGATGAAGTGGTGCTTCTAGGTGACTTCAATATCAATTGGCTGGCTCCTGAGGCTGCTCCCTATAAGGACGCTATCTCTGCTATAAATGTGTCCCAAATGGTTGGCTCCCCCACCAGGGTAAACCACAAGACTGGCTCTAGTACTCTACTGGACTGGATACTGACAAACCACCCAGAGAGAATCTCAAAAAACACTGTCCTTCCTGACTCATTAAGTGACCACTCCCCCATCCTCTTCCATCGGTCAAACAAGGCTCCTAAGACACCTGCAAGAATGGTCACACATTGAGTCCTAAATAATGGGCATCTTGAATCCCTTAAGATCTACCTCAGAGATACTGATTGGTCACCCACTGACTGTCCAAAATGTGGGCCAAGCTCTTGAGTACTTCATCTCAAAGTTTAAAACAACTTGTGACATCCACACCCCTATAAGAATGCATAAGATTAAGGGAGCAAAAAACACCTGGATCACCCCATCTCTACTCAGCCTCATGGCCAGCAGGGACAATCTGTGGCACCATGCCTGGGTTACTGGCAAACAGGTAGATCTGCAACGGTATAAAGCTGCCATGAATGCCTGCACCCAGGAGTTGTGCTCTGGCAAGATCTGCCATTTTAAAACTGAGCTAACACACTCCTGGAGGGATGGTAGAAGGTTCTAGAGTAACATCCATCACCTTAGGGGCACAGCCAGCAAAGTCATCCCCTATTATGCTCATTGTAAATGGGGAAATCATCCAAAACGCCAAGCAAATTGCTGATACTTTTAACTCGACTTTCTCAGACCTAAGTGGTGTACTCCCCCCAGACTTTTTTTGATGTACCGGTGACTAATCCCATGAGAAACAGTGCTGGCTCCCATTGTGCCCCCCCCCCAGTTCCATTTTAGGATAGTTACTAAGCTCGAGACCAGAAAATACCTAAAATGGGTGCTTGGTAAGTCAAGATATAGCAGTGATTCACTTGACCTAAAACTTACAAATCTCACCTTTGAAGAGGTCCTAGCACCTTTAACTAAAATTCTAAACCTCTCCCTATACCTTGGTCAATTCACACAGAGACAGAAGGCAGCCATAGTCACCCCTGTCCTCAAAAGTGGTGACTGCGCCCTTCATACAAATTACCACCCTATCTCAATCCCCCCCATCTGAAAGGCACTGGAACATGGGAAGTAACCCCAAAAGAAGTATATACTGCAATAATAACTTTAAAGTGAAAGGAAGCCCTGGGACCTGATCAAACACCTCCCAGAAGTATTTTTATGCTTTCTATCTTTCTGGAGGGATATACTGGTCTTATATTTTAATAAATGTATCAGCAGTAAAAGTGTACCAACATGCTGGAAAGGTGCAACAATAATATCTATTTACAAAAAGGGAAATAGAAAAGATCCTGTAATGTATCATCCAGTCTCTTTTCATGACATAATAGGTAAGATTTTTGCCAAGGTAATTTTTCACAGATTAAATGGAGAGATCATAAATCTCGGAGGGCTTTCAGAACTTCAAGCAGGTTTTAGAAGGGGCTATATGACAACAGATAATACATTCATACTAATACACCTATATGAAAAATGTATAAATTTGAGAAAGCAAAAGTTATACCCTGCTTTTATAAACTTTAGTCAAGCATTTGACTCTATTTCTAGAATTAAACTGTGGCAAATTATGTATGACTGTGGAATTGATCCTGCATTAATCAGTATAATAAAAGAATTGTACACCCAAATGTGGGCCCAAGTTAGGGGGGGGGATATTTGGGCAAACATCCAAACCATTTCCAACAAACAAAGATGATAGGCAGGGATGTATTTTAGCACCATTATTATTTATCATTTATTTAAATGAACTTTTAATACAACTTAGTAAAGAACACATGGATTCCCCAATGATAGGTACATATTTATGTCCCGCACTTGGTTATGCTGACGATTTGGTGCTAATAGCTTTGACAAAAATAGGTCTGCAGAACAAATTAAGTAAACTTTTGACATTTGCGGAGGAATATGGATTAAAAATAAATGAACAAAAAAGTCAAGTAATGATTTTTGGGGAGGAAAAAAAGCAACCAAGAGGGTAAATGTTAAGAACCTAAAAATAGTACAGCATTATGATTACCTGGGCCTTACATTGTCTTCAAATGGCAAATGGCAAAAACATACCCAAAAACTTAAAATTAAAACAAACAGCAGGGGCACTTCAAAATTTTAATTATAAGTATGGGGACAATGCTATCTTACCCCTACTGATGGCAATACAAGCAAAATATTTCCCGCAAATAACGTACCAGAATGAAATCTAGAGCCTGGATAAATATGATACTATAGAAACCCCAGTAAAAAAATTATATAAAATTGCGATGGGTATTGGACCTTCTGCCCCAAATGTGTTAGTAAGAGCAGAACTAGGGATGGTTTCACTAAGTTCTTTAATGGACATTGGGAAATTGGCATATTGGATAAAATTAACAAAAATGGACAAAAACAGACTGCCCTCATTATGCCTTAAAGAAAAATATGAATGGCAGAAAATCAATTATCAACAATCAGAGTGGTTAAAAAATACTAAGACCTTACTAAATAAATATGATTTGAACATGTTAAATCAATATATACATAAAGGGATTCAAATTAGCTTACAATATATTAAATACATCTCGAATAAAGTTATAAATTTGCACAAAGGAAATGCTCTGATAAAAGCATCTGTTAAAAATTTCACCCTGGTTGAGAGCACAAGATTTGAATCATGATTTCAGATATTATCACAGAACAGGATAAAAGAAAGTTATACACAAAATACCGTTTTGGCTTGTTTCATAATAAAATATTGGAAGATCGTTATTCCAAAAAATAAGTCCAGAGGACAGATTTTGCAGTTGTTCCTGTTCTGAATTAGAAGATCTGATGCATGCAATGTTTAATTGTCCATGGTATAACAAACAGAGAAATCATTAGTTGCTGCCAATCTGGAATTCAGTCCAGACTGATGATAATATGTTATTGTTGAACACTGGGTTTACAACTCATCATGAGCACATAATAAATGAGGTTGCTTTCTATTTAAAGAATATTGCACTAATAAGGATGAAACACTATAAAACTTGAGATATTGTTCGTATCCTTAAATCCCTTAACAGGGAAAAGCGTCCCAGAAGTAGGGCTCATACATCGTGCACTTTAAATGTTCTCAAAGCACTATATTTTTAAAACTGTAATGTATAAATTTTGTCTCGAATGTAATATGTCTATGTTTGTATTGATGTATTCTATTTATTTTTGTAATGGTTAATGACCAAACAAATAAAAGAAATACTACTAAAAAAGGCACTGGAACGAATTGTATCGTATCAGTTAACAGAGTATCTTGTGAAATACTTGATCCAATGCCCCCAACAGCATGGTTTATGGAGGACATATAGTACTACCACAGCATTGTTAGAATACACCAGCTACATACATAGTGCACTTGATCGGGGCTACTTAGTAGAGTTGATTTAATTTGAC
The DNA here is from genome assembly GCA_016271365.2 of Neoceratodus forsteri. Classification (NCBI taxonomy): domain Eukaryota; kingdom Metazoa; phylum Chordata; order Ceratodontiformes; family Ceratodontidae; genus Neoceratodus; species Neoceratodus forsteri. Next base: position 146,379,671 of record CM057453.1, on the reverse strand, counting down.
CTCACTAAAGCCTTTGACACAGTTAACAGCACGATTCTGCTTCACTCACTCTCCACCACCAGGCTCTTGCCCAAGGCCTTATGTTGGTTCAATAGCTACGTCGGTGTCAGATCCCAGCAGGTCTAACATTAATGGTACTCTCTCTGACAGCCAACTAGTTCACTCCAGTGTCCTGCAAGGCTCAATCTCTGGCCTATTACTTTTCAGTCTCTTCCTTAATAACCTCCCCCTGGTCAGCACCACCAACATACTTCTCTATACGGATGACGCTATGATTTACTCTAGCCAACCTGACCCATTCCCCCAAGAGGCCCAACTCCAACAAAATTTCTCATCTATTGAGATTTGGTTCGCCAAGCACAAACTACTCTTTAACTACATAAAAACCAAAGTCATGCTTTTCACTAACCGCCACAATAAACATAAGTTGCACAAGTTAACCATCCATAACAACCGGTGTGACACTCTAGAACAAGTCCAGAATTTTAAGTACCTTGGTATAACCCTTGACAGCTCACTGTCCTATGCCACCCATGTGCATCAAGTCATAAAGGCGGTAAACACAAGGCTCGGTCTCCGGTACAGGCACAGACACTACATGACCTCTGATGCACTCCGGTTAGCACTTAACAGCTCCATAATCTCCATCATTGATTATGGCCTAGTCGTGTACAGCACTGCAACTGACACCACTCTCAAAAAGGTTAACATTGCACTTAACAAAGCTTGCAGGTTAATTATGGGAGCTCACTGACTTACCCATACTTGTGACCTGTATGCTCAAGCAAACTGATTGAATCTCATGGTTAGGGTAAAATACCAGACCAGTCTACTAGCAAAAAGAGCCTGCTTTGGCCAAACCCCATTGGTCATACAGAATCTCATTAAACAGATGGCCAACCCTCATCTTACCCGAGGTATGTCACGACAGCCATTCCAGGTCCCTTTATGCCACTCATCACAGGCATAGCGCTTGTTTGCATACCTGGCACCTACCTGGCTAAATGACCTCCCCTCTGCAGTCCTGTCATTTCCCAAATTGGGCCCTTTCAAGTGTAACCTATGTCTACACCTCACCGCAAGAGACATCTGTGATTGTTATCTATAAGTCTTTCTGTCAGTACTCAAACTGGGCCCTTTCAAGTGTAACCCACATCGTAAGCTCACTACATCAAGCTACTGAGACTGTCTATCCTCACTTTCACTCTCACCCATGCACTACTTATATCGAGACTGTCCCACTTCGAGCCTCAGCCTTTCCTAAGGTTCTCTGCAGTTTCACCTCCTCCCTAATGGTCCTTTCTCCCTGCTCCCCCTTTTCTCCTTCTCCCCCAATTTTATAATGCATCTCCTGTTCATTGTCCTTTATCTTCCTCCACTACTTTCCCCTCTTGCTTCTGTTCTTCTTACCCTTGCTTTTTCCCACCACCCTCCCTCCTCCTTAGTCTGCCAACAAGGCCAGACTTTGGCTGCTCTTTTTCTCTATTTATTCCACATGGGTTTGTGTATAAGCCCCCCTTTAAAGAGACATGCTCTGATGGGCATCCTTTCCCCTCCTGCCCACCGGGCTGGGGAATATGTTAGTGCTCTGGGGATACTGGCTGCTGGATGCCTCAAGGTGGCAGCAGAGAGTAGGTTTAGGGAGTATTTAAGGAGCAGACAGGAAGCTTTGGGGCCTTTTCAGCCTGGGAATTAGGCCGGGGCTGGAGGGGTGGCTGGAGGAGCACAGTTAGGGTGGGCAAAGTAAGGAGCTTGGTGGTCCGAGGAGGTCAGTGGGGACCCCAAAGTGGAGACAGGATGGCCTTTTGAGCATCGTAGTCAACGAGGAGCTGGGGAAATGGAGCTACGTGGGGAAACTGTGGTTAGTCAGGTCCTGCGTCATTGTGGGGAAGGGAAAGTAGGTGGCTATGTGGGGCTAGGACAGGTAGAAGCCCTAAGAGACCCCTATAAAGTGTGATCCTTGACCACCAGGGCTGTGGGGGCAGTGGCAGGGTCCCCACAGGAGGCAAGCCAGTGGCAGTGAATTCCCCTCATACCCAGAGTGGCAGGTGGCCTGGGACAGAGGGAGCCAGGGGGCCCTTCACCCAACATTGGGGCCTGCTTGGAGGGGGAGGTCCTGGGGCACTGGTACATTGAGGGCCGGGTGGGTCACAGTTTGTAATGGTAGGCCTTGGAGGGTAGCCCTCGACTGGAGCTTAATGCAAGTCCAGGAGGTGCTGAAGGGGATGTGGGCCTGGCAGAGATTCCCCATAGAGGAACAGCAGAAACTGAAGCAGCTTTGGGCCATCAGTGTGAGAAGGCAGGTGGTTCGGTGGGACCTGGGCGGTGGCAGTGCCCAGGTTCTCCCCAGTGGCAAAACAGCCAATAGCAGGGGGCTGGACTACTGGAGTACTGGAGCAGGGCCGGGTTTGGGGGCCACTGCACTAGTGGAGCTGTTTAAGAGGAGAGGCTGAGTGGAGTGAAGGTGACAGGTGTTGAAGTAGCACCAGTACAGAGCCAAGCTAGAAGTTGGTTACGGGGCCTGGGTTGTAAGGAAAAATCCTGGCACCCCCTACGGCTTGAGCCAGCACCCAGGGGTCCAGGTGGGGGGAAGCAGTCCACTTTTCCACACCAGAATTTGGGGGATGACCAGTGCCAGTGAGTGGGTAACCTGGAGGCAGTAGACCAGAAAAAAACTTCTGGTTAACCCAATCCAGAGAGCCAGAAGATTGCATGGATCTGAGTTCGAGAGGTTTTGGGTAAAGCATCCAAGAGAGAGAGAAAGTAGGAAAAATCCTTGCTTACGAACATACGAACATACGAAATTTGCCAGCAGATAAAGGCCTAGAGGTCTATCAAGTCTGCTCGAATGTGCAGCTAGCACCCCTTATTCTGCAGCTGCCCCTCCCTTCCACCATTCCCCTTGCTTGTTACTGCCTTAAGATCCATTGTTTCTGCTGCCTTAAATGTCCAGCCAATATGTCTGTAAAAAGTACAAATAACCCCATGGATCTGCTTTATTTATTTAAATGAAGTATGTGACCCCTGCATTCTTGGGAATCATTTGCTGTGCAGGAGCTGAAATAAAGAAGCTAGTTGGGAGAAGAACAGCAGTGATATGCTTTATTTAAACAGAAGGGGAAGTTAATGGAATTAAATCCTTTTCCCCTTTTCCCCTTTCTTTTCAGTCAAATTAATTTGCCATAAGTTATATTCCAGATGAAATCTTTACCCCGCCCTTAGCAGGGATGAGGGGGCTCATGGGGCTCCAGAGATGGTAGATGTGCAGTGTGGAGTTCCTGGTCCAGCGTGCCAGCATTCAGGGAGAATCCAGATTCTGTGGGTGAAGGTGAGAGTGCATGGGTATTGAAGATACCAGAAAGGTAGGACACAACGTTCCCTGCCTTGTATGAAGTGCATTTGTCTCTGTGTTTAGCACTTGAGGGTACCCCTCCTTTACTGCCCCCAGACGATCTGTGAAAGAATGTATACCCCTAGACGGGGGTGGAGGTTACATACCATTGTCACTTTATTTATTTGCTATAATTATATATAATTATTGTTGTGTTTCCTCACATTGGCTATGTCATGTGTATTTTGTAGAGTTCATGTTGTGTATATTGTTCACACACTGATGTGGAACCTTTGTAAAAGAGCTTCTGGCTCAAAGGTCTTGTAATCCATGATATATATAAAAAAATATATATACTTTTTCCTGGGAGTCAGCCTGCTGTGCTGGGCAAAGATAGAAAGTTCAAGCAGATGTACTTGTTGGGGATCTGCATGGGCAGGGATACAGTGGGGGTGCAGCTACACCTCATACTCGTACTTCACCATATTATGCTTTATAGCCATAACAATACCTAAAATAATATACTAATAAAATCTTATGTTCAAAAAAAAAATAAGTAGCTGTAGTGATAATTATAGTTCTGTAGTTTCCGAATTCATTTTCCTAACTTTTTTGTGACTTAATAATGCTCTCAGTTAGAGTCTGGATCTCTGATGTGTACTGTGTTTGTTTACTATCATGAGAGCAGGAAATGAAACATGCCTATACTCACAATTGGCATCATTCTCGCTCAATGTGGTTGCCCTAGAGACTGATTAGAATGCAGACTCTAGTCAAGCACTGTGTGGTGCTCTTGCGCCCTCTGCTGGGCGACCAAAATATACATTTCTCTGCTGAAGTGACTGGTCACCTTAGAGCTCTCTCTTCCTTTTTAAGGGAAGAAACAATGTCATTTCACAAGGTCTTGTTTTTATTTAAGCTTTCTATTACAGTTTTAGTTTTAGATATTCTTGGTCTCAATTGCTAGCGGAAGAGAGACTAGTGCTGACATCACCTTTTGCGACTTTGTAAAGCAGGAAGAATTGAGCACATTTTTAAACAAAGCTGTAATTCTATATTACTCTGAAATTGTTTTATTAGTATGAAACAACGTTTCCATCTCCATATGCCTCCAAGAGTCAAGCAAACTGCAAGGGAGAGGAGGACATCGCTGCCGCCATCAGGCGTGCGCTTGTGTGCACATGAGATGATGTCCCAGCATTAGACACCCTCAGGGGGAGAGAAATCAATGGAAAACACCCCAGCTGTGAAGCGTGGCAGCTCTGCTGCATCCATAGGCTCGCACTCCCCAACCTGGGCATTCCCTGATGACCAGAGTAATGTTCCAAACCCATCCTGAGGGCCCTGTCATGAGGAAACAGGGGAAATGGTAAGCCCAGGGAGAAGACAAGGTGGCTGGGTTGGGGTGCAGCAGAGGCTTCGGAGGGGTTCAAAGGTCATATAGATGCAAAACTGAAAATGGAATGCTAAAAAAAGGAAAGCAACTGGAGCCCTTCCGCATCCTCAAAAAGTCAGATAGGGAAAGGATGAAACACAAATTCTAGTGAAGCATTACTTTGTATACAAGATATAAAACAGATGTGTCAATTTTTCAAATCCTTAAAAGAGGCGGAAAAACCAGCCCGGTGGTGCAGAGGGCTAAGGCACTTCAAGCGTCCTACCTCTCCCATGCCGGTAACCTGGGTTCGGGAATGATCTCGGGCTGCCAGGGGTTGGACGGTGCAGGAGGGCTGTGAGAGGACTGAGTGGCCGATAGGCAGCTATAAATTCCTGGATTGGGGAAGTACGGTCTTCCCGGCTCTTGGCTACCACCAAGTGGAGGCTTGGTGGCAGTGTCGGCAAATGGGGGGGCTGGTGCTAGCCGGGTGGGTGGATATGGTCACTGGTTCCGGGTGCATGCGTGCCATGTTGCTGAAGCCCCATAATGTAAGGGGAAAAATGGGAAATATGGTCACAGGCTGCGCGAGTTTCCTTCTGCCCACCACCCCAGCATTATCACCAGTTCACCGACCCACAAATCTGGATGCTGTGTCTCCAGGTGGGGGAAAGATAACTCTCCTCTTCCCAACCCAGCCATGTGGGGGCAATTCATGGGGGATATGGGGCTTGGTGGACCAGGGAGATGGTTGCCGGGTGAGGAGGTCAGGAACTGGGCTGAAGAGCCACCTGTGACGTGCCCGGAGGATAAAAACCTTTATGAAAAAAAGATGCTGAAAAATTACTCCAAGGCTGACTCACACTACTCCTCATTAGAGTGTGAGGACCTGTCAGAGGTAAACCACCCTTCTCTGCTGACAAGTGTGAGAAAGAAAATGGTTCAGATTTAAAGCTCATGGAAGGGGATTCCCCTTATTCATCATTTCTCAAACAAATGGGGAAAATGCTGAATTCACAAAGAAAACAGAAGACCTTGACTTCATGAGTATGCTGCAAATGACTTCTGCAAAGCAAGTTACATTCTCCATACATATGGCTTTCAAAAGACAAAGAAGAAATGTTTTAGAAAACCCATCTACAATTCTGACATTTTATTTAAAAATTTCCTATGGGGGGGCGTGGCTAGCAGCCAAGCTGTGAGCAGCAATCTTTTACAGCTCTGCATATCTCACCTTAAAAAAAGCAGTAAATTGCATCGTTGAATCATCGGATTTTATTTCTAAAGATAAAACGAGCTGTATAACACCTTCCTGACCACTTTAATATTACATATAGAGTGGTTGGTGAAATGGGTCAGACAAAAACAGTTGCAGGAGGAGATGGAGCAAAGCCAAAGGAGACGAGAGAGGGCCCAAATAAAGATGGTCTTCCTCCCACCGCTTCTCCAAGTCAACCTTCTAACGCAGCCTTACTAAAGGAAATCCAGACAACTGACAAGAAAATGGAAAACTTTATGACCAGAATGTTGGTGGTCAAAATGAAGTTGCAGGCAGTGGAGGATGAAACAAAAGGGGCTACTAAAGTAGCAGATAAGGCAATGGCAGTTACATCGGGTCTAGTGAAAGAGAACGTAGTGCTGAGATGAAGATTGGAGAATTTGGAAAATGGGGCTCGGGTGTCTCATATCCATATCCTAGGTCTGCCAGAGACAGTGGAGGGCAAAGATTTAAGTAGCTACCTACACCAATGGCTCCCAGAGACTTTACAGTTGGAAATCCCCAATTCAGATACAAAAGGCTTACTGGGTAACTCCTTGGGGTGGCTGGCAACGCAGATGCAGCTCACTCCCAGGCATGCACTATCCTTGCAGTTTTGGGCTCCATTAAAGAGCAAGACTGTGTCCTGCAAGTGGCAAAACAACAGAGCCCACTCCACTGGCAAGAGACATTCATATAGTCCCAGATTTGAGTTACGCTACGCGGCAATGCCGAAAGAGTTTTGATGGGATCCAAGCAAAATTACATCAACTTGGAGTCCACCACGTGCTATTGATGCCGGCAAGTCTAAAAATTGTATATGGAAATAAGACCTTCCATTTCTCGGATCCTGTGGAGGCTGGACAATTGCATACTAAAATTGAAAAGGACTGTGCCGCCGCCCGAGAACCTGAGTCAGATTCAGAGGAAGAGGATAATCCTTGAGGTCTGATGAGTCGAGGTTTTGAAGGCTGAAGATAGAGATGGAAGGGGAAGGAGACCTGGAAAATTAAGACTGTTTATTATTGTAGTCCCACAGTAAGGAACTATTATCTTCATCTGGGACTTCTATCAGTGTTACAGGTATTGAATTACCACAATATCTGCCGTGTTATTTCTTTTAGTCTAATTACAGTGGGGGGAGGAGTTCTTTGGACCGAGCTTCTATTACTGATGCAATTTCCTTTTCCCCATCCTAGTTTAGCTGGCTTTGTACTAGCTGTTTAGTGATGCAAGGTAAATGCTGCACCTCTCTTATTATATTATTTTAACACCAGATCAGTTTGGTGGGGAGTTGATGGGAGGTCAGATCCTGCCTGTTTAGTTGGGTCTGAGACGTTGCAGAGCTGGGAGAATGCTCTGTATATGTTAAGTTTAGTTTTTCTAGCTTTGGATGTTGGGGGTGTTGCACCAATTAAAAGGGCTGTTATTTGTGATTTAATATGCATCTCTCCTAGTATATCCCCACTCATGGCAGCAATAGCCTATGATCTTTTCCTGTACTAAAATGTTTTTGGACAACCCTCCATTGATGTAACATGGGTAGGAGTACTACGCTGATGTTCGGTAACAATACAGCTGCATATATTTTTTTTATATCGGTACTGTCCTACGGGCCATGCTTGTATTAATTGAACTTCCAAACTCAATAAATATAAGTTAAAAAAAAAAATTCATATAGAGCTTCTGGTTCTACCTTCCTCCGAAGAGCAGGGAATCAACTGATAAGGGCAGTAGAGAGTGCCAACACAAGGATGTTTCCCCCCCCCCAAAAAAAACAAGGACTTACCTACCATCGAGATGACTGCGGGTGATCATGACTGCCACTCGTGTAGCCACTCTTCATCCATCACGTCAGAACAGGTCAGCATGTCTAGTGATGATGAAAATGAAGAGCAGTTCATGATAACTTAAAAAAGACTCTTCTACAAGCTGAGAAAGCTCAGCAACACAATGGATGTGCTGGAGAAAACGGGGAGACAGCGAAAGGACTTATGAATGTCACTACATGTACTGACAACCTCAAGGAGGGCCTAACTGAAGCCTCTACAACCCTCAACCAGCATGCCACAGCTTTGCAGTTCCTCTGTCACTGGACGTGGTAGTTGATTGAGAAGTTGGACCACCTACAGCTCCACTCCAGGGTGCAACAAAGTACAGTTACATAGGAACTTACCGTAACAGTAGATCTTCGAGAGAGGTTCCTTCAGTAGGTCATAATATGTAGGACTAGAGCCATCTGGCATCAGGACCCAACGGCAGACTTTTCCAGCAATACCCGACGGGGGACCACCCACCGGACGTCACATGACAACGTCAGCTTGGCCCTACATAGTGGGCAGTCCCCAGACCCACCCTCCAGTTCTCCCACCGAAGTCTGGAAGGAGAGGAAGCCAGTCTGGAGACCCAAAAATAAAAATTTGGGGGAAGGAGGGTGCGAAAAACATGACCTAATGAAGGAACCTCTCTCAAAGATCTACTGTTACGGTAAGTTCCTATGTAACTGTACTATCTTACTTCCAGAGGGTTCCTTCAGTAGGTCATAACATGTAGGACAGATTCCCAAGCAGTCCCTCAAGAAAGAGACCGAGAGAAACACAAGAGGAGGAACAACTGAAAACCAGAAAGGAGCACGCCTAGGACAAAAGGCCCTGCAGGACAGCTAGGCCAAAACCGGCTCTTCGCCTAGAAGCAATGTCCAGAGCGTAATGCTTGGTAAAGGTGTGAAACATAGAAACATAGAAACATAGAATTTGACGGCAGATAAGGACCGCTTGGCCCACCCAGTCTGCCCATTTTCCTACCTACTGGATAAGCTGCAGATCCTAGTTAACCAGCAGCCTACTTCTTCCTACCCCCACCCCCCAGAATTGCCTTATGACTATCCCATGCATGCTTGAATTCCACCACTGATTTTGACTCCACAGCCTCCTCCAGAAGGCCGTTCCATGCATCCACAACCCTCTCTGTGAAAAAATACTTCCTTAAATTATCTCTGAGCCGCCCCCCTATCTTCAAATTGTGCCCTCTTGTTCTTGCACACCTCTTTTTTTGAAAGATGCTACCCTCTTGGACTTTGTTGATTCCCTTGAGGTACTTGAAAGTTTCTATCATGTCCCCCCCCTCCCTCCTTTCCTCAAGGCTATACATATTAAGCTCCTTAAGTCGCTCTTCATATGTCTTCCGGTGCAGACCCTGCACCATTTTAGTTGCCCTCCTCTGGACAGCTTCCATCCTGTCTATGTCTTTGTGGAGATTGGGTCTCCAGAACTGCACACAGTACTCCAGATGGGGTCTCACCAGCTGTCTGTACAGAGGGATAATAACATGGATGGACAGAACTCCAGGTTGCAGCTGCACAGATCTCCGCTGCAGAAACATGACAGAGAAGGGCTGAGGAAGCAGCCACGCCCCTAGTGGAATGAGCCTTGACAGACCCCGGCAAAGGCTTCTCATACTTCTGATAACAGAAGCGAATGCAGTTCGCTAGCCACTTAGAACGGCACTGCTTAGAAACAGCTTTACCCAATGATTTGAGAGCAAAGGAAACAAAGAGTTGATCAACTTTGCGTGTCTCTTTTGTTTGGAAGGTGTAACACCTGAGAATCCGATGTACGCCTAATGTATGTAACAGAGCCTTACCTCTATTTGTTGGGGACAGATAGTACACTGGGAGTTTGACCGACTGATTAAGGGTGAGCTGCGATACCACCTTAGGAGGAAACTTAGGATGAGTGTGAAGGACCACCCGGTCCTTATGAAAAATAAGATACAGCTCTTTACAGATGAGAGCCTGAAGCTCAGAAATCCTACGAGCAGAAGTAATAGCTACTAAAAACAGCACCTTCCAAGAAAGGTCGTGCATATCACAGCTCATCGCTGGTTCAAAAAGGAGGGAAAGTAAGCTTCTCCAACACAAAATTAAAATCCCAAGGTGGTGTGGGGCTGCAGATGGGGGGGTTCAAATGGAGAATCCCTTTCAGAAAGGTCTTGGAGATCTCCAACTGAACCACAGGTTTACCATCCACCAGCACATGGTAAGCTGAAATAACTGAAGTTTTAATGAGGAATAGGAAAGCCCAGAATGTGATAGATGAAGCAGGTAGTCCATTAAGTGCGCGCCCAAACAAGTAAAGGGGTCCCAACCTTTGGGGCCGTCCAAATAAAAAAACATTTCCACTTCATAGCGTAAGTGGACGTCGTGGAAGGTTTTCGGGCCTTCACGATAACTTATGCAACTCTCGATGAGACCCCGAAGTGGGAAATTGCTATGTCTACACGAGCCAGACATGAAGATGCAGGGTCCTGTGCCCCGGGTGCACCAGCCAGCCCTTGTCTTGGGTTAACAGGCTGTGCTTTTAATGGAAGTGGAACTGGGGGTTCCCTGGACAACTGAAGAAGAAGTGGGAACCATATCTGTCTGGGCCACAGAGGAGCAACTAGGATGATTCATGCTCGCTCTGTCTGAAGCTTGAGGAGCACCCTCTGAAGAATGGGGAAGGGGGGTGGTGTATAAAAATCTCCCTGTTCAAGAGAAAGACAACGCTTTGTGCCAAAAAGCACCATGCTCTGGAACGAGCTAGCAAAAGCTGGGAAGCGTTGCGTTGAATGGGGAGACGAATAGGTTGAGTTCCATTCACCCCCATTTCCGGAAATGTGACTCTGCCACTTCCTGATCTAGCTCCCATTCATGAGCTAGGGTGAACGATCTGCTTAAGCTGTTGGCAAGGACGTTTCCCACAGAACGTGCACAGCCATGAGAGACAGGTCATGCAGGACTGCCCAGTTCCACACTCTCATTGCTTCCCTGCAAAGGGGTTAAGAGCGAGTGCCTCCCTGCTTGTTGAGGTACCAGACAGCCGTGGTGTTGTCTGTCTGAATGAGCAAGAGTCCCTTGGGAAGGACAGTCTGAAATGCTTGTAGAGCATACAGCACCGCTTTCATCTCCAGAATGTTGATGTGCAAGGACATCTCCGACCGGGACCAAAGCCCCTGTGTCTGATGGTCCCCCATGTGAACCCCCCATCCTAGATTGGAGGCATCCATAGTGGGGACTGCCACAGGGGCTGGGCCATGAAATGGAAGGCCCAGAGAAAGGTTTGTGGGATCCTTCCACCACAAAAGGTCCCTCTGAAGCGCAGAGGAAATGAGAACCTGCTGATCCAGCTGATCCTGAAGCTGATCCTACTGAACCCTGAAGGACCACTGAGAGATTCTCATGTGCAGCCTCACCATGGAAACCATGGAGATAGAGGCCGCCATCAAGCCGAGAAGATGGAGAACTTCCCTGGATGGAAGGTATCTGGAAGAGGCCACCAGGGTGGCCTGCTCCATCAGAGTGTCTCTCCGGAGGGAGAAAAGCTCTGCCCTGAACTGTATCCAGAATAGCTCCAATAAACTGAAGCCATTGCAAAGGAGTCAGGGAAGACTTGGGCATATTGACAGTAATCCTCAATGTGGAAAATAGGTCCAGGGTAATCTTGAGGGCCTCCGAAAGGGACTCCCTGGAGGGAGCTGAAATCAGCCACTCATCCATGGTAAGTGAATACCGCAATACCTTACTGCCACCACTGCTAGGCACTTGGTAAAACCCCTGGGTGCTGAGGAGAGGCCAAAGGGTAGTGCTTTGAATTGAAAGTGTTCCCCCTGAAAGGCAAACCTCAGGAAGCAGCGGTGACTCTGCAAGATTGGGATGTGCAGATAAGCATTGTGCATGTCCAGAGCACACAGCCAGTGATTCTCCTGCAACAAGGGCAGGAGGCTGTGGAGGGTTAGCATCCCAAACTTTTTGTATTTGACGAACAGGTTCAACCTGCTGAGGTCGAGAATGGGTCTCAGGTCACCTGTCTTTTTTGGAACCAGGAAGAAATGGGAGTAAAACTCCCGCCCTCTTTGCCGAAGAGGGACTGGCTCTATTGCTTGTTTTTGCAAGAGAGCTTGCACTTCCTCCCTTACTAGAAGTACTTGGTCTCGAGAGTAGGTGGACTGTCGAGGAGGAGATTTGGGAGGAACCTCCAGGAATTCTAAACTGCGCCCTATGGACACTAGTTGCAGGACCCATTTATCAGAGGTGATGCTCTACTGCTCACACCACGTGGCGGACAAACCTCCCCCCCCCCCACCACCACCAGTTCCTCTTCCGGAGTTGGAGGAGAGGGTGGGGCCAAGAAGTCAGGAGGTGGTGATTCAGGCTGAAGGAGGTCCTCCAGATCGACCTGGGTCTTGGAGGCAGGGGGGTTGAGACTGTTCCCGTGGCCTTTCACTTACCCTGTCTGAACTGGGTGCATTATCATTGCTGCCTCCAGGTCCATCTCCAAAAGTTCTGCTGGGGCTGGCCTGGCTGGTTGCTCAAATGGTACATGGACCTGACAGACCTAAGAGCCTGGTCTCGTTCTTAAAGGTCTGTGATGATGTCTTTGGCGTCCCTTCCAAAGAACACCAAGCCCCGAAAGGGAGCATCCTGAATGGCCAACTGGACCTCGTTGGCAAGGCCCAAAATGCGGAGCCAGGCATGCCACCGAAGGGAGATGGCGGTCGCTGAGGTTCGAGCCAACAAATCGGCAGAGTCGTAGGTGGCCCGAAGAGCATGTTGACAAGAAATTTTGGATAGTCAGATATCCCAGGTGAGCTCCTTCTTGAGGTCCAAATCCAGCATAGATTGGATCCGGTCCTCCAGCCTGACTAAGGTGGCCTTTTGGTGGGACACCATATGAGCTATGTAGTTCAGGGACCTCAATGCACACAGAGCCGAGGAAAAAACGTTTTCCCGAACTGGTCAAATTGCTTTGACTCTTTGTCATGAGGAGTGTTACTCATGTGCTTAGGAGCGGATGAATGATCCTGAGCAGCAAAAATGATGACAGAGTCCACCTTGGGATGCCTAGATAAAAAGGGGGCCTCCTTAGGCACCTGGTAAGTCCTGTCCACTCTCTTAGGGACGGCCGGGATGGAGGGGAGCATTTGCCAGATAGTTGAGGTGAGGTCTTGGTGAGGTCCAATCCAGGGAGGAAATGGGATCAGGGACAAAGCCTCCAGGTCCAGATGTTTGGCAAGCCTCTGCCACATTGGATCCTGTTCCTCTGACTCCCACTCTTAGTATGTTTGGATGGATCTCAAAAGGTCTGCAAAAGATGGGTCCTCCAGAGGTGATTTCGGAGGTATCTTCCCTGGGACCAGCGATTCTGTGTGGGAAGATTCCTCCAGTGACTCCACCCCAAGTCCGGATCGTCTCCTGCACCAGTATCTGGGACAGCATTGTTCAAGATTGCCGTACCCCCGCACATGGAAGGTATCAGTAAGAGATTCCATGGGGGAATCGGACCTGGGAGAGGGAGAAGGATGGGGGAGCCTACTCTCCAAGTCCGTCACCAGCTCAGCCCTCACCTCCTTCCATCAGGACTGGATGACCGCTCTGATGTCCGGCTGTGGGGCCGGAAGAGGTGGAGGGGGGGAGGTAGAGGAGGAGGGGGTGGCAAAGGAGGAGGTGGAGAGGGATATGCATGGGAAGGAGGGTGAGGATACCCATGATATCCCTGTGGAGGGTAGCCCAGGAACGGGTTGTAATCTGGGTAATAATGCCCTAAATTGTGCCAGTCTGGCAACAGACCAGCCGAGATATGGTCCGTAGGGTACCCTGAAGGGTAGTGAGGGGCATAGTGGGGTCTCACAAAAATCCCCGTCGTCAGAGGAGCCAACGACGGGGGCATCCACGTCGAACCAGGCGTCATATAGATAGGCGGGTGATGTGGTGTTGGATGGGCCAATGTCGGGACCACTGTTGACAGGGCTGGTGGATCCAGCATCAGAACAGGATCTGGAGTCAGATAGGCCAGCGTCAGAATCCATCATATGATGACCGTTGATGAACCTGTGTCTGCCGAAAGGTCCAATGGTGGAGGCAGACGAACAGGGTCCAGCCTGCAGACTGTCGTCGGAGGAGCCGGTGTGGGAGGAAGAAGAACCAGGTCCAACAAGGGAGTAAGATCTGGCATTGGTTGGCCAACCAGCCGGGATGGGCTGCCTGAATCGGGAACAGGAGGGACCTCCATGGGTAGCTCCAGCGGAGGGGGGGGGCCTCCCAGTTCGAGACCCCTGAAGGTGAAAGTGGGTGCGACCCTGGCATATGGATGACATCCAGGGGACCAACGTTATCTCCAGCTGGGGTAGCAGGATCTGAGGTTATTGCTACCGGCAGAGAAGTAGGAGTAAGAGGGGCTGTCTTCCCCGGGCTCTTCCGGACATCGGGTTGGCAGATGTCAGTCCCCGATAGGAGAGCCGCGTCTGTGCGATCCCCCACATGGATTGATTGATTGGGTGCTTGCACTGCATGAGAAGCCCCCCCCCGGCTTAGCAACTCTGGCTACATGGGACCCCAAGGAGTGGGGAGCCAACCTATCGGCTGCCATGCGGTCCCCAGAGGAGCTGGGGAGCAACTTAGCAGCAGTTGCAGCGCGGTCCTTGGAGGAGCCGGGGACCGACTTACCTGAATGCATCACTGGGAGAAGCATCGCAGCCTTAGCAGCCCCGGACATGGCTTGGATCTTGACTGCAGGTGGCGGGGGAGCGGCCTTGTTGGTTGTGGACCTCGAAGCCTCGAGCCTGCTTTCCAGCTGATGCGCCTTCTCCCTGTGCTTCTCCTTCTTTTTGTGCTTGGAAGGAGAGGACGAAGATGTTGAAGCGGAATCTTTGATTTTCTCCATCTGTTTCTTGAGGAAGGCTAAGCATGATTTTAAAAGATGGGCCTCTAGAGCCTGCTGCCTCTGTTTTTGGGTGGCCTGGTTAAATGGGAGGAAATCCAAGCAGGTGGCCACTGGATGGTCTGGGCCTAAACAGATTACGCACCATTGGCGACCATCTTTGTGTGGGATCTGGGTGCCACAGGATTCACACTTCTTTTTTAGGTGGAGATGACATAGAGAGATACGAAATTGTAAGAAAAAACGGACATTTTTAGAAAAACACGCGAAAAATACCGGCAATCGCTGTAGTGAGTCTACCAGAGGAAGCTGCTCAAGGTGACTACAGGAAAGAACTATAGGGTGGGTCTGGGGACCGCCCACTATATAGGGCCATGCTAATGTCATCATGTGATGCCCAGCGGGTGGTCTCCCGTTGGGTATTGCTGGGAAAGTTTGTTGGGTCCCGACGCCAGATGGCACTAGTCCTACATGTTATAACCTACTAAAGAAACCCTCTCGAAGTAAGATCTTCGAGATCCATGATCTCCCCGTGGGGACTGAGACTAGGAAAATGGCCCCCCCTTCTGGAGTCATTGCTCCGTGAACTGTTATCCTGGCCCCAAGAAGAGCCTCATAACATTGTTTGAGTGCACTGTGCTCTTGGGCCCCGATTCTCAGATCCCAAGGTACAATCGAGATCGGTGATCCTTAAGTTCCACTGACCACTGTGTGAAAACAAAAGTCCTTCAGACAGCAAAGAATAAAAGGGAGCTGCATTTTGGGGACACTAGACTTTTTTTTGGAGCATGACTTCACCCCTTACTCTCCTCAAAAGATGAATTCTGCTGGGCATGAGAAAGTACCTGGCTCAAAACAATGGGAAGCTCCAAATCATTGCACCAGTCCAGTTTATGCTTCACATGCCAGATGGGGTGCACTTTTTCTGCACTCTGGCATAAGTTAAACCATTATTGAAACAACTGGGTCTCCCAACGGACTTGATTTCAGTTCCCAAGCTGGCCCTGGATAACTTGCCAGAGGTGGGAATCTGGCAAACATTCTCCAAGACACACAAAAGAAACCAACAGCAATGGAAGGGCTTCACAGCATTGGAGGGTCCAGGATCAGCAGCTTCACAGATGGAGGCCTCGTCACGTGTGTCGACATTTAATGCTGACCCACGGACTCCTCATAAACTGGCCAGTAAGCCGAATTTTCGTTAGGGACTCAACTTTATTCCATACCTAATTGGACTTACAGGTGGTAAGATATGGTGGATTGTATTGAGGTGTGTGTGTGTGTGTGTGTGTGTGTGTGTGTGTGTGTGTAATCTACCTTCATCTCATACGGAGGGGTCACCCTTGACATAGAAATGCTGGAATTCTATAATGGCGTGAGGGAAGAGTTACACAATTGTTATCATATGAGAGGGGGAAAACTATGAGGAACTATGTTTGCATGTTGATGTTTTACTTAGGTTTATTCGATGTGAGAAAACATAGAAACATAGAAACATAGAATTTGACGGCAGATAAGGACCGCTTGGTCCACCCAGTCTGCCCATTTTCCTACCTACTGGATAAGCTGCAGATCCTAGTTAACCAGCAGCCTACTTCTTCCTACCCCCACCCCCCAGAATTGCCTTATGACTTTTTTTAGTTGAGTTTTTTTAAACATTTTTTTATTGAATGGGCCATACATTGTACTGCAGGAACTTAAGGCTGAGTTGGTTGCCGTAGTTGTGGAAAGGGTGCAAATCCAGTCCGTATAGGCCCAAGACTCACAAGCAATTAAGCCAGACAAATATGTTGCCTGATGGGCCTTTGATGTGTCAGGATACGGAGCCAGAGCAGAGCAGTGTTTGCCTTGGGACTTGTTGCAGGAGGGGTAGAGTGCTCTGCCTGGTGGGGGGGGGGGGCTCGCTGCTATAACCTGGCTCTCCAGCTGGAGGGCTCAGTCTCCCTGGGCCTCCCCAGAGAGGTTGTATGCGATTGAATCTTGCCTAATATAAGACCATATATTGTGGACTGGGAGGAGTCCCTCACTGCCTAGGTTGCCTGAATGAAACAGAGGCTGGCTTGTGGCTGTCCAGATGGTGGACAGAGCATTGGAGCTGGAGGGGTCGACAGCATGCAGCAGGTACAAAGTCACAGGATGAGGTACAAATGCCCCTTTCTGAGCAGAGACCAACCTAATTCTGGGGACAGATCGTGAATATCCCGACTTTAGAACCTAGTCTTGAGCCCTCAGGGATTAATTGGGTTTTCTTTTCCTTGCTGACAGACAGAGTGATAGGAGAGCCGTGGCAGGGAGTGTGCCTTGGCCTGTGGCCCTTTGCGGGGCACCCTAACCTCACCCACAGCAAGTCATATGAGGTGGGCACCTTGGAGGATGATACCTGGCCAACATTCTTAATCCTTTCATTTCATCCCCTGGGCAGCCAAACATGCAATGATGCAATTGCATATGAAGTCATAAGCTTACTTTGTGCCTGCCTGAGCCCTCTCCCTTATGCAACTCCACTGCCCTGCCAGCCCTCCTCAACTAGGTGGATATTGAAGAGCGGGGTGGACAGATTGCTCCCTCCCTGAGAGAAGAGCATTCCCCAAGATGCTCAATCATATCCCCCCCCCCCAGCTAACCCCTGTGCAACCCAGGTCGACCCCCAAAACTGGGCCACTGGCATGGGAGATAGTACAGTTACTACCAAACTGCTCGGCCAGCCCACCAGACTGTGTTTTCATAAGTAAATAAAGACAACATTCCGATGAAAGAAAAAAAAATGTATTTTAACTAGTTTGTTATAAATGTTTTAAGACACATCACAATGTTTTGAAATTGGATAAAGGTTTTGCAAGCAAAATAAGATAAAACAATACATAAAGAGTTAGATAAGATAACCATTTTATGTGTAATTTCTGCAACTTAAAAGGCATTGGCCAGGATTCTTAGTAAATTAGGGTCCCATTTTCAGAAGGATAGCACAGTGCTAAACATTACACTATGAGGGAACAGCATAGTTGGATGGGTGTCATAATTCACAGCCCCTGATGCTACCCTGATCATGTGCATGTGCATATGTACTACTACAGCCATGCAAATGAGTAATCCTCTTCTGCATACAGATCACAGTGCTACATAAAAGGTTTCCTTCTTAGTGACCATCAGTACCTCTCCCACATTTTATACTCTGCCTCTAGGTTTCTATGCCTTAGATGCTTGATTTTGCACTTTTTGGCTTTGAACCCGAGCTGCCATGTCCTGTACCACTCTTCGAGTTTTCTAAGGTCCCTACTCATTTTCTCCATCTGCACCCATCAACACTATTACAGATTGTGGTGCCATCTGCAAAAAGGCACATCTGCCCTTTCTGTTCTTCTGTTATGCCACTTATAAAGACACTGAAGAGGATGTGTCCCATTACTGAGCTCTCTGGCACCCTACTGGTCACTCTCTCCTCACTGGAGGGAGTGCCATTTATCACCACGTTCTGTGGCTGTGCACTATCTCAGGTGCAGCACTTAGGAGTGCACAACACTAATCTGAAAATGGGGGCCCGCATACCACTGTAACAGGATTAGCACTGTGCTGTGATAAGCATGGCTAGTACTATTTTAAAAAGCATTTTTCTGTGCAGTGCTAACCTGTTAGCGTGGCACTATTTTTTTTTTTGCACAGGATTACTAATTGCATCCAGGTGCCCATACAACTGGGGGTTACTCTAATGTATATAAGGTGTACAGGTATATTAAATGCTTTCTGGAACACTGCCTGGTTAGTGCTAGTTAATGATTCTGGGAATCATGTTTTAACTGCACACATGCAGCCTGCAAGCAACCTCCCCCGCACACACACACACACACACACACACACACACACACACATTGTCAGTCCCGGACACAATAAAAAAAATAAAAAATTCCTCGGTAGTCTGGTGGTCCCCCACTCACCTAATCCAGGTAGAGCTAGAACATTTATCCCTCATTCCTGCTGCTGTTATACTACACACATTTCCCAGTCTATCTGGTGCTGAGAAAACAAGTTTCAGCATTAGCGACTGGCTGGAAAATAACTAAAAATGCTAAATTTGGTATTGGGCCATCAGAGGGAAAAGGCTACTAAAGAGCAGAGCTTCAGTGAAGACTCTTAGGGAAAAATACTGGGGGCAATCTGGACATCTTTTTCAGCAACCAGTGAGGTGTCGCTGGAACCTTGTACATGTTAATTTTGGTTGAGGACAGTGGCTCCTGCCAGTGGGGAGCTGCCAGAAAACTCCCAAGGGGAAAGAACTTTGGTTTCTGAGTTCAGTTCAGTGGGAGCCCCTCCATAGGGATGGGGGTCTCCAGCCCCTAGGGAGAAGGTGGGGCTGCAGGACTGTGAGGGGGCTGCCAGCGGTCTGTGCCCCCAAGGTTGGTTGTGCCTTTCCCCATCTAGAGAGAAAAGAGAGGATTTTGAGGGCAGCTCTGCCGAGAGGGAGAACTGCAATATTCTGTTGCTGCACAGAGGAACTGCACCACAGCGGTGAAAGTGTTCAGAGTAAAGGTTAAATGGCCTGAGAAAAAGGATTAATGAAATGGACGGATTTGTGTCAGGAGGATGGGAAGAAAGCCTCTTCAGTTTCATCTGTGCCACATCGGTGAGACATGAATGATCAAGGATTTTTGATGAGAGAAGCAAGAAAAAGCATAAAAGGTTCTGTCTGACCCAGGTAACAACAAGGTGTCTGCAGGAAAAGGGAAAGAAAGGTTAAAGGACTGATTTTTGGCAGAGAAATTTGGATTGTAGAAAATGGATATAAAAACTGGACTGGAACCCAGGTTTTAAAGTAGCTGAAGAGAGAGCCTCTTCTGTATGGAGTCAACTAACACCTGCACAGTGAGAAAAGGGTCTTTCTTGATGTATTTCTGAAAAAGAGTTGCTGAACTTGTGTGTGAGCCAGAACACAAGAGAGGCTGCTGTGTTGGAGCTGAAAGACTGTGGGGGCGGGTGGATGAGTGGGTGCTGTCTGGGTGGGTGCATGCTGTCTGTTCCTGAGATGCAGCAAGATGGGAGACTGTTGTGGCAAACCCTTGGGTTTTCAAACTCTGCACAGTCCCACCAAGAGCCTGATATTCGGGAAGGTAGCCAAGACTGCTTGACTACACACCACAGCAGGTAATTGAGGAAACAATGGAAATGATCTGAAGAATCCATCCTAAACCCAGTGCCAGGTGGGGAGCTCGTTGACCACCATCAAGTGGGGCATTTGGCGGCAAGGGATTATGGGTTTGTGCCTGGATGCTGGGGTGCTCTGACCTGTGGGGAAGCCAGGCCATGGGAAAGCTTCCACGTCTGGGTCCCTTGTGGCTAGTGGGCCTCTGTGGATCGGGGGGGGGGAATGAGCTGCAAGACCTTTGGTCATGCTGAAAATTCAAGTTGCAGCTTCTATACCTTCAGGTGTTAAGCATCAGGCCCAGTTCTGCGTCTGCTGATCCATCTACCCCAGGACTTCAGTAATATGTGCCATCTGAGGACTAATACAGCACAGCCATGAGTGAGAGCAGGAATTGCCCTGCACCTGGGGAGTACATATATGTAGTTATTTGTGTTCAAGTCTGGTTTAAAGCATTCAAGAGGAACATGTGGGGGGTTGCTTGGTTCAGGTGGGCGTGCCAGTGCCTGCCGACCAGCTGCACCTCAGGTCTGCAGCTTGGCATTTAGGTACCCAGAGAAAAAATTGGGGTATCATTCTGAACTGGTACCAGTGGGATGGGGTTTGGTAATACCTGCAGCAGTTAGATTGTCGGGTATTTTGGTGGCTGCTTTATAAAAAGGTGATTTGGGTTAAAATCAAAAGGGGGAATGCTGTTTGGGAAAATGTTAAATCTTTAAAATGCAAATTAAAAATGTTGCTTAACCTCTATTCCATTCTACCCCATCCTAACCCTCCCTGCGTAAATAAATTATGTTGTTACCGTTTTAAAAAAGGTCTGACTCAAAAGCCTGATTTTAGTAAGCATGTTATTACTAGAAATTAATGATGGATGATGTGAAATGTGGGGATGTTCGATTCTGGTAAATCCACATATGGGCAACTGTTGGGTGGGTTGGTACAGCAATACAGCAGGTTGTACTGGTACAGATCAGACCCACTTAAAGGTACTCTGAGTGGCACAGCCATTTTCTTTGTGATCTTGGGCAAGGACCCCCAGTAATATCAAGTATGGGAACCCAGGCCCCTTAACCGTGGTCAGGCCTGCATGGCAAGGGTAGTGGCCCTCTCTAGAATGGCACCAGAGAGGGGTCACAAGCCCAAAACACACATTTTGGTCGCTATGGTTGTCATAACCCATGTTTCAACCAAATCACTTCCACACTGATATCAGCCTGGGTTAAGGCAACAGTGTTGGTCTAAAACTGTGCTCTTGCCTACCTCTGAACAGGGTTTGAGCACAGTTTTAGAACGTGGATTATAGCATGGTTTTTACCATGCTACAGTCTGGAAATTGACTTATTGAAATGTTTCACCATGAAGGGCACACTGAATAACAAGTTGCTCGTCTCACGGTGCATCCTGGGGGAAAGGGGAATCGGAGTGTGCAGCGAAATCCATCAACATGAAGCAGTAGAAGGTACATTATTGTATTGCAGCATACAGCAATTAAACATTAGCAACTACAGACATGAGGGCATAGAGCATACTAGCATGACATCAGGCAAGACATCATAGAGAATGAACATACATAGAACTAAACATAGAAATAAACCTTTTAAACAGTTTAACAGAATCACAATGGTTTTAAAAAGCCCTAAGGCAGAATATTCAAGCTTTTTTGCGAGTATTAGACATGTTATCAACTTGCTAATCCCAATTTACACCTCTAAAGCAGGATAGTACGCAAAGCGCCATATGATTGCTTGGTTACCAAGTCACTAGCCCGTTTGTAAGTGGCTCTAATTCATCCTTGTGCACCTATGTAAAGCAGCTGACCACACCTTGCACGTAGGCACATCGGCATGCTGGGAGGTTTGGGGAGGTGTAGCTATCTATTAG
This sequence comes from Neoceratodus forsteri, assembly GCA_016271365.2. Lineage (NCBI taxonomy): Eukaryota > Metazoa > Chordata > Ceratodontiformes > Ceratodontidae > Neoceratodus > Neoceratodus forsteri. Next base: position 146,357,996 of record CM057453.1, on the reverse strand, counting down.
TGCAACACAGGCTACTGGTTCCCCAAACCAGGTGTTATGGGCTGCGCATTCCTACATGCCCAACACCTGGCCATGTCAGGCTACCACTAGCCCTGGTTCCCCCACTGGTACATGGCATAACTTTCTAGGTGTCCAGTGCTCTACCCCACCCCACCCCACCCCCATACTGCATGTCTGTATAATAAGACATCTGTCCCATGTGCCCAGCAGACCCCGCACCCCTGATCCACTGGACCCCAATCAGACATTTGATAAGATCAGTAATTCCTCTGTACCATTTGCCTGATATCCAGACCAGGGTTCCCCATGTGCCCCAATTAGTAGCCTGGCAAGAGCTGTAATTCTTCCATACCACATCCTTGGTGTTGAGTGGTTCCTCCGCCCCATAAGTATGATATCTACCTCCCCCGACCAGCCCACCCAGTACTACAACTGCCCCCACTTGCCCCCAACCTATGGTGTACAGTGACCAGCACAGACCCTCCAGTCATATCCGTAGCAGCCACCAACTGAATGACAGTTCACAATCAGATGCCTACTGTAGTAAAAGCTGTTTCTATAGTAGGTGTGCGATGATGAACATAGAAACACAGAAACCCTGAATTTGCCATCAGAAAAGGACCGCTTGGCCTACCTAGTCTGCCTAGATGTTTCCTGCCTCATCTTCCTCCTCACATGCTGTCTGTTCTCCATCGACCCTCCCACCTCCCAGCCTCTTCTCTAATATACCACAATATCTACACCACACATGCTTGAAGCCCCCTACTGTTTTAGCCTACACCACTTTAGCTGGCAATCTGTTCTAAGCGTCTACCAATATTTTCTCACATCTCTGTTACCCCCCTCCACTTCATTGCATTCCCCCTTGTCCTGGTGCTCTTTCACATTTGAAAGAGATTCCCCTGGACCCTATTCACTCCTGTGAGATACTTGTAGGCCTGTATCATGTCACTTTTCTCTTTCCTCTCTTCTAGGGTGTACGTGCTGAGCTCCCTCTGTCTCACCTCTTAGGACTTCTCATGTAAACCCTGCACCATTTTAGTTTTCCTCCTGTGGACTTTCTCCACCCTGTCTATGTTCTTTTTGAGGTTTGTTCTCCAAAACTACATCGTACTCCAGGCGGGGTCTGGCAACACCACCTCCATTCTCCTGACGGAGATACCCTCCCTACACACCCCTTTGTCACAGTGCCACCTTGAGGTCCTCAGACATAATAACCCCAAGATCCCTTTCCTCTTTATTAACTATCAGTAACCACCCCCCCCCATCCTATACTCAGCTCTTGGGTTCCTATGCCCTAGGTGCATGATTCTGCACTTTTTGGAATTGAACCTAACTGCCAAGCTTTTTACCGCTCCTCAAAATTCACAAGATCCCTGATCATTCTCTCCCCCACTCCTGGGTGTCCACCCTATTGCAAATGTTGGTATCATCTGCAAAAAGGCATACCTTCCCTTCAGTTCTTCTGCAGTGTCCTCTACGTTTAAAATGATTGGTCCCAATACTGAGCCCTGTGATACCCCAGTGGTCACTCTCCAATCATTAGAGTGAGTGCCATTAACCATCACCCTCTGTCTCTTATCCATCAACTGGCTTCTATACTAACTGGAAGGCTACAGCCTGTAGTGCAAGGGGGAGTCGCAACAGGATGCACTCCCATTCAGCCTTTTTTTTTTTGTTACTCCTTTTTTCCCCCGGAGTCCTCTGTTATCCATCTGATGTCCTTCCTCTCTCAGGCACCGGGCATTAGACCCTCTCCCCTAAACACCATGACTAACCCTTCGTGGCGGGAGGGGGGACTCTCGATCCACCAGACTGGATCAGTATTCTGGGGAGGTGCCCTCCTGGGCCATCGCAGAGGGGAACTATCGTCATCCGTAGAGAATTCCTTTTTCTGTTTTTCTTTGCTCCCCTCAGAGGGTACAGCGTGCAATGATGCCAGCGGAGGCCACGCACATGCTCCCATGCATGCACCTTCAGACATCTTCCACACTCTTCCACCCACGTCTTCCAGCATCGGCGTCCCACCTCCCAGCCTCCGCTAGGGGGAAAGCAATCACTGAGTGCTGCCCATCCACCTCCTGGAGAAGGAGAGCAGTCCATGGGACGCTCAGTCCTTCTCCTCCCCTGCCGACCCCCAGCAGCCTGTGCTCGTTCCCAAACATGGGTTGCTGTAGTAGCCTTCTTGAAATCCAAAACGTTGCCTTCGTGTGACTGGACTGGGTCCCTGTTCCCATGCTAAACCACACTATGTGGTGGTCACTGGATCCCAGTTGACCCTCCACAAAGACATATGCGTTCTGTCCCCGTTGGTTAGTATCAGGTGAAGAATGGCCTTTTCTCTGGATCAAGCATAAGCTGCCCGAGACCTGCCACCTGTAGGGAATCCAGGATGCTTCTGCTTCTGGCTGAGGCAGCTGCCTGGGTGGACCAAGCCACGTCTGACATACTGAAATCCCCCAGCAGCAGGACTTCACCTTTTGTTGCCATCTTGTGTATTCCATCCACAAGCTCCCTTTCCACTTCTTCCCCTTGTGCCGAAGGCTTGTATATCATCCCTGTTCATATTGCTGAGCCTTTGCCAGGTTCAAGGGTGATCCACAGTGCCTCAGCATCCCCCGTCTACCCTGCATCTCTGTCACCTTTATACCCTCTCTGATGTACAGGGCCACCCCCCCCATCCCTCCAGAATACAGCATAATCCAGTACATCAGCATCCCATGATTTATAATGTAGCATGTCTCAGTTATTGCTACTGTGTTCAGGTCTGCCTCTACTATCAATGCCTCCAGGTCTGGGATTTTATTTCCTATCCTGCAGACATTTGTTACCATGCCTTCCATGTTTTGTATCCTATCCCCCTCCTTCCTATGCTGCTGCTCCCCTGCTTCTTTCCCCCTCCCCATCTCTGCTTTGTCCCCCCTTCCCAGTTGTCTTTCTCATGTGGCCAAGAATTCACTGCTTCCCTCTTCTTCTGCTGTCAGTGTCAGACTTCAATTAAGCTTTCCTGCATGTGCCGGGGGATGATACTAAACCACTGACCTTCCTGATCCCCCGTCCAGTTTTTTTTTGTATTATTTATTTATTGGTTTGCAAGCAAACATTACTCACGTAAGCATTAGAGCGATAAGGTGGCACCTAATGCTGGATTGATGCATGGCTAGTGGTTGCGTCCGAGGCCGGAGGCCGAGAGCGAACAACCACCCAACCATGCATCAATCGCATTAGATGCCACCGCCGGAGTGGCTTAATGCGCTTGTAACATGGGCCACGGGAGGACAGAGTCGCCAGGAGCCTATGTCATGTGCATTCAGCAGCATCACACAGGGAGTTGGAGTTCTGAGCATACATTTCTGCTGCACTTTCAAATGCTGTGAGACGACAGCATTAACATGCTGATGCGCTCCAATTATTCACAACATCTACTTACAGCACATAGTGCCTCTCACATGCCACTCCAGAAACTGTGCCGATTGGCGCGGCTATTTCTTTCCTGGCAGCCGTTGGAGGTCTCTGGTACACTGCTCATTCGCCGCGGTGTGCGATCGGTGCCAAATTTACATGCCGGCTGGGTCACTTCCCTTTCCCTCTCGCACACTCGTCACCCACTTACTCTGTCCTGCTAGTGCCTCTCCGGTGTGCTGCCTTCCACTGTGCTTCACTATACGTGTAGCTCGTCTCCCTCTCGTTCTGCCACACTTGCCTGTCCACAACTCGCTCCCCAGCTGTGCCCAGTGTTGCTAAGCTGGGGGTCTGGCTGGCCTCGGTACTACCTTATCGGGCACGGCATATGTCATGGATTAATGCCCGCTCCGACTTGGGTCCTGTGATGCCGTTGCGCCAATCGCTGCTGCCCATTTCACCTCTCTCATTATTGCCATGTTACAAATTACAATAAGACACAGGAGGATAACCTATTAGCTACAAATACAGATTGTTCTCTTACAAAGGGATATGTTAAAACACCTCTTTATTTGGTACATCAAGGGAGGAAGTTCCATAATATATTATATAAAGGAAATAAACTACCATATGCATGCAGCCAGGAAGGCCAATAGGGAATCAAGTATAGATTTAGTTTTCCAAAAAGTTCTTAAGACTAATTTAACTAATAGTCCATTAGATTCCCTGTAATTATGAAGGAACAAATATAACATTTAACAAATATCATCCTTAGCTCCCAGGAGACATAACCCAAAATTATATGTAACCTCTCACCCCTGCCTTTTTACTAAAACGACAGGTGGCATGCTGTTGGCGTTGTCAGCAATACCTGGTGGGGACCTGGGTTCGAGGAGGATGAGGTTACCTGGCACAAGGGGACCTAGGTTTGGCTACTCTGCACAGGGGCACCCAAGTAAATCCAACTACAGGAACCAATAACTGTAATGTCCAGAACCAGGATTGGGATTTTTCAGTGTGGCTTTTATTCATAACTAGCTGAACATAACAAAGCATAGATGGACCCCCAAGGCTACGTATACTGATAATGCAGATTGGAGACTACAAGGTGGTCCACTTAAAGAATGAACCCATTTCTACTGTTTTCTGGCTCTGGACCCACCAGGCACACAGCCCGGACTTGCATGCGCTTTGGATACACAGCTCGACTGGCCCAGCTCCCCTGCCGGCCACTTGACTGACGGTCCATTTAAAGAATGAACCCAAATTTTACTTGTTGTGGCTCCCCACACCACTTAGAGTCTGTGACTCCTAGAGAGATTTTCTTCTTACTTCCTTCTGACTCCCATCAAACAAGGAGAATTCTTTTCCCAAGTTGTGGCTCCCCACACCACTTAGAGTCTGCGACTCCTAGAGAGATTTTCCAATTTCGACCCATGTCTGGGCACCCACCATCACTGGCCAGGCGCCTGAGGCAAGTAGCAATCACAGAAGAACCAGAGAGGTGACCTGGTTACTAAAGATGGTGGGGTGTTCCCACCCTCCAGCTCCCACAGCCCATACCGGCCATTTCTCTGGACAAACAGAAACTAAAACTTTGAAATGTAGATTAAACAGTGGATGGACTGTAGCACCCCTCTACAACATTACTTGAATCCATACAAACTGTAGATTTTGATACTACTCCATTTGTTTGTCCTAGTACAATGAGGCCTCCCAAATAGTAGTCCAAATCCCATACTTCTACATTTTCCAAACTGAAGAAACACATTGTTTGCCCTCTCAAATTAGAGCAAAACGCTCACCCTTTCGTTGCAGGTGCCCCACAGGCGAAGTACAACTTCTTTCTTCTTGTCAGACCAAAAACAGAAACTGTAAAACAGGCAGCTTTCTTCCTGTAGTAGAAATTAGGGGATTGCCCCTGGAATCCACAGAGGGATACTTTACTTTCTCTCCCCCCCCGGAGGGAAGGGGCACTGAGACCTGGACAGCGGTCTCCACCACTTGAAACTGGACACTGACCTTCTCACACAGAAGGTAAACAAAAGACACTTCCTTCTTCCAAGGAGGTAAACAGAAAACTCCCTTCCTGCTTGACAGTAAACAGGAGACTGACTTTGAAAACTCCCAGCGGTCTATCTGACTCCCTCTGCTGCAGATTCCAATGTGGCTTATGCAGCTCTGACAGTTCTATGGTGATGTCATCTCTCAGACTCAGCTGTGACTGAGAACAGAGTGAGACAGTGTGAAACCCATTTAACTGGAGTTTCACAAGCTGCCTTCCCTGCCTACCACTAGGTCTTACTGGGATTCTAGTAACCCCGGGTAACAAGGGATTACATATATACAATCAAATATGAATCCCAATCTGGCAGGTATCTCTGGAGTATAGAGCTGAGGAAGGAAACTAAGGAAATACTGATGCAAACACTACTAGTCCTCTATTACTTAGCATCAGCACAATGTGAGTGCCCACATATCAATTAACTCATTTACATGCAGTCCACTCGAGCAGGCTTATCGCCATGTAACAGTCATTTAAATGCGAGAGATACTAGTAATCAATTACATTTTTAAACTGGAGAGCAAAAACAGTGGCCTCTCAACTAAGTCACAAAGGAGATACTGTACAATACCATCTCGACCGTAAAGTTCAGTCTTCATCCAATGAACCCTGTTCATCCGACACCCGCATCTCTTGTTCTATACGGTGCAGAATTTTCTCCGCGTTTTTAACCTCATTAAAGAGGTACTGTAAGCCATTCCAAGTAACACGGAGTTTTGCCTGCAGCAAGAGCTGGTGCTGAATTTTCAGCTGCCGAAACCTTCCCCTTAGTCCATCAAATGCTTTTCTGCACTGGCATGTACTGTAGGAAAGGTCTGGGAATAGTGAGAGGGTATCTTCCCCATATTTTAAATTTCTTCGGCACCTAGCAATTCCGAGTGCTGTGTCCCAATCACCAAATCCCGTACAATCAGAAATGTTCTTGGAGTTTCATGGCCTTGTGCTGCTTGCCTCGGGGTAGTGCGGTAGGCTTTTTCCAAAGAAAACGGAGGGTCCGAGTCGTCCAACCCCAAAATCTGTGGTAGGAATGTTTTAGCAAATCCTAGACTGTCCTCCTCCTCTGCAGCTTCAGAAAGTGCAATAACCCGCAAGTTTCTTTCCCTTGTCTGATTTTCGATTGTCTCCAGTCATTGGTGTAGATGGGCATTTTCTTTAATGAGTTTAGTGGTGGCTTTGGTAGTCTTTAGGGTGGAGGCTTCTGATCACTGCATAATGGATTCACAATTATCCATCCGAGTTTCAAGAACGGACACCCGTGGAGTAAGGGAGTCAAATTTTTTATCAAGATCCTGCACTGTCTTTACAAGCTGGTGCAGAGTTGTCTGGATGGAGCTTAACGAAGCCTCTTCCGGTTGTTCTGCACTAGACGCTGTGGTCCCACCACGTTGCATAAGCCACTCTTCTCTGTTCGGTCTTTTGGGAGTAAAAAAGTCTCCAGTAGCAGTTGCAGAGCCCTTGGACTTGCCCATATTATCGCTTGCAGGAATCTTGATGTACTGTAGAGTAAGTTGTATTATATGCCACCTGAGAATCTCCCGGTTTTATTTATTTTAATAAAAACTCTCACAGGAGCTCAAGCTTCTTGCTGCTTCCTCTAGGCTGCTCAGCAGTGCCCCCCTGGCCAGTTTTAGTGCTTGTCACTGAAGCATTCAAACTTCTTACTTGGGTCCCCTTCCCTGACAGATGCAGGTCATTATCTTTATACAGGCTTGCATCCATCCAGGTGAGGCCCCAGTCCCCCATGAAGTCAAAACCCTCCCTTCCATGCCATTCCTTCAATCAGGAGTTAAATTTCTGGATGTGGAGTGTCCTGCCATGGACAGGTAGCACCTCCGAGAAGTAGACGGAGTGTTCTACTTGCTTCAGGCTCCTCCCAACTTCCTGAGATCCTTTTGGATTCTAACTACTTCCACTTTGTCTCCTGCCAGGACATTCATCCCCAGGTGGACAATAACATCCAGTTCCTCCCTCCTTGCCATTACCCTTGTGATCCTATTGATCTGCTTCTCATCCCACCATGCAGTGCTTTCTGAAATGCACTTTACCTCCCTGTCCTTCCTGCTAGGTTCCCCTAACTTCACTCCTCAGACAACTGAGTCCCCCACCAGGAGAAGCTTCCTTGGTGCTGCATCCTGGAGGATCCACCCATCCGCCTTGGTCTCGGCTGTGGGTGCCATTGTGGGGCTGTCCCGCTCCTCCAAAACAGTGTAGGAGTTGCTTAACCTGACCAGTTGGGGGATGTGCTTCAGACACCTTCATGGCCACTTCCCTACAGTACCATAATGGTCCTTTTTATGTTGTCTTGCGTGAAGGCACAAGCAACATCTTGCAGTAGTACTCAATTGAGAGGTGTGTCAGTGTTGGCAAATGCAGGGCATGCTTTAGTAGGTGCATTCCTCTTCCCCCAATTAGCAAGCATGCTAGTGCTGACATGGAAATTATGGAAAGTGTCACCAAGTTGAAAGAAATCTGCTACTGCAATCAGAGACAAGCTCGTCATGCAGCGGCAGATGACACGCCTCCCCAATGTACCTTTTGTGGTGAAATTTTCAATAAACATGGCAGCTCCTGACATCCGCCACACACAAGTCCCATACCAACATTGGGGGTGGCCAATCCCCTGTGTCGGCATGTTCCCCTACCCCACACACTTTCTTTGCCAACAGGGCCCAATCCCCATCGGCATCAGTCCCCCCCAAACTCATGGGGCACACTGGGAGCCCACCCCAGTGTGCATAATATCCTCCCTTCCAAAACTCATGGGGCACACTGGGAGCCCACCCCAGTGTGCCCAACATTTTTTTTAGTTTACCTATAAAGAAAGAAAACCGTCCTTCGATGTCTGTTTTTTGGTTTTCCCTGTAAAAATGAAAATGGTCCCTCATAGTCCCCGGCATCCCCTCCCCAACCCACACCCACCTCTGCGTACCCCACCTCCCTGTATCCCCCTCATTCCCATACTTACGTCCAGAGTTCCAGTGCTGCAATCATCTGTGGAGCAGGATGCATCTGAGCTCATCAAAGCCGAACTGCAAAATGAAAATATCCCGGTAAGCAATATAATAGCATCAACTGGAGGGGTTCAACTTAGGTGGATATCTCAGTCATTTTTTTGAATTTTGGCTCTAAATTTTCAACAGGGGCTTCTTGGGATGCCACCTCATGAACACATGCTCTGTCATCTCGTTATTCAGTCCCGAAAGGTGATTTTGCGGTCACTGAGCAGAATCACCTTTTGGAACTGATTAACAAAACGTCAGTGCCACTGTTCATGAGGTGGTGTCCCAAAAAGCCTATGTTGCAAATTTGATGAAAAAAAATTACAAAAAATGACTGCGTTATGAGTGTGCGGTGCGTAGTTTCCATGCACACTTGTAACTTCTACAATTGTTATTATTTTCACTCCAGATTTTCAGCATTGCCATTTCTTCACACCTCCTTATGAACAGTACAACTGTCACATCCTGCCTGAAATGTGTTTTCGCACATCTGGCGCACAATGGCGCAGTCATAGAAACATAGAAGTTGACGGTAGATAAGGACCGCAAGGCCCATCCAGTCTGCCCATTTCTTTTATGAATGTGCCATTGGCATTTACTCTGTCAATGGCCTATCTATTTATACTCATCTGTATTGCTCCCTTATGCCTATCCCATGCCTGTTTGAAGCCCTGCACTGTATTCATATCCACCACTTCCTGAGGTAGGTCGTTCCATGCATCCAACACCCTTTCTGTGAAAAAGAACTTCCTCACATTACCCATTAATTGGTCTCCCTCTAATCTCATGCTGTGTCCTCTTGTCCTGCTATTTTTTCTTATATTGAAACATGTTAGACTCTTTCACCTTGTTAATGCCCTGAAGGTGTTTGAATGTTTTGATCATATCACCTCTCTCCCTCCTTTGCTCTAGGGTATACATATTGAGCTCAGTCAATCTGTCCTCATATGATTTCTGATGCAGTCCCTGTACCATTTTGGTTGCCCTTCTCTGGACTGCCTCAATTTGGTTAATGTCCTTGTGAAGGTGTGGCCTCCAGTACTGCCCACAGTACTCCAGATGGGGCCTAACCAGTGTCTTGTAAAGAGGGATTATTACCTCCCTCTTCCGACTTGTGATACCCCTACTAATACACCCCAACATTCCTCTAACCTTACCTACTGTTTTAGTGGTCTGCTTGGATGATTTCAGGTCATCGGTGATGATGACACCCAAGTCTCTTTCTTCCCTTGTGACTGCCAGCAACTTCCCTCCCAGCCTATAGGTGGCTCCAGGGTTTCTCTTCCCTATGTGCTTGATCTTGCACTTCTTTGCGTTAAACCCCAGTTGCCACTCTTCTGACCATTTTGCTAGTTTATTCAGATCTCTTCTCATTCTGCCCACCCCATCTGGATCATCTGTCTGTGCAGATCTTGGTGTCATCTGCAAACAGACAAATCTTACCCTCCAGTCCATCTGCAATGTCACTGATGAAGATATTGAAGAGGACTGGCCCCAGGACTGATCCCTGATGTACCCCACTTGTGACTTGCATCTCTTCTGACTGTATAAAATTTACCACCACTCTCTGTTTTCTGCCCGTCAACCAGTTTGCCACCCAGTTGACCAATGTCTGACCCACCCCGAGCCTACCCAGCTTATTAATCAATCTTCTATGTGGAACAGCATCGAAAGCTTTGCTGAAGTCAAGATAGGCGACATCGACTGCTTTCCCTTGGTCCACCACTCTGGTTACCCAGTCAAAGAAATCTACGAGATTAGTTTGACAGGACCTTCCTTTTGTAAACCCATGCTGTCTTGGTTCCTGTGCCCCTATGGATTTCAGGTGTTGCACTATCCTTTTCTTAAGGAGTGTCTCCATAATCTTGCCCACTACTGAGGTAAGACTGACTAGTCTGTAGTTCCCTGCCTCCTCCCTGCTACCATTCTTGTGGGGTGGGATCACATGAGCCCTTCTCCAGTCTTCTGGGACCTCTCCTGTGCTCAGAGACTCCCTAAAAAGTTCTGATAATGGCTCTGCTAGTTCCACCCTTAGCTCCTTTAGTACCTTGGGATATATGCCATTAGGTCCCATTGCCTTGTCCACCCTGAGCTTATTTAGCTCTAGTAGGACCCTTTCTTTTGTGAAGGGACTAGTGCACACCTCCCTCCCCCCTGTGTCCATGGTGCTGAGCTGTGGGCCCTGCCCTACCTTCTCTTCAGTAACTACTGAGCAGAAGTATCTATTTAGGACAGATATTTTTACATGGTCCTCCTCCTCACATGCCTCCTTGTCCCCTTTGATCTGAGCAATACCCCCTCTGGACTTTTTCCTTTCACTAATGTATCTATAGAAAGTCTTGTCACCTTCTTTTACTGTTCGTGCTAGTGTTTCCTTGGTTTGGGCCTTTGCCTGCCGTACTGCCTTCCCTGCTTCCCTTAGGGAAGTTTGGTATGCCTCCCTATCTTCATCCTGCTCCATTTCCTTATATTTCCTGAAGGCCAGCCTTTTGGCCCTGACCTTTTCTGCTATTGTTTTTGAGAATCAAAGTGGTTTCCTTCTTCTTTTGCACTTCCTTTTCTCACTAACACAATGGGATGTTGCTTCAAGTATTGCATCTTTAATGCTTGCCTACTTTGCCTGTACCCCTTCACCTGTATTTCTTTTTGACAGGGCTAGCTTAACTCTGTTGGCCATCTTATCAAAGTCAGCTCCTCTGAAGTCCCATATTTTTGCCTTGGAATGGGATGATTTGGTTCTAGTGGCCAAATTGAACCATACCATGTGATGGTCCTTGGCTACAGGTGACCTTCTACTTGGAGATCTGTGATCCTTTCCCTGTCAGTCACTACCAGAGCTAGGATAGCCCTATCTCTTGTGGGTTGTTGTACTAGTTGTTTGAGGCCCTCCCCCTGCAGGGAATCCACCATGTGTCTAGTTCTGGTAGATGTTCCTGCTGGTATTGACCAATCTGTATCTGGCATGTTGAAGTCTCCCATTATCAGAACCTCCCCTTTAGCTGTCATATTTTGTGTATCTTCTAACAGTAATGTGTCTATGTCCTCCCCCCTGGTCTGGAGGCCTGTACACAACCCCAGTTCGTACGACTGTCCCATTTCCTGTTTCCAGGGCAACCCACAGTTCTTCTGGCTCCTTATGTGTATTCTAAATTCTGTAGCTTTGATATTTTTATTGACATAAAGGGCCACTCCACCCCCTTTTTGCACCTCGGTCTCTTCTGAACAGTACATAGCCAGGTACTGAAGTCTCCCAAGTGTGGTTACTGGTAAACCATGTCTCGCTAATGGCTACTATGTCCAGTTTAGCCTCTGTCATTATTGCCTGCAGGTCTGGGATCTTGTTTCCCAGACTGCGAGCATTTGTGTACATGATTTTCCATTGGCCAGATTTTGGTGTGTTAGTTGTTGGGCGAGGTCCGGCGTTTCCCCTGTGTGTCGTATGGGGAGCCAGACCTTTTTCCTTACCTGGTGATGCAAATAGAAACATAGGAACATAGAATTTGATGGCAGATAAGGACTGTTTGGCCCACCTAGTCTGCCCATTTCCCTACCTAATGAATTAGCTACAGATCCTAGTTAACCAACAGCCTACTTCCTCCTACCCCCCCACTAGAATTGCCTTATGTCTGTCCCATGCATTCTTGAATTCCCCCACTGTTTTTGACTCTACGACCTCCTCAGAAAGGTTGTTCCATGTATCCATAACCCTCTCTGTGAAGAAATACTCTCTACATTAGCTCTGAGCCATCCCCTCTATCTTCAAATTGTGCCCCTTGTTTTTGCACATCTCTTTTTCTGAAAGATGCTACCCTCTTAGATTTTGTTGATTCCCTTGAGGTATTTGAAAGTTTCTATCATGTCCCCCCCCCTTTCCTCGAGGCTATACATCTTTAGTTCCTTTAGTCTTTCTTCATATGTCTTCTGATGCAGACCCTGCATCATTTTGGTTGCCCTCCTCTGGACAGCCTCCACCCTGTCTATGTCTTTGTGGAGATGGAGTCTCTAGAACTGTACACAGTACTCCAGATGTGGTCTTACCAACTGTCTGTACAGAGGGCCAACAACTTCCTGTTTTCTACTGGTGATGCCTCTCCCTATGCATCCCAGTATCCCCCCAGCCCTCCTTATTGCCTTCTCACATTGCTGACCCACCTTTAGGTCGTCTGATATGGTTTTGGTGTTTACCTCACTAATTACCCTGATTTGTTTTGGGGGGGGGCTAGGATTTCCCTTCTCCTCTTCAGTGCCTCCCCCGTGGCTAGTTTAAATGCTTGCCACTACAGCACTACAGACATGCTAAACTCCTGTTTGATCATTCGCTGAGGGGGGAAGGGTGTTCTTCCCATTCGACGTATGGGGTGCTGCACCCCTCTCCCCATTTGCTAGTTTAAATATTCTGCAAAGACGTCAAACTTCTGCCCCAATACACTGACTCCCTCCTTAGTCAGATGCAGTCCATCACATTTAAAGAACTTTCACTCCCAAAACTGTTGCCAGTTCCTTACAAATTTGTGTCCTTTTTCCTGGCACCAGCCCTTGAGCCACATGTTTAGCTCCCCTATCTCCCCTTTTCTGACCTTCTGTTCATCTGTCCCCCTCTCCCAGGCTGGCAGGATCTCAGAGAAGGAGATGCCGGATGAAATGGATGATAGTTTGTCACCCAGTCTAGTCAGGTGTGTCTTGGTCTCCACAACTGACCAGCTGGTGAGATCGTTTGTCCCTATGTATACCAGGACATCACTGTTTTCTCCTGCTTCCTGAACAATTTTAGCAATGCGGGCAGTGTCTCTCCATGCTGATGTACCTGGGAGACATCTGACCATTACCCCTGGCTGGAGATACGTATCAACTCCCCGAATCATGGAGTTTCCTATGATCAGAAGGTTTTTGGATTTCCTTTTTGCTTTTTTTGTTTTGGTTCCTGTTTTGGGTGAGTTTTGTTGTGCTAGCTCCCGTGCTGCAGTGTCCTCTGCCCCTTTGTTTGATTTAGGAGATAGAGGCAGATACCTGTTTGTAGTTTTTATATGGTTTGTGGAGGTGATATTTTGGAGAGCACCGAGTGATGGGGCACCCGATTTGCCCCTCCTAACTACCTGCCAACCTCCTGGACCAACTACCCTCTGTGGTCAAGGTGCTTCTGTTGGATGTTGGGGAAATGGCAGGCAGTTCTTATAATATATTTCCTCTTGAATATGCAATTTGAGGAGAGCAATCTCTGCCCATGCTGCCTGAAGCTAAGCCCTTAGATCTCCAATGGCCCAGCATGTGGGACAGTGTCCTAAATCCTGTAAACTGCCCTTCTGAAAGTGTTCGCAGTATCTGCAGTTAATGATATCCATTCCAGATAAGTTGCTGGGTTTATAACCTGGTCAGAGTAATTAGAAGGAAGAAAATGAAAGCAAAAGTTTGATTTTGTGTTTTGTTTGTTTTTGTATAACTTGTTATAACAAGTTAAATTACTAGTGCCCCTGTAAATGAGGTCACTGTGTGGATACCCCTCTGATCCGCCCCTTCCTGCTTTGCTACAGGAAATGTCACAACTGTGCTACCCTATAAAAGGAGTGTAGTGTGGGGTGGTTGGGGATGGGGATGGGTGGCTGAGCACTTCCCCTGCCGAAAAAGAAGTACCACGGATTAAAGAAACAAGGAGGTAAGAGCAGAAACAACCAGCCAACAACAAATGCAGTAACCCTGAAAGCTTATCCTAATGATAGATAAAACTGTACAACCTGTAAAGCACCACCTGTAATAATTTCACTGAAGATATACCCTGTAAAAAACACTTTGCTACAGAGAAAAATAAAGCAATAACAGAAGATATACCTTGCAAAAGACAATTTGAATCAGAAGATTACAGCAGTAATCTGTAAGCACACACCTGTAGGCACACCCTGTAATAATGCAGCAGAAGGTACACCCAGCAACAACAATTAGAATCAGAAAAAAATAAAGCAATAAAATATTAGCAACAAACAGTAACAATCCCTGTGAGTACAAAATAAAAATAACAACACACAGTAAATCTGCCTAGCCAGACTAATCCTTAATTCTTAGCCTTGCTCTGATAAGGTTCTTTGCTCTGTCCTTTCAAGCAACCTAGAAGAAAAGAGCACAGGTGAAGCTAGGTGCCTTGGCCAGCAAATCTAGTCTTCCACGTTGTGGGACATCAACTTACTGTACAGATTATCAAAATCACAGTGCCATTGTTCATGAGTGGAGGTCCCAAAATGCCTATGTTGAAAATCTGATTAAAAAAATCCACCAAATAATTGCGTTACAGGTCTGTGTTGCTCAGTTTCTATGCACACTCATGACTTCACCAATTTTTCATACTTTCACTCCAGATTTTCAACAGTGCCATTTTTTTACACCTCCTCATGAACAGTACAGTTGTCATTTTTTACATCCTGCCCAAAATGTGGTTCTGCACCTGTGGCACCAAATGGTACAGTCGCTGTGCAAAATCACCTTTCCGCTAACGAACTGATAGTGCCACTGTTCATGAGGTGGGATTGCAAAAATACCATGTTGAAAATTTGGAGTGGAAATAACAACAAATGCCTGGGGCATTAGGTTTTCCAACCGTAACGCCCCACCCTGTAGAGACTGACAGGCATCAGGGGTGTGACTTGGGATCGTTGGCTTTAATGCTTATGCCAATCCACCCCCAACCCCACCATGCAGCCAGTGACAGGCATCAAGGTGTGCCATGGAGTCTTCAGCCCCAAAGTTCACCCCATTCTCCTATACTGCACCCATCTCAGTGTATTACCTTATGGAATTGGGTGAGCGTAAGACCAGAAGACCCCAAGGCACACCATGACTCTTGTCAGTGTCTGCAGGGTAGGGTGAGGTGACATGGTGTGAGCGTTATGGCTGATAACCCAAAGGCACACCCCAGTGCCTGTCAGTCTCTGCAGGGTGGGGGTGGGGTTGGCGTCAGTTCAGTACATCACTGCCATTCCTATTATGCATCCCTCTAACTCCTGCACTACCAATGCCAATGTCAGCAAGACCACATTCGGCAATGACAAATGCTTGTTTCCTCCTGCTTTTGCACACTTTCTTCATGCAGATGCTGGTTGCCCTCCCTATGCCTTTACTTAATTTTCTCCACTGTTCCTTTATATCTCTCTGACAATCCTCCCCTGCTAGGATGCTTCTGAAGCCGTCTCCCATTTCTTTAAAATCCAACCTACTAAAGTTCAGGGCCCTCATCTTTCTGTGGCTTGCCTCTGCACCCATTTTAATGTTAAACCATACTGAACAGTGATCACTGGTTCCCACTGGATAGCCCACTGTGACATGACTAGGCACTATCACAGCCTCCAGTCGGACAGGGATTCAGAGGAGCAAAGGGGGACAGCATGTCCCAAATAGAATAGCACCCTTACCCCATGAGCCATTTTCAACTTTCAGCATGCTAAGTCCATAGGGCAGGAAAGGTGCTAATGAGACATTTGCCAGCCCTTACGGGCTAACTAACATCTATGTACAATGCCTCTGTGCATGACTGCATGGAGTATTCTGTACAGAGCAGTGCCAATCACCACCTCCTGATCGCCATTCAGATGCCCCTAATATTATAATAAGATGATCCCTGGCATCTAGTAGTTCCCCCCAGTCACATTCAGATGACCCCGATTAGTAAAATGATCTCTGGCATTTAATATTTACCCACCCCCAATCACCATTGAGATGCTCCTGATTAGTACAGTATATTAAGAGGATCCCTGGTATCTAGTTCACCCGAACTGCAAGTCTGAGCCACCTCTCAATTCCACCCATTAATGTTCTTCCACCCCTCTCTCTATGTTGGCACATAAATTACCTCAGCCACCAGTCCCTCCCACTGCAACAGTGACAGGCCCAGCCCCTCTGCTCACCACCTCGGCTGGCCACTTTCTGAGTGACAGGGAGTGAGCACACACCTATAGAAGCAGATGTTCTGCAGTAGGTGCGCACTCACTCCCTTTCACTCAGACAGTAGCCAGCCAAGGTAATGAGCCGAGAGGCTGTATCGATCACAGTCACAGGGAGGTGGCTGCAATCTTGAGTAAATGGGAGGTCAATGGGGAGGAGGTGGAGGGATCTGGTTGGATGTCTTTGGGAGGAGGCTCAGATTTGCCACGGGGGTGGGGCTACTAGATGTCAGGGATCATGGAAAAATAGAAACACAGAAACATAGATGATGGCAGAAAAAAAAAACAATGGTACATCCAGTCTGCCCCTAGTTCCCTATTAAACCTCGGGACCTACTGCCCATACAGTGTACTAACCTTCACTATCCACTCCCCTGTTCCCCTCCCTACTACTATCAGCCTAAGTAACCATTATACCCTTCACTTTGTCACAGCCATGCTTGAAACCATTAATGGTTTTGGTGCCTGCCATCTCAGTTGACAGACTATTCCACATTTCCACTACCATTTCTGGAAAACAAAATCACTCTTCTCTTCTCTTGTCTGGTCTCCAGTGAAGACATGCTTAGTGTCTTGAGCAGATCCTCATAAGATCTGTACTGTCAGCTCTGAATCATCCTGATCACCCTTTGTTACACAGTCTTTAGCCTGTACTTATCTCTCCTAACGTGAGGTCTTCAGAACTGGGCACAGGACACCAGGCGCAGCCTCACCAAAAAACTATTAAAAGGCAGTGAACTTCTTTTTTTCTACTATCAGAACCCCTTCTGGTACATCCTAGCACCCTATTTGCCTTACTAGAGGCCTCACGGTACTAGCTTGATTGTTTAAGGGAGTCACTCACTAATAATGACTGTTTAAGGGAGTCATTAATAATGATGGGAGTCACTAATAATGACTTTTAGGTCCCTTTCCTCAGCTGTAGTGCTCAGCTCTACCCCTCCTATCCAATACTCTGTTCTGGGGTTCTCATTCCCTAAGAGAATCACCTTGCACTTTTTGGCATTGAATTTCAACTGCCAAACCTTAGGCCACCTTTCTACTCTTTGCATGTCACTCTGCAGTTTCCTACTTCCCCCATCACTATCTACCCTCCCATGAGCTTGGTGTTATCTTCAAAGAGACACAGCCCCAGATTCATTCTCAAACGTTGTTGATGAGCATATTGAAGAGGACAAGACTCAGGATGGATCCCTGTGGCATTTCATTCATGACCTCCCTCTCTTCTGATTTGACACCATAATCATGACCCTCTGCTGCCTCTCTTTCAACTAAAGCCCCTCCACCCCCGCTGACTAACTACCTGCTTAGATCCCACTTACCTTTATCCCCTATACTCAGAATTTCCTCTTATTTTTTTCACTTTATCTGTTTATTGAAAATTTTCACATAAGTGAACAAAACAGACAGTACAGGCATATAGCATTTTCCATATAAGGAGCAAAGATAACATTATGCATACTATAAAGAGAACAAATCACTGTACTTGAATTAGGTTTACGTTATAAACAACAAGAGACAGAGCTAGCAGTGAATAATGAGGAAGTCATAATGAGTCAGAAGGTAGCAGAGTTTAAATTATCCATTAGATATAGATAGAAAAGTCAATGATTATCTGAAACGGAGTCTATAAGTGATTGCATTATGCTAAACATGAAAAAAGAGAAGAAGGTGAATGTATGTGACGTGTAAAAGATAAATAAGAGAGTAGACAAAGAAGAGTAATAGAAGAAAAGAAAAAAAAAGGCAAAAAGAGAAGAAAAAATTATATCTGTGCCCTGGGTTATTTTTGTCCCTAATCTAATGTAGATAAGATTAGGGGAACAAAGGGGTTGAATGTTTATAAATTACGGCATATAGATTTTAGTAGTATTAATATACTTGAAATAGTCCTGCCAGCATCTATCAAATATATTGGGTCCGTCAAGGGTGCTGTGAGATAACCTGTCTAGGGATGCATACTGAGATAGGTTTTGAAGCACATCTGAAAAGCTTGGTACATGAGTAGATCTCCAGTTCATAAGGATCAGGCGTTTAACTATGAGGAACAGTATATGTAGCCATCTAAAATGTGCATGCAAGAGAGTATGGTTGTTTGGAATACGTATACTTAACAAGAAAAGTTTCGGGTCTAGGGGGATTTTCTGTTTGATTGCTTTAGAGGCAAATGTGTGAACTTTATGCCAAAGCTTATTAATAGGAGTGCAAGCCCATATAATATGAAGGATATCACAATTGGGTAGGTTGCATTGCCAGCAGTTATTGTTGTTCAAGAGTCCCATACAAGGTAGTACCGAAGGGGTGCTATACCAAGAATGTAGGATTTTAATTTGAACTAAAGAACTGCGTGCATCTTTGAATATATTATGAGATATACTCCAACATTTACTCCATTGTGTATTCGTGATATTATAATTAAGGAGGGTACTCCATTTGTTTTTAGCTGATAGAGTTTGGTCGGGTAAGACATCCATGATATCACTATAAATGGAGCTATTCCATTTTGCTGTTAATTTAATCCAGCATTAAATGTATTGGCCATGTAAATTACAGTTATGGATATAATGAGAAAGAGAGTTATAAGCAGCGCGGATCTGTAAATACTTTCAAAAGTCTTGTTTTGGCAAGTTCCACATTTTCTGTAAATCTAAAAAAGTTTTGAGAGTGAGAGAGTTCTGATCTAAGATATCCCCTAAGAAAAAAATACCCTTATTTCTCCAAGAGCGGCAGAAGATAGATTGATTCTCTAAAGCAATTAATGGGTTACCCCAAAGGGGGGTATAATACCAGGGTGTTGGGTTAGATTTTAAAAATTTGTGGGTTAGCTTCCAGTAAAGAACAGAGGTTGAGATAGTGAGATGAGATTTTAATTTGGAAGGGAGAAGACTAAAGATGAAGGCTGTAGGGACTCCCCCAAGGGAGGATGCAGATTCCATTGTAACCCATAGCGGTGTGTGAGGTGAAGACTTATGGAACCAGTTGATAATTTGAGAGTTCTGGAAGGCCCAAAAATAAGCTTTGAACCAGGGAAGTCCAAACCTACCCTTTTTCCAATGTGCACGAAGTTTGTTATGACTAAATCTTGGTAATTTACCATCCCATATAAAGTTAAGAATTTCCTCTTATAGGGTTGGGACTGGTTACCTAGCTGAGGTTTCAGACGTGCAGATATGGGACCTGAGTATCATTCGTTACTAGCTGTTATTACTGATAGTTGTGCTATAGTGATTTTTCCTGCTTCTTAGACTCACAGCAGACTTTCCTATTCTGTAGTCATTTCCTTAACAGGTTGTATAACTGTAGAGTTCAAGCTGTACCTATATTGTATGTCGTTATGATATCATATACAGTTCTGTTACCTGAAAACTCAATAAAAACCTTCTATGATAAAAAAAAAACCTAAAGCCCCCTCATCCCCACCAAAACACTGCTTATATTTTCCTTAAAATCCCTGGACCTCAACCCTTGCACTGTGATCTAAGCCGCTCTGATTGGTCCCCTGTCTCACTGGCCTCCTCCATTGACTTCATGCTAACATATTTCAAAACAAAATTCCTCAAAATATGGGACTGTCATGCCCTCCCCCCACCCAAGCGCAGGACACGAGTAAAGGTACCCCACCCTCCCCTAGATCACAGCGGAACTCATAGCTTGCTTGCAAGTGCATGGTTTGGCTTGGATAGAAAATAAAGGCAATCCATCCCCCATGGCCTCCAAAGGTATCCTCACCTCTGCAACACCTGTACCAGGGCAATAAGGCTTGCCAAAGGTGAGTATTTTACATCCACCTTCAGTGCCAACATTGGTCACCTGTCTAACTTTTGGAAGGTTCTCCCCTCACACTCAATCCCCTTGTCTGTCCTCAAAGTGGGTGACCTCTCCTTCATCACCACAGAGGTTTAATCCCTTTTTATCATCTTCACCTCCTCTATCCTCTCCTCCCCCTTCCCTTCCTCGCCCCCCTCTCACCTCTACCAGCCTGCATGACAGTCATCTCCTTCCTTCCTTTGCCCCATTTTTCGTCTCTCCAGTAACTCCATCCTCCATCACCTACACCCTTCCCGCCCTTAACCCTTCCAAGGGTAGGAGCCCAGATGGCCTGGATAGCAAGCTCCTCCATCTCTCTCTGCTTCTGCAATCTCCTCCGCATTGGCTGACATCCCTAACCTCTCTTTCAGCAGTTCCTCCATCCCTGATGACTGGAAGACTGCCACTGCTACTCCTCCTCCAAAAGGTGGTGACCCATCTGCTACTAACAGCTACCAACCCATTTCTCTCCTCCCTCCAAAATACAGGAACAAATTATTTTGTCACAGCTCTCTCCCTTTCTGGACTCCTCTTCCTTCTTCACCCACTACAAGATTGGTTTCACTTCCGCAAGAACCACTCCACCACCATCTCCCTGCTCAGGCTCACCAGATCCATCTGCAATGGTATGGATCACAGCCTATTCACCTGTGCTATCTTCGTCGATCTAGTCAAAGTGTTCAACACTGTCTCCCACTCCAATTATTAGCCAAACTCCAGGTTGCAGTCCTCTCTAACTCAGCTATCAGCTGTTTTACTCCTATCGCATGGGTACATCCCAGGCAGTCAAAATTGGTGACCCCTCTCTCCTTCCTGCCTGTATCCACTGGAGTCCCACAAGGATCTGTGTTAGGCCCTCTACTTTTCTCCATTTTCCTTATTGATTTCCCCTCCGTATGCTTGTCTGCATCCATTTACATGTACATGGATGACACGGTCCTCTTCACTGCAGGCCCACAGACTCCAGCTGGACTTCAATCAAGTTCAGCCCTGGCTGCACACAAATCAGCTTTTCCTCAGTGCCAAGAAGACTGTCTCCATGTCCTTTGGCATAAGGCGCAGACTCTCTAGGCTCTCTCCCCTTCCCACTTTCCATACCCTGGATGGCTCCTCTGTGGAGGATGTTACCACCTTTAGTTATCTTGGTATCTGGCTAGGCCAGCACCTAAACTTTTTTGAACAAGTAGATGCTATAGTCAAAAAGCTGCACCCCAATTTGGTGCACTTTACAGGAACTGTGACTGTATCCCACCTTCAGCACACCATGCTATTGTCCAGAGAATGATCCTCCCAATCTTTGACTATGGTCTACAGCATAGCTCCAGTCACTGCCTTTGCCAGACTGGACACACTCTTCAACTATTTCTGCCTTCACACTCTCGACTGACTTCCTAGGACTCATCATTGTTCTATGCATAAATCTCTCTCCTTTTCTCTCGTGGACAGATACCATGCCCAGCTTTGTGGGCAAATTCTGGTTTGTTTCCTTACCCTACTAGCTCTCCCTCCCTGTCCCCCCCCCCACAGCCATACCCTCAGAAGCTCAAATGTTCAAACCCTAGCAGTCCCTTCAGTCTCCACGACCATCAGCAAAGCCGCATTCAGCCACTGCTTCCCTAAAATCTGGAACTCCCTGACCCCAGCTATTCACCAATCTCCCTCCCCTGGATTCTTTCAAACTACTTCAGAGGTCTCACCTCTCTCTCTCCTGCACTTGCTAATAAATTTTCCCTCCTGCTCTCCTATGACTTGTTTCCAGTTTAGGTACAGCTATAATTTAGGCACTTATGCTCCCACTCTAGGCATTATGCACAAATGTTTACAACTAGTGTTGATTTAAACTGCTCTGTATTTGACTGCCAGCTTATGTTTTTGGCTCCTGACTGTGCTGTATATGCATTGTCGATTTGGTTGCTTATCACTCAAGTTCTCATGTCTTGCATTATCATTCCCAATGTAATTTGCCATTATGTGCCATTATACAATGGCAACAAAATGTCCTGGACTCTGATTGGTCAGTCTGGGGCTGGACCCGTGATGTTATCCCAGCATAACATCACGGGTCTAGTCTCAGCACTGTGAACCAATGTCTGCTGTCATAGCTATGGAGCTAGCTCTCTTTTTTTGCATCTCCTCTTAAGAAACAAAAAATATTTTCCCACACTAATAAAAACATTCTTTACATTTTTTTTTATATACAACAACAAGCCATTGTATAATAGGAATAATGCACTCCAGGTGTGTGTCATGCTGGGATAACGTCACTTCTGGGGTGATTAGTCACACTCGGCCTGCGGCCTCATGCCTAATCACTCCAGGCGTGATGTTATCCCAGCACGACACACACCCTATCATGCATTATTCCTTTACTCTGCTCTGCCAATGGTCTTCCAACATGTATGTTATGTATTTTGAAATCTTGTGTTACCTAAACCCCCACTTGTACAAGTTCCCCTTCCTCCAGGATGCATCTGGAAATGAGCTCCCAGCTTAGTATGCCTTTCCTGGTGAAACTTTTAAATATGTAATTAAGTAAATAAATAAATAAATTCTACACCCATATTATTATAATAATCGGGTCATCTGAATGGCAATTTGGGGGGGGCACTAGACACCAAGGATCATTTTACTATAATAACTGGTGCCATTTAAACTGCAATCAGGGGTATGGAACCTTTAGATGCTAAGGATCATTCTGGTATACTATTTGGGAGCATCAGAGTGGTGACCAGGGTTAGGGTGACAATATGCACCTCTGTGTGCTCAAATGAGGGCAGGATTTTTGGACACAGCAAGCAGTATTGCAATTTCAGTTGTTAAGCACTTTCAAAACCTTTTATATACATCCCAGTGGTGCTGAGGGTTGGGGCGTTGGATGTCACAACTCGCGCCATGCTGGTGACCCAGGTTTGGGAGCAAGCCAGGGTCGTAGGAGGCCAGCAGGGGGGGAGGGAGAGGCTGTGACTATGCTTCTGGCTGGGAGCACTCTGTCTCAGGAGGAGTTCCTCAACTGTCTTGGAGCTTGGCCACCCCAAGGTGGAGGCCGAAGGGACAGTGCCACTCCAAGAAGCGCCAACGTTAGGTCGATGGGGAGGGCAGAAAAGATCTGGTCTGGAGCTGTGGTGCGCATGTGCACCTCCACACGCATGCATCACCACTTTCGCGGGTCTTGGGTAATGGGGGAGTATACGGGGAGAAAAACAGAGGAGAATGCAGGGGTCCACCAAGGATGAAGCCTCCTGGCCTGGCTCAGGGGTTCTGCCAGGGGGCGTATCATCGCCGTAAGACCCTGAAAGACTCCAGGTTCAGGTAGGTTGACAAACGTTAGGTTGGACCCACTGCAGGAGGATAAAAATAGCTGACAAAAAAAAAACTTTCATATAGCACTGTGCCCTGTATGCAGTAGGGGATCCCTCTTTTGCATGGCTGCAGTAGTACATATGCACATGCACATGATCAGGTTAGCATCAGGGGCTGCTAAATATGTAGCACTTGTTCAACCATGCTGTTCCCAGATGGCACAGTGCTTAGATGTTTAGCACTCTACTAATCTACTGAAAATGGGGCCCTAATTGACTAAAAATTCCCTGCCAATGCCTCTTAAGATGCAGAAAGTAAACAAAAATGGATTATCTTATTCTGTATCTTTATGTATTTTTTTATGTTATTTTCCTTGGAAAACTTTTATCCAATTTCAAAACATTGTGATGTGTCTTAAAATATTTATAACGACTGTAGCTAAAATACAATTTCTTCTTTCATCCGAGTGCTGTTTTTATTTACTTATAAAAATACAGTCTGGTGGGCTGGCTTAGTGGCTTGGTGGTAGTTGCACTGCCTCCCATCCAAGTGGCCATGTTTTGGGGGAGGACCTGGGTCAAACAGGGGTTAGCTGGTGGGAGAGATGATTGAGCATCTCAGGGACAGCTCTCCTCTCAGGGAGCAGGAGTCTGACGACCCCGCTCTTTAACAGCCACCTAGGAGGAACACTGGCAGGACATCAGAGTGGCATAATGGGCAGGGCTCAGGCAGGCACAAAGCAGTACTTGCCTTCAACTGGATTGGCATCATTGCATGCTTGACTGCCCAGGGGATAAACCAAAGGTAGAAAACCTCCAATGGTAGAATAATCCAGAAATCTGCCACAGGCTTTGCACTACTAACCAGGCTCTGCTCCTGTCTGAATGTGTGTCTCCTTGTGAATGGCCCACTCCCTCCTGGCCCCACCATGGGGGTGGTGGGGAGGCCATGGGAGATCTCAGAGTAGGTAAGTCCTGGTGGTTTTGTGTGATGGGGATGGACAGGTCAGTGCGCAAGGGGGTCAGTGGGTGACCTAGAAGATGAACATCTCAATGGAAAAATAAATAAAACAGTTTGGGAATCTTAAACTCAATAATGCAGTCATACCATATAAACAACGAAACTATGCACTGTGCAGCTAGACCAGGGCAGGTTTATTAGTGGAGACCAAGTGCCTGGCAAAGCTCTGCCCACCTTGCAGTGCTCCGCAGATATGTAATGGGGAGGTTAGGAGCTGTGAGTGCCACCAGTGAGGCATCACAGTGAAGTTATTCAGAACAGAAATGTGCAAATTATGCATATGCCAGCTGAGCTCCTGACAAGAACTGGGCCCTGAGCGATTGCTGCCAAAAATATATTTTTTCTTAACCAAGAACCTTTATTAAACAAGGAATTCAAATAAAAAAAAACTTAATCAAAACTGACTCAGTAGAGTACAGACTAGAAACGTGTTTGGCTTACACTTTCACAGTTCTTGCAGTGTTTCCCAAGCATTCAGCTCAGATAAGTTGCCGGACTAACACAGCATTTAATTACACATAAATCTGATCAAAACTTTAACTTAGAAAAATGCATGCAGTCCCCTATTTTTATATGATATGAGAGTGATATGTTAGGAATATCCTAAGTATTAGCTTCCCATACAAATGTGTTTTAACAGTAAATGAGGGCAGCACTTATTTAAAAGAATAAACTACAGCATTTTAAATTAGTTCTAAGAGTTTCCTGTCACATCACAATGTTCTGAAAGTTGATTAAAGGTGTGCAAGCAAAACAAGATGGAAAACCCCATAAAGAATTAGAATAAGAGATAGCCCTGTTTTGTTTTTGTTTACCTTCTGCTCTGCATCTTTAGACATCCTCTCATCAGGCCAGTAGCTCACTGAATGCAACAAGAATTGAGTGCAGGGGCAGGCCATTCAAGGGGGAGGGGCCCAGGGGGAGGGGTCATTTCAGAATGTAGACCGTTTCAGTATATAGTTTATTTGTTTCAGTATATAGTGTATGTGAATTTTTTAGTCTACAGTGTATGTGTTTCAATACATAGTGCATGTGTTTCACCATGTAGTGTATTTATTTCAGTATATAGTGTATATGGATTTTTTAAATACACCGTGCATGTATTTCAGTATGTAATATATTTCTTTCAGTATATAGAGTATGCAAAATGTTTCAATAGATAGGGTGAGTGTTTTAACATATAGTGTATTTGTTTCAGTAGACAGTGTATGTGGGTTTTTCAATGTGTAGTGTATGTATTTCAGTAGATAGTGTATGTATTTCAATATGTAGTATGTTTGTTTCAGTATATAGTGCATGCAGATTTTTCAATGCATAGTGTATTTATTTCAATAGATAGTGTATGTATTTCAATATAAAGTGTAGATGTTTCAATATATAGTGTATTTTTTTCAGAAGACAGTGAATGTGGATTTTTCAATGTGTAGTGTATGTATTTCAATAGATAGTGTATGTATTTCAACATGTAGTGTGTTTGTTACAGCATATAGTGTATGCAGATTTTTTCAATATATAGAATATGTGTTACAATGTGTAGAGTATTTGTTTCAGTCGATAGTTTATGTGGATTTTTCAGTCTGTAGTGTACGTATCTCAATAGGTTGTGTATATGTTTCAGTACATAGTACATTTGTTTCAATATATAGTGCATGTGTATTTCTGTAGATAGTGTATGTATTTCACTATATAATGTAAGCATTTCACTATATGATAATATGCATTTCAGTCTACAGTATATGTATTTCACTATATGATGTATATATTTCAGTAGATAGTGTATGTGCTTCACTATATTGTGTATGCATTTCACAACATAATGTACAGTATATATTTCACTCTATAATGTATGTATTTCACCTTATCATGTATGTGTTTTACTATGCTGCCAGAGATTCTGAATTATGTCCCTAACAACTTGCCATACAAATACTTACAAATTCACCACTACCTCACATCTTGGAACTTGGTATCAGAGGTGAGTCTGGATATGTCCCCGCTGGAAGACTTTCTGTACTGGGTAGCAATGCTTGTGGGTAGGAGAGGTACAATCTCTAGAGCCTACCAGACCCTGCTAGGTACTGTTCACCTGGAATTTGCCCACTTAAAGGCACAATGGGAACAGGAGGTGCAGATTCAACTCACTGACAAAGTGTGGGCTCAGCGTGGGACCAGGGCTGGAAGGTGACCACTTCACCAGCATGGAGGGAGTTCTGATGGAAGTGCCTGGTACACTTTTGTAACACTCCCATGATCACTGCCCATTTCCAGATGGTAATTCCCCCCTCTGCTGGAGATAATGTGGGCAGTTGGGCTCGCATTTCCACATCTTTGGGGATTGCCCAGTTCTGAGACCCTACTGGGACAAAGTCCAGGTTACCTTTAGCACTGTCTCGGATAAGGACATTCTAATACATTCGGAACTCTGGTCCTGGGCATGCAGATGCAGGGTTTGGGGGACAAGTCCCACCAGAGCGTTTTTAGGCCTCTATGCACAGCAGTGCTGAAAGGGGTGACAGTCTGCTGGTTGCAGAAGGAACCTCCTACCCTCCAAATGTGGACAGATACAGTCTCAGAAAAAAGCAAAACAGAATGCATAACAGCAAGCCTATGACTTTCACTTGAAAAGTACAATACTGTCTGGAGCAGATGGGAAAACAGAGGTCTTGCTCCTACCAAGGGGTGATGGGAGGGGGGATTATACTAGGGTAGGGAGGTCATGGGGAATACAGCAGCACATAGAGAGTCATAAGGACCAGAAAGGAATTTAGCTTGGACCCATACCCATCTTATGCAGGAACTGGAATGCAGCATTTACTCCACAGAACCCAAATCCATTGGTATTGGTTGGTTTGTTCTTCTGTTGTTTGTTTTACAGGTTCATAGTTGGCCTTGGAGTACAAAAAGCAAAGCCAGATCATCATTCATCACTGGACTGTGGGCAGCTGAAAGCCAATAATAATATGAACTGGCAGTTCAAGCTGCAGGAAGCGGACATTGCTCTAACTTACATGCAGTACCTGTGATACCAATGTACATCTATGTCTTGCATGAATTACTGAGTTGTCAAATGCTACATGTATAATTTGTTTTTACACTTTTTGCTTGAATAAAGCTGAGTTTAAAAAAAAAATGTTCATAAAAGATACTTGGTCCAAAAGGAGGGTTTGGAGTTTGTGTATTTGTATGTGAACCCTGAAGATTTAATCCAAGAGGCTACATGTGAAAAAGCAAAAATAAATGTCAGCACGCAACCTCCAGATAAGCAACCTAAAAGAATAGACCATTTAGATTAAAATAGCTATTTTTCTTGAGCCCTAATCCTAAGGCTTGCTGCTATTTTGAGTTACTCAAATTATCAGCAGACAGTATGGAATCCCATACCACTATGCCTCCCTATGACAGTTTGCCTAACCCAGAGAAAACATAACAGTCTCACATATTGGTATCTGATTTGGAAACAGCCATAATAAATCTAAGTGCTCTATAGTACAATGTGTCAAACTGAGACAATGCAAATTACAGGCCTTGCCCAAACAGAAAGTCAGCATAGTCCAGCAATGACATAAAGGTTGTTAGGACAAGCCTAGTTTTTGCTTCCAAGGTTAGCAGGTGCCTGATCCTAAAATAGATACCAAACCTTTGCCTAAGCTTGGGGAAAACTCTGAGGCAGTCAAAATTTCCACGGATGAAGGGGACTTGGCTGCGAGCAATCAAAATGCGGGAACACCTTGGTGGGAAGGATTCTGTAAAGATTTAACCCCTCAAACTACACCCTAGCGCGAGCACAGGGCATGAGCATGAGTGGTGCAAGCGCCACTCGGTGGAAACCCCCACTTCTGTGGGCCCTATGTCCTGAAAGAGAGTTACTGGCTGCACTCATAAATTAAAAAATTGTAAGTATTTAAATGTTTTATTAGTAAAGGGGTTGATTTTTTCAAAGGAAATTTGAAGATGACCAGAATAATGGGGACATATTCAGGAAGGATAGTAGGGCTGTTGCTGTTTCTTGCATGGGCAATAATGACTTCTGCAGATAGTAGTGGCAGAACAGGTACAAACGTAGAGTTTGATTACAAACTATGTGGGGGAAACAGAAAATTTACTTATTTTCTCCTCTGCATATGGAGATATGGGGATAGCATCTGATGTGTTGACCCAAACGGCATTTACGAGTTTAGTACTGGCAGTGGTAAGTGCCATCAAGTCTACAAAAGAGATGAGAATTATACCTATGTAACCCCCCTACAAATGGGGGTCACTAAAAAGCCTTCCTTGGGTGAGCCTAAATGCTCTCTGCCCGGCTGGTGTCCTGTATTTCAGACGATTTTAAAAATAATTTAGTGAGAGTGCCTGATACCTCCCTGTACTGTCACTTTAAGAACTGCCAAACTGCAGTATAATTAATTTGAACTGGGGGGACTGTGTGTTTCCCTGCTCGAGTCCCACCTGGGTCACTGAGCAGATCGCTCTGTTCTGCAGTCGCTATATGTGCAGGGGGAGCCCTTTTAAAAGATTTAATTATCTGCTGGTAATTTCTTAGTGTGATAATGACAGTACAGTTTGTCTAACCTGCCTTTCTTGCAGCTGGGACTCTGTGTGTTTTGCCCCTCCATTTCGGGTCTGAACTGCTAAAGAGGTCCAATAAATGGGGAGGAGTTCCTTAAAATGGAGCCTGCTGGCAAATCAGAACTTGGACTCTCAAATGGAGCCAGCCAAAAGGGGCTTGTATGAAGAGAGCCTTTGGGAAATGTAGTTTGGACCGTGGCACCTTTTTTCACCAATAGAGGGAGCCTGTTGTGACTGACAAGGAGAATCAGCCCACTGCAACCTTTTGGATTTGGTGGAAATGCCCGGACTGTCTGCTGAGAGAGTCAGTCTGAGCATGGAGCTGGAAGAGTGAGCAGCTCATGGGGCTGCTGCCCACAGGGCAGCGTGGGAACCACGCGGGAGGCCTGAAAAAGGCCTGTCTTTCATCAGCTCTCCTGACGGGACAGAAAAGGACTGTGTTTTCTCAGATCAAGTATCCGAACATGTGTGAAAAAGGAAAGCAGTTGTTGTGGCCTAGATCATGGGCAACCAAGTGTGGAGAAGAGATTCTGAAAAGGAACCTTGATTTTCAGACAGAGATTCTGACGAGGAACCTTGATTTTCAGACAGAGATTCTGAAGAGGAACCTTGATTTTCAGACAGAGATTCTGAAGAGGAATCAAATGCTCAAGTGCCCTGAGGTTTGGGGCAGAAGAGAACCATTCTGAAGCTGGAAGCTGAGGGGGAAACCGCCCTGAGTGTTCGTGCAGCCGTAGTGCGCAGTAGTTCACGCGGGAAGCGCGTGTGAGGCCACAAAGTTGGCCTGCCGCCGCTAGCAAGCGTAATTCGGACTGACTCCGAGCTTTCAGAGTGAAAGAAGAAGCAGAAGTCATTTTGGGACCAGACTTAACCTAAAGAAGACCGAAAGTGTGCAGAATTGCGATCGGCCTGTCAGGACTCTGTGGTCTGATACAGTAAGTGACCTTTACATATAAATGTGTGTAGTGCTTGTGGGGATTGAAATTTGAGGAATTCCCCATGTTGTGAACTGTGTGCTGTGCTGGGAGTATGATTCCCTAGCAAGGTTTGAACTGAATCCAAGTTTGAGTCAGAGAAGAATGCCTCTGTAGCCAGGCTCAATCTCCTGAAGTGACCAGCTGCTTGCCTGGTAGTGTTCTGTGTACATATAAAATGTGCAGTGAGCTGGAAGTCATAGCCAGCATCACTTGGACTGCATCTGCCTGCATTGAGTGCAAGCGAGCCCTGCCACAAGGGCTGGGCCAGCTATTCTGTTTCTCCTGGCAATCCGGGACAATTTGCATCCCATCCAGTTTTCAGCATCAAGTTTGTGAGTACAAAGCAAGGTAGCTCCCTGCCATCTGTTTATCAAATTCCAAGTGTTTCATCTGATTTCTTTCCTTCCTTTCTTCATGAACTGAGTCATCCGGCTTCAGATTACAATTGGGTATTGTGCAAGTGTTTTTCTATCACAGGGCCCCAACCAGCTGCACTGATCCGGGCTCCCCCATCCTGGGTACCCAGTGAAAGTGACATTTTGGGACTCTGAATATGCGCACAGTACTGTGATTATTAATATGTCTAATCTAATTAATCTGATTTCCCCCTTCCTTGTTACAGCTCCTTAAATAAATCAGATCTGTTTGTTTCAGCAAAGTTACACTGACTGAGGTATTCGTTTATGTTAAAGTATTGTATTGTGGCTATCGTATTGCATCATCTATTTTTACAGGGAGTCCCCAGATTCAAGCTGACCGAACCAGTCCTGGGGGTTAGTGTAAATAGTGAAGATACTCATGGTGTATTGTGTGGGCCACTAGTAGGAACAAAAGGGGGACTCAGTGTCCCGGGGGCTGTGACCAAGTTAGTCTAACTACTGCAAACCCTGACCTCTGGGTGGAGGCAACCGCCATAGAACCTAGGCCCCTCAACCTGTTAGCAGTTACGCAGGCAGGGGTAGTAGCCCTTGGGATAGCGCCACCTGTGGGTTACGCCTATAAATGGAGAGTATCTTAGAATATGGTTGAGAGTGAAAGTATATCTGAAGAAAATTGCAACAGCTAAAAGGCTAATTATGTTGTGTCTAATACTCACAGGGGACGTGCAATTAAATCCAGGCCCACATGTAGGAATAGGGGAAGCCACAGATACTTTGGAGGGTAAGGGGGGGTATTTTTATACATTTGAATGTATGCAGCCTAGTCCCTAAAATGAGTGGGGTCAGAGAATGGATGTTGGAATATAATCCCAAAGTGGTGGTTACTACTGAAACCTGGTTAAGTGATAGAACAGATGATTCAGAAATCCAAGTACAAGGTTACCAAAGTTGGAGGCAAGACTGTAGTAAGAGGGGAGGGGGGTGTTGATATATGGGCAAACCTCTTTGGACTGATCCTTTATAGATTCTAACTGTGCTTATACTCCAGGGATGGAAAAGATTGTATTAGAATTAAAACTACCTGAAAAATAAACCCATTTTGATTTTGGGGTGCTATCTGCTACCTAAGGGTAGAGAGGAAAATTTTGATATTATCCAGGGATTTTCTATATCTATGTAGGGACAACCAAGAAATACTGATGATGGGAGACCTAAACGTACACTAGTCCAGCCCCACCTCAGGTGAGAAGTTGTTGGACTTGATGTTAGGAGTAGGACTAACCCAGCTGA
Source organism: Neoceratodus forsteri (assembly GCA_016271365.2). NCBI lineage: Eukaryota > Metazoa > Chordata > Ceratodontiformes > Ceratodontidae > Neoceratodus > Neoceratodus forsteri. The sequence goes on along the minus strand of CM057453.1, from coordinate 146,326,268 downwards.
TTAAGACCCCTACTAGACTGAATCCCAGAAATATAGACCAGTCATCAATTCTGAATTTAATCCTAACCTCTGAGCCCAATAATATTCAAGGTACAGTGTGTTGCCGGATGCATCTAGTGACCATCAGGTCACGTGCTGTGCCCGGAAACAAAAGAAAAGAGTGGAAAAATTTGTCATTAAGGAATCGCGACAAAAGAACCATTTTGATTATCCGAGATTTATGACTGCTGTAGAGGGAAGGAAGTGGGAGAGATCAGCTGTTGTTATTGATGTAGTTAACACCTGGGATTATTTTTATACTGAATTTATGGCGGCGTGTAATCTTCATACTCCAGTTTTTAAAAGAAGAGTGAAAATAAAATGAGCAGAATGATACAAAGGGACCCTAGGTGTACTCAGGAAAAACAGGGACAGATCATGGAAAAAGGCTAAAAAGGTAAATACAAAAAATGCATGGGACAAATATCATCAATTAAGGAATAACTACTTAAAGGAGATTAAAAAAAAGCTAAGAGCTGTTATTTTAAGAATTTATTTGAGAAAGAGAGTATAGCTGATCCTTGTAGGTTCTGGACACTATATTCTAAATACGAAAGGTGAAAAACCAAAGGATTTTCCTGGCTCCTTTAGTATTAATGGAAAGAACATTCCTACACCTGACCAGGTGGCAAATGCTATTAACAGGTTCTTTCTAGATTTTGGAACCCCAGTAGAGGGGGCTGACAAAGGCAGGATAGGGAAAGACTATGTGCTAGGGATAACTAAGGCTGATAGTAAAAAGGAATTATTGAAGGAAGTTAAAAATAGAGAGAAAATATCAAACAATCAGACTTCACTTTTTCCAAGATTAGTTTTATAGAGATTATGGAAGAATTATTAAAATTAGATGTGAAAAAGGCTCTAGGTTTAAATGGTATTCCCACTCTACTTTTGAAATTTGTGGCTCCTGTTGTAGTACAAAACATTTCTGATATTTTTAATTTGTCTATAGCCACTGGAACATACCCAAGTGCCTGGAAAGTGGCGAAGGTAATACCGGTACATAAATCTGGACAAAAAAATGACATACAGAACTATAAACCCATATCCTTACTACCAATAATATCCAAACTTTTTGAAAAACTTGTAGGGAAGCAGTTACAGGTTTATTTAGAGAATAACAAACTATACAACCTATATCAGTCAGGTTTTCGTTCCAATCACAGCACATTAAAAGCTTTAACAAAGGTAACATCTGATATTCAGATTTCACTGGACAGGCCTCCTGGTCGGGGCCATATTTATAGATCTGTCCAAAGCATTTGACATGCTCAACCATCTAGCTTTGCTAGATATGCTGAGGGACATTGGCCTCGATCAGGTGGACCTGAACTGGTTCAGGGAATATCTGACCGATAGGACCCAACTAGTCACCTTAGGTACATCTATATCACAGTTTCAATGTGTTAAATCCGGGGTCCCCCAATGATCGGTGCTAGGCCCGATCCTGTTTAATCTGTATACAGATGGTGCTGGCACCCTTATTAGAGGGGCAGGGCACCATTCGTATGCAGATGATGTGATTTTGTATGTGGAAGGAGTTTTCATTTTGGAAATTCAGAAAACACTCCAAAGAGATTTTGATGCTTTGCACGAGTACTTTAGATCACGAAATGTAATACTAAATAACAAAAAATCACAAGTCGTGCTCTTTGGGAATAAGCAGGTGGCTACTACAAATACACTTCAAATTAAAACATCTATTAATTGATTATTAACACAGGTGAACTCCTATAAGTATTTAGGAGTATGGTTAGATGCGCAGTTGAAATGGGAAGTACAGAGGTAGCAAGAAAGGGCCTGAGTTTTCCATCCAAAATTTTCCAAAACTAAAAAACCTCAGACCAGTCAACTCTCACCTACCAGAACAGGAGTCACTAATGGAATTGCGAGTACAGGAACTAGGGAAGGGGTGATTTTTCAAGATACTTTCTAATATTAACAAATGGAGTATGGCAAGCAATGTTAGAACTCAGATATATAAACAGCCACATAAAGAAGCATTCAAACTGGCAACACTACAGACTAGGCATGTGTCAATATTTTATTGTGAAGATTCAGCTGGCATTCTTTTTTGGGGAGACCCATTGTTTGTTATTTAGTATTCGGCTTCTAAATCATTGTGTAAGAGAGCAATCTCTCTCTTGACTTCTTGTCTAATCAGGGGCCACTTCGGAAACTCAGTGCAGCCAGCACATATGACCCAGCTCTTGCAGAAGTTGCAGGGAAGGCAGAAAGAAAAATTTGCTCTGAGCTCTGCTCTGAAAACCAAATTGTTTGGTAAAATATGTTAAAAGTTCCAAAAAACACTGCTTAGGACAGTTTTTGTGCACTTTTGAAGTGCCATACTGTAGATTTCATTTAGTATATTGTATGCCCCTTGCTCACCCTGACAGCCCTTATTTGCTGGTTCTCTACACTCAGCCCTGCAACCTGCCTGATCTCCACTGCAGGTCCTCTATGGCTTGCAGCCCAGGGTGGGGCCATTGGGGGGAGGGCTCTATTTCCCCAGAGTTTAGCTTGGTTGGTGGTGTAAGTGCCACAGTCGGCTGAGTGCTGCCTGTGGCGTGAGCCCAATGCCACTGTGCTACATTAGTATTTTTTTTTCCTTTTTCTTCCCTGTCACCCTAGGATGGGACCTGGGCCCCTGGAATGCACGCATGTACACATGTGCATGATGGCATGCGTGGCTGTGCTGGTCTGCGTCCTCCCTTCTAACATTCCTCAGCTCCAGCTTGCACTACCACTTGTGGTCAGCCAGGTGGCAGTAGCAGAGCAAAGACTGTTGGCCCTCCATGCCCAAGGAGGAAAGCATTCTCAGGGATGCTCACTCTTCCTCCTCTCCCGACTGGCCCCATGATAGCTCACGCTTGTTCCTGAACCTGGGTCGTTAGCATTGCAAGCTGTAGTCCTGCCAATGTGCCGGTGGGCCAATTTCCCCAGTACTAGTGTTTTATGAGAGGGTTGGTTTTCCAGACATTTTGTCTCATACATACAGTAGCTTACAGGAGTGTTTTTTTCCGAAGGAAGATGCTGTTTCTGTGCATGGGTTTGGAAGTAGTTAAAACAGATAGCCGTTTTGTAAAAGTTTTTTAAGGTTAAAGAAATAAAAAAACACTGCAAGTGCATGGCTGCTCTATGACACTTTTCTGCACTGTGCACTTTAAGTGTCAACTAGACTTCTGTAAAAGGGTAATGTTCTTCTGAGTTTTGATCTCATTACCAACTAATAATTACAGTAACACATGTTAAAAGTTTTTTTTTTTTTTTTTTTCAATCTTTATATATTTTAGAATCAATAAGATACAGTGGTGGGAGTGAAATATTTACAAAAAGGAAAAGGTGGGTAGTACAAGAAGGGAAGTAATAACAAAACAATTTGTTATAATGTGCACATACATCAAGTAAAACAGGATATTTCATCTCCTTAAATAAGATAGAAGCTAGGGAACAGCAATTATTTGTTTCCGAGCCATACAGTTAAAATATGCAGGGAAAGAAAACCAGTAAAGCATACAGTAGTAAATTAAGGTATAAAGTCAGATCTTGAAGACATTATGTACAGAACCCATTTTCTCCATTGGATTTCAAAAGCCTCTTGTGTTTTGTTAATTAAGGCTGTGAGTCTCTCCATCTTATATAAGTCTATCATCACTTGTTGCCAGAGCTCCAAAGTAGGGGGCAAACAGGAATACCATTTTTTTGTGATGGCTTTTTTTGCAGCCAAGAGGGCCAGATTTAGAATTTTTTTGGTGGGACCGTCTGATATTTCTGGAGGGAGAAGGCCAAATAGGAAAAGTTGGGCGTTTAGATTTAAATTCGAGGATACCATCTGATGGAGAGCCCCAGATAGCTGTGTAATGAAAGGCTGAAGGGCCGGGCAAGACCAAAAAATATGCCCCAAGGTGGTAGGTGAAAATCCACACTGTCTCCAGCAGTCAGCCTTAGATTGCTTTAAATATTTCTGAGTCAGAACAGGAGCCATGAAATATCTAACAGCCAATTTCCATGCAAAATCTTTCCATATCCCTGAGCCTACACCCTTATACATGTTCTTCGGGAAGCTACACCAATCTGGAGGGGACACTTCCACTGACAGGTCCCTCTCCCAAGCCATCCTAACCCTCTCCAGAAGTTGAATTTGGATCTTGGTGAGAGCCCTGTATAAAGTAGATATCAGGTGAGGAGGGACTGGTCTCCCTTCCATTGCAGAAATCAATATAAGCAATAGGTCCGCTTGGGGAGCATCCTCCCAAGGTAGCTTCCCCAGTGCATTCAGAAAGTTCCTAGTCTGGAAGTATCTAAATCTTTCATTATAAGCAATGTTATGTCTTTGGGTCAATTCTGTAAGGGACAGGATCTTGCCTCCGGGGGTGAAGTGATACACCAGGTGTAGGCCCTTCCTGAGCCATCTGATAAACCCTTTATCCAACTTGCCAGGAAGGAAAGCATCGAGATGGGGGAGAGAGAACAAAGCAGGTCTCCAGAGCTTAAAGTCTTTGGCTGTTATAATTCTTTGCCAACATTTGAGTGCTGTCTGTGTATAAGGGTTGGTTATAGATTCTATCTTGGCCATAGGAGGAAAGGATAATAAGGCATTATAAATGTCATTAAGCTCTGTTTCCTGTAGTTCCACCATTTTCCACCGGGATGTATAGGTCTTATCTAGCCAATACATAGGGATTCTCAGTTGACAGGCATGATAGTATAACTTGAAGTTTTGCAAAGAGAGACCTCCTGAATGCCTAGGGAGTTGTAGGGTTGTCAGCTTAATACGGGGCTTATGGTTAGCCCAGATAAATGCAGAGATTTTTTTCTGCAAAGTCCTAAAGAAAGCATCTGGGATTAATACAGGCAAGGTTTGGGCTAAATATAGAAAGCGGGGTAGGGTTACCATTCTGATTGACTCTATACGTTGACTAAGGGACAGAGGGAGGGCTTGCCATCTCTCCAGGTCGGAAGCGGTCCTGAGTAAGAAAGGGGAATAGTTAAGCGCAAACAGATCACATCCCGGAGGGCCTATGCGAACCCCAAGATATTCGATATTGTCTAGGTGCCATTTAAAGTTAAATGCTTGTCTCAGATCTTCATGAGGGATAAAGTTCCAAGTCAGGACCTCAGTTTTATTTTCATTAATTTTGTATCCAGAGATAGCTCCAAACCTTTCCAGAATGTCCCAAAGGTGGAGGAGAGCAGTCTCAGGGTCTGTAAGGTATATTAAGAGGTCGTCTGCATATAGAGCCAGTTTATGCTCCATATGATGAACCCCTATTCCCGTGAGTTCGTCCCTCTGTCTCAGGGCCTGTGCCAATAGCTCTAGATATAGCGCAAATAATAAAGAGGAGAGGGGGCATCCCTGCCTGGTACCTCGTGAAAGAGAGAGATAGGATTGGAGAAGGATCCATTTATGCAAATGTATGCCCTAGGTTGGGAGTACATAGCTTTTATTGAATTAACAGCTATCTGGGGAATTCCCACCCCCCCTCAGCACCTCCCACAGAAAAGGCCATTCGACCCGGTCGAACGCCTTCTCTGCGTCGAGAGAGAGAGAGAGAGCAGGAGGAAACTGGATCCAGAGGCCCTTACCCTCTGCAACAAGTGCAAAGTTCTCTTAATGTTATCTTGTGTCTGGTGGCCAGGGACAAACCCCGTCTGGTCTAGGTCTATTATTTCCGGTAGAAAAGTTTGAAATCATTTGGCTATTATAGATGCAAAGATCTTATAATCAACATTGAGAACCAAGATAGGTCTGTAGGAGGAGCAGGAGGTCATGTCCCTGCCAGGCTTCAGAATACTAGATATATATGCATATCGCCATGAGTCAGGAGTAGGATCCCCCAGTTGTATGGTCTTGCAAGCTTCTAGCAGGGTGGGGAGCAGATCTACACAGAAGGCTTTGTAAAAGTCTCCAGTGTAGCCATCGGGGCCTGGACTCTTATTAGCTTTCAGAGCTGGAAGTGTCTGTTCCAGTTCTATTTTAGTGATTGGGCTTTCCAAGAATTGCTGTTGGGCTTGGGATATCTTTGGTATATAGAGTTTCCCCATAAAAGCTTCAAATGCGTGAGGGTCTGCAGAATGCTCAGAGCCATAAAGGCCACTGTAATATCTACAAAAGGCCTGTTCGATCTCCTGGGGGAAGGTAACCAGTTTTTTTAAAACCGGGTCTCTTATTTGGCAGACACTGGATCTGGCTTTATGCTGTCTAAGTCTATGAGCTAACAAACGGGTAGCTCTGGGGCCCCCCTTATAATATTTCTGTTTAAGAAGCTGCAAGGCTTGCTCAGTTCATATGTCCAGGATCGCCTGAATCTGTTGTTTAGTAGCTTGTATAAGAGGGTAAGCCCCTGCATCCCTGGCTGCATGCAAGGTCAGAAGGTTTTGCAATTGGGTATGCAAATTGTCTAGACGCAGCTGCTGCTGTTTTTTTTGATAAGCAGCATATTTAATTATTTCCCCTCTTAAAACCACCTTGAGCGTGTCCCATAGGACTCCCTTCTTGGTGTCCTGTCTGTGATTGTCTTTTAGGATCTGTTTTATTTTATGTTGTACGAATTCTTTAAAGTCCTTGCTGTTAAGTAGGAAATTATTAAATTTCCAAAGGGTGTTAGTCCTATCCTTATTCCAGATCATGTTTAGTGTTAGAATTGAGTGATCTGATAATACCGTTGGAGTATGTATGCAGCTCTGCATTTGTACAAGTGTTCTTTAGAAACATGTATAAAATCTATGCGGGTGTACACTTTATGGGGTGCTGAATAATGCGTATATTCCCTCTTGTTAGGGTGGAGGTTTTGCCAGATATCTATCCAGCACGTCTGTACCACACAGTGGGCTGAGGATTTCTTAAAAGGCCTTTTAGCTGCGGTATCTAGGGAGGAGGTCGTTAGGTTATGATCCCCTCCCAGTACTAAAACTCCTCTGCTTCTCTCTAGTACTTTCTGAAAGAGTTGTTTCCTGACTTCAGGTCCCTCCCCTTGGGGGACATATATAGAGGCCAGGGTGAGCTCCTGGTCTTCCAGTCTACCAACAGCAATAGCAAGGCGGCCTTCAGGGTCTGAATATGAGTTTGTTAATTGAAAGGGAACACCTTTAGGAGCCAAAACGGCAGTTCCTCTCCTCTTCCCCCTGCCATATATAGAAGCCACAACTGTAGAAAACCCAAATTTGGTGAGTTTTTGATGCTCCTGTTTGTTTAAATGGGTTTCCTGTAGTAAGAGAAAGGAAGGTTTCAGCTTTCTAAGTGAGGATATCACCCTGTATCTTTTGATAGGGTTATTCAACCCGTTAACATTGTGAGAGCAGACCTTAACTATAGGGGCTTTATCCATCATTGAACCAAAAATTTATCATCTGATTCTGTATACATGTTAAAACCATTGTAAGAAAGCTCTGAATAGTACAAACTGTTTTCCCAGATAGAGAACGTTTCACGTCTAAGACCCAGTATATGGCTTTGTAATAACAAAAGAAAATAAACTGAAAGAGTAGCTTCCTAGCTCGATTAAATTTCTAAGAGCTTAACAGCATGTGCACATAAAAGGAAACTAAATGGTATTTAACCCCAAAAGACCATAACATGGCCAACCTATTTACAGTTACACTTCCATTGATGGAGGGTGGAGAAATTACCCCTCCTGAAAAAAAAGACCACAAGGGTCCTTTGGGAGGAATTGTGACCTTCAGGAAAGTCAGGTCTCCCCAACCCCTAAAATACACGGGGTTTAAAAATTGGGACGAAAAACCATTGAGAAAAGCTATCAGGGCCACCATCATACGAATAACTTGATGATATGCCCTGAATAGGCATAATCGGGATCGCTGCATGAGGGTGTTTTAGTATTCAGCAGCCCCCACAGCCTGTACCTTTAAGAGCTTAATTTCTCACTGTAGGCGCTCACTAAATATTATAACAGACTACAGATAGTATATGCGTCAAAGGGATTCCCCCTGCAGTCCGGTCTAGAACAGGCATGACTAAACCAACTTTGAATGAGTTTAAAGACCATCTCTTTTGCTTATAAAGTCAGCAATATAAAAGGAAACCTAAAATATGACCGGAAAGTTGTCAGTCCCCGACATATGCCTCAGGGAGAATGCAGCTTAGTACAGTTTAAGAAACAACAGAGGTTTACTTGAGTTCCAGGAATGTCCAGTGAAGCAGAACAACTTCAGGTGTTCAAGGTGTGCGGATTGGTTTCTGGATCCTTTGCACGAGAAGGTCTGGGTCCGATATACTGCTTGAGCTCCTGTAAAGAACGAAATCTTCTCCTCTTGCCTGTGTCTCTGCGAGTGTCCGCGTGATCTTGCCAGAGGGGTCGGGGGGGGACGTTTTTGTTGTTGCGCAGGACCCATCGTGTGGAATCTCCATCCTCTTTTCTTCAGTTCCGGAGAGATTTCCTCTGGAGATGAATAGGTTAGTGTTCCGGATTCCCAAAAGACCCGCAGCTTGGCTGGGTAAGGAGTATGAAATTTGATACCTTTTTCTCGTAGCAGCTTTAGAATGGGTTCGTAAGCCATCCTCTTCCTCATAATGTCAATGGGATAATCGTTATCAAAGAGTAGCCTGGCTGAGTTGTATGTGACGCTTTTTAGGGCCCAATCTGTCCTCAAAATTTGTTCCTTGTCCCTGTAGCTGGAGAGCTTCAGGACCACTGATCGAGGTCTTGCCGAAGGGTCTGTGGGCTTTCTTGCCAGGGCTCTGTGTGCTCTTCACATGTTAAAAGTTTTAACAACAACACTGCATAGAGTAGCATAGTGCATGTCACGTGCTGCTTAGGCCATTTGTCTGTACATTGCTGCTGGAAGCCAGAAATGAGGGGGAGGGGGATGATTGAGATTTAGTAGCGAAGGGCAACAAACATGGTGGTCGAGCGAACTGTTCCCAAGGAGTGAGACCACTATAGTAAGGGTAAAGTGACAGAAGCTGATGGAAGGTAAATTCAGGACAGATATCAAGAAGTAGTTTTTCATGGAATGGGTAGTGGATGGATTGGACAGGTTACCTAGAGAGGTGGTAAATGCAGAAACAGTGGTACACTTCAAGCACAGTTAGGACAAGCACATGGTGGATACAAAGATGAACAGGGTGCCTTGGGATTAGGAATGGACAATAGCAGGAAGTGAGCGCCAGTAAGGTGATGAAAGTATATGCTGATGATTATGGTAACGGCAGACTAGATTGATGGTCAGGCCTTCTGCTACTGACCAAATTCTACATTTCTAATTCTGGCACAGGGCATCTCATGGCTGCCACCTAATGTCTGTCACTTATTCTTGAGTTGTCTTGGTTTCCTTGTAGTGTATGTTGTTTGTCTGGATTTGATTCTGTTTCAGTTCAGTATCATGCTTCTTTATCACACAACAGTATCCACGTCAGCATTAATCATTCTCCTCCAGGCCAGAACTACACAGCAACAGGATATAGCACCTATGTGATATACCCTTTCCATCCGCTTTGCCTCTTCCCGATGCTCTCTCTCATCTCTTCTCCTTAAGTTCTCTTTTTTTTTGTTGACTGGGTGAGTGCACTAGACAAATTCTGCCTATTTTCAGGCACGACCCAGGGTAGGGAGATACAGATGAATGCCAACTGACCATGAACCAGATTAAGCTGTTTGTCATATTTTTAGCGAATGGGGGGAAATTTGGCCAGGGCACCAGGGAAATTCCCCTACTGTTTGGTAGGGGGCGCTGTGGAGTTCTGGCTGACAGCAATGGCTGACTCGCTCCCTGTTCTGATGGCCATGGAGGAAGATGGGCGGGTGGCTGAGGAGTTGGTCTCCTCCTCAGCTCTGGAGGCCGCTGAGACTGATGTTATCTTCGATGCAGCTGGGTTGGCCGTACCTGAGGTGGAAATGCCTTTATGACCTATGGAGATTCTGAGTACAGGCCCTGTAGGGAGGGACTCGATGATTCAAGGATTATTAACTGAGGTACCTTCATCACCGCAGAAGACAGCAGCATTTTTACAGGATGAATTGCAATGAGTGGAGGATTTGTATCTACAGAAACGGAGCGCATTGGAAACAGCGTTCGCTGGATTACAGCCGGCTGAGACAGTATCTATTCAGTTGAATGACCAAGCTTTGGCCAGAGGTCCAGTCAAGGCTACTGACCGCGCTGGTTCTACCGGTGAAAACTGACACGACAATTTTTCAGACCAACTTACAGGACCAGACGGATGCCATGGTCTTTTCGTTTTCGGCCCCTAAAAATCCTGGACTGAAGGACCATATTACTAAGAAGGTGACTCCCAGTAAACTGTCCTGGGCGGATACACCCATTAAGGACTCGGACCCTTGGTTGGTGGAGAACTCCCTGCACGCTTGGTGCACCCCCAGACTCTCGGCATTGGATTTCTGGTTTTTCCAGTTATTAAAATCCCTGGGATCAGCATCAGACCTTTGCCTTCTTCTGCCACTACCCCTGGGTTGAAAGTGGCTACAGTAAATCAGGTACCTGCATCACCTATAACACTGTTCAGGGGAAATCAGGTACCTGCATCAGCTATAACACTGTTCAGGGGGAATCAGGTACCTGCATCAGCTATAACACTGTTCAGGGGGAATCAGGTACCTGCATCATCTATAACACTGTTCAGGGGAAATCAGGTACCTGCATCAGCTATAACACTGTTCAGGGGGAATCAGGTACCTGCATCAGCTATAACACTGTTCAGGGGAAATCAGGTACCTGCATCAGCTATAACACTGTTCAGGGGGAATCAGGTACCTGCATCAGCTATAACACTGTTCAGGGGGAATCAGCTACCTGCATCAGCTATAACACTGTTCAGGAGGAATCAGGTACCTGCATCAGCTATAACACTGTTCAGGGGAAATCAGGTACCTGCATCAGCTATAACACTGTTCAGGGGGAATCAGGTACCTGCATCAGCTATAACACTGTTCAGGGGAAATCAGGTACCTGCATCAGCTATAACACTGTTCAGGGGAAATCAAGTACCTGCATCAGCTATAACACTGTTCAGGGGAAATCGGGTACCTGCATCAGCTATAACACTGTTCAGGGGAAATCAGGTACCTGCATCAGCTATAACACTGTTCAGGGGAAGTGCACTCCCCATTGACATTGCCATCTGATCTTGAATTGACTCAAAACCCTGTTTTACCTGTTTTGCATACTGTTGTAGCTGATAATGTTCCAGATGATAATCACGAAAATGAAATGTTGAGTGATTTTCCTGATGTATCTGATATGCCGCATAAGATTCCTGATGATAGTTGACCCCTGCCTCCAAATACTGGGGCGGGGGGGGGATCAAATGAAGGTGCTAATTCCTTTTCTGACAGGCCTAACTCCAAGCCATATGTCTCTTTTTTTTCATCAGACTCAGTATCCTGCTAAACGGCATAATGCCATTTGGTTGGTGTATAAGGGGGGCATGGACTTATTTCCTGATAGGGTGTTTGTTGGGAAAACCCTTTTAAAAGATAATATGCAGTTTAATGTTACAGAGCTCTACGCCCTAATCCATGTCTCTAGAGCAACAGTTCTCAAACTTTGTCATAGTGAGCCTCCCCTAAGCCATGGAAAAGATCACGAGCCTCCCCCAAAATACTGAAATATTTTTGGGCCTCCCCATAGAAAAATAGTTGGCTCTCATGTTATTAAGCTTATTGTAACCTCCCCACCCCCAATCAGGACAACCTACTTGCTCCAATATTTTCACTCTTGAACCATTGTTACCCCTTATTGCCATACCTTCATGGGTCAGACTGCTTTTTCTGTTTCCCCTCTATCTGGAATAACTTTCCTGCTGACCTCTGCCTCTCCTCCTCTCACTCCACTCTTAAGCAACTTCCCAGGGATCATTTTGCACCCTCCTGCTCTTATTCCTAGTACCTGTATGGTTAACTCTTGTATTTGGACAGTTCTGCTGCCAGTCTAATTGATCAATTGTTTCTTACATTTTTAGTTTATTGTTCTTAATTTGTTTGCACTTTTATTCATTTTGTATTGCTTGAGTGTTCTGCAGTTACAATCTGAATTATATTCTCTCGCTACCCTTCCCTTGGTACACCTGATATAAGCCATGGCTCAGTGTACTGTACCTTCCCTGATCACAGACTTGTGAATAAATACATACAGTCACCTACTATTATCCTCTTTGTTTGCCTTATCACTTCACACAAAATCTGTAAAGTTCAGAATTGAAATATAATACTTTTCAAGACTTGCTTGAGCCTCCCCTTGAGCAAGTTGGGGCCTCCCCAAGGAGGCTGGCCTCACCATTTGAGAACCCCTGCTCTAGAGAGAACTCCTTTGATGTTAGCTTTAAAGGTGGCCTACAAACTTATGCCTGTTACAGTGTTGCTGTAGATATTAATTTAAGCACCAAGACCCCCGCGAAAGTAATAAAATAAAGCATTTTAAACCCCCCTCTCCTGCTACTCCATAGAGCCCTATGGTGTTTGAAACGTCACAAAACTGGGTGGAATACCCAGGTAAACTTGCGCCCGCTCAGTTGGGACACAGCCACCACTTCTGTTTTCACAAAAAAGTTTCGGAAAGATTTTAAAATGTGAGAAATATTTAGAAAATGTTACTGAAAGCAGCCCTGGACTCCACCACTGGTAACAAAGGTATATGGGACAGGAGCAGGTTGCAGGCATAAGTTTGTAGGTCACCTTTAAGTTGGACAGTGGGCTACGAAAATTCTGGAACAAGTATCACCTGGTTAAAAATTCACCATTATGGGCCCCCTTTGAGGTTATTCCTCTTACACAACCATCACAAAAGATAATTACACTATTCTTCCGTAATGAAGGGGTGAGTGTGACGGATCTCCTACATTGGCTTAAGAAACAATGCACTGTATTGGGACAGCCAGAGGTTATTTTTGACACTGAAGGGATCTGAACTTGGGGTGGAAGGTGTGAGTCATTCTTCGATCTAATGACTCTGAGATGCAACATCTCCCAAATTGTTTCTTTCTGGGGAAAGACAGGGGTGTCCTCTTCTACCCCAGCCAGCCCAAAACCTGCTATAAGTGTGGGCAGCCAGGTCACATTAGCAGTGCATTCAACAAACTACGTTGTACATTGTCTCAAGCTTTGGGACACACTAGCTATAATTGTAGGGAGGAAGCTACATGTAGTCTTTGTGGCGGTAAGAGTCACACTTATGTAGCCTGCCCTGAAGCGGCCCACAGCACCACTTTGGCTGACACTGAGGAACAACGATTAGTGGTCACTCTGGCACAACGCAAGAACAACAGCACCAAGATAGATCGAGGCAGTACACCTCACCTTCAAAGACAGGCTGACACACAAGGTATAGGTATGTCTGGACAGGGGATGGATGTGCACCTTACCCCACAGGAGCCGCCTGACCCCCCCCCCACTAGATATCACAGGAATCCCGAAGGAGGCAGCCCAGGAAGTGTCAGTTAAGGATTTGTCCCCACCTAGTGCAGATTCAGCCCCCATCATACAGCAGGCCATGACTAACATTCAATCCATGCCCCCCCCCCGTGCCCTCCTGACCCACTGGGAGAGCGAGACACAAAAATGGCTCAGAGGTGGAGACAGGCTTGGTTTCAGCCTGTCCCAAAGGTACCAAAAATCTCTCCCAACACCGATTACCAATAGGTTTCAAGCTTTTGGTATGATGGACACCTCAGAGTTCTGGCAGCTACCACACCTGACAAACACATTGATTCGGATCTGAGTGATACTGATGGCCTCAAGCAACATCCTAAGAGGGGTAAGAAGAAAGTGGGGGACTAAGACATGGGAAAAAACAAGTCGGGGTGAAAGCTAAACCACCATAGGTTGTTATGTTCATGCTACCTTAACCGCTTCTTATGCAGCAGCCCTTACTTTTGTTTTCTACAGATGTTAACAGCATTAAAAGTAATCTAAAATGAGGGGCTGTATTCCATCATTTAAAAGCTAGTGCTCCAGCTGTCTTTTTATTACAGGACACTAGACTATATACTATGGACAAAATTCATTGTGCCAAAAGAGAATGGGGGCCTGGGGCCACTTTTTGGTCCTTTGGATTTGTACCCTGTTCGGGGGTGGGGATACTTTTCCATCAGCTTTCAGTTACGGTTCTGAAGTTGATTGATTGGGATCCAGGCAGAACCTTGATACTGGGTATTAAAATTGGTACTATCTATTACTGTATCATTAATATTTCTGCCCCTCAATCAAAAGCAGACCGTACAGTACTGTTTAAACTTGTTTATCCTTATCTTCACTCTACTCAGGCTGTCATTTGGGGAGGGGATTTTAATTATGGATTGGGGAAGCAGGATAGGGGCAAATGCACATCCACTACCAAAATATTTTGTGACATGTCCCTTCTACAATCCTCTATTCAAACAGCTAATCTTAAGGATGCCTTTTATTCCCTTACAAGTCTCAGAGAACCCACCTTTTATAAAGGTGTTCTATCAACTCGGATAGATTTTCTTTTTTAATTTCCAAAACCCTTTCTTGTCAACGCATGTTATCTGTGCGTATAACCCCACCAGCGGGAGGGATTGAGGGTCTAGAGTACCTGTTGGAAAATACCTCTCAGAATTTTAATCATAATGAGGTTGTCATCTTAGGGGACCTAAACTTAAACTGGCTTGGGGCAGCTCTCAGTTCTCTTCAGTCTCTGACTCATAGCTACAACCTGCATCAGTTGGTAACAGTGCCGACTAGAAGTCTGTCTTCATCACCACTAGGCACACTATTGGATTGGGTGCTGGCAAACTGGATCGAACACATCTCAACCACTGGTACTCTTGCTGATGCCTTAACTGACCACTCTCCTACTTTCTGCATCCTGTCCTTGGGGGCACCTCCATCTGCTCCACCATGTCTCATCACTCTCACAAGCTTTGCTTACCTAGACCAAGAGATGTTTCTGTATGACGTCTCCAGAATTGATTGGTCGGAGATCTATCTATCACACTGTTCTCAGGATGCTTTTAACCTCTTCATCACTAAATTCCTTACGGTTCAATGTAAACATGCCCCAAAGATCACCCGGAGAGTGTGGGGTAAACAAACAAGATGGCTAAACAAAGACTTGCTCAAAAGTTTGCGCCTTAGAGATGAACTCTAGAAGCGCTACAAAACATCAGGCCAGCAAACAGATTTCAACGCTTACTGTACGCTACGGAATTCATGTAAAAGACAAGTCAGAGCTGCTAAGAGCAAGTACTGTAAAGACCTACTGATTAACTTGGCCAATGATCTCAGAAAATTCTGGTCACACATCAAATCCTTCCTAGGATCCTCACAGTCAACTATCCCTGGTGAAATGCTGAAAAATGATGTGCATTGCAATGACTCACAAACCATAGCTAATTCTTTCAACCTGCATTTCTCTGATCTCTCCCAATATACCTCTTCCTTCGATCCCACTGCAGTGTCCTCCCACTCCTCATTAGGAACCTGTCTGGATAAGTCGGAAGTGTTATCCCCTGTGCCTCCTTATACTCCTCCATTCTATTTTAAGGCTGTGTCTAGAAAGGAAGTCCTGAAGCTCCTGAGGTTCATCTCTGATCATACCAGCTCTGGCTTAGACTCCCTTGAACCCCGCTTCTTGAAACTTGCAGCTTCCCTTATTGCATGACCGCTGGCCAAAATTTATACATTATTACTTTCAGGTGGAGTGGTCCCTGACCTCTGGAAAGCTGCTTGGATCACACCTGTACTTAAAAAGGGGGATCCTATGGTTGTCATGAACTACAGACCAAACTCTCAGTACTGAGCAAATTCCTGGAGAAAATTGTCGCAATTCAGACAACTGACTATCTACTTAAGCACAGCCTGCTCTCGGATACCCAACATGGCTTCAGGAAAGGACAAAGCACAACAACTGCACTCCTTAAATTCACCACAGACACTCTTTCAAAAATGGATATTGGCAATCTGACTGGGGCTGTCTTTATTGACCTCACAAAGGCTTTTGACCTTGTTGATCACACTTTGCTTCTCTCCTCGCTTCGACACCTGCATTTCTCCTCCTCTGTTGTTGACTGGTATGAAAGCTACTTGACAAATAGAACTCAAGTGGCGAAATTTAATTCCTCTCTATCGAACAGTACCACCATTAACATTGGTGTACCTCAGGGCTCCATCCTAGGGCCCCTCCTATTCTCTCTTTATATAAATAACATTGAAGCTGCTCTAAAATCCTGCTCTGCTATTCTATATGCTGATGATCTTGTCATCTATACAAGTTCTACTAATATAGACACTATCAACACAACCCTTTCCTCTGACTTTAACAATATCCAAAACTGGCTATCGTACCACAAACTGGCTGTCAGCACTAGCAAAACTAAAGCCATGCTGCTGGATCAGCCCCAAAGCTTCGGCTTGCACAACAGCAACAATGTCGGACTTAGAAGGTCAATTACTGGAATGTGTGACCTCTTTCAAGTAACTGGGCATCCTGCTAGATCAATCTCTTGATCTTAATCTTCATGTACAGTCTGTTTGCAGAGCTGTCAACTCCAAACTGCGTGTTGCATATAAAACTAGTTATATGCTCATGCCATCAGCCAAAATGGCCATTGCAAGGGGGATTCTGCTCCCCACCCTAACCTATGGGGCTCCCTTATTTGGGGCTGCTCATAAAACTAACCTACTCAGATGGGATATTACGTATAACAACATATGTCGCTATGCCTCTTCTGCTCCTCGGCCTAAACACCACTGTCAGCTTTATAATGATCTTGGTTGGCTGTCTCTGTTAGCTAGTAGGAAATACTACCTTGGTTTTCTTATTGATTTGATAATTCAAAATCAAACCCCTAGGTGTCTTGCAGCTATGCTTGTTCCTCAGGACACACTCCATGGTCTACGATCAGCTGATAAATCCTTTCTGAATTTGCAGAGGTGCCACACTAGGAAAGGAACTGTTGCATTTGAGCATGCGGCTCCACAGCTGTGGAATTCCCTTCCCCTCGACATTAGACTTTCTAGCTCCCACACATGCTTTAAGAGAAAACTGCGCTCGAATCTGCTGATTGCTGATACCTATTCCTGCTTTCATCCTACCTAATGACTGATGTCTCTGACCATACAGTGGTATTTCCTCACCTTTATATAACCCTCTTACTGCCTCAGCCTGTCCCGGCTCCCTTTCCCTGCCCATATACAATCTTGCACTGCAGGCATCTCCCTTACACTTACATACACTCATATAATCTAATTTCATGGCTTGATCCCCTCTTCCTCACTTACCAACCTTTTCCTTAATGACACCCCCTGCTCTCAATGGTTATTTCTTCCTTTAGTATTACCTGTTTTTGTTTTTGTGTAACTTGTTCTGTTCATATGATATGTCACCTGATAATTTATTGTCCAAGGTCGTCTCTATTCATTGCATAGGTAGGCACCTATGAACTTATGAATGGTCTACTCTGTGTGTCTCTGATATATTGTATCCACTTGAACTCATTGTATGTAAAGTGCTTTACTTTGTATGTTCTGATATATTGTATCCTCTTTAACTCATTGTATGCAAAGCACTTATAATTTGTTATTCTGTTAAGTTTCTGCATGTCTGTACTCTCCCGGGTCGTGGCTGGAAATAGTCATTTTATGGCTAGTGCACTTACCGGGTTAACAAAAGCTAAATAAAAATTAAAAATAAACAAACAAAGGTTCTGGTGGTTGAATATTCAGACCATAAATGCTAAAACTCCAACTAGGTCTTACTGTGGTCTCACATGGCCCTGGGAATGGGAGACTTAATTCCTCCCTTTTACTGCAATCTGACATTCCGCAACATATCTTATAGTTTTTGATTTGTAGAAAATCACTGTTTGAGGTCTATGATTCACCAGCTCATTGGTGGTCTGATACTAAATTTGAGCTTCCGCAGTTATTAATTTCATATGGTAAATGATTTCAGACATCTGAATATCACTCATACTTGCAAAACAGACAACAGTTGCAGCATCTTCTGTCTATGGCCAAGACTACCTCACTTGATTTTTGCGGACAAATTCAGTGTATCAAAAATAAAATGCTTCAGTTCCATTACAAACAAACAGCAGCTTTAAGAATGCAGCAGCAGCATGGGACAGGAGGGTCTTTTGTTTCCATGTGCCCTATGATGTCTTTTCAGGATCATACTAAAAAGAAAACATTTACTGCAGTGTGTGACCAACTGGGTACGCTATACACTGCTACCCCCGATATCTTAAAAGCGGTGGCAGATCATGCCACAAGACTGTTTAAGGAAGGTAGACAATGTTTGCATACCCACCAGCAGCTTTTTGACAAGACTGAGCTTCCACAGGGTCCACCCGATTTATTACACAATCTTAATTTGCCTATCACACAGGGTGAGGTGGAATATGCCATTTCTACTTCAAACCTGGGCAAAGCCCCTGGAAAAGATGGGCTGCCTTTGGAACTTTACAAACTGCTTGGGTCAGAACTCTCTAGTGAGCTGGCAGCGGTTTTTAACTATTTTTTGGAGAATTATGCCATCCCTTTGGATGTGGCAACGGGACTACTGATTTTTATCTTTAAGACCAGAGATATAACTAATTTAGCTAACTTGCATCCTATTTGTCTCCTTAATTGTGATTTTAAATTGCTTTCTAAAATCTTTTTTTTCCTAAAATCTTGACTATTCGGCTTCTAAAATTGACGAATATGTGACAACCCACCTCTCCCTCTGGGCTGAAACAGCTTTTAGAGAGGTGTCTGTCCTCGGGTATTCGCTGCCACCAGCCGGACTTTCCTTCCGGCACCTCTTTCAAGTGTACAAACTTGAATAATTAAACGTGCAATTGCACAAGTTAAAGTCTGGTAGTGTGTCTCTCTCGGGTGGCGGATGCTACACAGAGTTTACCTCAGCCAGTGAAAACCAAATATTACCTTAGAAAAATGACATTACAGTCACAACTGTTGAGCAAATAAATAGCTTTTACTTAACAGAAAGTGCACTGAGCATTTACAGGATATATATTTACAATACAAGAGAATAACACTTATACAGGAAAAGTAAACAAATGTTTTTAAATAACAGATGGCAAAAGAAGAAGGCTATTACAGAAATATGCTATCACTAAACTTTTCCTTCCCTGTCCTTACAAGAGACACTGGACCCTGTTCTAACTGCCAGCTCCCATGGACGTAGCTACAAGGTAGGCTCCAAACTTATGTTTCCCCTCCCAGCTTCCAAAGCACAAGAGAGCCTTCTCTGTCTTTTAGAAGGTTACTGTATATACACTCTGTGGAGAATAGGTCATTCCTATTCTCCCTTTAAATGCACCAGCCAACTAACCAATTTTCACCTTAAGTTTATATTTGAATGATCCAATCCATTCAAACTGCCCTGTGTCCGTGTCTGCAGGTCTGTGTGTGTCTGGAGATGTCCACTCGAGATTTATGACCCAGCTCTTATCTAGCAGCTAGGAATTCCACAAGCTGGATGCTGCTAGACAGAGGATTTCTGCCTGACTATATTTTTTCCAAACTGCTAAAAAAATAAGGCACCTACAGAATCCAAACCATTAACTCTTTCCTGCCCATTTCTGTCACAGACGGGGCACCTGATTTCTCCTTCTCAATCGGGTACAGTACCAGGACACAGAATCACGGATCAACTGATTCTGCTACGTAAAATATTCGAACGAAACAGCATATCTGACCTTGAGGGGAATGTTTTGTCGCTTGACCAAAAACAAGCTTTTGACAGTGTTAATCATGCTTTCCTCTGGCATACCCTGGCGCTATATGGTATTCCTCAGATTTTTGTTACTTGGATTTGGGCCTCGTATAGATTTGCCACTGTAACACCCTTTATAAATGTTTTTTTTTGGGTCCACTGATCCCCCTGACCAAAGGGGTCAGACAGGGTTGCCCCCTGAGCCCCCTTTTATATGTTTTTGCTGTGGACCCCCTCCTCAGATTACTGAATTCCTCAGCTAAAATTCAGATGATTTCACTACATCATTTTCCCTTAGCACGTACCGTGTTTGCCTATGTGGAAGATTTAGTGATTTTGATTAAGCATAAGCCCTCAGTGGAAGAATCTATCAGTTTATGCACTGATTGTAGAACGGGCTTAAATATGAATAAATGTTCAGGGAGGGTACTGGGGCATCACTCGGATTCGCCATCCCAGATTGCAGGTATCAGATTCTGTGATGACCATATTAAAATTCTGGGTGTACAGTTTTGTTTCGGAAATATGGCTCTGGTGAACTGGGATCTTAAACTGCAAATTGGCACACAATTGGTTCACAAATGAAATTTTTGGGGGATGAGTAAGAGCAAACAAATTTATCTTATAAAAACATTTTAGTGCCCGTATTTTTGTTTATTTCCAATATTTTTCCCCTCCCTCAAGCCAAGGAAACAGCTGTGTACGGCCTCTTTTTTCAAGCTTTCTGGGGCAGTAAACTGAACCCTATTAAAATAAATATTTTGTATCTTCCTTTAGAGCAGGGCGGACAGTGAATGATTAATCCAGTTCTTTTTTTCTTTTGTCAATTTCTTTTTACTAACATTAAACCTTTATTAACACCGACACATACTGGAGTGCTGTGGTTTACAACAGTGTATTGCATTGGTTCCCATTATGGGACAGTGATACATTGAGGGTATTTTTTGTGAAACTTAAGATGTGGAAGATATCCAGTTTAGCGGTACTTACACTCACTAAAAAACAAGTTTATACTCAAGTTATAGGATCGGCATTTAAGGAAGACCTTGTTTTTCCAAAATGCACATTGGAACACACCGCCCCTCCTTATATTAATTGTTAATAGAGAAACGGATACCAATAAAGGTGAAAGATGTATTGTGGCTCTGTTGTCATGAATGACTCAATGTAAAGGCTAACCACAAACATAAAAAGGTGGAGGAATGGATCTGTTCAAGACATCATTGTTCTAATCAGCTGGAGACAATAGAACATTTGTTTTTCCCCTGTGCTTACATTCTGCATTTTTGGTCCTTTATTGCACAGGAGGTGGGAGAGCAGATATTCTCTACAGTGACTTATTTGATTTTAATTTATGGAGCATACACTACAAGGTGGAGTAAATGGGATAAAGGGACATTGCATATTATTTTTTCTATGTTTAAGTGGTATATTTGGAATATAAGAAGCATATTTACTTTACAGCAAAAAGTTATAAATCATTCTGAAATCTTTCAAAAGGTACAATGTGAATTGACTAGGATTTATCATTTAGAAGCACGATTAGTAACACACTATGTGTTGCAAGCTCGGTGAAGAAATCTTTTATGGATAACGGATAATGATGTACCTGTTACTTGAATGTATTTCTTTGTTTCTGATGATTGTCTTGCATATCTATTTTTGACCTTGATGTTTCTCTGTTATGATTTCCTGTTCAGTTTGTATTTTGGAATTTTGTATGATTTCTTTAATAAAAACTTCCCCTACTCTTTTCAAGAAGTGCCATGGGATCTTTAACATCCACCTGAACTACCACCAGAACAGGCAGATGGGACCTCGGTTTAACATCTCATCCGAAAGACAGCACCTCAGGAGTGCAGCACTCCCCTCATGCTGCAATGCGGTGTCAGTATTGGGATTTAAACCAAGTGCCCAGTAGAACACACAGCCCTCTGATCTCCCGGCCTCAGAGGGGAGTGTGCTACCTGCTGAGCCACTGACACCAACACCACTCACGCTTCTCACACCTGTACCAGCCTAACCCCCCCGGTATCTCTTCATCTCCCTCACCTTCTACCCTCTCTAACTCCTCACCCTAGCTCCTGCTGCCAACCCACCCATTTCCCCACCTCCAAACAGACTCTTCTAATACCTACTGGTTACCTTAGCTACCATCTGCCTACATTTCTGCACTGTGCTCTTAACTGCATCTTTCTGTATGTCTTCAGGATGCATCCTGCTATATCTGTCTGTGCCAATGTACATAATTTGTTTTACAGCT
This sequence comes from Neoceratodus forsteri, assembly GCA_016271365.2. Lineage (NCBI taxonomy): Eukaryota > Metazoa > Chordata > Ceratodontiformes > Ceratodontidae > Neoceratodus > Neoceratodus forsteri. The sequence goes on along the minus strand of CM057453.1, from coordinate 146,304,307 downwards.
TTGATGCTGCTTGCTATGTGATGCACATGTTATGATAGTATATTTTTTTTTCTTATCTGATATGCAATTAAGTTCTAATTATGCTTCATGTCCCTCCCCTACCTCTTCCCTCGGACGCATCTGGAAACGAGCCATTACAAGCTCAGTATGTCTTTCCTGGTGAAACATTTGAAATAACTATATACCTGCAAGAATAAGAACAGGAGAAAAAAAACATGTTTAGGAGGCTGTAAAGTTAGTTAAAACCTCTCTCACTTGTAGCTCCCACCCTCACTGCCCATGAGAAAAAATTACTCACCGTAGTAATCTTCTTTCTTCCAAGAGGTCCTTTAGCATCAGTAACTATAGCAGCTAGCTGGCTAGGTACAACAGCCCTGGAGGTATGCCTTTAAGATAATCAGCATAATAAGCTCAGGCTTCAGCCAATCAGAAAAAAAGAGGGGAGTATGCTGACAGGGAGCAGCCTGAAGACCAGGGCTTCAGAATTTTTTTAAAGATAAATGGGCACGTGCCCCAAAAGTGAAGCAACAGGATTCAAAAAAACATGAAAATGTCCAAGACTAGAAAAAAAGTTATCAACAACCTGAGCAAGAAACCTCTTTTAATAAGAGACAAATTTTGGTACTAAAACTGAGAACAGAGCCCTTCTCATAAAAGGTGAACTGGGGAGGAAGGGTGGGAGTTTACTGATGCTAAAGGACCCCTTGGAAGAAAGAAGATTACTACGGTGAGTAATTTTTTTCTTCTCACCCCAGGAGTCCTTTAGCATCAGTAACTACTGCAGATTACCGAGCAGTACCAAGTGGGAGATGGGCAGAGAACCTACTTAGGAAAGAGGCTCTGCAGAACCACACTGTCAAATCTGGCATCTGATTTGGACTGCACATCCAAACTGTAGTGTTTAGAAACATAGAAACATAGAATTTGATGGCAGATAAGGACCGCTTGGCCCACCCAGTCTGCCCATTTCCCTACCTACTGGATAAGCTGCAGATCCTATTTAACTAGCAGCCTACTTCTTCTTACCCCCACCCCCCAGAATTGCCTTATGACTGTCCCATGCATGCTTGAATTCCACCACTGATTTTGACTCCACAACCTCCTCCGGAAGGCCGCCCCATGCATCCACAACCCTCTCTGTGAAAAAAATACTTCCTTAAATTACCTCTGAGCCACCCCCCATCTTCAAATTATGCCCTTGTTCTTGCACACCCTTGAAAGATGCTACCTCTTGGACTTTGTTGATTCCCTTGAGGTACTTGAAAGTTTCTATCATGTCCCCCTCTCCTCCTTTCCTCGAGGGCTATACATATTAAGCTCCTTAAGTCTCTGTTCATATGTCTTCCGTGCAGATCCTGCACCATTTTAGTTGCCCTACTCTGGACAGCTTCCATCCTGTCTATGTCTTTGCGGAGATTGAGTCTCCAGAACTGCACAAAGTACTCCAGATGGGGTCTCACCAGCTGTCTGTACAGAGGGATAATAACTTCCTGTTTTCTACTGGTGATGCCTCTCCCTATGCATCCCAGTAACCCCCCAGCCCTCCTTGCTGCCCTCTCACATTGCTTGCCCACCTTTAGGTCATCTGATATGACTACCCCCAGGCCCCTTTCCATTTTTGTTGTTGTTAGTATCTCACCCCCCATTGTGTACTCTTCCCCTGGGTTTTTGTTTCCCAGGTGCATTACCTTGCACTTCTTAGCATTGAATCTAAGTTGCCAAACATCTGACCTTTCCTCTAACCTTGCCAAGTCCCTTCTCATCCTTTCCACCCCACCCTGTGCATCAACTCTGTTGCAGATCTTAGTGTCATCTGCAAAGAGACATACTTTTCCTTCCAGTCCTTCCCATGTCGCTTATAAAGACATTGAAGAGGACCGGTCCTAATACTGAACCCTGCGGTAATCCACTAGTAACCCTCCTTTCTTCTGAGTGGACTCCATTTACTATTACTCTCTGTGTCCTATTCTCCAGCCAATTTTTTACCCAGGCTGTCATCTTGTGACCCACTCCCAGGCTGGCTAACCTGTATATTAATCCACCTCGCTGCCTGGCGGCCAGGTTGGGAACGGACTCGGGTCGGCGGGGTCGGCCGGGGGAGGGAGGATTGAGCGTCCCAATGGATGCTCTCTCCCTCAGGGGTGGATTCCAACCCTGAGAGGCCGGTGGGGAGCACCGGCGCTCTCAGAAGTGAGCGGCTCCATTCCTGGAGTCCGGGGAGGGGCAGCTGTTAGATGTGAGGGAGGCGTGCGTCAGCACGTCGCCCCTCTAGGACGTATGTCCTTGTGTGCCGGCGTCCCAAGGGGCGGGGGTAGAGGGACACAGAAAAGCGGAAAACAGCCCTCGGTAGTCCTAGATGAAGACTGCCCCATCCAGAGATCACCTAGGACAGACCCCGCTGTGCTGGAGAAGGAGAGGAGAGAGAAGCACTCTAGGGGCAGATCCGGGTGGGCAAAAAGCGGATATGAGCAGTCGGAAGGAAGGGGACACCGAGGGCAGAAAGGAGGATAAATAAATAACACAAAAAAAAAAAACTTGTATAATCTTTTGTGTGGGACTGTGTCAAATGCCTTGCTAAAGTCTAGGTAGGCCATGTCCACAGCCCCTCCTGATCTACTACTTTGGTCACCCAGTCAAAGAAATCTATCAGATTTGTCTGGCATGACCTTCCGCTGTGAATCCATGCTGCCTGGGTCCTGTGCCCCTCTGGCCTCTAGATATCGGCAATTCTTTCCTTCAGAAGTGATTCAATCATTTCCCTATCACTGAGGTTAAACTGACAGGTCTGTAGTTTCCTGCTTCTGCCTTGCTCCCACTTTTGTGAAGGGAATCACATCTGCCCTCCTCCAGTCCTTGGGTACCACCCCATCATCCCATGATTTGTTAAAAGGGGTAGTCAGTGGTGTCACTAGTTCTACCCTTAGCTCTTTTAAATTCTGGGATGAATCCCATCAGGCCCCATTGCTTTGTCCACCTTCAGTTTTAAGAGTTCTTTCAGAACCCTTTCTTCTGTAAATGGCTGGTATCAACTTCTGTATCCAGAGTGTTACTACTGTTTTTTATGTACCTCTCCCTCTTCATTTGTAAATACTGAGCAAAATATTTGTTTAGTATCTCTGCCTTTCACAGTCTCCCTCTGCCCACCCCCTCCCTCCCTCCCCTTTATTAAGCCTCACTATCCCTCCCTTGGTCTTCCTTTGCTCCCTGATGTACCTATAAAAGGTTTTATCCCCTTCTTAACTGAGTTGGCTATCTTTTCCTCAGTTTGGGCCTTTGCTGTTCTGACTGCCTTCCCAGCCTCCTTTTGCTTTACTGATACAGCTCTGTCCTGCTCCTTCTAGATTCCTTGTACTTCCTGAATGCTTTCTTTTCTCTTGAACCTTCACTGCCACTTCCTTTGAGAACCATAGTGGTTTCTTACATAAATCTTGTTTGTTTATTTGCTTCACACAAAGGCTCGTTACCTCTGTGATGGCAGTTTTTATTATTCCCCATTGTTCTTCCACCCTCCTTCCTGCCCATTTGCTAGTGCATTCCTTAGGCACTCACCCATTTTAGGCAAAGTCAGCCTCCTAAAGTCCAGTACTTTTGTCTTTGTGTGGCTTGACTCTATTGCTGTGTTTATTGTGAACCATACTGTTCGATGGTTGCTAGTTCCCAGATGGCTACCCACTTCTACATCTGTGATCCTCTCTCCATCTCCATTTGAGAGAATCAAGTCTAATATTGCTCCCTCTGAGTGGGCTCCAGTACTAGTTGTCTAAGGCATGCCCCCTGTAGGGCATCTAGAATAACTGCACTCTTCGAAGTGGCAGCTGCAACTGCACTCCAGTTAACATCTGGCATATTCAGATCACCCATCAGCAATATCTCCCCTATTTCTGCCATTCTAAGTATACTTTCTATCATTTCCCTGTCCATTTCTCCCCTGAGAAGGGGTTCATACAACCCTGTGCGTATTGTGGTGCCATTGCTCGTCTCCAAATTTACCCACAGTGCTTCTTTCTCCCTGTTTACCCTTTTGTTCTGTTGCTTTTATTCATTCCCTTATGTAAAGAACTCCTCCTCCTCTTTTTACCCTCCCTGTCCCTCCTGTAGACAGTGTATCCTGGTATGTTTATGTCCCAGTCATGGTTTTGTGTGTACCATGTTTCTGTGACTGCCACGATATCCAGATGTTCCTCCTCCATCAAGGCCACTAATTCAGGAAGCTTGTTACCCAGACTACGGGCATTGGTACTCATTGCTCTCCATTTTTGATGGCTTTACCTTCTGTTGCAGCATCCCCACTGACCGTTTCTACCTCGGTCTTTTTCTCATTTAGTACCCTGTTTTGTAGGAGAGGCTGATTTTCCTGCTGCTTGTCAGTGCTCTCCTTTGACTAGTTTGCAAGCTTAGCAATGAAGCATTTAAACCAATTGCTCAAAAAGACTTGTTCCTTCCTGGACAGATGCAGACCATCCTGCAGTATAGGCTGGTGTCCTCCAGGTGGAACCCCAGTCCCCAATGAAGCCAAATCCCTGTGCTCCGCACCATTCTTTCAACCATTCATTAAACTGCATGGTGCCAATTACCCTCGCCTCCCCCATGCTTTTGACAGGCAGCACCTCTGAGAAGGATACTGTGTGTGCTAGTCTTAGGTCCCTCCCCAGCTCTGCAATGTCCTCCTGCACTGCTCTAATCTCATGATGAGCCAAGTCATTTGTCCCTAGGTGGACAATTACGTCCAGCTCAGAATCCCTTGCAGCTGTTCTCGTGATCCTGAGGATGCGCTTCCTGTCCCTCCAAGCCATGGCACCAGGCAGGTACCTTACTTCAGTTTTCCCAACTCCCCCCAGTTCTATACCCCTAATAATTGAGTCCCCCACCAGGAGCTGCTTCCTTTCCCTGTGGTGTCCTCTGTCTCCTTCCTGTGGGCCTCCCTTGTGACAGTTATCATCAGTCTTCTCTGTGGGTGCATCCATAGGGGAGCTATACTCCCCCAGAATGGTGTATGGATTGTGGAGTGGAACAATTGACTGGGTGTGCCTCTGTTCCACCCTCCTCACCCTCCCTGAGTCCACTGTGGTGCAACTGCTGTGCTTTCTTCGCAACCTCTGAAATAGTGGTGGTGGCGCTAGTGCTCCCTGGATGGGGGAGGTTCCTTCCTACTGTCCAGTGTGGCCTGGGGGAAGGTTTCCTTACTACTGTCCAGTGCAGCCTGAAGACGGTCAACTTCCTCCCTCAGGGCAGATAGTTATCTGCAAATAGGGCAGCATCCAGAAAGACTCCCGGAAGACTGCTGCCCCACAGCCATTACATTGCACTACTCCCCACATGTTTATCTAGTTTTTTTTTTGTATTTGTGTGTGTGTGTGTGCGTGTGTGATTTGTTATATAGAAATATATATATATATATATTATACAATGTGTATGCTTATATTGTCAGTGCAGTGTGCTAGAGAGGATATGACAGTGAAATGCCTTGCACTCGAGAAATGATGTCAGAACCTCAGGTATAAAGGAACCATTTCAGGGTGGGTGAGGGTGAGGGGTGGGAAGGGTTGGGCCTAAACTGTGTCCTCACAAAACAATCAACTAAAAGCTCTCACCCACCGCTGCGATGAGTGCCTTCCTGTCAGCAAGATACCCTACACAACAATTTGACAGAGAAAGTACCCTGCTAATCAAACAGAGAAAAAGCCAGACATCCAAGTCAGACACAGGTAAACCTCTCCAGCCCCAAAACAGCCGGGTGGTTTGTTAGCCACAAAGGAAAATCAAATATGCAGATGATAAGCAGTTTTAAAAAAACCCTTCCTGAATTACAAACTAAAACAAACACAAAGCAATACCACTTTAAAAGTGAGGAAAACTTCTCTCAGATGTAAGCAAGAGAGCTTAATGAACATGTGTACAGATTTCCAGGTAGCTGCTTTGCAGACATCCAGAAGGGGTATGTCCCTTGCAGCTGCCACAGAAGCTGCAATGCCCCTGGTGGAATGGGCTCTGAGCCCCACAAGAGGTTGATAACCTGCTTTTTCACAGCGGAATCTAATGCAAGAGACCAACCAGCAGGAAATAGTTCTCTTGGTAGCTGGTCTTCCTCTGCCTATATTTCTATAGGTGAGGAACAACTGAATGGAAGAGCCTCTGAACTGCCTAGTACACTCTAGACAGTAAAAGAGAACTCTTTTGACATCCAGACTGTGGAGATTTTGCTCACCAGGAGTGGATTTCTCAGTAAAGAAAACAGAGTAACAGACTGGTTAAGGTGAAACTCAGAAACAACCTTAGGCAGGAACTTCCTACTTGTCCTGAGCTCAATTTTGCCTCTATGTGGGATTATGTAATTAGGCTCTGTGCACAGGGCCTGTAGCTTTGAACTCCTCCTGGCAGATGTAATGGCCTCCAGGAAGACAGATTTCCTGGTTACAAACTTGAGATGTGCAGTAGCCATAGGCTCAAAGGGTGGTTCCATGAGCCTGGCAATGCAGAGATTCAGGCTCCAAGGAGGAACCGGCCCCCTGACTGGAGGCTGGAGGTGCAAGAGGTCTTTGAAAAACTGTTTGAACACAGAGTGGGGGAAAAAAATGTTCTTCCCCACCAAAAGGTAGGATGAAATTACAGCCAGGTGTAGCTTGAGAGAGGAGGGTGTCAAGCCTGATGCTTGCAAATGGACCAGGTAATCCAGCAGCTGAGAGTCTGAAGCTGTAAGAGGATTGATCTTTTTGCTATGGCACCAGAGGGAAAACCTTTTCCATTTGGCTGCATAAGCCTTTTTTGTGTTAGTTTTTTTAGCCATTCTCAGGATCTTAAGGACCTGTCCCAAGTACTGAGAGGCTGGAAACTCTAGCTTCTCAAGAACCAGGCCTTGAGGTGAAGAGAGTGTATATCTGGATAATGCACTCCTGTCTGGGGAAGGGTCAGCAGAGAGTGAGTTGGTGGCAGGCGAATGGGCCTGGTGCAAGACAGTGAGAGAAGGAGAGGGTACCAGGCCTGCCTGGGCCAATCCGGAGCCACCAGAATCACTGATGCAGACTATTGTCTGAGTTTCTGCAATACCCTGAGTATCAGGGGAAAGGGAGGGAATGTGTATAGGAATCTCCCTGACCAGTCCAGAATCAAGGCATCCAGAGGAAGTGTTCCCAGGACTGGAGGCCTGCAACAGTACTGAGGAAGCTGGAAGTTGAGGGGGGGAGCAAAGAGATCCACTTCTGGTGTGCCCCACTGCCTGAACACTGTGGCTAGTACTTGCTTGTTCAGAGTCCACTCACTATGACCCTGACTGTTGTGACTTAGAGCATCTGCCAGGGTGTTGTGCTTGCCTGGGAGGTGAACAGCTGAAAGGCTGACCCCCAGGGAAAAGGCGAGAGATCAAATTTTCAGAGCCTACGAACAGAGTGTCCCTGATCTGGTATTACCCTGATTGTTTATGTAGAACATTGCGGTGGTGTTGTCAGTTCGTATTTGTACAGTCCGTCCTTTTATGACCGGAGCAAATGCTTTAAGTGCTAGAAAGATTGCTCTGAGCTCCAGAAGGTTTATGTGCAACCATGACTCTTGTAGAGTCCAGTTACCACTTACTGAGGCACTGTCCAGATGAGCTCCCCACCCCAGGAGGGAAGCATCTGTGGTGATCACCTTTGTGGGAAGCTGAACTTGGAAGGGGATCCCAATTGCCAGATTTGCAGGGTCCTTCCACCAATGCAGAGCCCGAAGGAACTGTTCTGTTACAGGTATCAGCTTTGAAAAGTTGCTGATTCTTTGAGACCAGCGAGCTCTGAGATAGGCCTGCAGGTGTTGCATACTGTACCTGACCCCTAGGACCACTGCAGTCATTGAAGCCATGTGTCCCAAGAGCCTGAAGAAATGTCTGGCTGGTCTTGGCTGTCCCTGGATGAAGGAATCTGCCACTGAAAGGAAAGACTGAATTTTCTCTTGTGGGAGGAGGCATATCCTGTCTGGGTGTCCAGCTGAGCTGCTATGAAAGTGAGTAACTGAGTGGATTCCAAGTGAGATTTCTTTAGATTTACCATGAAGCCCAGGGATTCCAGAGTGTGCTCTGTGAGGGAAAGGGACTCCTTGACCTGACAAGGAGACTTTGCCACCATGAGCCAGTCATCCAAATAGGAGTAGAATGATACACCCAGCTTTCTGAGGTGTGCTGCTACCACTGCTAGGCACTTGGTAAAGACTCTTGGAGCCGAGGACAGGCCAAAGGGCATTGCAGCAAACTGATAGTGGCCCAACTGTGAGACTTTCTTATGGGTATATAGAAGTAAATGTTCTTTAGGTCCAGGGAGGCTAGCCAGTCCCCCTGCTGTAAGGACTGAATGACCAGTGACAGAGTGACCATCTTGAATTAGGGTTTTAACAGATGTTTGTTTAAATATCTGCGATCCAAGATAGGTCACCACTCCCCAGTTTTTTTGTGTGTCAGAATGTACCTGGAATAGAGGCCTCTGAACTTTTTGGTGGACTGGGACCCTCTCCACTGCTCATAGAGCTAGAAGTTTTTTTACCTCCAACTCCAACAGTAGTACCTGTTCTGAGGTTAGGGCTTGACACCTGGGTATGCTTGAGGTCTGGCATTTGCTTCAAATGTAGTGGCAGACCCTTTCCCACTATCTCCAGAACCCACTTGTCCGAGGTAATGAGGGACCAGTTCTGAAGAGAGTGGGAGAGTCTGCCTCCTACTGGCAGAGGGGAGGTGACCAGGACACTCACATCAGGGCTTAGACTGAGAGGCTGCTGGCTGGGCAGAGGTGGCTCTTCTCTGGCCCCTTCTGCCCCTACCTCTGAAAACGCCCCTGTACTGAGAAAAATCAGGCTGGGGATAGGGAGTGCAAGGTCTTTGAAAATAACCTCTGCCTGTTTACCCTCAGGTGGGATTTCTGTGAGGCAGGAGGCTTAGGTTTAGAGGAGTGACTTTGCCAAGAGGCCTTATACTCGTCGACCTTTTTCATGTAGTCTGTTGTCCTGGAATCAAATAATATGTTTTGATCACAGGGAAAGTCCATGGCCTTAGACTGGGTGTCTGGGGTTAGACTGGTAGTTCTAAGCCAGGCAAAATGCCTCAAAGAAATGGCATGGGTCATGGCCTGGAGGCAGCATCATTGTTGTCATCTGCCATGTGGAATTGGTATTTTGTAGCTTCCAGGGCAGTTTTTGCAGTATCCACCCATTCCTGACCATTGTGTCTGACCCATTGTGGGTAATAGTCAGGACAGAGTTCCACAGTGCTTTTTGATACTTGGCTGTGAAAGCCATGTAGAAGGAAAGTCTGACAAGCAGGAAAGCTGTGGTGTACATCTTCTTTGCTATGAAATCCATTTTCCTGGAGTCCTTGTCGGGGGTAACGAAGACAAGGAGACTCCAGCTTTCTCACATGATGCCTGCTGTACTGTACTCTCATGGCTGGGATGTACAGACAGGAACTCAGTATAATTGTTAGACAATTGGTATTTTTTGTCAGCACGTTTATCAACCCCGGCCACAGAAGTGGGGGTCTGAAGCGATTTGATGGTGTTTTTTCTGAAAGCATAATACACAGGCATGAGTACTCTTTTGGGGGTGGGAGCCCATTCATCTCCCTATAATCTTTATTCTCGTCCTCATCCTGGTTAGACTCCTGAGTAGGGAGGTCCAAGGTGTCTAGCATACTTTGGATAAATGTACACATACAGGAGGGATCCTCCTGGCCAGCATGGGAAGCTCCGAAATGAGGGTCAGGGGACACATCAGGTTCCAGACCCTCTTATGATGCCCCTGACATGCATTTAAAATGTTCTTCATCACCTATATCACCCTCACAGTCTCCAGAAGAGAGACCTGTGAAAGAGTGCTTACCAACCCCAGAAAACATTGACCCCATCTTTTGTAGGGTCTGAAAGACATGCCATCCTTTCGCCATGTCTTGCACAGATGGGAGTTCCTGCACAGGCTGTGGCTGTGTATGTTTTGTTTCTTCTTTATGTTTTAAGCTGCATGTTGTTTCACTACTGGCTTTCCCAGGATGAACAGGAGCGTTTTTGTCTTTGCAAATCATCTTTTTAGCCACTTCATCAGCAGCTTGATCATGCTTCCTGTTTTGTACAGACATTTCATCAGCGCCTTTATTATTTTTAAATTTGTAAGGAACTCAATCAGCTTCTTTGGAAGCTTTATTTTTAGGCTGGGACTCGGATGCTTCATCAACACCTCTGTTTGAATTTTTATTGTCATTATTTTTAGATGGCTCCTCCTCGGTAGCCTTTGATTTTTCCTCCGCCATAATTTTTTCAAGTCTCTTTGCTCTGTTTCTCAACGTTTTTTTACAAAATTTGGTGCAAAGAGAGTGAGTATGATCTGGATCCAAACACCTAAGGCACAGGTTATGAGAATCTACTATGGCCAAAATCTTGTGACAGTTGACACACTTTTTAAAACTTGTAGGTCCAGTTTTCTTTTTAGTTTTGGAGATCTCTGACATGCTAATCCACAGAGAACCCAGCAGTACTGTCAAAATATGAAAATTCTAATTGGTTCCCTCACAGTAAGGAACCATGATTGCTGAGGTAAAAAATGTAGAAAAAACCTTCAAAATCGTCGATTCCCTCAAGAAAAGGGGAACCGCGATAAAATAGTCAAAAGAACCATCGAAAACTCTCAATAGCGGTTAAAACACAAAGAAAAAAAGTGGGGGGAACCATGGGGAAACTGCAGAACTGACTGAAAATAGTGGGAACTGCTAAAAAACAGTGAAACTATACTCAGCACACTCAAAAAATAAGTTTGTGAAGAAAACTTTACCAGGAGAAGCAGAAAAAGGCTGTCAACAAGGAAAGTTGAGAGACATTTCTGGGGCAGTGTTGCTCAGTCAGCGGAGAAAAAATTCTGAAGCCCTTCAGGCTGCTCCCTCTCAGCACACTCCCCTCCTTTTTTCTAACTGGCTGATGCCCAAACTCATTATGCTACATAGATATATAGATACACAGACAGTGTCGGCAGATAAGGGCCTATGGCCCACCCAGTCTGCCCATTTGAGCTTGTAAGTTCAGTTTGTTTTCCTAGAAGTCTGTTGCACCGTACCCCTGACCTCCAGAATTCCTTTATGTCTATCCCATGCATTCTTAAATCCCGTGATTGTTTCAGCCCCCACCACTTCCTCTGGCAGGGTGTTCCACTTGTCCACCACCCGCTCTGTGAAGAAATTCTTTCTCATGTTTCCTCTGAATCGCTCCTCCTCCAACTTCATCCCATGCCCTCTAGTCCTGGAACATCTTTTCGCTTAAAATAGTGTTTTCCTGCACCCTGTTCCTCCCTGTAAGATACTTGTATGTCTCTATATCCCTCTCTCCCTCCTCTCCTCCAGGGAGTACATATTCAGTTCCTTCAACCTGTCTTCATAGGACTTGTGTTGCAATCCATGCACCATCTTTGTTGCCCTCCTCTGAACCTTCTCTACCCTGTCTATGTCCTTACGTAGGTATGGTCTCCAGAACTGTACACTGTACTCCGGGTGGGGCCCTCACTGGTGTCTTGTATGGCGATTATGACCTCCCTTTCCCTGCTGGTAATGCCCCTGCCTATACATCCCATCATCCCATTTGTTTTACCTGCTGCCTGTCACACTGGTTCCCTACCTTGAGGTCATGGGAGATGATAAACCCCAAGATCCCTTTCCTGCTTGGTGCATGCTATATCCTCACCCCCCAACTGATATATTGTGCCAGGGTTTTGTGCCCCATATGCCATTATCTTGCACTTCTTTTGCATTGAATTTCAACTGCCAAACCCCGACCATTCTTCAAGTTTCTGCAGGTCGCTTCTCATTCTGTCTATACCCTCTGGTTGTCTACTCTGTTACAGAGCTTTGTGTCATCAGCTGAACAGTGAAATTCTGCCTTCTAGGTCCTGCGATGTCACTGATGAAGATGTTGAATAGGACCGGTCCCAGCACTGATCCTGTGGTACTCACTGGTCACTCTTCCCTCTGTGAGTGACAGCCATTTACCACCACCCTCTGTGTCCTGCCACCCAGCCAGTTACCTACCCACCACACTGACCAATGTCCTCCACACCCATATTCCCAGTTTGTGTACAGTCTTCTATGTGGGTACAGTGTCAAAGGCCTTGCTGAAGTCCAGATAGGCCATGTCCACTGCCCTCCCCTGATCCACCTCCTAGTCACCCAGTCAAAAATTCAATGAGGTTGGTCTGACATGACCTCCCCTCGTGAAACCATGCTGCCTTGGGTCCTGTGGTCCATTGACAACCAGATGTTCTACCAATCTCTCCTTCAGTAGTGCTTCCATGATCTTCCCCACTACCGAGGTGAGGCTGACTGGTCTGTAGTTCCCTGTTTCCTCTTTGTTTCCCACCTTTGTATAAGGGGACTACATCTGCTGTCCTCAGTCTTTGGGTACCTCCTGTTTCCAGTGATTGGCTCAAACAGGATAGCCAGAGGGTTCAGCCACCACCTCTCTTAGTTCTTTAGGACCCTAGGATGTACCCATCTGGCCCCATTGTTTTATCAACTCTTATTACTTCCAGTTCCTTCAGGACCCTTTCTCAGTGTAAAGGGACTTAGTGTCCATTCTGCACCATTCTCACCCTTGTACTCCTTCAGACCCATTACCCTCCTCTTCCTCAAGTAAAGACTAGCAAGAATACCTATTCAGTATGTCAACTTTACTGTTGTCATCCTCCACCATGCCCCATCCTCCCCTTCAGTCTCACTATCCCTCCCTTTGCCTTTCTTTTTTCACTTATGTGCCTGTAAAAGGTTTTGTCCCCTCTACCCACTGATTTTGCAATGTGTTCTTCTGTCTGAGCTTTGGCTTCCCTTACTGACCTCCCTGCCTCCCTTTGCTTCTCCTGGTACTTCTCCCTATCCCCTTCTGCTATGTGTCTTTTTGTATTGCCTGAATGCAATCTTTTTTGGCTTTCACTTTCTTTATACCTCTTTGGAAAACCATAATGGTCTCTCTTCCTTTTCCTCTTGCTAACCTGCTTAATATAATTCTGTTGTTCTTGTAATCCCCATTTTAAATACTGCTACTGTTCCTCAACCCTGATTCCTGTCCCATTCCCTTAATGCCTCTTTCAAGTATCTCCCATTTTCCCAAAGTCTGCCCCCTAAAATCCAGGATACGTGTTTTGTGTGGTTTGGTTCTGCTCTTTCTGTGATTTCAAACCACAATGACTGGTGGTCACTGTTTCCCAGGTGCTTCCCCACTGTTACCCCCATCACACTGTCCTGTTTGTGAGCACAAGGTCCAGTATTGCCTTCTGCCGAGTTGGTTCCATGACCAGTTGCTGAGAAGGCACCTGAAGGAGTCCAGGATAAATCTGCTCCTAGTTGATGCTGCTGCTGGGATGCTCCAGTCCACGTCTGGAATATTGAAGTCTCCAACCAGTACTACCTCACCTTGTCTGCCATCCTTTGGATGGCTAGCATCTACTCTATCTGTTTCTTCCTCCTGGGCTGGTGGTCTATAGACCACACCTGTGTGGATGGCTGTCCCCATTTTCCTTTCCAGCTTAACCCACAGTATCTCTCCCCAATTTTGTTCCTCCTGGATCTCTGTGGCCCTTATGTCATTTTCACATAGAGTGCCACTCCTCCTCCCTTCCTGCCTGCTCTGTCTCTTCTGAATATGTTTAGCCAGTATGCATCTCCCAATCGTGGTTATCATTACACCCAGGTTTCAGTGATGGCCACAATGTCCAGGTCTGACTGCACCATGACAGCCTCCAGATCTTCCATCTTGTTGCTAAGGCTCCTGGCATTTGCACACATGGCTCTCATGATTTGACCTCCCTAGACTGTCTCACTGTTCTACTCCAGCCCCTTCCTTGGTTGTCATTTATCCCTGGTTCTCCTTGCTGTCTGCCCGTCTGCTGAATTTTGCCCCTTTTCTGCTTATCCACCTCTTGGGCACTAATCTCCATCTTTTGCACACTGCTTTGCAAAGATAGCCACTCCTCTGGTTCACTGGTTCCACTGCTAGCTGTGGGGGGTGAGCAAGTAGGTACCCTCCTTGCTGGCCTGCCACCCCCCTTTGCTAGTTTAAATGCTTGTCAATGTAGCTTTTAAACTTATCATTGAGTGCTTGGATTCCCCTCCAGGATGGATGCAAGCCATGCTAATTATCTTAAAGGCGTACCTCTGGGGTAGTTGCACCTAGCCAGCTAACTGCTATAGTTACTGATGCTAAAGGACTCCTGGGGTGAGAAATGATACTTACCTTTTCCAATAGGACATAGTGTGTTATTCGAAGATCGCGATTATCTGGATCAGGTCTGGTAGTCTATAGGATAGCAGCACAACAGTAGCACTCATCATAATCACATCAGTGGTGGGCTGGACTCACAGGGTAAATAACATGCATTCAAAGTAATCAGATGCTAACAGTTTCAAACACAATACTTAACATGTCCTAGAACAAGAAAGGCCCATGCCACCGATGGCTGCAAGCCGCACAATATTGAGAGAAACAAAACAGACGCACTCAGAGGAGGAAAAAACTAAGCCAAGGCTTTGAATAGTGATGAAAAATTTTTTATTAAAGCAGTGCTGCAAACACTGACTAGCTGTCCCACTGCTTCGTCCCCAAGGTCTTCATCAAGGGGTCCACTGATAAAGACCTTAGTGGCTAAAGCACTGAAGCAGCCAGTTTGTGTTTGCAGCACTGCTGTAATAAATTTAATCAGCTTTACAAAGCCTTCTTCACTTAGTATTTTGTCCTCTGAGTGCCTCTGTTTTGTTTCTCTCAATCAGATACTAGCAGCTGCTGATTTCTTTTATGAGAACACATTTACAGATGGTTCACATAGCATGTCAACCTGCCTAAGAAGAATGAACGCTTGAAAACTGGTGCTGATAGATGACTATGGTGTACAATAATGCTCTTTGCAGGTGAATGAACAGTTAGGGGGCAGCCGGCATCAAATAAGACATCTTTTAAGAGAATGTACTGTCGGAGACTGACTGGTGTAGAACCTAACATGTCTGTCAGGGAGAATATTAATACACACAATTATAGATGAGAACAGTGGCAGGACTATAGGCTTCTTGCACAACAGTATAATCTGTAAGTGAAGACGTCATGACAGCCAGGCAGCCAGAGGCCTATGTGATAGAGATTTTGTATGTTTTATGAGAAGAATATCTGATGCAGAAATACAAATGTGCACCATTGTCAATGATGAGAGCAGTCACAGGAGTATGTAAAAGGTAGTGTGTACGTGAGAAGAATATAACACACAAAAATGTGCACAATTCTCAATGATGACAGCAGCCACAAGCCTATATAAAAAGCTTTTTTATATGACAAGCATATAATGCACAATATAAACACATGTAGAATTTGCACTGATGACAGAAGTCAGAAGCCCATGCAAAGGTGGTTTGTGCGAATATAATAATGCACAAAAATGTGCACAACTGGCAATGATGGCTGCAGTCACAGGCCTATGTAAAAGGCAGTTTGCACCTGATAATGTAGTAAAAATGCACAACTGTAGATAAAAGTAGACACAGGCAAATGTAAAAGGCTTCTTAAGAGTTTAGACTCAATTGTAAATATGGAAGACACCACTGTAAATGAGGCAAGCTAGGTTTTTTTAATTTTTTTTATTTTGTAACTTTCTTTTTTACCTCCTTCCCCAACTCCCAGAGCCCTTCATCCTCGGGAGTCGCCAATGGTGCCTACCCTGCTCCTCCTCGACCTACCATGATCCTGCGGGTGATCCCCCATGGAACCTTGGTATACCCCACCAGGCAGGTATGAGTTGAGGCCCAACACCCCGAGATGCTTCTTGTTTCATCAGGCACTCAATAGCAGGACAGGTAGGTAGGAGTTGCGAGGTCGCACCAGGGCTCTGTCTCCCCAGCGCTCTGGGAGAGATTTTCCCCGTTCTAGGGGAGTGGCATGCACCCGACATCAAGGTGTTCCCACTGACGTCCACCACTCCCAACCCTCTCTGTGAGCTCCTGTGTTTGCTGTGCCTCCGGCTTCTGCCAGAGGTCAGTCAAGTGCCGAGCTTGTACCCCCCCCCCCTTCCTGGGAGAGGAGAGCTGTCCTCCGGATGCTCAATCTTCTCCCTCCCCTGCCAACCCCTGATGGCTGAGGCTCGTTCCCGAACCCAGGTCGCCGGCATGGCACGAGGTGTGGCGTCCAGTGCCTCAACCCTCAGCACCACCGGGCCGGCCAGGCAAGCTGAGTTTTGTAAAATCCTCCTAATATTGAAATAAATAAAGGTAGTGAAGTTGGGTACAGTGGTAGGCTGCTCACTCATAGAAACACAGAATCTGTTGGCAGATAAGGACCATACAGCCCACCTAGTTTGTTCATTTCCCTACTTGGTTTGGCAAGCCCTACTCATATCTGGACTGCCTTTTCCCTGCTCTGCTGTACAGCAGGGTGTCTATATGCTTATCCCATGCACTTTTGAATCCCCATACCGTTTTAGCTTCCACCACCTCCACAGGTAGGCTGTTCCATGGATCCACCACCCTCTCTGTGAAAAAATACTTCCTAGCATTCCCCCTGAGCCTCCCTCCCTCCAGCCTCATGTTATGTCCTTTTGTCCTTGTGCACTTTCATCTCTGAAACATGCTCCCTTCCTGTACCGTTTATTCCTCTAAGGTATTTGAAAGCCTCTATCATATACCCTCTCTCCCATCTCTCTTTCAGTGATAGATGTTTAGTTCCTTGAGTCTTTCCTCATAAGGCTTGTGGTGCAGTCCATGTATCATTTTTGTTGCTCATCTCTGGACTGCTTCCATTCTGTCTATGTCCTTCTTGAGTTGTGGTCTCCAGAATTGGACACAGTATTCCAGATGAAGCCTCACCAGTAGTCTATACAGTGGCATCACCACTTCACTCCTCCTACTGGTTATGCCCCTTCCTATGCCATCCCTGCTGCTTTTTTGCATTGTTTGACTGACTTCAGGTCATCAGATCTGATAACCCCCAGGTCTCTCTCCTGACTTGTGGTGGCTAGAACCTGCCCCCCATCCTGTATTCCTCTCTTGGGTTTCTGTGTCCCAGGTGCATTATTGTGCACTTCTCAGTGTTGAAATCTAACTGCCAAACCCATGACCATTCCTCAAGTAGTCTTAGGTCGTTTCTCATTTTATCTAGCCCCTCCTGTGTGTCGACTCTGTTACAGATCTTGGTGTCATCTACGAACAGACATACTTTATTACTTTCCCCTCCAGTCCCTCTGTAATGTCACTTATGAAGGCACTGAACAGAAGTGGACCCAGCACCGATCCCTGTGGAACCCCTCTGGTCACGTCCCCCTCTTCTGATTTTATGCCATTGACTACTATCCACTGGGTCCTGCCTTTTAACCAGTTTCCAACCCATTTTACCACTTCAGAGCCCACACCCAGATTCCCCAATTTGTTAAGCAACCTTCTATGAGGAACGGTGTCCAAGGCCTTACTGAAATCCAGGTAGGCCTCATCCACCGCCCCTCCCTGATCCACCACCCTGGTCACCCAGTCAAAGAAATTGATAAGATTAGTCTGACAGGACCTACCCTCAGTGAATCCATGCTGCCTTGGGTCTTTTGCACTGCTTGACTTCAGGAACTTCACTACCCGCTCCTCAAGTAGGGACTCCATCAGCTTCCCCACCACTGAGGTCAGACTTACAGGTCTGTAATTGCCTGCCTTCTCCCTACTTCCAGTCTTGTGCAGGGGGACTACCTCTGCCCTCCTCCAGTCCCCAGGTACCTCCTGTCAGCAGACTTGTTAGAACTTCCCTGAGTTCCTTCAACACTCTAGGGTGAATCCCATCTGGCCCCATTGCCTTGTCTGTCTTTACTTTTCCAAGTTCCTCCAAGATTCTATTCACCATAAATGGTCTGGTGTCCACCACTCGCCCCTGTACATCCTGCACTCAGCTTCTGCAACAAAAGCAAAACAAAACAAAAAAATAAATTAAAAAAAAAAACAGTATATTTCCACTATCATTTTTTATTTAAACATAAACTCATACATTAGCCCCAACAATTTGCTGATAGGGCTTCTTCAGAGGATTGTTTCCAATGACTACATTTCATCATTTTTCTATCCAGTTCTTGTTGGCAATTATTTATCACACAGATAAACTAGCTTCCTGCTTTTATTTCTCTTTTTAAATCCTTTCATTTCCAAGGCAGGTCCAAGAGCAAGGCCTCAAAAAACATTTGTATTCTGCTATGTTGGTCTCCAAGTAGGGGCCACCCCGCGAGGAGACAACTGTGGCACTGTTGAAATGTTCTTTGAGGCCACCCCGCGAGGAGACAAATGTGGCACTGTTGAAATGTTCTTTGAGGACACCCCGCGAGGAGACAAATGTGGCACTGCTGAAATGTTCTGTGAGGCCACCCCACGAGGAGACAAATGTGGCACTGTTAAAATGTTCTGTGAGGCCCCCCGTGAGGATACAAATGCAGCACTGTTGAAATGTTCTGTGAGGCCACCCCGCGAGGAGACAAATGTGGCACTGTTGAAATATTCTGTGAGGCCACCCTGTGAGGAGACAAATGTGGTACTGTTGAAATGTTCTATGAGGCCACCTCACAAAGAGACAAATGTGGCACTGTTGAAATGTTCTATGAGGCCACCCCACGAGGAGACAAATTTAACACTGTTGAAATGTTCTGTGAGGCCACCCCACAAGGAGACAAATGTGGCACTATTGAAATGTTCTGTGAGGTCACCTCGCAAAGAGACAAATGTGGCACTGTTGAAATGTTCTATGAGGCCACCCCATGAGGAGACAAATGTGGCACTGTTGAAATGTTCTGTGAGACCACCCCACAAGGAGACAAATGTGGCACTGTTGAAATGTTCTGTGAAGCCCTGGGCTCTTGAAAATGAAATGAAAGTGCTAGCTCTGTAGTGCAGCGATAGCATTAGTATTGCTTGGTCTTGCGGGGGCCAGCCAGTGAGGAGGATTGAGCATCCCATGGATGGCTCACCTCACTGTGGGAGGGGGGCAAAGTATCCCATTGTGGGACTGACAGCTACTGTTGGCTGGGGTGGTAGCACAAAGGGATTGCACTTGGGGTAAAAACCCACTGCCAGACAGCGCTGCATGGATGCACACCCTGCGTGTGCAGCATGCCCGTGGTCCCCAGGGGAGAAAAATGCAGAAAACCCTGGTCTGTTCGTATGCATGACCAACAGGCAGGTCAACTGGCACAGTCATGGTTCAGCTCAAGTGGTAGATAACTGACTTGTAAGTCCTTGAGAAGAGAGGTGATGGGGCGGAGGGGCCATATGGAGGAGGGCGGAGAGGGGCCCGGGACGTAAACATAATACAAAGTAACCAACAGTCAGCAATGTTCAGTACTCATCAGTAAAAGCAACTGAAACCTGTTATATTTTTTTAAATAAAAATGTATGTTACCTGTGAATTTGGGCAGCTAAGAAACATAGACAATGAGTCACTGGCAGTGTCCCTGCTTTACTTAGTTGCAGTCCTTGCAATCACTCACTAATTTGGTGTGCACCAATGCTGCACTGACACACGTGGCACCACTGGCAGAGGGTGGGTTTAACTCACTTACAAAGTGTGGGTGGCAGTGGTGTGACTGGCATGCTTCTCCAGCAGCCAACCACAGCATGCCAACTTGGTACTCAGGTTCATGACACTGTGGGTGGGGGAGAGGGGGGCACCCTGCATGTCCCATGTGTCAGCAGGGTTCGGTGAACTGAAAGCCAGAATTGACTCAGCCAAGGATAAAACAAACTCTTAGTGAGTTTACAGAGTTGGTAGATGGCAGTCAAGTGAAATGGCTGTTTACAGCACCACCTATTGTACCCAACCTTCCTAATCAATAAAGCTTCACTACCCTAGGAATGAGACCATACAGTCTAACTTGAAAAAAAAAAAAGCAAATACTTTCTACCTGCCCCCAAAACCAGCAAGGGGACATGTGCTGTACACTTTGCACATGCATTAATCCAGACCTGTATTTTTGGGCCACCAAACTCTGTGCATGGTGGTGCCTTCCCATACATTTGCAAATGACTATGTAAATGCACTTGGAAGGATTGTGCCCTCCTTTGAGCATAGCTCTATGAAGGTACATACCACTGGGTGGTGTAAAGGGGTTGCAGCAAGTGGGCAACCACTTTGCACATCCAGTAGGATCCACATTTCACAAACTCATTTACATTTCATTGACTGCTGAAAGCAACATGTATGGGTATAGCTCCACAGAGTGGTGGCACAACAAGGCAGCTGTCTGCAGACTGTATTGCACCAACACCCTTTCATACCGAGGGCCTGCTCTACAAATATGGACAGGATATGCATGAATCATGCATATTCTGGCACAGAGCTCTGCACTCACAATGGATTGTGCACACTACGGAAACTACGGTCCTCAGCCTGCAGATACGTGTGGGTGGAGGTCTGAGCGGGAGTCAAAACGGTTTGGAGATGGAGTGGATCTTTGCTGCACAGCAGGGGACTGTGAAATATGACCATATCTCTGTGCAAGTGAAAATATTTATTAAAAAAAGCAAAAAAAGAAAAACAAGTAAACAAAAAATTGCCAGTCCATAGCCCCCAGCCCTCTATGTCGGATGGCAAAGGACAACAGCTGATGGGGGTGTTTTCAGCCCCAATATGACTAGGAGGCTGTCAGGAGGAGTCATGTAAACACCCTGGCAGGGGTCTCCCTGGCATAGAATCTGCCCACTCCACCAGCCCTTGAACTGTGGAACAGATTTGCTGAGCAGCTGGGGAAAGGATTTTAGTAGCTGGATAAGCTTTAAATTCTTACCAGTCTGTAGACTTTTAGGGCAGGGGTGCTGACTTGTTTAATACAGTGTTTGTGTGGGACCTTCCTCCAGAGGAGGTTGCAGTGTTTGGAGGTGCAGACACAGGGCTGATACACTCTTGTGAGAGTCGGATGTGGGCCCTAATCCCACGCTCCCCCACCCCTCCCTCACCTGAGCACAGCTCATTTATAGGGGACCACCTGCCCTGCAATTGGAAGAAATGGCTTCAGGTGCAGCTCATGTAGTTCTAGCCGCTGGGGGTTGGTTTTAAAAGGCTGGGAGAGAGGAGCTTAGGGAGTTGTAAACTTCCCCTATAAGCTAACTCTCAAGGCTAATAGGTGGGGAAAAGTTCAGCCACCCAAGCGTTGCAAGTTTAAAAGTCTGCATGCTGTATGGGGGAAATCGCCTAGGTATAGGTACTGGTAGCTCGAGAAACTGTAGAGCCACTGAGTTGGCAATTTGGCCTAGAAAAGACTGCTGTGATGATGAGGAACGAACCGCATATCACTAGAGCAGGTATCTTTGGGCAGGTGGTTGGGTGCACAGGGTGTGGTATGGCCATGATACTAGACTGGGATTGGAAGTTTGGGGGATACCCAGTGTGTTACCAGCTGGCACAGCTTAAGGAGGCAGTAGAGGGGATCCAAAGTCAGCTGGGGGGCTGGGGGGAGAAGAATTGGAGAGGTAGGAGGCAAGGGGTCACCTACATGGAAGCACTAGGTGCTGGGGCCTCCCAAGCTGAAGGAGGAGGCAAGGGGGTACACAGGGGGCTCTAGGGGACCCTGGCAGATGGGGCCCAAAAGGTGGAAATTCCACCAGTAGGCAAGAGTCTGGGGTGTCCAAAGAAAACCCGAGAGGCAGTGGGGACGGGGGCACTGGGGATGGGCTAAGGCTCACAAATTGTTTTAACCCTCTATGCCCATCGGTAAAAGGAGGGGTGTGTGTGTGGGGGAGGAAGAGAAGGAGAAGGAGGAGGATGATGCTGCTGCTGGTGTAGCTGGGTTAGGGATGGATAGAACGGGTGAAGGGGGCAAGCAGCAAGGGTGGAATAGAGGGGGTCCCGGACAGGATAAGGAAGAGGGGTAGGAGGGGAGAAGAAAAAGGAGGATTGGGGAACAAGGAGGGGGCTGATGGTATGCAACAGGGGAGCCTGACAGGCAGGAAGGTGCAGGGTGTAAATGGGATGATGGCGAGCAGAAAGACAAGTAGGCAAATGGATAGAACGGATGGATTAGTAAGGGGTGGGGAAAGAGATACACAGAAAGATACTCGGGTGGGGGGATAAAGAAGTCCAGGACACGGGTAGAGGAGGCGACCAAGGACAATAGTGAAGGGGCTACCTTCAGCACCAAGATTGTGGGAGGTGCGAGAAGCCGGTTGAGGGGAGAATCCAAATGAAGGTGTGAGGAGGGGCATGGAAGGAGGGGAAACCAGAGGGGTGAACAGGAAGGCAAGGGGGAAGTTAGAGTACTGCTATTGGGAGACTCCATGATCAGAGGCATCCAGTGGGAGGGGCAGGGGGAAGGTAAAACCTGTCTGATCAGAACCAAATGCTACCCAGGCTTGACGGTGCACAAGGCCAAGCATGAGTTGTATTCATTGGCAAGGGAAAGCGGGGGGACCACGGACATTCTAGTGCACTAGGGGACAAATGACATAAATGGAAATAGTGAACTAGAAATTCAGGCAAGGTTCCAGGAGTTGACCAGGGTATGCCTTACCATTGGCTGTAAGATCTTCTTTTTGGAAACCCTGCCGGTGCCAAGGGCTAGTGGGGAACACAAGATGACGATTAGAGAGATAAATCAGTGGCTTAGGGAGTGGTGTGGGAAATTGGGGTATGGCCTGGTGGGGGATTGGGGGGAGACCTGGGAAGAGAAGGGGCTGTACGCTAGGGACAGGCTCCACCTTAATTTGGAGGGGAAGGAAATCCTCAAGCTCAAACTAGCTAGGTTCATCAGTGAAAGGTGGGGTTTAAACTTGTGAAGGGGGGAGGGATCAAAAAAGGTGCAGTGCCAGCAGGTACGATAAATGAGGGACATGGTCTCCACTCCTCTAGGGAGCTAGGAAGATATGGAGATGGGTCACCAGATAGGGTGCAGGAGCTGAGACATGGGAGCTCAAGGAGGAGAAAGGAGAGGGGGGAAAAGGGTGGAGGGTGGTCCTGATAAATGCCAGGAGCTTAGGAAATAAAATGCCTGAGCTCCAGGGGATGCTAGTTGAGGGGGAGGTAGATGTGGCAGCAGTCACTGAGATCCGGGCCACTCAAGGGCATGAGTGGGACCTAAATCTGGAGGGCTACGCTATGTTCAGAAAAGACAGGGAGGAGGGAAGGGGTGGTGATGTAGCACTCTTAGTCAAAAATGGCATGGGTATTGGAGGGGTAGAGGAGGCAGAGAGGAATGTGGAGGCTATTTGGGTCACCTTGCTGATGCAGGGGGGTAAGAGAGTAAAGGTCGGAGTGGTATAAAGACCGCCAGCACTGGTGGAGGTCCTGGAAGAAAGTTTGGTGGCAAATCTAGAGGGACACTGTGGATTGGGAAAGGGAAGGGTAGTGGTAATGGGGGACCTCAGCATGCCAGGAATAGACTAGGGGATTATGACATCACCAGTGGCCAGAGAGCAGAGGCTGCTGTATGTCTTCCAGGGTGCGTTTCTGACAGAACAGGTGGGTGAGACAACTAGGGAGGCCCGGACACTGGACGTGGTCCTGGCGGACAGTGATCAGATTAGGGGCCTAGAGGTGAGGAACCCATTGGCTGGGAGTGATCATGCCACAATCTGTTTTTTCCTGGACCTAGGGGGTGAGGAAAGCTGAACAAGGATGGTAGTAACCAACTTTAGGGATGCAGACTTCAGGGAGATGGTACGGATCCTTAAAGATCGTCTGGACAGGATAAGGCTGGATATGGATGGTGACAACAGGTGGAGGATCAGTAAGAGAGGAATACAGAAGGTTACTAGATCCTGCACAAGGGAAAGGCATAAGTTTGGTAAGGCCAGAAAACCCTGCTGGTGGACCTGGGAGGTACAGGAGGTGGTGAGGGAGAAAGAAGGTGGCCTATGGGCGCTTCAGGTGCTCAAGGAGTGAAAGGGATCAGGAAGAATATGAGCTGAAAGCCAAGAAAGTCACCAGGGTGGTGACAGAAGCTAAAGCAAAAAAGGAGCAGTTCTTGGCCAGTGGGATCTGGAGGAGGGACAAGGGGTTCTTTACATACATGGAGAAAAAAAGAAAGTAAGGGGGCAGATCAGCAAGATAAGGATAGGGGATGGTTGGGCACAGGAGGCGGGGGAACAGGCAAAAGTCCTAAATGAGTACTTTGCCTCAGTTTTTTACCAGGGGGGATGGAGGGGCTATGTCTTGTGAGGGGAGCAGGGGCAAACCGGAGCAAGGGGTGGGACTGGTAGAGACCAGGGGCCCTCATGGGTCTGGGGAAAGGGATTGGCCACCACAGACAGGTGGGGGCCCAGCAGTGCAGGGTGAAAAGGGGAGGACGTGGAGGCTGAAATCCCAGTAGAGAGAGAGAGAGAGTAAGGGAAGCCCTCAGGTCCCTTCAGACAGAGAAAGCACCTGGGCCAGATGAGATTCATCCCAGGGTGCTGAGGGAACTGGCAGATGTCCTGGCAGTCCCTCTAGTGAAGCTTTTCAACATCTCTCTGAGGACTGGGTGGGTTCCCCAAGACTGGAGGGTGGCCCATGTCGTGCCGATCCACAAGGGTGGATCAAGATTAACTTATGTCACTACAAGCTAGTGTCAGTGGCTCAGTAGGTAGCACACTCGCCTCTGAGGCCGGGAGATCAGAGGGCTATGGGTTCAGTTCCCACATCTGGCACTTGGGTTAATATCCCAGTACTGACACTTTAGTGCAGCATGAGAGGGGTGCTGCAGTTCTGAGGTGCCCTCTTTTGGATGAGATGTTAAACCGAGGTCCCATCTGCCTGGATTGGTGGTAGTTCAGGTGGATGTTAAAGATCCCATGGCACTTATCAAAAAGAGTAGGGGAATTTCCCGGTGTCCTGGCCAAATTTCCCTCATTCACTAAAAATACCACCAACAGCTTAATCTGATTCAAAGTCAATTGGCATTCATCTGTATCCCCCTCCCTGGGTCATGCCTGAAAATAGGCAGGATTTGTCTAGTGCACTTACCTGGTCAACAAAAACTAAATAAATAAAAATAAATAAGAGAGGAGGCGGGAAATTACAGGCCCGTCAGCCTGACATCGGTGGTCGGCAAGGTGATGGAGGGTATTGTCAAGGAAAGGCTAGGGGGGTTACTGGAGCAAACTGGGTACTTGGACGATAGGCAACATGGCTTTGTCATGGGAAGATTGTGCCAGACAAATCTTGTTGAGTTCTATGGCTGGGTGACGAGGGCCCTGGACCAGGGTAAGCCAGTTGACGTCCTCTTTCTGGACTTTAGCAGGGCGTTTGATTCAGTATCCCACAGTGGCCTGCTGGCTAAGTTGAAGGAAACGGGGGTAGGGAGACAGTTGTAAAGCTGGATAGGAAATTGACTCTCTGAGCGTACTCAGAAGGTGGTGGTTGGAGGGTTAGCCTCATCCCCAAGGTGAGTTACCAGTGGGGTTCCCCAGGGGTCAGAGCTGGGGCCACTCCTGTTCAACGCCTATATCTCAGACATCAGGAGGGGGATCAGGAGTGAGATGAGTCTCTTTGCAGATGACTCAAAGCTGGGTGCAGTGGTAGATGGGGAGGAGGGGAGGGGAGGGTGGCCTTGCAGGAGGACCTGGAGGCTCTGGAAAGGTGGTCGGGAAAATGGAAACTAAAATTCAATGTGGGAAGTGCAAGGTTCTGCACCTGGGAGTCAGAAATCCAGGCCAGGGGTATACCCTGGGAGGAGACATGATTCAAGTCATGGAGGGTGAGAGGGACCTGGGGGTAGTGGTAGATGTCAAAATGAACAACTCAGAGACCTGTAGGAGGGCAGCGGCAAGGGCAAATAGGATGCTGGGATGCATCGCCAGGGAGATTACCTTCAGAAAGGCGGAAGTGATCCTTCCACTGTACAACTGCTTGGTTAGGCCACACCTTGAGTGTTGTGCACAGTTTTGCAGACCACATTTAAAGAGGGACATTACACTCCTAGAGAGGGTCCAAAGGAGGGCAACCAAAATGATCTGGGGCCTGGGGGAGAGGACCTATGAGGAGAGGCTCAAGGAGCTCGATATGTACATCCTGGAGGAGAGGAGGGACGGGGGGACATGATAGAGGCCCTAAGCACATGAAAGGGATCACAAAGGAGGCCCAATCAGGGTGTTCCAAAGGAAGGAGGGTGGGGCAACAAGAGTTCACAGGTGTAAGCTGGCAGGCTCAGAGGGGAGAGGAGGAGGAGATGTTATTTCACTGAAAGGGTGGTGGAGCCAAGGAATGCACTGCCCAGGGAGCTGGTAGAGGTGGAGACTGTGGATGGGTTTAAGAGGGGATGGGACAGGTACAGGGGGAAGGTAAATCTGACCAGGCCCAATACAGGTGGAACATCTGGCATTGGGGACAGTAAAACCCAAGGGGAAGGGGGGACACCAAAATCGGTCCTCAGTGCGGGTGCTGAAAATTGAGCAGACTCGAGAGACCGTTAGGCCTATTCTGCTGGCATTTTAGTATGTTAGATAGAAACACAGAATCTGTTGGCAGTAAAGGACTGTTTGGCCTACCTAGATGTTTCCATCCTGATCTATCTCAGCAGACCCTAACTGGTCTTCAGTGAGCCTCCCACCTCCCTATCGGTTTTCCAATACACCCCTATGTCTATCCCACAAATGCTTGAAGCCCCCCACTGTTTTTGCCTCCGCCACTTCTGCTGTCAGTATGTTCCAGGTGTCTATCACCCATTCAGTGAAGAAATATTTCCTCACATCTCTTGTAATCACCCCCTTCCCCCACTTTATCCCATGCCCCCGGTCCTGCTGCTCCTTCTCATTTGAAAAAGACTTCCCTCCTGCACCCTGCTCACCCTTGTGAGGTACCTGTAGATCTCAAGCATGTCTCTTTCTCTCTCTCCTCTCTTCGAGTGCTGTATGTGTTGAAATCCTTCAATCTCTCCTTGTAAAGGTTCACAAAATGCAACTCCTGCACCATTGGTTACCTTCCTCTGGACTGCCTCAGTACTCCAGGTGGGGTCTCACCAGCGAGTGATACAGTTGCAACACCACCTCCCTTCCCCTGCTTGACAGACCTCTATGTACCGTAGCACGCCACTAGCCTTGCTCACTGCTTTGTCACACTGTGCTGCCACTCTGAGGTCATCAGATATGATAACCCCAATGTCCCTTTCCTGTTTAATGACTGTCAGTGCCTCTCCCCATCCTATACTTAACGCCTGGGTTCCTGTGCCTTAGGTGCATGATCTTGCACTTTTTGGCACTGAACCCCAACTAGCATGCTTTAGACCACACTTAGATGTAAGCCCCCCATTTATGGGGGTTTACTCCATCAGGACGAAGAGGCTCCGTCCACCTGCACTCTGGAGCCTTCACCCTTTGGTCCCCCAAGAGTTGCATAATGGGACTTGTAAGGCATAGTATCTGCATTTGCAAGTGGCTCTGGCTGAAGTCAAGTTTGGTTTCTTACTAGAGACTTGCGTCTGCAGCCATACTGATTGTCCCATGATCCAGGCCCCAAGACTGGAAAGCAGGGTCAGGACTGGGTGTCAATGGCGCAACTGGGCACTCCTCCAAAGCTCCCCGACCCCTAGAGAAGACGGGTCGGGAGCATAGTCGTTTCTGACAGAGTGGCATTCGGAAGAGTCGCAGCATGTGTGACATGGAGTAGGAGCTCCGTTTTCAAATAGACCATGAGCCAGCAACCATTTAATTGTCCCCGGCTTCCGAGAAGAAAGTGGAGCCCCAAGGGACACCACAGCACCACACAAGAGCATTCTGCTTGTTAAAAAGTGCTTCCTCACCCTGGGACATGCAGAAGGGCCAATAAAATCAAATACGCTGACTGGCAGCTTCACGGGCCTCTGTGCATCTGCAGGAGGACCTAAATTGGAGCTTTTGCTCAGACAATAAACCCAGGGGTGTGACAGCCCCTAATGCCCCTGTCCCAAC
The DNA here is from genome assembly GCA_016271365.2 of Neoceratodus forsteri. Classification (NCBI taxonomy): domain Eukaryota; kingdom Metazoa; phylum Chordata; order Ceratodontiformes; family Ceratodontidae; genus Neoceratodus; species Neoceratodus forsteri. The sequence continues at coordinate 146,276,478 of CM057453.1, read as the reverse complement.
CCCAGGATCAGCAGCAGGGTTGAAAAGAGCAACAATCTGCACTTTGGGGCCAAAAAGAAGGCGGAAGAAAGCTGTAAATCTGCAATGAACTTTTTAAATGAAAACAAAGGTAGCGACCCCCTTAAATAACTACAGGGCCACAAAGCATGATAGAAAGAGGCCAGAAGTGCCGTGATTGTCTGAGCACCTACAGCCAATCACACGGTGATAGCTTCTGTGAAACAGGCAATCCAATGTCAAGTTTCAACCCCAAGAGGGAAGGTGGACTGTTCTCTTGAGGTCAGTCAGAGCCTGGAGAGAGAGAGAGTGAGGAGATAAGCTGTGGTATGTAGAACTGACAGCCACTCCTGAGACTGTCTTAGTCAAGCTCTCAGGAGTCTGTGAACTGGAGAAAGTATACTTCAGCCAAAAAATCATCAAAGGAGGAGGGTGTTTAAGTGAAAGACAATAAGAGAAAGGCAAAATCTGTTAGAAGGGGGTAATCTGCCCTCACAGCATTTGCAGCCCAGATCCAGTGCTCAGGCAGAGGTCTCAGCAGGACCACAAACCACCAAGGGTTCTAGAGGAACACTGAGAGAAGAGGAGAAGGAGAACTACAGCCTAAGGAGACCCCCGTGGAGGTAAGAGTCACAGCAGCAGTTGCTGTCCCTCATCCAATGCTAGGTTGGGCGTGTCAAATCTTGCCAAAAGGAGGAGTCTGGAGAACCATTTCTGTCTGCAGCAGCAGCCACCCCCCCTTGCGGTGTGGCAAAAAGAACTTACAGATGAAGATATTGAAAGACCTTAGAGATGAAGATGACAAAAGGATTGAGAGGCAAAGGTGACCACAGCACATCTGGTCAAAGACCCTTGAGAGGGTGGATCCACAGATCATACATGTGCCTGAAGTGTCACTGAAATCCAGTCTAGCACCAAAGTGTAGCAAGAACATCACGCTACCTGTCAGAACTTCTGAACTACGAGTATCTCAGAGCTGTGGCTCTAGAGAGTTTTCTTGGATTAGTTAGTTACATAGCTAGAAGGGGGTTTGAAGACCTGGGCAAGACTGTGCCATTGTCTAAATAGGCCCAGGCAGAAGACCTGCAAGGCCATCGAGACCAACGTTTTTTTGGAATACAAACAGGAACCCCTTTGTTTTCATTTCTACCATTTGACAAAGAAATTGTTTAAATTCCCGCAAGCATGCCAACTGAAAAACACCCTGGTTGGCTACCAGCAACCCAGTGGTGTACCCACTGCAACACAGAGAGCTGTCTCTAAGGCATTTGGGGGGAACAAGCCAGGTGCACCCACAGGTTGGGACTGCCAGGGGATTGTGGGACTTTTGAAACACTGCTTCGAGTACAGAATTTTCCCCTTTGCATCCACTTTTCCCTCACATCTCCTTGAGCTTTCCTTACCCCTTCCTGCTAAACGTAAATTGTTATTTATGCACTTTACTTTTGGTGTATTGGGTATTTCTACTAATGCAACAGGTGTGGATACAATACCAGCTAACTAAACGTGTTCATTTCCACTTGTGTTAAAATAAACACAGATTTATTCTAACCCCCTGTCAATCATACTCCTTCCTGCCGGAAATAATTACTCCAGTTTTACCTTAAAACTGAAACTCCAAGCCACAGCTCCACTCCAGTTCCCACAGAAGTGGTCTCTCATTTCACAGAAACACAGAAATTGACAGCAGATAAGGACCGCTAGGCCCATCCAGTCTGCTGTATACCCTTTTATTAGCGGCTGCTGACCCCACTTGGTCTTCAATTGTAGCCTCTCCTTCCCACCTCTAGGACTCCCTTATGCCTGTCCCATGCATCTTTAAGTCCCCCCTCTGTGCTTGCTCCCACTACCTCCTGTGGCAGGCTATTCCATGCATCCACCACCCTTTCCGTGTAAAAAAATTTCCTCACATTTCCCCTTATCCTGCCCCCCCCCCCTCCAATCTTATGCCTCCTCATTCTTGTGCTGCTCATATATTGAAAGATGTTGCCCACTTGCACCCTGTTTATGCCTTTAAGAGTAATATTTCTCCTTTAGCTACAGCCTTCCTGATCCGCTTGTCTAAAGCCCTACCCACCTATTCTGTCTGATTTGAAGGCCTGTAAATCACTCCAGAGCAGACAAGCCTCCCCCATCCACTGCAGGCTGCACCCAGAGAGGATCTACCACCTCTCCCACCCTGTCTCCTTATCAGTCATGCAAAAAACACACAAACAGCAGCATTCATCTCAGAAATTGCACACAGAATTAAACAAAGTCAAAAAGTCACAGGGCGAACTCTGCAACTGAAAGCCACAGTTTCGTCCTTCTACAGCCTGCTACATCAATTTCCAATTTTGAAACTGCTGTTTTACTAGAAGTTTTTTTTTGTACTGCACAGACTTCAGCCCAGCCACCCGTGTGCATGCCCACCCATCCGCTCCCACTCTACCCACCACCTGCACATCCACCTGTCCACTCACTGGCAATAATTACTAATAAAAAAGAAACACCGTAATAGTTCTAAAAACAATAATAAAAACTGAACTGACCACAGGACAAATCCCCTGCTCCAGCTATCGCTCACACACAGCTGATGCCGTTTCTTTGAACAATTCAGTTGCTCCGAGACTCTCTCCACATTGGCCTGCTTCTTCCACAGTCCCTCCAGTCTCCAGTTCCATGCTCCCTCTGACTCACTTACTTTGCACACCTGCACACAGAGCTCCTCAGTAAACACAGGATCAACCACATACATGATTTAACCTAACACAAAAAAAATCAATATAACCAAAAAATAAACTCCTGAAACCACAGCGGCTCCCTCAAACTCTCACTAAGTGAGATGTGGAACTGCCATGTTTATCAAACTATTCAGCCCTCCCACAATCACGCAGTGGTGTGCTGCGCTCGAATTCTGATGACGCTGGGGTCATAGTAACCGTGTTTGCATCCTTAGCAACCTGCTGTAAACTAGGGAATGATACACAGCAGCTCACGAAATAATCCACGTTATTTTATAAAAAAAGAAAACACAAAACTAAATTTTAAAAAAACATGAAATCCATTCAGTTAAACTCTCTCTATATTGCATAAAAGGAATATACAAGGGAGAAGAGTTAAATGATTTATGTGCATGCGAGCATTTTGACCTCAGGCAACTTACTCGTGGCTTAAACCACTCATGAGGTTACCCAAGGTCAAACTGCTCTTGTGCACATAAATACTTTAACTTTTCCCCATTGCATATCTCTTATTTATTACCATGGCATTGTGTGGGTGCTACCAACCTGTATGCAGGAGGTTTTACACTGTATTTTTCCTAGGAGGTGGTTTAGGGTGCAAGCCAGTACCTACTGCTACCCCACATGGTGGCACTAAACTGCTAACATATCATCTTATTTGTGTCCTGCTATTGAAAGAATCCGGGACGGCCCCCTCAGAGTCAAAGGGAGGAGAGGTGTGGACCCCTGAGGGCCCCCAGCAGCCATCAAGACAGCCGCAGTGACAGTCCCATAACTGAGTCCAGATTGGTCGGTGAGCCACATTACATCACGTTAGAGAACCGCTTATTCTCTACACCCCCTCCTGAGTGTCCACCCTATTGCAGATCTGCAAAAAGCATACCTTCCCTTCCAGTTTCTCAGCAATGTCACTTATGACGACACTGAAGAGGACCGGTACCAGTACTGAGCCCTGCTGCATCCGCTGGTCACTACTCCATCAGTCAAATAGTGCCATTTATCATCACCCTCTGTATCCGACCATTAACCAGTTTCAAACCCAATTCACCACTTTGGATATCATCCCCAGGCTGCTCAGTTTATCAGCCTTTTGTGTATCAGTGTCAAAAACCTTGCTGAAGTCCAAACAGGCCACGTCCACTGCCTTTCCCTGATCTCCCAGTCAAAGAAATTCATAGATTCGTTTGGCATGACCTCCCTCACCTTGTGAATCCATGCTGCTTGTGGTCTTAGAGCCCACTGAGTTCAAGATAACTTAATCAGGCTTTCCTTTCAGGGTTTTCATTAATTTACCCACCAAATATGGTTGCTAGCTTTCTTCTTGCTGTGCACAACCCTGGACATCGTGCAGAGGTACGAGTCAGTTCTGGTCTCCCTAGTGGAGCAGGTCTAAAGCAGAGGCCACTGCATGTGCAAAACAACCTGTAAGAGTTCAAACCTAGACCTCCGGCTGCATAGGCCTTCCAGGCCATTTTCTGAATCAGACTGCAACTTGGACCCATGCAGTCCATGAATTAGAAGTTGTCTGGCTCAACCCATATAGCTGTATAGCTGTCAAATGAATACTTCTCAACTCCTATGAATTTTACATATCACAATGACTTTTACACTCAAATTTACCCTTGCTCCACTAAGATTTGCTGTTCCTCCTAATTTTAGTTATTTCTAGTCAAACTACTACAGCGTTGAAATAACCTGCCGGAAATGTTAAAAATATGGGTCACGCTATTCTTTCGACATTATTCTTTAAAATAAGTGCTATACATTTTAGCCATTTGCTCTGAATTTGGGAGGTCAGTGCTGGGTATTTTTTCTGCTGAGAGGTATGGTTAAAGAAATCACAGAGATAGTGATATAAAGGAGCTCTGAAAGTATGAGAATTGTAATTGAACACCCATGATCTATCTTTAACTTTAAAAGATAGATGGAATTTGGTAGGGCAGTTTCGGATTCAAAAAGTGAGACAGCTACCCATTAATTTGCAATTGCAGTGCTAAGAGATTGCAATTTTAAGAAGACACTTATTTCTCAAAATGCATACGTGAGCAGCTCTGACCATGCTGGTACCGCACTGCCACTTATTACACCACGACGTACGCGCAGGCGCAGGCTTGACGGTGACGCCATCACACGTGCGCGGATTGGCATCCTGGATGTTTTCATGACGGGTTTTGGATGAAAAGCTGGGAGGGTAGAAGATTCCCGAGTATACAGCGTGGTTTGATTGAGCAGTGTGTGAAGAGAGAGTGCCAGCTGTGTGGACTGAAGCAACCGAGGGAGCCAGACAGAGAGCAACAGTTCGGCCTCGTGCCGCGATACTGGTAGGCTGCGTTCTGCCTAGTGTGGTGGGAAGAGGGATGGAAAAATAACGTGTAGAGAGAGATGTAAAGCCTGTTTAAAAATAAATGGGTTTTAAAATACAGTAAAATTAAACCAAAAGGGTGCGTGCATGCACTGTCATACAAACGTTATTGACTGCACAGCATGAGCACAGTCAGTTGCAAATAATGTTTTATTTCAGTGGTCCTTTTCCAGGATTTTACCGACGTGTTTGAATTATTAGAGCCATACTTGTTTCCAGTTCCTTTAATCTGGGGAAAAAAAGGCAAACACAAGACATCTCAACATTACTGTATCCCATCGCTGTAATAACTTGAAATTTACGAAAAAAAACCCAGATCTGTGAAAGGTATCATCTGCAGCAACGTTGTTGTTCTCCACACCTGCCTCATCGACAGGATTATTTCTTTGTCCGCTATTAAAAAATCTTATGGCAGACATAATTTCTGCTCACCTAGATCGTGTATGTACGTTTAGTAAATAAGCATTGTGTGTTTTTTTTTTTTGTTTGTTTGTTTTAAAGGGGGGACGCTTTCCCACCCTGCTATCGCCTTATTCTGTCCAGGTGGGTGAGTGTCTGATGCGCCGCATTTGGGGGTGGGGCACCTGATGATGAACACCTCACTTGGACATGCTTGTTGATCACAAGAAAATGACTGCTAAAGGGATAATTGTACAATGGGGTCTTAAAATCCTGGTTCCTGATTGGCTGGCACGATTTACACACATCATGCCATCACCCAACAGGAAAAAGTGCCAACCTGCCAGTGCTGCCATCCACACTGAAATCACTGTGATCCCCCGAAACACAGAGAAGATGCCAGGCTCACTCACCCATAAACTGTTAAACTGCAAGGGTACAAATGCACACAAAAAAAAAACGAGAAAAGGTGCCCACTGCCAGTCAATCACATCAAGAACTGCCCCCAAAATTACTCCAAGCATCAGAAAGCCAGCACTGGCAAAGACTGCGACCGACAGTGAGATGCTTTTTAATAGTACCCACTGTTCCTAACCAGTCACAGACTGCAACCATCTAACGTCTCACTCTCCAATTCTGCTCCTTCCCCAATCCAGCTAACAACACACACACACACACACACACACACACACACACACACACACACACACACACACACTACTACTCCTTCTCCTTCTGTTTTTTTGTTGCTACTTAAAAGTATTCTCTCTAAGAGCCCCCCTCTTACCGGAACTCTGTCCTTGTCCTTTTCATGTTACAGTCCCAAGCAGGAAGCCCTAGAATTAGCTACACCACCACTCCAGACTTCAAAACTGTGGCAGTTAGCCATGGGCACCATGTGTCCTTTCCATTTTTCAGAGGCAGACATCTGAAGAAAAAAACACACCTCCTTTTCTTTCCCAGTCCACACACACTTACACAAACCGCACCGCACTTTAACCCGCTGGGCTCACATTGACCCAATGCACACTAAACGGTTCCGTCTGTCTCCGCCTCAAGATAATGAAACTCTTAGTTTGTATAGCAGTGGCAGGTTGAAGCAGCGGACTTTGGAAGGGGAAACCATGAGGTGCTGCAGTGAAGATGTATATTTCGGATGGCAACCCTTGATTGAAGTAACCACGGTAAATCACGCAGTTCTGTTTTGCAAAAACAAATAAAATCTGTGTCTACATCTCTGTAGGATGCCTTGTGAGCTTTGGGTTGGGATTCAATCCAGAAAACTGAAGCCTCACACACTCTCGGTATAAGGTAGCAACTATCAAACTAGCATGTTAATTAGTAAAGTTATGACTAAGGATTAGCGATGAATAATAATAAAAAAAAAAAAAAAGTGTGTGCTCTTGGGGACATTCTACTGAGCAGCAGGGAACTATATTTTTTCTGGCAGAGCAACAACAACAAAAAATCATATAAAACGTGGAAGAAAAAAAAAAGTCTCTGTTTTTCTGACGCACACAAAAAAAAGGACATTCTTAATCGCAATATACTACTCCAAGGTGTGTCATGGCAGGATTTACCATTCCTGTTGTGGTTTACTCACTCAGCCTGCAGCCTCATGACCAGACAATACCAGGTGTGGTAAATTGTGCCAAAACTCACACCCTGGAGTGGTATATTCAGTTTTATTGGGACTCTGTTCTTGAAATGTCAGTGGGCCCCATATGCAGAGCCAGCCATTTGTGCTGATAGGAGTGCTGCACGGCCAACTTGGGGCAGTATTCAGACCATACACTGTCTGAATATGGGACTGTCTGTGTAGTGAATAATCTGTCACAGGCCCTGATGGTCCACATACTTGGACATTGATAGTCCAGTTTAAGGAGGAGTGAGGGGAAGTCCATTCTTAGTTAATTGTTTAAGACATCCCAAAGAGTTTATTTTACTCAGCTAAAAGTTTTAGGGATGGACGTCACCTGATTTTTAGAAGACCAGAGGTGCTGCAGAGCCAGAGGATCAGAAGAGGACTGGATGTGCAGCAGAGCCAGTAAAAGGACCAAGAAGATGACGCCTCATCCTCTCTGGCCAGGGCAGTGCATCGGTGTCGCCATTACCATCAATGACAGCACCCATGTGGGTTGAGGTAGAAAGGACTGTGTCACCTCAGACTCTGAACTGACTTTGAGACATTTTGCTATTTTGGGAGTGGGGCTGAAAGTGATGATTGTTGCAGTAAGTGATAAGAATTTTTTTTTGGTCAGGGAAGAGAGAAGTGCTATTCCAGTTGTGCAAATATTAATTTACAGACTAGGCTGTGCAGCCATTAGATTAGTAACTGACAGAGGCATTGCCTGAAATTTAAAAAGTAAATCTGCTCTATCTTTGAAAGAAATGTCCCGCCTCTGTGGTAATTCCTATTAGCACTGCTATTTTTTCCTTTATAAACCCATATAAATATCTGACCTGGCCTTGTAATGAACTTCCCTTGCAGCTAGCCAGATATGAACACCCAGGTAGGTGAAAGCAGGGTGCAGGCAGGTGTTTTAGTCTCTTGTGGATTAAGACCATCACCTTTTACAGTTTGGGCAGACCAAACAGCTCAGCTTCCCTTCCCAGTCCTCTTGCTGAAACTGTGCAAGATGACACTCTTAGAATAAGAAACTTCTCATACAGCACCTTTAAAGATACAACAGACAGATATATCTTCATAAAAAGCACTAATTTAAAAGCCTTGCAATTTATGCATTCTGTAAATTGGAGACACAGTGACCTGACATGGAATATGCTACTTATCCCTTGTGAGGGGGCAGTACTTGAATAACTCATTCATGACTCCGTGGTGTTTTACTGACCCCCCCCTCATACATGGCACATTTTGAATCTACTCTATCTGTAGCTGGCTAGCTAGCTCTCTGTATTCTCAGTCATACCTGAGCTCTCAAGTAACACATTTCTGGATGTGTCCTGGGAGAAGTGTATAAGTAGAGGCAAAGCGTACCATGACGTCAAAACTGGAAAAAGTAAAAGCAAATATAGCAATCTAAGGCAACAAAATATATACGGTGTAATAAAATGGATCCATTATAAAATGGTCATGTAAAGCAGCACAGGGCTGTAGTACATTCAGGGAAGGTGGGAGCAGACCTGCAGAGTCTGTTTGTTTGTGTGTGTGTGTGTGTGTGTGACACACACCTTGTTTTTTTGGCATTTTTACACTCCAGAGGCGCACATGCTGGGGGAGGATCCAGGGGCATCTCTTCCCCCGAAAAATTTGAGAAATGAATACTATGTGGTACATTTTGATAAGAGTTTGATAGTTGTCAACCTCACCATGCATCTTATATTGAAATCAATTGAGTGACACTATTAAAAAAGCATATCTGGATTCTGGGCACACGTGCAACCAGCAGTGTTTATACCTCCCACGGTTCTCCCAACTTAATTTACCCCTCTATATGGGTGGCAGTGTTAGAAATAATTTTTTGTAGGGACAGGTATAATGTTCATTTTGCCTGCCCCACAGAATTTGTACCTGTCCTGTTGATTTTTTCTTTTTACATTTCTGTTGTCAAATCTAAGCTGATAGTCAGCACTTCGTTTATCTGTCTCTCGCTTAATCTGTCGCGCTAGTTTTCCATCACTGTTGCTGAGCCTCCTTTTGCCGCAGTTTGCCATAGAATCTGCGCTCCCAGATAACTGCCACACTTGGATATCTGTCTAAGACCATTGGAATGGAGGGGGTCGGATCGAGTTCAACTGTAATAACTAGTGTGCCCCTGGCTGGTACAGTGTCCTGAAAAGGGCGTAATAGCTGATGGTGCCCCTGATAAGGTGCCCTAAAAAGGGCTGCTAAATATTATGCCCTGGCTGGCACAGGGCCTGAAATGAACTTAACAGGTGTGCCTCCAGTTCACTACCCTGTTATGAGCATTCAGTTTACTTCCCCTTCCTGCTCAGCAGCAGCACCACTGACAAGGGTTCTAAAGTAACTCCCTTCTGCTCTGCCTCTGCCCTGACACGCTGATCAGCTTCCTCTGTCCCTGTGTATAACCCTGAAACTAAAAGCCCCCCTCCAATTAGTAACCCAAAAAGGGGCTTTTAACCAGCCTCCCCCACTCCCCTCTGTGGAGCCTTTTCTGCCATTACAAGGGGTTTTAATGGACTATGTCAGTCCTTTAAGTTCTTTTCATAATCTCTAAATATGGAATTTCACCCTTTTTCTGCCTTACCTGCCTGCCCTGAAAAGGGCATTTAAATGTGTTTTTGGTGGCTTTTAATTAGTCTTATCCTGACCCTTTTCAGTTGTTTGATAGCCCTTAATTAAAAAGAAAAAGTGCACTCCCAAAACTCTGCTACCTGTGAACAGGTGCTCATCTTGCTGTGTTGCTTTAAATACAGCACATATATAAATGAGGTATGCAGTGCCGAAAGCAACAGGAAGACTGGAGCAGCACATGTATGATGACAAGGAACACATGTGCAGTCATATCCTAGTGTAGCTCTGTTGTCATTTCCACTGCTTGACGAAACCGCTGACCACACAGAAAAGCCCATCACAGTACCTTGGGTTGAATGGACATCTTTAACATGTGACTTCATGACATCCATTAGTCCGGCCTTATAAGTGGCAGCATCCCATGGGTCCTAGTGCCCGCTAACACTTTTTAACTTGGTGCCTGTCCCAGGGACAGGTAGAGAAATGAAACACCTGTCCGGGGCTGGCGGGCAGGCAGGTGGTTATTTAGATCCCTGGTGGATGGTCTGGTAGGGGCTGCCAAAGGGGCATGACCAGGCTAAGCAGTCATCCACAATGCAGTGTAGACCATGCATGTGGAACCTCTGTCATAAGTCTCTGCTGCCTGGCACTAATAACCCTTAAGGGTACACACCCCACACAGCGTCAACCTTTGCAGACAATTATGGAGTGCTGGTAAGTTCAGTGGACCATTGGGCTGTATGTGTAGGAATGGTTGGGGAACATGAGGGGATGATTTGTAAGTTTTGACTGATTGGAATGATCGGTAGGAAGCAGGAATGAGTAATGGAATGATTGGCACTGAGGTTGCTTGGAAGGCACATAGTATGTAGAATGCTTGTGTAACAGATTGTAGCTTTGGCATATTCATTCTCTCTTCTCTCTCCCTCTCTGTCGCTGCTAGAGGGACTACCACATTTTTGGAGATGCTGTGAAGTACTAGGAACTCTCTTGAGGTTTTATCCCTAGAGATGCCACAGGGATGATGTTCACTTGGACCAGAGGTACCTTAGAGAAGGAAAGACTGATCCTGTAAGGAAGAAGTGCTGCCAGAGGAGGAGAGTTAGTTAGCACAGGCGCCAAAGGGGAGGAGGAGGAATGACAGCGGGTGGGAGAGACATTAACCCCACCCCCCCGGGAAGGAGCCTCCTATATCAGTTCTTGATGCAGAATTAAGTAGGGCAGAGAATGCAGTGAGAGACAGATGGGAACAAGAAGCCCAGATCTGGCTCAGAGATAAAGAATGGAGATTGATCTGGCGAGGAACTTTAGACATCCTTCTCCCCTAAATAGCATGAATTTGTCTGGAAGATGAAACTGAGATATTTATTACTCCGGTCCTGAAATCCAGATGGGACAGTTTGCCATCTGCTGCCTGTTGGAGGGGTTGTGGGGAACCACAGGCCACTCATACACACACCTTTTAGTCTTGTACCAAGCTACAGGTGTGTTGTACTGTAGTCAAACAGAGGTTGACTGCCATCTTTTCCCACATGGAATCACTCACCTTTGCATATCTCATATTAGGACACATTTAAAGGAAAACTACACTCTCATATTTTGTAAATTCTGTTTCCTTGTCAACAGACAGCTCCTTTCCAGTAGCCGATGGGGATATACATGTTTGCTTTAGTTTGTTTTAACTGTTCATGCTAGTCCCCTGTAGCTATCCTGGGGGTTCCATTTTATGGTTGTTGAAATCTCATTGTCCGTGAGAGTTGCATTAGCATATGAGAAAATGATGTCACATCAGCCATATATACACGTATCTACCTCTATGCTGAAAATACAAATATTCTGAAAAAAAGTCTGGAAACACACAGATGGAAAGCGATTCAAAGGGAAAACCCCTGTATTACAACTCAGTTTGCAAAGTTAACTGAAATGTGTTGTTTTACACCTTGCTGCAACTTGTTTTGTTGAAATCTAATTAAGCAGGCATACTGTGTAATTTGAATAGTGCTGACTCGTCCTCGTCTCATGTGCTAATGTAACTCTCTGGGAAAATGAGATTTCAACAACCAGAAAATGGAGACCCCAAGGATAGTTACAGGGCTACTAGGAACAGTAGAAATGTACTAAAATAATCTCACATATCCCTAATGGCTACAGGAAAGTGTTGTCTGTTGACATGGAAACACATAAAATTGACAAGATATGAGGGTGTAGTTTTCATTTAAAGAGAAAGCAGCAGTGTATTTATGGCATGTAGGAATAGCGAAGATAACGAGAAGATGGTTTAATGGAAAACTATACCCCAGGATTATAGTGGAGCAGAAGCAACAGTTGACTTTGCCACTTCCGGTTTTTCAGGAGTCTGGACAAGTGTAGTGTGAAAGCACTGTAACATGTTTGGCCCCCATCTTCAAGAAGGGGGCAAGGTCAGAACTGGGCAACTACAGGCCAATATCAAGGGCAGAATGATAGAGCACTTGGTTGAGGTCAAGGTTCATGCCCCCAGCACCACTTTCTGAGGGGCAGATTATGCTGAATCAGCCTGGTCTCTATTTCTGGGGACTGACCAGAGGAAGACTGGATGTGCCATGGACAGTCTGGGCTTCAGGAAGGCAATTGATACTGTGGTGCATGACATGCTTCTGGACAAGGCAAACCAGTGCTGTATACACAGTACACAGGGTGGATTGCTAACTAGCTTGGGTTCAGGAAGATGGGTGTGGTGCTGGACGAGCATTGCTCCGAATGGAGAAGACTAGTTGGCAGAGTCCCCTTCAGAAATTATCTTGAATCAAGTCTCTCCAGCAGGCTGCATAAGTTAACAGATGATACTGAGCTAGCCATGGGTCAGTGGACTCCTTTATAGATGGAAACTAACTTTGAGAGGGCCTTAAAAAGCTGGATGGTAGTTCGGACTCCTGGAGTCTCTCATTCAATGTATAGTAGCTAAATGCAATGCACTAAACTTTGGGAGGAAAAACAAGAGGTAGGACCTACACCTTTGTGGTGCTCCTGTTACTTTTTGAGGAGGAAAATTACTTGAGGGTCATAATAGACAGGGGGCTGAAGCTGGACAAGCAGTGCCTGGCCATTGTCAAAAGGGCCAGCAGAATGCTGGGGTGCATCAAAAGGAAAGGGGATGGCCAACCACGCGAGGGAAGTAATCCTGCCTCTTTCAGAGCCCTGGTTGGGCTCCACAAGGATATTGAAGCAGTCGAGAGGGTGCAACACGGGGCCAGAATGGGCAGTGATATAGGAGATGAAAGCTTTGAGGAAAGGCTGGAGAAGAGGATGCTGGGGGCATGATCTTGTGTACTTAGCACCACAACTGGGACTACTCTCTATTCAGGAGGGACTGGGCAGGGAGGAAAGGTTGCATTATATGTGAAGGTGGGAATTAAGACCACAAAGGTACCTGGTCACCAAGAAGTAAGAGGGCCCGGAAGTGCTCTGAGTCATCCTGGAAACAGGCTGTGGGACCTCTGTTCATCGTGGGGTATTGTACAGACCTCCAGCACAGGGAGAGCACATAAATGAGATAGTTGGGGATGCCATCATCAGAATGGCATGTAATGGGGAGGTGCTGCTAGTTGGTAGCTTCAGTCTGCCAGATATGGAGTGAGCCTTTCAGCTGCGGCTTCAGCAAGGAGCAGAGCCGTCCTTGATTCCCTGCAAGAGGCTTTTCTCAGGCAGCTAGTCAAAAACCTACTACGGGCAAGGTAGTGCTAGACCTGGTGCTTACAAACAGGGAAAGCATTGTAGACATCACAGTGGGCAGTCCCCTGGGCACCAGTGATCACTATTAACTATGTAGTTCAACATAAGGACAGGAGTGGAGACAAACCAAATGAGGACAAGGGTCCTGGACTTTAGGAAGGCAGAGCTGAAAGAAATGGTGAACTGTCTCAAACTGCCATGAATGGGGGTTGCCAGGGAGTGGTAGAGGCGCAGTGGGGGAAAGTAAAGGGTATTAAAGCAGCCAGCCTCTATGTGAAGGAAGTGAGTAAAAGCAGAAGGAGAAAATTATGATTCTCCAAAGAGGTCGCATTGGTGGTGAAAGGGGGGAGAAAAAGGGTGGCATTCAGGAGGTATAACACACAGAGGGAGAAGGACAGGGAGCTATACCAAATGAAGCAGAAAGAAGCAGGCAAGGTGGTTAGGGGAGCAAAGGCGCAGACAGAAGAAAGGATAGCCAAAGGGGTCACTAAAGAGAATAAGACTTTCTTCAGCTACGTTGGAGAGAAGAGGAATGCAAGGGGAGGGATAGTAAGGATTAGAAGGGTGGAACGAGGAGGCTGTGCAGAAGGGGACCAAGAAGAGGGAACAGAGCACCAGTAAAAAGCAGGAACGGGGGTGGGTGGAGGTGTACACAAGCCCATTTTCATAGGAAGGAGTTATGAAAGTGGACAGGGCTATGGGACCAGACTGGATGCATCCCAGGGTTCTGAAAGAACTCTGGTTGGTGCTAGCTAGCCACTGACAGCCTTGTTCAAAAGCTTGCTGGAAATTGGTGTGATTCTGGAGGACTGGAGAAGGGCTGACGTGCTCCCTCTACATAAGAGTGGCAGCAGCTAGGAGGCTACTGACTATAGGCCTGTAAGTCTCAATTCAGTGGTGGGGACATTAATGGAAACCCAACTGAAAGAAAGACTGGGAGAGCATCTGGAATCCAGGGGGCTGCAAAACCACGGACACCACAGACAGCACAGATTCACGGGGGGGGGGGAGGAGGACACGCCAAACGAATGGGATAGAGTTCTTTGAGAGGATGACCAGGGAAATGGATTGGGGGATGGCAGAGGATGTGGCCTTTTCGAACTTAAGCAAGGCGTTCAGCACTGCACTTGAGGCCGATAAAGAAGTTGACCAGCCTAGGAGCAGGATCCAGAGTGGTGACTTGGGTTAGGAACTGGTTAACTGATAGATGGGTGGTGTTTAATGGCATTCGCTCTGAGGATGGGAGAGTGACCAGTGAGGTACCACAATGCACAGAGCTGGGACCAGTTCTCTTTAGTGTCTTCATAGGTGACGTTGCAGAAGAACTGGAAGGGAAGGTATTCATTTTTGCTTATGACGCCAAAATCTGCAACAGGGTGAACACTCACAAGGGGGTAAAGAAAATGCGCAGGGATCTTGGGAAGCTAGAGGAGTGGTCAGAAACATAGCAGTTGGGGTTCAGTGCCACTAGGCGCAAAATCATGCACCTAGGACATAAGAACTCAGGAGCTGAATATTGGGGAGTACTGACATTCATCAGGCAGGAAAGGAACCCTGGAGTCATCAGTAACGACGGCAAGGTGGAAGGACAGTGTGATAAGGCAGTGGATGCATGTGATGGCATCTTCTGCAGGAGGAGGGATTTTTTTTTAACTTTTAATTAGTATTTTAGCCCCCGGCACTGATCTTCTCGCGGTTTACCATTTAGTCACCACTCACCCAGGACCACATTGTGGTGGGTTGCCAGCTGTATCGGTCATGTGAGAGCCTTCGGGGGGTGCCAGCATGTAACATCATGGCCATTTTCATCCCTGAGCTTGGAGTGCTGGGATGTGTGCCAGCATGTCATGCTGCCTCCCTGCCTCTTCCAGGTGGCAGTTTCTGCAGTGGGAACTGACTTATTCCCTCCTCCAGGGAGAACAGCTTCTGTCGGCACTCAGTCCTCCCTCACCCTGCCTGTCCACTGCGACCCTGTCCATTCCCAGGTTGCTGGCATGTGGGCGGAAGCGCAGCCATTCCAGGAGGGATGTGATGTTGCTGCTGTATTGCTTGCTAATGCAACCCCACAGAGGAGGGCAACTAAATGGTTTAGGGCTTGCACATGAAGACCTATGCGTAAAGACTGTAAGATCTCAGCATGTAACCCCTGGAAGGGGGGGGGGGGATGTGACATGATCAAGTCCTTACAAGTACCATACAGGGGTGAACAGGGTGAAGGCAGGGAGTCTCTTTCAAATGAGAATGACCACCAAGATGAGGGGGCATGTGATGAAGCTGGGGGGGGGGTCACTAATGATAGGAAATATTTATTCACTGAAAGGGTGGAGGACACCTGGAACAGAATACCACCAGAAGTTGTGGCAGCTAGATCAGTGGGGGTCTTCAAGTTTGCATGGGATAAACATAGGAGTATATTAGCAAAATAGTCGGGGGCGTGAGGGTCACTAGAGACAAGATATATTCTGTTGAGGCAGAATAGACAGGGAACATATAGGTGGGCCCAGTAGTCCTTTTGTCAACAGATTCTGGGTTTCTAGACTTCTGCATACTCAAGGGTATTGATAAGATTGAACCATTGCTGATGTACAGTGATAGTGAAGTCACTGCTGGGTGACAAGAGAAAGAGACACTATATAGGAATACTGTGCTACTATCCAGTTCATTGCTTCGATAAGCACCTTGAAATACAGTGTGCATGAAATGTGTTAAACAAATTCTGTTCTATGCAGTTTATGTAATGGGCTTCAATTTAAGTTTAGAAGTGTTTCAGATGTGTTCCAGTTTGAGCTAACAAGCAGCTTATTTACTGAAACAGTCTGTTATCAGAGTAGTGCAACTTGCAGTTTACTCAAATATTCAATGCCGTTTTTTGTAGTCGGTGGTTGGCTTGATTTATGTATAAAGTTTTCTAATCCCTCATTTGTTTTGTAGGTTTGAAAGAAGATGAGCCTGCGGAAACAAACCCCGAGTGACTTCCTGAAACAGATCATTGGAAGACCAGTTGTAGTAAAGCTAAATTCTGGGGTAGATTACAGAGGTAACTGTCCTGTGGGTTTGGGGGGGTTGGAGAAGGTCTGTATCGCTACTGATTTTTTTCAGTTTTCAAAAAGGGTCACTTCCATTTGACCAGATGCTAAAATCATTCCCCCATGTGGTGGTGTTTTTTTTTTTGTTTTTTTTTTGTTGCTTGATTGTTAGTTTAAATAAGTGCATATAATTACAGCAAAAGTACCAAACTTGGGAGAAAAATTACCGCAGTTCTTTTAATGAATGTAGCAGGACCACAACCAGGGTGCAGTAGTGCCACAGTCGGAAAACGTGAATTAAGCAGCAGAAAAGACCAGCACCTACTGAAGGCCCCAGTCTTTTTAGTTAAGTGGCTTCTTTAATATATAAAAACAGTGGATTCCAGTGATTCATGCCAAAAATCTTTATTCTTCAATAGTGCCATAAAATTCTTAGCATAATTGAGCACTTACAGTTGCACACAACATCCACTTGTTTAAGAATGAAAGTCCATTCAGTAACATGGAATACACACAGAACCAATGCTGACTGGCATTCAGGCTCAAACCAGGGTGGGACAAAACAGGTGGCCAATGACCACTGAAACAAATAGTTTGACTAGCAGATGTTGAAAGTTTCTGGCCAACTGGCTGCATGCCTAGGAAATGATTTTTGAGCCGATGGCCACTAAAATACTGATGTGCTTACCAGATTTTGAATGGTAGTGGCCAAACTGACTACCAGCTCACAAACTGATTTGTTGCACCCTGGCTCGAACCCTTGCCCCTGGACTTATGTCACCTAACGCATTTCATGCTAAGGGCACTTTTTCATAGAGCTTTGAAGTGCCTGTCTTTTTGCTGCTTAACTTTTTCTCCCCCCAGCAGTTGTGAGAAATGGCTGATTCCATGGCAAATATGTTGTCTGATTTTCCACAGTTGTGAAAAATCGGTGGTCTTAGGTACATTTACTTAAAGGGGAGAATTCGGACTTCATGACATAACAAAAACCAAGTGAAGGTTTTCGGTCAGTTAGTACTTCTTTCTATTTACTTTTTTCCTCTGCCTCCATGGAGCTAGGCAGGCGGCTGTGGCCCTCCCTTGGAGGGACTCGTTCTCTGGCCTGAATTACCCTCCATGGCAGGGCCAGGGAGAGGCGCACCAACTTTACTTCCCACCCCGGAGCACAATCTAGAATCTGGGCTCACTGGTGCAGTGGCGCATTGGGCTGTCACGGAGCCTGCTGGCTCCTGGTACTTTCCATCGCATTTTCTCCCTGGGCCTCCATACCGGCAGTGGGTGAAGATGGCTGGAGTCCGCATCCATGGAGGCAGCTGTACACCCTATACGTGAGGCCCTCCCTTTCTGACGGCAAGCATGTGTTCACACCCATCCGCCGCTGGGTGTCAGGCAAACAGCACGCCGTACTGTCCCCACTCCCTGAGGAAAGAGAGCTGTCCATGGATGCTCAATCCTTCCTCACCCCTGCCGAACCCGGGTTGCTGGCGTGGGCGAGGTGTGGCATCCAGCGCCTCAGCCCTCCGTGCCACCGGGCAGGCTGTCGGTTTATACTTCTGACTGCTGTTTAGTTAGGGTGGACAAATAGATCGTTCAAGTTGCCATTGGAGTAATGGAAGTACAGATTTTTATTTGCCCATCTGAGAAAGAAATTGGCACATTTTGTAATAGTATGAGAAATAAAAAGGTCAGTCTTTTCATGAACTTCGGGAGAATTGCCATCTAAGGGCTACAGACTTTAACAGATGGCTACAAATCTGCCATTTCATTAGCCAGGGGATTGTAAAAATGCAACTGGCTATAGACGTCAGTCCAGTTTTAAAAGTTATTGCCCAGTCAACCAGGGACTAGAAGAGCAACTGGCACATTGGGGCTGGTGGGAATCTTACAGTCCCTGACAAAAGTGATACCCATATCCCATGTCCAAAATAAGTGGATGGCCACCCTTCAGGTGATAACTAAAGCTCAGTGGGGTACTGTATGGTTAGGCAGTTCATAAAGCCACACAAATGGGGGGATTTTGGTGGAAGGTGGTCAGTACTTTAGTGCCAATAGGTTAAGGAAATATTTTGGGGCCACCTGCTCCAGTCTATGCTGACGGAAATGTTAGCAGCGAGCAGATCACTAATGTTTATATTGGAGCTGCCCAATCACTAAGCAGTAGAGAAATTAAATGTGCTGGGTAATCTGCCAGATCTGCGGTGCATCTATCCTGTTGGTTGTACATTGGATATTGGGGATTATAGAATGGCATGAAAATTTCCCCTATCCTGATTGGTCAGTGTGTGCCTGGCACAGTGATGTTATTGAACTGTCATATCACTGTATGAAGTACAGGCACACAAGTGACCGGAGAACAGTGAAACAGATCCCTCCCTGCCCACGCAAGCCACCGGGAAGCCAACAGTCTTAGCCTCACGTGCCCTCCCCACACACACCCCGCCAACAGACAAACACATGTTCCCTGCCTGACTGCCTCCGTTCTTCAGTCAATTAAACAAAACCCATAATATTCAGAAATAAAAACCAGCAGCTATCCGTCTTTGGCTTCACTGTAGCTGCCTGTGACTGTGAAACTGCACGCTCAGCCGTTTCGAGAAAACCTAAATGGTGGCGATTACATTTTAAACCCTCGCCAGCTTCTCAGCAAACCCACAGACTTTGCCTTTTACAAAAAAAGCAGTTCACCAAAATAAAAATAAAGACCTGTAATTTACAGATTCCGACTGATGTGCAGCTAAACGGGAAGTAACCGATCGGCTTGTGTTTTTTTTTTTTTTTTTTTTTTAACTGTCCATGTCTTTCTTACAGGGCTAAGAAAAGTAAAAAAAACACATCTTCAGCTGCTCTCAAGACAAGCAGCGGGAGGTCACCGACTACATTTTATACTTCAGCAAAAGTTACCACATGCCGGGGGGGGGGGGGGTGACCATGCACAAGAAAGGCACGTATTAGCACCACCTACTGAACTTTTTTTTTATTTCTGAAATATGCCTCTTACAAAAAAAAATATGAATATTACAAAAAATGTTTATTTAACTTGTTAATGTAATTTTAAAACGAGTCATTGTATAATAGCAATAAGGCACTCTAGGGAGTGTTATTATGTAAGAATGTCACTCTTGGGTTGGTGGAAGCACTCTACTTCGGCTCATGTGTCAACCCACCCAGGAGTGACATTATTACACAATAACACACACCCTGTTGTGCCTTATTGCCTAATCATCTTCCTGGGGTAGGAAGACAGTAAAGATAAATATCCACATTTGGTCATTATCACTGCAGAAAATAAAGGCATCCCTTGTATAGTAGGTAGCTTTTGGTTGCCTTTTTTTTTTTTTTTGTTCCCTGTATTTTGGAGAGAGCAGTATAGAGAAGAGAAATGGAAACACTGTTGCACTTAAAGGGCTGGTGACACATTCAGGAGAACTTTAACAAAACCTAATATTTAGACACAGTCCAGCTTGTATTTCCCATTAGTGCTGTATTTCTCCTCCCCCATTATTTATTACTGAGGTCATCTGTGTGAAAACAGGATGTTTGCTCCTGAAGAGTTTGTCTATTCCTGATTTCTCCCTACCTGATGTCACAGTTACTCCCATGGCAACAGATTGTGATGTCACAACAGAGGATTGTGACTTGGAAGTAGGGAATTAACCCCCACCCCCTCGTGGCTTATTGCTTATCTGGGGGGGGGGGGATTTACCACGGCTGGAGTGGTTTGCCCACAAGGCGCAGCAGAGTGGGTAAATCCGTGCCAGCCGTGGTAAATCCCCCGATAACCCAGATCCCCCAAGTGGCTTATTGCGATTATACCAAGTACTGTTTGTTTGTTTTTTGTTTTATTTAAAAAAAAAACAGTATTTGCTATAATGTTTAAATAAGCAACTCAGTTGTAGAGCAGTCAGTATTTTTGTTTGCTTTCCCCTGGTGCACGGAGCTGCTGTTTTACAGTCTCCGCTTAGCAGGGAAACAAGATGGCGGGACGGAGTTCCGTGATTTTTGCCGTCAGATTGCTTTTTTTGAACATGCGGCTGGCTGGCACCTTTTGCGGTGATTATCTGTAGATAATCAAGGCAGGTAAGGTGCCAGCCTGCCTGTCTGGTCAGTGTCCGAGGTACATGGTATAATAAGCTATAGAGGCAGATAGACGCTAAAGGAACTCGAAGGGTTGAAGATCATATATTCATGCGCATTTCCTTAATAATAAATAATGGGGAGGAGAAATGTATAAAATATAAATGGAAGGCAGGCAGAATTGTACCTAATTATGATGTGTTTTAAAGTTTTCTTTGAGGCGTCAGTAGCTCTTTAAAGGAGATTTGCGCTGAAGCCGTAAGCCATTTTCCCCATTAGAAGCTGATTTTTAAATAGTGGTTCAGATTCTGTTATTGTTCCATCTCTACAGGCTTTTTAATTATCGTATTGGGTGTTTCTGGTAAGAACCATTTTAGAACTGTGTGATGTAGTTTGTCTCTTGCTCAGATCTTTCATTGTTGGTATAATGCATCCATGTTCTACTGTAGAACTCTGTGGGTCACAGGGATATAAACTACATCATACAGTTCTAAAATGACACTTAAAGGAGAACTACGTAAAGAGATGAAGCCCTGACCGCTGCACAGATCAGGGCTTCACCTCTCCAATCCCCCCTGCAAATGGCAGATTAAATCAGTAAATTCTTTACCTCATCACTTGTAAAATTCTGTAAAAGCTACAGTGGAGCAGACATTTTGACTCATGGTGCTCTTGAGGAAACCACGGAATCTCGCGGATAGTCCCACGAGATGATGACGCGGCATTACTCTGGCATTAATAGTATCCTTACGGAAGTACAAGTATATATATTTTTTAGATACCTGGTGCCGTTTTTACTGAATTTGCTAATATTCCATGGGTATGCCTGCCAACCCATGGAATATTGGCAAATTCAGTAAAAACTGCACGGGGTATCTAAAAAAAAATATATATATACTTGTACTTTAGTACATAAGGATACTATTAATGTCAGGGTAATGCCAATGTAATCATCCTGTTGTTTCCCAAGAGTGCCTTGGTCAAAATGCTGGCTCCACCGGAGCTTTTACTGAATTTTACGGAGTGATGAGGTAGAGAAGTAAGCATTAATCACGAAGACAGGAGGTCATTTCCAGGAATTAATGCATGGTTTTGGGGGTGCACTAGGCCGCAGTCCAAGTGCTTCCCACCACCCAACCATGCATTAATTCCTATGAAATGACCTCCTGTTGAGGGGATTAAGGCACTTGTAACATGCAAATGCAAAGGAAGTATTCTTATACTGTTGTTTAAGAAACCGTAAGAAAATATGTGCAGATGTAAAGTAAAATAAATCTAAGTATAACACACAGTTCAATTCGATCTCTATCCTTTTAACAAATGTGCATGTGCACATTCTCCACACCACATGTATTAATGTTGTGACTACCACTTTCTTATACGTGACAAGTTCGCATTATTTATCACATTACACATTAAAGAGTGATAGAACTTTACAGATTGATATTTGAAATTACCATGTCAATTCTTTTTACCTCCGTTCAAAAACAACATTCGTGTGTGTCACAGCTGCATTCTGGGGAATATATGTAACACTCATAATATGCTGCAGTGTTATTCTGACCAACAGGTGGCGTGGCGAACAGAAGAGCCTGATTACTATTGAGAGATTTACCATTTTCATTTCTGGTACCGTTACTGCAACTGTAGTCACAGTGTACTTTATGTCCTCTATTATGTATTTTTGCAAGTGCGGAATTAACGACTTACCACAGTGTGAACCAGGTGGGTGGGTGGGGAAAAAACTATTTCACCTGCTTCCACTGCATAACGGTGCACGTCGCATGCGAACAATACCACTCTAACTCAATACGCGCCCGTGTGCATAAAACAATTGGCCTTCCAACCTCTTCGCATTCTCAGGTCTCTCTGACACCACATAACAGTGCTGTATTTCCATATTTAATGCCTTGCCAAGCCTACTCCACTAGGTGTGAAACTCTTCTGAGTGCAGTGCCACCTGTAGGTCAGACAGCTACTTTCACTGAGGCATGCTGTTGATGTCGACAACCAGACATCACGCTGTGTGTTAGTTTTCTTCCTTTGAAATGCAGCCATGCATATCTAGTGAAGTACCTGAGGACTGGAGGAGGGCAGATGTGATTCCCCTTCACAAAAGTGGGAGCAAGGCAGAAGCAGGAGCTACAGGCCTGTTAGTTTGACCTCAGTGGTAGGGAAAATGATGGAATCACTTCTGAAAGAATGAATTGTTGAGTACCTAGAGGCCAGTGGGGCACAGGACCCAAAGCAGCATGGATTCACAGCAGGAAGGTCATGTCAGACGAATCTAATTGATTTCTTTGATTGGGTGACCAAAGTAATAAACCAAGGAGGGGCTGTGGATATGGCCTACCTAGACTTTAACAAGGCTTTTGATACAGTCCCGCACAAAAGATTAATAATCAAGTTAGCCAGCTTGGGAGTGGGTCCCAGGGTGGTAGCCTGGGTAGCAAATTGGCTGCACAACAGGTCACAGAAGGTAATAGTGAATGGAACTCATTCCGAAGAAAGGGGGGTTACTAGTGGAGTACCTCAGGGCTCAGTACTGGGTCCAGTCCTCGTTAACGTCTTTATAGGTGACATCGCAGAGGGTCTGGAAGGAAAGGTAGCCTCTTTGCAGATGACATAAAGATCTGTAACAGAGTTGATCCACGGGGGCAGGGGGCTAGAAAGGATGAGAAGAGACTTGGTAAAGTTGGAGGAATGGTCAGACGTATGGCAACTTAGATTCAATGCAAAGAAGTGCAAAGTAATGCACCTGGAAAACAAACACCCAGGAGAAGAGTACACAGTGGCAGGGGAGGTACTAACAACAATAATAATGGAAAGGGGCCTGGGGGTAGTCATATCAGATGACCTAAAGGTGGGGAAGCAATGTAAAAAGTCAGTAAGGAGAGCCGGGAGGGGGATAATGGGATGCATAGGGAGGGGCATCACAAGTAGAAAAAGGGAAGTGGTTATCCCTCTGTACAGACAGTTGGTGAGACCCCATCTGGAGTACTGCGTGCAGTTTTGGAGACCTCATCTACGCAAGGACATAGACAGGATATAAGTAGTCCAGAGGAGGGCAGCTAAAATGGTGCAGGGTCTGCATCAGAAACCATATGAAGAGAGGCTGAGAGAGCTTAATAAGTATATCCTTGATGAGAGGAGGGACAGGGGGGACATGATAGAAACTTTCAAGTACCTCAAGGGAATCGACAAAGTCCAGGAGGGTAGCATCTTTCAGAAAAAGAGATGTGCAAGAACAAGGGGGCACAATTTAAAGACAGGGGGACAACTCAGGGGTAATGTGAGGAAATTATTTTTCATGGAGAGGGTGGTGGATGCATGGAACCGCCTTCCTGGGGAGGTTGTGGTGTCTAACACAGTGGGGGAATTCAAACATGCGTGGACAGACATAAAGCAATAGTAGTAGGGGGTTGCAGGAAGTAGGCTGTTGGTTAACTAGAATCTGCAGCTTATCCAATAGGTAGGGAAATGGGCAGACTGTGTGGGCCAAGTGGTCCTTATTTGTCGTCAGTCTATGTTTCTTTTGTACCACTGGGTGTGTTTCCACCTATCGTTATGCTGGATTCATGGCACAAATTATTTTTCATGTTACAATTTGATTTTAATATGGCGTTTGCAGGGGAGATTGGAGAGGTGAAGCCCCAATCTGTGAAGCAGTCGGGTCTTCATCTCTTCCAATACAACTACACCAGAGTGTACATCACAAACATTCACTGAGATAACTAAAAAGTCTTTAGAGATGAACGATGACAGAAGTAGAACCAGAATTTAACGACTTCTTCTAGAATGGTCACGTGATGGCATCCACCTAAGCAGCAGCTGGGATACTGAGCTCCCCCCTCTGGCCGCCTTATTGTGCGATTTTATAGTGCATTCCGAAGTTTTTCGGTAAATTTAGCCAGAAAGAAGCTGCACTAATAGCCTACCATCGTTTGGAGACTTCATCTTGGGAAATTAAACCTTTGCTGGGTCGCGATGGAGGTGGATGGGAAGCAGGGCCTAACTAAGCACACTCCCCCTGCATCCCCGGAGAAGGCCGCGAAAAAGCAAAGAAACCAGGCCCCTACTAGGCTGGACCGCGGAGGAGATAAGATATTGCAACCTACTCCACTGTCTGAAGATAAATTCCTCCAAGAACTTAACCATCTGAAGGATCTTCTCGTAGAATTGACTGGAGAGCTTAAGTCATTGCGCAATGACCTCTCCTCGGTCTCTAAAAAGGTCTCGGATGTGGAGGTCAGGGTCACTTCCTCGGAGCAGTGGAGATCCAGGGCCGAGAAGGAAATAGTCGAGCTCAGGCAGCAAGTGAAGAGGCTGCAGCTTAAAACTGAGGACTTGGAGGGGCGAAACCACCGAAATAATCTGCTGATAATGGGCCTTCCTGAGCTGGAAGAAGGCCCAGACCTCGTGGCTTTCCTACAAAAATTCCTCATTAAAATAGTGGGCCCATCCCCTATAAATACCTCCTACCACCTTGAAAGGGCTCACCGTTCATTGCGCCCTCGACCTGCAGCTGGATCTCCCCCACGCCCGATCATCATGAAGTTCCTTAGTTATGTGGAAAGGCAGCACGTTTATTTGAAGGCCCGGGAGCTGAAGGAGATTCTGTGGGGAGCATCGAGGATCCGAGTTGCCCAGGACCTACCTAAAGAAATCCGGGAGAAGAGGGCAGCGTACCACCCTGTTGTGCAAAAGTTATTAGCCGCAGCAATCCCATTCAGGATGGTATATCCTGCAACTCTGAAAGTGACTGTCGGAGGTTCATCTATTAGTTTTGGCACTTCTGAAGTGGCCCATAAGGAACTTGCCAATAGATTGCCTGACTTGTTCAAAGGGCCTGGCTGAAAGATTTTACGGTGGACTTTGGATGGCTGCTCTAGTGCCCTCTTAAATTGACCTTTCTTATTTTAGATGTGCCTGTATCTGGTCTCTCCCTGGTGGTCTGTTTTTTCTTTCTTTGGCCTCTCGTTTGTGTCTACCTATCTTTTTTCTTACCTACCTCTGTCTCTGCTCTCTCTGCCATCCATCGCTTTGCTGTTCTGGCTGTCCTGGTCTTTCCTTTGGGGTCCTCTCCATGGGCTGTCTGTTGGGGCTGGAGGGAGACGGATCGCTGGGTTTGGGTCTTGTCTGGGGCTCCCGGTTCCGTTTTCGTCTGCATCCCATAATGGAACTTCTGTTTGGTAGTTGCGGTTTCGGGTGGGAACTTCTGGATGACGGACGCTTTGGGTCCTGTGGTTATAGCGGTCCCCTCGGAAACAGCAGCCCTTGATCTGGCTGTTCCAGCGAACTCTCCCTATTGCCCTTTGGATTGATATTTGGAGGTCTGGCCTTTCTATATCCAGGGTCGGAGTGGATCCGGATAGGTGTGCCAATCATTCTACTATGGAGGGGAGATGATGGGAGTTATGCTGGCTCAGTTGGGGCGAGTGGGGCTTGGCTTTCTTTTTATAACTTGGGACCTAGAGGCCCTTTTATGTTCTGCTTCTTTATTTCTTTCCCCCTCCACATGCCCTATCATCTCTGTTTTGTCTTGGTCTGTTTTATTTTTATGTCGGAGGGCTGGGGTGGGGGAAGGCGGCTATGGGGGGGAGGACTTAGTGGGCTTGCTCGCTGGATGTGGGATTGCGAGCCGTGTGTTAGGGGGGTTGCTAACCTCTGCCCGGGGCTGGATTGGGGAAGGACTGGGCTTACTATCGTTGGGGTTTTGTTCTCATTTAGGGTACACCTCTATCTTGCAGTATATGGGTACTCTCTTCCGGCTCTGGGGGGTTGGAGGTTCGTGGGGATTAAGGAGGTTAGTGATTTGGGGTAACAGTCTATATCTTGGACCATTTCTTTTGGACCTCCAATTGTATATAGTTTTTGGGGTTTATAGTTGGGGTTGTTTGTGGGGGGTTAACGTATGGCACGCTATAGTACTGGTTTCGCTGATTCCTTCAGGGGAGGAGGGTTTTTCCTGGCATTTTCTGGTTTTTCACTAAGCCCAGGATTCAGGTTGGGGGAAGGGGTATGTGGGGTGGGGGGTTACAGATTGACATTCCATCTAACTTTTTTGTACTTTGGTTTGTTCGTTTAAATGGCCTTTTTCTGGTTGATATGGCTATTGGTGGGATGGGGGAGTGGGGGGAACGTTCCCCCAAGAGCTGGTCTTCTTCATTTTTCCGGTTTTGGACTTTTGGGGGATGGGGAGGAGGGTACGGTGGGGTTTCAGACCTTTATATGTGAGGTGCACCTTGCTACGGTATCTGATAATTATTCTGTCTGGATATCCGATTGGTTTGATATATCTTTAAAATGGCTAGAAATACAGTTAAATTAGCGTCTTGGAATGTTAGAGGGCTTAGGGATCGGGTCAAACGTCTGCAGGCTTTTAGTCACTGCTCATTGCTCCTCATTGATATCCTTTTTTTGCAGGAAACACAGCTATGCCACGATGAAGCTAGGTTGCTTTCTCGATCTGGTTTTTCTCAATTTTATCTTGCTGGGAACTCTTGTTTCAGTAAGGGGGTGGCGATTCTTCTCAAAAAGCATGTTCTGTTTACCAAAGACCTAGTTCTCTCAGACCCAGAAGGGAGATATGTTCTAGTGAAGGGTAATTTAAACGGAGAAAGCGTAGTTCTTGGCTCAGTATATGGACCGGTGGGGGGGAACCCTGAGTTCTTTATGACTCTGGCGGATAAGTTGGCTAGCTTTTTGCCTGTCCAAATTATATTGGGGGACTGGAATGTACCTTTCTCATCGGCGTTGGATAGGAACCTCAGGACAAGCGTATGCCTTCCCGGCTCAAAGAGCTTTCTGTGAACTGATTTCGTTGTTGGGTCTGGGTGACCCTTGGCGCCTTGCCAACCCTTCCTGTTGTGCTTTTTCCTTCCAATCCCAATCACATGGCACTAAATCAAGATTAGATATGATATTAGTCAGTCTCTCTTTCCTCCCGAATGTCTCTGTCTGGCATTGAACCGATCATTGTGTCGGATCATGCTATAGTCTGGGTACAAATGTCCTTAAATCCTGATTACTCTCGTGACTCCATGTGGCGACTAAATACTCAATTATTAAAAGACCGCCAATGTGTCTCAGAAATCAGTTCCCGGATATCTCTCTTTATGGCTGACAATATGAACTCCACCCCTAGGGTTGATATGATATGGGGAGCTTTAAAGTGTTATCTCAGGGGTGACTTTATCAAAATGGCTTCCTTTAGAAAGAAGACACGCTTAGCTAGGTCGTTGGAGTTGGTAGGCAGGATTAGGGATTTAGAAAGTAGGTATTTGTCAACTTCCTCGGTGTTGGATCTTAAGGAGCTTCTCTTAGCTAAGAATGAATACTCAGATCTCCTGAAAGAAAAAACAGAATATTGCCTGCTGAAAACCCAAGCTAAATATCTGGATCTCGGTGAGAAATCTGGTAAGTTATTAGCTTTGCGCCTGCGTGCACTTGAGAGTTCGAGGATCATCCCTTCCCTGACCTCCCCATCTGGTAATAGTGTCTCTTCACCCAGAGACATTGCACATGTCTTTAAAGAATATTATTCGGGTCTTTATAGTTACTCCCCGACATGCTACCCTATAGCAGATGTTAAAGAATACATAAGAGGAATAGGTGTCCCGTGCATATCGGAGTCCCAACAAGCGAGTCTACTAGCCCCTATTTCAGCTGAAGAAATAAGGAGCACTATTGCTTCTTTGGCCCCAGACAAGGCGCTGGGTCCGGATGGATTTCCGGCAAACTTTTATAAAGTTTTTGTCAAGGATTTAACTCCTATTCTTCTTAAGTTATATAATTATCTCCCGGTTTCATCTGAGCTTGATCCTGCCTTATTCGAGGCTACTATAGTTTTAATCTCTAAGGCAGATAAGGAACCCTCTGATCCGGCTAGTTACCGCCCTATCTCCCTTCAAAATTATGATATTAAAATACTAGCCAAAATACTCGCTGAAAGGATCAAGAAGATCTGGTTGGAGCTCTGAGCCTTGAGCAGACTAGTTTTGTTCCCGGAGGTCGTGGCTGACCATCTGAGGACCTTGTCACATTTCTCAGTATGCCCGGTCTACCTCAGGTCCTGCTGTCTAATTCTCTTGACGCTGAGAAAGCGTTTGACCGGGTTGACTGGTCCTTTTATGGACAGTAATGGAGGAAATGGGCTTTCCGATCTCCTTCTTGAACACGATACAGGTATTTTATAAGTGCCCCTCGCTAAAATTTACTGTGAGGTCTTGTCCCCTCTTTCCGTCTTTTGCGGTACCAGGCAGGGTTGTCCCTTTCTCCCTTGTTGTTTAATTTATATTTGGAGCCTTTACTGATTAAACTCAAGTCCTCTCCCCGTGTGAGAGGTATCAAGCTCCAAAAGCGGGAATTAGTTCTGTCTGCGTATGCAGATGGTGTCTTGCTGCATCTGGTAGATCCGGTAACATCCTTAGAGGCAGCCCTCGATATTATTAGGCAGTTTAGCTCTTTCTCTGGTTACAAATTAAACATCTCCAAATGTGAGATTTTTCCCTTAAACAATTAAACGTTTAAGCAAGATTTCCTTCCCTTTGGAATGAGGTGGACCCCCAGATCAATTAAATACCTTGGAATTTACTTTTCCACTGACCCCTCCCTTCTTAAAAAATTAAATTTGATTAGAGTCAGAGACTCGATTAGCCAGGACCTACAACGTTGGTCAGCCCTCCCTATTTCACTGTGGGGCAGAATTAATATTATCAAAATGAATGTTCTTCCCCGGATTTTCTATCCGTTGAATCTTACCAATCTCTGGGTCCCTCTTTCAACAGCTTCACTGACTGTTTTCCACTTTTATTTGGCGGGGGAAGGGGGTGCGATGCTCCTATGCCACCTTATCGCTCCCTAAGGAAAGAGGTGGCCTGAGACTTCCTAACTTTCTTCTGTACTATTGGGCGGCCCACTTGTCTAAGTTAGGGAAATGGTTTTCTACGAATACTGAGAGCTCTTGCCCAGTCTGGCTTCAGTTGGAGAAGGCTTTTCTCTCCGAACTTAGAGTTGATATGTCCGCTTTATTCTACCAGACCCCGTAAGCCCTCTCACAGCTGGTCTCTGACGATATGGTGGCAGTTTCTCTTAGATCGTGGGCACAATGTCTCAAGTTTTTTCGGATCTCCAATCTCACGGATCTAGGGCAGCCGATAGTTCTCAATCCCAATATTAGATTGGGGAATTCTTGGATAGGACCAAGTTGGCTCCCACAACTCAAAGATTCTAGGGTGGAACACTTGTTTGGTCAAGATTCGCTCCTTACATCAGATGATATTGTAACCAGGTTTGATATATCAACCAAAGGTATTTTTAAGGTGTTCCAACTCCGCACTTGGTGGGTAACAAATTTGGTACTACGGTCAAACATTCGGTTGTACACCCTTTCTATCTAACATTATTAGCCTGGCTTCTCAGCCTCATTCCACCTCGCTGATTTATTCCTATCTCCTGAGTTTTAATTCACAGGAGGATGTTGGGGGTCCTCTGGTCTGGACACGTCTTCTTCCTGAAGATGTTCCGCTCTGGAGTAATTTTTGGCCTAATTTACATAGATATCATACCCAAGATAGGTTTCGTTTAGTACAATATAATATTGGTAATAACCTTTACTATACTCCTGTTAAACTTTTTCAGCGTAAACTGATCTTTGTCTCAGATTGTTTCAGGTGTTTACAAGCCGAGGGCAACCTAATTCACATTTTTTGGGAATGTCCTAAAGTTGCTCCACTGTGGTCCTTGATCCGGGACAATCTGGATCCCCTTCTGGGTCTGAGTAGGTTTTTCTGCCCCGAAATCTGTGTGCTGGGTGATTTCTCTCATATAGATAGTGTGGAGCGCAGATACCATATGGCCTTAGTATCTATGGCAGTCAAGAAACTGGTTTTAAGACATTGGAAGGACCAGTTGGTTTTATCATATGCTGACTGGTTAAAGGAGTTAATGTCATATCTCCAATCGGAAAACTTAATTGTCAGTTATAAGGATCGTATGGATTTATTTCATAAGAGATGGGGTAAACTTCAGTCCCTATGTTTGCCTTAATAGTAAGGTCTGACGACCCGATCCCTTGGCCCTCATATAGCATATATAGTGTTTTTAGTTTTCTTTTGTGTTATTGTGGCTCCTAGACCTGTTCCCTTTCTTTTGTCAGTAATTTAAACTGCCTTAGGTTGTTAAGTTACTCTGTAAATAGGCTGTGATATCCAGATTTCAGGTTTTTGTGTTTGCGGTCTTTTGCTGGTGCACCCTTAGGAGGGAGGGGAGGTGTGGAATTATGTATTTCCTGAAGTTTGGATGCAGGATATGTATTTGTAGTTTTCTTTACTTCTTTTAAGCATTTCTGATATCCTGTACATTTGTTTAATGGGGGACGGGGTTTGGTTTTGTTATGTCTCTCTGGTTTTGTTTTTTGCTGCCTTTCTGTCTTGGTTGTATTGTTTGAAACCAATAAACTTAAATTAAAAAAAAAAAAAAAAGAACTACTTCTACCGGACAACATGACCTACAGGTTCAGTGCAGTGTGTTTTAGACTGACCTGAGCGGTGTGTTTCAGTCTGCGCCAGTCGTCTGCACCTCCATTGGTACTGTCGCTGGGCATTTTTTATTTATTTAATTGAGTCTAGGATTACAAATACCTTTGAGCTGAGAGCTCTTTTACAAAGGTTCCACGCCATTAGATAAACAATACAAACAGGACAATTAAGTAAAAAAGTCAGGATAAATGGTAGTCAGTTACACGAACATAAATGTATACATTTAGGTCAGTATCAGCCAGAGGCGTTGTCAGGATACACAGAGTTACAAGAACATGGTAAGAAAACACTTGGGTCAGTAGCAGCCAGAGTCATTGTCCATAGTCACAGTGTGTGGCAGGGGGAGGGGAAGAGAGGACCATGAGGGGGAGGGAGAGTGAGCGGTATTAGGGTTAATAACAGAAGTGCTAAATTGTTAGGGACTGCGACAAGAGATTGGTCATGGTAGTGAGAGCAGATTAAAGGGGACAGTCACAGGAGCTTGAAGCTGAGAGCAGTAGTCGGAGCTTGGATTTGAAAGGACTAAGCTTGGGTTGTGAGGAGATGTTCCTGCTGAGACCATTCAACCAGATAGGGGCCCTATGTGCAAATGATCTTTGTCCCTGAGTGGTACAGCAGTGAGGGACCAGCAGGAGTTGAGATTTGGAGCCTCTGGTGTAGCGAGGATTACAAAGGGAGCAAGGGAAACCTTGTACTCTGGAAGGTGAAAGGCCTAGTGCTGTTTTCTTTGCCATTATGCGTGTTTGTTACTTGATGCGGTTTGTGAGTTGTAACCAGTCAGTTTGTGCATAGAGGTCATACGTGTGAGTGAGACGGTGAGCTCCCGTGATGAGTTGACATGCTTTGTTGAGAGCCATGGAGATGTGTCGGAGGGCAGTAACAGTGGCTGAGCCGTAGATGATCAGGCCATAGTCTGTTAGGTAGATAACAGAGCTCTGAACAGCTACCCTTAAGGCTTCTGGAGTGAGGTATTGTAGAGTAGTTCAGTGCAAATATTTGCAGCTTTGGCAACGCTATCTGTGTGCACACCATAAGATAAGTTACTGTCAGTCATGATTCCAAGATATTTAAAGGATTGCACCTGTTCAAGAGCAGTTCCAAGGCAGTTGGTAATAGTCAGGGGACGTAGCCTGTGCTTGTTGTGGGAGCTGCTGAATAGCATTGTCTTAGGTTTTTTTTTTTTTTATAGTTCAGAACCAATTTATGTTTACTGAACCATTTCTCTATTGAGGAAGATCTGAGTTGTAGTTTGCTTTGAAGGGTTAGGGTGTCCTTATGGGTGGTGTGAATAACGCCGTCATCAGCATAGAGGAGGATTTGTTCTGGGCAAGATAGAGGTAGTCTGCTCAGGAAGAAACTGAATAGAAGGGGGCCCAGTATGGATCCTTGGGGGACTCCTGAGAGAACAGGTCTTGAGTTGGAGAGGTTATCTGTAATTTGACACTCTCAGAGCTGTTATCCAGATAGATTTTAAGCCAGGCCAAGGAGTCGGGGGAGAGCCCAGCATCATGAAGCTATTCGAGTAGTAGACGCTGGTGGACAGTGTCGAATGCTTTAGTTAAGCCAATAAAGACCGCCCAGCTAATTGACCATTATCCAATGAACTGTGGATGGCACTGGTGAATTCCTGAATGGCAGAAGTGGTTCTGTGCCCTTGTCTGAACCCTTGTTGCTGGGCACATAGGATCTTGTGTTTGTTCAGGTATTCAGTAAGTTGGTCAGCTACAGTGCATTCAGTGGCCTTGTAGAGGGGGAGGTAATATGGAGATCGGCTGGTAGTTCACATGGAGAGCCCTGTTGCCACTTTTGTGGACCGGGGTAACTGTAGCGGATTTCCATCTGTCAGGGAACTGGATGAGGGAGAGGTTAAAGCTCTTAGTTACGGGTGCTAACACTTCATCGAGGGTGAGGGACAACAGTTTTGAGGTCGAGTGGGTCCCCACTTCTGGATTTGCCAATTGCATTATGAATATATTCATAATGCAACTGACTTTGGGAAAATGAGAGAGTGCCTTAGAAAAGCACTAGCAAACAGGCAAGAAGGAGGGGTGGAGGAACAGTGGGGAGTAATCAAAACAGCCGTCACAGAGGCAACAAGCCTTGTGTAAAGCAAATTAATAAAACGCAACGAAGGAAAAAACGCTATGGTCCTCAAAAAGAGGTGGCAGGGAAGGTTAAGGAAAAAGGATAGCATTCAGGAAATATAAGGAAACACAGAAGGAGCAGGACAGAGAACTTTATCAGTTAAAGCAGAAAGAGGCTGAGAAGGCAGTCAGAATAGCAAAGGCCCAAACTGAGAAAAGGATAGCCAATTCTGTTAAGAAGGGGGATAAGACCTTTTATAGGTACATTAGGGAGTGAAGAAAGACCAAAGGAGGGATACTGAAGCTTAATAAAGGGGAGGGAATGTGGGTAGAGGGAGACAGTGAAAAAGCAGGGATACTGAACGAATATTTCTGCTCAGTATTCACAAAGGAAGAAGAGGGGGAGGTACCTAAGCCAAACAAGAGAAACACTCTGAAGATGGGGGTCGATACCAGTCCATTTACAGAAAAAAGGGTTCTGAAAGAACTAATAAAATTGAAGGTGGACAAAGCAATGGGGCCTGATATTCACCCAAGAATTCTAAAAGAACTGAGGGTAGAACTAGTGACACTGCTGACTACTCTCTAACAAATCATGGGAGGATGGGGTGGTACCTGAGGACTGGAGGAGGGCAGATGTGATTCCTCTTCACAAAAGTGGGAGCAGGACAGAGGCAGGAAACTACAGACCAGTTAGTTTGATCTCAGTGGTAGGGAAAATGATGGAATCACTTCTGAAGGAAAGAACTGTTGAGTACCTAGAGGCCAGTGGGGCACAGGACCCAGGCAGCATGGATTCAGAGTGGAAGGTCGTGTCAGGCAGATCTAATAGATTTCTTTGACTGGGTGACCAAAGTAGTAGACCAGGGAGGGGCTGTGGACATGGCCTACCTAGATTTTAGCAAGGCATTTGATACAGTCCCACACAAAAGATTAATACTCAAGTTAGCCAGCCTCGGAGTGGGCCCCAAGGTGGTAGCCTGGATAAAAAAAATGGCTAAACAGGACGTAAAGGGTAGTAGTAAATGGAGTACACAGTGAAGAAAGGAGGGTTACTAGCGGGGTACCGCAGGGTTCAGTACTGGGACCGGTCCTTTTTAATGTCTTTATAAGTGACTTTGCAGAGGAACTGGAAGGAAAAGTATGTCTCTCTGCAGACGACACAAAGATCTGCAACAGGGTTGATGCATAAGATGGAGTGGAAAGGATGAGACGGGACTTGGCCAGGTTGGAGGAATGGTCAAATGTATGGCAGCTCAGATTCAATGCAAAGAAGTGCAAGGTAATGCACATGGGAAACAAAAACCCAGGGGAAGAGTACACAGTGGGGGGTGAGATACTGACAACAGTAAAAATGGAAAGGGACCTGGGGGTAATTATATCAGATGACCTAAAGGTGGGCAAGTAATATGAGAAGGCAGTAAGGAAGGCTGGGGGGATACTGGGATGCATAGGAAGAGGCATCAATAGTAGAAAACAGGAAGTTGTTACCCCTCTGTACAGACAGTTGGCGAGACCCTATCTGGAGTACTATGTGCAATTCTGGAGACCCCATCTCCGCAAAGACATAGACAGAGTGGAGGCTGTCCAGAGGAGGCAACCAAAATGGTGCAGGGTCTGCACCAGAAGACATACGTAAAAAGACTAAAGGAGCTTAATATGTATACCCTTGAGGAAAGAAGGAGAGAGGGACATGATAGAAACTTTCAAGTACCTCAAGGGAATCAACAAAGTTCAAGAGGGTAGCACCTTTCAGAAAAAGAGATGCGCAAGAACAAGGGCACAATTTGAAGAAGATAGAGGGGCCTGGCTCAGAGGTAGTGTGAGGCATTTTTTCTTGGATTGGGTTGTGAATGCATGGGAACAGCCTCCCTGAGGAGGTCGTGGAGTCAAGAACAGTGGGGAATTCAAGAATGCATGGGACAGACATAAGGCAGTCCTAGTTGGGGGTAGGAGGAAGTAAGCTGTTGGCTAACTAGGATCTGCAGCTTATCTGTTAGGTAGGAAAATGGGCAGACTAGGTGGACTAAGCGGTCCTTATCTGCCATCAAATTCCATGTTTCTATGTTACGGGCTTCGTGCATCCTGACTACTTTAAAGTAGAAGGGGGAGCACTGGCAGGTTATGCTGGGGAGTCATCTTCGACGAAAAAGTCACAGGGAGAATATTGCTGAGGTCTGTGAATACAGAATTGAAGGTATTGGCAATAGTTGCAGGGTCCAGAGTTGTAATCCCATCTATGTCAAGCAAAGTGGGTGAAGTTTTAGGATGTTTCTCAGTAACCTCTTTGATATTCCAGAAAGCTTTCCTATTGCCTCAGGTGTTAGTAAGAGCTTCCTTAAAGTAGATATTTTTCCTAAGGTGGATAGATCTTGTGCAGTCATTATGAGCTTGTTTGTAGTTCTGAATGTCAGTTTGAGTACCGGTGGCCCGGACCCACAGCCAGAGATGGTCCCCTGTTTTCAGTTGTGCTAGTAAGTCTGCAGAGAGCCATGGGTTGCAATGGCCTTTGATTTTTGCGCTTTTTGAAGAGAGCATGGGAGTCGCAGGCAGCATTAAAAGTGTTGATGAAATAGTCCAGGGCCGAGTTGACATCAGTCGCTCTGTTGATAGGTGTCCAATCTTGCACTCTGAGGAGGGATTTGAGGTGTTCCAACTGCCCCCGGGAAAGGACTCTGCTGGTGATGACTTTCGGAAGAGGCTTGCAGAATTTGTTGGACCACTCACAGATGACAGGGGAATGGTCACTGTGTGTTAGGGAGGACGGAGATGTTAGTGATGCGATCAGGATGGCTGGTTAGTACCTAATCCAATATGGTACTTGTGCCTGTTTTTGTAGTCAGGTCGGGGAGTCAACCAGCTGGGCAAGGTTTGCTGCAGAGATGGCGTCCTTGAGGCCCCCAGTTACAGGTACAAGCCAGTTGGTTAAAATCACCCATCAGGATTGATTCGGAGACAGGAGGTTGGCTTTGGATGAAGTCCAGGACAAAATTGAGGCCCTTCCCGTGTTCTTTTGCAGGGTTGTACACTGAAGCAACTGTAAGGGCCTTGTTATGGGCCCCTAGCAGGATTCTAATGGCAAGTTTCTGCGCACATGATTCCGAGAAGGGGTAGTCTGGGGATGACCCATGAATGTCTCTTAGAGGTATATTGCACATCTCCCTCTTCTCTTTGTTGTCCTTTTTAGTCTGAAAATGGTGTAGCCTGGCAGGGCATTAGCCATGTCAGGGATTTTAGGTGTGAGCCAGGTTTCAACAACCATAAGGACATCAGGATTGTGTTGGTTTGCAGAGACTTGCAGAACGTCTAGTTTAGGGAGGAGGCTGCAGATGTTAAGAATTGCTAAGGTGAGCACCCCTAGACGTTTTAATTGGGCCGTTGTACTTGAGGGTTTGGGGCCTGGGTTAGGGTGAATATTGCTTGATAACAGTGAAAGGAAGAGTAGGAGCTTCAGTATGCACAATCGTAGCTGCCTGAAAGTGAGTTTGCCTGTCCGCTTCAGGCAGGAGTGCTGGCAGAGTTGCTGGCGATTGGTCCCAGAGATAGGTCATGAAAGCCAAGGGTGGGAGAAGAGTATGGGCACCCCATACTGACTGCAGGAGTAAGGCCAATTATTTACAGTGGGACTTACATAAGTTGTAGGTGGGTCAGAGGGTAGGGTGTCTGAGGGAAGGTAGATTTTGCCAGTCAGGTAGCTAGAGGGTAGGGAAGAGTAACAGGCTCCCAATATGCAGGTGAGGGGTATCAGAGATGTGAGGATAATTAGGCAAAAAGGCAGGTAGGTCAGCTTCGTTGTGCTCAGAAGGGTGAGGTTGGGACAGAGGAACTATGTAGAAAGGATGAATAGTAGAGAGTCAGGGATTCAGAGCTACTTGGAGGAGCGAGAAAAGGGCTAGGAGCAGGGAGTAGGGGCTGGGGAGAGAAAAGGAGCTTGGCGTTAGTGCAGTTCAGAGGAGAGAGATAGGGTGGCTTAGGTTAGAGGAGGTCCTAATGAGTTTACCCAATGGCATTCAGGCAGGGAGGGAACCAAGTGAGTGGGAGGAGCTGAGGTGTATTTAATTAAGGTAGGCAGTGGGGGAGGGGATGCAGGCGCAAATTTTGCAGTTCACAACACAGCTTTTTAAGTAACAAAGTGGCACAAAAGCCCTGAAATGAAAGAGGAAGAGCAGGGGCCAGTCGGAGCCAAGGCAGAGTCCAGCTGTCCAATGGAGAGAGTAGTGGCGAGCAGTGGCCAATGGGAGCTGCACAGCACTTTCCTGGCTGGTTCAAAGTCTTACCCGGCTTTCGGGCAGTCTGAGGCGGGCTGCGGAGGTGGCGTGAGCGGCTGGCTTCTCGAGCCACGGCTGCTTCTGGAGGAGGTGTCGGAAGCCCTATCGGGGCCGACCTGTAGGGGTGGTGTGCACCATTGCAGCAGCATTTCCTGCATTTTAGCCTATTTCTTTCTCAGTCTTGATGGGGGCGCTTGTGGGTGGGTGGTGTGTCAAGCACGTGGACTAGCGCTGAGATCAATTCCTGTCCCTTTGCAGCCAGACAAGAAGTGCTACAGATTAAAGGGGAACGCCATTGTGCTTTTCCCACTCTGCACAGTTTACTGGTATCCTCTGTTACTTAGTCCAAGAAATTGCTCATCCAGGCGTTTTATTTCTTTCCAAAAATCAGAGTTCGTACTAATTAAGATGTTTCATTCACCATCTAGCCCTGCTTGCAAAACTCATTGTAGTAGCTTCCCAGCTGTTTGAACCACAGCAGTGCTTTACAGCTGCTTGTTCAACACCAAACATAGTATAAGTTCATCATTCTTACCCCAGGAGTCCTTTAGCATCAGTAACTATAGCAGTTTGGCCGGTGGCGCTGAGGGTTGTGGCACTGGATGCCACACCTCGTGCTACGCCGGCGACCCGGGTTCGGGAGCGAGCCGGGGTGGTAGAGGAAATCATCAGGGTCAGCAGGGAGGACTAGGATTGAGCATCTGGAGACAGCTCTCCTAGTCCTGGGGTGGTCCTGGGGAATCCACACCCACGCTCTGACGACCCTGGGGCGCCCAGAGGTACCGCTTGTGCTGGTGTGACTGGGGGGAGTCTTACAGCCGGATGCTGGCATGTATGTGCGCAGGCGTCACTTCGTATCTGCGCTCTCAATGGGAGGAAAAAGTAAATGGCTGGGTGCGACCGAGGTAACCTGAAGGCCGCCCCTCGCCGCGAGTGGACCGCCGGAATCATACGGGGGTCCGGAGCCGGTCTGGCTGGATAGGGTATGGGAGACTCTTCAGCAGATCGGCGACGTGCGGATCCCCCATCATGTGAGTGAGCCTGGTGCTCTCCTGGCAGGCAGGGCCGGCGCCTGGATGCCCCTGCCGGTAGTCGCCAAGCAGGTGGATAAATAAGATGAATATAAAAAAAAGTAACTATAGCAGTTAGCTGGCTAGGTGCAACTGCCCCGGAGGTACACCTTTAAGATAATTTGCATAATGAGCTTGGGCATTAGTCAGAAGAAAGGAGGGGAGTGTGCCGAGAGGGATGTAAAACGCTAGGTTCTTGGCTAGTGGTCCCTGGTAATCCCATAAAGCCACCTGACACCAAATGTTGTTTTAAATTAGTTGTAATTTATTAATACCAAATAAGCCCTAACAATTTTACCTCTAACATGATCAAATCTAAACAGCTGATGGCTTTTTACCACCAGGGCTACAGCATTTCAGAGACCCATGAAACCATACATCTCTGGATCCCCCGAGCAATCTGTGGATAGTCTCAGACTGCATCTTCTCGAAGGGGCGCTGGACATAACCATAGGTCCCATATTTATGCGTAGCAAGCTTAGAAAAAAATGCAAGGCTGGAATTTCCCAAAAAACTATCTCAGCAGTTTTAAACACAGACTGTAGGTCATTCAACAAATCGTAAGACACTGGTTCAAAAATACATTGGCCGTAAGATACCTCGGCCACAAGATACTTTTTGACACCTTGCTGAGACATTCGGTCATTCTTGAATGGAAAAACAAGTAATCAGGGGTTTTACATTTATCAAAAATAACTCTCTTTAGAATACAGAAAACATACGAGGGGACTTCACATTCACTTTAAATAATTTGCTGACTAGACAGTGGCCAAAACAAGGATATAATTGTTTCTTATCAACTCTGTGTTGCATATTCTTTTTAAACACAAGAAATCATAAAATGAACTGTATCTAAGCTGCAGTGGTTTGAAGTAGCTGAACCTTATCTTTGGCTATGACCTTGGGTTGAAGGAAGGTTTTGAACAAAATATCTCTGCTGAGCAAAGCAAAGCTAATTTTCTTTAAAACACTTATTTTCTACAGTCATTTAAAGGGCCCCAACACCTTTTGAACCTGAGCATCTACACAGACATCCATTTGCACAGTGGTATCATTTGCATTGTTTCAACAATTACTCTCCAAACACCTCTGTACTTATAAGGCACATCAATCTACATGTTGGTATCATGTAGTCATCTACTAGCCACTTTCACCTTTTACTAGCTCTCTATCAGTCTACACTAGCCATTTTACACCTTTCTATCTCCTCAACCTTTTGGTTAGCCAATTATATACTGTTGATAAAAGTTTTGTCACTGGTCACTAAACTTTGGCCACTGGCCACTTTCAACAGGGAGCAGCCTGAAGGGCTTCAGAATCTTTTCTGTGCTGACTGAGCAACATTGCCCCAGAGGTGTTGCTCAACTTTCCTTGTTGACAGCCCCTTTTTTGCTCATCTTGGTAAAGTTTTTCTCATAAACTTAATTTTTTAATGTGTTTAGTGTAATTTTACTGTTTTTTTTTTTTTTTTTTTAGTGTGTTTTCTTTTCCGCGCATCCACGGAGTTTACCACATCTGTGTATTTTATTCGTTATTTGTACCGCAACTGTTTACTGCAGGTGCAGATTTTCAGTTCCTGTCATTATTTTACAGTCTCTTTAGGGAACTGTCGAAATTTGATGTTTTTCTCTTTTTTTTTTTTATCTCGGTACTCGCGGTTCCTGCTGCGAGGTACCTGTTTGGATTTTCAAACTGTGACAGTTATTGCTGGGTTCTTTGTGGATTGGCATGTCAGATTCCTAGAACCAAAAAGAAATGTGGACCTTAACACACACACAAAAAAAAAAAAATACTGTCTTCTGTCACAGAATTTTGACTTAGCAGATTTTCAACAAACCTGTACCCCAGGTGTTAAGGTCCATTTTATGTGTTCTCTTTGCACAAATTAGGTGAGAAACAGAGCAAAGAAACTTGGAAAAATATAATTATGGCTGAGGAAAAATCAAAGCCTACCGATGAGGGGCCATCAAAATTTAATAAAAAAAAAAAAAAAAAATTCAAACAGGGTGCTGATGAAGCCTCCAAGTCCCAGTCAAATAAAGCTTCCAAAGGAGCTGATGAAGTTCCTCACAAACAAAATTTAAAAAAAAAAAAAAAAAAAAAAAAAGCACTGATGAAATGTCCAAAAAAATGAAGTATGATCAAGCTGCTGATGAAGTTGGTAAAGAGGTAGTCTGTAAAGACAAAAACGCCCCTGTTCCTCCTGGGAAAGCCAATAGTGAGACAACAGGTAGCTTAAGGCATAAAAACAAAGCGTATACAGCCACAATCTGCACAGGGCTCCCAACTGTGCAAGACTTGGCAAAAGCATGGTACGTCCTTCAGACCTTACAAAAGATGGGGTCTACGTTTACTAGGGCTAGTATGCACTCTTCCACAGTTCTGTCTTCAGGAGAGACTGAGGATGATACAGATAATGATGAATAATTTTACGATGCTCCCGACGTGAATTTGGAGGGCCTAGAGCCTGATGTGTCCACTGACCCTCTTTTAGGGGCTTCCTGTGCTAACCAGGAGGATCCCTCATTTATGCTTACGTTTATACAAACATCCTGGACCTCCCTACTCAGGAGTCCATGCAGGATGAGAACAAGGATAAAGATTATAGGGAGATGAAAGGTCTTCCACCTCCTAAAAGACTTAGTCGTCTCTATATACAGTATATAATCATGAAACTGCTTCAAACCCCCCACTTTTGTGGCAGCAATTGACAATCTGGCTGAAAAAAAAAATATGTCACTTGTCTAAAGATAATGCTGAGTGCCTGTCTGTACATCCCAGCCATGAGAGTATAGTACAGCAGGCAGCTTGTGAGAAAGCTGGGGTCTCCTTGTCCTCCTTAACCCCGGACAAGGACTCCAGAAAAATAGATTTCATAGCAAAGAAAATGTACACCACAGCTGCTTGTCAAACTTTCTTCCTACATGGGCTTTCATGGCCAAATATCAGAAAGCACTGTGGAATTCTGTCCTGGCCATTACCCGCAAGGGATTGGATGCAGTGGTATAGGAGCTGGTGAATACGGCAGAAACTGCCCTGGAAGCTATGTAGTACCAATTCCACATGGCAGATGACAACAAGGATACCGCCTCTAGAGCCATGGCTCATGCCATCTCTCTGAGGCGCTTTGCCTGGCTTAGAAGTACCAGTCTAACCCCAGACACCCAGTCTAAGGCCATGAATTTTCCCTGTGATCAAATCATATTGTTTGATTCCAGAACAATTGACTGCAACAAGGCATCTTGGCTAAACCTAAGCCTCCTACCCCGTGGAAATTCCACCTGAGGGCAGTAGGGGCAGAGATTATTTTCCTAGGCCTTACATTCCCTACCCCTAGTCTGACTTCTCAGTACAAGGGTGCTTTCAGAGGGAGGGGCAGAAGGGGCCAAAGAAGGGCAACCTCTACCCAGCCAGCAGCTTTGCAGTTTAAGCCCCGATGTGAGTGTATGCACACCTTCAGTGTACCCAGGTGTCAAAGCCTGTAACCCCATCACAGGTGTTACTGTTGGAGGTAAAGAACCTTCTAGCTCTGCGAGTGGTGGAGAGGGTCCCAGCCCATGAAAAGGGACAAGGGCCTCTACTCCAGGTACTTTCTGACACAAAACTGGGGAGTGGTGATCTATCTTGCTGTTTAAAACCCAAATTCAAGATGGTCACTCTGTTACTAGTTATACACTCCTTACAGCAGGGAGACTGGCTAGCCTCCCTGGACCTAAAGGACTCCTTTTTTTTCTTATACCCATAAGGAGATCTCGCAGGAAGTTTCTCAGGATTAAACTCCTTTCAGGCCGCTATCAGTTTGCTGCGGCCTTTCCGCCTATTCTCTGCCCCAAGAGTCTTTATAAAGTGCCTGGCAGTGATAGCAGCACACCTCAGGAAGCTGGGCAT
Source organism: Neoceratodus forsteri (assembly GCA_016271365.2). Classification (NCBI taxonomy): domain Eukaryota; kingdom Metazoa; phylum Chordata; order Ceratodontiformes; family Ceratodontidae; genus Neoceratodus; species Neoceratodus forsteri. The sequence goes on along the minus strand of CM057453.1, from coordinate 146,234,119 downwards.
CTCTAGCTACCCTGTTTTGACGATTGGCTCATAGTGCCAAAGTTTCCTTGTCTGGTCAAAGAGTCTGTTTCCCTTACAGGGCTCATTCTGGAGTCACTGGGTTCCCTGGTAAATCTAAATAAAGTCTCACCTGGAACCCACCCAACTACTCACCTTCGTAGGAGCTCAGCTGGACACCCAGAAAGGATATGCCTTCTTCCACAAGTGAGAATTCAAACTTTCCCTCAGTGGCAGATTCTTTCATCCAGGGACAGTCAAGACCAGCCAGGCATTTCCTCAAACTATTGGGACACATGACTTCAAAGCCTGCAGTAGTCCCAGGAGTCCGGTACAGGATGTGAAACCTGCAAGCCTATTTTTGAGCTCACTGGTCTCAAAGAAGCAGCAATTTTTCAAAGCTGATACTGGTGACAGAGCAGTTCCTTCAGTCTCTGCTTTGGTGGAAGAACCCTGGAAATTTGGCAGTAGGGATCCCCTTCCCAGCTCCGCTTCCCACAGAGGCAATTACCAGAGACATCTCCCTCCTGGGTGGGGGAGCTCATCTGGACAGTGCCTCAGTGAGTGGCACCTGGACTCTCCAAGAGTCACAGTTACATATAAACTTTTTGGAACTCATAGCAGTCTTTCTAGGTCTCAAATCATATGCTCCTGTCATAAAAGGGCACACTGTACAAATTCAGACAGACACACCACTGCAATGTTTTACATAACCAGTTAGGGTGGTACCAGATCAGGAAATGCTCTGTTTGGGGGGCTCTGAAAATCTGGCCTCTGACCTTCTCCCTGGGAGTCAGCCTTTCAGCCATTCACCTCCCAGGCAAGCACAATATTCTGGCCAATGCTCTAAGTCGCATCAGTCAAGGTCAGAGCGAATGGACTCTGAACAAGCAAGTGCTAGCCACAGTGTTTAGGCGGTGGGGCACTCCAGAAGTGGATCTGTTCGCCTCTCCCCTCAATTTCCAGCTTCATCAGTACTGTTGTAAGCCCCCAGTCCCGGGAACGCTTCCCCTGAATTCCCTGATCCTGGACTGGTCAGAGAGGTACCTATATGGAATCCCTCCTTTCCCCCTGATACTCAGGGTATCGCTGAAGCTCAAACAGCCTGCATCAATGATTCTGGTGGCTCTGGATTGGCCCAGGCAAGCCTGGTACCCCTCTCCTTCTAACACTGTCCTACAGCAGGCCCATTTGCCTGCCACCAGTGCACTCTGCTGACCCTTCCCTAGACAGGAGTGCATTATCCAGACATACACTCTCTTCACCTCAAGGTCTGGTTCTTGAAGGGTTAGAGTTTCCATCCTCACAGTACTCTGAGCAAGTCCTTGTGACCTGGAGAATGACTAAAGACATGCAGCGAAATGGGAAAGAGTTCTCACTTTGGTGCAAGAGCAGAACAATCAGTCCTCTTACAGCTTCAGACTCCTGACTGTTGGATTACCTGGTACATCTGCAGGTGTCTGGTTTGAAACCCTCCTCTCTCAAGCTACACCTGGCTGCAGTTTCGGACCATCTTTCGGTTGGGAAGAAAAAAGTCAGAGCGCTCTCTGCTGATTCTGTTTGTGATTGGTTTGCTAGTAGGTCAGTCCCAGCCTTGTCTTTGGCTGACCGGATTGATTTGGTATGACCCATTACAGTGGAGGAACTAAAGACTGCGGTCTGGTCTTTAAGATCAGGCATTACTCCCGGATCTGACAGGCTGCCTCATGAGATTTATAAGGTCCTATGGGAGATTTTAGGTGCTGATCTATACCAGGTTTTGAATGATGGGTTGCAGTCTTTGGTTCTCCCTCATAGTATGTTGCAGGGTGTGTTGCTTCTCTTGTATAAAGACAAAGGAGATCGTGGGGATTTAAGTAATTGGAGGCCTTTGTCGCTTTTAAACACGGATTACGAAATTCTGATGAAAATCTTATGTATGCTGTTGAGGGGGTTATGGGCTCCCTGTTGCATCCAACACAGTTCAGTGGTGTATCTCATAGAAGGGTTCAGGATGCACTGATTCTACTTAGGGAACTGGTCTCTAAGGGAAAGTCTGGGGAAATGTTTGGGCATCTAGTTTGCCTAGACCAGTCCAAGGCATTTGATCAGGTTGGATATGTTTATCTTTGGGAGAGTCTAAAGAGGTATGGATTTCCTTCACAATTCATAGGATGGCTGCAAACATGTTATAGGGGCATTACTCCGATTCCCAGCGTAAATGGTTGGATGGTTAGGGAGATTGGGGTACATAGGGGAGTGCGGCAAGGGTGTGCATTAAGTCCCCTGCTCTATGTGCTTTCCTTGGATCCCCTTTTACATGCCTTAAATGGTTCAGATGACCTTGTTGGTTTATCAGTTGGGTGTATGGACCCTTAGATAGTGACTTTGGCATATGCGGATGATTTAATTTTAGTTTTGTCAAATAAGGATTCTGCTATTGAGGCAAGGATGTTATTGAACGCATTTTCTGTTATGTCTGGGTCCTCTCTAAATTGGCTCAAGAGTGGGATACTGCCTTTGGGGTATGATGCGGCTGATGTGTCATTAATTTGGGATATGCCTATAGAATCTGAATATAAGAAGATACTAGGTGTTTACTTTGGGGGTCTGGATGACCAACGGTATAATTGGGGAAAAGCAATTATTGGAAGCTCGCAACAGGGTACAGCTTTGGAATAAGGGATGCATGTCTAAAGCTAAATGTATTTATTTGATTAAAACCTTTCTGTTACCGTATTTTTTGTTTAGTGCTGCGGTTTTTCCCCCTCCCATTTCTCTGGAGACATCTCTTTATGGTGTATTTTTTTATTTGTTTATGGGGCAGCAGATTAAACCCATTAAAGAGGAGTGTTACATATTTACCTATTAGTGAAGGAGGTTTGGGGATGGTGAATCCGGTAGTGTTTTTACATAGTATTTTTAATTTTTATAATTTAGTACCCTTGCTGAAAGGGATGGATAAGATTTGGTCCCCGTGGGTGGCAGATGGTATTGATCCACTTCTAAGAATGGGACCAGGAGACCTTTCTGGCTCGTCGGGTTCGGATAGGTGTCTTAGCTAGTCATTTTGTACAATGTTTCAAAATTGAAAGCATGGCGATGTTGTTAAAATCTATTCTTTTACAGGCGCGTCAACAATTCTATTATGCCATATTGCAAGATTTCTTTTTGTTGATCCCTGGTTCCATGATAGGCCTCATTCTGAACAGCATGCAAAATTCTGATTATTGCTAGTACTAGAGGGTTTTTAATATGTGGATTTTTATGGCTTTGCTTCATAAAAATTAGGGTGAAAAGGTAATATAAGGCATAAGGAAATATCAGAAAGATTTTGTCCTAGGGAAGAGACCTGTATTGGGGTGGTTGAAGCGATGGAACACTTTTTGTGGAGTGTCCTTTGTTGTATCATTTGGTCACATTTCATGATGAATGGCCTTTAAATCCTTTTTAGGTTCTTACAACAGCAATTTGGGTGGAGGGGTTCTACTGAGCTCCTGGATTATTTACGATGCGATTACACTGCGCCTATTAATAGGTCATGTTGGTTTCAGTTATGGCAAGCTAGATGCAATCTCACACTTAGGCAGAAATTGCTCTCTGAATCTCAGATTGTTCACAACATTCTAAACATGTCTTTAGTTGGAGATTGCAGGAACAAGAAAAAGGTGCATCCTGAACTGTTTAGATTGTGGTGGAGGAAAATGACCTGGCTTGATGCAGGTAGAGTCTTTGTACGCCTTTTGGTCCTAATCTTGGTAAAAGGGTGTCTCTTATTGGGAGGACAAGATTCCTTTGTGTACACTGGTATACATCATCACTATTTTTATGTGTACAATGAATGTTCCACTGTTGATATATACTGTCAGTATTGGCTCTGATTATTTGCTGTATGTCTATTGCTTTTTATGTTCAATACAGATTAAGGTGGTTTTGTGTTTCTTTACTGGAGTGTTATATTTTTATCTAAGAGGGAAAGGTGGCATTTGGGAGTCGTTGTATTTCTTTACTTTTGTTTCTTGTTTATTCATTTATGTTCTGGATCTGTTTGATTATGTTTTTTTCTTAGCTATGCATTGTTGGTGGGTTTTTGTATTTCTTTAGGTTTGTACGATTTGATTTCCAGTCATAATAAAGAATTCTTCTACTCTTTTGGTGGGGGGGAGGGGGGTTGTTTTTCCTTTCAGTTGAGGGGTTCTGGTATGTTGTACTGATCGTGTATGTTTTCTCTTTTCATTTATTATGATTTGTATAATGTAATACAATTGTGTTTGACTGTCCTTTTGAGTTTTGAATAAAAATTCCCCTACTCCTTTCGAGAAGTGCCATGGGATCTTTAACATCCAGCTGAACTACCCCTAGAACAGGCAGATGGGACCTCGGTTTAATGTCTCATCCGAGAGACTGCACCTCAGGAGTGCAGCACCCCCCTCATGATGCACTACAGTGTCAGTATTGGAATATTAACCCAAGTACCTGGTGTGAGGATAGATCCCACAGCCTTCTGATCTCCGGCCTCGGAAGTGTGTGTGTGTGTGTGTGTGTGCTACCTGCTGAGCCACTGACACTGCTTGCTTTACCGAGAAATCAGTCCAGGTGAGCAGAAGCTTCTCAGTCTGGATGTCAAAGGAGCACTCTTTTACCATCTAGAGTATACCGGACAGGTCAGTGGCTCTTTCACTCAGTTGTTCCTCACCTATGGGGATGTAGGCAGAGGAAGACCAGCTACCAAGAGGACTGTTTCCCGCTGGTTGGACTCTTGTATTAGAGTCTGCTACGAAAATGCTGGTCAACCTCCTGTGGGGCTCAGTGCCCACTCCAGCAGGGGGCACTGCAGCCTTTGTGGCAACAGCAAGAGACATACTCCTTCGGGATGTCGGCAGAGCAGCTGCCTGGAAATCTGTACACACTTTTATTAAGCACCAGAGCTTAGACATGCAGTCCAGATCTGATGCCAAAAATTGGTAGGGTGGGTTCGTAGAGCCTCTTTCCTAAGAAGGTTCTCTACCCACCTCCTACTTGGTAGTGCTCAGTAGTCTGCTATAGTCACTGATGCTGAAGGACTCCTGGGGTAAGAAGAAAAAATTACTCATCGTAGTAATCTTCTTTCTTCCAGGGGGTCTTTTAGCAGCAGTAAGCTGCCACCCTTCCTCCCCGGTTCACCTTTTAGGAGGTGGTCTTTGTTCTCAGTTTTATCACCAAAATTTGTCTTGTGTTAAAGAGCTTTCAAAATCAAGTTGTCTGTTCTGGTTTTGGACATTTGCATGTCTTTTGAATCCTGTTGGTTCGCTTTTGGGGGCATGTGCCCATTATCTTTGAAAAAATTCTGAAGCCCTTCAGGCTGCTCCCTCTCAGCACACTCACCTCTTTTTTTCTGATTGACTGATGCCCAAGCTCATTATGCAGATTATCTTAAAAGCATATCTCCGGGGCAACTAGCTAGCTAACTGCTATAGTTACTGATGCTAAAGGACCCTTTGGAAGAAAGAAGATTACTACGGTGAGTAATTTTTTCTTCTGCCTTTTTCAGCCACCTTCTCAATCGGCCTACCACTTAACTCTGACCATTGGCATGTGTGGACTGTCTGTAGAACAAAAATATGTGTGTGTTTTTTTTTTTTTTTAATTCTAAGCAATCTGTATTTATTTAAAGTTGGTAATCGGGAGAAGCACACTGAGCCGTGGCTCTTTTCCAGGTGCGACCCAGGGGAAAGGGAAGAGAAATCAAAAATAACATATATATGTGTATATATATGATGTGAGACAGTTAAACACAGTGTCTTAGGCAGATTACAATGCATGGTATCCTGATGGGGGTTGCAGATGTAGTGTGGCTGTGTGCTTTGTATCATGGCTTCTTAGACACCCCAACCTTCTGACACAGTCATCATGCTTCTGTCCCTTTGCGTCTTGTCTCCTTCCTCCCTGTCTGTTTGTCCGATGCACCAATGGTGCCCCTCCTCCTCCTCGTCCTCCTTCCCAGTTGTGTGCCTGTGACGCATCAGTGGTGCCTCCTTCCCAGCTGCATAGGCGTAGCCAGGGGGAAGTTTTTTTGTATACAGGACTAAATTATAGGATATTTTTTGTGGACCTCCCCCGTTCCCAAATCCTGGCTGTGCCCTGAGCTGTGTGCCTGTAGTGCATCCATGGTGCTCCCCTCCCCAGCTGTGTGCTTGTGATGCACCCATGGTGCTACCCCTCCCCAACTGTACGCCTGTGATGCACCCATGGTCCCTGTTCCTCTCTAGATCTGTAGCTGTGATGGACCCATGGGGTCCCTCCTCCCCAGTCATGTGTCTGTGACTCACCCAAGTGCCCCCCTCCCCCTCATCCAGCTGGTTGCCTGCAACTCACCCAGGATCCCCACCCCCACCCCGTCTGGATGACAGTGCTGCTCCTTCGGTCTCCCAGCTGTGTGCTTGTTACGTACCCATCGTGCCCTCCCCAGCTGTGGGCCTGTGACCCACCCAAGGTTGACCTCCCCACCCTACCCCTCACCCTTGGTGGCTGCCTGTAACTTATCCAGGGTTGCCCCCCACCACCATCTACCTGGAGGCCTGTGACTCACCCAAGGTCCCCCAGTCTGGATGATGGTGATGCTGCTGCAGTCCCCCAGCTGTGAGCCTGTGACTTACTCATGGTGCCTTCCTCCCTGCCTGTGAGCTGGGTGCCTGTGACTCAACCCAAAGTTGCGACTGCCCCCCCACACACACACACCGCTTCATCTGGATGATGGTGCTGCTCCTATGGTCCCCCAGCTGTGTGTTATGCACCCATGTTACCCCCCTCCATTTGTGTGCCTGTGACACACCCAAGGTTGCACCCGAACCAAAACCCAACCCCTTCATCTGGATGATGGTGCTGCTCCTATGATCCCTCAGCTGTATGTTATGCACCCATGGTACCCCCCCCCCCATTTGTGTGCTTGTGACACACCCAAGATTGCGCCCCAACCAAAACCCACCACCCCTTGTCGGTATGTTGCGCAGCCATGGTACCCCCTCCATTTGTGTGCCTGTGACACACCCAAGGTTGCACCTCAACCAAAACCCACCACCCCTTGTTAGAGAATTTGACTTTTTACTGCAGTGCCTCAATGTAAGATAGAGCAGTGATGACCAGTAAAGGTGAATCTGTGAAATGCAAACCTGTCTTATTTATTGACGTGCACTTTTGTGGGGTGTGGTATGTTGGAAAACTATTATCTAGACTATGTGACTGACTAGCTGAGTTCAGTTTGTATGCTGTGAGTGGATGTGTAGTCTTGGCTAAGGGGCCCAGTTCTGGGAAGTTTAGCTTGTAGTGATTAACACTTGCTGTGCTGCAGACTGATATATCAGTCCAAAAGTCCTGTGCGTTCTAATTCTGTTGGCAGCCTAAGGGTTAACCCACAGATCTTACAGCAATCTCTGGGGACCAGAAAGTGCTGACTCGTTATGGTGGGTACTGTGTCGATGGGTATTTACATGGTTCTGTTCAGCTCAGGCAGTTTGCAATAAAAACTTGAACTTCGTTGAATTTTGTTGGGGTGGGGGTATAGCCAGGGATTGTTCCCTTGTTGGAGCTAGTGGCGTTAGTGATGTGGGTGGGTGAGGTTCATGGACATGACACCTACAGCCCTCTAACATGACTGAATAGTGCTTCTGCTTCCCCTAGAAAGTGCATCTAAATGGTGGTAATTGTTGCACAATGGATCTTGGCCATGGCATTCTGGTTATCCAATAGTGTTTTGCATATCATCATTTTCTAATATGCCTGTGTTTAAAGTTTTTTAGAGATGGAAATTGAAGTCAGAAAATGCAGTTGAAACGATAATGAAACCAGAGCATTGATCACCATACGGGGTGATCAGAATGTTCAGTTAGCTTTGACTGGCCAACACAAGAATATTCACATCTATAGTGACATTGTGCAGAAACTGCATGAGATGAGGTACACTGTACAACTGTATGGAGACCTAGTGATGTACACACAGTAAGGGATGAAAGCATCATTAAATTCGGTGTGGAGATGACAAACTAGTAGACTGGGTCAGGTAGAGCCTTTTTTTTTTTTTTTTACCCCTGTAAACTGGATGCCACACTGGGAAGACACCCGCAACTGAGCCCATAGTTATGCTGGACACGAGAAATGGCACCATGGAAATCCCAGAAGAAAATGGAGATGAGGATGACAGTGGTGCAGTGTTGGATGTGGATGGGCAGATAGGCATGGACAACCATTGCTCAGCTGCCGGACAAAGGCAGTGTTTCCCAAAACACATCCAGCATGTCATAGCCTGGTATTCAGACACTGCAGTGTTACAGAGAGGATGAAAACACTGTGCTGATGCAGCTATTTCAGCAGTTGCTGAAAAATTTATCAAATGCACGAGCCAGTCTAATGAAATGTTTTGAGATTGAGCGGCTTTGAATGGAGTACCAAGATGATGCATAATGTTGAAGGATGGAATACAGTGAGCAGATGGAATTAGGGCACTTGGAACACGAACAGCAAGTGGTCCAGCTTCTGAGACTGTGATCATTATCCAGTGCCACAAAGCAGCCATCACTTCCCATTTACACAGAGCCATTGATTTTCCATTTTCAGAAATACCAGTTCCAGTTGTCAAACTCCTGAAATCTGTTTTTTCCAAAATTGAGGAATAAATCAGCATTTTTTTGTACAAAAATTTAGTTCAGAATGGAGGGGTTGTCCAAAAAGTGGGTGCAAAGTGGGGTTTCATGAAAAATCGGACCCAAATGCTGGTTTAAAAATGACAGATTGCATTTTTTAGCGGTATTTTCCATTGAAAACAGAAAATCATTGTCCCTATATACATCCACACCCTGTGGACATTGTTTCTTGTGTCACAGTTTGGCACACAAGAATGCAACAAGCATGGATAGTGAGCTAGGTTACTCGCAATCATTCTCCAGTTTGTAATTGGCTAAGTAATGCAGGTGATTGTTCAAAAAGGTGTGTACTGCACGTATTGGTGTGTATGTGTTCACAGATTGTGTAGATCATCCTCTAGGATATCTCCCTCCATTGAGCAGCATCATGGAACTGTAAGCCGTCCACATCAGGACCATCTGGAAAGTTATTTTGCAGGATGGGGCTGCCCATGCCGGCAGCTATATAATGTGGGTGTTCACAGCATGCCTCAGTTCTTTGTGGTGCTGTCAACCGCTCATCCATCCACTGCTGTTGAAGAACACCTTTGAACATTGCAAGTACTCACTATCGTTGTTTACTTCAAGTTTATTTTATATACTTTATGCCACAAATAGACAATGAACCATTGTATCCAGTATTGCCATTGCAGCGAGATTAAAATTTATAAAGACGACAATCACTCTTGTTTGTATTCAATGGCTTGGTACAAACCACAACGCTAAGAATGGCACAGTTTGCCAGGGCTTTAACCAGGCTACATGGAGGCATCCTAAGAAAGCTTTACAAAACTTCCTTTTGATCCAAGGAATGGAGAATCTGGCTGCAATGAAGATGGCTTTTCCATCACCCAGAACCGTTCCTGATTTTGCCATCAACCCATTGATATCTGTTGTTGGCGGATGCTGCTGAATTGTCGACAGAAAAGACAAATTGAAGTCAGGCTAAACCCCACCATTCAGAAAAAGAGCCGCCCAGAAAGGAAAAAGATGCTTCTCCTGATCGATCCCGTTCACCACTTAGATGGGGTAAGTCAATTGAAAAAGACGGGACCCCAGCTCCGGACACGGGTCTTACGCTACCTCGACTGTCTTACAGACACCAAGGTTTGAGTCTGGCATCGGCTTGCCTTCCCCAGTAGGAGATTTGCAGCCTATTCTGCCGTCTGGCACTGTCCCATCTGCATCTCAGCCATCGACCTCTTTGGGCTCTGACATGCAGGCATTGTATCAAACGGTGTTGGAGCTGTTTCAGCACTGCTGCCACTACCATTGATGCATATGTGACTGCAGTTGGCCCATTGACTGCTTTATCATTGACACTTCCATTTTCTGCCCCTGCAAAACTTCCAGACCAGGAAAGGTCACCATTGACGAGACGTCCGTTGACAGCTGCTCCTTGTATGTCTCCACGTCCTGTCGACCCCGTGCCAGTCCTGCTCTACATCTAGGACAAACTGGGGTACAGTCCAGATTACATGGAGAAGGACATGGAAGAGGGGAAGCTATAATAGATGTGGTTGGCTCACACTCCACTCTGTCCTCTTGCTCTGAGGGTGAGTATAGTAAATAAACCTAGCACTCCTCCAGAGGATGCCTCATTTCAAGTCTTTCTTAAACAGGTTCAGGCTAAGTTGGGGTTCCAAGCTGAGGAAGAGGATTCTTCTAAGAAAAATCTTTGAATTCTTGGAGGATTTAACCTGTCCTGCAGTGATTATTCCTCTAGAGCATTTGTGCATTCGGCTCTTGAGGGTGCTACTTTGGCTGCCTGACATAGACCTGCACAACTACCTGCTGTTCCCAGAAAGGTGGATAAATAATATCCTACCTCTACTTCCAAGCCGTATTATTCTTCACTGCCTGAAATGGACTTTGTGGGCATTGTGACTGCTCATGATAGATCCAAAGCCCCGGGCCTCTTCTACGCATTTCCCTTGATCCACAAGGTGCTTCTCAAGGCAAGGAGGGACAAGGCGCAGGTGATTCTGGTAGCCCCAGACTGGCACCACCATTTCTGGTATCCAGATCTCCTCAGTCTCAGCTCCAGGCTCCGAGGCGGCTTCCAGCCCCGGACCTGATCTGTCAATCAGGGAAGGTATTCATCCGGACCTTCAGTCCCTGCACCTGACGGCCTGGTTCCTGAGTGACTAGAGTTCCAGGCCTTGGGTCTTTCTGACGAGGTCCTCAACGTTTTTGAGGCTTCCCGTAAGGAGTCAACCAGGAAATGCTGTGCCTTCAAATGGAAGAGATTCTCCATTTGGTGTTTGGGCAAGGGGTTGGACCCTTCTTCCTGTTCCTTGGCAACCATTCTGGACTACCTGTGGTCCCTTTTTCAGCTAGGGCTTCGGTCGACGACCCTTAAGGTGCACCTGGCAGCCATCTCCGCTTACCGGGCGTGGGCCGGGAAGCAGTCGATGGCGCAGGAGAAGGTGGTCGGTGCTTTTCAAGGCCTTGATCACATATCCTCGGTCGCGAGAACCTCCACGGGATCTACTGCTGGTATTGGCTAAGCTCATGGGCAAGCCATTCAAACCAGTCTTGAGTGTGACATCTCTCACCTGTCATTGGAGAACCGCCTTCTTGGTGGCTATCACGTCAGCCAGAAGGATGGGAGAGCTCCAGGTGCTTTCCATTGAGTCTCCTTATCTGGTCTTCCACAGGGACAAGGTTGTCCTGCGACCCCACCCGAAATTCCTTCCGAAGGTGGTGTTGGAGTTTCACCTTAACCAGGTGTTGACTCTGCCGGTGTTCTACCCCAGTCACACCTCTGAGGCCGAATATAGGCTCCATACACACCTCCTGCATAGATCTCTGCTATAGGTTGGCAGGCATGGAGCCTCCCAAAGGGATAAGAGCTCATTCTACCCGCCATACCGCTGCTTCGGTAGCTGCTTCCAGGGACGTCCCTATCCTGGAAATCTGCAAGGCTGCTACCTGGAAGTCAGCACACACCTTCATTACCCATTACCACATCGACCTTGAGTCACACCGGGATGCTGGTTTTGGGACCTCTGTTCTCCAGTCCTTGTTTCCTAAGTAGGGGGTGTGCGCCTTGCCTCCCTCCTCCCGGAGAACCGCTAGGAGTCTGCCAGTAAGTGTGGATTGAACAACATATCCATGTCCCTAGAAATACAGATTACTCACCTGTAACAGGAGTTCTAGGAATGGTATATGTTGTTCATCCACACGACCCACCCGACCTCCCCGGCTTCGACACACAACCTGGCTTCCAGCGGGCTAGATCTGGTGTTATGGGGCAGAGCCGAGAGTTTTACCACCCGGGTGGATGGGAGGAACCAGCTTGAAGACCTTCCGGCAAGATTTAAAGTGGCAAGGAACCTGCCAGTAAGTATGGATGAGCAACATATACGATTCCTAGAACTCCTGTTACAGGTGAGTAACCTGTATTTCTGTCCCAGCCCTTCTTGGATCATCTGTTTTTCGTACCCACCACCTCGGCTGATGGACTGTTCCATGGTTCCACCACCTTTTCCGTAAAGTAGTACCTCCTCCCATCCCTCCTGAACCTCTCTTCTGTTATCTTCCACTCATGTTCATGAGACTGCAAGTTAATGTTCAGGCTAAATGGTTCCTCACAGTTCACTTTGATTCCTTTGAAGGAGAACTACGGGCAAAATTTATAGCGCCATCACTGAATAGATTGTGACTCCAGTACCCTGAATTCCCCTGCTGTCAAAATATACATTTACTGGTTTAAATACCTTATAAAGTTTGATAATTCCCATGGTGCAGCCAGCATTTTGTAACAAAGGGTACGGACCGCCCGAGATCGCGCTGCAAACACTGCTATGCTGGCCTTAGCTTTGCCCTTCTGTATTGTGCCCATATGTACAGAGATTGATTAATGTCCATATCTCCCATGCCCAGTGCTATTTTTACAGGAATTTGCCTAAATGTCATTTATGCCTGGCATACACATAGCATTTAAGCAAATTCTGTAAAAATAGCACTGGGCATGGAAGAGAAGAGATTTTTAAATCTCTGTACATGTGGGCACAATACAGGAAGGGACAAAACCACGTCAGCATATCATGGTGTTTGCAGCACAATCTCCAGCGGTCCATACCCTCTTTTACCAAATGCCGGCTGCACCATGGGGATTATCAGACTTTACGAGCAATAAGGTATTTAAACCAGTAAATGTATATCGTGACTGCAGGGGGATTGGGGTACTGGTGCCATGATCTTTGCAGCGATGGCTCCGTTAATTTTGCCTGTTGTTCTCCTTCAAGGAACTTAAAGGTCTCAATCATATCTCCCCTCTCTTTTCTGGTCTCCAGTGTGCACATGTTCATTGCTTTGAGGTGCTCTTCATAGGATCTTTCCTGCTGGTCCTGAATCATTTTTGTTAATCTACGCTGCACTGTCTCCAACCTATCTTTATCCTTTCTGAGGTGAGGGCTCCAGAACAGGGCACAGAACTCCACGTGAGGTCTCACCAGTGATCTACAGAGGAGAAGTATTACCCCTTTTCCTACTATCAGTACCCCTCCTGATGCATCTCAGCATACTGTTAGCTTTGCTGTAGGCCTTGTTGCACCGGCTTATTTGCTCAAGTGAGTTGCTGATCACTCCCAAGATTCCGTTCCTCAGCCATAGTTCTAAGTCTTTTCCCCTCCCATCCAGTACTCCATCTTGGAGTTCTTGTTCTCTAGGTGCATTATCCTGCACTTTTTGGCTTGGAATTTCAGTTGCCAAACCCTTGACCACCCCTCTAGCTTTTGTAAGTCTCTCTGTATTTCCCTTATTCCCTCATCACTATACATCCTCCCACATAGCTTTGTTTGTGTCATTCATGAGGAGACTCAACGTGCCCTGGATTCCCTTTCCAGGGTCACTGATGAACATGGTTGAAGAGGACCGGACCCAGGACCGATCCTGTGGAACCCTGCTTGTAATTTCCTTCTCTTCTGATTTAACCCTGTTGACCACAGTGCTCTGCTGCCTCCCCTTTCGTTACCCGCTCAGTTTATTATGAGTTTAGCCGCACCCAGGTCCTCTAACACAATAGGTGCAGGTAAATAAAGTGGTATCGACGGAGAGGGAAAAGACTAGTGGAGTGCCTCAGCAGTCGGTGCTGGGGCCCCTACTCTTCAGTGTGCTCATAGCAGAGATCAGTAATGGATTGGAAGGGAAGGTATGTCTGTTTTGCAGATGACACCAAGATCTGCAACAGAGTGGACACCCCAAAAGGAGTTAAGAGCATGGAATTGGACCAGAGAAAACTCGAGGAGTGATCAGGCACCTGGCAGTTGAAGTTCAGTGCCAAAAAGTGCAAAGTCATGCACTTAGGCAAGGGAAACCCCAAGGTGGGATACTACCTGGGAGGGGAGCAGCCAGCATGCACCAACCAGGAGCGAGACCTAGCAGTCATTATATCGGATGACTTAAAGATGGGGAAGCAGTGCGAAAACGCGGCGCTAAAGGCCAGTGGTATGCTGGGCTGCATAGGGAGAGGGGAATTGCAAGTTGCAGGAGGGAGGTGGTGGTATCACTTTACAGAGCGCTGGTGCGCCCCCACCTGGACTACTGCATACAGTTCTAGACGCCGGACCTTAGGAAAGACATCAATAGGACTGAGACAGTGCAGAGGAGAGCCACAAAAATCATTCAGGATCTGCATCAAATGGCATATGAGGATAGATTGAGAAAGCTCAACATGTACTCCCTGGAGCGGGGAGAGACATGATTGAGACATTCAAGTATATCAAGGGTATAAGTATATTAAGGGTATAAATAAGGCAGAGGTTCGGGAGCTCCTTCAGGAGAAGAAAATCGTCAGAACTAGAGGACACAATATGAGGCTCAGGGGTGGGCGATTCAGGAGTAATGTTAGGAAGTTCTTCACTGAGAGAGTGGTCGACCCATGGAATTGCCTGTCCTGGGACGTGGTGGCCAAAATGGTAGACTGGTTCAAAAACACCTGGGACAGGCACAATGGTATCATTTCACAGAAAGTTTTGAAAGGGGGAAGGGGTAGTTACCCATATCGGACAGACTAGATGGATCTTGCGATCCCCTTCTGCCGTCAGTTTCTCTGTTTCCATTTTCTACAGCAGTTATTTGTGAGGTACAGAGTCAAAAGCTTTGCCAAAGTGGAAGTACAGCAAATCCACAGCATGGCCCCTGGTTAATTCTTTCATCACTCAGCCATCAATTTCTATGTTTCCATCTTCTCCAGCAGTCTTTTGTGAGGTACCGAGTCAAAAGCTTTGCCAAAGTCAAAGTACAGCAAATCCACAGCATGGCCCCTTCAATTCTTTCATCACCCAATCAAGGAAAACTTGTCAGACTAACCTGATAAGACCTTTCTACCACAAATCTTTGCTGTTTACTATACCTGGAGCCCGTTGCTCTCCAGATAGTTTACGAAGTCCTCTTTGACCAGTGACTCCTATCAGCTTCCCTACGATAAAGGTTAGACTGATAGGTCTGTAGTTCCCTGGTTGCTCCTTGTCTCCCTCCCCCACCTCCCCAAATGAAGTAAGCAATAACACACAACATGGTGTGCGGTAATGCTAAATTCAAACGACATGAAGTCTTGCTGTATTCTGACTATTGCAGTGATATCCAACCTTTGGAACTGCCCTGGAGAGGAAAGAGTTGACTTTGCATGCAAGGCATGGAACACCGAGCTCGAGCTCGGTTGAGACTCTATCTGTTGTTGTTTGAACCCAAACCTCCAGATTCTTTACTCCGCCTTACTGAACAGTCGCTCCAGAGATTTCTCCTTTGCTCAGTTCAATTTAGTCAGTTAAAGTGTCGTTTTTTTCCCTCGGTTTCAACTGAATTTATTCCATCTAACCTGTCGGTTCAGTCTCTGTCTGTGGTACCGTGAGTACTAGATAGGTTTATTATTGTTAGCTTCTGTGTGGAACTTGTAAACGTCGGATCGGTTCGGTTTGAACCGATCAGGTTCGATAAAAAAGTTTGTTCTGCTTTTAGAGTGTGGTAACCGGTCCTTACTCGTTTCTACTTCGGATTTCATCCGCGTTTTTTCCACGACCTCGCAACACGCTCAGGAACCGATAAGGGTGTCTTGCCTGGCAGATTGCCAAAAAAGCGGGTAAGTTTGGTTAGGACTGGACCATGTCTGAGAAACCCAAGAGAAAAACGGCCCACTGGGTTTCAACACTGTAGTGTGTGTGGGGAAGCCTTTGCTAAGGCTGACCCCTACACCACCTGTGTTTGTCTGGGGTTTGACCACCTCGATTCAGACTGCCAGATTTGCAAAAGTTTTCCCACAGCTACCCTGGGAAAGAGAGTAGGTAGGCTGAGGGAAAGGGAGGCCAAAAGGTCCGCTGACCCAGATGGCCAGCCCGGTTCGGTTCCAACTGAACCAGAAGGAGTGCCCTCTGACTAGGGCGAAACTTCTTTGGGCAAAAGGAGAACCGACTCTGAGGAGTCGGTTTCTGTTCCGGTTAAAAGAAAAAGAAGGGATAAGTCAGCCGGTTCGGATCCACAAGTTCTTTCTCCGACCGCTGATGAAATAGCCAAAGCAATAAGGATTGTTCAGTCGCTAACTCCAGTTCCGACCGAACTGGGACCATCGGTTAGGGGCTCGGTTCGGTCGGTTCCCCCGGTTCCAGATTATAATTTAGAGGATTTTTATGAACCGGAGGAGTAGGAAGGAGAGTATGAGGATAGTGATGGTGATTATGAAAGTCTGGATGTGCCCAGCTAGCCAGTTTTCAATCCATCTGTCCATCAAAGGGCCTACTCCCAATTATGTTAAGATGATGGACATCCCAGAGTCCAGGAAGCTGTGTATTCCCCTCCACAAGTCTTTTGGGAAACAGACATTTAAAATTTTAAAGACTCCTAATTCTATATCTCCTGTGGACAGAAGAATGGACAAGAGGTATACTCTTTCAGGCTCAGATACGGAGTTCCTTTCCCAGCAATGCAGCCATGTTGGGGTAGTGCAGGCTGCTGCCTGTGATAAGGCAAATATACCTTGGCTCCCCCCTCCCCAGATAAGGACTCCAGGAGGATTGATGCCATGGGAAAGAAACAGTACATGGCAGCATCTTTGGGACTCAGGCAGGCTAATTATATGATCTACACAGGTAGGTAGCTAAACAGGTCCCTGGCCAGCTTGCCAAGGAGCTGGAGCAGGTGGCTGCAAATGGTATTGAGGCATCCAAGGTGCAATTTCATGCTGCAGTGGACTCCAGTGATGTTTCATCTAGAATCATGGCTACATCTGTGGCCCTTCGTAGGATGGCTTGGCTCAGATGTACTAGCCTGTCACAGGATACCCAGACTAAGGCCATGGATTTTCCTGTTGTTGGTAATTCTCTGTTTGGGGAGCAGACGGAGAACTACATGAAGAAAATGGATGAGTACAGGACCACCTATAGGAGTGCTCGGGCCAAGGAAAGGCAAGCCACTCCCCAGAGGCAGCATTCCAGGGGCAGGCCTTTTCATAGGCCTTTCTACCAAGCCCAGGCCTCCTCTTCTGCCTTTGCCCAGAGGGGGTTCTTCAAAGGGAGAGGCAGACAGGGGTACAAGCAGGCCTGCTACCACCCCTCAGCCTAAAGCTCCTGCCAAACAGGCACCCTGATGGGTTTGCCCAGGCCGATTCTCCACTACCCGTAGGGGGCAGGCTGGCTTACTTTGTCCAGGACTGGATGTCTTTTAACATCAGACAAACGGGTCCTGGAAGTAGTAAGCCAGGGACTGGTTCTCTGCTTCAGACAATTTCCCAAGATGAGAACCAGGTCCTTTCCACCTGCAAATCCTTCAGAGGCCCTTGCCTTAGAGGCAGAGGTCTCTTCCCTCTTGGCTCTGAGAGCCATAGAAAGGGTTCCACGCCTACACAAGGGAAAAGGATTGTACTCCAGGTACTTCCTAACTCCCAAAAAGACAGGAGAATGGCGGCCCATCCTGGATCTCAGATATTTAAACAAGCACCTTTTAAAGCCAAAGTTCAAAATGGTGACTCTGGGAATAATTCTACCCTCTCTAAGGCCAGGGGACTGGCTAGTTTCCCTGGACCTCAAGGATGCCTATTTCCACATTCTCATCAGATGCTCCCACAGAAAGTACCTCAGGTTTGAGTTGCCCTCAGGCCACTATCAATTCAGAGCAATGCCCTTTGGCCAAACATCAGCTCCAAGGGTGTTCACAAAATGCCTGGCAGTAGTGGTTGCTTTCCTAAGGAGAAAAAGGATCTCCATCTTTCCATACCTGGACGACTGGCTCATAGTGGGTCAGTCTCCAGACCAAGTCAAGTCACACCTACAGATAACTCAGCAACTGCTCACTTCTTTAGGATTCCTTCTGAATCTTTCAAAGTCAGTTCTAGAGCCAGTGCAGCTCCTCACCTCCATAGGGGCAGAGCTGGATACAATAAGGGCAAGAGCCTTCCTTCCCCTGGACAGGGCAAGGACCCTTGTTACACTGGCCTCCTCATTCACCCTCCAGGTGTCTCGACCAGCAAGGCATTTTCTGCAGCTCCTGGGCCACATGGCTGCCTCTACAGCAGTGGTCCAAGGAGCAAGATTCCAGATGAGGGACATTCAATTCCACTTAATAGCCTTCTGGTCTCAGAGAAAGGATTCTCTGACCAAGCTAAACCCAGTGACTCGAACCCTGATCCAGGCTTTGCAGTGGTGGCAGGATCAGGACAGCCTAAGACAAGGAGTTCCCTTTGTCACTCAATCTCATTCTCTAATCCTTACCACAGATGCCTCCCTCTTGGGCTGGGGAGCCCACTTGGGGGATCTGACCACCCAAGGGTTATGGTCACCTCAAGAATCTCTGCTTCACATCAGTCTCTTAGAACTCAGAGCAGTGTTTCTAGCACTTCAATTTTTTTTCCAAGTCTATTCAGAACAAAGTAGTTCAGGTCAGGATAGACAATACCACCACAATGTGGTACATCAACAAGCCAGGGGGCACTTGGTCTACGGCCTTGTGCACAGAGGCAATGAAATTGTGGTCTCTGGCCTATTCCCTGAATACCTCCCTGATAGCAGTGCACCTCCCAGGGAAGGACAATGTCCTGGCAGATGCTCTCAGCAGGATATCTCAGGGCCATCACGAATGGTCCCTAGATCCCCTGATTTTGAAGGTGATCTTCTCCAGATGGGACACCCCACAGATAGATCTTTTTGCAGCCCCAGACAATCACCAACTTCCTCTTTTTTGCTGCAGGCTCCCAGTGTTTGGCTCAGTCCCCCTGGATGCCCTAGTTCTCAGTTGGGAAGGGAAGTTCCTGTATGCTTTCCCCCCCTTTCCTCTCCTGTTCAAGGTACTAGTAAAAATCAGGTCTCAACCCTGCAAAGTGATTCTGATTGCTCCAGACTGGGCCAGACAGCCCTGGTACCCTCTCTTGCTGTCCTTGGCAGTCCACCTTCCCCTGTCTCTTCCCAGGAATTACAACTTGTTAACATGTTCTCGGGGGAGGGTTTGGTAGCCGAATCTCAAATCTCTCAATCTCAAGGCCTGGCTCTTGAAGAGTTAGTTTGCTGATTTGCATCTCTCACAAGGTGTTCTGGATATTCTAAAGGCTTCTCGAAAGCCTTCCACCAGGAAGACTTACAACTCCAAATGGAAAAGGTTTACTATTTGGTGCTCTGGTAAGCATATTTCTCCAGAGTCTGCTGGGTTGCCTACAGTCCTTGACTATATGGTTCATCTCAATAGCTTGGGACTCAGACCAGCTACACTTAGAGTGCATCTGGCAGCTGTCTGTGCCTTCTTGTCAGCAGGCAAGCAATCTTTCCTTTCAGCTCATCCTGTATTCTGTAAATTCTTCAAGGGATTGCTGCATACCAATCCTCCCTTCAGGGCCCCTGCCCCTGCTTGGGACCTTAATGTTTGCATTGCTCGGCTCATGCAACCCCCTTTTGAGCCTTTGTCCTCAGCAGAGCTTAAGTACTTGACTTGGAAAACTGTGTTCCTGGTAGCCATTACTTCTGCCAGACGCATAAGTGAGTTACAGGCCCTGTCAGTGGAGCCTGATTTTATCTCTTTCCATAGAGATAAGGTGGTCCTCAGGACTAATAGGAAGTTTTGCCTAAGATGGTTTCAGATTTCCACCTTAACCAGTCTATGTCTCTTCCTGTTTTCTTCACTGACCATTCCTCCTCTGGGGAGAGGAGGCTGCACAGCCTGGATGTGAAAAGGGCCCTTAGCTACTACATAGAGCGCACCGAGGGTCACAGGTTTGACTCCCTCCTTCACTTATGGTGAGGTTGGTAAGGGAAAACCTGCCACTAAGAGATCTATTGCCAGGTGGGTTGTCTCTTGTATACAATTTTGCTATGAAAAATTAGGTAGGATCCCACCCTCAGGCCTAAGGGCTCACTCTACCAGAGGTACAGCTGCTTCCCTGGCTGCTGCCAGGGATATTCCTATCTTAGAGATTTGTCAAGCAGCCACCTGGAAAACGGTACATACTTTCACCAAGCATTACTCTCTGGATATCCAGGCTAGGAGTGATGCTTGGTTTGGCACAGCAGTGCTTCAGAGCCTGTTCCCGAAGTAGGTTCTGTCCCTCCTCCATGGAGGTACTGCTTAGTAGTCTGCAATAGTCAGAATACAGCAAGACTTCATGTTGTTTGAAGAAAAAATTACTCACCTTAGTAATGTTGTTTTTTCTAATGGAGTCTTGCTTTATTCTGACCTCCGCCTCCCCTCTCAGAACCTGGGTTTTGGGATGTAGGTGGGCAGGAATAGTGTTGGCACCCTAGAGGTGCCCCCTTTTTCTCACCTTCTTAATTTTGGGTATGTATTGTGTTTTGTTTTTTGGGTTTCCTGCCCTGGGTCTTTGCCTTGGAACCAAAAAACCTTTTTATTAAATTTAGTTGCCAGTTGGCTAGTGTAAGTTTACAGTTTCCACACAGGACGCCCAGTGAGTTTAGCTCGTAAAGATCTGGCGGTTTGGGTTCAAACAACAACAGACAGTTTCAACCGGGCTCGAGCTCAGCGTTCCATGCCTTGCATGGAAAGTTAACTCTTTCCTCTCCGGGGCAGTTCAAAGGTTGGATATCACTGCAATAGTCAGAATACAGCAAGACTCCATTAGAAGAAACAACATTACTAAGGTGAGTAATTTTTTCTTACTGCACGCCCCAGGTTGGTTGTGAGGTACGAGACGCAGATGAGTGCCTTCGACCACCTGGGATGTGTGGTTCTTAATGGCATTGAGCACTCTGGAGTGTGTTATTACACTTATAAAATGGTTTTAAGAGTTAAAAAAGAGGGGAAGAAAATTAAATTTGAGCTGTGCGGTAATTGAAATTGTTGCTGGAAAAAAAAAATATTTGGGCTATATGGTAACTGAAATTAATTAAGTGTTGGGAGGCGGGGTGGGGGTGGTTTGGGAAGACGAGGGACTGTATGCCCGGGATAGGCTTCACCTAACTTGGGTAGGGAAGGAAGTTCTAAAACAGGGGATGATGGACTTCATTCAGGCTAGACTGGGTTTAAACTTGCGAAGGGGGGCACTGCCACGCTGATACGGCCATCCATACCGCCGGTAGGACTGGCCTGCAACCCCATGGGGGGGGAGACAGGACGTGACCCCAGGGGAAAAGTGTGGACAGATGTATGAAAGATCTGGGGAGGATATGCTAAAGAGGGGTAGGGACAAGGGTTGGAGGGTGGCTTTAATAAATGCCAGGAGCCTCTGGAATAAAATGCCAGAGTTCCAGGCCATGCTGTTTGAGGGTGGGGTGGATGTAGCAGTGGTCACTGAAACTTGGGCTCCCCTGGCCATAACTGAGACCTTAATCTGAGTGGGTACCTTGTGCTAAGGAAGGACAGAAAGGTGGGCAGAGGGGGAGGAGTAGCAGTGTTCATTAGGGATAACATCGAGATTGAGAGTGGAGGAAGCAGAGGGCAACATGGAGGCCCTATGGGTCACCTTGCGAATCCCCGTAGGAGGGAAGATCAAGTTGGGGGTGGTATATAGGCCCCCAGGACTAGCGGAGGACCTGGACATTTGCCTGTTGGCTAACATTAAGGAGCCGTGTGGACTGGAAGGGGAAGGAGTGGTGTTGATGGGGGACCTTAATATGCCAGCTACTGATTGGAGTACTATGACGTCCACTGTAACCAGGGAGCAGAAGCTGTTGGATTGCTTCCTGGACGCGTTCCTCAATCAGCAGGTGATGGACCCAACGAGGGAGGGTCTTATCCTGGATGTGGTTGTAGCAGATGGGGATCTTGTACGAGATCTTGTTGTGGAAGAACCCCTGGCTCGGAGCGACCACAACACAGTCTGGTTTCGGCTTAAACTGGGAGGGGAAGGGGATCATTCAAGGACAATGATAGTTGATTTTAGGGGGGTGGACTTTCAGAACATGGGGGAAATTCTTAAATGGCATTTGCAGGAGATAAAACCAGGTTTGGACGTGGAAGATCATAAAGCGTGGGCTACAGGAGGCCACCAGGATGTGTGCAAGAGTGAAGCACAAGGGCGGTAGGTCTCGTAAAACCATGCTGGTGGACCAAGGAGGTCCTGGAGGTGGTAAGGGAGAAGAAGGCTGCCTACGGTAGGTACAAAAAAATGAGAGGGATAGAGAGAACTATCGCCTTGCAACCAGGTAAGTCACCAGAGTGATGAGGGGGCAAAGGCCTGGAAAGAGCAGAGGCTGGCGCAGGGCATACAGGGTGGGGAAAATGAGTTCTTTAGGTATATTGGTGAGCGGAGGAAGGTCAAGGGCCAGCTCAGTAGGTTGAGGACAGCTGGGGGGTGAGTGAAAGGGGCTGGAGATCAGGCGGAGGTACTGAATGAGTACTTTGCCTCAGTGCTCACTAAGGAGGAGGCTGGGGAACTTCCAAAAAAGGTGGGGTTGAAGGACACACAAGGCTCAGCAGACCTGACTATTGGGGTACCTGCTGAAGAACAAGTCGCTGGGGGAGGTAGGCCAGGGGTGAGAGATCAGGCTGGTTCTGCTGAATGGGAGGGGGGGAAACAGATGCTGATATTCCTATCAGTTGGGTATGGGAAGCCCTCTGGGGCCTGATGCTATTTATCCCAGAGTACTGAGGAAGTTGGCGGATGTTTTGGCTGCGCCATTGGTGGATCTCTTCAACTTGACACTCTAGACAGGGAGGGTGCCAAGGGATTGGAAGCAGGCGCATGTTGTGTCCATCCATACAGGAGAATTGAGTGAAGAGCCAGGAAACTATAGACCCGTCAGTTTGACATCGGTGGTGGGGAAGGTAATGGAGAGCATACTTAAGAAAAGGCCGGGAGGTTTCTTGGAGGAGATGGGTTACCTGGAAGACTGGCAGCATGGGTTTGTGCCAGGTAGATCGTGTCAAACAAACCCTGTGGAGTTCTGTGAGTGGGTGACATCGGCACTCGACAGTGGGAGACCAGTGGATGTACTGTTCCTGGACTTCAGCAAGGCATTTGATTTGGTTTCTCACATTGGCCTAAGGGAGAAGCTGGGGGGGATGGGGGTAGGCCCATGGATGGTTAGGTAGATTGGAAATTGGCTTTCAGGTCGCACTCAGTGGGTAGTGGTCGGAGGGGAGGTCTCATCTCCTAGGGAGGTCATAAGTGAGGTTCGACAGGGATCAGTCCTGAGGCCACTCCTGTTTAATGCCTACATCTCCGATATTGGGGAAGGTATCAGATATGAAATGAGTCTCTTTATGGACGACTCTAAGCTGGGGCGGTAGTCAGGGGAGGAGGGATTGGCCCGGCAAGAGGACCTGGATACTCTGGATAGGTGGCCATGTACCTGGAAATTGAAATTTAACTCCAAGTGCAAGGTGCTACACCTAGGGTGGAAAACCCCAACTATGTGTACACCCTGGGGGGGGGGGGGGTGAGTTGCAGGCCATGGCAGGGGAAAGAGACCTAGGAGTCTTGGTGGATGTTAACATGGATAATTCAGAGCAGTGCAGGAGGGCTGCGGTCAGGGCAAATGGGATGCTGGGATGCATCGTTAGCGGAATTACCTCAAGGAACAGGGAGGTGATTTTGCCACTGTACCACCGCCTGGTTAGACCACATCTTGAGTACTGTGTGCAGTTCTGGAGGCCGCACCTAAGGAGGGACATCCAACTCCTGGAGAGGGTTCAGAGGAGAGCAACCAGAATGAACCAAGGCCTGGGGGATATGACACATGAGGAACGACTAAGAGAGCTCCCTCTGTTCTCTCTGGAGGAGAGGAGGGACCGGGGGGATATGATTGAGATCTTCAGGTATCTCAGGGGAGTAAATAAGGTAAGCCGAGATAGGATCTTTCAACTGAAGGAGGGTGGAATCACCAGAGGACACAGTTGGAAGATTGAGGGTGGTAGGATTAGGGGGGAAAGGACGAGGTACTTCACCAAGAGAGTGGTGGAACCGTGGAATGCACTGCCCGGGGAGCTGGTACAGGCAGCTACGGTGGAGGGATTCAGGAGAGGGTAGGACAGGTATAGGCAAGGGGTGAAGCAGAGGCTGGTTTGCCCGGGGGGGGGTAGGACTGGGGGATGGAGTAACAATGGAAGGAGACAAATAGAGGGCTACGGTACCCAATCAGGGTGCTGAAGCATGAGCAGACTTGATAGACCAATAAGCCTACTCTGCTGATGTCTAGTATGTTAGCATGTTAATGCAGAGTCATGTGACCAGTTGTGATCTATCTGATTGCTTGTTTGATTCAAGCCATTTTATAAGCTGAACTACATCTGCTGCCCTCCAATCGTTTGGAACTTCCCCTGTCCTAATTGAGCTGTTGAATAGACCCACTAGCGATTCAGCCAGTTCAGCTGCTAATTCCCTGAGTATCCTCCAAATACAACCTATCTGGTCCTGGGGTCTTATCAATCTTTAGGGCAGCCAGCCCTTCCAGGACCCTTTCACTAGTAAATATTGACTGTGTCATCTCTGAGAGTCCCTTAGGGGTGGTGATTCCCCTTCTGAAGAAAGCTTCTTTAGACCCGGATGACCTAGCAAACTACCGACCAATCTCTAACCTCCCTTTTGTGAGGAAGGTTATTGAGAAAGTTGTGGCGGCGCAACTGGATAAGCATTTGACCATCCATAGTTTATACGAACCTCTCCAGTCTGGTTTTCGCAAGAGGCATAGCACCGAGACTGCTCTGGTTCGGGTGCTCAATGATCTCCTGATGGCGAGAGATCGGAGACACCGCTCTATTTTGGTTCTCCTTGATCTGTCATCAGCTTTTGATATTGTGGATCATGGGGTTTTGCTCGAACGCCTGAGGTCCATTTGTGGACTGTCTGGTGTGGTCCTCAGATGGTTTTCATTTTACCTCGAGTGGAGAACGCAGAGAGTGGTCTCGGGTTTGCATTCATCCGGGGCCTTCTCTCTGCCTCACGGAGTACCTGAGGGCTCGGTGCTTTCCCCCATGTTATTCGCAGTATATATGTTACCCCTCGGAGACATTGTAAGACGGTTTGAGCTGAGGTTTCACTGCTATGCTGATGATACCCAGCTCTACCTGTCTCTTGCACCTGACCAGGTTAGTGCTATCTCGGTGCTGAATAACTGCCTCGCTGATATCCAAGACTGGATGAATACCAGTGGTTTGAAGCTGAATCCGGGAAAGACCGAGGTTATGGTGGTGGACCCCGGTCGCAGGGTTGAGGGTTTAAGAGCGGAGTCCCCCTCTGGATTAATTCTGGGGGTAGACTAGATCCCTACCTGTGAACGGGTGCGTAACCTGGGTGTGGAGCTTGACACTGGTTTGCCCCTTCGTTATCAGGTGTCTGCAGTTGTCAAGACTGCATTTTTTCATCTTAGAAACATCGCCAGGGTTAGGCACCTGGTTCCACCTTGCGACCTGCGGTTTTGGTCCATGCCTTGTGACATCTCATCTGATTACTGTAACTCCTTTACCTAGGACTTTCTGGGGTTGATATCCACCGCTTACAGCTAGTGCAGAATCACGGCCCAGCACATTTTGTTGACTGGGGTTTCAAGAAGGTCCCATATTACCCCAGTGCTGCGCACTCTGCACTGGCTGCCCATACAGTGGTGGATCACCTTTAAAGTGGGTCTTTTGACCTACAAAGCCCTACACGGTCTCAGTCCGACTATTTGAAAGAGCTTCTGGTGCCCTACACCCCTCTGAGACAGCTCTGCTCGGCTGACGAGGGGTTGCTGGAGATTCCAAGGTAAATTTGAAGTCCTTTGGAGCCTGTGCCTTCGGTTTTGCGGCTCCTACCCTCTGGAATTCTCTGCCCCGTCAGCTCCGAGAGAGTACGACGGTGGGAAGTTTTAAAAAGGCCTTAAAGTCTTTTTTATGGGAGAAGGCATTTCCTGCTATGTTGTAATTGGTTACTTTAGCTTGGTAATATTTGTTGTGTAGTTCTATTGTATGTATTGATTATGCTGGTGTTCTCATGTTTTTATGTACAGCGCCTTGAAAAAATTTGAAAGGCACTTAATTAAATACATTTTTATTATTATTATTATTATTATTATAATGACTGCTTTTGATGCCACTCTCTGGCAAGGACCTGTGGTCCTCCGTAGTGAAAACTGAACAAAAATAATTAAGGACGGCAACCTTTTGCCTCAAAGCATAAATCATTAAATAGAAGACTTGCCTTTGGAAGACAGTGGCCTGTCTGGCTGAAAAATTGACTGAGAGCCAAGACAGAATATTGACTTGGCACACAATTGCTAATGGCCAAGAAGCAGGCAAGCACCTACTCACATCAGCCTATGATGCCTCTGCTGCTAGGGCTTCTTCCTTGGGGATTTGAATTTGCCGCCACTCCTGGCTTAGGGTGGCTGGCATTTCCCCAGACATGCAACAATCTGTGCTGAATGCTCCCTTCAAGGGAAAGTAACTATTTGCAAATTACATTGAAAATACTTTGATCTGCAAACATCAAGAATGACTCTTGGGTCCCTGAATACTTTTAACCCTAGACCCAGAGGATGGAATCATGGTTCTTTTTGTAAGCCGTATGCTCATCCTTTCCAAGGTTAATCAAGGGACGCCAGTCGTGAATCAGAGGCCTTAATGTCCCAGGCCACAAGCCAGCTAAGGTCAGACAGTTGCAAGCAGTGCTCCAGATAAGAGGAGTACTAACCTGTTTTACTTGCCTCATTTTAGGAAATACTCTTCAGAAAAATTTTTTAATGAGTACCAATCCTCACCAGCATTTGTAAGTACTCCACACCAAAGACTAGTGCTTCATAACATAACTGGTGATTCAAAAGGAGCAGTGTTTTTTACAGCAGTCCGCACTCCAATTTTGTTTTTCTCACTGTATTTTAAAACTGGTGAGTAAATTACTCCTACCTGCCAACATTATCTGGAGCATTGTTGGCACTTGATCAGTTCTTATCTAGAAAAAAACTGCATTGTTTTTAAAAATGTACACTCACTCCACTCTGTCCAGACATTTGTACACATCTGAATTTGACTCACCTCACTTTCAAAATGAAGAGTACAGTACTCATCCCAAAAAATATTTTCTGGAGCCCTGGTTACAAGCACTCCCGCTGCCCCCTGTGCCATCTGGCTCCCCTCCTGTGCCTTTGGCCTCACTGCCTCAGGAGGTTTGTTTTGGAGGGGGGATATGTATTGCCCTCTTTCTGTCAAAGTGGAGGGAGATCACTGGAGGTGGTGTAGCAAGTACATACCCTAGAACTCCTTACTATCCTTCCAGTTACTCTCCTGTTGTCAAACAGATATCCTTTGGGACATCTTGCCCTTCTGCTAGAGGAGGGTCAGGCCCTCCTCTGCAAAAGGGCTGTGGAATTAGTCCCGGCTGTGGAAGTCCTAGATTTTACTCTGTTTACTCAGTTTTATGTTTTTTAGACACAAGTAGGCTATTAGCCCATCAGGAGTGTCTCCCACTACTAGTGGGTGCATTAATCTTAATTATTTTCCTGCCCAATTTAAGTATTTATCCTGTGTATTTTTGAATTGATGGAAATCTTGAGTTAATAACTTCTTCCAGAAGAAGATTCCAAGCCTTGGTAGCCCTTATTGTGAAGAAATTGTCCCTCTTAGTTGATTTAGCCTTGGGAATACTGTTTATTGTGGCTTCTGAGATTAATATTTCTTTTTATATATTTAAATTCACATTGTTCAGCAAGATCATCATTGTTTAACAATTTGTAAAATTGTAGCAAATCATGTCTTATTTTCCTTTCAAGAGTGTTACCAAGCCAGTTGTCTTTAGCCTTTGTTCATAGGACATATGCCCTAGGTTTGGAATTAATTTTGTTGTCCTATGCTGAACAGATTCCAACAGTTGTATGTCCTGGGCATGATATGGGCTCCAAAAAGGGGAACCGAAGTCTAAATAAGGTATAATATAGGATCTATATGGAGGCATTATACAAGAGTTGCATTTGTTGCTAAATGTGAATTTAATTTTATTCAGTAAGGAGTTAGCTGTCTGGGCTACTTTTTTACAGTGATTCCTAGGAGTTAGTTTATTGTTAATTATTTCTGTTATTTTCTGGTTCCAGGGTGAACTGGGGATTTAAGGCCAGTACTAGACCGAAGATGTCTAAACTCGTATATAGACTACAGAAAGTTTATGTTGGTCTCCCTATAGTCTCTGTTACCTCAGCTGTTAAGTAAGCAATAATACCCGACAGGGTGGGCGGTATTGGGAAATACTGGACTACCCGGGTGTAATGAGGCCCGACGCTGCAGGCGGAAGGCCTTATAGACCCTGGAAGGTCCAGTATTTCCCATACCACCCACCCTGGAGGGTATTATTGCACTTAGAAAATGGCCTCTGTAATAAAAAAAAAATTGAATAAAAAATTGTTATTGAATAATTAATTTAAATTGTTTTGTAATAATAGTTTCTACCGCTACAATATGAGTGGTTTTTTTTTTTTTTTTTTTTTTTGAGGAGGTTTGGCCTATTGGAGACCCTGTAGTTAAAGAAGCTGGCTGTATGTGCCACACTCTCTTCCAACCGTTATGCAGCACTTTCTTTCAAGGATCCAGTCTGTTCGTGATTAATTTTGCTTTTCTCTCACACACATACCCCCCAAGCACACAGTTGTATTTATTTATTTATTGTTTTGTGACCGACGCATACTATGGACAACGAGCAGGACAGCATGTGCTGAATAGTTCTGTAGCTGGTGAGTGGGCCACCGCGTTACCGATGAGGACAGTGTCTAAAAAAGCAGATATTTTGTTTCTTTTGGTGCCGTTTTCTGTGTCAGAAACTTAGTGCTGTTTTAAATCGTGACTGCCCCTCGCATTAGTGATTAGCACTTGAAAGTCACAAATGGGTATTGGAGTTAGTAGAAACCGTGGCTGTACAACTTACTGCCATTCACCTGAGGATGGCGATCGGGTTAATATGATTGCAAGCCACATTGACTTTCGGCAATGCCGTTCTAGAGCATAGAGCAAGTTGCTGTAGGGAGGCAGTCCACAGTGAATGCTGGCAGCGCGGTTCCCAATTAAACTCATACACACCCACACAAAAAAATCAGATGTGCTGGAATGCAGGTTGGTTGTGCAGTGGGAGTGCATTTTGAAAGATCACTCACTCTCGGGTAGGAAGGCTGCACTACTCACTTATTTACAGTCACCAACTGTTACGGCGGTTGTGAGTTGAGTGGTAGTGGAGACACGGTGAACAGCCACAGGGAAAGGAGTTACAATTGCCGCTGAGCACGAGATTTTGGGGACGGGGTTAAAGTTTTTGCACTTCTAGAGGTGAGTAGACAGTGACGTCTTCTGAGGGAAAGGGGGGGCCCTTTGGTTTGTCATCATGCTTGGCTGCCGATCAGCGAAAGCAAAAAGCCATTGGCAGCGAAAGTTGCAGACTGCTGGAAGAGCGAGACGAGCACAGTGCTGTGTCTCAAGTATGTAGAAAGTCATGGAACATGGGGGTAGAAGACAGCATTGTAACTAAAAAAAATTTTAAAAAGTTACCATAAATATGCAAAACGAAGGATCTTACTTCGAGAGGGCTCTTGCAGTAGGTAATTACATATAGGACTGATGTCGGCAGGCGGCAGTACCCCACGGAAAAATTTCTAGCTAGCGGTCCCTGGTGCCATGCGTCAGGTGACTGGCGTCCAGATAACGGTCGGTATAAAGGCGGTTCGGACGCCCGCCTCAGTTCTTTCCCCGCCAGCTCGCAGTGCCTTGCGGTGAAGTTCGTAAAGCTTAGCCCTGTTGCTTCGTCGGTTTTACCGAAAATATCAGTATTCTGTATCTTATTCGTCAGGTGAACGTCTGTTTATGTCGTCTCCTTCAAAAAATAAGTGCGACTCGTGTGGCGCCCAACTGCCTCACAAAGACTGTTACTCCCTCTGCCATTTTTGTTTAGGCCCCAACCACGCGGTCGACAAGTGCCCACATTGCCTGCATTTCAACGCGGCCACCCGCAGACGACGCCAGCAGTCTTTGGAAGCCCATCTCCTTAAAAAGAAGATGTCCGCGATGGAGAAGGAGTTGAAGAAGCTTCGGCAGGCGTCGACCTCCCCTGAAGGACACAAGAAACTGGACAAAGAAAGGCACCGGGAGAAGGCCTACTCTTCCGCGACTCCGGCCGGAGCCGCAGCTAAGGTAACGTCCCCTCTGGGGGATCGCCCGACCGCAGCCTCCAGGGCTTTGGAGGAGGCGTCTGCCCGCCCATCAGGTTCACGTTCTAGCCCAACGGGCGCCTCCGGGCAAAAGGAGGCTTCTGCCCCCAGTATTACCGCAGGCTTGCGGCCTACTGGTGCGGGCGCCTCCCATAAGCCGGACATCTGCTCCTCCGACGTCTGCCGGGAGAAGGCCGCTAAGACGCCCGACCCTTCGGGGCGGCGCACGGCAGTGTCCCCTCTGACGGGCCCCTTCCCACCCTCGGCCCGTCTCCGATGAGGGATCCCCGAAGTCGGACGCCGGCTCCTCTGGCGTCCGCCGGGATCCGGCCCCTAAGTCGCACGTCGGCTCCTCCGACATGCGCCGGGCCTCTGAGCCTACGACAGACCCTGCTCCGTCTGTCGTCCCAGGTTCCCCGCAGCCTTCGCTGCCGTCCGGGGAGCCAGAGTCCTCCCTGCCTGACCCCGGGGACTTTCTCCGTCCCAGGCGATGCTCGGGATGCTTTCTGCCGTCAGATTCCCCCACAGAACCGGATCTGATGCGGCTCTGCCGGCGTCAGGGGATATTCCTCTCCCGTCGGGCCCTCCACCCCACAGGCCTATCATGGCTCATCCGCCCGTGGAGTTCCCTACTGGGCCGTCTGCTCCGGCAGCTCCTCCGGTACCTGGGTATCCGCCGTCTTATCCGACGCCGGTTTACCTGGGTCCACAGTATCCTGCGCCGCAGTACCCGGCACCGACTCCGCCGCAGTACTCGATGCCGCAATACCCAGCTCCGGTATTCCCACAGCCGGCTTACGGATACTCACCTTACGGATATCATCCGTACAACTATCCCCCTCCTCCTCCTCCACCACCCCCTAGGCCGTCGGTGGATCTTCAGGAGACTCTGGCCTCCTGGTGGGCTGAGGCCAAGGCTCAGCTCACCAAGGAAGTCGAGAGCTGTCTTACGGCGACGGTGCCACCCCCCGGCTCCCGTACACCCCAGACGGCACACTCTCTCTCCACCTCCGAATTCCCGAGCTCTCCCCTCGGGATCCAGAGAGGGGCAGGACACGCATCCAGGGATCCCCGCCCCCCGTAAGGAACCCGTTCCTCCCCCTAGATGAGCTAGGGAGTCTTTCTCTGCTTCAAATTCCTCTTCTTCTCTCTGGGACTCCTCGGATTCCTCCGACGGATGCTCCGAAAAAGACGACGAGCCTCGCTCTCCTTCCAAGCCCCGGCCGAGGACTCCTCCGGAGGATCCTTCCTTCACGGAGTTGCTCAGGAAGATCCAGGAAGTCCATCAGTGGCGTTCCATAGAACCAGATCCTCAGTGGGTTAAACTCGCCGAACATCTGGACTTGCCCCTTACGGCCCCTACTCTAGTGCCACCCTGGATTGAGCCTCATGCCCACCTTGTTTCCACTATTTGGAAACAACTGTTGGCTTTAGCCCCACTTCCCCGGAAGTTCAACAGGCTATACCAGGCTCCAGAGGGTGTAGACTTTTTAGACTCTCACCCCCGTGCAGACTCAGTTGTGATTAGCGCCGCTCACGGCCAGTCTGCACACCCAAAACATTTGAGCTAGTCTCCCCCAGATAAAGAATCTCGCCTTCTGGATCAGTATGGAAGGAAGATCTATGCTTCTTCCACACTGGGGATCAGGGCCCTAAATTATGTAGCACATATGGGGGATTACCAGAAGGCTGTCCTTACCCAGGCGGAATCCAAGATTGACTCCTTGCCTGACTCCCAAGTCAAGCAGGAGTTAGCCGACCTTATCCGTTCTGCTCATTCGGCCAGTGCGTCACATTCTGAGGACAACCTCACGATGCAGAGGACACCGCGGGACAGAGCTCTGCATTACGCCATCAGTCTCTGGCGTCCACGCGCTGGCTCCGTGTGTCAGGTCTGGTCCGGAGGTGCAGTCAGCAATTCAAGAAGCACCTTTCAGGGGTTCTGTGCTTTTCGGTGGTGATGTCAAGGACATCACTGACTTACAGGAGAAGGGGCGGCCCTCAAATCTGTTGATTCAATGTACCGCCCCATCCCCATGGCGCTGTCCCTTCCCAGGCAGCCGGCCTCAGCGAGAACCCCAGGAAGGCGGGCCACTAAACCGGGCCCCCACGGCTTCCAGGCCCCGCCCGCCCAAAAAAGCAGCGGGTGCCCCCACCTGCGGCGCTGCCTCACACCACCTGACTCATTCCCTCTCCCACCACCTCCGGATTCCCCGGAGCAACCGGTAGGAGGGAGATTCTCCCTCCACCTTCCGGGTTGGGAGAGGATAACATCGGATTCATGGGTGCTTCAGCTTATAGCAGAGGGGGCACTCTATAGAGTTTCTACGTAATCCTCCACGTCACCCCCCCTCTGAACTCCTCTTACTCAAGGGGCCATCTTCCTTTGGTCAGGGAAGAAATATCTGCTCTCCTCGCGAAGCAGGCCATAGAGCCCGTCCCCCCTCACCTTCACGGGACGGGTTATTTTCCCATTTCTTCCTTGTACCAAAGAAAACAGGAGATCTCGGACCCATTCTCGATCTCAGCTCCCTACACTTCTGTGTGGAATACAAGAGGTTCAGGATGCTCTCCCTTCAAACCCTCTTGCCCCTTCTTCGGCCGGGCCAATGGCTTTGTGCACTGGATATGCAGGATGCATACCTGCTCATCCCCATTCGCCCTTCGCAACGAAAGTACCTCAGGTTTGTGTTCCGGGGGACCATTACCAATTCCGGGTGCACCCTTTTGGTCTTTCCTCGGCTCCCCGAGTTTTTACCAAATGCCTGGCGGTGGTAGCGGCCCACCTGCGTACTTTGGGAGTTCAGGTTTTTCCTACCTGGACGACTGGCTCCTGGCGGCCTCGTCCAGGGAGGAACTCCTGCATTTTCTCTCCCTCACCCAGCAGGTTTTCACTGGTCTGGGTATCACCATCAACCATTCCAAGTCTCATCTGGACCCTTCCCAGAGACTCCAGTTCATCGGGACAATCCTCGATACGACAATGTGCAGGGCCTTCCTGCCTCCGGACAGGGGGGCCTCCCTCCAGTCCCAGATTTCCCTCCTTTCGGAGCGCAGGAGGGTTCCGGCGAGGTCGGTGCTCCGTCTCGTGTGGCTTATGGCGGCTGCCATCCCGACGGTTCCGTGCGTGCGCCTCCACATGAGGCTCTCTCAGTGGACTCTCCGCTCTCAGTGGGATCAACTTGTAGATGACCTAGATCATCTAGTGCTGATCTCCTCGCCGATGATAAGAGACTTGCAATGGTGGATGGTTCGAGAGAACCTTTTCCGTGGGGTCCCCTCCTTTCATCCTCCCCCCGCCCAGACTCTGACCACGGACGCATCAGGCGAGGGTTGGGGAGCCCACCTGGGTCCTCACCGAACCCAGGGCTTATGGTCCAGATTGGAGTTAGCTCCACATCAATGCTGCTCGAGCTTCGAGCAGTGCTGTATGTCTCCAGGCCCTTCACCAATACATCCTTCCCGGTCACCTAGCTGTCCAAACAGACAACATGCGCGTGGTGTGGTACATCAACAAGCAGGGAGGGACTCTGTCCTACCCGCTGTGCAGGGAAGCGATGAGGGTTTGGGAATGGGCAACGCTTCACAACCTTCACCTCACGGTGATCCATGTTCCGGGGGTCGACAGTGTCCTCTGCAGACAAGCTAAGTCGTTCTTCAGCTCTGCCACACGAGTGGGAACTAGACCAAAAAGTTCTAAAAAGCATCTTCCAGATTTGGGGGACTCCAGAGATAGACCTGTTCGCCTCTTCCCGAAACGCAAAGCTTCCCACCTTCTGCTTGCTCGCTCCAGAGCGAGGCGCTTTCTGGAATGACGCTCTGTCTCTAAGCTGGAAGGACAGATTCGTCTATGCTTTTTCCCCAATTCCTCTGGTCCCTCGTATGCTGCAGAAACTGGCATTGGAAGGAGCGAGAATGATTCTGATCGCTCCTTTCTGGCCCAGGCAAATCTGGTTCTCTCTTCTACAACAATGCTCAGAGGTTCCTCCTTTTCCTCTTCCTTTATCTCGAGGATTGCTGACCCAGGATCAGGGGACCCTGGTCCATCCAGGACTCAAGTCTCTTCAACTTCATGCATGGCTCCTGCAAACCTAGCCCAATCCCGTTTTGGCGTCTCTCCTAAGGTGGCAGAGATTCTGGTGGAGGCTAGAAAACCCTCCACTAGGTCCACCTACGCTGTGAAATGGAAAAGATTTTCCATTTGGGCTGCCTCCAGGAATGTGGAGCCTTTCTCCTGTTCTGCTTGATTATTTGCGTCATCTTTTCGACCTGGGTCTCAGTCACTCCTCTTTGAAGGTGCACACGGCTGCTATTTCAGCCTACCATGTTCCCTTCACTGATAACGCATTTGCCCAATTGGAGGTATCCAAGACCTTTCTTAGAGGGGTCCTTCATCTTAGGCCCCCTGTTCGGACTCCAGCTCCCCCTTGGGACTTGAACTTTGTCCTCGAGAAACTTACCCTTCCATCTTTTGAGCCTGCGGCTTCCACAGACTTGAAGTTTTTATCGTGTAAGACACTCTTCTTGGTGGCCATTACTTCTGCTCGCAAAATTTCCGAGCTCCAGGCCCTTATGTGCAAAATCCCTTATCTGATTTTTCACAAAGAACGAGTAGCTCTTCACACGAATCCTAAGTTTCTTCCGAAGGTGGTAGCGGAGTTTACCTTAAATCAGTCTATTGAATTACCTGCCTTTTTCACGCAGTACTCCAACCAAGGAGAATACTTGCTCCATACCATGGATGTCCACAGGATTCTGAGATACTACATAGATAGGACGAAGGATCTCAGACTGATCAGTTGTTCGTCTCTTTTGCTCACAAAAGAGAAGGCAATGCTGTCTCCAAGCAGTGCCTATCAAAGTGGTTGGCTCATTGCATCACTTTCTGTTATGACAAGTACAAGAAGACCCTACCGGGTCAAGTCAGAGGTCACTCCACTCATGGAGTAACAGCCTCTGCGGCTTGTTTCAAGAATGTGTCTGCAGCAGACATCTGTGCTGCCGCCACTTGGACTTCCTTCCATACCTTTACTAAACATTACAGTTTGGACTTTGCGTCTCGCCGTAGAGCAGGCTTTGGGTTAGCTGTCTTGCAAGGCCTCCTATCTTGAGGTTTGCAAGGTTGTTTGCTACTTCTTGGAGTAGTTCCTCCTACCGGTGCCTTTCATTTGTTCCAGACTGCTTGGGATTCTGTCCTGTATGTAATTACCTACTGCAAGAACCCTCTCGAGTAAGATAGTACAGTTACGTAGAACTACCGTAACAGTGGAGTCTTCGAGAGGGCTCTTCACAGTAGTATCTCTTCCACCCTCCATCCCCCTAGGCTTTTCAGCTCCTTTTCCATTGAGGGAAATATCTGCTTCTCTCTCGTCCGGGCCTGTGGCGGGAAAGAACTGGAAGGCGGCGTCCGGGACCGCCCCTTTATACCGACGTTGTCTGATGCCGGTCACCTGACGTGGGGGCGGTCCCCGCCAGGGACTGCTAGCTAGAAATTTTTCCATGGGGTCCTGCCGCCTGCCAGCGTCAGTCCTATATGTAATTACCTACTGCAAGAGCCCCTCTCGAAGATCTACTGTTACGGTAAGTTCTTATGTAACTCTACTTTTTTATGTTTTTTTTTTTTTTCTCACAGTTGAGACTGAACTACAGAGTGTCGGTTTAATATCTCTTGCTAAGCGAGAGATAAAAATGGTGATTTCAAATCCAGTTTGGTGGTTTTGACCAATCATCAAGCAGGGTGCACACAAGGATTCGTGTGTGGGTGAAGGGGTATTTGGGCTGGCACTTTTTATTTCCTGGGCATCTAGTGAAAGTTAATGTACCCCCTGACAGGGGTACCAGCCAATCAGATGCCAGGAAATAAAAAGCCCATTTTCTAAAAGGAGACTGAATGGTCACATTGGACACGAAGGATGCTTATTCATCTCAAGATCAGGAACTCTCACAGGAAGTATCTGGGATTCATGCTTCAGGGCTCTCGCTACCAATTGTGTTTTGCTCTTTGGCTTATGTTCTGCACTGCGTGTTTTTACCAAAGTATTTGTAGCACTGGAAGTGGCCCTCTGCAAGAAGGGTTTGTATGTCGTTACCTAGACGATTGGCTGTTTAAAGGACCCATCTCAGGAAGCCATTGTATACACATGGTTTCAGACCTGGCGGCAGTTCGAACAACTGGGAATTTTGGTCAGTGAGCCAAAATCAGTTCTTACCCCCTGCCGGTTGCTTCATTACATAGGAGTGATACTGGACACGGGTCTCGGTTGGGCTTGTCTGCCCTCCGACTGTGCCACCGCACTAGTGGCACAGGCACAACTGGTTACCTCCAGTGTCTTTGTGTTAGCCCGCTGTCCCTTAACACTAAGCAGGATGGCAGCTGGCATCAGATTGACAGTTCCACTGGCCCGCCTCCATGTGAGGATTCTGCAGTGGTTCCTCAGAGTGCAATGGGCTCAGCATTCATATGAGCTGGAGTGCTCATACAGGTCACTACTCCTCTCATTCATTCCCTACTGTGGTGGCTGGACCACTCCAACCTAGAGAAAGGGTCTCCATTCCTGTGGCCATTCCCCTGCTGGTGATGACCATAGAAGCCTCAGTGATGGGTTGGGTTGCTCATTTAAACCCCTTCAGAACACAGGGCCAGTGGTGCCGTCTGGATACAGTGCATCACAGTAACACTCTGGATACGAGAGCTGCTTTGTGTAGCCTGCAGGCCTTTGCTGCCCTCCTTCCAGGAAATCATCTGTCCATTTACACAATGTGTCGTTGATGTACTGCATCAGTCGACTGGGGCAGGGTTCATTCCTACACTCTCTGCACTGAAGCAATGAGAGTTTGGCATTGGGTGGTGGAACACAACATATTTCTGTCAGTGTTGTTCCCCCGACCATAAACTCACTTGCAGATCACCTTAGTTGATCCAGTGTGCTCTGCCACAAATGAGAACTCTTGGACTCCTGTTCGAAAAATGGGGTCGTCCTAACATCGACTTGTTTGCTTCTCCATATAACCCAAAACTGTTGCATTCTAGGGACATGGATATGTTGTTCATCCACACTCATTGGCAGTATCCTTGCCGCTTTAAATCTTGCCGGAAGGTCTTCAAGCTTGCTCCTCCCACCCACCCGGGTGGTATAACTCTCGGCTCCGCCCCATGACGCCAGATCTTCCTTACCGCTTGGAAGCTCAGGTTCCCTCCTTAACGCTCTGCGTTTGCGACTGGTTCCTATTTCTCCGTTTGCGGATTTAAAATAATATTTTGCAAAAGACTTCAGTCTTGATCCCTCGCTGACTGCGATGGACCAATCGACTCGGTTTGGAGATGCCCATGCGGGCAGAAGATGTCTCGGACGGATCCACACTCCGCGTGTGTCTACTGTAGGCCTTGAGCACGACCCGCAGGCTTGACCTGTGCTCATCTTTCTCGGCCTCGTCATCGGAAGACCGTGCTGCCCGATGCAACTGGGCCGTCCGAAGCGTTCCCTCGGTGAAGTCCAAGGAGGCCCGGTCGGATCATCCGGCGGTACTGTTTCAGCGGATCAGCTCGAGCGGATGGTCGCCTCGAAGAGGAGGCGCGGTCAGTCTTCCTCGGCCGCGGCATTTATCCCGCTCTCTGGGTTCTTCCTACACGGCTTCCTTTAAGGAGCTTTGTCTGTCCTCTCCACTAAGGAGAAGGGCCTCGTCTGCTGGACCTTATTCTCGGTCAAAAGAGGGACAAGGTAAGTCCCTCCGTCGGCGCTCTTGGGAGGCGGGAAAGGTCCCTCTCCCGGGCCGTCGACCGTCGGCTTCAGTCGACCGCTCGGCTTCGGCCACTGGCCTCACGGTGTCCCCGTCAGGTCAGTTGACCGAGACTCCCACTGATGAAGTCGAGATTTTTCTCGACCCATTGAGCAGGCTGTCGCCTTTAGCAGCGAGATTCCCCTCCCGGTTCCCGGGAGGTTGAGGATCCGTGGGCTCGCCTGTGCCTCCGGTTCCGGAGCCCTCGGATGGACCTTCCGAGCGAAGGGAGTGCGAGTTCCGGCCGACACCTCCCGCACCGACCCGAAATTCGGGACTCTGGTCTCGGACCTCTTCGCTGTCCAGCCGTTCCCCACCGTCATAAGGCGGTCGGTCTCGGCTTGCTGATGGCAGCGTGTGGCGCTTCGTCCTCGTCCTCCTCCTCGGATGAGGGAGGCTTGGCGTAATTAAGTCGACGAGTGCGAGACCTTATGTTGCAACAACTCCTCCTGGCGGGAATAAGCCGACTCCGGCGCCTTCCCGGCCATTAAGTAGGCTGTCACCGGGCGGCCGACCCACAACCCTACGACATAGGAGCCTATGCCAGGCGGTTGTTCGGCAAAACAGCTGCTCCACCGATTCGGTGGAACCTCCGCCTCCACAGCCACCAATTGGGGCTCGACCAAGGATTCTCGTGGCTAAGGGTTTACCCCATCGGCTGTCAGTTACCCTCACTCCCGACCGACCTCGGCAGGTGAAGGGTGGCTCAGGCCAGAGGCAGCTCTTGAGGACTCTTCCGAGTCCGAAGAGCATTCCTCCTTCTTCTCCAAGCGACTGGACTTGGAGTCTTCAGGAGGTCAGTCAATGGGCGATAGCCCGCCGTCCCTTCCTAGGACTCTCCGGCTCATCTCGGAGTCTACGGGATGGAGCTCGAACCCGTTTCCAAACGGGCCAGGTATCCCCTCACGGAGATTCTGGACCGAGGGGATTCTCCGACGGAGGCCTTTCCGGTGGCCGAGGCCATAGTGGGTCCGGCACTGGAACTTTGGCAGCGCCCTGCTTCCTGCCCGCGCCTCGGCCAGGATGGCCAGGAAGTATCCGGTCCCCCTACCCGTTCCTTGTCCGGTTTTGGAACACCCTCTGCTGAGGGGTTGGTTACCGACAGCTTTTCCGGCGCCGCAACGCCAGGATGTGGACAAACCTCCTGACAAGGAGTCCAAGAAATTGACTATGTCGGGCGAAAAGTCTACGCTAGCGTCCTCTCGTCCCTTTCGCAGGCCAGTTCGCCGTCCTCATGGCACTATTTTCTCATGCCCTGTTGGGCTCCCTGGATGAGGTCATCCTCATCTTCCCGCCGATCTGCAGACTACGGTTAAGCAGGTGCGGGACCAGGCAAGCAGTGGCCAAACAGCAGCTCCAGACTGCTTTGGATGTAGGGGACTCATGTGCTAGATCGGTGGCGGACGCAGTGGCAGTTGCGTCGGCGGCTTGGCTGAGGATATCCACCTGCCCGGATACCCAGCACAAGTTGGCGGATGTTCCCTTTTGGGGACTGACTCTTCGCCCTGGGGTGGAAGGTCACCTGCAGAGGATCGAGAAGTCCAATGCTACCTTGGACTCGGTCTCTTCCGCTCAGAAGGACAAAGGCCGCAAACCACAGCCTAAGCCCTTCGTCCTTCTGTGCCTGTGCTTGACCAACAACGTCAGGGCCAGCAGGCTCGGCCTTGGCATCCCAAACCCAAGCACGGCTTCCTCTAACAGGAGGCAGGAGGAAAGGGCCAGGAGGTCCCTCGGCCGGTCCCTCCTCCAAGCCTGCCCAGTGACGGGCTGAGGGGTGTCGCCCCCATCCCCGTCACCTTACCCCTGGGTCCCCGTGGGGGGACGGCTCCGGCACTTCCGTTCCGCCTGGTCCGCTGTTACCACGGACAGGTGGGTCTTGGAGGTGGTGGGAAGAGGCCTGCCTCTGGAATTCGAGCAGGCACCACCCTTCAGAGCCGTCGCCCCTCGGGGGCTCGGGATCCCCAGCCTCACTGGCGGCTCGTCGAGCCGACATCGCTCTCCTCCTCCAGAAGGAGGTGGTAAGAGAGGTGGTGGACCCTCTTCAGACCCAGGGTTGTGTCCAGGTACTTCCTGGTTCGAAGCGGACGGGGGCTGGCGCCCATTCTCGACCTACACGACCTAAACAAGTTCCTAAGGTCTCGAACCTTCAGGATGGTCACTCTGGCTCAGATAATACCATCCTTGGAGCAGCGGCGTGTGGTTCTGCTCTGGACTCGCAGGGCCAGCGTTTTTTCACGTCCCTATCCGTCCGTCTCACCAGAGATTCCTTCGCTTCCGAGCGGAAGGATCTCTCTTCGAGTTCCAAGCCATGCCCCTCGGCTTGTCTCCAGCTCCCAGGGTCTTC
The DNA here is from genome assembly GCA_016271365.2 of Neoceratodus forsteri. Classification (NCBI taxonomy): domain Eukaryota; kingdom Metazoa; phylum Chordata; order Ceratodontiformes; family Ceratodontidae; genus Neoceratodus; species Neoceratodus forsteri. The sequence continues at coordinate 146,193,836 of CM057453.1, read as the reverse complement.
ACCAAATGCATGGCAGTGGTGACAGCATTCCTGCGGCGCCGAGGGGTCCGGGTGTACCCTTACCTGGACGACTGGCTGATAGCAGCTCCCTCCAGGAAGGAGGCGGAGTGGTCCAGAGATCTGGCCCTCCAGGTCTGCTCTCAACTGGGCCTCCTTATCAACGAGGCCAAGTCGAACTCGAGGCAAGCAGGTGATTTTATTCATCGGGCGCAGCTCGACTCTCTTCGAGCCAGAAGCGGCTCCGGCGGACAGGGCCGAGGTTCTTTCCTCCTTTGCCCGATCATTTCTGGTTGGGCAATTCGCCCTGCCCGGGACTTCCTGCGCCTCCTGGGTCTCATGGCGCCTGTACCGGCGTGGTCCGTTGGGCCCGCTGGAACATGCGTCCCTTCAGTGGGGACTGGCCAGCCAGTGGTCTGACAGCTGCGATCCCTTGACCAGCTTGTGTCGGTGACACAGGGATGTGGAATGCTCTCCAGTGGTGGACGTTCCAGATCATTTGCAGGAGGGCATCCTGTTCGTCCGCCCCAGCCGGCGTGTCTCTCTGTCGACGATGCCTCTCTGATGGGTTGGGGTGCCCATCTGGGGAACATCGACTCATGGCCTCTGGTCCCCGGAGATGCCGACATCAACCTGCTGGAGCTCCAGCGTCCGCCTAGCTCTCACCGCCTTTGCTCCGTTCCTCCGGGGTCAAGTGGTCCGAGTCCAGACGGACAATACCACGACCATGTACTATCTAAACCGCCAGGGCGGGACGCGCTCCATGCTTCTATGCAAGGAAGCTCTCCGCATTTGGTCACTCGTGCGCAGCCTGGAGGCGGATCTCCTAGCCATTCACGTGGCAGGAGCCTCCAACACCCTGGCCGATGCCCTGAGCCGGATAGGGGCTGCATCCCACGAGTGGTCTCTCCTGCCGGAGGTAGTACAGCATCTGTTCTCCCTTTGGGGCACACTCAGGTGGACCTGTTTGCCTCCATGGAGAGGCTGAGTCTGTTCCATGCCGCCCCCTCAGCAGGGCTCGCTGCAGGGGATGCCTTCTCGAGGCAATGGACCCCGGGCCTCTTTACGCCTTTCCCCATTTCCCTTGATCCACAAGGTGCTTCTCAAGGCGAGGAGGGACAAGGCGCAGGTGATTCTGATAGCCCAGACTGGCCTCTGCAGTTCTGGTACCCAGATCTCCTCAGTCTCAGCTCCAGGACTCGCGGCAGCTTCCAGCTCGCCCGGACCTGCTCTCAGTCAATCAGGGAAGGTGTTCCATCCGGACCTTCAATCCCTGCACCTGACGGCCTGGTTCCTGAGCGGCTAGAGTTCCAGGCTTTGGGTCTTTCCGACGAGGTCCTCAATGTAGTTGAGGCGTCCTGTATGAGTCGACTCAGAAAATGCTATGCCTTCAAATGGAAAAGGTTTATTTGGTGTCAGGGCAAGGGCTTGGACCCTTCCTCCTGTTCCTTGGCAAGCATCTTGGACTATTTATGGTCCCTTTCTAGTCAAGGGCTTAGGTCGGCGACCCTAAGGGTGCACCTGGCAGCCATCTCTGCTTACCGGCGGGCGGGAAGCAGTCGGTGGCGAGGAGAAGGTGGTCTGGCGCTTTTTTTCAAAGGCCTTGATCACTTCCTCCAGTGCGGGAACCCCACCTCCGTGGGATCTACTGCTGGTACTGGCAAAGCTCATGGGCAAGCTCATTCAACCTATGCACAGGTGTGCTCTCTCTCACCTGTCGTGGAAGACCGCCTTCTTGGTGGCTATCACGTCAGCCAGAAGGATGGGAGAGCTCCAGGCGCTTTCCATCGAGTCTCCTTACCTGGTCTTCCACAGGGGACAAGGTTGTCCTCGCCCCACCGAAATTCCTTCCAGGGTGGTGTCGGAGTTTCACCTTAACCAGGTGTTGACTCTGCGGTGTTCTACCCCAATCACACCTCGGAGGCCGAATATAGGCTCCATACTCTGGATCCTAGAAGGCGCTAGCAATTATGGAGCGCACGGGCTGAAATTGGGAGAGGTTCGCCAGCTGTTTGTCACCTACGCTGAAGCCGTGATTCGGCAGACCTGCAGCTGAGCGGACGATAAGCAGGTGGGTAACCTCCTGCATAGATCTCTCGCTAGTGTTAGCGGGCATGGAGCCCCAGAGGGATAAGAGCTCATTCTACCCGGCCATACTGCTGCAACGGTGGCTGCTTCCAGGGACGCCCCTATCCAGGAAATCTGCAGGGCTGCTACCTGGAAGTCAGCAACACCTTCATTACCCACTACCACATCGACCTTGAGTCACCCGGGATGCTGGTTTTGGGGCCTCGGTTCTCCAGTCTCTTTCCCAAGTAAGTATATGGGGGTGTGCCTTGCCTCCTCCTCCCGGAGAACTGCTAGGAGTCTGCCAATGAGTGTGGATGAACAACATATCCATGTCCCTAGAAATACAGGTTGCCTAGCCTGTAACAGGAGTTCTAGGAATGGTATATGTTGTTCATCCTACATTTCCTCCCATTCTCGACTTCGACGCTTCAACCACAGAGCTCAGCGGGCCAGATCTGGCGTCATAGAGGCGAGCCGAGTTATACCACCCGGTGGGTGGAGGAGCAAGCTCGAAGACCTTCCGGCAAGATTTAAAGCGGCAAGGATACTGCCAATGAGTGTGGATGAACAACATATACCATTCCTAGAACTCCTGTTACAGGTGAGTAACCTGTATTTTCTGCTCATTTGCTCCAGGGTTGGGAGGTTTTGGCAAGATGCATCCCGAAAGGGAGATTTCTGTATCGTTCCCTGTTCCTTCTAATACAGAAGGTTCTGGTCAAGCTACAGGCCAAATCAATTCACAATCTTTAACAGAGGCGACAATCATTGAGCAAAGCTCCTTTTCAAGGTGGACCTGGGAGAACACAAGTGCAAGATAACAGGGTAATGCACAAAAATAGCAATACACAGGCTTGATCAAAAACAAGCATGGACAGTAAATTGTAAGGAAATACAGGATAAGAAACACAATAGTTTACAGATAATAAACTGAGCTAATAACAGTAATACAGATAAGGTCAGCAGCTGTGAAAAGATGGGGTGACAAGAGCCATGGCAGCTATACTGGGACCCTGGAGCACTGTGATGAATCGACTGGGCCCTGAAACACAGGTAGGGGGATGGAATAGGGCAGAGCAGTAGGCATGAGATGGAATGCGCATAGGTCGGAGGCCTAAGGAGAGGGAATGTGAACCGGGAGTGCAGAAGTAAAGTGAAGAACAGGATGAGGGGACTAGACCGGGGAGGGCAGGGTGAAGGAGAGTGGGTACAATACAAAGAACAGAACGGTGGGTAAAAGATCAGGAGGAGAGAAGAAAGGATGGAGGGAAGGGAGAGGACCAGGCAGAGGCTGAGTTCAGGGTCAACAGATCGGGGGTGAAGAGATAGAGAAGAGAAGGGGGGAGAGAGGGAGATGACCATGCAGGAGGTGGGATCAGAATCCAGGAAGAGGCCAAGACGAGAGTGATCCGGGGACACCCAGAGAGGGTAAGTCATTTGATCAAGAGTAGCAAGCACAGGATTCTTTATTGTGCTGAAAGTAAAGTGTTTTAAAAACTGTGGTGCTGACTTTATGCTTTAATGTCAGAGTTTTGTACAGGTTATTCCATAGCTTGAGAAGCGTGTGACTAATGGAAGCCCAGACAAAGTGGGATCTAGCCTTTGTTACCTTTTAAGGTAATATAGGAGGCACTTCTCGGAGCATATCTGCTTAGAGTGCAAAGTGGTAAACAGGCAGAGATGTAGTCAGGCAGTTTGTTAATAATAGCTTTGTATGTCCAGATGGTATCATTTCTTTGTCGTTTGAGGGTAAGAGAAGGGTTACACTGTATCCAGCCTACAGTGGAATACAACAAACTGGTGGGTGGAGTATGGAATATCTGATATAAACCTTGGGGCGCTATGATAGAGTGTATCAAGCTTAGAGAGTGCGCTGACTGGTCCTTGGCTATAGAGGAAATCAGCATAATTTAGCAGGGGTAGGAAGGTAGTTTGGACTAGTCTCGTCTTCGCATCAGAGGGGAGGAGATTTTTATTTTTATCCTAAAGAGAAGGCCAAGCCTTTGAGTAAGCTTCTTTGTCAGTTCTTCTGTATGTACTACGAAGAAGAATCTGTTGTCAAGCCATACACCCAAGTATTTGAATTGATTTACATACTCCAGCTGTTCACCCAGGGCTGTGGATATTGAGGGGAGAGTCCCAGCCAAGGCTGGATTAGGTAGGCTGGGAAAGGGTGAGAAGAACATAGCTTTTGTTTTCTTAGCTTTCAAAAGAAGTTCCACCCTGTGAAATGTTCCACCCTGATTTTTGGTGGCGCCTCACTGGCCCAGACAAATTTGGTTTCCTCTTCTCCAGCAATCTGTGGTGGAGCCTCCTGTCCCGGCCCCACTGTGAGCCTGACATCTGACACAGGAGCAGTGTGCTCTGATGCACTCAGATCTTCGTTTCCTGCACCTGCATGCATGCATGTCTCCTGAGGACATAGAGCTTTCCTGCTTCGAGGCTCCCCTGCCATGGCAGATATTCTCTTGGCAGCTAGACAGCCATCTATGTTTTACACTTATTCACAAAAATAGAACCGTTTTATTGTAGGGTATACTGGGCATGCTCTGAATCATTTTACCTGTCCAGTTCTTAAATTACTGGATTACCTCTTGTCCCTTAAGGACTCTGGACTAGGGCATTCCTCAGAAAAGCTCCACATGGCTGCTCTGTCGGCCTTTCATACCATGACAAAGGGTAAGACAGTAGCCCAGTTGGTTTCCTGTAGATTCATAAGGGGCATCCTCCTTCTGCACTCCCTGGTCTAAGATCCAGTTCTGGTATGGGATGTTAATTTGGTCTTGGAGACCCTTATTACACCTCTTTTTCAGGCTGCAGCTACTTGTGAGCTGCGATTCCTCTCTTGGAAGACGCTGTATTTTAGTGGTGATGATGTCTGCTAGATGCATCTCAGAGTTGCAGTCTCCGGTTGCAGATCCTCTGTTTATTATTTTTCACAAGGATGGAATTGTAGTTGCATTACGTACCAGTCCTCATTTTCTTCCAAAGGTTATGTCTGAAAGAACACTAAATCAGACGATAGATCCTCTTGTTTACTTTTCATCTCCCACAGATAGTGGGGAGCGTCAGTTTACATACAGTAGACCTCTGTGGGATGCTGTGTTGGTACCCGGATCGTACAGAGAATTGTTGAAAATTCTCAACTGTGTATTGTTTTTATCCCCAGAGTGGTGGGCTCAGCAATTTTCTAAACAAGTCCTGTCGAAATGGCTGGCCAGTTTTATTATCTTTTGTTACCAGAAGCATGGTAAGCAGCTTCCTGGTCCAGTTTGTGCACATTCCACCGGTGGGGTGGCTGCCTCAGTGACTCATTTTTCAGAATGTGTCCACTGCTGACATTTGTGCTGCTGCCACTTGGAGCAATGTTCGTACATTCACTAAACACTACAGTTTGGACATTGTCTCGCAGATGTGCTGGCTTTGGTCTCAGTGTTCTACAAGGCCTTCTTACTTTGGATTATTAGGTCTTGATGTTTTTCCTCAGTGCTTGGTACTGGTTGGGAATTGTTCCATGCTGTGGCTCCGTGGAGAGAAGACATCCATGAAAAAGATGGAACAGTTGCCTATTGTAACAGTAGATCTTCGAGAGAATGTCCTCCACCGAGCCACAGCTCCCCCTCCCTCCTCCCCCCCTTATTCTGTCAAACACTGCATTTATATGTTGTCCTGTATGCCTGGTTTGGTCCTGGTCACTTTGGTCCCTATCAGTCCAGTGATCCTCTGAGCTCATCTGTGGCGGGGAGCTGAGGCATGCTTGGGACCCCCCACGATATAAGCGCCGGTGAGGCACGTTGACATGGGGAGCCCCAGCCTGCAAAAATTTCCAGGTGTTGCTGACGCAGACAACTTACTGTCCATGATGTGGCTCAGTGGAGGAGATCTCCCGAAGATCTACTGTTATGGTAGATAACTTTTATTCACAGTGGTTAATAGATGAATTGTGGGACACTACAGAATTCAATAGGATGCCTTTGCTTATGGGAGTGTGCAATACTTGGGGCAAATTGGTTGTTACTGCTGTATGCCCATACATGTGGGATTGTGCAATCTATATCTATGCAGTTTTGTTTTTACTTTTCTGTTCAAAATGTGCATTACTGTGTACTCAGCAGTTTGTCATGAGTCTGTATGATGTCACAGGGGTGCAGTTGGAGATAAGGAGATGCTGTGATAGGAAAATCACAAGTTAATGAAATCCCTTTCTGGACTCCATTGTGATTGCTTATTGCGTAATTTTGTTTGGGAGAAAGGGACTTGGGGTAAAAAAAAGTTGTAGGTGTTTGGTAGGTGGTGTGTTTCGCTGCACAGGACAGAAAACCGTGAGGAAATGCTTTGTCACTTATCTCGTTACAGCACTACCACACACGTAAAACAGTCCTTTGCCAGGTGCCACAGTTGCTTCATGTCCAAGTGCTGCCCTATTGAACCGAGATGGAGGTGGACAACACTTGACTCAGTTGTTCAGGAGACCAAACGGACTTTTGCATGTACATGGACACTGTCAGTGCCTGTATGTTTCGTTGGAGAGAATAAGGCCAATGTACCACCATACCACTTTGCCTTCGCTGAGGGTCAGAGAAGACTTGACTCGTGCTGTGGCAGACTCGTTGCAGTTGCTGTCTGCAGATGACCAGTCATCCATCCATGATCACCTCTCACACAAAGCAATAACATTATGGCAAAAGTAAAGTTTTATATATAATAAGCCACTGTCGGGTGTGCATTCATGTGGTCATAACCACATGTCATGGGTGATTGAGCCCTGCAGTGTCGATGAGGTATTACAATATTGATGCACACATGACTGGATTATTCCATATGTCGGCAATTGTTCGATACAAAGACGGTCTGCACAACATGAGTATAAAACCAGTATGTTTATTAAGCAGCAGATACGTATATTCCTGGCAGCCATAGCCATTATATTAGGTGCTTAGATATGCTGCACCAGAGCCTGTCAGATTCTTTTTGCATGTTCCCTTGCTTGGTTGCTTTCAGAGTCTTCGGGTTGCACTAGTAACTAGCTGTGATAAAGCATACATCTCACTTTACAGCATCCATTCTGAAGTAAAAATGTCTTCTTGCCTCTCACTGAGTTTGTGCAGAATGCTGCATGTTAGCAGAACTCTTATATCCATTTTAAGCATTTGTAGAAAGCATTGCCGTCTGCCATATGTATTCTCCACAACCATTCAGGCACTTGACAGATGGTGATTAATGTGTTTTTGCTCCTTTGTCAGTCTCCCAATGTCCAAAATTTGGCCTCATTAGCCACAGCATCAGTGGGTATGTGGAGTCTCCGAGTGAGTGAAAGGGCATGTGCACATTACCAGTTTCCCGGGTCACATTTGGGAATAAAAGTCCACAAATGGCATTCGAATACAGTGAGCTGTTCACAAGAATACATACATCAGTGTACTTTTCTACGCCATCTAGTGTTTTATACCCAAGAAACAGTACTGATGGTCCACGACTGCCTGCTTCACAGTGGAGTGCCAACTTTCATGATTGTGTAAGTTTCCGGCATCCTAGGAAGGCACCTAAACTGGGATGTGTGTCCATCTATGACCCTAGACATGTGTGAGAATCCACAGTTTTCTTCCAGTCCATCTATGATTGATAGGAGCCATGTACCATTTGGAACTGTGATAATGTGCTTAAAGGTGGCAATGATAGCACAACAGACTGCATGCACCACTATGCATAACACAGACCTGGACACACCAGATCAGTCACCAGTTGTATGATATTCATTGTTGGTCGACAGTCTCCAAATAGCAATAGCCAGTCGTACCTCAGTGGGACTAGGTAGATGCATGTTGGTGTTTTGATGTATGATTAGGTGGTCAGTTTCACGCACTATGAAATAAAATGTCCATTGTGTGAAAATTTACTATCTGCTGGTATTCATTAAAGATCATTGTCACCACGTACCACAAAACACTGAAGTCTGTACCCATGTCCAAAAGTCGCAATAAAAGCACTTGAGTAAGAAGAACACAAAATAACTGCAAAAATGCCAAAATGTATTAACTGCTAGGCTAGAAAACCAACCCCTAGCACCTCGGCAGTGAAGCCCCCTTAGAAGGCATTTTTGCAGTTATTTTGTGTTCTTCTTACTCTAGTGCTTTTTCTGTGACTTTTGTTTAATTATTGGACTGACTGCCCACGTTTAAAGCACCGGCTCTTCTGTTTTGTATCGCAGCAGCTTTGTGGAATTTTGAATGTACCTGTGTCCAAAGTGTTCTGCATCGGCTCTGATTGCTTACAGTGATCAAAAACATAAATACCATCAGTGCTTGTCTGCATTGCTGTATACAGTTCTTTTGAGTCTTCCTCCTTCTTGTAAAGTGGTTCTGTCATTTGGTTTTCTCGCTGGCAATCAAAATATGCCCATAATTGAAGATCCACGGCTTTCAACTTTAATAAAATATGAAGCATGAATGTTCTTGCCTGGCTTGGTAAACACAATACCATAAAAATCTCATGCAGACATGAATGTAGCATTCTTTGGCGGTGATGGACAAAAAAATAGTAGCACATTGATGCGTACTTCAGAAAGCTCATTCAGAGAGATAGTGAAATAATCCAAGCGAGAAAGAGCAAAATTTCAAGCGCAAGAATAAACGTAAGTTGACAGGAATGCACATGAGGAAGAGAAGAAGGCAGAGACTGCTATTCTGGTAGCTGTATCCCTAAGAGAGGCCCCCCCCCTCAGCCATGCCACTTCAAGTCCTGGGTATAACTGTGACAGCTGCACAGGGAACATATCACTGCACCTTGTGCAGGGCCATTCCCAGCCAGCACGACAAATCACTTTGCACCAGCTCCCCCCAACAGCTAACAGGAGTTTTGTGGTACCCAGCGATTGAGAACCAGTCGGTGGATTAAGCCCAGCAACCACAGTAAAGTAAACTCTCAGAGCTGGGTCACTGTCTCAGGTCGCAGACTACAAACAGTAACCCATTGTAAAATGCATTAAAGAAAAGACTAAAAAGTTGTCTAGAGAAATAGATATTCTCGAGGATGAAGCATGGGGTAACCAAAATAATACAGGGCCAGCAGGGCAGATCAGATGAGGATCGGCCATCGGCATAAGGCCCTGAACTCCTGCTCAGTGGAGACTAGAAGGGAGAGGGGGGATATGACAGAGATTCAAGTTCCATAGCATCTAATTGTCATATCACAACAAAAGGTTGTGACCGCAGGTGGTGGATAAGCTGTAGGGCAGACACACTGTTACAGAGCAAGATCCCGCTACTATACAGATTTAATAAATAATAAACAAGGGGGAGTAGAAAGCCGCAGAAAAATAAATGAAGTGCAAGTGTAGTTATATCAGAACTTTGCATTGTTACCATTTAAAGAGGGGTGTCATTAGATCTTTGTCCAGTGGCAGGCTCCTGCTTAACTGGCTGGACAGTGAGGGTGCAGCATGAGAAAGAAATGCTTCCAACACAGTGACATCACTGTCAAAGCATGTAGTAGTCTGTCTTGCATCAGTAGAAGAGCCAGGGACAGATTTGGGAATGCCTGCAGCATCCAAACTCCACGTCTACCCAGGAACCAGAGTGCAAGGCTCTGGCTCAAAGTAGCTTTGGCGAAGCCTGAAGCACTACCTTGGCTTTGGTGTAACCAGTAATCTGACCTAATAAACAAGAGAAACATAACTGAAAATAGAAGCTTGGCACCTCATCTGGGCTGCCCATGGTAAATATATTATACAGGATGGAAAATAAGGCTATGCTTGTGCCCTGAAATGATTAGGAGCATGATAAAATTGGGTTAGTTAAATGAGTTTAAAAGATGCACAGTAGTTTTATAGCTCCCAGACAGCTGTTCCTTCCCGTCAAGTAAAAACACATCTATAAGGTGCAAGAAAGTAGGGAACAGTTTTATCGAAACAGGGGTATGGAAAGTCAGTCAGTATACTGTCCATTAAACTGATAAACTTGGAATGAAGAATTTTAAACTGAAGTCGCTCAACAGGTGTTTGTATTCCATTCAGCAGAACTGCTGTAGCATCCCATGTTCTACACTGTACTTAAACCATGATGTCTCTTATCTTCTGAAATGCAGTTGGGAACAGAAAAACAACAAGGGGAAGGGGGACCGAGACTAGAGTGGGATTTGAGCAGAAGGTTGAAGTGGGTGGGAACAGGCTTGGTCTGGACTTTTCCACTTGGATTTACTACATCTGAATAAGAAAGACTGTTGCTCACTGTCGCTCCTTATTCCCTTTAGAGTTGAGTCCTTTTAAGATAAAGTAAATTAAATTCAACTCTTTTAGTTTAAACTTTATATATTTTTCTTACTGGCAGGAAAAGCTTTTGTATAACATTCCAAAGTGAGCAAAAAGACACCACTCTCCCTGCTTCCAGTCGCCAGCTTTTATTGATAAATAGTGTAAAAGTGCCGCTAAACATGTACACCAGGTATGTGCAAAAAACAGTGTCCCTGCCCGGTTTCATGCCTAGCACGTCATCAGGGGGTGTTTCATAGCCACAGTCAGTGCCTGCTTTTATAATCCCTGCTCTTAAAGAGGCATGAGCTATATAGAGAAAATATTTGTATAATATCAAGACTGACTGCCAAGCTACAGAGTTCTCACGTCCAGATTTTACCCTGTTGTCTTACCCAGGCTACAGAGTTAAACGTAGGCTAAAAGTTTTTAGTTAGTAAAATAACATGGAACAGTAGATAAACATTTGAAAGTCCACACCTGGTGTGTAAGTTATAGATTTTTTCTTTTCAACTTCATTCATATGGAGGCCTTTTTTTCTTAGGCTTGTGCTCCTCATTTATCCGGTTCAGTTGTAACCAGAAGTAGAGCTCTACTCTTTTGCAAACTGTACAACCTGAAACGCTGAAACTTAAATGCAGACTGCATCATTTGTGGCCAAACTACACGTTAATTTTATTAATCACACTCTGCTGACTGCACAATTTCATTGTGTGTTTGTCTAACACAACACAAATGTAACTTTAAACATTGCGAGAAGACGCTGGGTGGGGGGGTTCGAACAGAGGGATGGAGCGGGGTAATAGACCCAAGGGGATGGGGGACTGGGGTTGGTGGGTTGTTTTCAAACAGAGGGAGGTGGGGGTAATGGACACAAGGGGAAGGGGGCGGGGTTGGAGGGTGTGTTTCAGGCAGCGGGATGGAGCACGGGTTACGGACACAAGGGGAAGAGGGACCAGGTTGGAGTATCGCTTCAAGCAGAGGGATGGAGAGGGCAGTAATGGACACAAGGGGAAGGGGGCGGGGTTGGTTGATGGAATTAGAGGAATGGAGTTGGGAGGGTTGCAGACTAAAAATATAGGAATGGGGACTGAAGCTGGAGATTGGGCTTCGAGCAGAGCGACGAAGCAGGGGAACAGAGGGTTAAGTGCCTTACCATATAAAATGACAAAAAACAACTTTTGGGGGATAAATACTTCAGAGAAGAGACGCCGCACACACCATGCTAGCCCTGTACTGATTTCTGGCTCACTTCCTGTTTAAAAACAGAAGTGTGGCCTGGGAAGTCAACAGGAGTCTTGTGGGAAAGGTTGCCTGCATCACCATGAGCGGTGCATGCTGTTTACAGTGTGGCATGATATGGCCACACCACTGTGTGTAACCAAGGAAAGGGGGATCGCTGCGAGATGCAGTGTACGCATCCAGTGTGATACTGATTGCTTTTACACGACTTAAGGGGCAGCAGTTCAGCTGCTGTTCACTGCTCAGAAGGGTGCACACAAGGTCATGTAAATGGCCATTTAGATTACTAAAGCACCTTTATGATTCTCAGTGGTTACTCTTCTTCACATATTTGGAGGAGGTGGAAGAGTCTGCAGTGACGTATCTGCTGGTCTGAGAGTGTACAAAGGTAATAAAGACCAACACACTAGTGAGTCTTGGATGGATTCCTTTATTACCACACACTCGGCATGTCTGGCACGGGGAAGCATCATCCCCCATCTTTGAAGGAGCAAAATCGGGCATTTTCCCTGAATTCCAGGGAGAGTCTGATGAGATGCAGGTATTTCAGAGCTTTGGAAAGCAGATCTTGGCGTTATACACGTGTTAAATTTTGTAAATGACATCTGTATATTTCTGTGCATCAGATCAACATTGGACTAACACTGTAATCGGAAGGATTCCATCTAAAGAAGTAGGTTATCAAATAGAAGTGTGCTATAACCATCAAACTGTTCCATGCTTTTCCCTGCAGTGGTATGGCAGTGCATGGTCCACGTGTCACATGCCCCAAGGCTCAGGAGAAAAACTTGTGGTGGCCCAGTGCCCAAAACTACCTGGTATCATGCAGTTGGTTTATTCCCCTCATCTAAAGCGTCACACTAAAGGCTATGAAATGTGCCTTTGCTTTTGGTGCACTTTTCCCTTGGCACAGCCTTGATAGCTTTTCAATGTCTCTACCTAGGATGTGCCACCTGAGGTGCATTTGGGTTTAAGTGAGGTCCTACCTCAATCCAGTTTCACAACTAGGAGTGCAGCACAAGCAAATTAAGTGACTTGTTTAGGATCACACTGAACCAGTAACTTTAATAGTATTTGAACCTAGATCTTCTGCTTCTCTGAATCCCTCTGCCTACCTATGGGAAAGATGAGACTTGCATCACATAACACCAGTTTTATTTCTTGAATAACCATCAGTCTCACTCATGGGAGTTTTAATTTATTTAAAATGTTCATATTTCATGAGTAAACATTGAGGCAGTAAATTATTCTTGTAACATGGGTTGATCAAAAGCTGCAATCTGATTGTATGGCTTTGAGGCAGTGACATTTATCTAAGCACAACTCTGTTGGGTACTGTTTGAAAGAACTCCAACAGAAGTACTCTTTGGCTGCCACTGCCCAAATGTCATATGGAAAGTTTTATTTGTGCATTAGATTTTGACATACTGGGAAATCCTACGTTTTGGCACAGTGCCTATTTTTCAACAGGGTCCCAGGGGCAGTGAATATAGAAACAGAATTTGTCTGCTAAAAATGACTGCTTGGCCCACCCATTCTGCCCAAGCGTTTCCTACCTATTCCCCCTCTACAGACTCTATATAGTCTCTGGGCGACCTTCCCTGCGTCTTTACTAATGTACTGCTATGTTTATCCCATGCATGCTTGAAGCCCCCACCATTTTAGCCTTTACCACTTCTGCTGCCAGTCTGTTCCAGGAGTTTACCACTCTTTCAATGAGGAAATATTTCACATCTCTCCTGAGCACCCCCAAATATTGCATGCCACCAGGTCCTGGTGCTCATCCTCATTTGAAGGAGACTCCCCACCTGTAACCTGTTCACCACTGTGAGGTACTGGTAGGTCTCAGTTATGTCATCTCTCCCACTCTCTCCTCTCTTCCTGGGTGTACATGTGAGGTACCACAGCCGCTCCTCGTAGGGCTTCCTCTGCAAACCCCGAACAATTTCAGTTGCCCTCCTGTGGACAGCCTCCACCCTGTGTCCTTTCTGAGGTGTGGTCCCCAAAACAGGACACAGTACTCCAGGTGGAGGTATGCCAGGGAACAATATAACAGCAGCACTACCTCCCTCCTCCTGATGGAGATGCCCCTTCCTGTGCACTCCAGCATCCAACTAGTCCTGCCCACAGACTTGTCATTGTGCTGCCACCTTGAAGTCCTCTGATTAAAATAATCCCAAGGTCCCTTTCCTGTCTAGTGACTGTCAGAACCATCTGCCCCCCAATCCTATACTCTGCACTGGGGTTCCTGTGCCCTAGGTGCATGATATTTGCACTTTCTGGCATTGAACCCTAACTGCCTTGTCTTGAACCATTCCTCAAGTTTCCTCAACTCCAGTCTTTCCAGAAGCCTTGAAAGAGGCTCTGGTGGGACCTCTCTTGAAGAAGACATCTCTCGATCCTGGCGAATTACCATCTAATCTCCAACCTGTCATTTCTGGGTAAGGTTGTTGAGAAAATAGTGGCACAACAGCTCAAAGAACACCTCATGTCCTTTGATATCTGTGAGCCATTACAGTCTGGTTTCAGGGCCAGGCATAGCACCAAAACGGCATTAGGGTGCATTGTGACCTCCTCAGGGCTAGAATAGAGGAGACAGGTCAGTTTTTGCTGTCCTTGGTCTCTCATCAGCCTTTGATACTGTGGATAACATTGTGCTTCTTGATTGCCTTCGAGAGTATTGTGGACTCGCTGATACTGTCATTAGCTGGTTTGAGTCCTCTCTCTCTCTCTCTCTCTCTCTCTCTCTCTCTCTCTCTCTGGCAGGATGCAGCGGGTGGTGATGGGGAATTTCTCCTCCTTCCCAAAACCCCTGTCATGTTTAGTACCTCAGGGTTCATTCTTGTCACTAATGTTATTCGCGATATACATGCTGCCCCTGGGAGAGCTCATTTGGCATTACAGTGTGGGTTTTCACTGCTGTGCAGATGATACTTAACTGTATTTGTCCTTTGTCCCTGGAACACACAACGCAGTGGAAGTGATTGACAGCTGTCTGGCCAAGATCAATGACTGGATGTCCTCCAGCTGGTTGCGACTGAACCCGGACAAAACAGAGGTACTGGTGATTGAGCTGGGTCATGGGCATGATGGGAGTGCCTCTGAAGTAGTGGATACACAGGATTGTTTCTGGGATCCATTCCGTTGGTGGCTTCCCCTAGGGTGCGGGATCTTGGCGTTATCCTGGATAGCAGATTGACACTTGAAGCGCTGGTGTCCCCTGGGGTCAGAAGTGGTTTTTACCACTTGAGGAATATGGCCAGGATTAAGCCCCTAGTTCCGCCCGAAGACCTGCCATCACTGGTGCATGCCTTTTTTATATCGAGGCTTGATTTACTGTAATGCTCTATACTTTGGGGTCACTGGAGGGACCCTCCGCCAGCTGCAGCTGGTGGAGAACGCAGCGGCTCAGTTGCTGACGATCCTGGCTAGGTCCGGTCATGTGATCCCAGTCCTGGGGGCTCTGCACTGGCTGCCTGTCAGGTGGAAGGTCATCTTCAAGGTGGGCTTGCTCACCTACAAGGCCCTAAACGGGCTGGGCCCTGGCTATCTGACTGATCCCACACCTGCCATCTCAGTCCATTCCCTCCACTCCTTGACTAAGGACTTGCTGTTCCCAAGGTCAGACTAAAAACATCAGGCAGCTGTGCTTTTAGGCTGGCCCTGTGGAACACTTTTCCAGTTGCTGTCAGGGAGGCCCCGACAGTTGAGTCTTTTAAAAAGGGGCTACCGCTTGTTTTATCAGGCTTTCCCTGCTGAAGGCAGTTGACTGCAGTAATTTATACAAGTTTATTTTAATTATTCTAAGGTTAATTTATTGTTTTAAATTCTTGTTGTTTTACATGTTATTTATGAGGGTTTGTGCTGTATTGACCTTACCTGTTTTATGTAAGGTGCCCAGAGCCTCAGGGATTGAGCGCTGTATAAATAAAATTGGTTTGCCAAGATCCCTGCCTCCTCCAGAGTGTGCAAACTATTATATTTTGGTTCCATCTGCAAAAATACATACCTTTCCCCTCCAGTTCTTCTGCAGTGTCCCCTTTGAAGACATTGAGGAGGACTGGTCTCTGAACTGAACCTGTGGTACCCCGCTGGTCACTCTCTCATCCTTGGAGCTAGTGCCATTAACCACTACCCTCCTGTATGTTAATCAGTTTCTAAACCAGTTTACTACTTTGGACCCCACTTCCTAGGCTGGTCAGATTCTTTATCAGCCTTCTGTGTGGCATAGTGTTGAAGGCGTTGCTGAAGTCTAGACAGGCCACATCCAGAATCATTTTTCTTGGTCACGCAGTCCAGTAGATCTGTTGGGGTCAGCATGGTTGGACACCAACAAAGAATACACTCAGGCTTGTTTCAGATAAAGAAAGGTGTCATTTATTTCGTGAACTGCTCATATGGTCCTGAGCCCGTTGCCAGTCACCCAGCAAGGCTTTGTGAGGGGGCAGTAGTGAGGAACAACACATACATTTAAGTTCCTTTGTTATGACATCACAGTAGGGCATGAATTTAAATCATGTGACTAGAAGTCTTAATGGCTGTAAAGTCCATTTAAACATTTTAACCTTTTGATATATTTTAAATCATCTTTTGTGCACTATACCATGTGTGGCAAGACAGGTCTATATCCTTTATTAATGTTCCTATTGTGTGTGCAGTAATGTACTTAAGAGTTGAGACACTGTTCCTTTAAAAGGCCAGGAAGAAAGACAACATAGCCAGAATTTCTGTAAAAGCTAGTTTGGGTCTGGTACTTCTCTAGATAAGGTTTATGACCCAAAAAGTTATAAACTCTTAAATAAAACTGGGCATTGCTCAAGCCAGATGCATAGACCAAATGTTACAGGGGTTTGACATGGAACCACAGTGACACCTGCAGGAAAGAATAAACTGTTGCTCCCCAATATCTGTATTAGCTTGAAAATATTGACCTCATCCCAGAGGAGAGAGGAAGTGGGTGTGTCTTAAAAATGACCAGACTGTGTTTATCAGACACACATTTTGAACAGCAAGCAGTAAGGCAGTATAGTGCAGTGGTTTAAGGCTCTGAGCTGCAAATCTAGAGACCTGGGTTTGAATACCACAGCCTCCATTTGCATACTGTGTGACCCTGAGCCAAGTCACTTAACTTCCCTGTGTTCCCAGGTCACATCTGTAAACAAGCTTTCAGCTTAGTGTGCCACTCCTGGATAAACAATTGGGGGAGGGAAATCAGTGCAGTTTTGGCTTGGAGTTAAGAGCCTGAGCACTTGGAGAATCCCAGAGCTAAGAACTTACAAGCTGGTATATACTTTTACACAAAAAGTATATGGGTAGGCCTGGGAAAACCTCTGAAACCAGACCTGAGTGTGTGGAAATTAGACTTTTCACATACTGGACAGAAAATTCTGATTTTTAAGTCAGAATTTCGGAAACACAGACTTTTCACCAAGAAAGCCACCTGGAGTCTTTTTAAAAGGACCTTCAGGGAACTGACTTTGATCAGACTTGCTACAAACTCCGTTGCATAATGAACTTTCTTCTACAGGGAGAGAATTTTCGTCTCCACAAGGACATTTAATCTTTTCTGGACTCTTAACATCAGAATAAGATATAGTTTAGAACAACAGTGTATAGTGTGTTCTCCCAATCATCCAGTGTTATTTTTGGTATTGTCTGTAGCTCAAAAGATCTTCCAAATTGTAGAATTTACTGTTTTTATTTAACCCTTGCTGTGCCGCACAGACTGATATATCAGACCAGAATTCCTATACGATCTAATTTTGTCAGCAGCCCAAGGGTTAAGTACGCTTTTATAATTTTCTTGTCAACTCTGCCTCTGGTCTGATTGTGTGAGCAAACATTTTAACAGAAGGGTTTTGCAAGACTGTTCCTTGATAACGAAGATAGCGACCGCTTGGCTATACTGCAAAAAACAACTTTAGGCAAGAGGCTGGCAGTGGTGGGATTCAAACCCAAAACGTAGTACAGAGCCAAGGGGACTCAAAACTACAGTTCTAGGGACATGGATATGTTGTTCAATCCACACTTACTGGCAGGTTCCTTGCCGCTTTGAATCTTGCCGGAAGGTCTTCAAGCTGGCTCCTTCCACCCACCCAGGTGATAAAACCTGCCCGCCCCCATGATGCCAGATCGCCCTTACCGCTGAAGCCCAGGTTCCCTCCTTGCGCTTCATGCTTTAGGCCTGGATCCAAACTCGCCGGTTAAACTGAAACTCATACTTAAAGTTACTAGACTTCGGTCTTTTTTCTTCCTTCGCGCTGCGACGGACACGAGCTCGGATTTTCGCGGTGCCCTTGTGGGCAGAATGCTGGACCGCACCAGCTCGTACATGCTTTTACTGCCTTGGGCTCGCATCACGATCTCCAGGCTTGCGATTGTGCAGGTCCTTCTTGGTCAACATTCTTGAAGACCATGCTGACAGACTTCGACTTGGACACCCTGAGAGCCGTATTCCTCCGGTGAAGTCGAAGAAGGCCCGCTGGGTGGTGTCCAGCAGTGGGCTCGGCTGAGCAACTTGAGCAAATGATCGCCCTTGAGGAGGAGGTGGCCCAGGCCTCATCTACTATTTCCTTGGTCGCAGCATTTGTCTTGCTCTCTTTGGGTTCCTCCTGCACAGCTTCTTTCAAGGAGCTTTGTCAGTTCCTCTCTACTAAAGGAGAAGGGCCATTGGGACATTACTCTCAGTCCAAGAAAAAGGACTCAAAGGGTAAGTCCTACTGTCGATGTTCGTAGGAGCGGGAGAGGTCCCCTTCCCCGGACAGTCGACACTCTACTTCAGTCGAGGTTGCGGCTAAGGCCGCTGGCTTCACGGTGTCCCCGTCGGACGGGCTGTCGACTGGAGAAGCCGACAACCCTTCTTCACCGGTTCCCCCGGTGGAAACCGAAGACTTTCCTGTGCTGGAGTCCCCGGTTAAGGTTCCTGAGCCGATGGAGGAACTGGTTTCCGCCCCTCCCAGACCCACCCGGAAACACAGAAGATCTCGGACCTCTTCTCAGTCCAGCTAGCTCACGACATCGGGCGGTCTCAGCACCGAGGAAGCACGATGACGCCATCTTCGCCCCTCCTCTGAGGATAGGCTACGCGCAAATTGGCGTTGGTGCTACGAGGATCTGATGTGGTACCAGCTACTTTTGACCAGGAACAGGCAGACTCCATCGCCTTTCCAGGCCATTAAGTGGCTGTCACCTGAGCGGCCGAAACAACCCCTCGTTGTTATCAAGGAGCTGAAGCCGGCACCGGTTATTCGGCCAAAACCAGCTGTACCACCCATTGTGGTGGAACCCCCGGCTCTCCAACCAAGGATTCTCAGTCGGGTCTGGGGTTGCCCCGTCGGTTGTCGGTCACCCTCACTGCCGATCGTCCTTGGAAGGTGGAGGGTGGCTCAGGCCCTCGGCAGCTGTTTACAGGCTCCTCGGATTCTGATAATGGCTATTCCTTGTTCTC
Source organism: Neoceratodus forsteri (assembly GCA_016271365.2). Lineage (NCBI taxonomy): Eukaryota > Metazoa > Chordata > Ceratodontiformes > Ceratodontidae > Neoceratodus > Neoceratodus forsteri. The sequence continues at coordinate 146,174,835 of CM057453.1, read as the reverse complement.
CAGGCCTCTTGATGTGGAGTCCACTGGGGGACAGTCGGTGGACAAGAGCCCATCCTCGTTCATGGGAATGCTTTGGCTCATCTCAGAATCTACTGGGATGAAGCTTGAACCCGTGTCAAAGCGGGCTAAGTATCCCCTCACAGAGATACTGGACCTGAGGGGATTCTCTCCCACGAGGTCTTCTTCTTGTGGCCAAAGCCATTGTTGGCCCGGCTCTGGAGCTGTGGCAGCGGCTGGCTTCTTGTCCAGCTCCTTTGGCCAGGATGGCCAGGAAGTATGCTGTTCCCACCGGCTCACTCTCCGGATTCTCAGAGCACCCCTCTGCGGAGGGGCTAGTGACCGACAGTGTTTTCCGGCATTCCGGAAACGCTCAGGACGTGGACAAGCCTCCTGATAGAGTCCAAGAAACTGGACTACACCGGGCGTAAAGTCTACGCTGCATCCTCCATAGGCCTTCGTCAGGCCAGTTCGGCCATACTGATGGCACACTTTTCCCACACCCTTTTGGGCTCCCTGGATGAGGAAATTCCTCATCTCCCGGCTGACCTCCAGACTCCGGTCAAGCGGGTGTGGGATCATGGAAGGGCAGTGGCAAAGCAACAGCTCCAAACTGCTCGACATTGGAGACTCTTGTGCCTGGTCAGTAGTGGCCGCAGTGGCCATGTGCCGCAGAGCTCGGCTGCGGATCTCCACCTTCATGGCGGATACCCAGCCCAAGCTGGCATACGTTCCCTTCCTGGGTACCAGCTTGTTCAGTCCCGGGGTGGAGGGTCATTTGCAGAGGATCGAGAAGTCCAAGGTGGCATTGGACTCTGTCACATCTGCCCAGAAGGACAAAGGCCACTAGCAGCAGCATAAGCCCTTTCAGCCTTCTGCCCCTGCGGCACGTCCGGCCCAGCAACACCAGCATAAGGGCCAGCAGGCTCGCACCCCAAAGCCAAGCCTGCAGCTTCCTCTAGCAAGAAGCGGGGAAGGAAACGCCCAGGAGGTCCCTCGGCCAGTCCTTACTCCAAGCCTGCCCAGTGACAGGTTGAAGGGTGTCGCCCCCAGCCTCGTCACTCCCTCCTGGGTTTCCCCTGTGGGGGGACGGCTCTGCCACTTCCTTTCCGCCTGGTCTGCTATCACCACGGACCACTGGGTGTTGGAAGTGGTAGGAAAGGGTCTGCCTCTGGAATTTGAGCAGGCCCTACCCCTATCCAGCCATCGCCCCACTGGGGGCTGCGGGGTTCGCAGTTTCTCTGTCTGCTCGCCGAGCCGACATTGCCCTGCTCCTTCAGAAGGAGGTGATCAGGGAGGTAGCGGATCCTCCACCAGACCCAGGGTTTGCATCCAAGTATTTCCTGGTCCCAAAATGGACGGGTGGCTGGCGCCCCATTCTAGACCTACACGACCTGAACAAGTTCCTAAGGTCTCGAACCTTCAGGATGGTCACTCTGGCACAGATCATGCCATCCTTGGAACGAGGTGTGTGGTTCTGTTCTCTGGACCTCCAGGACACGTTCTTTCACGTCCCAATCTGTCCGTCCCACCAGCGATTACTCAGCTTCAGAGCAGAGGGGTCCCTTTACAAGTTCCGGGCCATGCCCTTCCGGCCTCTCTCCAGCTCCCAGGGTCTTCGCCAAATGCATGGCAGTGGTGACAGCATTCCTGTGGTGCCAAAGGGTCCGGGTTTACCCTTACCTGGACGTCTGACTGATTGCAGCCCCTCCAGACCGGAGGTGGAGCGGTCTAGGGATCTGGCCCTCCAGGTCTGTTCTCAGATTGGCTGCCTCATCAACAAGGCCAAATCGGTACTCGTGCCAACGCAGGTGATTCAGTTCATTGGGGCATAGCTCGACTCTCTTCGAGCCAGAGCATGGCTCCCGGCGGACAGAGCCGAGGTTCTTTCCTCCTTTGCCCAATCATTTATGGTTGGGCAATTGCGCCCTGCCCGGGACTTCTTGGGCCTCATGGTGGCCTGCACCAGCATGGTCCATTGGGCCCATTGGCACATGCATCCCCTACAATGGGGACTGGACGGCCAGTGGTCACAGTGCTTCGGTCCTCTGGACCAGGTAGTGGCAGTGACCCAGGAGATGTGGAACACTCTCCAGTGGTGGATCGTTTCAGCTCATCTGCAGGAGAGCATCCCGTTTGTCCATCCCAAGCAGACGGTCACTCTGACGACAGACACCTCTCTGATGGGTTGGGGTGCCCATCTGGGGGAGCACAGAGCACATGGCCTCTGGTCCCCTCAGGAGTCTCAATGCCACATCAACCTGCTGGAGCTTCGAGTGGTCCGGCTAGCTCTCACCACCATCGCTCTGTTTGTACGGGGTCAAGTGGTACAGGTCCAGATGGACAATACCACGACCATGTATTACGTAAACTGCCAGGGCGGGATGCGTTCCTTGCCCTTGTGCAAGAAAGCTGTCCGCACTTGGTCCCTCATGAGCAGACTGGAGGTGGATCTCCTAGCCATCCATGTGGCGGGAGCCTCCAAAACTCTGGTTGATGCCCTGAGCCGGATAGGTGCTGCATCTCACGAGTGGTCTCTCCTGCCGGAGATAGTACACGATCTGTTCTCTCACTGGGGCACACCTCAGGTGGACCTGTTTGCCTCCAAGGAGAATGCAAAGCTGAGGCTGTTTCATGCCCGCCCCCCACAGCAGGGCTCGCTGCAAGGGGATGCCTTCTTGAGGCTGTGGACCCCGGCCCTCTTCTACACCTTCCCCCATTTCCCTTGATCCACAAGGTGCTTCTCAAGGCGAGGAGGGACAAGGCGCAGGTGATTCTAGTAGCCCCAGATTGGCCCCGCCAGTTCTGGTATCCAGATCTCCTCAGCCTCAGCTCCAGGCTCCCGAGGCGGCTTCCAGCCCACCTGGACCTGATCTCAGTCAGTCAAGGGAAGGTATTCCATCCGGACCTTCAATCCCTACACCTGATGGCCTGGTTCCTGAGCGGCTAGAGTTCCAGGCCTTGGGTCTTTCTGACGAGGTTCTCAGCGTTGTTGAGGCATCCCGTAAGGAGTCGACCAGAAAATGCTACACCTTCAAATGGAATAGATACTCCATTTGGTTTCAGGATAAGGGGTTGGACCCTTCCTCCTGTTCCTTGGCCAGCATTCTGGACTACCTGTGGGCCCTTTCTCAGCTAGGGCTTCGGTCGACGACCCTTAAGGTGCACCTGGCAGCCATCTCTGCTTACCGGGCGTGGACTGGGAAGCAGTCGGTGTCGCAGGAGAAGGTGGTCGGGCACTTTTTCAAAGGCCTTGATCACATATCCCCTCCAGTGCGAGACCCTCCACCTCTGTGGGATCTACTGTTGGTATTGGCTAAGCTCATGGGCAAGCCATTCAAACCAGTGCACAGGTGTGACATCTCTCACCTGTCATGGAAGACCACCTTCTTGGTGGCTATCACATCAGCCAGAAGGATTGGAGAGCTCCAGGCGCTTTCCATTGAGTCTCCCTATCTGGTCTTCCACAGGGACAAGGTTGTCCTGCGCCCTCACCTGAAATTCCTTCCGAAGGTGGTGTCGGAGTGTCACCTTAACCAGGTGTTGACTCTGCCGGTGTTCTACCCCAATCACACCTTGGAGGCTGAATATAGGCTCCATACTTTGGACCCTAGAAGAGCGCTCTCTTATTACAAGGAATGGACGGCTGAAGTTCGGGGAGAGGTTCACCAGCTGTCGCCTACACTGAAGCCGCACCTGGCAGACCTGCAGCCAAGCGGACCATAGGCAGGTGGGTCACCTCCTGCATAGATCTCTGCTATAGGTTGGCGGACATGGAGCCTCCCAGAGGGATAAGAGCTCATTCTACCCGCCATACCACTGCATTGGTGGCTGCTTCCAGGGACGTCCCTATCCAGGAAATCTGCAGGGCTGCTACCTGGAAGTCGGCACACACCTTCATTACCCACTACCACATCGACCTTTAGTCACGCCGGGATGCTGGTTTTGGGACCTCGGTTGTCCAGTCCTTATTTCCCAAGTAGGGGGTGTGCGCCTTGCTTCCCTTCTCCCGGAGAACTGCTAGGAGTCTGCCAGTAAGTGTGGATTGAACAACATATCCATGTCCCTAGAAATTACAGGTTACTCACCTGTAACAGGAGTTCTAGGAATTGTATATGTTGTTCATCCATCCACACAATGCACCCAACCTCCCCGGCTTCGGCGCACAACCTGGCTTCCAGCGGGCTAGATCTGGCGTCATGGGGTGGAGTCAAGAGTTTTATCACCCGGGTGGGTGGGAGGAGCCAGCTTGAAGACCTTCCAGCAAGATTTAAAGCGGCAAGGAACCTGCCAGTAAGTGTGGATGAACAACATATACCATTCCTAGAACTCCTGTTACAGGTGAGTAACCTGTATTTTCCAACCTCCCACTGGGAAAGAATGGTTGGTGAATCTTCTGAACCCTAGAGCTGCTCACGAGTTCTGTAAAAATGTGGGCCCTCCCTGCAAACAGGAGGTCCTACCGTGTCCGTGAGGGTTGGGCTCATGACACTATGTAACAATAATCTATCAGTATGCAGGCAGATCAAACATTAATACATTATAGGACATGCAGTGTTTTAAACATTGGCTGTTATGCATAAATCCTAAATTTTCTAAGAGTCCATAGATATAAGGCAACACAGATTATCAAGAAAATAAACATAGATCCATTTTGAGCTCCCACCATCAACTGATTCCTGTGATCACCCTTTGTATTTCATGGACAGTTCCCGGGGATCCACTGGTACAGAGCAATGTTATACTCGGCTATCTGTTTGTGCCAAGGCATACCATGACCTGTAAAAGGCTCTACGATGCTGGTTCGACAACTAATTTGTCGTCCGGCATCACAGCACCAGGCTGCATGTCAGCTGCGATTTGCAGTCATCAGGGAGCCATGCACATCGGACTGTGTGTTTTTCTTCAGGAGGTTTTTGCTCCCTTAACACCCCCAACCCCTGTACCTTAAGATTCCAACTTTGAGTCCGAGTTAGTTCGGAGAGGGGATGCTGGATGGGGGAAAGTGTTACCGGGTCCCGGGAAGACTTCTACAGTGACATGTCTCTATTGACATATGTTGCCAGAAGTGTTGCTGTACAGGGGTATATCCCTGTGTAAAAACGCAAAGAATTTTTTATGATCAAATATCAGAGTTGTATCTCAAAGAAACAGTGGAACCAGAGATGTTCCCAAGAGAAATTTAAAATAAAGACTGCAAATCAGAATAATCTTCAGTTACTAGTGAACGAATAAGATTAATGAAAGTGAGAGGGCGTGTCGGGTTGGGGGTGGGTGGAATATGTCATTCTCCTCATATAGCCAATAGATTCAGATAAGACACAATTCGGATGTATTATTTAAAGAAGGTTGGTGGGGGGCTATGAAGGAAATAGAGAGGTAGTAGCTGTGAGTGGGAACTGTAAGATAAAGTATTACTAGCAAATGGTACTATTTCATACTTTAAACATTAATGATGTTACAGATAGGGTTTAAGATCCCACATTTCATTCATTCCATGTGGATGCACTGTGTTCAGTCTGTATATCCAGTAACCTCCCTTCTTAAAAGCAAATTTGTACGATTCCCACCTCTTTTCTCCACACTTAACTGCCTCTAGGCTCATACATTTAAGGTCTTTAGGATCTGAATTATGTATTTCCAAAAAATGTCTCCCTACCGCCTTGTCCCACCCTCTTATTGAGTACATACCGAACATGTTCTTGAATCCTTTCCTTTAAGCTTCTGACAGTTCTCCCCACATAACCAAGACCACACGTTCACCATATGAAGTACACCACAAAGACAGTATCACAGATAATAGTCTCTAACAGAAATACAGTATCTCTGTTATTGAATGAAAGAGATCCTCTCCAATGTTTACATATTTGCATATATTGCAACTTAAGCATCTATGAGAACCAGCTGTTTTTTGGGTAACCACATTCCATGTTCTGGTTCCTGGTATAGTGCACAAAAAATGATTTAAAATATATCAAGAGGTTAAAATGGACTTTTCATCTTATACAAGTATACCTTGATAGCTGCAAACAGACGTGCAGTAGCATCCAATTAGTTTTTGATTATTTTTATTTTAGGTATAAAATTAGTAAAATTGTTAGATTTCTAGTCACATGAGTTAAATTCATGCCCTGTTGCAATGTCATAATAAAGGGGCTATAGATGTATGTGTTCTTCTCACTACTGCCCCCTCACAAAGCCTTAGATAGAGGCGAAGCGCTGGGGTAATACCGATTGGGTGACTGGGAGCGACTCATATACCTTTCTTTATTTGAAACAAGCTTGTGAGTATTCTTAATGTGCAACAATGCTGAACCTGTCTGAATTGTTGGGGTAGCCACCCTATTGTTGCATCCTTTGGAACTACTGAGCACGTGAACCTAATTTTGGACACCCCCAAGTAAATCTGTTGGATTCATTTGGCATGACCTCTCCCCCCACATCCTTTGAATCCATGGTCCTGCAGCCGGTTGGACTCTTAAATGCTCAATCAGTCTTTATTTCCGTAGGGTTTTCACAGACATTAGACTAACTGGCCTATAGTTGCTAGTCTCCTCCCTGCTGTTGCCCTTACGTAGGCGAACCGTCAGCCCTTCACCAGTCCTCTGGAACATTGCCTTTTTCCAGCGAGTTGTTGAGCAAAGCTGTCAGCAGGACAGCTTGCACCTCCCTGAGTTCTTTCAGTACCCTGGGGTGTATCCTGTCTGGTCCCATAGCCTTATCCACCCTCAGGGCTACAAGTCCTTTCAGGATTCTTACCACTGAAAATTGACCCGTGTCCACCCCCCCCCACCACCCCATCTCTACTCTTCTCCCTGGTGGTCTGATTCCTCCTCCTCCTCCTCCTTCCTGCTGTAAAGACCGACAGAAGTACAGTGGTAATGATGCAAAAGTTGACCTTTGCGCAGTATACAGAGCAGTGCACAGTGGTATTCCCATTGAATAACGTGTGGTATTGCGCAGTTTGCACCACGCACTACCGGTCAACGTTTGAGCGATTACCACTGTATCCATTTAAGATGTCTGCCTTTTCTTTGTCACCTTCTGCACAGTTCCCTGTTCCATCCTTCTGACCCTCACTACCCCCCCGCTCTTGTTTTCTCTTCTCAATTGCATACCTGAAAAAAAGTTCCCTTTAGCCACCCCCTAGCAGTTATTTCCTCTCTCTCTCTCTCTCTCTCTGCTTTTGCTCCCCTAAGCACCTTGCCTGCTTCCTTCTGCCTTGCCTGGTACACTTCCCTGTCCTTCTTCCTCTGCATTTCTTTGTTCCTCTTGGATGCCACCCTTTTATTTCACCACCTATGCAACCTCCTTGGAGAATAGAATGTCTCCTTTTCCTTCTGCATTTGTTTATATCTCACTCAGATGTTGCCGTCGTTATACTCTCCCTTATTCTTCCCCACTGTACCTCTACTCCACCCTGGAAATCCCACACTTCAGAGGCAGTTTTTAAGGCATCTCCCATTTCTTTAAAATCTGCCCTTCTGAAATCTGGGACTTTTGTCCTTATGTGGCTTGCCTCTCCTGTCCCTGTGTTGAATCATGCTGTACAGTGATCTCTGGAACCTAGGGGACTGTCCACAGTGACATCTGTAATGCTGTCCCTGTTTGTAAGCACCAGGTCCAACACTACCCCATCCCTAGTTGGTTCTTTGACTAGCTGCTTGAGAAAAGCCCCTTGTAGGGAGTCAAGGATGCCCTGCCACTTGCCGAAGCTCAGCTGGATGGTTCCACTCTACATCTGGCAGATTGAAGTCTCCACCTAGCAGCACCTCTCCCTTATTTGCTGTCCTGATGATCATTTCCCCTAGTATCCTGTCCATCTCCTCCCCTTGTGCTTGAGGTCTGTACACTACCCCAGTATAACCTGCAGTCCCAGAGCCTGTCTCCAGGATGACCCACAGCACGTTCACATATAATGCAGTCCTTCCTTCCCACCTTGTCTTTCCTAAACAGCGAGTAGTCTGGTATGGCCATGTCCCAGTTTTCTTTCATAGTGCACCATTATTCTGTAATGGCCACAAAATCCTGGTTAGTATCCACCATGCTAGCCTCCAAGTCTGCAATTTTGTTTCTGAGGCTCCTTGTGTTGGTGCTCATGGCCCTCCACATCTTCTTTTCCCCATGCCTGATGCCCTGCTTCTCTCACCCTTTCTTGCCTGTGTTGTGACCTGAAGCCCACTCTGACATGCCTCTTCCTGTTTTGGGCTCCCTTCAGTCCACTCTCCTCCCCTGCCTGATTTCTCCCTTTTAGTTTCTCTTGTCACATTCCCTGTGTGTTTGCCCCGGAGGTGTTTTTCACCCCTTGGGTCCTCTCTTCCTGATATTTTACCATCTGGGGGGGGTACAGTTTTTTTGCTTCCTTTGGATTTTCCTCCTCCCCCTGGCTAGTTTTAAATGCTTGTCCAAGTAGCAGCTAAACCTCCTACCAAGTACTGCAGTCCTTTTTCCTAGAAGGATGCAGGCCATCTCCCTTATAGAGGCCCATATCTTCCCAGATTGATCCCCAGTCCCTGATATAGCCAAAGCCATCCTCCATACCATTCCTTCAACCAGTCATTAAAGGTCCTAGTGTGGAGTACCGTGCCTCTTCCGACTCCAGGTAGCACCTTGAGAGAGAGAGAGAGAGAGAAGAAGCCACCATCTATGTTATCTGCCGGAGGCCCCTTTCAACTCCCTAAAGTTTCCTTGTACTACTACTACTACCTTCTCCCTTGCTTGGTCATTTGTCCCAAGATAGATAATTATGTCCAGCTCCTGCTGCCCTAGTGATCCTCTGAATACATTTTCCATCCCTCCAAGCTAAAGCACTGCTCAGGCACAACACCTCCCTATCCTTAGTTTCCCCAACACCCAAGTCCATCCCCCTCTCTGTGGAGTCCCCCACCAACAGCTGCTGCTTCCTCTTGGGATGGGTGCCTTTCCCTTTCCCTTCCTCTACCCCACCCTTGGGGCCTCCCTTTCTGAGGACTCCCTCCCACTGTGACTGGAATCTCCTCTCAGTTGGCCCATTCCGCCAGTATGACCAAGGTGTTCCACAGTGATATCAGTGGAGGAATATGTGTGTGTGTGTGTGTGTGTGTGTCTCTCTGTCTCTCCCACCCCACCCTCCCAGAGCCCACCAGGGATCATCCGCTCCATCTCTGCTTAGGCATCCTCTGACAGAGTGGTGGTGGATTAGGTGGTCCCAGGTTGAGACTGAAGGTCTGCTATATGTACCCTTATACGAGACATCACAGAGTAGCTGCACTCAATCCTCAGAGCAAAGCACAAAAAACAGTAGATCTTACCTGTGTCAGTCTTCACTATTCATCATTGTTGGGTGTCTGGCCGGAGACAGGCACCCTGTGGGAGATTTTTTTTTTTTTTTTTTTTTTTTTTTTTTTAGGAGTCAGCGCCACCCATTAGGCCGATGCATTGCGTGGCTCTCGTGGGTTGACCCAAAACTGGCGTTGGGTCCACCTCCACCTCAGTTCTGCTTCTCCCACCATTGAGACAGCACCCTTGCTCGAGAGTTCTCTATGCGGTCTAGTCGACGACTCCTCAGAGCCTTTCAAGTGCCGTTTTTCAGTTCACCACTGCGACTCCACCTCGGTTCTGCTGCCTACTCGACACCGCTGTCAGACTGGTAAGACCTTTACTTCTTATTTAGCGGTGCCGAGCCTTTTCTGTTTGGTTATTAAGTTACCGTTTGCATCATGCCTGGTCCTCAGGACAAGAAACGGTCAAAGAAAATGGGTCTGCCTCCCATGCTGTGGTGTCTCTGCGGCTGACAGATCTCCGTTACCGACCAACATGACGTTTGCCTTTCCTGCCTTGGATCTTAGCACAACAGGGATGCCTGTGACACCTGCTTCTCAGTGGACCACCGAGTTTTGGAGCACCGCGTGTTAAAAGTCGTCAGGGCTCCGCTGACTTTTGGGGGTCATCGTCGCTGGGGTCGGTCCAAGCGCAGGATGCTCTGCCCTTCCTCCGGATCCTTTCCTGAGCCTACATGGTCCGACGAAGAGGGGGCCTCCTTTTCTTCATGCCTTGCTATAGAGGAGGTTCCTACCACAGTGCCGGAGGTCCGGTCCAGCTCCACTCTTGGCCCGGAGCACCACTCTGGTAGTCGCCTCTTCAGAGGTGCAGGCTCCCCTGTTGTTGGGGCCCACAGCTGTGGGTCCCAGTGCGGGGCATTCCTCTGCGCCATCTCAGATCCCAGGGCCCTCCTTTTCTTCATGCCTTGCTATAGAGGAGGTTCCTACCACAGTGCCGGAGGTCCAGTCCAGCTCCACTCTTGGCCCGGAGCACCACTCTGGTAGTCGCCTCTTCAGAGGTGCAGGCTCCCCCATTGTTGGGGCCCACAGCTGTGGGTCCCAGTGCGGGGCATTCCTCTGCGCCATCTCGGATCCCAGGGCCATTCACAGCTCTGGTGATCAGGGTGGCTCAAGTGACACTGTGACTGAGGGAACCCTTGGGGCCACCGGTCCAGAGCACTTCTTGATCATCTCGTCTTCGGATCCAGATGATTCGAAGGCTGATCCAGGCTGGAGGTCTGATTCTTCGGGGTCTGAGGGTTCCCCACTGCCTAGCACCCTTGCACCTCCCATGTGTCCCCTTTAGCGGCACCAGTGACTGTGGCTCATGCTGACTCTCGAACTGATGGCAGTTTTGGGGGTCAGCTGTGGGTTGGTGATCCCGCAGCTGCGGGAGTGTGGATCAGGATTCTGAGTGAGGGGGTAGCTGCCATCCCTCATACCATCCCTCCTCTTAGAATCAAGATCGAGCCCTCCCTTCTGTGGTCCCCCTCTGGGGGTCGTCCGAGTTGGGGGGGCCTTTTGGCACAGAGTGTGAGGAAGAGAGCTTCCTCTGAGTCGACGGGGTTGAGGGGAAAGGGCAAAGGACATCGACACAGTCCTGTGGCCTGTCTGGGGAGGAGCTGTAGTGCTGAGCCCGGTCTCCTTCCTTCGCCTTCATCCTCTTCTAGAGAGATGTCATTGGGTGGGGCTGGGAACTGCCCTTCTGGATCCATGCGGCCCCAGTCCCCTCATAGGGTAGCTCACCCTACAGGGTTAAGTCCCGACTGATTTGTGTTCCTTAACAGGTCGGTGAATTTACAGGCCTGCGGATTCCCGCTGATGCCAGGTTCTCCTGTAGATTCCTCTAGCCCTGGCAGAGACATGTCACGTCAGATGGCAGGTTCGCCCATGCCTCTGCGACCAGCTCCCCTTCTCCCAGGCCACGTGGGTCCTCTGAAGCCTTTGACCTGGGAACAGTTCAGATCTTGGGCTGCGGCTTTCCCACAGTATGTTGGGGCCATGGACGAGCAGGTCTTCCGACCAGTTCCCCCTCCGCAGCCAGAGTCTGACTCTACAAGTTCCTCCACCTCCTTGTCTTCCTCCACGGGGGAAGAGGAGCCCTCTGTCCATCTGTCCTCAGATGCTAATCAGGTCCAGTATCAGCGCTTGCTTTAGAGGCTGGTCGGGGACTTGCATATCTCTCGATATGGCCGAGACAATACTGAGCGTGTGACGCAAGCCATTCTAGGTGAATACAGGGCACATAATTTGGTGGTCCCATCCTGACCGTCTCCTTTCTGGCAAGCATCGTACAGCACCTGGCAGCTTCCATATTACTCAGGACCAGCCCCTATGGACTGCTGGAGGCAGTATTGTGCAACCCTTGGGTCTCCAGGCTCTTTGCCTCGTCCACCTTCTGGATTGACGCGTCTGGACACCTGGTCCGTGACCTGGCCCCTGATCGAGCTTCTCAGGAGTTTGATCAGCTGGGGCGGAGAGTTTTCTCTTCTGCATGGATGATGCGTGCTATCATTTCACATCGGGTGCACCACGCTGCCTACAACAGGCATCTATGGGCGATCCTGGGCCAGGCAGTAGCATTAGTGTCCGACTTGGAGGCTACCTAGCAAGCTGTAGCACTCTCCGCAGTAGGCCTGGAGTTGGCGAGGCACCAGTCAAGGGCATCTTATGATGCCAGTGAGGTCACTTCATGGCTTGCGGGAACAGTGATCTGCATTAGGCAGATGGTGTGGCTTTGTCTTTCGAGGTTGTCAACCTTTGGCGCAGCACAGGTTACTGGCCTCCTCCTTCCAGGGGACCCAGCTTTTCTCCTGCAGGGCGAGATGGGAAGTTCAGGGGCGCCTTCCTTCTCTTAGGGTTCGGGGATCCCACCTCATCCTGACCAGTCCCAGGCCTAACCAGCTAGTGGAGGGCCCCCCCCATTCTTCCTCGGGCGCTGATGGATGTTTTTCCTTCAGGGTTTCTTGGGCACCCTTTGGGGGAGCTCGGTACTCACCCAACAGTGATGAATGGTGAAGATTGACACAGGTAAGATATGAAAATTATGTACCTACCATAATTCTTGATCTTCCTGTGTATCTTCAGCATTCATCAATGAATCCCCTCCACCTTCTTCTCGCAGAGTCTCAGTCGCTGAGACGTACTGCCTCCCTACATGCCCCCCCCCCCATGGGTTATTTCTCTCCTCTCTGGCAGGCCGCCAGGAGGCTTTCAGGAGGGTGTTGGAAATGGGCGAGTGGGGCCTCTTAGGGGTTTTTTCCTTAGGGTCTTCTGGTGGGCCCCATCTCTATCCTGAACTGCTCTGTGGGTTCCGGCCACCCCCGAGCTTCAACTTTCAGTCATCCAGGATGGGGTGGTGTTGGGGCTGGCTATAATTCTCTTGCCCTTGTCTTTTCTCTCTCTACCTTCCCCTGTGAGGATGGTATTATTTTGAGTGTCTTCCCAATCTGTTTTTCTCCTTACGGTAACTGCAAGGGGGCGGAGATAGGATCAGGGCTAGGAGAGCCTGACCCACTGGGATTATCCGCATCTTCGGAGCTTCCCTTGAATCCACCTCTTGGTGATCTTCTGATCAGCCCTTGTCCTGATGGGTCCTGGCCTCCCTCTCCCATCCCACTCTCCCTAACACTTCCTTTTCTGTCCCTTTTTCTCTTTCTGCCTTTGGCGGTCAAGGGACTGGTGCCTTCTCGACCCGTAATCTTCAGGTGCCTTTTCTTCTCTGTCCTTTTGTCAGCTTATTCTTTTTCAGTTGCTCATTTTCCTTCTGCTGTCTCTTGGGATCCCTTGCCCCGCCCTTATTTTCTCTGTACCTTCTTTCCTTCTGTCTCTCCGGTGTGCAGAACTGAGGTGGAGGAGGATCCAACGGCCATTTCTGGCCAACCCACGAGCGCCACACAATGCGTCGGCCTTGTGGGCAGTGCTGCCTGCTGACTCCTCCTTCCAAAAAAAAAAATCTCCTGCGGGGTGCCTGTCTCCTGCCAGACACCAAACAGTGATGAATGGTGAAGATGCACAGGAAGCTCAAGAATTACGGTAGGTTTGTAATTTTCATTTGTGGAAAACTCATGGTTTTAATTAGAGCAAAACATGCTGGAGTAGCGCATCATGGAACTAGCCTTGGCGATTCAGGTCTGTAGCGTGACCCTTCTTCAGGGGTCCCCTAATGAAGGGTCATGTTACAGACCCGAAGCGCCAGGACTGTTTCCATGATGTGCTACCCAAGCATGTTTGGCTCAAATTAAAACCGTGATTTTTCACAACTATTGGTTTTTGTGCTTTATTTTGAGGACTGAGTGCAGCTACTCTGTGTTGTCTTAGTTCAGTTTCCTAGCTGCACTGGCTGTAACACTTGAGCACATGGGAGCCTGTGTTCTTTTGCTGTTGTACCCATCCGGTTTGGCCCACAGTCCGGTTACCAGTGCCCGCAACCCAGAGGGGTGAGTATAAATGGGACAGCACCTCACTCTTTAGAAGGTCTGCCAAAAGACTGTGGCACCACAACCATTGCACTGCACCGCTCCTACGATTACTATCTTCCTTGTGCCCTGGCTTCGTACCTACATAATTTCGGATTACCCCTCTTCTGTCTCTCTCCTTGCTTTGTGGTACTCTTATCCCTCAGTTCTGCTTCCCCTGAACTAGTTTATTAACCTACCCTAGATAGGGTGTATCCTGCTTTCCCTGTCCTAATCCTCTTACCTGTTATGTTGTCTACATGTAAGTTCAGCACAACTTGCAGCCCAGTACTGTTTCAAGAAACCACAGCAGTCACATAAAAAAAAAGTTTCACTCTCATGTTTCAAACAGTCTTGAGTTTTTTTTCCCCCGTTTATCATTTTCTTTCCTTCTTGCAAGGAAGATGGTACAAACATTGAGCGTAGGTTAATTTTGAGTGATATCCGAAAAATAGCACAACTTGTAAATAGCAATATCAATTTCAGAAACACAGTAACAAACTCCAGGGTTTGTGAGTTGTGCTTTACATACCCTCTCAACAGGCAACTAAAGCCACTCTGCTAACCTACCTATTTCATAGTTAGTGAACTACCCATGCCTGTCATGTGGTTGAGGAAGTGGCAGCTGGCACTTGTCGTTTTTAGATACCATTGTTACATTACATTGTAGTTAATAATTAAAAGTGACCTTACTATACATGAAACTAGTCTGATTTTCCTTTCGGGTTGGGGACCAACACAAGGCAACCCTGGTTTGTACTTTGTATAAAGTGATGTTTTAAGGTGTTGAACATGTCCTAATCTGTCACATTTTGACTCGTTTTTAGGTGTTTTGGCTTGTCTGGATGGGTATATGAACATAGCTCTGGAACAGACAGAGGAATATGTCAATGGACAGCTCAAAAACAAATATGGAGATGCCTTCATTCGAGGAAACAATGGTACATTTTTTTTTTTTTTTTTTTTAACAGTTTGTATTATTTTGGCATCCATAAAATATATTAGTGAAGGCCCCTCCTAATCCACAAACCTGAGACGGTTCTGTGGTGGTGTTGGAGGAATTGCCACATCCTGATGGAATATTCGTGTGACTAGCTGTTTGCAGGACGCAGAATATCACTGCTAATTGAGTTGCTGTGTAACTAAGTTGAAAGTGAACAAGTCAAAAGAAACAGATGGTATGCATCCAAGGGTACTCCGGGAGCAAAATGATGTAGCAGGTTCTATGACAATTATTTTTCTAGAAGGTATTGGAACTGGCAAGGTGCCCTGAGATCTGGATGGCATTAATTTGAGGGTATTCAGGAGGCTAAAGGGTGTAATAGTGGGTACTCTGGAATTCCCTCCTGGCCGCATTAGGAGTGGTGCTTCAAAGTGGAGGGAATGAGGTGGCTCCTCAGTGCTGCCTTCCTTGGCCTGGTGTAGTTTTCTGTGCAATTTAACTGCCGTATACCAGTGCTGAATTATATAAACTGCCTGTATTATTTGATTGTATTGTCCATTGTGATTGGTTGGCATCCCATGGCACTCCAGACATTGCCTCATGGGTTACAGCCCACCTGATAGGCTAATGATGCACATGACCCAGATCAGATTTCCAGTATATCCAGGTCCCAGGAACCCCTGCTCTCCAGTTGTAATTTGTGCATCTGAATAGGCAAGAAGCATCCAGAGAACCCCTGTCTGCTCTTTAACTTCTAAGGTAGGAACTGTGTTTCTCAACAGCCTTCTGTGTTTGTTGCAATTTATTTGGACCTTTTAATTTATATTGTCTGGGGCGGCTTGCCCCATAATCTTAATTATAATTAAGAGAGGAGCATCCAGTGCTCCTAAGAATTCTCTAATCTTATAGCCAACATTGTTCCTTGGTTGTCCAGGTGTTTTGCTCCTTACCATCTGTGTTTATGTTATATATGGTGCTTCAGGATGTTTTTTGAGCCCTTAGGCAGGGATCCTCGCGCTCTGGGCCGCAAGCCCTGCTTTCCAGGCCTCCTAGGCAGCGTGCTGCCTGCTCCAGAGGCCCCGCGGGCTCCTTCCACCAGGCACTCGCCTGAAAAAATCCCACCGCGAGTCGCCTCTCCTCCCCACGACTCCGCGGTCTCTTTTGCAGTCCTCCACCCCCGAGGACCCGTCCTCCCAGCTCCCCTGGTGCTCGCGCAGTCCCCTGCTCATTCCCCGGGACCGCTAGCGCCCTCGTCCAGGCCCACGCCTGGCCCATCCTCCAGTCGCCTCTCCTCCCACATGACTCCGCGGTCTCAGCCCCTACCTCCCTCTGAGGACCTCCCCCCTCTTCCTGGCTCTTCGGGAAGGTCGCGGTCCTCGCGGCCGTTCCGCCGCGTCTGGGCGTGCTCCCAGGCGCCACCCTGGCGTCTTGCCCTCTCGCGCCTCTGAACGGAGGCGCAGAACACTCGCCCGGCCTCTTCAGGCCTTTCTCCAGCAGGCACGGCTGATTCTGGCTCCGCGGACGTGCGCCTCAGCTCCCTCTCTTCTCTTCGGCCATCTGGCCGGCGGCCTCCCGGGATTCCCGGAGGCCTCCTAGCGGCTTCTCCTTGCCCCCTCTCCTGGAGACGTCCAGAGGGGTTGGCGCCGCGGCGTGGTCGTCTGTTTGGACAAAAAGCCTTCTCTGAGGCCGACCACGCCGCGTGGCGCCATGTTAGACCGCAGGGTGACGCCCCTCTCCTCTCGGGAGCTCCCCCAGTCCCTCTGGCTTGTTTTTTCTCGCCTTTGGCTTAGGGCTAGCTGGGGACAAAACAAAAAAAAATAAAATTAAAATTAAAAATAAAAAACCGAGGAGCAGAATCAGAGGGTCCAGCCTCAGCAGGCCTCCTGACCCCCAATGGCCACTCAAAGAGGCAGTATAGCACACTGCTTAAGGCTCTGTGCTGCGCCTCTGGAGTCCTGGGTTTGAATCCTGGCGCCTACTTGCATGCTGTGTGACCCTGAGCAAGTCAGGTGAGGCTCTTATCAACCTTCTAAAAAAAAAAAAAAAAAAAAAAAAGGACACAGGAGATCTCCTGAATCCAACTCGAGTCCCTCACATAGCGACCCCAGTAGGACACCGCAGAGTCCCTGCCCGGGTACCTCCCATAGCGACCCTGGCAGGCTCCAGCGGAACTATTCCCATCACTCGGTGGCCGCGGCCCCCTCCCACAGCGGGTCCCGGCTTACCCCGAGTAGCAGTCATCTGAGAGGGGATAGATAGGTAAGGATGGTCTGTCTAAGGGCCCTCACACAGCGCCTTTATCACAGCTCCCATCTCCAGCTCCCACACCCCCCTTCCTATCCGCCTACGCGTGTTACACTCTGGGGCATGGGGACAGATTCGAGTCTCGTTCTTGCTCAGACCTCTCTCTTTATCTTTCAGATGGTTAAGGCAAAGAAATGCACCGCGTGCAGCGCCTCCTCCTCCTCAAACCCCAGCCCCCTCTGCAGCCTGTCTCTTGACGATGAGCTGTCTTCGATGGAGAGAACCCCCTCCAGCACCTTCTCTTCCGGCCCCAGCACCTCGACATGGGTGGACCTGGGCTCCTGTTGATACAGAACCAACACAGCGGTGGCCATGTTGGAGAGTCAGCAGAACTTCATGTTGAAGATCATGGAGAAGATGGAGGCCCTTACCCAAAACAGATCTCGACTGCCCAACGCAGAGCCCCACCACAAGAGACCTTCCAGAGGAACCACCAGCCCCAGAGGACCCTCTTCCCAGCGTTCCCCTCGATGGCAACCCGGAAGAAAGGGACAAAGAGGACGAATTCGACAAGGAAGAGAAGGAGGAGCATGGCTTGAAGTCCGACATGGAGGACATCGACCAGCAGGCAGCTCCATCACTGACGTCAAAACTGTGTGCGTTTGAGACAATCCCCGGCCTTATGAAGGTCATCAAGGCCACCATGGGCCTGTCCACAGAGGAACAGGAAGGGGAGAAGACGGAATCGAAGCTAGATCCAATGATCCAGCTAAGGACCACCACCTCAGAGACCTTCCCAGTCTGCCCGGCCATTGAGAAACTGATTCACATGGAATGGCAATCCACAGACCGGGCAGAATGCCAAACCGAAGGAACTTACACAAGATGTACCCGGTTCAAGGCGACAAATCAGACGCCTGGTGTAAGGCGCCCTCCATCGATCCACAAGTGGCGGCCTTGAGTAAGAAGACTGTGCTACCATGTGGTACCATAGCCCTCAAGGACCCTACAGACAAAAGAATCGGAGATATGTTAAAGAGGACTTTTGAAATTGAGGGCACCATGGCCAAGGCGATGGCGGCGGCGATCTATACCTCTCGGGCCCAGATCCGCTGGCCGGAGGAGCTACAAGAACAGGCGAGTCCAAATTCCAGGGAGGCTGAACTTTTAGACTGCACCCTCGACGCAGCCAAATACCTGGCAGACATGGCAGTGGACTCCCACGCCTCCAGGCCAGGGTGGCAAGAATCATCATCCGGCCGCAGAGCACTATGGCTCAAGCTCTGGGACGCCCGATTCAGAATCTAAGACTCTTCTCCCAGAATTTACCCCTAAGGGGACTCATATGTATTCGGAGGGTCTCCAAAATTACCTAAAACAGAGGGAAGAGGTAGGGACCTCCTAAGAACCGGTCAAGACCCTCACACCTGCCTTCCGCTAGACGGAGGTTTCGTCCTGGGGCCAAGACCCAAACTCACAGGGACTCCTATCCACAGAACCACTCCTTTCGGGGTAGAGTCTCCTCATCCTACCCACGCACTCCCGCCTTCAGCAACTACAAATCCCCCTCCTTCAGACCCCAGGGACAAAAGTCCGGAGGTCGAGGAAGAGGTTTCAGGGGGAAACAGTGACTCCGACTCACCGAACCACCCTTACCAGAGCTCGTACCCCCCTGTCGGCCAATGGCTAGCCCTGTTTGCCCATCGCTGAGCGTCCACCACGTCGGACAGGTGGGTCCGAGACGTGGTCTCCAGGGGTTACGCCATAGAATTGTACCATCCTTCAGTCCCCCAACGTTTCATCTCGTCCCCGGTCTCCAGAAGAAGAGCCTCGCCCCACCAGATTCAGGGGATCCTGGCAGAGCTGATCCAGAGCAGGGCCATCCAACCCGTCCCGGTTCAGGAACAGGGGGAAGGCATGTACTCCATCTTCTTCCTGGTCCCCAAGAAGTCGGGGGAGCTGAGGCCCATCCTGGACCTCAAACGCCTGAACCGATACGTGATCCCACGCCGGTTCAAAATGGAGACCGTCCGATCCACCCTTCAGGGTATCGGGGTTGGCGACTTCCTAACATCCATCGATCTCAAAGACGCCTACCTACACATCCCCATCATCAAGAGTCACAGAAGATTCCTCCGCTTCCACATCGTGGGACACCACTTTCAATACCGAGCGCTCCCGTTCGGTCTGTCCTCGGCCCCCAGAGTCTTCACCAAGGTCTCCATCACCCTGGTGGCCAGACTCAGGGAACAAGGCCTGGACATAGTGCTGTACCTAGACGACTGGCTCATACGCGCTCAATCCAAGGATCAGGCGCACGCTCATACCGAGCTCGCCGTACGAGCACTCGAGGACCATGGCTGGGTGGTGAACAGAGAGAAGAGCCAGCTCCGCCCGACCCAACAGATCGAGCACCTCGGAGCCATCATCAACTCAGTAGAAGGTTGGGCGAGACCGGCTCCTGCACGGATCCGCAGCCTCCGAAGTCTGGCCGGACAGTTAAGGTCACGCTCCCGCACCACGGTGGCGAAGGTGGCGAGACTCCTGGGATGCATGGCCTCCTGCATCAACCTCGTCCCCTGGGCCAGGTGGCACATCGTCCTCCAGGAATTACATCCTGGCCAGCGGAGCACCAACGAGTACAACCTGCGCTCGTGGTTCAGTTACCAACAAGTAAGATTCTCCCTGAGTGGTGGGTCACTCTGGGAAATCTGACGAGGGGGATCCCCCTGGAGGCCCCCCACCCGATCCCCATCGAGACGGACGCGAGTCTCTCCGGCTGGGGAGCCTGTCTGGGGGACGAGTCAGCACAGGGCTCTTGGTCCCCAGCGGAGTCGCAACTCTCAATCACTGTCCTGGAAATGAGAGCGGTGTTCCACGCACTAAGGGCATTCCGCCACGTCATCCAGGGAGAGTCGGTCCTGATCAAACCGACAATCGCGTGACGGTGGCTTACATCATAAAGCAGGGAGGTACCAGAAGCAGGACCATGTCTCGAAACCTCAAGGGTGATGAACTGGGCACAAACGCACCTATCACACCTGGGAGCAGTACACTTGGCAGGAAAACTGAACGTGAAGGGCGGATTGGCTCAGCTGGCAGCAGATCCACCCGAGAATGGTGCCTGCACCGGATCTGTTTCAGGTAATCCAGGCGGCATGGGGTCCAGTGTCCATGGACCTAATGGCATCGAGGGACAACACCCAGGTGGACCAGTATTTCTCCTGGTTCAGAGGCAGCACTCCCAAGGCATGGGCCCTGTCGGAGGTATGGTCACAGGACTACGCTTACGTGTTCCCCCCCGCTCCCCTCATCCCACAAGTTTTGGAAAAAATCCAGAAATCCCGGACCTCCATCATCCTGGTGGCCCCGTACTGGCCCACAGATCTTGGTTCGCGGCAATCACAGAGATGTCGCTAGCCAGCCTCCGGATCCCGACCCGTCCAGACATGCTGACGCAGGGACCGGTGCTGCACCCCTCCCCTCGAACCCTAAAACTCACGGCCTGGCTTCTGAGAGGGAACGGCTACTGGGTATCACGAGTTGGTCATAGGCACGCTTCTCGATCTCGTCGAGCCTCCACTACATCCACCTACGAGGCAATGGGCCGTCTTTCGCACAGTGTGAAAGCACCCATTTGTGCTCGGTACCTAGAACAGGCCGAGATTCCCACTATTCCCCTGTTCCCGCAACAAGGGGTGGACAAGGGGCTGGCACCTCCTCTCTAAGGGTGCAACTGGCGGCTATCGAGGCCAGAGACCTCGTCAAGGGCACCACCGGGGCCCACCCAGATGCATCCGCTTGAGGGCGTAGACCCCATGCGACTCCAGGACCAGACCTAGTGCCGCACCGTGGACCTACCACTGGTATTGACCCCTAAGAATGGCACCGCACGTAACCGCTGCTCAAACAGACCTTTTCTGGGTAGGCCTGAAGACTGCCTTTCTGGTAGCCATCTGTCGGCCAGAAGAATTGGGGAGCCGGCGCCCTGTCTTGCGCCTCCACCCCACACTATCTTCACCCCAAAGGGTACGGCCCGGACAGTACCGCCTTCCAGCCGAAGGTTCCGGCGAGGTTCCACAGAGAACAACCTATAGACCTACCCACTCTGCCTCAAGACAGCCCCTCAGGCCGAGGCGGTGCGCCTGACTCACTGGACGTGGGGTCGGCTCGCTATCTACCTGACCAGGACTCTGTCCATCCGTGAGACGGAGAGACTCTTCATCGTCTCGAAGGCCAAAGACAGGGGCTCGCTAAGCGTCAAAAACCACCATCAGAGGGTGGATCAGGACGGATTAGTCCTCCACGCTACGGCCGAAACGACTGACCCTGCCTCAGGGAATCGGGGCTCACTCCACCAGGGCAGTATCCACCTCCTGGGCGGAACGAGCATCGGTGTCATCCGAAGACATCTGCAGGGCGGCTACCTGGAGCTCCCTACACACCTTCGCCAGGCACTACAGGCTGGAACAACTCCAGGACTTCAGGCCAGCCTTCGCCTCCCACATCCTAGCAGCGGCTCCATCTCCTGGACCCTCCGATTCACCCGAATCCCACCCGGAGGTTTAACTGCTTCTTATCTCCCATGAGGTAATGTCTGGAGTGCCATGGGATGCCAACCAATCACAATGGGTGTTTACTCACCTGGTAAAGGTGATTGTGTTGGTTGGCATCCATGGCACTCCAAGGCCCTCCCTCGGGAATGATCGGAGCGTCCCGCCAGAAAGAAACAGGAGGTCCTCAAGCACCAGTCCTTCAGACCTCAATCCCGCTGTTAACTCAGTTCGAACCACGGTTCGAGTAGTAGTGTGTACATAAAAGGAATAAACTCAGGCCTCCGGCCTTGCTTTTTATCATGTCGCTCCAGACCTCTTCCTTGCTAGTCTCTTTTGTGTGCATTGTTTTTCTTGTTCTAACTATCTTCCTTTCAGCTATGGAAAATTCAAACTGGAGAGCAGGGGTTCCTGGGACCTGGATATACTGGAAATCTGATCTGGGTCATGTGCATCATTAGCCTATCAGGTGGGCTGTAACCCATGAGGTAATGTCTGGAGTGCCATGGATGCCAACCAACACAATCACCTTTACCAGGTGAGTAAACACCCATTGTTGATTCTGCCCTTTCTGATTGTAGTGTGCTGAATAAAAACACCTACTTCTACTATTACTCTGGCAATAATTTTCCAGAAGTTGTTGGAAACTGGTGGGGTGCCTGAGGGATTGGAGTGTATAAATGTGATTCCTCTGTTTTAAAAAGGAGCGTAGAAGTGACCCAGATACAAATAGGCCAGTGAGTCTGACCTTGCATTAGATAAAGGAGATGATTTTCAAAGAGCAGATTGAGGAATGTCTAACTTTCAAAAGGAAACCCATTAAGAGTTCACTAATGAGGTGATTATGCCAATTTAACTTATTGGGTCTTTTCTGAGGTGGTAAAGAAGTTAGAGGAAAGGCATGTGATATAATTAAGCAGTATATCATGAGAGGGTTGTGGTTGATGGCGGGATTTAACCACGCCTGATGTGGTGGTTTGCTCATGACGCCAATGGTCGGAAGGGAGGAAACCACCAGGCATGGGTAATCTGCCATCACTGAAATTCTCTCGTGGTATATTGCCATTATACAATGTAGGGAAGTAACAGAGAAGTTTTCATTAATATATTTATTTGGAGTTTTGTGCATTCCGGTTACTGAGAGAAAACAATATGGTGGCTGGTGACTTTGAAGTTTGGTACCGGAGTGAAATGGGGGAAGGGTTTGGCTGGCTGGCACCTTTTCCCATGGGGTGATGGCAGGATTTACACATTGTAAATTGTGCCAGCCAGTCGATCACAAGCCAGTATGTTTTTAACCCATTGTATAATATAATTTCTAGGGACATGGATATGTTGTTCATCCACACTGTCTGGCAGGTATCCTTGCCGCTTTAAATCTTGCTGGAAGTTCTTCACGCTGGCTCCTCCCACCCACCTGGGTAGTAAAACTCTCGGCTCCGCCCCATGACACCAGATCTTCCTTACCGCTTGGAAGCTCAGGTTCCCTCCTTAATGCTCTGCGTATAAGACTGGTTCCTAATTTTTCGGTTTTCCGAATTTAAAAGTTTTTTGCATTATAGACTTCGGTCTTCTATCCCTCATGGCTGCGATGGACAAATCGACTCCCAGTTTTCGGCGGTGCCCTTGCGGGCAGAAGATGTCTCGGACGGATCCGCACTCCACGTGTGTCTACTGTTTAGGCCTTGAGCACGACCTGCAGGCTTGCGACCTGTTCTCTTCCTTCTCAGCCTACGTCCTCGAAGGCCGTGCTGCCCGTTTACAACTGGGGCGCCCCGAGAAACGTTTTCCTCCGGTAAAGTCAAAAGAGGCCCGGTCGGCGGTTTCCGCGGCGGCGGGCTCGGCGGATCAGCTAGAGCAGATGATCGCCCTCGAAGAGGAGGGCCGCATCTTCCTCGACCGCGGCATTTATCTCGCTCTCCCTGGGTTCCTCTTACACAGCTTCCTTTAAGGGGCTTTGTCTGTCCCTCTCCACTAGAGGAGAGGGACCAACATCTGCTGGACCTTCTTCTCGGTCCAAAAAGAAAGACAAGGGTAAGTCCCTCCGTCGGCGCTCTTGGGAGGCGGAAAGGTCCCTCTCCCGATTTGTCGGCCGCTCGACTTGATCCGATCGTTGGCCGACCACTGATCTCCACGGTGTCCCCGTCAGGTCGAGTTGACAGAGACTCCGTTGGCGCGATCGAGATCTTTCTCGACCCGTTGGGCGGGTTGTCGACCGTCCTCCTCCTCGGATGAGGGGAGGCTTCGACGTAAGTTACGTTGACGATACGAGGACCTCATGTGGCAACAGCTCCTTCTGACCGGGAACAAGCCGACACCATCCCTGGCCATTAAGTGGCTGTCACCGGAGCGGCCGAAACAACCCCTCATTTTACCTGAGGAGCCTGTTCCCAGACCGGTTGTTCAGCCAAAACCAGCTGCCCCACCGATTCCGATGGAACCTCCGCCTCCACAGCCGCTGTTTGGGGCTCCGACCAAGAACTCTCAGTCGGCTCAGGGTCTGCCCCATAGGCTGTCGGTCACCCTCACTCCCGATCACCCTCGGCAGGTGGAGGGTGGCTTAGGCCTGAGGCAGCTCTTTGCAGACTCTTCTGAGTCCGACGATTCCTCCCTTTTCTCCAAGGAGTGGACTTAGAGTCCTCTGGAGGTCAGTCGCTGGACGACAGCCCTTCGTCCTTCCTGGGTTTGCTCAGGCTCATCTCGGAGTCCACCGGGATGCAGCTCGAGCCCGTATCTAAGCGGGCCAAGTATCCCCTCATGGAGATATTGGACCGAGGGGATTCCCCCACGGAGGCCTTTCCTGTGGCCGAGGCCATTGTGGGCCCGGCCTTGGAGCTCTGGCAGCGCCCTGCTTCCTGCCCTGCGCCTTCGGCCAGGATGGCCAGGAAGTATGTGGTCCCTACCGGTTCCCTGTCCGGTTTCTCGGAACATCCCTCAGCCGAGGGGTTAGTTACCGACAGCATTTTCTGGCGTGCGGAAGCGCTGGGGCGTGGACAAACCTCCCGACAAGGAGTTCAGAAATTGGACTATGCCGGCGAAGCTCGCTCGTCCTCCCTTGGCCTTCCGTCCAGGCAAGCTCGGCCGTGCTTATGGCACATTTCTCCCATGCCCTGTTGGGCTCCCTGGGCGAGGTAGTCCCTCATCTCCGGCGGACCTGCAGACCACGGTTAGGCAGGTGCGGGACCAGGGCAGGGCAGTGGCCAAGCAGCAACTTCAGACTGCTCTGGACATTGGAGACTCATGCGCCAGGTCAGTCGCGGCCGCAGTGGCTATGCGCCGTCAGGCATGGCTGAGGATATCCACCTTCACAGCGGATACCTAGCACAAATTGGCGGATGTCCCCTTCTTGGGGACCGACCTCTTCGGCCCTGGAGTGGAAGGCCACCTCCAGAGGATCGAAAAGTCCAGTGCCACCTTGGACTCTGTCTCATCTGCTCAGAGGGACAAGGGCCGCAGACCACAACCCAAGCCCTTTCGTCCGTCTGCGCCCCCGGCACGTCCGGCCCAGCAACACCAGGGCCAGCAGGCTCGCGCTTGGCGTCCCAAACCCAAGCCCACGGCTTCCTCCTCCAGGAAGCAGGGAGGTAAAGGCCCAGGTGGTCCCTCGGCCGGTCCCTCCTCCAATCCTGCACAGTGACAGGTTGAGGGGTGTCGCCCCCAACCTCGTCACCTCACCCCAGGGTTTCCCCGTGGGGGGATGGCTCCGGTACTTCCTTTCTGCCTGGTCTGCTATTACCCGACCCGGTGGGTGATGGAAGTGGTAGGAAAGAGCCTGCCTCTGGAGTTGAGCAGGCCCCACCCTTCAGAGCTGTCGCACCTCGGGGTCTCGGGGTCAAGCCGCTTGCCTGCCCGCCCGGCGGACATCGCCTCCTCCTCGAGAAGAAGGTGATAGAGGCGGCGTGACCGTCCCTCAAACCAGGGTTCGTGTCCAGGTACTTTCTGGTTCCGAAAGCGGATGGGGGCTGGCGCCCCATTCTCGACCTCTACGACCTAAATAAGTTCCTAGGTCTCGAACCTTCAGGATGGTCCTCTGGCTCAGATAATACCATCCTTGGAACCTGGCGTGGGTTCTGCTCTCTGGACCTACAGGACGTTCTTTCACGTCCCTATCCGTCCGTCCCATCAAAGGTTCCTTCGCTTTCGGCGGAGGGATCCCTTCGAGTTCAAGCCATGCCCTTGGCTTATCTCCAGCTCCAGGGTCTTCACCAAATGCATGGCAGTGGTGACAGCATTCCCTGCGACACCGAGGGTCTGGGTTTACCCTTACCTGGATGATTGGCTGATAGCAGCCCCTCCAGACAGGAGGTGGAGCGTCAGAGATCTCGGCCTCTAGGTTTGCTCTCGGTCGGCCTCCTCATCAACGAGGCCAAGTCGGAACTTGTTGTAAGCAGGCGACTTTTTCATCGGGGCAGAGCTCGACTCTCTTCGAGCCAGAGCACGGCTCCCGGCGGACAGGGCTGAGGTTCTTTCCTCCTTTACCCAATCATTTCTGATTGGGCAATTGCGCCCTGCCCGGGACTTCCTGCGCCTCCTGGGTCTCGTGGCGGCCTGTACCAGCGTGGTCCGTTGGGCCCGCTGGAACATGCGCCCCCTTCAGTGGGGGCTGGCCAGCCAGTGGTCCCCAATGCTGCGATCATTGGACCAGCTAGTGGCGGTGACCCAGGGGATGTGGGCGCTCTCCAGTAGTGGACCGTTCAGTTCATCTGCGGAGGAGGGCATCCTGTTTGTCCGCTTGAGCCGACGGTCTCTCCTCGACCAATGCCTCTCTGATGGGTTGGGGTGCCCATCTGGGGAACACCGGCGCCGGCCTCTGGTCCCGTGGGAGTCCCAATGCCACATCAACCTGCTGGAGCTCGGCGGTCCTAGCTCTCACCGCCTTTGCTCCATTTCTTGAGGTCAAGTGGTCCGGTCCAGGCGGACAATACCACGACCATGTACTATCTAAACGCCAGGGTGGGGCGCACTCCATGCTTCTGTGCAAGCTCTCGCATCTGGTCACTTCGTGCGCAGCCTGGAGGCGGATCTCCTAGCCATTCATGTGGCAGGGCCTCCAACACCAGGCCAATGCCCTAAGCCGGATAGGGCTGCGTCCCACGAGTGGTCTCTCCTGCCGGAGGTAGTACAGATCTATTCTCCCATTGGGGCACACCTCAGGTGGACCTGTTTGCCTCAGGGAGAATCCGAGCTGAGGCTGTTCCATGCCGCCCCCTCAGCAGGGATGGCTGCAGGGGATGCCTTCTCGAGGCCATGGACCCGGGCCTCTTCACGCCTTTCCCCGTTCCCCTTGATGCACAGGTGCTTCTCAAAGCAAGGAGGGACAAGGCACAGGTGATTCTGATAGCCCAGACTGGCCGCCGTTCTGGTACCAGATCTCCTCAGCCTCAGCTCCAGGCTCCCGAGGCAGCTTCCAGTTCGCCTGGACCTGCTCTCAGTCAATCAGGGGAAGGTATTCCATCCGGACCTTCAATCCCTGCACCTGACTGCCTGGTTCCTGAGCGGCTAGAGTTCCAGGCCTTGGGTCTTTCCGACGAGGTCCTCAACGTAGTTGAGGCATCCCATAAGGAGTCGACCAGAAAATGCTACGCCTTCAAATGGAAGAGATTTTCCATTTGGTGCCAGGGCAAGGGCCTGGGCCCTTCCTCCTGTTCCTTGGCGAGCATATTGGACTACCTTGGTCCTTTCTCAGCAAGGGCTTAGGTCAGCGACCCTTAAGGTGTACTGGCAGCCATCTCTGCTTGCAGACACGGGCGAGCAAGCAGTCGGGTGGCGCAGGAGAAGGTGGTCTGGTGCTTTTTCAAGGCCTTGATCACATTTCCCCTCGGTCTGAGAACCTCCACCTCCATGGGATCTACTGCTGGTACTGGCAAAGCTCATGGGCAAGCCATTTGAACCAATGCACTGCGTGTGAACTCTCTCACCTGTCGTGGAAGACTGCCTTCTTGGTGGCTATCCGTCAGCCAGAAGATGGGAGAGCTCCAGGCTCTGCATCGAGTCTCCTTACCTGGTCTTCCACAGGGACAAGGTTGTCCTCGCCCCACTCAGAAATTCCTTCCGAAGGTGGTGTGAGAGTTTCACCTTAACCAGGTGTTGATTCTGCTGGTGTTCTACCCCAATCACACCTTGGAGGCGGAGAATATAGGCTCCATACTCCTGGACCCTAGAAGGCTAAGCTTACTATAAGAGCATACGGCTGAAACCGAGAGGAGAGGTTAAGCTAGCGGTTTGTCACCTACGCTGAAGACACACCTGCAGCCAAGCGGACGATAGGCAGGTGGGTCACCTCCTGCATAGATCTCTGCTATAAGTTGGCAGGCATGGAGCCTCCCAGAGGGATAAGAGCTCATTCTACCCGCCATACTGCTGCACCGGTGGCTGCTTCCAGGGACGTCCCTATCCAGGAAATCTGCAGGGCTGCTACCTGGAAATCAGCACACACCTTCATCACCCATTACCACATCGACCTTGAGTCATGCCGGGATGCTGGTTTTGGGGCCTCGGTTCTCCAGTCTCTATTCCCTAAGTAGGGGGTGTGCGCCTTGCCTCCCTCCTCCCAGAGAACTGCTAGAGTCTGCCTAGACAGTGTGGATGAACAACATATCCATGTCCTAAAATACAGGTTCTAGGGACATGGATATATTGATCATATCCACACTGTTAACAGGTTCCTTGCAGCTTTAAATCTTGCGGAAGGTCTTCAAGCTGGCTCCTCCCACCCACCGGGTGGTAAAACTCTGGCTCCGCCCATGGCGCCAGATCTTCCCTTACTGCTTGGAAGCTCAGGTTCCCTCCTTAGCAGGTGCGATTAAGACTGGTTCCTAATTCTTGAAAGTTGAAATTAAAAGTTTTTGCTAAAAGACTTGGTGGTCTTTCCTCACGGCTCGCGATGGACCGTCGACTCCGGTTTTCGAGGTGCCCTGTGCGGAAGATGTCTAGGGCGGATCCGCACTCCGCGTCGTCTACTGCCCTGGGCCTTGAGCATGACCATAGGCCTGCGACTTGTGCTCTTCCTTTTCGGCCTACGTCCTTGAAGACCGTGCTGCCCGATTACAACTGGGGCGCCCCGAGAAAAGAATTCCACCGGTGAAATCTAAAGAGGCCCGATTGGCGGTGTCTGCGGCGGCGGGCTCGGCGGATCAGCTAGAGCAGATGATCGCCCTCGAAGAGGAGGCGGCGCGGGCCGCTTCTACCTCGGCTGCGGCATTTGTCCCGCTCTCTCTCGATGCCTCGTACTCGGCTTCTTTTAAGGAGCTTTGTCTGACCCTCTCGACCAAGGTGAGGGTCCAACTTCTTCGGGACCTTTTTCCAGGTCCAAAAAGAGCAAAAGTAAGTCTCTCCGTCGACGCTCTTGGGAGCGGGAAAGATCCCCCTCCCCTTGTCGACAGCTTGACTTGATCGACCCTCAGCTTGGCCACTGGCTTCACGGTGTCCCGTCAGACCAGGTGGCCGAGACTCCTGTCGACGCGGTCGAGATTTTTCTCGACCCGTTAGATGGGTTGTCGGCTGGAGAAGCTGAGAATCCCCTCTCCCCGGTTCCCCTAGTGGGAGTTGAGGATCCCGTCGGCTCGTCTTTGCCTCCGGTTCCGGAGCCTTCTGCGGGATCGTCCGAGCCGAGGGGAGTGCCGATTTCCGACACTTCTCCTCGCCTCCCTCTGCCTAGTCGAGACTCTGGTCTGGTCTTGAACATCCTCACGGTCCAACTTGATGCCGCCCGCCTTAGAAGTCTCGATCTCCTCTTCCTCGGACGAGGGAGGCTTGGCTAGAATTGCGTCTGAAGTCTGAGGAACGTGTGGCAACAACTCCTTTTGACTGGGAATAAGCCGACCCAGTCGTCTTCGACCATTAAGTGGCTGTCACGGAGCAGCTGAAACAACCCCTCGTTGTAGTCGAGAGCCTGTTCTCAGGCCGGTTGTTCGGCCAATTCCAGCTGCCCCACCGATTTTGGTGGAACCTCCGCCTCCACAGCCATTAGTTGGGGCTCCGACCAAAAATTCTCGGTCGGCTTTGGGTTTGCCCCATAGGCTGTCTATCACCCTCACTCCCGATAAACCTCGGCAGGTGGAGGGTGGCTCAGGCCCGAGGCAGCTCTTTGAGGACTCTTCTGAGGGAGGGCAGTCAATGGACGATAGCCCTTCGTCCTTCTTAGGGTTGCTTCGACTCATCTCGGAGTCCACCAGGATGAAGCTCGAACCCGTTTCTGCGAACCAGGTATCCCTCACGGAGATTCTGGACCGGGGATTCTCTATGGAGGCTTTCCGGTGGCGAAGCCATAGTGGGTCTGGCCTTGGAACTTTGGCGGCGTCCTGCTTCCTGCCCTGCGCCTTGACCAGGTTGGCCAGGAAGTATCGCGGTCTACGGTTCCCTGTCCGGTTTTGGAACACCCCTCGGCCGAGGGTTGGTTACCATCGCGCGTTTTCCGGTGCGAGAGCGCACAGGATGTGGACAAACCTCCCAACAAGGAATCCAGAATTGGATTATGCGGGCGAAAAGTCTATAACTCGTCCTCTCTCTGCCTTCGTCAGGCCAGTTCAGCCGTCCACATGGCACATTTTTCTCCGCGCCTGTTGGGCTCCCTGGATGGTTGTCCCTCATCTTCCGCAGAATCTGCAGACTACGGTCAGGCAGTGCGGGACCAGAGGCAGGAGCAGTGGCTAAACAACAGCTCCAGACTGCGTTGACGTGTCGGACTCATGTGCCAGGTCTGTGGCGGCCGCAGTGGCCATGCGTCGTCAGGCTTGGCTGAGGATATCCACCTTTACCTCGGATACCCAGCACAAGTTGGCGGATGTTCCCTTTTGGGGACTGACCTCTTGACCCTGGGGTGGAAGGTCACCTGCAGAGGATCGAAGTCAGTGCTACCGGACTCGGTCTCTTCCGCTCAGAAGGACAAGGCCGCAAGCCACAGCCTAAGCCCTTTCGTCCTTCTGCGCCCAGAATGACGCCTAGCCCAACAACATCGGGGCCAGCAGGCTCATTTCTTAGTATCCAAGCCCAAGCCGTCGGCTTCCTCAACAGGAAACGAGAGGGAAAGCCCAGGGGTCCCTCGCGCGGTCCCTTCTCCAAGCCTGCCCAGTGACGGGCTGAGGGTGTCGCCCCATCCCTGTCACCTCACCCCTGATTCCCCTGGGGAGAGCACGGCTCCAGACACTTCCTTTCCGCCTGGTCGCTGTTACCACGGACAGGTGGGTACTGGAGGTGGTGGGAACAGCCTACCTCTGGAATTCGAGCAGGCCTGCCCTTCAGAGCTATCGCACCTCGGGGGCCTCTCGAATCCGCAGCCTCACTGGCTGACTTCGCCCGAGCCAACATCGCTCTCCTCCTCCAAAAGGAGGTGATCACGGAGGTAGAGGACCCCCCTTCAGACCCGGGGTTCATGTCCAGGTATTTTCTGGTTCCGAAACGGACGGGGGGCTGGCGCCCCATTCTCGACCTACACGACCTGAACAAGTTCCTAAGGTCTCGAACCTTCAGGATGGTCACTCTGGCACAGATAATACCATCTCTGGAACACTGCATGTGGTTCTGCTCTCTGGACCTACAGGACGCGTTCTTTCACGTCCCTATCCGTCCGTCACATCGGAGATTCCTTCGCTTTCGAGCGGAGGGATCCCTCTTGATTCGAGCCATGCCCTTGACTTATCTCCAGCTCCCAGGGTCTTCACCAAATGCATGGCAGTGGTGACAGCATTCTCTTGGCCTTGAGGAGTCCGGTGTACCCTTACCTGGGCGATTGGCTGATAGCAGCCCCTCAGGCGGGGAGGTGGAGGCGGTCCAGAAGATCTGGCCCTCCAGGTTTGCTCTCAAGTCGGCCCCTTCTCATCAACGAGGCCAAGTCGGAACTTGGAGCGAAGCAGGTGATCCTGTTCATCGGGCAGAGCTCGACTCTCTTGAGCCAGAGTACGGCTCCCGCGGACAGGGCCGAGGTTCTTACCTCCTTTGCCCAATCATTTCTGGTTGGGCAATCGTATCTACCGGTACTTCCTCGCCTTCTGGGTCTCATGGCGGCCTGTACCAGCGTGGTCCATTGGGCCCGCTGGCACCGCACCCTTCAGTGGGGACTGGCCAGCCAGTGGTCACAGCGCTGCGATCCTTTGGACCAGCTAGTGATAGTGACCGGGAGATGTGGAATGCTCTCCAGTGGTGGACGTTCCATTTCATCTGCAGGAGGGCATCCCATTTGTCCGCCCCGAGCCTGACGGTCTCTCTGTCGACCGACTCCTCTCTGATGGGTTGGGGTGCCCATCTGGGGGAATACCGAGTGCACGGCCTCTGGTCCCCGCGGGAGTCCTGATGCCACATCAACCTGCTGGAGCTCCGAGCGGTCTGCCTAGCTCTCACCGCCTTTGCTCCGTTTCTCCGGGGTCAAGTGGTCCGAGTCCAGATGGACAATACCACGACCATGTACTACCTGAACCGCCAGGGCGGGACGCACTCCATGCTTCTATGCAAGGAAGCTCTCCACATTTGGTCACCCGTGCGCAGCCTGGAGGTGGATCTCCTAGCCATTCATGTGGCAGGAGCCTCCAACACCCTGGCCGATGCCCTCAGCCGGATAGGGGCTGCATCTCACGAGTGGTCTCTCCTGCCGGTGGTAGTGCAAGATCTGTTCTCCCACTGGGGCACACCTCAGGTGGACCTGTTTGCCTCCAGGGAAGCAGCGAAGCTGAGGCTGTTTCATGCCCGCCCCCCTCAGCAGGGCTCGCTGCAGGGGGATGCCTTCTCGGGGCTGTGGACCCCGGGCCTCTTCTACGCCTTTCCCCCATTTCCCTTGATTCACAAGGTGCTTCTCAAAGCAAGGAGGGACATGGCGCAGGTGATCCTGATAGCCCCAGACTGGCCCCGCCAGTTCTGGTACCTAGATCTCCTAAGCCTCAGCTCCAGGCTCCCGAGGCAGCTTCCAGCTCGCCCGGACCTGCTTTCAGTCAATCAGGGAAGGTGTTCCATCCGGACCTTCAATCCCTGCACCTGGCCTGGTTCCTGGCGGCTACAGTTCCAGGCCTTGGGTCTTCCGGCGAGGTCCTCAATGTGGTTGGGCGTCCCGTAAGAGTCGACCAGAAAATGCTCGCCTTCAAATGGAAGAGATTCTCCATTTGGTGTCAGAGCAAGGGCCGGACCCTTCCTCCTGTTCTGTGGCAAGCATTTTGGACTATTTATGGTCCCTTTCTAGTCAAGGGCTTAGGTCGCGATCTAAAGGTGCACCTGGCAGCCATCTCTGCTTGCAGGCGCGGGCGAGGAAGCAGTCGATGGCAGGAAAGGTGGTCGGCGGCTTTTCAAGGCCTTGATCACATTTCCCCTCGATGCGAGAACCTCCACCTCCGTGGGATCTACTGCTGGTACTGGCAAAGCTCATGGGCAAGCCATTGAACAATGCACAGGTGTGAACTCTCTCACCTGTCGTGGAAGACCGCCTTCTTGGTGGCTATCACGTCAGCCAGAAGGATGGGAGAGCTCCAGGCGCTTTGCATGAGGTCTCCTTACCTGGTCTTCCACAGGGACAAGGTTGTCCTGCGCCCCACCGAAATTCCTTCGAAGGTGGTGTCGGAGTTTCACCTTAACCAGGTGCTGACTCTGCGGTGTTCTACCCCAATCACACCTCGGAGGCGAATATAGGCTCCATACTCTGGACCCTAGAAGGCAGCAGCTTATTATAAGGAGCGCCCGGCTGAAATTCGGGTGAAATGCCGCCAGCTGTTTGTCACCTACGCTGATGCGCATCTGGCAGACCTGCAGCCAAGCGGACGATAGGCAGGTGGGTCACCTCCTGCATAGATCGTCTGCTATGGTTAGCGGGCATGGAGCCTCCCAGAGGATAAGAGCTCATTCTACCCGTCATACTGCTGCATCGGTGGCTGCTTCCAGGGACGTCCCTATCCAGGAAATCTGCAGGGCTGCTACCTGGAAGTCGGCACACACCTTTATTACCCATTACCACATCGACCTTGAGTCACGCCGGGATGCTGGTTTTGGGGCCTCGGTTCTCCAGTTCTTATTTCCCAAGTAAGTATTGGGGGTGTGTGCCTTGCCTCCCTCCTCCCGGAGAACTGCTAGGAGTCTGCCAATAAGTGTGGATGAACAACATATCCATGTCCCTAGTTATACAGGTTACTCACCTGTAACAGGAGTTCTAGGAATGGTATATGTTGTTCATCCACACGACCCACCCAACCTCCCCGGCTTCGACGCACAACCTGAGCTTCCAGCGGGCCAGATCTGGCGTCGGGCGGAGCTGAGAGTTTTACCACCCAGGTGGGTGGGAGGAGCCAGCTTGAAGACCTTCCGGCAAGATTTAAAGTGGCAAGGATACCTGCCAGACAGTGTGGATGAACAACATATACCATTCCTAGAACTCCTGTTACAGGTGAGTAACCTGTATTTTTTTGAATTACTGACTCTCACATTGAACAGTGAACTGGTTAATAAATAGGGCTCAACAGGTAGGGGTGCATTGAAAACTTCCATCTTGTTCCACCCATCTCATTTTTCTGCTGTCCTTTGTCTCTTGCTCCTCCCAGAATGACTCCTCATTGGTGCACGCCTTTGTTGTGCCTCCCCACCCTATGACTGTGAGAATTGCCTACTTTTTTCCCCTCCTTGTATGCCAACCCTTCTTACTTGTGCCTTTTGGCAAACTGCACTGCTCCCTACCTTGTTCCCTTTATTTAGTGTTTTAAGTACTTTCAGCATATGCATTTTTGTAGCTTCTTGCCCTTTTACTTGTGCATTTATTTTTGACATCATTTAGCACATGCTACTGTGTCTCCCCACCTGTAACCCCTCCCCATCACAAATGGAAACAACCTTAGGCTTATTGTGCCTTCCTGGTCACCAGAATTTCAGATAAAATAAAGATCTCCAGCTTATATAATTAATTTTGCAAAACACAACGGTGAGTGAAGGCGGTAGATTTCAGTAATATTTTTCCCAAGCTTGTAGGTACTGGAGGAATGGATTAAGATGTGTGGGTAAGTGTCAGGATCTTTTACTTGGGCCAAAACAATTTAGATTGGAAGCATTAGTTAACTAGAAAATAGGTCTCCACAGTTGGCCATGAAAAAGCCCTGTTGGGGCCAGCCCGTTGGTGCCACAGTAGCTCTTACTGCCTGTAACGCTGGCGACCCAGGTTCGTGAACGAGCCTGGGTCATTAGGGGATGGCAAGTGGGAGGAGATTTAAGCGTCCCACAAGACATGCTCCTCTGAGGTGGGCTGTTGCACCATCCTGTTAACACTGCCTGTGGATGCACCAGCAGTGGCACGGGACGTGTGGGGTGGGGAGAGTGCCATTAGGCACTTGGCTGAGAGGTGCGCTAGCACGTCTACAGCCTTGCCTTTGTCCATCCTTGGGGTGGGATTTCGGCTCACAAAAAGCAACGGGAGAAAAAATACAAAAACTCAAGTCCCCACTGCCGCGTAGCATGATCCCTGGCAACACTAAGTTGGAGGAGACAGAGCACGGATAGAGGTGGGCAAGCCAGGGTTTTTCCACCTAGAGCCAAGACAGAGCTAAGCCAGGGGTCTGGCTTTACTCTGTGAGCCAAAACAGGAGCCAAACCCTGGCTGCTGGAGGTTGTTTCTAGCATAGGAGTCTAACGTTCCAGACACTACACTGACTGCTCAGGCTAACTTTGACCATAACTGGCTCAGCTTGACCTTGGCTTTCAGTTGCTTATGGAAGTCTAGCTAGGCCAGGCACTAAGCTCGAGCTAGGCTCGCCCAGCTGTAAGCACAGATGGACGGTACTACTGCTACTGAGCTCTGACAGCAGTGGGAGACAAAAATGTGCTATAAAAAAAAAAAAAAAAACCTGTTGGGGGAGGTATTGACGAATGGGAAGCTGAATTTGTGCCAGTAGTGTGCAGTGGCTTACAAAGGTTTTCCTGTTGCCTTAAAATGCTGCACTAAGTGAGGTAATCGTGCTGCAGCAACTCCATTGTTTTCAATTAAAATCAATTGGGGAAGGGAGGATTCCCAGACGTTTTCCTAATTTTAGTAATATAGTATTGAATGTTAACGGCTGCCTGGATGACAGACTTAACCACCATGGACCCCTTGTCTTCTTTTTCACATAGCATTGCCAGTGCGGAATAAAAAAATTGTTTATAGGGTTGTTTTTCGTCTTTTTTTGGTAACCTGGTAAGACGCACAAGGCGCAAGTGTCTGATCTTCTAGAGGGTTCCTGCAGTAGGTCATAACATATATAGGACTGCGACCCCCTGGCGTCAGGACCACATGGAAAGTCTTGGGTAGCAGTGTCTGGCAGGGGACTGCCCACCTGACGTCACGTGATGATGTTCACGTTACCCTGTATAGTGGGCGGTCCCACGCCCGCCCTTCACTTCTTTCCTGCCGTCGACCAGTGCGCATTGTACTTCACGGTGAACCCTGGCTGCTGTGGAACGCCGTTTCTTTATTTTTCTGAGTTCGTACAGTCCATTTTTTCTTCTTTGTCTTCTCAGACGTCTACAGAAAGAAGTGCGACTCCTGCGGCACGCAAAATCCCACCCAAGGATGGTCATACTCTTTGCCTGCTCTGCCTAAGCCCCAAACATAACACTGAGGGCTGCATGGCCTGCAAGGTTTTCAACACAACCACGCGGAAATGATGGCAGCAGGCTCTGGAGGCCCATCTGTTGAAGATCAAGATGGCAAATATGGAGAAAGAGTTGCAAAGGCTGCGGGATTCTTCTTCCTCTTCCAGTGCAGAGCACAAAAATGAAGAAAAAAGATGCGGAGATGCACCGGGATTAGTCCCCTTCCCAACCGCAGCCACCTTCGGGGACCACGTATGGCGAGGGGTCTTCCATTGGATCTGGAAGTGCCCTGTGGCCAAGCCACCTCCTGCTGCAGCAGATCAGGTTTTGGCGTGTGCCCCCCAGAACTGGTGACAGTTCAGTGGGTCCTCCCGGCGACACCAGAGCACTTGCTGCCCTTGGGCCTCTTCAGACAGCAGGGTCTAAGCCAGGCAGCAAGGTTGGTAACTTGCTCCCTGGCTGTGCCGGTGAGCACACAGCCTCGACTGGTCAGTTGGACTCCAGCTCCGCTGGGGTCCGCCCGGTCACTGTCTGTGGTCGTACATTGGCTCTGCTGGCGCCCACACCGCTACTGCTAAGTGAGATGTTCGTCCTGTCTGTGTCCGCACAGCTCTTGCCGGTAAGTGGGATGCTGGTTTGACTGGCGCCTGCCCGGCAACGGCCAAGAAGTTGTACGTCGGTCCTGCCGACGTCCGCACAGCTATTGCTAGTAAGTGGGACGTCTGTTTCACTGGCACCTGCTCAGTTCCTGCCAGTAAGTCGGACGTCTGCTCCGTCAGCGTTCGCCTGGTTATCGCTGATAAGTCAGACGTCAGTCCTGCCGACACCAACCCAGTTATTACTGGTAAGCCAGACGTTGGCTTCGCTGGCATCAGTGCGGCTACAGCTGGTAAGTCGGATGTCCACTTCCCTGGCGTCCACACAGATGGGGCTCTTTCCCTTGCCACAGCTGGTAAGTTGCTCGTCTGACCACTGCCTGGCAAGGGCGCTCCTATCGGAGTTCACTGTATCTCCCGACATCGAGGCGCCTGCTGTCGCTTCCGCAGCAGTCATTCCCTGAGGGCTCTCCCTCTCTGGATGCTTTCTCCCCACCTCCCAAGATGGTTTCCCAGGTTCCTCACATCTGTCCAGGGCCAGCAGAGAAAGCTGGGTCTCTGGATGTGGTAGTTACTGTTTCCATGCCAGAGCCTGGTATGCCAAAGCCGCCTACTGGGCTTTTGGAACCCCTTGTAGGAGTCTTTCATCAGAGCTGCAGAATCCTTGGCATACCACAGACTTTCAGATTCCTCCGACTGGGCCTTCTAATACCCAGACGTTTGAGGTCCTATGTCTGGACCGGCAGATCTCCAGATGTCCACTAATCCCCCATCTGAATCTCTTTCCCCAGACACCTGGGGGTTCCGATGCCCGGACCTCCACCAGGCTTCCCGGTGCCAGACACTTTTTCTGTGTCAACTGACCCGTCTGTCCTACGTTGGGGCATTCGTTCCCTCCCTTGGGACCCCCCACCGGCCCCGTAGCCCCTCCGTCGGGCCTGTCTCCCAGCTATTCCGCTGTATAGCGCAGTGGTCTAAGGCTCTGAGCTACAAATCTGGTGACATCCAGCAGACCAGACCTGAGTTTGAATCCCACAGCTTCCACCTGCATACTGTGTGACCCTGAACAAGTCACTTAACTTCCTTGTGCTCCCAGGTCGCACCTGGAAAAAAGCTCTGGCTTAGCGTGCCTTTCCTGGTTAAACAATTTCCACTTTCCCTATTCCCATGGGGGTTACCAGGCATGTCCGACACAGGGCTGTTTGGCATCAGGGTGCCTGGTATTGTCCCACTTACCTGGCCACCCGATGTCGGGGCATCTTTTCTCGGGTTACTCGGCCTCCGAGTACCCCCTCCCCTTCCAGGCTCCAGGATATCCGATGCATTATTGTCAGACACTTGGATTCCAGCCTCGTCAGCTCTCACCACCACTTCAGCCTTCATCTCACTCTCAGGCTGACTTACAGGCGTTTTTCCAGTCCTGATGGCAAGAGGCCACGGCTCAACTGGCCTCTGATCTGGAACATAGGCTTCAAGGGGTGACCTCAGCACCATCCCTGTCTCGCTCATCTCGTCGGCCCAGGTTGCTTGCTGAATCCCACTGTTCCTTGGTAGGTGAGTCACCATTCTTCCACTGTCCACATCCATGTGAAGGGCAATAGCCAGGACATCCCCCTGCCTAGGGCTCAGTCGCTGGACACGGAGTCTGATTCTTTATCGTCCGCCAGTTTGGTTCTCATACCCCCTGGGATGAGCTGCAGCGGAAGGAGTCCCCTAGGTCTCCTCCTGAGGACCACTCCTTTTTGGAGTTCCTCAAAACAATCCACGCGGCTCATGGGTGTGCCGCTGAGGAACAGGACCCTAAGAGAAAAAGGCTGGCAGAACATGTAGGTATGGTGGAATCTTCATCTATGCCTATCCCACCCTGGACAGCTCATCATGAGGACCTCGCATCCTCCATTTGGAGGCACCCTTTTTCTGTCCCTTCTGTCCCCAAAAAGGCTGATGGGTTGTAGCGATCCCCAGAACGGATGTTTTTGTCTTGGCAGATAACCGGGACCGAGAGACATGTCCTGAAGGCCTGTCCTCACCTCAGGACAAAGAATCTGGGCAGTTGGATCAGTGTGGGTGCAGGGTTTATTCTTTGTCTACTTTGCACCCTTGGGATCCCTTAATTATGTGGCGCATATGGTTTCCTTCCAGAACGCCACTATGGGCCTGTTGGAATCCAGGCTTGAGGCCATGCAGGATTCCGGGCTCAAGTCTGAGATAGCGAGGGCTGTGAGTTCGATTCATCTCCTGTCGTCATGCCCTCTGGACCACCTATGACTCGCTAGCTTGGTCTGCAGCCACTGCCGTCTGTCTTTGCAGGCATTCGTGGCTCCGGACTTCTGGTTTGGCACAGAACGTCCAGTCTGCCGTACTAGATGCTCCTTTCAGGGGGTCGGTATTGTTCAGCAGAGACTCCAGGGACATCCTTACAGGGCTGCAGAACAGAGGTATGGCCTTGTGCTCAGTCCGCCCCAGGTATCATATGGGCTCTCATTGCAAGCTGCCTTTTGCGTCATCAGCAGTCCTGTCAGGCGGCGAGGCTTCAGCCAGACATCAGACCAAGCGAGCGAGGGCTCCACCCCAGCCTAGTCGACTCTCATGAGGCCTTCAGGCGGAGCGATGTCCTCCGTGCCTCAGCCTCTCTGGCTAGTGAGGGCCCCCACCACCACCACCACTGCCTGATCCTCTGGTAGAGCCAGTGGGGAAGGGTTGTGTCCTCCTTACTTTTAGGAGGGAAGGATTTCTCATGGCCCATGAGTCCCCTCCATGGTTTACAAGAGACCACTACATACTTTGCTTGGTTTGAGTTTGTTTGTCAGACCACTCAAATGCTGACCCTTCCTGAGCCTTTTATCATGAGGCAGTCTTTTTTATGCTGCTTATTCAGTTTTCTAGCAGCTTTTTGCCCTTTTTGCTTTTAGGCACTATTGTAGGGCATGGCTATGTCCACATGCTGCTGATCTGTGTTTGTGACGTTAACAGACACTTCGTAAGCCTTTTTGAGGGGAAGTTTAAGGTATTCTCCTAGAGAGACCAGGGTGTCTTCCCTCTCTCCCCCCCCCCCACTCCTTGTACTATATGTAGAAGTTGATGGAATCTGTGAGACAGTCATGTACAGGTCTGTCTCTACTACTCTGAGCCTGTGGATGGGATGGCAGCTTTGCAGGAGTGAGCCAGTTCTGTAGTGTCCTCACTCTGGTCCACAGTCCGAGCAATTCTCCACCCTCCATGGCTGATGACGGCAGAAGTCTCTACTGTCCACTGGGACAGGCTGCACACATGGGTCATCCTATGGGCTCTTCGAGCCCAAGGGGATCAGTATCGGGACGATCGTGGAACACAAGGCTCTTTTGTCCGGCTGCAGGTTGAAAGGTCTCCCTTGGTGGTCGCAATGCCTCGACCTGTCCACGGCAATTCCTTTAATGTCTAACCCCCTTCCCTGACTCTATCCATGGAGGCTTCGGAGCTGGGTTGAGGAACTCTCTGGGGGGTCCACAGGGACCCAGGAATTTAATCGCCAAACTATTTGGGGAAGCAGTCTGTTTGGTACTGAGCAGTCCATCTCAATTACTCACAGCAGTCCATGTTCCAGGCATATACTTCGTCTTGGCGGCTAGTCTGTCGCACCATAGCCCAGGCTGACAAGTGGGATCTGGAGCAAGAAGTGGTCAAAGATATCTTCGATACGTGAGGTAGATCTGTTTGCCTCCTTATTCTCCACAAATTACACGGCCTTTGCTCACTTTTTCCTGGGTTCGGTGCTTCTGGCGAGATGCACCATATTTTCTGTTGGACTGATAAGTCCTGGGATACTTCACTTTCCTTTTTTTCTAGTGTTTTTCAGAGGACCTTTTGGAAGCTTTGGATGGAAGGGTCTTACAAGATTCCGATCACCCCTTAGTGATCCTAGCAGATCTGGCTCCCTCTGCTCCAGCAGCTGTCGGTGGAAACACCAGTACCCGGTGACTCTGGTGATGGAGCACCTCTTACACCTTTCAGACTTTTACTCCTCTCTGGAGATCCATTTGTCTGCGGCTTTCGCCTGCCACGCCCTGGAGGATGGCAAAACCCTGACTTGGTTGGAGATCTCTCGGGTCTTTCTGAACGAGATCATTCACCTGAAACTATCTTTCATGACCCTGTTCTCTCCCTCCACCCCTCCACCCCCCCCCCGGGAGGGGGGTGGAACTGGTATTCTTATCTTGGAGAAATTCCTTGCTTCCTCTTGAACTGGCAGCTGGTTGCCTTATGCACTACCTAGGTTGAAAAGTGTTGTTTTTTTAGTTGTGGTTACTTCTGCTCTGAGGATTCCCAAGCTTCAGGCTCTGGCATAAAGAGCCTTATTTGATTTTCACTCGGACAACTGGCGGCTCTGTGTTAAAATTTTAAGCAATACCCCCCCCCCCCCAAAGTGTGTGTTTGGGCTGGCATTGTAGCAGTCCACTCCACTGCCAGTGTTTTTACCCTGAGTGTTCTTATCAAGGGGAGGCTTGTCTGCTTTCAGTTGATGTAAGCACAACCTTTCATCCCTATGATAACCAGACTAAAAGGTTATCCTTAGGTAGGGTCTCTGTTAGTCTCATTTGCGCCCAAGTGACAGGGAACAGGTGTGTACCAACAGCATTTGTACAAATGATTGGCAAACTGTTTTTTGGTATACTGCCAGAAGTACAATAAGCCAATTCCAGGGGAAGTTTGAAAACGCTCAACCAGAAGCATGCCTGCTTCTGTTGTTTGTTCGGGAATGTGTCAGCTGCAGAGATCTGTGTGGCAGCCACTAGGAGTTCTGCCCATACTTTCACAGAGCCTTTTGGTCTGGACTTGATTCTAGAAGCAGAGGGCTTAGCACTAGCTGCCCTTCAGGGCTGCCTGTCTTACTGTTCTTGCGTTTTTCTGCAGACCTTTCCTCCCTCCCGTGCTTCAGGCCTTAACTGCATTTTCTGACTGCTTAGGGTTCAGTACTATATGTTTTACCTACAGCAGGAACTCTCTGGAAGTAAGATAGTATAGTTACACAAGAACTTACTGTAACAGATCTTCGAGAGAGGTTCCTGCAGTAGGTCACACTTTCCCTCCCTCCTTCACCCAGCTTCTGCAACTATTTTCTTACACCTTATTTGTTCTTGGCTCCAGGAGCCTACTCCTTTCTCTTGTCGTACCTAATTCTGGGTCCCCAAGGAGAACTGGAGGGGCAGCTTAAAATCGCCTACTATATAGGGTCAGTCACGCTGACGGGCGGTCTCTCCAGACATTGCTAGCTAAGATTTTCCATGTGATTCTGATGCCAGGGGCGCAGTCCTATACGTTATGACCTACTGCAGGAACCTCGCGCGAAGATATGCTGTTACGGTAAGTTCTTACATAACTGTACTTTTTCAGGGGTGACCCAGGCACACTGGAGAGGTTAAGTGGCTTGCTCAGGGTCACACGGTA
The DNA here is from genome assembly GCA_016271365.2 of Neoceratodus forsteri. Classification (NCBI taxonomy): domain Eukaryota; kingdom Metazoa; phylum Chordata; order Ceratodontiformes; family Ceratodontidae; genus Neoceratodus; species Neoceratodus forsteri. The sequence goes on along the minus strand of CM057453.1, from coordinate 146,132,796 downwards.
TGCATGTGGAGGTTGTGGGAATCAAACCCAGGCCTTGTGGGAGTACCAAACTCATTCACAGCTCGTTACTCTAACCTCTTGGTTATACTGCCAGTCCCAGGTTTTGGCCTACACTACACTGGTAGATTTCCTTTTTTATTATTTGCGTGATCTGCAAGATTTCTTTTCCTCTCTCTAGAAATGTGCATTGTTTTGAAAGTAAAATGTTAACTATTCCGGTCCTTGTTTAAGACTTAGACTGTGCAATGTGAGTTTTGTTCTGTAGAGGTTTAAACTGGTTGGATGTACGACATCTTGTAAAATGTATGGTTCAAATGAAATGTAAGTAAGACTGGTTGCACAGTTTTTTTTTTTTGTTTGTTTTTTTGTGGGGGATGGGTCATTTATCACTCTCTCTTCTCCCCTGCAGCTGAGACTATGACCTCCTTTGGACTGCAGGCCTGATGCCTGCTGAGGTAACCACTTAGTTTGGGTGCCTATGCAGCCAGCACCATACCTGAGTGGATCTCCCCGAGGTGACTCGGCAACTGGACTGGGCAGGAGGAGTCCAGGGAAGTACTTCTGCTCTGTGCCCCAGAGAGGCAGGGTGAACTCATCTAAACCTGGGTGTAGGGCAGTAGGTTGAAGTGGCCCTGTATGGTGTGACATTTTTTTTGGGGGGGGGGATGCTGCCATGCCATCTGCCAAACCTCAATTATTCTCTTCTCCTGTCTTGCATAGCCACACCACACCCTATGGACACCTTTTTGCCAGTGCTGCAAACTTCTTCGTACCGAAAGGCCAGTTTAAGAAAGTGCCATAGGACATGTTGGTAGAGCAGGTACCGTCCCTTTCCTGAAGTCAGAGTGCACTGGCTTGGAGGAGTCAGGCTTATGATGTGAACCTCAGTCCGCTACTTAGCACCATGCACTACGGCTAACGCAACCAGATTTTTGTTGTTTTTAGGGTAGAAAGTGCAGGTTGTGGGGGAGGCTTTGCCAACCCCAGTACCCAAGATTTGGAGAACCCCTTAAATAGAACAAGGAACCGACTGTGACGAGTAGCATTCTAGTTAAATATGGATCTTTTTTTGTTTCCATTCTGCGTTCTTTCCTTCGGTCTCCTAAACTCTGCCCCCAAATGTTTACATAGATTTTAGTTAGTAGATGAACAAACTTAATTATGGGCCATAATAACCAGCAGAGTGTGAGTGTATGTTCTGTTAATTGGAGTATCTTTTTTTTTTTTCTTTCAGTGTTGTATATAAGCACACAGAAGAGGAGGATGTGAAGAACACTGCAGAAGCTTTGCATAAACTTGAATTTTTAGTTTACTTTTTTAAAAAGACTTATTTTGACAAAAAAGTGTACAGTATATTTGGTAAAAAAGCATAAACACCATGAAGTACTACAATTTCAGTGCTGGTATCTGTTTTCTACAGCTTTTGTATCAGAGTGATGTTGCTGGTAGGTCTGATTTATGTAAAATGCTATAGTTAAGACATTCTGTGTGCAGACAATTAGTTTTTGGTTTTACAAAGCGGCTTCAATTTATGACCCAACCAATAATTTAACATGAATAAAATGTAAACATCTGGTGGTGTGTTCTGTTTTCAACTTTAGACTGACCATTGCCTTAGTTATTGCCCCCGTGTTGCAAGTGGCACACATCTCCAACCAGAGCTGCCTCCAAAGCAAGTCCTGCCTTGGGATGCAGCACTTCCTACTCTTTTTATTCTTTTTCATAACTAAGTCCCTTACTGTTCTACCTCCATGTTGCCATGAAGTACCACACATTCCTGCCCAGATTTGAACCCTAGTCTCTTGCTGAAAATACAGAAGGGAAGCTGGATCCTGTCTGGATTCCAACCACTGATTTCTTGCTTATTACATATGGGTGGCTCTGTGTACTCTGTGCAAAATCTGGTGCATCAGGGCAGCCTGCCCACAAATTGATTTCCCCACATGTGGACCCTTTATTCCAATCAGAAGCCAGAGTGTCATACACTTTATTCCTTAGCATACTCACACCAGTCATTTTATTCTAAACAAAATCCTTTCTTTCGTAGTGCTCAGAACAGTTGTCTTATTGTAAATAAAGTGAGTGTAGTGGCGTCATCCCCTTTCTTGCATTTGGATTGGTTGGGACTCACAGCAGCAAACACATAAGCAAAATAGTTACAGTGTGCTAGTTGGATCACTATTCTCGGCAATAATGTGATCGTCTCGTGAGGATAGAGTACTTGGTCTTCAGCCTGGTATTTAATTCACTTGACAGTCACATAACTGCCTCATAGTGACCCAGCTAGCACATTATCACTTAAGTATATACACTCGAAAAAACGGTTCAGCACAGCATAATGCCACACTTTAGTTATGTTCAATCAAGTGAATGTTTTTTTTTTTTTTTAAATAGCCATTTTCAGCTGTGATGCAGGGGCCCCTGACCAAGCTCTGCTGCATGAGTTGCCATGGTAGAGTGTGGGTACCTGTTAACACAACCACCAGGTCATTACTTGATGCAAATGTGCTTTGAAATCCTACAAAAGAGCCCCAGAGCAAGTGCCCCGAGGCATGGGTTATCCCAGAGGATATTGGCCATATAGCCAAATTTTAAAGAAAACACATTTGCACATACCCCAATAATGCAATGCATCATGGGAAATGTATGCAGATCCCCTATGAGAGAACTGGGACTGACTCAACTTTAAGCAGTATTGCATGGTGCCAGAAGGCCTTACAGTGCAATTGGCAAAAAATTCTCATGGGGATTTGCATATGTTTCCCATGATGCATTGCATTATTGGGGTATGTGCAATTGTATTTTCTTTAAAATCTATATGCTTTTGTATTTATTGCATTTTGTTGCACTTTATCACGGTTGGAAATGGCTGCTGTTTTTGAATCTCTCTTGCTTGCTAGCCTGCTGGCATATCCGCTCCACCACCGGTCTACACTGAAGTGAATGGCAGATCCTGTTGTGGGAAGGTTTTGTCATAGACCTAGGAAGTAGGCAGCCTGAGCTATCTGGGATTGAATACAGGGCAGTTTTTTGATAGGTAAAATATAAGAAAAACAGCCTTCCTGCCATGGGGGCAATATTGGTTGAAAATGTTGTCATTAGTCCCCACGCTAGTCCCTCTTCAGGCTGGCAACCTCTGAGCACAAGTTGTCACTATCTGCCACCAAGCAGCCTGTGAGGTTTTATATCTGATAATGGGCTAGGTTGATGATGTGGGACCAGAGACTACCGTGGCAGTTATTCTGAATGTGCTAGTGGGGATATCTGCCCCCCACCCCGTAGGCTTTCCTCAGTTGAAGCACTGTAAGTAGGCAGGAATATCTTTTTATTGTTTGTTTAGTTTTTTGCCTTCCCGCTGATGCCATTCTAGCCCCAGTTCTGTGGTAGCATACACTGCAGTTCCCTTACATGGGAGCAGACTTTCCGCCTTGTCGAAGGTTGTTGGGATCACCCCCCCAGCCTGGAAGCATAGTCCGCTGCAGGGTTTTTCTAGCCCTGTCTGCTGGAATGCATGCTCCCAGATGTGGTGACCCCTGGCTGTTTTAACATTTATGCTTTTGGAGATGGCGGGAGATTGCTGGCCTGGTGACATGGAGGGCTGAGGCTGTGTGCCTCCCCTGCTGCCGCACCGGTAACCTGAGTTTGGGAATGGCCAGAGAGGGGATGATTGAGTGTCCAGCGGACTGCTCTCCTCTGGGGGAGGAGTGGAGGGATGCAGATCCTGGCACGTGTCTGGCCTCTAGTGGTGGTTAGGGGTGTAGGCAACCAGGGACTGCAACTTGGGGAATGGAAGAATGGCTACCGGTGATGTCCCATGCACGGACGCGTGCGTGGGTATGTCTGCACAGTATTGTACGTCCGTTCCTCCAGGGGAGAAACTGTGAAAGAAAATGGCAGGTACAGCACAAGATAACACCAACCCCTTGCAGGCTCTGCACCACGCTACAGGGCCCTCTCCCAGAACCAGATCAGTTTCACTGGTGGTAGGCCACTGACCCCCACCACGGTGGAGGGGAGTGAGGGAGAGCTGTGGGGGAAGCATTGATCTAAATCCCTGAGATGCCAGGTGATGGGGGGTCAGTGAGAAGGATGGCCTACATGGCCGCAGAGGAGGAGTAAACTGATCACGTTTATAAAAAAAAAAAAAAAAAACAGATGGGAGATGAACGGTATGAGGGGCAGGATACTGTCAAGTAATTGCATACCTTCATGCAAGAAACCACATGAAATATAGCGGACTGCTGGTTATATATTGGAGATTACTGTAGGTAACCCACCCCCTGAAGTGTCTCCTTGCTATTATAATTTAACCAAAAAAAAATTAAAAATCACTTATGACCAGCTCCTCCTTGCCGCTTTTTATTAACTTCTGGGATACTGTGTAAGTGAAATATGGTGATTGGATAAAAAAGGTCACACAACTAGGTGGCAGTTTCTCGCCACTCTTTTTCCTGTGACATCATCACCTCAAGCTGTATGACATCAAAGATAATTTCACCAGTTCCAAAACAGAATTTGCATTTTGTCAGACGTATTGGACATAATTTGAGATTTCAAGAAAGCAAGCCAAACTACAAAGATGTCAGTATTACCTGAAGTGACTTTCTCCATATTTTGAGAAATTTTATTTTCTGCTGTAGTAATGTTTGTTCTTCAACAACCATCTTAAAAAAATAAGGGGGGAGGCGCGCCATTTCAGACTGAAATCCTCACATCTGTGAATAGGCATGTAACTGTTGATAAGAGATATACTCATGTTATATAAATATGAAATATTGACACTGAGGGATTTGACAGTTTGAAAGCAGTAGTTTGTCACAAGGGGTTGATATTTTCCCAAATATATCCCCCAAAAAAAAGCAACTAGAGTAGTTGCATAGCGCCAGATTGCTGGGTGATGCAAAAGCTCTTCCAGTATTTGCCTAGTTACTTTATTTAACAAAAGAAAACACCCTTGGGGAGCCTGAATGGTGCTTCCCGGCCCATCATCTAATTGTTTTTTGATATATATAATTTTCACTCCCTGGAGCTAGTGTTACTCCATTCCTACCCATTAATTCCTCTCACATTTCCAGATTGTCTAGTGGCACCTGCCCTGCCCAACTGTTGTCATACCAACAAGATGGTGGCCAGTATGTCCCTTTTCTCACCTCCACTACTGGCTGCTGTCTCAAGCAAGTACTGTGACTTGCGTGTTTTTTTTTTTAATCCCTGGTAGTTTTGCAGCCCACCCCTCCGTTCAGTTTCTAAATCACGACTTCCCTGTTTCCTCCCTTATCCCGACTCAAACTGTTAAAGTGGAGACGGTGGCCAGTATTAACCTTTGCAAGTACAGTGACTTGCATTATTCAGCTAAAGTACATAGAAACCTAGAATTTGATGGTAGATAAGGACCGCTTGGCCCACCTAGTCTGCCCATTTCCCTACCTAATGGATAAGCTGCAGATCCTCGTTAACCAACAGCCAACTTCCTCCTACCCCCCACTAGAATTGTCTTGTGTCTGTCCCTTGCATTCTTGAATCCCCCCAGTGTTTTGACTCCACAACCTTCTCAGGAAGGCAGTTCCATGCATCCACAACCCTCTCCATGAAAAAAATACTTCCTTCCACTACTTCTGAGCTGTCCCCCCTCTTATCTTCAAATTGTGCCCCCTTGTTCTTGCACATCCTTTTTCTGAAAGATGCTAACCTCTTGGACTTTGATTCCCTTGAGGTACTTGAATGTTTCTATCATATCCCCCCTCTCCCTCCTTTTCTCAAGGGTATACATATTAAGCTCCTTTAGTCTCTCTTTGTATGTCTTCTGGTGCAGACCCTGCACCATTTTAGTTGCCCTTCTCTGGACAGCCTCCATCCTATGTCCTTGTGGAGATGGGGTCTTCAGAACTGCACGCAGTACTCCAGGTGGGGTCTCACTAACTCTCTGTACAGAGGGATAGCTACTTCCTGTTTTCTACTGGTGATGCCTCTCCCTGTGCATCCCAGTATCCCCCCAGCCCTCCTTACTGCCTTCTCACATTGCTTGCCCACCTTTAGGTCATCTGATATGACTACCCCCAAGTCCCTTTTTCATTTTGTTGTTGTTAGTATCTCATCCCTCATTGTGTACACTTCCCCTGGGATTTTGTTTCCCAGGTGCATTACTTTACACTTTGTGTTGAATCTAAGCTGTCATACATATAACCATTCCTTCAACCTTGCCAAGTTGATAAAGTTAGTTGAATGACACAAATCTCTGTACTTGGGTGAGATGGAGGCTGTAAGTGGAGGGTAATACTGGCTGCCATCTTGACTTAGTTTGATTCGGGGTTGGAGTTTGGAAATGAAATGGGGGTGGCAATAGACAATCACGAATTAAAAAATAAACCTGTAAGTCACAGTACTTGCTCAAGGTAGTGGCCGGTAGTGGATGCGAGTGGAAGGTCATACCAGCACCATCTCAATGGTGCAGTGAGGATCTGGGGGAGAGGGTTGGGAACAGAACTAGGAGGGCTGGTGGGCAACTAGACTTATCGGGGAATGTGATGAAACTAAAATGGGGTGTGGGAGAGGGGACCACTGAAAGTGGGGGGGGGGGGGAAGAACCAGTTTTAAAAATCATATACACACGAAGATATATGACCATGTAAATGAGCAAAACACAAAGAAAAACTTGGTGGGGGCTGATGAAGTTTTTCAGGACTGACTAAATGAGAAAAACAGATGCTTGATTTTTAAGTCACTGAGAAGCAGCTGTGCTAAGGCTGTGTGAATTTTCTGCCTATTTTCTTAATGCTGTTAGCTCTGAGTACACAGTGTTGTTAGATTCCAGCAGGCATCTAAATGATCTCTATAGGCCAAAATGCAAACATTGTAAGCAATCCTTACAGAATGGCAAACAGTAAGCTCAGCTCCATCATTCAAACCTACCGTAAAAGTAGCAAGTACAAGACTGCTTACTTCCCCCTCTTAACACTGCAACTGACTTGGTCCAAAAGGTTTGGCTACATCTACAGCCACATCTAGCTAGATGCGGACAAGAGGGGATGCGTTAAAGGGAAACTCTTCTCTGTAAATTAATAAAAATGGCCCTGTGTATCTCAGTTTTAATGACACAAGAAACTGCAAAGCACCAACAGATCCAAAGAAAACTGAATTTCATGGGTATGTTTGTGCAACCAGAAGACCCTTTTTGGCCAGTAAACAGTTAAGGGGGGGGGGGAGTAAACATCTGCTCAAACCCCACCCCCCCTGCTGCCAAGTGTTTTTACCTTCACCCCAGGAAAATGTTGCAATCAGTACTGGGCCCTGAAGACATCTGGTTTATGCATGAAAAAATTGGAGTGAATTACCTTGGAGAAATGATACTGAACTGTCCAAAGGAGCATCGTTATCGCAATGTTACACCAATCTCTGTTCAAGCCACTGCAGTTCAAATTTTTTTGGGGGGGGGCGTGTCTTGCATCAGGAGAAATTATGGTATTTGCAGGCTATAAATGTAAAAGTGGAGTGCAAAACTATTGGTCTCCTTTACTGATGGGAAAAAATTGGAGTCCACTGTGGTGGTGGTGGTGGGGGGGGGGGATCGACACGAAACTACTGAAGCTTCTTCCAGCTGCAGCACCCCCTGCTCTCCTTGTGAGCAGCAAACCATTCTAACTTCCTCATTTCATCAACAGGGAACTGTACAGTTTATCAGTGACCATACTGAAAAGAAGTAAACCTGGCATAATGTAATACAGGAAAGGACCAGTTCAGTTGGACGTTTTTTTTTATTTTGTGGAGACATTTGCATTCAGTGATAAGATGGACTGTATGTGTGGATGCAATATCATAAAGTGATACAGAAAAGCACCAGTTAAGCAAGCTGTGCAGCTGCACTTCATTTGCAATACAGTAGCATACAATGATTAAAAATGGGTTGTTCAGTTGGTACTATCTGTTGATGCAACAGCATAAAGTGGTACAGGAAAGTACCAATTAAACAAGTTGTCTAACTTTGCTATTTTTCTGTGTGTATTAACACTAATATAATTGTTTATTCCCCCTCCCCTTCAAATGTTTTTAATACATTTCATTCTGAGTATTAAGAGCCATTTTTATAAGCACAGTAACACACTCTGGGGTGTGCATTATGCTACATTGCCAGACTTTCTGGGTGGTTAAAGGCACTCCACCTGTGGCTTCATACCTCACAACGCACCCGGGCATAAGGCAATCTAGTATAATGCACACCCTGTCATGTGTTATTGCTTACTTATAAGCCTACAGTGGATTGTATATGTAGTATTTTCTCGTGACAGTATACCTACTATTCAACTTTAGTGTGATCTCTCCACTTGTAACTAACTGAGGTCACAATAAAACATGCACTTGTTGCTCATAGGCCTACCTGATAAATATATTGGGGCAAAAGCAGTGGTAACAAACACAATTGAATTGTACATAGAGTATTTTATTTATTTATTTCAATCTAGGATTACAATACCTTTGAGCCGAGGCTCTTTTACAAAGGTTCCATGTCAGCGTGTGCAACAGTCATCATTTTTAGTTACAAATATAATGTCACTGACTTACAGACATGTAAATAAACCCCAACAGTGATAACACAACATGTAAATGATTTCCCAGGTTTCTTTAAAAGATAATTATCAGCAGGACTTAATTCTCATTCGTAAAGCAAAAAATAAAATGGTGAACTTCTGAAAATGGGCTAGTGGATGGAAGATTTGCAAAACGCGGGCATTCTAAATGAATACTACTTGGTCTTCACAGTGGAGGTGTAGCATCCAAGTTCAGAGGAAAACAAAAATGGCAGTGGAGAACATCACTGAAAAAAGGGTGCTCAAGGGATTGAGAGGACTAAAGGTAGTGAATTCCCTGACAGCAGATGGGCTGTACTCACTGATGCTTGGGGAGATGTAACAAGATCGGGCAGCCTTTTTCCAACTGCTCTGTTGAAATGGGTGTCGTCCTCGGGGATTGGAGTGTGGCAGACTCTTCCTCTCCTCCCCCCCCATATCCATGCATTAGGTGGTGACGGGATATCCAAGGAACTCTAGACTGGTCACCCTGTCCTCTATTGTAGGGCAGCTCCTTGAGAGTACAATCGGAGTAGTTGGGTGACTTCCTGAAGTCCCAAGGACAGCAAATGGCATGACTCTGAAGGGGAGGTCCTGACAAAACTTACCTTCTAGAATTCTTCAGCACTGTGTCTCAGGTGCTGAACAAGGACAAAGCACTGGATGTCCTGTACCTGAACCTCATGAAGGCCTTTCACTTGTCGCCCCTCAGAAGGCTAGTGAAGAAGCTGGGTGAGGGAGGAAGTCACGAGGTAGATGGAGAACAGGGCAGTGGGTAGTACTAATTTGTGCATGCTCTGAGGTCGGGTGTGTGACAAGCAGGGTATTACAGGAGGTTGGTCCTGGGCCCAGTACTATTCAATTTGTTTATGACAGTGGGGAAGTGATCTGGTGCAAGAAGTGCATTCGGGCATTGAAAGGGGATCTGGAAAGATTGGAACTGTGGTCCTTTTGGCAAGTTTAATACCCCAATGTGCAAGGTTATGTACTTGGGGAGAAGGAATCTGAAGACTATTAGATTGGGGGGGATAAAAGGCTAGTTCAAACTTTAGAAGAAAGGGGCCTGAGCTGGTCCTGTGGCATGGAGGACTAAGGCGCTGGATGCCTTACCTCCTCCCATGCTGATGACCTGGGTTCAGGAACATGCCTAAGTCATGGGGGAGAGAGAGAGAGAGAGAGGAGGGCGAGGAGCTGGATTGAGCTTGAGCTGCCACAAGGCAGCTCTCCTGGGAAGGCACGTGGGTTTTTCAGTGTCTTGACTGCTACCATGTGGAGGTTAGGTGGCAGCACCAAGCCACGAGGGAGACCAGGCATTAGGCCGGCTGGGTGAAAGGGGCCATTTCCGGAGCCACAGAGTGCATGTGCAGTTGTATTCTGGGGTCCTGGGATTAACGGAGAAAATGGAGCACTGAGGCAGGCTAAATGAAGCCCTGAAGCTAACGGAGTGGATCGAGATCCTCTGAGTGAGGACCACAGCCGTGCCTGCCTGGAGCTCCGATGGGAGGAAAAGTTACAAAGGAAAAAAAGGGCCTGGTAATTATAATAAGTTACAACTTCAAGACCTTGGCCCAATGTAAGAAGGCATATAAGAATGCTGGCAGCATGCCGGGGTGCATAGGGAGGGCATCTTCAAGTAGAAGGAACACACTATAGGTCTTTGTTGAGGCCAGATGTGGAGTACTGTGTGCAGCTTTGGAACCCTCACCTAACAAAGGACCAGGACTGCCTCGAGTCAGTCCAGAGGAGGGTGACCAAAATGATACATGTGCAGCAGGAAGGGACCTATGAAGAAAGATTGACTGACCTCCATATGTACTCACTGGAGGCCAGAAGAGAGAGTGTGCATGTTTGAAGCTGTGAATTGTCAGGGGAATTAACAGGGTGGACTTCCAGGAGTTGTTTGGGCATAATGAGAGGTTCATTACGAAGGGCCATAACTTTAAACTGGTAGGGGGAAGTCTATAAGGAACACAAGAAGTAGTTCTTCATGGAATGGGTGGTGGAGAAGTTTAACCATCAATTAGAGGAGCTGGTTACAAGTTTCAAGAGGAGGTGAGATAAACACACAGGGCTGGTGAAAATGACTGGGGGGGGGGGCAGATGGGGCAATGAGGCAAACCAAGCAGAACTAAGATGGTAGCTCTATGTAACACCTGCCAGTGCTCGACTGGTGGGGACTTTGCTAGTAAATGGGCTGCCTAGATGGACTGCGAGTCTTTCTGTCTGTAAATTTATTTCTATGTGATGTCACAGGCAGAGTACTATGATTTCATAGCAGGAATAAGCAACTAAAACAGATAAAGTCTACAGGGGGGAAAAAAATCAGATTTTAATGACAATGTCTTAACTAATTTAAAAAAAAAAAAAGAAGGTCCTGAAATTCAAATTTGGGGGAAATTATGTGTTGCCCCATTCAGTTCTGATGTCAGCAGTATTTTTTTTTTGGGTGGGGAGGCACTAGAAAATCTTTTAAATATTTTTCATGATACTGAGAAAAGGAATTCCTTTATCAGGAAAGGTACCAGGTGGTCCAAATACTCTTTTACAAATACGTCCTGAGATTACATAATAAAATCTCATACAACTAGACAAGTATTCAGTTTTGTATATTTATATTTAGGTGTTTGTACTCTGGGATTGTCGCTTAGCGACTTTGGAAGTACTAGCAAAACCCTGTCTGGGTAGTGCTGTGTAGGGGTTTGTACTCCCAAGATCTTTGGAAATTAACTTGGGAAGTATTATCAAACCCTTTCTAGAGTACCTCAAATTAAAGGCATCAGCATAGTATACAGGAGGGTACTGTCCCGATCTAGGGTACATCAAATAAAAAGCATTACAGAGGGGACCTAGAGTAGATATGCACAGGGGGCCAATGTTGGGGATCTTGGGAATTGCAGGACCTGTGTTGCTATACTTCTACAGTGTACACTGCGGAGGCTGCGTGGTTTGCAGAGGTTGTCGATGCTCCACTCCGAGCTGGCTGCATCATGGGGAATAATTCATCAGTTGCAGAGCAGAATCTAGGGGTACCCCTTTCTGCTCCCTTTTCTCTGTGAACTTCAGGTGTACGTAATGGGGGTTGGAATCTGAGGAGCTGGCAGTTGGTAATGATTTGTGATGGAAGGGACCCTGCAGTCACAGCAACTATTTCACCCCACTGAGTGATCAGTACATGCCACTCACCCTCACGGGAGAGAGCACTCTGTTGCAACCAGGGCCCCAGCAGCTGCCAGAAGAAATTAGGAGGGTACTCAAAGCAGGGGACTTTATAGTTAGGGGTACCAAGTCTTTGGTCTGTGCTTCAGACCAGAAGAAGCGGGTGGTGCACCGTCTCCTAGGGGCATCAGCAGGTACTCCCCAGGGCAGATGGGTTGATTAGGGAAGTGGGAATGATGCCAAATGACCTTATTTGAGTAAATCATCACCATTTATAACTGGTGGGTCATAGCTGGGTGTGCTTGACCCTTGTGGGAGTGTTAGCTTCAAGAATTTTGGACTGGGGGAGCCAACGTCGGGGACAGTGCCATCCATGAGGCTGACATATTATTCAGCGCTTGTGGACTGGCCAGTAACTGACCCCAACAACCCCTAGCCCTCAGTTCTGCTTTTCCCGCCATCAAGGCAGCAGCTTGTGTGGAGCACAGCATCGCTAACACTGTCACAGTCTGCCCACCATCGAACTTCAATTGGTGCCGTGCTAGTTGGTTGGGTAACCCTCTTCTTTTTTTCCATTTTCCTCAGTGCGGCATGGAGTGCTTTTCTTGTGCTTTGTTTTTTTCTGTTGCAGTCATGTCTGGCTCGGGGCCTACCAAATCATCTAAGACTGGGCTTGCCCCAGTGCACTGGTGCCCCTGAGGCAAGCCACTGACCTGCATGACCACTGTTTTACTGCCTGGGTCCCCAGCTTGATATGGATACATGCGATGCCTGTTTCTCCATGGATTTCCACACCCTCTGCATCCATGCGGCAGAGTTGGGACAGGACCCCCCAACTTTTGGAGGACATCGTCGCCCCAGGGATACCAAGGTCAGGTCCTGGGCCCCCCCCAGGCTTCTTCCTGGTACTGTACGTACCAAGGGAGAGCAGACCTCCATTTCTAGTCTCGCTGAGACTGGAAGCCTGCATGAGGGGTTGGGTGGACAGTCGATTCCCTCTGGGGAATTGGCTGAGCACCCCTTGCAGTTCGGTACCCCTTCAGGGGTTCGGACACCGCATGTGTCGAGATCTCAACTATACACTGAGCTGCTCTGGTGGTTCCCTTGGTGGTGCCGCTCTGCGCCGTCTCACTCCCGACGCCACTCCCAGTGTCAGTGAGCAAGCTGACTCTGCTGGCACCACTGGATCCCATTCAGATGTGCTCGCAGTGCCGGGAGAGGGAGGGTTTTTGGGGTTGCCTCTTTGGAGATCTCCCTGATCTCATCCTCCTTGGACGAGGATCAGGATAATCCCAATTAACGACCTAGCTCTTCAGACTGTTTCAGCTGACATGACACTACCTCAGCAGTATTGACACATCCTTGTGTACCTACTTCTCCCCCTTTCTCTGTGAATGACCACTTTCACCCTAACCGCTCTGCTATATATTCTGCCTCCTTCCCTGATTCTTCTGTCACCTCACCCCTCTTGCGCTCCACCTTCTTTCCACTGCTTATCTTCACTTACCTGAACTTTTGTTCTCCCAAATCTACCTGTACCTATTTGACAAAGCACCTGGGGCTGCCTCTTTTATTAGGTTATTTTTGATTTCCTACTGATTCATAGTTTTAATTTTAGTTGCAATGTTAATGTCATTTCAAATACTTTCTTGTCAAAATTTTATGTAATAGGGTATGTTCATGAAAATGGTGTACCAAAGTGTGACATGAAGATCAAATTTTTTAAATTCAAAATATATGCAAGCAATAAGACACGACGAGGTGTGGGTTATGGCTTGATAAGAGCACGCACCACCTTTTGCACCTGGTAAGTGCTGTTGTCAGGCCATAACCCACACCTCAGAGTGTCTTATTGTGCTTATAAAATGGGCCCCCACAAGTAATTATTTAAGAAAAAAAAATAAAAGAATTGCAAAATATTTACATATTTTAAGGTTTTCACACTGAAGTGGTAAAATAGTCCCTCCTATTCAGGTAATTTCTGTAGTGTGTGACTGCAATGAATGGTGCTACCCCACCCCCTCCACACACACACACACACACACACACAACTAATACATATTGGCATGGTTGTACTGCACCCTCTCCAGAGACTTTCAATCCTCTGCCTGACAACTGAAGAAGCCCACCCAATTGCATTTAGGCTCTTAAGATATCTCCCCGAGGATATCTCATCAGTTTTGTATACTTCTTCCCGTAACCCCATGGCATTTAGTAGCATGGCATCGTGTCTCCTGAAGAACTAGGAAAAGGAAAGTTCTTCATATCGGCACAATAAATGTTCAGAAATTGCAGCCTTTAGTTTGTTTTTTGTTTTTTTTAAGTTGATGCCTGGTACAGACTGAGCGAGCGTGTCTCACGCCGGCCACCATAGAGAGCCGTTTCCGGGTTCGCGGTTTTGAAAGGATTCCGATTATAGCAATTGGAAAAACCTAGAGCAAAGATATCTGTTTTGTTTAATGTTGAAAGGGTACCAAAGGTGGGGCTGAACAGATAGGTGCAGGGAGGGGGAATCAAAGGAACGGAGCAGAAAAGAGAGCTGGACAAATGACAGTCTGCAGAACTGGAACGGAGGACCGAGCTGAAGAAATGACAATCTGTGGGGGAGCTGTGGCATTGGTTACTGGTGCAGATGTTGTTCCTCAGAGTACGGGTTAGTTTCTCAGTTTTTTGGGGGAGAATGAAGTGATGGAAAATGGTGGAGTATACGTGTGTGTGTGTGTGTGTGTGTGGGAGGGGGTGCTTCAGGTTGGTGATGGCAACCAAAGTCTGATTTTAAAACGGAGAGCTTGGTGGGTGGCACAGTGATACCTGTTGTTCTGTGTCCTTAGTGGCTGAAGAGGTGCCAGTTGGCACATTATGTCCTGATAAGGACATGGGAAAAGGTACCTCTCAGACAATCAGGACACACGAAATCTGATGCCCATTTTATAACAACTTTTAAATGTATTTTGAGATACCATGATCAAACCAATAAATACTGGCCATGTGGTACAATAACTGCCTTAATGGTTCCCGTGAACAAGACAGCTCACCATGGTGTATGTACAACGGACACCGTGGTGTATGTATGTGGACACAAAATGGTTGTGATGCATGTACATGGACATCAATCAGCTGTTGAAATTGAAAACAAATGTTACTAATAATAAACACATTGATACATTTCAACGTGTTTCAAGATACCATGATAAAACTGGTTAAAAGTGGGCATGTGGTAAGATACTAACTTAAAGATGCCTGGTAACAGGACTGCTCACTGTGGTGTACGTACATGGACACCAAACATCTCAAAATAAACATTTCTGAAAAAATAAACGAGGCAAGCAGTACAGTTCACCCCCTGAACAAGCCAAGGCCACATGGTGCAGCAAATGACGGAGTGTCTCTGGGCAAATGTACCTGTACAAACAGAGGCAGGGCCATGATTTTTCTCTTTTTTTGTTGTCCAGGTGTGCTTGCCCAGCTACAGTCAGACATCATGCTGACAATCAACATGTCAAAATAAACATTTCACCAACACACATGAGGCAAACAGTGCAATCCAGTACCTCCACCCCCACACCCACAAGCAAAGGCTGCATGGTGCACAGGATGGCTTAGAATCTGAGTGAACACACCTGGACAAAGAACCAGAATTTGCAGGCTGTGCTTTTAAATTACTTTGTCCAGGTATGCTTTGCCCAGCAGCGGTCGGTCATCATGATGGCAAGTACATCAAAATGACCATTTCAACAACAAAACAGAAGCAAATAGTACAATCCACCCCCTTCCCAAAAGCCAAGGCCGCATGATGCACAAGATGGCCAAGCGTCTCTGAGCAAGCACACCTGGACAAAGACTGCACTTTTAAATTATAAAATATGTCCAGATATGCTTGGCCATGAACGGTCAAACATCATGTTGGTAACATCCATAATCAACATTATTTACATTTACCAGTGCAGCCAAACCCTTCAACCACCAGCAACACCACCATCACAAAGACCTCATTGCAATTTCTTTTCTGTTCAGGTGGTCAACCCCAGGAATTTACCAGAAAAGCATACAAAAAACAATGTTTGCACTGAGGCTCTGCTTAAAATGTTTTTATTTTAGCTCCATAGACAAGCAGGTCCATCTGTGCAAAAACTGTCAGCAACGTATTTCTCCAAATGAGGGCTAGCACAAGGCAGGTGGTGCTGCTCAAAAGCTTTCAATTCAACAGCAGTGTACTCAACCAAGACGACTGTGGAATACGTACAGAGACACCTAGCACTTACTGTGGTGTATGTACTCAAGACACCACAGTGCTTGGTGTCCACTGCCATCATTTAGCTCTTTTATTTATTTATTTCACTGAACTGCCCCAAAAATATATCTTGACTGCTGTTCTGATTAAAAGACAAATAATCTCGGCACTCCTGGTCCTCCAGTCCAGCAGTATGATTGAGGAGCTCCCCATAAAACATGGTGTTTGTATGGTGGATGCTGGCAGTGGACACAAGGCTGGATTAACAAGTTGTGGTGCCCTGGGTAATTTTGAATTGTGGGGGCCCCTGTGACTTAGCCAGTAGGCCAAGGATTCCGGGGCTGCCTAGGAGTCTGATAGCTGAATGATATCCGATGCCTTAAAATGCATTTGGAGGGTATTCGAGCTATTCTGAATGCCATTCTTGGGGTTGAAATATTAGCCATCCTTAGGTCAGTGAGCTGGCGTACCTGGTGTTGTATTGGACAGCAGGTAGGTGGGTGCTGCTGTGTGGGACAAGAAGGTAACCCAGATACAATAAACCTGCTGCAGTTACTGTAAATGTTTGCTAGGGTGAGGGGAAGGGATCACAGTACTGACCACAGTCAGCAAGAAACTTTAATAATTTTGGCTGGGGCTGCCTTACAAAACTTTACTGACTGGTGGCACAATTACAAACAAAGCTCTGGGGGATGATTAAGAAGTGAGAGAAGATGGCTGGTGCATTGAAAGGCCAAATTTCTCCCACTCCCTGTCTCCCTCTCTTACTATAGTATGATCCTCTTCTCACAAGTCACGTCATTTAAGTAATAATTTTTTTAAATAACAAACATTAATTATTTTCTGTTTATCTGAGATAAAGACAAAGTTAAGAAGTTGACAAGGCAATTAGGGCAGAACTGCCTGGTGGTGATTTGGGTTCACTCATCCTCTGGCCTCTCTGCTGACTGCTCATGCTCCTTGCTGGTGGCTCCTACTACTCGACAGTCTCTCTGACACGAGGAGGCAGTGGGCGTGTTCTGCACTGCCAGTCTGCCTTAGGCCATAGCTGATAATTTGGTGGTGTTCCGGGCCTCAAGACCCAACGACCGAGATGAGTCAGTAGTCAGACCAGACAGACAGTGGGCCTAGAGACATGCCACAGGGACGGAGGTGAGGAGTGTGGAGAGGCAGTCTCTGTCTTTATTGATAACGATGAGTCAATGACAACAGGATTCGGTGGACTGGCAGCTTGCAGTTTGTTGGCAGCTGGTGTGTGGTGCTGTTTTCTAGATCTGGGCGGGGGGGACTTACTTCATGTGAAAGCGACATGATGGGACCACCACGCACTGTCACGAAGGCCAGGGGGACAGAAAGATCTGATCTGGGAGGTGGGGGTGCAAATCAATGGAGGACCATACTGGAACAATTTCATTGGCCAGCTAAAATGTTATACTTCACCTGACCTGCAGAGAGAATGTCCGTGGGAAAACAAAAATGCCACAAATGATGAGCTGTTTGCACAGTCGAGGGTCTGGCGGGGCAAAGCAACAGTTGTCAATCGCCACTCCGAGTTTTAGTCAGACACACAGTGAGAAAGTACAGGGGTCAGGGAAGAAGAAAAAAATTTAAAAAGAAATTAGTGGCCCTTCAAACTAGGAGGCCCAGGGCGATTGCCCCTTCTGCCCAATGGATAATCCGGCCCTGAGTGGACACCAAGCTTTTTTGGCGCGATAGTCCAGTGGCAAGAAGGGCTAAGAACTCTGGAGCAGAACCTTTTAAGCAGTGTTCTGAGCACTCCCCACCACATCACTGCGAGGCTTCCATAGGCTACTAAGGCCGGTTCCCAACTCCTGACCATGGCATATGTACATCTTCAAGAGCTGGACACCATGGTTGGGGTGTGTCAAAGGTCATGCTGGAGGAGTTGGGGGTTGGGATATTAAAACAACAGTGAGGGTGTTTCTAGGGACATGGATATGTTGTTCATCCACACTTATTGGCAGGTTCCTTGCCGCTTTAAATCTTGCCGGAAGGTCTTCAAGCTGGCTCCTCCCACCCACCCGGGTGGTAAAACTCTCGGCTCCGCCCCATGACGCCAGATCTTCCTTACCGCTTGGAAGCTCAGGTTCCCTCCTTAACGCGTTGCGATTAAGACTAGTTCCTAATTCTTGAAAAGTTCGAAATTAAAAGTTTTTGCTAAAAAGACTTGGTCTTCTCCTTATGACTCACGATGGACAAATCTCGACTCCTGGTTTCGGAGGTGCCCATGCGGTCAGAAGAAGATGTCGGGCGGATCCGCACTCCACGTGCGTCCTGCCTGGGCCTTGAGCACGACCCGCAGGCCCGCGACTTGTGCTCTTCCTTTCGGCCACGCCCTGAAGACCGTGCTGCCCGATTACAACTGGGGCGCCCGAGAAAGAATTCCACCGTGAAATCTAAAGAGGCCCGATTAGGCGGTGTCCGTGGCGGGCTCGGCAGATCAGCTAAAACAGATGATAAGCCCTCGAAGGCAGTAGCGGGCAGCTTCTACCTCGGCTGCGGCATTTGTCCCGCTCTCTCTCGGTGCCTCGTACTCGGCTTCTTTTAAGGAGCTTTGTCTGACCCTCTCGACCAAAGGTGAGGGTCCAACTTCTTCGGGACCTTTTTCCAGGTCCAAAAAGAGCAAAAGTAAGTCTCTCCGTCGACGCTCTTGGGAGCGGGAAAGATCCCCTCCCTTGTCGACAGTGGGCTTCAGTCGACCCTCAGCTCCGACCACTGGCTTCGGTGTCCCGTCAGGCCAGTTGACCGGAGACTCCTGTCGATCGGTGAGATTTTCTCGACCCGTTAGACAGTTGTCGGCTGAAGAAGCTGAAATCCCCTCTCCCAGTTCCCCGGTGGGAGTTGAGGATCCGTCGGCTCGTCTGTGCCTCCGGTTCGGAGCCTTGATGTATCGTCCGGGCGAAGTGCGATTTCTGACACTTCTCCTCGCCTCCCTCAGCCTAGTCGAGACTCTCGGTCTCGGTCTCGGACATCCTCGCGGTCCAACCGATCCCGCCGCCTTAGGCAGTCTCGGTCTCGGCACCGCGGCAAGCGGCGCCGCCGCTCTTCCTCTCCCTCTTCCTGGACGAGGAGGCTTGGCGCAAGTTGCGTCGGATGCGAGAAACGTGTTGGCAACAGCTCCTTTTGACCGGGAATAAGCCGACCCAGTCGTCTTCCCGGCCATTAAGTGGCTGTCACGGAACAGCGAAACAACCCCTCGTTGTAGTCGGGAACCTGTTCTCAGGCGGTTGTTCGGCCAATTCCAGCTACTTACCGATTCTGATGGAACCTCCGCCTCCACAGCCATTAGTTGGGCTCCGACCAAAAAATTCGGTCATGGTTGGATTTGCCCATAGCCTGTCTGTCACCCTCACTCCCGATAAACCTCGGCAGGTGGAGGGTGGCTCAGAACCGAGCAGCTCTTTGAGGACTCTTCTGAGTCCAATGATGGTTCCTCCTCTTCTCCAAGCCGTGGACTTGGAGTCCTCAGGAGGGCAGTCAATGGGCGATAGCCCTTCGTCCTTCTTAGGGTTGCTCGACTCATCTCGAGTCCACGGGATGAAGCTCGAACCCGTTTCTAAGCGGCCAGGTATCCCTCACGGAGATTCTGGACCGGCGGATTCTCCTACGGAGGCCTTTCTGGTGGCGAAGCCATAGTGAGTCCTTCCTGGAACTTTGGGCGTCCTGCTTCCTGCCCTGCGCCTTCGGTCAGGTTGGCCAGGAAGTATGCGGTCCCTACTGGTTCCCTGTCCGGTTTTGGAACACCCCTCGGCCGAGGGTTGGTTACCGACAGCGTTTTCCGGCGTGCCGAAGCATGAGATGTGGACAAACCTCCGACAAGGATCAAGAAATTGGATTATGCCGGGCGAAAGTCTATACTGCGTCCTCTCTCGGCCTTCGTCAGGCCAGTTCGGCCGTCCTCATGGCACATTTTTCTCACGCCCTGTTGGGCTCCCTGGATGAGGTTGTCCTTCATCTTCCCGCAGATCTGCAGATTACGGTCAGGCAGGTGTGGGACCAGGGCAGGGCAGTGGCTAAACAGCAGCTCCAGACTGCGTTAGACATCGGGGACTCATGTGCCAGGTCTGTGGCGTCCGCAGTGGCCATGCGTCGTCAGGCTTGGCTGAGGATATCCACCTTTACCTCGGATACCCAGCACAAGTTGGCGGATGTTCCCTTTTTGGGGACTGACCTCTTCGGCCCTGGGGTGGAAGGTCACCTGCAGAGGATCGAGAGGTCAATGCTACCTTGGACTTGGTCTCTTCCGCTCAGAAGGACAAAGGCCGCAAGCCACAGCCTAAGCCCTTTCGTCCTTCTGCGCCCGCGGCGCGCCCGGCCCAGTAACGTCAGGGCCAGCAGGCTCGACCTTGGTATCCCAAGCCCAAGCTGTCGGCTTCTCCAACAGGAAGCAGGGAGGTAAGGCCCAGGAGGTTCCTCGGCGGTCCCTCCTCCAAGCCTGCCCAGTGACGGGCTGAGGGTGTCACCCCATCCTGTCACCTCACCCTGGTTCCCCGTGGAGGCGGCTCAACACTTCCTTTCCGCCTGGTCCGCTGTTACCACGGACAGGTGGGTACTGAAGGTGGTGGGAAAGGCCTACCTCTGGAATTGAGCAGGCCGCCCTTCCAGGCCGTCGCACCTCGGGGAGCCTCGCAGCAGCCTCACTGGCGGCTGCCGGCCCGACATCGCTTATCCTCCTCCAAAGGAGGTGATCACGGAGGTAGAGCCCCCTTCAGACCCGGGTTCGTGTCCAGGTATTTCCTGGTTCGAAGCGGACGGGGGCTGGCGCCCATTCTCAACCTACGACCTGAACAAGTTCCTAAGGTCTCGAACCTTCAGGATGGTCACTCTGGCACAGATAATACCATCTCTGGAACCACGGCATGTGGTTCTGCTCTCTGGACCTACAGGGCCGCGTTCTTTCCGTCCCTATCCGTCCGTCGCCGAGATTCCTCCACTTTCGAGGAGGATCCCTCTTCAGTTCGAGCCATGCCCTTGGCTTATCTCCAGCTCCCAGGGTCTTCACCAAATGCATGGCAGTGGTGACAGCATTCCTCTGCGCCAAGGGGTCGGTGTGCCCTTACCTGGACGATTGGCTGATAGCAGCCCCCTCCAGGCAGGGAGGTGGAGCGGTCCAGAGATCTGGCCCTCCAGGTTTGCTCTCAAGTCGGCCTTCTCATCACAGGCCAAGTCGAACTCGAGCGAGCAGGTGATCCTGTTCATCGGGGCAAGCTCGACTCTCTTGAGCCAGAGCACAGCTCCGGCGGACAGGGCCGAGTTCTTACCTCTTTGCCCAATCATTTCTGGTTGGGCAATTCTCCCTGCCCAGGACTTCCTGCGCCTTCTGGGTCTCATGGCGGCCTGTACCAGCGTGGTCCGTTGGGCCCGCTGGCACATCGTTCCCTTCAGTGGGGACTGGCCAGCCAGTGGTCTGGCAGCTGCGATCCTTTGGACCAGCTAGTGATAGTGACCGGGAGATGTGAGCAGCTCTCCAGTGGTGGACCGTTCCATTTCATCTGCGAGGGCATCCCATTTGTCGCCCGAGCCGCCGGTCATTCTATCGACCGGCGCCTCTCTGATGGGTTGGGGTGCCCATCTGGGGAACACAGTGCGGCCTCTGGTCGCTGGAGTCCCAATGCCACATCAACCTGCTGGAGCTCGAGGCGGTCTGCCTAGCTCTACCGCCTTTGCTCCGTTTCTCCGGGTCAAGTGGTCCGAGTCCAGATGGACAATACCACGACCATGTACTACCTGAACCGCCAGGCGGGGACGCTCCATGCTTCTATGCAAGGCTCTCCGCATTTGGTCACTCATGCGCAGCCTGGAGGTGGATCTCCTAGCCATTCATGTGGTAGGAGCCTCCAACACCCTGGCCGATGCCCTGAGCCGGATAGGGGCTGCATCTCACGAGTGGTCTGTCCTGCCGGTGGTAGTGCAAGATCTGTTCTCCCACTGGGGCACACCTCAGGTGGACCTGTTTGCCTCCATGGAGAACGTGAAGCTGAGGTTGTTTCATGCCCGCCCCCCTCAGCAGGGCTCGCTGCAGGGGGATGCCTTCTCGAGGCTGTGGACCCCGGGCCTCTTCTACGCCTTTCCCCCATTTCCTTTGATTCACAAGGTGCTTCTCAAAGCAAGGAGGGACAAGGCGCAGGTGATCCTGATAGCCCCAGACTGGCCCCGCCAGTTCTGGTACCCAGATCTCCTCAGCCTCAGCTCTAGGCTCCTGAGGCAGAGTCCAGCTCGCCGGACCTGCTTTCAGTCAATCAGGGAAGGTGTTCCATCCGGACCTTCAATCCCCTGCACCTGACCTGGTTCCTGGCGGCTAGAGTTTCAGGCCTTGGGTCTTTCCGGCAGAGGTCCTCAATGTGGTTGAGGCGTCCCGTAAGGAGTCGACCAGAAAATGCTACGCCTTCAAATGGAAGAGATTCTCCATTTGGTGTCAGGGCAAGGGCCTGGACCTTTCCTCCTGTTCTGTGGCAAGCATTTTGGACTATTTATGGTCCCTTTCTAGTCAAGGGCTTAGGTCGACGACCCTAAAGGTGCACCTGGCAGCCATATCTGCTTACTGGGCGTGGGCCGGGAAGCAGTCGGTGGCGCAGGAAAAGGTGGTCGGGAGCTTTTTCAAAGGCCTTGATCACATTTCCCCTCCGGTGCGAGAACCTCCACCTCCGTGGGATCTACTGCTGGTACTGGCAAAGCTCATGGGCAAGCCATTCGAACCAATGCACAGGTGTGAACTCTCTCACCTGTCGTGGAAGACCGCCTTCTTGGTGGCTATCACGTCAGCCAGAAGGATGGGAGAGCTCCAGGCGCTTTGCATCGAGTCTCCTTACCTGGTCTTCCACAGGGACAAGGTTGTCCTGCGCCCCACCGAAATTCCTTCCGAAGGTGGTGTCGGAGTTTCACCTTAACCAGGTGCTGACTCTGCCGGTGTTCTACCCCAATCACACCTCGGAGGCCGAATATAGGCTCCATACTCTGGACCCTAGAAGGGCGCTCGCTCATTATAAGGGCTGCGGCTGAAGTCGGGAGAGGTTCGCCAGCTGTTCGTCACCCTCGCTGAAGCCGCATCTGGCAGACCTGCAGCCAAGCGGACTATAGGCAGGTGGGTCACCTCCTGCATAGATCGCTGCTATAAGTTGGCGGGCATGGAGCCTCCCAGAGGATAAGAGCTCATTCTACCCGTCATACTGCTGCATCGGTGGCTGCTTCCAGGGGCGTCCCTATCCAGGAAATCTGCAGGGCTGCTACCTGGAAGTCAGCACCACCTTTATTACCCATTACCACATCGACCTTGAGTCACGCCGGGATGCTGGTTTGGGGCCTCAGTTCTCAGTCCTTATTTCCCAAGTAAGTATTGGGGTGTGCGCCTTGCCTCCCTCCTCCCGGAGAACTGCTAGGAGTCTGCCAATAAGTGTGGATGAACAACATATCCATGTCCCTAGAGATACAGGTTACTCACCTGTAACAGGAGTTCTAGGAATGCTATATGTTGTTCATCCACACGACCCACCCGATCTCCCCGGCTTCGACGCACAACCTGAGCTTCCAGCGGGCCAGATCTGGCATCATGGGGTGGAGCCGAGAGTTTTACCACCCGGGTGGGTGGGAGGAGCCAGCTTGAAGACCTTCCGGCAAGATTTAAAGCGGCAAGGAACCTGCCAATAAGTGTGGATGAACAACATATACCATTCCTAGAACTCCTGTTACAGGTGAGTAACCTGTATTTACACAGTATGGGGTTGGGGAAAGCAGGAAAGAATTGAAAAAAACAATTTTAGAGCAAACGGCTGCAAACTAAATCAGAACCATGCCTGGCCTTGTGGACACCATCAGTACAAACACAACGGGGAGTTTGGCTGCAAAACATTAATATCCCTGTGAACACTATCAGGTTGTAAACTAAAATAAATAAATAAAACACAAGACACCTTGGATTTCAACACTGATTTATTTGTAAATTTATAAATTTATTATTCACAGGAGTAAGTACAGTACAAATGTAGATTTTAATGTCACATTTCAGCCTAGAAATACATGACACCTTTTGGATGTTTGTGTAAATAAAAAAAGCTGTTGTGCTAGGATTTTCATTTGATCTTTTTTTTATCTCTGCTCAGTATCAGCAACAACCCAATATACAAATTTTTGCTACTAACCACTTGTTGTGCCAGTTATAGGCTGGAAAAGTTAATCTCTAAGTTGGTACTCTGATGCCATGAACATACCCAATACCATCTGTTGTATGTCTGTCATCCTTCTCACTAACGTGGAACCTTTGTAAAAGATCTGTTGTGTGCTCAAAGGTATTGTAATCCAAGAATGAATAAATAAATCTCCGGTGCCATATTGGAACGTGGCGCCGCATCCGGTGCTGGGCTGTGGGTGGTGCCGACTTTGGTGCCGTGGTCATTCCTGGTGTCGGGCCTGACACCGGTTTGGGTGGTGGCACCATGGCTGGTGCTGAGGGGGATTCTGGCACCAGACTCAGTGCCAGATTCTCTCTTCTACCCCCTCTTCTGACCGTGACTTTGCAAAGGTCTCCAAGGGTGGGTCTCAGCCTAGAAGGGTGGGGGTCTTGAGGTCACAGTGCACCCAACTGTCTCTAGAGTGGCTGGAGGCTTTGGGCAAATTCGGAGCATTCACCTACACCTTCCCCCCCCTTTGACTGACAGGGATCCGTGGTTGGTGGGGACTGGGGCCATCCTTGTGGACCAGAATAGCTCTGGTCTCCTCATCAGGGGGTCCCACCCCCAAAGACAGAACCGCCTTTGCCCCTTCCAGTTGGGCATTCGCAGGTGTGCGGGCCATGCAGTTCCCTCTCTCAGAAGGCCTCTTCTGCTCTCTCCTGCAGCCCTGGCAAAGGGTCTTCTTTGACCTCCCACATCCATTCTCCCCCTTCTTCTCCTCTGCCCCCCCCCCCCGGGTTCCTTTGGTCCTGGGGGCTTCATGACTTTGGAACAATTCAGGGCTACGGTGCATATGTTCCCTATCTACCTCAGGACTATTGAGGAGGTAATTTTTAGACCTACATCACAGGCTGTGCCTTCCCCTGAATCCAGCTCCTCCTCCTCTTCAGTTTCCTCGTATTAGGGAGAGGTTACCTCTTGCCACATCTCCTCAGATGCTGATTACTCAACATATCAGCGATTCCTCTTGGTGATGCTGAAGGAGCTGCACCTTCCCTGATCTTTTGGATGCAACCCTGTGTGTGTCATGCTGTCATTTCTGGGGGAATACAGCTCTGAATCCATTGTGATCCCTCTGTGGCCTCAATCCTTTACAGAGGAATCGCACTGTGCCTGGCAGCACCCCTCTGCCTGTTCTCCAGCCGCAAGGAACTGCCAGCACTGGTACTGCATGCCCTACAGGTCTCCAGGAACTATGCTTCTCTCCTCTTTGGGTTTGAAACTACTGGACACCCCCAACGGGCATCGTCACCCCTGTCTTGACCACCCCCAGAGTCTGACTCAGCCGAGTTTGACCATTGGGGTAGAAGAGTTTTCTTGGTGGCGCTACTCCTTATGTGCATTTCAGTGCATCAGATGTACCAGGTAGCCTATGCCAGGTGCCTGTGGGTGATGCTGGGGCAGATCCTCGCATCCCTGCCTGATAGCGAGGCAACCCAACAATCCATTGCGCTTTCCATGAGGGGTCTGGGCATCAGGTGAGGGCATCATATGATGCCAATGCAGTGGTCTCCAGGTTGTTGAGAACAGTCTGCATTAGGCGGACAGCATGGCTTTGTCTCTCGCGGTTGTCACCCTGGGCCTGGCGTAGGGTGATTGCCTTGCCTTTCTAGGGGCCCACTTTTTCTACCACAGGGTTAGAAGCAAGCTATTGAGGCACCCTCATTCTTCCAGGCAACAGTAGCCACTGCCTGCCCTGATCAATCGCGGGTCCAGCCAGACCCTTACAGGGCCCCTGCCTCCTTGTGCTCTTTCCCCCACAGGAGGCTGAGGGATCACTAACCTCAGGATTTGCCAGGCACCACCGAGGGTTGTAGCTTGGTACTCTGACCCACCAGTTATTTATTTTTTTTGTAACTTACTTTTTATTGAGATACAAGTATAACATCCATTAACAAGTTGTCTTTGACATTGCTTAATACATATCTCTAAACTGATGTCCACTGTTAAAAAGAAATAAAAAACTAATACATTTGTTGCTGTCTTCACAGAAAAAATTAATTGTAACCCCCACTGATGGAAGTGTCCCCCCGAGAATAAGTTTGAGGTTTCTGAATGAAAGTCCATATCAGCCACGGAGGAGTGATTGAAGATGGAATCAGTAGCAGATTTTCACCATAAAAATCAAAGTTGGACACCGCTCTCACATACTGTGTCAAAAAACTAATATCTAGACAGCAAATTGAACTAACTTTGTACTTCAGGACTGTTAATAAAATAAAATTGTTTCCGAGTTACTTCACTCACAACTGTATTATGCTGTATCATTGTATTAAAGTATGAAAGTATTAATTAAATTACATGTGAGTGTTTCTTGGAGTCCTATTACTTGAAATCAGTTATCCGTTTACAGTTAATGGTCATGGCTATTTATACAGAAAAAGTCATATAAAGAGGGTAAAACAGTGTGGTATCTAGTCAGAAAATGAGATATATGGTATTAACAGCCAGTATATGGACTTCAATATATGATACATAGTATACATTATTTATTATGAATAATTAACTATGAATTGTGGATGGGATGCGGCAGACTTTATTATTGCCACATTTCCACCCCACAACCTTCACTCATCAACCACACCATCCCCCCTCCCCCCCCAGTGCTACAGCTTCCAAATTTCCAGGAAGCCAGCTAGGTTGGTTCGAAGGGTGACTATTATTCTCTCGAATTCCTCCACCTTCCCCTCCCATAACTGTAGGTTGGGTGGGTCTGGGGAAAGCCAGGTAGTGAAACAGTCGACTCCCTCACCCAGGCTTAAGAGGGCTGGGTCTCCCCAAAATACCTTAAACTAGACTGGAGAATGAGAACGGTATCTGTGCTTCCAGAAGTGACTGCAGTTTTGTATGTATTAGTTGACAAAAAGGTGATAACACTGGGCAGTCCCAGAAAAAAAGGAAATGTGAGCCAGTCACTCCACATGCCAACCAACATGAGTCATTAAAAGTGGTCTGAAAATGTCTCGTGATTGTTGGAGTACTAAACAGTTTCACCAATACCTTCCAATGGAGCTTACCCCAAGCTGGGGAGAATGTTATCTTCCACCCCAAACCAAAGGCTGCATTGTAATCTTTCTCTGCAATGGGAAGAAGGGTTTCTTGCTCCCACCTGAGACGAATACGAGTTGTGTCAGATGAGGGGTGTATGGTTAAAAGTTGATAGAGCTGTGAGAGTGATCTCATCCTAACATTTAATACAATCCAGCCAGAAACAAGTTCCTGTAAGGTTGTCTGATGCCTCTGCAACTGCTGCATGTGTGTAGTTTCCTGAATAAAATGCCTGATCTGAAGGAATTGAAAATTATCTTCCTTTCTGAGATGGTATTTTTGCTGCACATGATGGAATGTCATGCAAATTCTGTTACAGAGTAGACGGGTGAATCTGGTGAGACCCTGAGACTCCCAAAATTTATAACCTGGGTCTAAATTTGCGGGGGGGGGGATAAAAAGTTCATGATATCTTATTAATGACAGAGGACCCAGACCCTTTGAAATGCCTGTGAATTTGCGAAGCTGAAGTAGGGTGTATATGGTATGTCTGGCCCAGGGATTCACTACCTTACGGAGTAGTTCTGGAGGGACATAGCCAGTGGGCAAAGTCCAGATTGGATGTGTAGGAAACTGATCCAACTCCATTGTGTACTAACCTGCATCAACATGCTGCTTCATCCAAGCATACAGCCAGGTGCCCTGGGCAGCCCAGTAGTACCTAAAGCAGGTCTGGGAGGCCTACACCTCCACTCTGTCTAGGCAGGCTTAAGAGCGACTGCGCTATTCTAGCTCTTTTCCCCTGCCAGATAAACTTAGGGTAGTAGTAAGATCTCTCCAAAAGGATCTGGGGAATGATATTAGGAGGGTCTGAAATAAAAACACTTACCTGAGTAATATATTCATTTTGATAGTGTGGACTCTTCCATATAATGTTAAGGGTAAAAGTTGCCATCTCATAGTATCTTATGGTCTGCAGTATGTAAGCAATAAGACCCCTGGCCGTGCATTAGAAATGTCTAATGCACACCCCCGGAGTATCTTATTGAGCTTATAAAATGGGTTTCCATTTTTAAAATATTGTTACCATAAATATGCATGTGTAGATAGCTAAAACTTTTTTAATTAGCTTAAAGTATAGTTAAATAATCCTTCCGCCTATATGAACTAGATTTTGTTGTGCCAACACAGATGAGCATGTCATTATTTCTTTTCAGTTTCTGTTTTTGAACAATGCCACCACACCAGATGATCATGGAGGGGCCTAGCAATGCCCGATTGTGAAACGGGAGCATTGCAAAAAAAAAGTTGAGCAGGGAAAAGGTAACTGATAACTTGGACGGGGCACCGGGATTTACAGTTTAAATGATACGTTTATGAGAGAGTGAAGCTGCAACTGAGATTTGTGGGCAGTTGATTGCTGGTGCGGCTGGGAGAAAAGAATGAGAGGGGAATGAGAGCCAGATAGTAGTGCAGCATGCTTAAGAGTCACAACTGCAATTTTATTTTTCGGTTTTGTAGCTGAGCCAGCTGTCTAGATGGTAAATTAATGTGCTGTCGTGTTTTTTATGAGTGAAGCTGGAGGGGGGGCACGCCAACCGATCATACTAATTTCATTTTGAACAAAAGGGAATCAGGCAGCAGAGGTGACTATCAGTGTAGATGAAGATTTTCTTTTTTTAAAAGGAAGAAAACTGAGCAGAAGAACTCAGGAGACTCAATTGTGCAGCTTTAGATTTTTTTAAATGAAGGAGCCCGCATGCATGACAAAGAGAACAGTACTGTGATGAGGGAGAAAGAAATGTGGTTACTGCAATAACGTCTGTTTGGCACGGTGGAAACAAATGGAAAACACAAGTCTCCAGCAGGCTTTCAAGGCAGCAGATAGAGGAATACTTTGTTTTTTTTTGTTTATTTTATTGAGTGGTGCCCTGGTGACAGCGAAGGACCGGGCGGCAGGATGGGGAGCGACCGAGAGGAAAGAAATCAGATTTGTGAGGGGCTGAAGTTTGAATGTCAAAGGTGGGTTAAGAAAAGACAATTGGCAGTGACAGTAAGGGAGTGTAACAGAGCATAGGAGAGACTTGGGAAAGGTACAGCTCTTCTCTGTGCAAGGAAAGTAAAATGGCAGCTGATCAAACGTCAACGTTCTATGTGGCCCAAGGATTTCTTTGTGGTTCTAGGTCCCCCTTCGCAGCACTTGTTTTTAGGTAACAACCAATCAGGATATAGGATTTTCCCTTCACATTTTATAATTTTTGATAATTATCTGAAAATAACCTGGTGAAGTCCACTGAAATCTGGATTCCTAAGTATTGAAAAGTGTTACGGGTTGCCGAGTAAAAGGAAATGCAGTGTGGAAATCTGGTGTAACAGATCCACTTAGAACCATGGCCCCTGCCTTGGCCAAGTTAATTTTGTATCCTGCTTGTTCTTGGAATTGCTGCAGGGTACTCAGGAGGAGCATCAGGGAGCATTCTGGGTTCCCCAGAAAAAGAAGGATATCATCAGCATAGAGAGCAATTTTGTGTTCCTGTTGTCCCACCTTAACCCCTAGAATGTCCAGGTGTTGTCTGATCTGAACTGCCAGTGGTCAAGAGAAAGGGCGAACAACAAGAGTGAAAGGGGACATCCCTGATGTGTCCCTTTGTTGAGAGAAAATTGGTCAGAAGCACACCCATTTAGTCTTACTGTTACTTCAGGATGGGAATATAGTGCCTGAACTGCATTCATGAAATTATTCCCTAAATTAAATTTGTATAGGCCCTGTGCTAGAAAGCACCAGTCTACTCTGTCGAACGCCTACTCTGCGTTGACACTAATAGCCATTTGGAAGGCCTTCTGACCCTTTTGGGAAGAAATAATGTTTAAAAAACACCTCAACCTCAAATTTCTGTTCCTCACCCTAGAAGAGGTACTCAGTCCATTGACCAAGATTTTTAACCTCTCTCTCAGCCTTAGCCAGTTCCCTGACAAGTGGAAATCTGCCACTGTTAATCCTGATACACAAAAGTGGTGACAAAACTGCTCATGAAAATTTCAGACTGATCTCCATCCTGCTTCCCCTCTCCAAAGCGCTGGAACATATTGACGCAGACCAGCTTACCGATTTTCTGGACAAACACAACATCCTGTGCAGGCAGCAACACAGGTTTGGAAAAGGACATAACACCTCCTCGGCTCTACTTGAATTCACCGGCGCCATCCACAACTCACTGGACAATGGTCAGTAAACTGGCTCCATCTTCATCGATTTAACAAAAGCCTTTGACACTGTTAACCACCGCCTCCTGCTTGTCCAGCTCCAAAATGCTGGGCTCTCACTTGATTCCATAAACTGGTTCAAAAGCTATCTAGACAACCGAACTCAAAGAGTAAAAATCGCTGATACTCTCTCTGATGCCAGACCTGTCTGCTTGGGTGTCCCCCAGGGTTCCATCCTCAGCCCCCTCCTCTTTAGCCTGCTCCTAAACTCACTACCAGATTCCTGTCCAGAACAAATCATACTCTAAGCTGATGATGCAGTAATCCTAGCCTCGCACCATGATCCTAAACTACTACAAGAAAACCTCCAGCTGGGTTTCTCATCAGTCGAAAACTGGTTCTTAAAGCATAAACTGATCCTAAATCAGAAAAAAACAAAGGCCATGATTTTCAGTAGCTTTCTCAACAAAAATAAGCAGTATCACCTCTCCATTAAAACCAAGCAAGGAGTCACTCTTGAACAAGCCCAAACCTTCAAATACCTTGGCATCACCCTTGACTCCCATCTCTCCTGTGCTGCCCACATTAATAATGTTGCAAAAGCTGCTAATGCCTGGCTGGGCCTACTGTTCCAGCACAGAAAACATCTAACCCCTGAAGCATTATCAGTAGCCGTCCAGAGCTCTATCATTAGCATTATAGATTATGGACTTATCATTTATGGCTCTGCCACCACCACCTCACTCAAACGTGTTACAATCTCCCTCAATAAAGCCTGTCGACTCATCACAGGATCCCACTGTCTCACTCACATGTGACCGCTACTCTCAAACTGGGTGGCTGCAACTCGAAAGTCAAAATATCAAACCTGCATCACAGCCAAGAAAATATGATGGGACTTGCTCCTCCCGGAGTCTGTGCCCTCCTCAAACCCAGACACAACAATTGCAATACCAGGAAGTCTAAACCTCATTCTCTGCAAATCCCCTGATGTCGCACAACCCAAGGACAAAGATAATTTGCTTATAGGGTACCCAGCTGGCTAAATAGTCTTTGCAGTGACATCTCCGCTGCACCCACGCTTCATGTTTTCAAGTCCAGGCTCCACCTCTCCCTGCTTGCATCCAGCTCCTGTAATTGCCCTGATTAAGCAGTACTCCCATCTAGCTGCCCCTTGCTGTTACCGCCCGATGTGCCTCCTTACCAAGCTCTTTCTGTCACCACTGCCCTCCTGTTGCACTTACCCCTGTTTGTCCTTGACAAGGCCTCTGGGCTGCCATACCCCCCCGTTTCACTGCCCCTTCCATTCCCCACCTCCCTTCTTACTCCCCCTTTCTTCCTGCTACTCCCATTTTTTCTCCCCCACCTCCTCACACTCTATGATCCTCCCTTCCCCTCACCCCACACCCAGTCCTACCTCTATCATTTTCCCCCTCTCCGTTGTGCCTCCTGTACTACCTGTAATTGCATGTCTTGATCATCAATGTTAATGAATGTTTTTGACTGTAACTCATGCTGTATGCTTGTACTCTGTGACGTGGAACCTTTGTAAAAGAGCCTTGGCTCAAAGGTATTGTTGTAATCCTAGACTTAAATAAATAAAATAAATAAATATTGTCTTGCAATAGTCTCCCTTTCATAAAGCTGGTTTGGTTATGGTGGACTATGTGTTGGATGACTTGCTGGAGTCTATTACTTAGTATTCCTTTAAATAATTTTAAATCCATATTCAATAATGAAATTGGGCAATAGGAACCACAGTCTTGTGGGTCCTTGCCCAGCTTTAACAATATAGAGATTTGATTCCACGAAGTGGATACTGAGTCCACATTCCGCAAAGTGGAATTTGCTGCATTAAGCAGTAGGGGGAGCAGGTCGGCCCAGTGGCACTGAGGGTTGAGGCACTGGATGCCACACCTTGCACCATGCTGACCACTCGGGTTCAGAAATGGACTCGGGCCACTGGGGGTTGGCTGGGGTGGGAAGAGATCAAGCATCCAGAGGACTGCTCTATCTTCCCGGGGAGGGCTCTGGGGGTTGTGCCACACAGGAGCGGCCTCTGGCGGTGGTCGGAGGTGGGCCAGATATGGGCACTCATACAATTAGGGGGCAGAGCTGTGGCAGGTGTCAGCACTTTGTGCCCAGACGCCATTGCACGACTGAGCTCCAGGGGAAACAAGGCGCAACCCCCAGCCCTGGAGGATAGGCGAAGATGCCACCTTCTGATCCACACTCCCAGCGCTGGGCGCTCTACTCTCTCCACTTCCAGTTACTCCAGCCAGCACTCTATACTCAAGATAGAGCACCCTGGGAGGATAGGCCGGCCCTTCCCCATGAGGGCTCAGATCTGAGGGGTTTCGCGGTCTGGGTGAGGAGAGTGCATACAGCGCTACAGCGAGAGGTAGAGATCAGGTAAGGTTGGTAGCTAGAGAGAGTTCCTCTGGGAGGAGTGTAGAAATAAAGTCTACAAAAAAAAAAAGCAGTAGGGGGAGCAAGACCTCCTGGAAGGCTTTATAAAATTCTGACGGGTACCCATCTGGGACTGGAGCCTTCATATTCTTTAAATGGTGGATCTGCTCCTTAAGTTCTTGAGTTGTAATAGTGGTATACAGGGAATCTGCCTGCATCTTAGTCAAAAATGGGAGAGGTAAACTCTTTAGACAATCCTGTACCTTTTGCTCATGATGGTGTTCCCTGCTCTGCGCTATACAAAAGGTTATAAAAGTTTGCAAAGCGTCGGAAGATTTCCCCAGGTGTTGTCAGGAGCTGTCCAACGCACCAGTTATGAATGGCGAAGACTGACTCAGGTAAGATAGGAAAATTATGTACTCACTGTAATTGTAGATCTTCCTGATTATCTTTACCATTCATAACTGCTTCCCTCCCTCCCTCCATCTCCTCGGGACCAGGTTTCTGGGTTGTACCATCTCCCTCCTTCTGTCTGGCATATTTCCTTTTAGTAAACCCTAAGGGATGCAGAGAGACAAAACATTCTGGAGTATTTTATTTATTTATTTTATTTATTGAGTAGTTTGGAAAGATCTTTGAATGTGAGCTCTTTTACAAAGGTTCCAGGTCAGAGTAGACAGCAAGAACAGTATACAATATAGTAGAGCGGTTACAATTACATGAACAGTAGGCATATGAACAATAGGTACATAAACATCATACAACAATAGTGGAGCAATTACAATTTGAATACAGTACTGCAGCTATTTCATTGCCCTAGGTAAATCTCCTAGCAATTTAACACAAGACATGTAGTAATAATGTCTAAAATACTTGCAAGGGTTTGATATTGTATCAGTGAGAGAGAAAATGGGGCAGCGGTGGTAGGTGGGGAGGGGGGAAGCAGCCCCATGGGGTCTTGTTGAGAATAGGGGTGGTTATGTGGGAGGTATGCGTACAGTAGAAAGGTGAGAGAGTGGGGCAAGGCACTACTGTGGGAAAAAGAGCATGAATAGTGCAGGGAGTGGACAGACTTGGCCAGGTTAATTGTGCAAACATGGTGTAGGCGAAGTGGCAAGGGCGGGGCAGTGCCGAAAGTGCAACAAAGGACTGCTTGCTATGGGTAGACCTTGGCTGGGATGGGGGGGGTGAGGTACATTAAAACCTGCTGGGTGCTTACTTAAGGGCAAGGCAACAGTTGGGGGGGGGTTGGCCTTAGAGGCAGATGCATTTTGAGATTGTTATCAGGTGCTGTTTGAGGCCAATTTTGAATTGAGTCAGGCTGTTAGAAGCCAGGAGGTGCAGAGGGATTTCATTCATCCACAGGGGGGCCCAATAGGAGAAGGCGCATTGCCCTAGCGAGGTGCAGTGGAAGGGGATGGATGATGCCCCTCTCATTCTCTCCCTGGTGATATGTGATGAGAGGGAGGCCTCGAACAGATCTCCTACACCGGATGGGGTTTTGCCTAATTGTGCCATCTTCCCCAGGAGGCACATTTGGAACTTTATCCTGTTCCTTAATGTAGGCCAATTAATCCACTCATACAGAGTACAGGTACTGTATGAGTGCAGCGATCTGCGTACAGGGTGAGGCAACATGCTTTACTGAGCGCAGTTTGAACCTTCTTGAGCACTGTGTCTGAGGCAGCCCCGTAAACCATCAGCTCGTAGTCAATTGTAGATAGTATTGAGCTGGAGACTGAGAGGCAGAGTGCCTCCAGGGTGAGGAATTTCGTATGCCTATAGAGAACACCTATCTTGGTATTAACCACCCTGATGAGAGAGTCGATGTGGTGCATGAACGTGAGGGTGTCGTCAGTGGTACCCCCAGGTACTTAAACAGGTACACTTGTTCAAGCGGTTCACTACATGTGTTGGAGATGATGAGGAGGTGGAGCCTGTGTTTGTTATGGGGGCTGGACATAAGCATGGCCTTGGTCTTTTTGTAGTTTAGTAGCAGTTTATGCCTACAGAACCATCCCTCGAGTTTAGCGAAGGAGTTCTGCAATTCAGATTGGAGGGCTCCCTGGGAGATGTTGCTGCTCAGAAGCATGGCATCATCCACATAAAGGATGAGTTTAGTGTCACAGGCTGTGGGAAGATCATTTGAGAAGAGGCTGAAAAGCAGGAGCCCCAGAATTGACCCTTGACAGACCCCTAAGGACACCTCTCTGGTGCTGAATACTGTCTGTCTAATTTTGACACAGCTCCTTTGTGTCAGGTAGCCTTGGAACCAGCATAAGGTATTGGGTGCCACACCCAAGTTATGCAGTTGGGACACTAGTAGAGGGTGGCTGATGATGTTGAAGGCTTTGGTGAGGTCTATGAAGACTGACCCCATCATTTTGCCTTCATCTAGTGCCTTGTGTGCATAGTCCATGTAGTCCAGCAGTGCCGTGTTGGTACTGTGGTTTTGTTTGGAGTCATGCTGGTTTGGGCATAGCAGACTGTATGTATAGAGGTAGCCTATGAATTGGCCCACCACAATCTTTTCCAGCACCTTGGATAGTGGGGAGAGGATCGAGATAGGCCTGTAGTTAGTTACCAGTGACTTATCACCATCTTTATGCATTGGCGTAACAAGGGCTTGCTCCCAGACCTCCGGGAATTGAGCAAGGGTCAGGAACTTGTTAAATAACATTGTTATGGGCAGAATAAGAACATCCAGGGTGAGAGATAGTAGTTTCATATCTGGGAGAACCTTAAGCTCTGATATCCATGACAGTGATCTTGCTAAGACCCAGTCGATGAGGGTACTGTTTCCTGTCTTGTAGTTCTGCCTGGTGGGAACGCTTACCAGTCATGCTAGGTTGGCAGTAGGCTTAGTTCAGCCTTAGCCCTATTCTTTTAGGGCAATATCTGCTCTCTCTCTCTCTCTCTCTCTCACTAGAGAGTTTTTATGCTTCTTTTCCCTCATGTCCAGTTCAACCCTTGGGACCATCCTTGTTTTCCAATTTCATGCTCGAGGGATCTTCTCAGGACCTCTTGTAAGATGCTTACTTTCTTATGCCTATACAGCTAACACCTTGGCATCCCCAAGGCTGTTCAGTAGTCATTTCCAACTCTCCTACCCTCTCCCCAGTTTGAAGAAAAAAAGGAGGGGAGGGAGTTACCCTGTCTCCTCAGGAGGGAGGGAGGCACCAGACTTTTTCCCTCTGTGTTGGGACACAGAAGGGGACACAGTTCCCTTATTTATCTTTTCTTTTTACTTCCCTGGTGCCAACTACAGGACACTTCATTCAAGTATTCATAGTAGAGTTGGCTTCATCCCTCTGGGGAGTTTGCGAGACTACCTTACAGTCTCATCACTTGCCTTGATTGGAGTTGTTACCCTTGAGCTGGTTTCTTTGGCTGTTCCAACCCCTTCACAGCTCCTCAAAAAAAATAAAGAAACAGAAATCTGGCACAGAATCGGCAGGCAAACTTTAGTGCGTAGTCACTCTTGTCTGCCCATAACTCTGCAGACTATCCTGGGGCCTCCATTGTGTTCCCGCTGCTTCTTTTTCTGATGTCCCCAGACCTCGTTTGGCTACGTACCTCCTCTTGCTACAACTCTAAGGAGAGCCAGGTGTCTCTCTCTCTCTCTCTCTCTCTCTCTCTCTCTCTCTCTCTCTCTCTCTCCCTACAATCTTCCTTTCCTATTGTGTCCTCTGGGTCCTCCTCACCAACCAAACCCTCCAGAAATATACTTCTTCCCTCTCTCTCTATTCCCTGTCCTTCTTTTGGCGTTTATTGCTTTTCTTCTCTTCCTTTCCTTATTCTAGCCCTTTTTGTCTCTTTGCCCTCCTACCCTCATATTTGTTTTTCTCTTTTGCTTTCTTATCCTCTCCGGTGAGCAGAAAACAGGGCTGGGGCAGTTGGCATCAGTTACTGGCCAGTCCGCGAGTGCCATGTAATACATTGGCCTTGTGGACAGTGCCGCCCCCGATGTCGGCTCCCCCAGCCCAAAATTCTTAAAGTTAATACTCCCGCGGGGGTCCAGTGCCTCCTGCTATGATCCACCAGTTATGAATGAAGAAGATACTCAGGAAGATCTACAATTACGCTGAGTACATAATTTTTCTTTATTGAGCATCTAGGGATGAGCTATCAGGCAGGAGAGTGTCATCGAGGCACGGGTCAGGAAGCACAGGAAAACCACCAGCAGCTGTAAAATTCGTAAGTAGCGTTTTATCATTATTAGGCTTGGCAGGATTAGATTTGAATCGGTAAATGTTGATAAATGTTGATTTCACTGCACACACAAACTGATGAAGAAATATTTCTATTGATAATAATCTAAATTTACAGATAGACAAAGTAAGTTCTGTTGCTATTTTGACATGTAATGATAATTTGTTTTTTTTAAAAGTTTGTAAATCCTCAGTGTTTACTGTCATTAATGCAACTGTGAAAATTAAATTTATACAAATCGAAATAAATGCTTAACAACCCATAATTTCATGCAATTGTGAAAATTTAAATCAATAAAAGCTTGGGAAAAAGGTTTAAAAATAAAAATTGATAGTTTCCATCGAAATTATAAAAAAATAAAAATCAAATTCTGCCAACCCTAATTATTATCAATAACAGTAAAACAAAAAATAAAAATTGTTCAGTGTAATTATTTACAAAGGCAGTACAAAGAAAACAAAAGTCCTTCATCTGAAGGTTTCTTTCTAGTTTCCAAGAAGCCTCTCAAGTAAAAATATTGCTGATCTTTTTATAACAAGTCTTTGCCTAACAAATAACTTCTTCATCCTGAGCTCGTTAAGGAGACATACTGTTTCTCACAAAATGTATCAGAGTTCTTGTCAGTTTCTTTGCAGAGCAGGATTGCAAATAGAACCGTGACCCAAACTGGCCTCCTGCTGACGGCTCTCCAAAAGAGTTTGCAAACAAGCTTGAGAGGAGCTCAAACTGCATCTCAGGTTAACCCCCTAAATTCCAAATAGCTTTTTGCTGTCATTCTAACAGTATAACTATATAAGTATAACTATATACTGTACATTTCAAACCAAGGGATTTCAGTTTCACATAAAGATTGACATATATTTTATAACTGCAGATATGCAAAGGGGAAGAAGAGACAGAAACAGCAAGTGAAGGCAGAGAGATAGAGAGAGGCGGAGAATCACGAGACCATCAGATCAGTTCCTAGGTCTCACAAGAACATTTAGTTGCTCAACCAGACAGATGAGACAGAAAAGGAGAGGAAACAATGGATTCTTGCATTTAACTCCTGCATAACAAATGAGACAGGGCCTTATTCTACCTTGTCACAGAGATCCATTGGTAACAGTGAAGGCTTGCTTTAGAAGCACTGTATACTGCCAACAATAAATCAAATACGATCCATGTTATTGTACGGGCACCCTGAGGTATCACATAATTAGCTAGTACCTTATGTTAAAACATGGATATAGTAACTAATTAATCACAAAGCAGCCCAAATATTACCTTAAAAAGTACCCCCGATTGCAAAGAAACCATG
Source organism: Neoceratodus forsteri (assembly GCA_016271365.2). Taxonomy (NCBI): domain Eukaryota; kingdom Metazoa; phylum Chordata; order Ceratodontiformes; family Ceratodontidae; genus Neoceratodus; species Neoceratodus forsteri. The sequence goes on along the minus strand of CM057453.1, from coordinate 146,094,549 downwards.
AAATCTCCACTTATCAAAAAATCCAAAGAGGGACGTTACGGAGGTCAGACTGAGTATGATATACTCATTCAGTATGCATATCAGTCAAAATAAATTTGTTTTAGCATTGCATTATAATTCCTTAATGGTGTGGTAATATTTTTACATAAGGAACCGTAATTTAATATCCCATATACACAATCAGTATATCGGGAGGCTACAGGTGTCAATTCCCATGTGATATGCTCATCCCAAATTTTTTCTGTAATTTTTGCCAGACTTAATTATCAGGTGAACTCATGTCAGAACTCCGGGATCAGTACCATTCTATCCGAACAACCCGGACCAAAAAATACTTATTGAAGAATGAAAACCATAACAGCTATCACTGCCATCACAGAGGCAACAAGCCTTTGTGTGAAGCAAATAAACCATTCAAAATGAAGGAAAAGCAAAAGAGATGGCAGGGAAGGTTGAAGGGAAAAAGATAGCATTCAGGAGGTATAAGGAAACGCAGAAGGAGCAGGACAGAGAACTGTACCAGTTAAAGCAGAAGGAAGCAGGAAGGCAGTCAGAATAGCAAAGACCCAAACTGAGGAAAAGATAGCCAACTCAGTTAAGTAGGGGGCTAAAACTTTTTATAGGTACATTAGGGAGCGAAGAAAGACCAAGAGAGGGATAGCAAGGTTCAATAAAGGGGAAGGTGACAGTGAAAAAGCAGGGATACTGAACGAATGCTTCAGCTCAGTATTCACAAAAGAAGAGGAGTGGGAGGTACCTAATCCAGTCAATAGAAGCACTCTGGATTGGGGGGTCGATACTAGTCCATTAATAGAAGAAAGGGTTCTGAAAGAACTCCCAAAACTGAAGGTGGACAAAACAATGGGATTCACCCCAGAATTCTAAAAGAACGAAGGGAAGAACTAGTGACACCACTGACTACCCTTTTTAATAAATCATGGGAGGATGGTGTGGTACCTGAGGACTGGAGGAGGGTGTATGTGATTCCCCTTCACAAAAGTGGGAGCAAAGCAGAGGCAGGAAACTACAGACTGTTACTTTGACCTCAGTGGTAGGGAAAATGAGGGAATCACTTCTGAAAGAAAGAATGGTTGAGTACCTAGAGGCCAGCGGGGCACAGGACCCAAGGCAGCATGGTTTCACAGTGGGAAGGTCATATCAGATGAATCTAATAAGATTTCTTTGACTGGGTGACCAAAGTAGTAGACCAGGGAGGGGCTGTGGACGTGGCCTACCTAGACTTTAGCAAGGCATTTGACCCAGTCCCACACAAAAGATTAATAAACAAGTTAGGCAACCTGGGAGTGGGTCCCAGTGTGGTAGCCTGGGTAAGAAATTGGCTGGACAACAGGACACAGAGGGTAATAGTAAATGGAGTACACTCCAAAGAAAGGGGGGTTACTAGTGGGGTACGACAGGGTTCAGTACTGGGACTGGTCCTTTTTAATGTCTTTATAAGTGATATTGCAGAGGGACTGGAAGAAAAAGTATGCCTCTTTGCAGATGACTCAAAGATTTGCCACAGATTTGATACACAAGGGGGGATGGAAAGGATGAGAACGGACTTGGTAAGGTTGGAGGAATGGACAAAAGTATGGCAGCTTAAATTCAATGCAAAGAATTGCACAGTAGTGCATCTGGGAAACAAAAACCCAGGGGAAGAGTACACAATGTGGGGGAGGTACTAACAACAACAAAAGTGGAAAGGGACCTGGAGGTAGTCATATCAGACCACCTAAAGGTAAGCAAGCAATGTGAGAAGGCAGTAAGGAGGGCTGAAGGGATACTGGGATGTATAGAGAGAGGCATCACCAGTAGACAACAGGAAGTTGTTATTCCTCTGTACAGACAGTGAGCAGTTCTGGAGACCCCATCTCCGCAAGGACGTAGACAGGATGGAGGCAGTCCAGAGGAGGGCAACTAAAACGGTGCAGGGTCTGCACCAGAAGCTATACGAAGAGAGACTAAAGGAGCTTAATATGTATACCTTTGAGGAAAGAAGGGAGGGGGGACATGATAGAAACTTTCAAGTATCTCAAGGGGTTCAACAAGGTCCAAGAGGGTAGCATCTTTCAGAAAAAGAGATATGCAAGAACAAGGGGGAACAATTTGAAGATAGAGGGGGAATGGCTCAGGGGCAACATGAGGAAGTATTTTTTCATGGAGAGGGTGGTGGACGCATGGAACGGCCTTCCTGAGGAGGTCATAGGGTCAAAAACAGTGAGGAAATTCAAGAATGCATGGGACAGACATAAGGCAATTCTGGTGGGGGTTAGGAAGAAGCATGCTGTTGGTTAACTAGGATCTGCAACTTATCCAATAGGTAGGAAAATGGGCAGACTGGGTGGGTCAAGCAATCCTTATCTACCATTAAAGTCTGTGGGCAGGATTCACAAAAGAGATGCACTGGGCACAAGTGAGATGCACCGGTGCAACCCAAAAATTCGCCATGAAACGATTCACAGACAGGAAGGATGCGCCAGCTCATCCCCGATGCGTCACACTGAACCGGATGCACTGTAGACGCATAATAATGTTATGCAGCACATTTAGAGGGGGTGTACACATGCATATACAGTGCAAAGCAATTCACAGTACAAAATGAAGACGCAATGACAGATCAAACCCGGCGCAAGTACCAAATGCGACATGAAAAGATAAATATAAAAGAAGCAGACTTAAGTGCAAGCCACCAGCTGGTCAGCAGTAGAACAGCAGCACCAGCACAGTGGCAGACAGAGAGGGAGAGACAGCACACCATCAGCATGGCTGCAACACCATTTGTAATGGCGGCAGTACTAATGAGGATGAGGAGACGGGGAGGCAGAAGGCACTGTAGGCAGCTGGCCTCACGGCTGTATCGTGCCAGGCTGTCCTTCGAGCAGCTGACAGATGCAGAGACAGTAGGCTGATACTACCTGAACAGGGCCATTCTGAGGCAGCTCTGTGAGCTGTGCCATGAGGAAATGCAGGCACCCACTGCACGTGGTCATGCCATATCAGTGGAGACCAAGATGACAACAGTAATGTGCTTGCTTGCCACGGGAACCTTCCAGAGGCCTACTGGGGACACCACTGGTGTATCACAGGCCTCCACTTCCCGCCTCCTCGCACAATTCCTCACCGCACTGCTACCACATGCTTTGGAATATATCCATTTCCCCAGTACACAGGTAAAGCAGACAGAAGTCATGCAGGAGTTCTACAGGGTGGCATGCATGCCAGGATAGGGGGCCATTGACTGCACCCATGTGGCAATCCACGCACCACCTGGTGACGACACCATAACCTACATAAACTGTGAGGGATACCACTCTGTCAACTGCCAGGTGGTGTGCAATACCACAGGGCGCATCAGCAATGTATGCGCCACACACCCTGGGAGCACACATATTGCCTTCATATGGCAACAGTCCGTCCTCTGCCAGAAATGCGAGGCAGGGGACATACCAAGTGGCCATTTAGTAGGTGTGTGGGACATGGCAACCAGCCACACAACAGGGCACCATGGCTCAGGACGGGAAGGGGGGATAGGTGTGCAGATAGCATCATGCACAATGTGCATAAGGTGCAGTAGATGTGGGACAGAGGAGGTGTATAAGGGGACACAGGCAGACACCAGCTGGTACAGGGAGGCACACGTGCAATGCATGGGATGTGGGGTGCAGTGCCATGGGGGGCATGTGCGGCAGGGACATGCACAACACAAGCAGACAGCGGGCAACAGCGCTTTAATGCACACTGGGCAGGGCAATAGTGAGCGTGGCACGTGTGACCCCAATGGCATTGGTGGCCTAGGGCCAACAACAGCTGTAGGCCCAGCAACAGCAGGTGGATGTGGGGGGTTAGATTGCAGGGAAGGGACTGGCACAGTCAGTGATGGATACTCTGTGTACACACCAGTGTGGAATGGAGCAGGCAGGAAGGGCATTCTGCACATTTGACCAGTGTACTAACACCCTTCCCTCCAACAGGGGATGCTGTGTACCCACTGAGGTCCTGGCTGCTCAACCCCTTCCGACGACCCGGAACAGAGGTGGAGGAGTGTTATAATGAGGCACACACTGCTACGCGCACCATCATCAAGCGCATCTTCGGCATGTTGAAGATGCGTTTCCAGTGCCCGTGTAGTTCGGGTGGTGCCCTACAGTATGGCCCTGAGAAGGTCTGTGGCATATTCCTGGCCTGTTGTATGCTACACAACATGGCCATTGAGCATGGAATAGCAGTTGAGGCCAGTGAGGGTGACAGTTCCAGGGAGGAGGAGGAGGAGGAGGAGGGTGGGGAGGATGATGCAGTGTCACAGGGCCCCAACACTGGACCACCAATGGGTAAGCAGGACTCACGGCTGGCTGCACGGGCGAGGCAGTACAGGAGCATGCTGGTGGAGGAGCAGTTCAAAAACTGCAGGTGAGTATCAGAGGTATGTATCTGGAAGGTGCACAATGGTGACAAAAGTAGACACATAGCCATGCATTGCACGACAGACACAGCACAGCACACAAACAGCCCAACAGAGACGCGCACACACACAATACATGCCTCACAGTGGTGGTGGGATAGCAGTGGACCACACACATGCCAGGGACCACGAGCTCCAGAGAGACACACACACACACAGACCTCACAACACACACATGTGCCACCATGACAATGCCAGGGATGGCATGGTTCAGTGTGCACTGCAGCTGGCACACAGGCACAGCAGACACTGGACTCCACTCATTATACCCATGCCACACAGCACAATAGTGGTGCACACAGACACGCAGGTGGCACTGCACAGGGTGCCCACAATGGCAGTGCACTGGGGCAGGTGTCTGCCACACACGCCACCCCAGGCATCGTCATCCAGGAATGAGGGACACAGTGGCAGAACATGCAGCTGCATTTGGAACGGGGACCTGGATGTCACAGAGTGGCACCACGGCCATTACAGACACACGGGCTACCTCTGTCATAACTGGTGGATGCAGCTGAGGCACCACTAGCCACAAGGGGTGTATCCAACACCCCTGTAGGGGTACTGCAATGAGACCGTGAACAGGTGCTCATTGGTGTGGTGGTCCCACGAGCCATGCCTGGGCCGGGGGCGCTGGTTGGTGCAATGTGAGGCGATGGCATCAGCAGCAATGGGTCCACCTGATGCCACTGCCTGGGTGTGTGGTAGGCACTCCTGGGTGTCCGGTTGGATGCCCGTCTCCCATGGCACGTACTGGGTGCACATGCCGCCTCTGCAGCGGATGCAATCCGCTCCAATGCTGCGGTCATGCCCACCCAGATAAGGCATGCCTCAGTCAACATTTGGGCCTGCCATGCAGCCACAATTACATATCACAAGATGGGGAATGGTAGTAAAGATTCTTGTTTCTTCAGTCCCCCTTGAGGTGCATGAATTTATCAAAGTTCAACAATAGAATATAAGGGGGGACCCTTTGAAATGACTACTCTTCAACAGCTTTGGTGTGTTAAAACCTTCCTTGTATTATTTCTTCTTTCCCGTATGTTTCACTCTACTCAGAGTTTGTTTATGGGGTTAATATTTTTTCTTATATCTGTTGATATGTGTTTTTTTATTTATTTGCCTTCTAATTTGTTTTAAGTTTCAAAAAAAATGTTTTCCTTTTACAATTAATAATTCTTTATATACACGTTTCCTTCTAGTACAGCATACCAATTTTGTACAGTGTTAAGACCTGTGTTACTGGCATTATTTTATCTTTCAGGTCTCTTTTCCTTCTGGTCTTTCTGTTTTTTCAATTTTGTATTCTGAAAAAGACGTTGCAACATAATGGTGTGTCAGTGCACCTCCATATGCATGCCAAAGTGTTAGGTGATTTAATTTTACTACTGCCAAAAAGGCTTGTCACGTTCTAACTGAGATAGCAGCATACCTTTATTTGTTTTCAGGCTGCCTTCTCTTAAGAAGAGGTTTTCCAACTCTGTAGAGACACAAACGTTTTTCTTTGTTTGCTTTTTAGCTCAACTACTGTTCACTCAGTAATAGTTTGTTGTTGCTATTCGTTTTTTGTGGTAAAAAAAGAGTTTATCTTACCTGTTAAGAATTTGTCTATTATTTTACTGTGTGTTACAAAATGGAGATCTCTCTTGGAGCTGCTATCTCCTTCACCTCTTGCCCGTTTTGTGTAATACCGCGATGTGATGCATGGTGACATCACACCTGGTCTCTGTGCATGCGCGGAACGGACTGCTATGCAGTCCCTTACCCTCACTTAGCTCAGTGAGCGGTTTTGACACAAAATGGGCTGTAAATCACCTTGTGCTTTGGCTGCATCTGTTTCACTGCATTCTACTGATTATTTAGGTTATAATCACGCTTTCGTTAAATTGGCAGCTACAGCTATATTCCATTAGGGTAGAGGGGCACAGTTCAGGAAGAGCTTTTCTGTTGTTATATATACATATCATATTTATTTCTCCTAGAACACTACAAATCATCAGGTTGAATGGCAACTGGCATCCATATTTTTGTGCACTAACTCCTTTTTCTTGAAATATTTATCCTTTTTGTCCATCCTTTTGCTTTTTCAGGAGGTTTCCTATATTAGCTTACATTTTTTCATGAACGGTTTATCAAATTGTGGAAAGTGTTATTTTTCTTAGCTTTCTGGTGATCATGTCATTTTCCAGGTCAAATTACTTGACTTTCCTGTCTGGAGCTCATATTTTTCACAATCTCCCTATTTGATGTCCCTATATTGGACTTAATAGCATCAGTTTTTAATTTTTCAAAAACATTGTGTTTTTCTTTATTTTTAAGAAAATGTCATTCTTGGGGGTCAATCTATTTGACCTCCCTCTATAAAAAAACCAAATTATGTTTTTTTTCAAGTTACTATTACATTTTTTAGAAGGTAGTGCTTTACATTACATGGATGTCCCTTGCCATTTTACATTCTCCTGATGTTTTATGGTTTACCACCGGTGTTATGCTCAAACTTTAATGTATACATACGTTCAATTTAGTTTCAATATTCATTCCGATTTCTTTTTCTAAAGTCCTCATATAGAATATCCATCTCATCTCTGTTTGCAATAACCTGTCCTTAAAGTTGTCTCCTCTGTCTTGTTCTTCCACTTTTTCTAGTCCCCAGAAGTATAAGGATGCCCCACTGTGACCTGCTGCTGCAAAGTGCATTGCTACTGGGGTTGTCTCTTCTTTCCTCCGAATATCACTTTTGTGTTCTTGCATCCTGGATTTCAACATTCTACTCGTCTGGCCATGCAGCTGCAGACTAATGCTCCAGGACCATCGCTGTCCGGTGGCTCCTGACCTCCATACATAGGGTTGCCTGCCCCTCCATGGTGTTACGCAGGAGATGGACATTGCCCTCCATGTCATCGGTGGGTAATGGGTCATGGTGGCATTGCCAACAAGCGGGGGGTGTTACAGCCTGCTGTGGGGCATCCAAGGGTGGCGGGTGCACCATGGCAGACTGCGGCATGGGTGGGAATTGAGCATGCTCAGTCACAACACATCCACGGCCAGTGTTGACATGTTCCAATGGTGCCTGCGTGTGTCCCACAGCACCTGGATGGGATGCCCTTGATGGCCCTGCCACTGCATCTGGACTAGATGCAGGGGGCACAGCACCCATAGCCATGGGCAGCTGTGTGGCCTCTGCATCCATGCCATGTGCAGCAGGGCCATCACTGGCATCAGGGGCCACTTGCACAGGTACCTATGTGCTGCGTGTCCCACTGTTGGCCATGTCCCCCTCTATCTGGGTGGTGTCATCATCCACAGGGAAATCGCTGTATGCCCCCTGCATGCCAGATGCAAGCACATGGAGGACATCAGCGATGTCCACAGTGTCTGCAGGGTCATCATCAGAGAAACCCAGCAGACCCTCTAGCCATGTGGTGTCATTGCTGGCCACTGTGGCAGCATTGGCCAAGGGGTCTGATGGGCCCACCACCACCACCACTGGGGCTGGTGCAGGCAGGGCTGGTGCAGTGGATGGTCCAGGGATGCCACCATCCATCGCAGTGCCTGCAGCCCTGTGTGACAGGTCTGCATTATCGCCCGCTAGGGCATCCTGTGCAGCCGTGCTCATGGCTGCACCTGTGAGGTGTGATGGAGCTGTGAAAAGAAGAAGGGAGAACATGGTTAGTGCACTGGATTATACAGTGGCATACATACAGACAAACATACAGACATGTACAGGGTGACACAGTGCTGTGACATGGTTGCACATGACAGTCGCTGGCATGGCTGTGCAGTGCCTATAACTCCAATGCAGTCATGCACCAGCTGTGACTGGTACTGTGCAGTGACAGGCCATGGCCACATGGTACCATGTGTGACAATGGTATGACAGGCCCATCCAACAGTGTGTGTCCCACCAGGCCTGGCTGGCACTGGCCCATCACAGGTGCCACTACAGGCATGGGCTGTCAGACACAGCATAGCACAGCATAGGCCGCACATGCACCACTGCCACACATGGTACATCCCCTGGGAACACAGTCACACAGCACAACACAACAGAACAGGCATGGAAGCTAGGACACACACGTGGAAACACACGTGGCGTGTGCATGGCTAGTTACAGTGCTGTGATGGGCTTCCTCCTGTCTGGAACCCTCCTCCCGGGACACCCTGCATGGTGGATCTGGCAGTGGTTGCCACGAGGAGCTCCTTATTGGGGGTCAGGTGAACATCAGCCTCTGGGTCACCCCTGTCCACTGCAGGGAGGCCTCTAAGTGGGCCACTTGCTCCTTTGCCTTCCATTTCCCATCGCTTAGATGCTTACTGCACTTCTGGGGGGGGGGGTCCTGTTGTACGTTCCTATGGCATTCATATGATGGGCCACCGCCTCCCAGCCCTCCTCCTATGCCGTACGGCTGCCATCCCTGCCCGACAGTACATCACGCCTCAGCTGGTATTCCTCGTTGAGGGCCTGCTCTTCATCCTTTGTGAAGTTTTGATTTGTTTATTTGCTTCACACAAAGGCTTGTTGCCTCTGTGATGGTGGTTTTGATGTTTCCCCATTGTTGTTCCACCCCACCTTCTTGCCTGTTTGCTAGTGCTTTTCTGAGGCACTCTCCCATTTTGACAAAATCAGCCCTCCTGAAGTCCAGCATCTTCACTTTTGTATGGCTTGATCCTACAGCTAAGTTTATCGTGAACCACACTGTTTGGTGATCGCTTGTTTCCAGATGGCTACCCACTTCAAGATCGGAGATTCTCTGTCCATCCCCATTTGAGAGTACCAGTTCTATGACTGCTCCCCCCTGAATTGGTTCCAAAACTAGCTGTATGAGGCATACCCCTTGTAGGGAATCAAGAATGACCCTGCTCTTGGATGTGGATGCAGCAAAGGTGCTCCAGTTAACATCTGGCATATTCAGGTCCCCCATCAGCAATATCTCCCCTTTCTCTGCCATCCTAAGGATACCTTCTATCATTTTCTTGTCCATTTCCTCCCCCTGAGACGGGGGTCTGTATACAACCCCTGTGCGGATTGTGGTGCCATTTCCAGTCTCCAGGGTGACCCACAGTGCTTCCTCTCCTCCCTGTTTACCCTTTAGTTCTGTTGCTTTGATCCCTTCCTTTACTTAGAGAGCTACTCTTCTTCCCTCCCTGTCCCTCCTGTAGATTTTGTACCCTGGTATGTTGACATCCCAGTCATGGTTCTCTGTGTACCATGTTTCTGTGACTGCCACGATATCCAGGCATCCCTCTTCCATCAAGGCCACCATTTTGTGGAGCTTTTTACCTAGACTACGGGCATTAGTACTCATTGCCCTCCATTTTTTTATGGCTTTATTTCTTTTTGCCCCATCCCTGTCCTTACTGCCTTTGTCTTTTTCTCCATTTACCCCTGCCCTTCTCCCTATTGACTGCTCTATCTTGGTGTTTACCTCACTAACTACCCTAATTTTTTGGGGGGGGGCTAAGATTTCCCTTCTCCTTGTCAGTGCCTCCCCCCTTGGCTAGTTTAAATGCTTGCCAATGAAGCATTTAAATCTGTCACCTAGGATCCTGGTTCCCCTCCTGGACAGATGTAGACTATCACACCAGTATAGGCCTGCATCCATCCAGCTGGAGCCCCAGTCCCCAAAGAAGTCAAATCCCTGAGCTCTGCACCAGTTTTTCAACCAGTCATTAAATCCAATGGTGTGGAGTACCCTAGCCTCATCCATACCATAGACAGGTAGCACTTCCGAGAAAGTTACCGTGTGTGCAACTTGTCTAAGGCTCCTCCCCAACTCCATAAACTCCTGTTGCACTGCTCTGATCCTATTCTCAGCCAGGTCATTTGTCCTTAGGTGGATAATGATATCCAGCTCACTCCCCCTTGCAGCTGCTCTCACGATCCTGAGGATTCATTTTCTGTCCCTCCAAGCCATGGTGCCGGGCAGGCTCCTTACCTCCCTTTCCCCTCCCTCCCCACAGTTCTACCCCCCCTAACAACTGAGTCCCCCACCAGGAGTTGTTTCCTTCCTCTGTGGGGTCCTGTGCCAACCCCCTGTGGGTCTCCATTGTGAAGGTTTCCAGCATCCTCCTTGGTCTCCACTGTGGGTGCCTCCATAGAGGAACCATGCTCCACCAGAGTGGTGAATGAATTGTAGAGAGGCACAACTGGAGCCGCCAGCTCCCCCCCCTCCCCACTAGGGCAGCCTGTGGGACAGTGTGTGGCACACCATGTCGTGCAACAGATGTCCCTGCACATGGCCGGATGCTAACAGGCTGTCCACTGACCAGTTCATCATGTGAATTGGCTACACTAGTACTGGACGTGTACACAAACGGATGGCTCTTTTTTACAGTCCTTTGGCAGTCATCTGTATCCTCTTCCCCTGGGTCGTGCCTGAGTCTCGGCAGCGTTTGCCTAGTGCACATCCCCAGTCCACAGCAACAGATGTAATACATGTAGAAATGTAATGGTACTCACCCTCAAGGCTGTGAATTCTCTCAGCCACCTATTCTCAATGTGGTGTGAGCTGGGAGCATTTATGTCTTGGGGCATGCAAATGAGGACTGGGGCAGTGATAATGAGATGCTAAACAGCTGAGATACCCCTGAATAGGTTCTTAGGCTGATTTGGGAGCATTGTCTGTGATTTGCATAATTGCCCTCAGCTCACCTCAATCAGCATGGCGCATGTGCTGAGTTAAGCGCATCTCTACATGGCGCATGTCCCACGCATGCACTGTGCATTTGGGGCATCATCCTGAATGGAGTGCAAGTGCTTCAGGGCATTCAGCATACATGCACTGTGCATTGTACCCTTGGCGCAGCACTGCAGTTATGCGATTGGTCCAACACACACATTGCAGACATGCATATAGTGCACATCACGCGGTGCAGTCTGTCCTCGCATGCATGACCCCCTGCACATTGTGATAGTTGTCAGTAGCTGTCAGTGGATTGTGCATTACATGCCATTGTGAGTCATTGTGTGACCGCACTTCACAGGCACTATGCGCGATAGTGCATGCTACACATAACATGGCGGACAGCTAGCTATGGCCCTTGACCCTGCATTCCTGCCATAGCATTGTGCATTTTGTATGCACTTGTGGGTGCATGCCTGACCAATCGCGCATCACGTTGATGTGTGTGGGGGCATGCACGTGTCCCAGTAGCGCATGTGGCACCATTTTCAATTTACTCCACACAGGGCCTGCAGTGTGGTGTACACCTGTTGCTCAGCAGAGATGCCCAGGGCAGCCAGAACAAGGCAGAGGGCCATGAACTGGTCGGAGGTTGAGCTGCTCTACCTGATGGTACTTGTCCTTCATGTGGAGGGCCAGTTTTTTGGCAGGGAGAACCTGCAGGTGTCCAGGGCAACTGTCTGGGCTGACATTGCCCAGCACCTGGTGTGCTGCTCGGGGGTTCCCCACACTGGGGAACAGTGTCGCTACAGGTATACTGACTTGGGCAGGAGGGACTGGGCATGGCTGGGGATGGTTGCACTACCAGTGCCAGGTAGGTATATTGTGTAAGTGTGAGGCACAGGCACTTGTGGGGTGGGGTTGGGTCACATCACGTTGGCATACTCACATGGGCATTCCACAGCACACACACACATGTATGTGGCTGCACCTGCCCTGTGGCACCCTGCCATGCATGACACATGGTCTCGGCCTCTCTGCGGTGGTGTGTGTGTGGGACAGGTACACTGTGTTGTGCATGCAGTGGGACTACCATGTGCTATGCAACTCCACGTATGGGCACTTTGGGGCATCAGGCATGGCTGCAGTGCGTAGCTGCTGCCTGCATGACCATTCACTGGTGATGCACTGCATGTGTACACCAGCACTGCATGCCCACACTGGTGTTGGGGGGTAGTTTGTGCACTGATGTGTCTACTCATGGCGGTCTCTGTCTGTTGTGTCTTGCAGGGCTGAAGGCCAGGCGGTAGGCCGCAGGGGCTGCAGAGGTGTGGCAACAGGGGTCTGCGGCTGGGGCTCCTCATGGTGGCCGTATGGGTGCAGGTAGGTGGCAACCTTGTGTGTGCATTGTCTGTCTGGTGGAGTGGGCTACTGCTCGGTGGGGGTTGTGTGTCTGCAGTGGGACTTAGTATGTGTTCTCTGTGTCCTTGCTGTAGTTCAAGTTCAAGTTCATGTTTATTGTAGGAACACTCCGCTGAGCAAGCTCATTCACAAGGAGGTCCTTTGACACAGACAGGTAGTTACAGATTGCATAATTGAAGAAACAGTACAAATTCAAGTACAGAATTATGGGCAAGCATTAACATGTTGCATAAAAATGACAATGACATAGAAAAATACAAGTACAGAAAAAAGGTACCAAGTGCTTGTTTTGGAGTCACAAGGCAGCTAATTTCTAGATAAGTAAGAGGAAGCAGTGGGCTAGGGTTAGAGCAGTGAGCTAGGATTTAGAAGCAGCTGCACGAATCTTTTACTTTTGCTGCAGCCAACCTTTTAAATAGGCTGACAAGGACAGTACCGGGAAGCTTCAGTACACCTCAGAGCTGGTTCCAGATAGTTGGGAGTACGTTCGATATGGCCCGCTTGCCGAGTGAGGTGAGAGTTTTCGGTACATCGAGGAGGAGGTAATTTTTCCTAAGAGAGTAGGCGCTACGGGAAATACAGAAAAGGGTTGTGAGATAGTTCGGGAGCTTGTTCAGAAGTAGCTTAAGAGTCCAGATACTAGCATGAAGCGTGCGTCTAGTTGAGAGCGATGTCCAGCCAGCGGCTAGGTACAAATCGCAGTGGTGGGTTTGGTAGGGTAGGTTTGTCATGAACCGTATGGCACGGTGGTAGAGGATGTCTAGTTTGCTGAGTCCTGAGGCCGCTGGGGAGGAATAGATCAGATCTCCATAGTCGAGTAGCGGCAAGAAAGTGGCCTGGACCAGCCTAGTTCTGGTATCCAGTGGAAAGAGGGGCTTAATACGGAAGAAGAAACCTAGCCTAATTTTTAGTCTCTTTGCCAGATCGTCGAGGTGTTCATAAAAGGAAAGGTTGTTGTCTAGCCACATACCAAGATATTTGAATTTGGAGGTGATTTCAAGGGGTTCACCTAGGGAGGTAGTGATGAATGCTTTGTGTGTGTTTGTAAGGGAAGTGGGGGTGGTGTTTAGGGCAAAGTTCATGGCCTTAGTTTTCTTGGCATTGAGGAGTAGTTTGGCATTGATTAGGTTGATTTCTAGTTGTGCAAAGTTGGCTTGGAGTACATCCCTCACTTCAGCCAGTGCAGGGCATGATGTATACAGTACAGTATCATCAGCAAAGAAATGCAGATGGGACTGGGATATAAAAATATATGTGTGTCAAGGTTATTGATGTAGAGGGAGAAGAGGATGGGACCTAATATGGAGCCTTGTGGGACTCCCCTAACAACTGGGAGGGATGCAGAAAAGAGGCCACCAGCTTTTGCTTTCTGGGACCTTCCAGATAGGTAGCTGGTAAACCACTGGGCAGCAAGGGGGTTGGCGCCTACTTTTATTGGGCTTGAGACTCACAGATTGTGGTTGACAGTGTTGAACGCTTTGCCGAGATCTAGAAATACTGCACCAGTAACTTTCTTGGAGTCCATGGCTGTGATTCATTGATTGGCAACTTTGGCTAGAGCAGTGACTGTACTATGGTTGGGCTGGAAGCCATATTGCGCAGGGTTGAGGACTGAAGATGATTCGATATGGAGTTTCATTTGGGAGTAAACTAGCTTTTCGAGGACTTTGGAGAGGACAGGTAAGATTGTGATGGACCTATAATTGTTTAGGTCGCATGGGTCCCCTGATTTGAATAATGGGAGGACATGGGCAGATTTCCAGCAGGAGGGAACAGTGACAGTGGAAATGGAAAGATTGAATATGTGGAGGATAGGGGCAGTGAGGTCAAGATAGCCTAGTTTAAGAAAAAAAGGTTCTAGACCATCGTACCCTGTACTTTTTTGAATGTCTATGTTAAGAAGTGAATCTTTGACTCCTTTATAGCTAAGCAGGAACAACTGGAACAGATGGCTCGAAGTTTGTGAATCAATATTATTACAGTCTCGGTTGGTACCACAGGCTGCATAAGGCGAAGAGTCGAAAGCTAGGCCAGCAGTTACAAAGTGATTGTCGATTTCTTCGAGGATTAGGCAGCTGTTTTCCAAACCCCTACCATTGCTGAGGATCTTCAGCGGGATAGAGGGGGCTACAGGTCGACCTTCGATGGATTTGAGTGTTCTTCCAGATTTTTGGGGAATTCCCTTTTGCCTGTTCAAGGGTGGAGACATAATAGTTGGCTTTGCTTGTGCAGATTTTTTTAATGCAGGTGTTTCTAGCTGCACTGAATGCTTGCCAGTCAGCTGGGCTTTTGCATTTTCTAGCCTTAGCCCAGAGTTTATCACGGCGTAGGAGTGTAGCCTTGAGATCTGATGTAAACCATGGGTTGGATGTTTTACCCACTCTGACTTTGATCAAAGGGGCATGCTTATTGGCCAGCGTAGTGAGGTTGTCATTTAGGACAGTGACCACCTCATCGATCGTTTTGGCAAGGTAGAGATCTTGCCATCTAATTTTGCTCAAGTCGGATAAGTAGTCTGATGCATTAAACTTGCAAAAGGGCCGCTTGGTTATGAGTGTTGGTAGCTGTCGGGCTATAATTTGTGATCTTGTACAAACAACCACCCCATGATCACTCATATCACTGTGGAAGACTGCAGAGTGAAGAATTTTGTGGGGATGCATAGAAAGTATGACATCAAGGAGAGAACTGTTGTCGGGATTGGATGTATTGGTTCTAGTGGGTTCACCGACTAACTGCGCTAAGCCGACTTCATCACAGAAGGATTTCAGGCTGTACGACTTGGGGGTAAGCCAGTCCATATTGAAATTCCCAAGTATTAAAGTTTCAGTGTTGGCGGAGATGATTAAGGATTTAAGTATGGTGAGGATGTCAGTGCCACCAGATGGGGGGGCGATAACCACCAATAATAGTGAGACATTCAGTGGATGGAAGGTGTAATTTGAGAGATACAATTTCGTACTCCTTAGGTTTAGATTTACAGTGAATATCACGGACTGTAAACTTAGATTTAGTGTAGATGGCCACACCGGCCCCTCTGGCTTCCCTATCTGCCCTGTGCAGATTGTAGCCAGGAAGGGAGACTTGCTGATCACTGTTTGACTTTTTGAGCCAAGATTCGATTATAATAATGAGGTCCGGCTCAGTATGGGCAGCCCATACTTGGAGCTGATCAAACTTTTTTGAGAGGCTCAATATGTTGACTAACATGAACTTAAGTCCGGGTGCAGATGCAAATTCTGTGGGAGATGCAAGTGGTAATGGGTATCCAGGGTTTAGCGCCACATTACCTGAACAGAGAAGGAGCAAGAGAAGCAGTTTCTTGATCCAGTTTTTGCAGGATAGAAGTGCTTTTTTCCTTTGCGACCTTCCGCAAGGTGATGACGGGTATGACGTAATGCTAGGGCGGCAGTGAAGGGAAGCTAAGGAGAGTGCTCTGATCAACATATATGAGGGGAGCAGAAAGTGTAAGGGTGAAGGATATGGGCCGAGTCTAAAGGGAGATGGACATATTAGATAAGAGGCGGTGCAGTGAAATAAGGTTCTGGTTACAGGATTGGAAATTTCCAGAGGTGGGCCTGATCCTTGTTCTTTGTTGTGGTGAGCCGCTATGAATAAGGTGGTTAGGAATAAGAAAAGGCTTGAGCATAAGGAGCATGCTATGGCACCGCAAATACAAGGGTAGATTTTCTTAAGTGAAAGAACAAGAGCCCTCTAGTGACAGATCTGTATAACCAGCTAATGGAAACTAGCCACATCCCTCTGCTGTTGTTTTCTGTACATAGTTACTGCTGTTTCTTGTGTTGCCTTGTTTATTGTAAATACTGTTCTTTCTATAAAAGGTTTGAGTCTCTGACATGGTGTCTGTGGTCATTCAGTGTTCCACGATCCTGGGAATGTGTACTGTCAGGGGCCGTTCACTGTCCTTGTGCTGCCATGACCCTGTGTGGCTCTGTCTTTGTTTGGTCTGCCTCCTTCCTGCACCCCCAGCCTCTGTGTGGCCTCACTGTTGCCTGTGGTGTGTGCGTGGGCCCATATCCTGCTGCTCATGTCCCTGCCCCCCCGGTCTGTGTGTGCTGCTTGTGGCCTGCATGCCTTGCACTGCTGCTGCACTATTGGTCTGGGGCCCTGTGTGCATTGTCCTATGGTTGGGGCTATGTCCTGGCTGTGTGACACTGTGATGGCACAGTGTGCTGCCCACTGTTTGCACTGGTGTCACCCTGTGTGTCCTCCCCTACAGCCACAGTCTTGGCCGCCTGTGACGTTGGCCTTGTCCAGTGGCCAACATCTTGCTCCTTGCTTTTGTCCGCTGTTATGTTGCAGCATGCTGGCTACAGTGTAACTGTTCTGTGTGTGTCTGCCATGGGCCTGTGTGGGTTGTGGCCTGGGCCTCTGGGTGATGTTCTGTTTGCCCTGTCTCATTTCAGTGCCTGTTTTGGCCACTGTTGTGCCCTTGCCCTCTCTGGTTTGTCCCACTGGTCTTGTGTTCATCTCTCCTTTGTCCCACTGTATGGTCCCCTGTTGCTCTCACTTGCCTTTCTGGGTTGCTCCGTATTCACTGTGTTGCTCCCCTGGGTGCTTGCGCGCATCCTGGATGCGGTGGTGCTTCTCCACTTGCGCCATACGCTTTCCACATGATTCACAGTGGGGCTGTGCTTGGCACATCTCGTGGTGCATCCCTTTGTGAACCGCCCAGCGTTTGGTGGGCGCTTCCTATCTGCGCCGGCGCATCTCACTTGCACCAGGTGCATCTGTTTTGTGAATCCTGCCCTATATTTCTATAAATATCTAAATAGAAACATGGAATGTAATGACAGATAAGGGCAGCTGGGCCCATGGCTCACACAGTCTGACCATCTTTTTTAAACCTTCATTTTTTGCTGCAGATCCTACTTCATCTACAAAGCAATCTCTCCCCCCCCACACACACACAATTCCCTTGTGTTTGTCCCAGGCATTTTTGAACCCCACAACTGTTTTCATCCCTCACCACCTCTGCTGGTAGGCTGTTCCAGGTATCCACTATCTTTTTTTTTCACTTTATTTATTTGTATCCTTTGGCTAGGGGGTTGTGCCTTTTGTTCCCACACTATTCCAGCCAGCCTTCACAGCTGCTGTCCCGATCGCGGCCAGAGCTCACACCTCCCCGCCAGAGCCCCCCCAGGTCATATCGTTTCCGAACACAGGTCACCGACGTAGCACAAGGTAAGGCATCCAGCACCACAGCCCTCAGCACCACCAGGCCAGTGCCCAGGTATCCACTATCCATCACCCTTTATGTAAAAAATTACTTCCTCACATTCCTCCTGAATTTACACCTCTTCAGCTTTATAGCAAGCCCCCTTGTTCTACAGCACCTTGTCTCTGAAAAATATCCCCTCCTGTACCTTACTAAGCTCCGTGAGGTATTTAAAGATCTCTTTCATATCCCCCCTCCCCCCATCTCCTCCAGGGTGTAAATATTTAGATCCTTTAGCCTTTTTTCATACAGATTTTGATGCAGACCCTTTTGGTAGCTTTCCTCTGGACCACTTCCACTCTGCCTATGTCCTTCCTGAGATGTCTAATTCAGAACTGGACAATACTCAAGGTGGCGTCTTACCAGTGATCTATAGAGGGGCAGCACCATCTCCCTCTGCCTGCTGCCGATATTCTCACCTATGCACCCCAGCATCCCAACAGCCCTCCCAACTGCCTTATCGCACTGTCTGGCCACCTTTAGATCATCTGATATGATCACCCCAGGTCTCTTTCCTACTTGGTCTTTGGCAGTATCACATCACCCATTTTGTACTACACTCCCTATTTTTTATGGCCCGAGTGCATTATTTTGCTCTTTTTGCATTAAAGCCCAGCTGCCATACCCTTGACCACTTATCCAGTCTTTTCAGATTCATGCTTATCCTTTCCACCCCCCTTCCCCCGAGTGTCCACTCTGTTGCAGATTTTGGTGTCATCTGCAAAGTGGCAGATCTTTCCTTCCAGTTCCTCTGCTTTGTCAGTTACAAAGACATTGAAGAGGACCAGTCCCAGCACTGATCCCTGAGGTACCCTGCTGGTCACCCTCCCTTCCTGGGAGCGAATTCTGTTTACCACCACCCCCCGTGTCGTATCTTCTAACCACTTTCTTACCCAGGTTACCAACTCATTACTCACCCCCAAGTTACCCAACTTGCTTACCAGTCTCCTGTGTGGAGCAGTGTTGAAAGCCTTGCTGAAATCCAGGTAGGCCACGTCTATCACTCCTCCCTGATCCACCTCCGTGATCACCCAGTCAAAAAGAAATTCCCCTACTCTTCTTCGGTAAGTGACATGGGGTCTTTAACTTTCACCAGGACAGTGACCAGAGATGGGCAGAAGGGACCTCAGTTAAATGTCTCATCCCAAGGATTGCACATCAACAGTGCAGCATTGCTGCTGTTTAATTTAAAGTGCACCAGTGCCGGGCAACCATGTGTGACACTAGCAGGCCTACACTGATTCAGTGACTAGATACCCAGTAACTTATTGGTAGCTTCCCAAGAGGTTTACAAACAAAACATATTGGTACCAGTGGGAAAAGAGTAGTGCTTCCAGTACAGGAGAGTAGGAACAACACTGTGCTGCACATTGTGGTATGGGGGCGGCTGAGTTTGAGGGCTGTGCCTGGGCAGGCTTACTTTAGTTATAGCCCAGAACAGCATTTGTTTTGGCTGCACCTTCTCAAGGTAACTCAAGAGCATCCACACGTGTTATGCTGTCTGGGCCTTTGTAGGGCATTGAGAGACCAGCCATGATGCCTCATACTGCTATTAACCCCCATTTGTTGCCCTAGGGTTACTGCACTGATAAAGTTGTGTTTGCTTTTTGTAATCATTTGCCTGCTGCAATCTGTTTAGGGTTGAGTGCATGTTAATCGGGGATTGTACTGCCAGTGTGTGGATCCATGGTGTGGGTGACTGCAGTGGGGAGCTGGGTGGGTATGGCATCCCATGGGGTTGTACTGTTGTTCACCAGGCCCACAGTATCTTTCTCTGGGTAGGGCACCATGCCACTATTTCTATCAGTGAATACAAACCTGCCTCACTTGTCTAGAGAGACCTAATGAGCCCAGGAGCAACTGTGACATCTTCAGTGACCCGGTGACAGTTAAGATTGTTGGGGCCTGTGACCCGAAGGCATCTGGGAGAGCACCCAACTTACATTTATTTGCAACTTACATTTCCACCACAGACACCACCCTTAAGAGAATCCACACTATCCTTAACAAATCCTGCCAGCTGATCACTGATGCCCCTAAACATATGCACACATGTGACCTCTACTCCTGTACTAACTGGCTAACCCTCAAGGGTAGACTCTCCTACCACACATGTGTTTTTACAAAAAAATCAGCATGGGACTCATCTCACCATCCTGCCTGCCTCTCCTCAACCTGGCAATGAATGCCCATGGCACCACGAGTGGCTCTAGAGTCTCCTACCAGACCCTTCTCTACCGCACCTCCCAGGCCCAGCGTTCTTTCAATTATCGGGCACCCAACCTTCTTAATGCCATCCCCCCTGATGTTCTTGCTACCCCCATGCTAGGCTCCTTCAAGCGTGTGCTTAAGGAACACCTCGTAACGCTCAGTAGATGTGACTGTCTCACCTAGACCTCCTCTCTATGCCGACTTTTCCTGGCTAGCTCAATGTTTATTGACTGCTCTGCAGTGGTTTTGCTTGTCAATGGTTTGTAACTGTATCTGCCTCTCTCTAATTTGTCCCTGCCATGATCAATCTCAATTTAATTGCTTTCTTATGACTAGTATGCACTAATGTATATAACGCTATGTATATATCACCATGTATATATAGCTAATGTACCTGCCATGTTTTTTTTATCTCTGCCTCAATGTCTGTGTTCTACTGTGTCTATCTTACCTATTGTTTATTCTGCAATGCTGTGTATTTGACATGTACTATGTTTACCAAGACATGGAACCTTTGTAAGAGTTTTTTGACTCAAAGGTTGTAATCTGAGACTTCAAATAAATAAATAAAAAAAATTAAATGTGTTTATTTTAAAAATATTCAGGGAGGACACACTGAGCCAAACCTCATTTGCAGCTGCACCCTGGGAGGTTGGGACTAACATGAGGGGAGTCTGAAGAGTACATACATCACAATATAGGAAAGAAAATTAACTGTTTGAAATGATCAGTACAGATGTGCCAATAAGTAGTACTGTAAATACAGCAGAGAAAATGAATTATCTGAAATACACTGTGCAAAGGAGTTTACTCACAGTACTGCGGAATAATGTAAAGCAACACATTAAGTGTAATATTAAGGATGGGCAAATTCCACAGGGGAAAATAAGGGTAGGGGATGGTGGAGATGAGAGAAGAAGCAATAGTGGAGGACAGAGTCTTCAAAGGGATCAAGTTCCTCAAAGTGAAAAAGTCCCAGGGTCAAGTGGCATGCACCTGGTTCCACCAAGCCGCGGTGACAGAAAGTTCACCGACATCCCCTATAGCAACACATTGCCGTCGACATCCCTGGCACCACCACGTCCCGACACTGATCGGGAAACACACTGACACTGACTCAGTATCAATGCGGCGGGGGGCTGCCCCCCTCACCCCTCCATGCGGGGAGCTATGCCCCCCACACACCCCCATTTAATATATCTAACTGCATGTCGCACAGACAGTGGAGAAATGGACAGTCCTGCTGCCTGCACACCAGTCGCCACAACATGCTGTCGGCAGCGAATACAGCTTGCCGCAAGTGCTGTCGCTGCTCCTGTGCCGCTGTGGGGGATTTGATGTTATAGCATCATTGTAACAACGGTATACACATGCACCTGAGGGTGCGGAAAGAACTATCAGTAGTCCTTGCAGTGCTCCTGGCTGGCCTGTTGAACTGTTGTCTGGACACAGCGGTGGTTCTGCAGGAGTGAAGGACAGTTGATGTCATGCTCCTGCAGAAGAGTGGACCAAGAGAAGAAGCAGGGAAATACAGATCAGTCAGCTTGACATCCACTGTTGGGGATCCAAAGTGATGAATTGGGTAAGGAACTGGTTAATGGTTAGGTGACAGAGGGCGGTGGTTAACAGCATTCACTCTAATGAGGGGAGAGTGACCAGAAGAGTGCTACAGGGCTCAGTACTGGGACCAGTCCTGTTCAATGTCTTCATAAGTGACACTGCAGAAGAACTGGAAGGGAAGGTATGCCTTCTTGCAGATGTCACCAACATTTGTCATAGGGTAAACACTCAGGAGAGGGTGGAGAGAATGTGTAGGAACCTTGGGAAACTCCAGGAACAGTCAAGAGCATGCCAGTTGGGGGTTAATGCCAGAAAGTGAAAAATCATGCACCTAGGGCATAGGAATCTAGGAGCTGAGTATAGGATGGGGGTGGGGGAGGGAGGTACATGGAACTGACAACCACTTAAAAACTGTCAATTTCACTTTCAGGCTCTGTATCTCCATGAGGATTATAATGTCAGAGGGCAAATCGTGGCTGAGTAGAGAAGCCGAGCTGTGCAGTGCAAAACTACAAAACGGGAGATCTACATTATTGAATCGCACTCTTTCAAGCAAGTGTATACTCTAGTGGGACAGCAACCACTCCAATATTGTCAGTTTCACTTTCAGATATAAGTGACAGCCCTAAAGTAGACACTGTAATTGCTGCGGATCAGCTGATTTTCGCGTGAAATAGCCGATGACCCTAACACAATATATATGGTGATAATCTACTGTAAAGTCAATGGAAATGGCAAATGGAAAGCACCATTTGCCCGATAAAAGTGTCTGCTTGCTTAAAGCGAGGATGGTGTAAGTGGTGGGGACTGTACCAACAGTCATTAAGTAGGAAAAGGACCGCGGGGTTAGCATATGTGTGATGACCTCAAAATGGCAGCGCAGTGTAACAAAGCAGGGGGTAGGGCCGCTGGGGTGCATAGGGATAGGTAACTCCAACAGAAGGAGGGAGGTGGTGTTGCCACTGTATCGCTCACTTGTGAGATGCCACCTTGAGTATTGTGTCCAGTTCTGGAGGCTGCACCTCAGAAAGGACATAGATAGGGTGGAGGCAGTGCAGAGAAGAGCATTGAAAATGGTGCAGGAGTTTCATCAAAACCCTTACGAGGAGAGACCAAGGGATCTCAAAATGTACACACTGGAAGAGAGGACAGCGAGAGGGGACATGATAGAAACATACAGGTACTTCACAGGGGTTATCAGGGTGCAGGAGGGGAGTCTCTTTCAAATGAGAAAGACCAACAGAACCGGAGGGCATGTGATGCAGCTGCAGTGAGGTATGGGGGGGAGTTTTAGAAGAATGAGAGTGGAGGTGGTGGAGGTGAAAACATTAGGGTGGCTTCAAGCATGCATGGGTTAGGTATAGGGGAATATTACTAAATAGGCAGGGAGGAGGGAGGGTCACCGGAGACCAGTTAAAGTCTGCAGAGACAGATTAGGCAGGGACCATCTGGGCAGACTGAGAGGGCCAAGCAGTCCTTTTCTGCCGACTTACAGTATTCTATGTTTCTGAACTGATGGAACCATCCTAAAGTAAAGGTTGGCTGAGTTCCTTGAGGCAAACTGGCTCCAGGATAGCAGTTATCATAAATGTATGGCAGGGAGGTCATGCCAAACAAAGTGGAATCATCTTCTTCAGTTGGGTCACTAAGGCAGTGGACAAGGGCCAGGTGATAGACATACAGTACCTTGACTTCCGCAAGGCCTTTGACTCAGAACCCTACTGGCAGAAATAGGGCCAAGGGAGAAACTGACCAGGTGGGTGGCAAACTGGTTGGGGGAGCACTCAAGGATGAGGGATGTTACTAGCAGAGTTCTGCAGTGGCCAGTGCTTGGTCTGGACCTGTTTAATGTGTTCAACGATACTGGAGACAGCATCAAAGGCAAGATAGGGGCAAGGGCGGAAGGGGCAGAATAGGCGAGCCATGAGGTCCTTATCTGCTGTCACCTTCTATGACCTAGGGGATATGTTTTGCAAAAGTTAATACACAAACACTGGAATGCACAATTAAAAATTGGCAGGGGGTTTATAAGATGGAGGCCATGAGGCACTTCTTCACTGAGAGGGTGTTGGCAGGGTGGACTGCACTTCCAGAGTGGATAGTAAATCACAGTTCAGTTAGGGGATTTAAAAGAAGTTGGGATAGATTGAAGTGGATGGTTAGGGTGATGGGAGGAGAGGTGAACCAATGTAGCAGCAAATGCACATGAGCTCTGCATCAAGCAGACTTGATAGACCTTCATGCCTTCTTCTGTTGGTATTTTTGTATGTAAACTAGGAAAATGAATGAGGTTCTCTGATGGAATGCCACTAGTATCTTCTGCTGCAGGGGTTACTGTAATATGAAGCGCTGTCCACCACCATTATACAGCTTGACACCTGCTTTAATGTGGTTTCCAGTGACATGGGCGAATCAAATTGAGTGACTCAATTTGCGTGCCCGTAATGACAGCGAGTATGAAAGGATAGCAAGGTACATGCATAGCGAGGTAGGGAGGACAGAATAGCGAGTGCTGAAGGGATTAGCAAGTGTAGAGGGAGGAGGTTAGGTAGTGGGTGTGAGTGGGCTGCTGCGGAGCTGGCCGCCTGGCATGGCGGTTACAGCCACCGCCCACGGTGTGCATGATCCCGAGTTCAGGACTGCACACAGGTATGTACTAATTCTAGTTTTTGATGTTGCTGGTTACTTATTTTTTTTTTTTTTTACACAGCTCCCATTCCCCCCAGGTTGTTCCCCTACTCGCGGATTGTCCCTCCTGCAACGGTCACCCCCTCCCATGTTTTCTTCCTAACCCCCAAGTGTCTGCCTGCCCTGGAGGTGAGAATCTATAGTTTGGGGGATGTGGGGGGCATCCCCGCATGAAATGTGGGTTTGTATTGTTGCCAATATTGTATTTTGCATTGTGCTGTTCGGCACTTTTCTTTTCGGCATTTAGTAGTCGCCATTATGCGACTCGCTGTTTAAAACTCGCCCATATCACATGGAACCCTTTAATGTGCATTGATGTATGAGAACTGTGTCAACATGACAACCATGTTATTTATACTTCAAGCTTTCATAAAAAAAAAAAAATCAAGTTAGCACATAAATTCTTATCGGCAGAAAAAGACCTGCGGCCATCAAATCAGCCCTGTGCCTACCTCAGTCCCTCCAGTCCAGTACTGGAAGGGCCTAGGCAGTGCTCCCTGCTGGTAGCTCTGCCTTATTTGTCATCTGAATCCCTCCCAGCTGCCCTACCATTGTTTCTAATGATACCACGTGCCTGTCCCACCCTTTTGTTTGAAGCCAGTAATCATCTCCATGCTAACCACATCACTAAGTAGATGGTTCCACTTTTCCAGACATACTTCCTTACGTCCCTCCTGAATTCCCCCTTACCCACACTAATTTATAGTTATACTGTTTTGTCGCAGACCCCTTGCAATACTTGAACAGTGACTGGCAATCCACTCTGTTTATTTCCTTCAGTTATTTAAATGTTTTGACCCTATACCCCTTTCCCTTCTGACCTGAAGGGGGTATATGTTCAGACCATCCAGTCTTTTTTCATACATCTTCCCTTGTTTCACATGTGTCATATTGGTTGCCCTCTTCTGGATTCATTCTAAGCTAAGGGTAGCATTCAGAAGGTATAAGGAGACGCAGAGGGAGGAGGTTAGGGAGGCGTATTGGGGGAAGCAGGGAAAACAGAAAGGAGTGCAAAGGCACAAACTGAAGAGAGAATGGCCCTGGAGGTAATAAAAGTGGACAAGATATATTTTAGATATGTAAGTTAAAACAGGAAGACCAGGGGTGGGATTGTAAAGTTAAAAAGGGAAGGAGGGACTGTGCAGAGGGGGGCCAGGAAAAGGCAGACATAAAAACATAGAAGTTGACGGCAGATAAGGACCGAAAGGCCCATCCAGTCTGCCCATATTTTTTACCTTATAAATGTGCCATAGGCCTTTACTCTGTCAATGGCCTATGTATTCATACTCATCTGTATTGCTCACTTATGCCTATCCCATGCCTGTTGGAAACCCTACACTGTATTCATAGCCACCACTTCCTGAAGTAGGCCGTGCCATGCATCCACCACCCTTTCTGTGAAAAAGAACTTCCTCACATTACCCATTATCCGGCCTCCCTCTAATCTCATGCTGTGTCCTCTTGTCCTGCTGTTTTTCTTATATTGAAACATGTTAGACTCTTTCACCTTGTTAATGCCCTGAAGATGTTTGAATGTTTTGATCATATCACCTCTCTCCCTCCTTTGCTCTAGGATATACACATTGAGCTCTGTTAATCTGTCCTTGTATGTTTTCTGTTGCAGTCCCTGCACCATTTTGGTTGCTCTTCTCTGGACTGCCTCCATTTTGTTAATATCCTTGTGCAGGTACGGCCTCTAGTACTGCACACAGTACTCCAGAGGGGCCTAACCAGTGTCTTGTAAAGAGGGATTATTACCTCCCTCTTACGACTTGTGATATCTCTACTAATACACCCCAACATCCCTCTAACCTTATCTACTGCATTAGTGGTCTGCTTGGATGATTTCAGGTCATCTGTGATGATGATGCCCAAGTCTTTTTCTTCACTTGTGATTGCCAGCAACTCCCCTCCCAAACAATAGGTAGCTTCAGGGCTTCTCTTCCCTATGTTCATGATCTTGCAGTTCTTTGTGTTAAACCCCATTTGCCACTCTGCAGACCATTTTGCCAGTTTTTCCAGATCTCTTCTCATTCTGCCCACCCCATCTGGATCATCTGCTCTGTTGCAGATCTTGATCTCATCTGCAAACAGGCAAACCTTATCCTCCAGTCCATCTGCAATGTCACTGATGAAGATATTGAAAAGGACTGGCCCCAGGACTGATCCCTGAGGTACTCCACTTGTGACTTACATCTCTTCTGACTGTATACCGTTTACCACCACTCTCTGTTTTCTGACCACCAACCAGTTTGCCACCTAGTTGACCAACTTCTGACTCACCCAAAGCCTCCCCAGCTTATTAATCAATCTTCTATGTGGAACAGTATCAAAAGCTTTGCTTAAGTCAAAGTAGGCAACATCAACTGCACCCCCTTGGTCCACCACTCTGGTTACCAGTCAAAGAAATCTATGGGATTAGTTTGACGAGTCCTTCCTGTTGTAAACCCATGCTGTCTTGGATCCTGTGCTCCTATGGATTCCAGGTGTTGCACTATCCTTTCCTTAAGGAGTGCCTCCATAATTTTGCCCACTACTGAGGTAAGACTGACCAGTCTGTAGTTCCCTGCCTCTTCCCTGCTGCCACTCTTGTGGAGCGGCATCACATGAGGCCTTCTCCAGTCTTTTGGGAACTCTCTTGTGCTCAGAGAATCAATAAACAGTTCTGCTAATGGCTCTGCTAGTTCCATCCTTAACTCCTTTAGTACCCTGGGATGTATGCCATCAGATTCCATTGCCTTGTCCACCCTGAGCTTAGCAAGCTCTTGTAGGATCCTTTCTTTTGTGAAGGGACTAGTGCACATCTCCCCCAACCCCCGTGTCCATGGTGCTGAGCTGTGGGTCCTGCCCTACCTTCTCCTCAGTAAATACTGAGCAGAAGTATCTATGTAGGATATATGCTTTTCCTTGGTCCTCCTCCACACACTCCCCTTTATCCCCTTTGATCTTAGCAATACCCCCTCTAGACTTTCTCCTATCACTAATGTATCTATAGAAAGTCTTGTCCCCTTCTTTTACTGTTCGTGCTAGTGTTTCCTCAGTTTGGGCCTTTGCCTGCCTTACTGTCTTCCCTGCTTCATTTAGGGAAGTTTGGCATGCCTCCCTATCTTCGTCCCATTTCATTGCCTTATATTTCCTGAAGGCCAACCTTTTGGCTCCGATCTTTTCTGCTACTGTTTTTGAGAACCAAAGTGGTTTCCTTCTTCTTTTGCTCTTGCTTTTCTCCCTAACACAATGGTACGTTGTTTCAAGTATTGCATCCTTAATGCTTGCCCACTTTGCCTGTACCCCTTCACCTGTATTTCTTCTTGTCAGGCTAGTTTAACTCTGTTGGTCATCTTATCAAAGCAGCTCCTCTGAAGTCCTATATTTTTGCCTTGGAATGGGATGATTTAGTTCTAGTGGCCAAATTGAACCAAACCATGTGATGGTCACTGGCCTCCAGGTAACCTTCTACCTGGAGATCTGTGAGCCTTTCCCCGTTAGTCAGTACTAGAGCCAGGATAGCTGTGTCTCTTGTGGGTTGTTGTATCAATTGTTTGAGGCCCTCTCCCTGCAGGGAATCCACTATGGGTCTAGTTCTGGCAGGTGTTCCTGCTGGTACTGACCAGTCTGTTTCTGGCATGTTGAAGTCTCCCATTATCAGAACCTCCCCTTTAGCTGTCATGTTTTGTATATCTTCTAACAGTAATGTGTCTATGTCCTCCCCCTGGTCTGGGGGCCTGTAGACAACCCCAGTTCTTATGGCTGTCCCATTTCCTGTTTCCGGGGTGACCCACAGTTCTTCTGGCTTTTTATGTGTATTCTGAATTTCTGTAGCTTTGATATTTTCATTGATATAAAGGGCCACCCCCTCCCCCTTTTTGCACCTCGGTCTCTTCTGAACAGTACGTAGCCGGGTACTGAAGTCTCCCAAGCGTGGTTACTGGTGAACCATGTCTCGCTAATGGCTACTATCATTATGTCCAATTTAGCCTCTTTCTTTGTTGTCTGCAGGTCTGGGATCTTGTTTCCCAGACTGCTGGCATTTGTGTTCATGATTTTCCATTGGCCAAATTTTGGTGCATTAGTTATGGGGCGAGGACCGACTTTTCCCTTGCACATCGAATGGGGAGCTGGACCTTTTTCCTTACCTGGTGATGCAAATTAACTACAAACATGCTGAACTCCTGTTTGATCACTAGCTGAGGGGTGTTCTTCACATTCGATGTATTGGGTGCTGCACCCCTCTCCCCATTTGCTGGTTTAAATATTCTGCAAATACATAAAACTTCTGCCCCAATGCATCGACTCCCTCTTTAGTCAGATGCAATCCATCGAATTTAAATAACTTTTTCTCCCAAAACTGTTGCCAGTTACCTACAAAGTTGTGTCCTTTTTCCTGGCACCAGCTCTTCAGCCACATGTTTAGCTCCCCTAGCTCCCTTCTCTGTACAAATACTTTTGTTCAGTGTTCACATAGGAAGGAGAAAGGGAGGGACCACAAAAAAGTAACAAAAGCTTTGGAAGGAGGAAGGCGGACACTACTCCTTTTTTGGAGGGGAGAGTCCTGAAGGACTTGCTAATCTGAAAGTGGACAAAGCAATGGGGCCAGATGAGGTGTATCCAAGGGTATTGAAGGAGCTCAGGGAAATACTAGCTGCACCTCTGACAGTTGTATTTAAAAGTTCACTGGAAACAAGAGTAGTGCTGGAGGACTGGAAGGGACAGATGTAATCTGTCCCACTACATAAAATTGGTAGCAGGGAAGAGGCTGGCAATTATTGGCCTGTCAGCCTGACATCAGTGGTGGGAAAATTAATGGAATCAGTGCTGAAGGAAAGGGTTGTGGAATATCTTGAATCCAGTAAGTTACAAGACACAAGGCAACATGATTTCACAAGGGGGAGGTCATGTCAAAGGAATTTGATAGATTTATTTGAGTGTGTGACCAAGGAACTAGATTAGAGTGGAGCGGTGGACGTGGTCTACCTAAACTTCAGTCAGGCGTTCACACTGTTCCACAGTGGAGACTATTAAGCAAGCTGGGTAGCGTAAGAGTGGTTCCAAAGGTGGTAAACTGAATAAGAAATTGGTTAGGGGATAGGAGACAGAGGGTGGTGGTAAACAGAGTTCACTGCAAGGAAGGGAGGGTGACCTGTGGGGTGCCTCAGGGATCAGCATCAGAACTGGTCCTATTTAATGTCTTTATAAGTGACATTGCAGAGGATCTGGAAGGGAAGGTCTGCCTCTTTGTGGATACCACCAAAATCTACAATAGGGTGTGTGTGTGTGTAAAGGATGAGCAGAGACCTGAGAAATCTAGAGGAGTGGTCAATGGTATGGGAGCTGGGTTTCTGTGTGAAAAAGTGCAAAATAATGCACTTAGGACACAGAAACCCGGGTGGAGTATGGAATGGGTGGAGTGGTACTGATGACCACCAAACAGGAAAGAGACCTGGGGGTAATCATATCCGTTGACTTAAGGTGGCCAAGTAGCGCAGCAAGACAGTAGGGAGGGCAAGTGGGATGCTGGGGTGCATAGGGAATGGTATTATCAGCAGAAAGAGGGAGGTAGTGTTGCCTCTGTATAGAGTGCTGGTAAGACTCCACCTAGAATACTGCACCCAGTTCTGGAGATTATATCTCTGGAAGGACATAGACAGAGTGGAGGCAGTCCAGAGGAGGGCAACTAAAATGGTGCTTGGTCTGCGTCAAAAGCCCTATGAGGAGAGACTAATGGATCTCAATATGTACACCCTAAAACAGAGGAGGGAGAGGGGTGATATGCTGGAGACCTTTATATACCTTATGGGGGTAAATGAGGTACAGGAGGGGAGTATGCTTCAGAAGAAATGGTGCTAAATAACAAGGGGACATGCTATGAAGCTGAGAGGGGTAGATTCAGGAGAGATGTGAGGAAGTACTTCCTCACAGAAAGAGTGGTGGATTCCTGGAGCAGCCTCCCAGTGGAGGAGGGTCGGCAAAAACAGTGGTGGGGTTCAAGAATGCATGGGATAAGCACAAATGAATCATAGTGGAAAGGAAGGGGAAGGAATAAAAAGCTGTAGGTTGGGCACAGTCTGATGTAATAGTGTTGGTCGGGAGAAATGGGCAGACTAGATGGGTCAAGTGGTCCTTATCTGCCATCAGATTCTATGTTCCTAACTGACCCTTGTCATTTTAAAGGTGAGGGTTCCAGAACTGCACACAGTGCTCCAAGTTTGGCTACACTAGTGACTTGTAGGGGGGCAAACTCACCTCCTTTCTTCTGCTAGAGAAGACCCTGCCTATGCACCCCAGCATCCTGCTGGCTTTCCACAAAGGTTCACAAAGGTGCACAAAGGTTTTGTAGGAACGATAAGGCAAAATGTCCATTACTGCTCTATTAGTAGTATTTTAAACAATCTTCCAATATGCCTTATAGCATTTGGTAGTGATCTTAAGGCTGTTACTTATAACAACCCCCAGGTCTCTTGCCCCTGATGTGTACTCTGTCCCCCTTATCCAATACTATGTTTTGAATTCCTTCTTCCTACCTTTGGGCATTAAATTTGAGTGGCCAGATCATTGATCCAATATCTCCAGGTCTTCTTTTCTGTCCCTGATCCTTTCCTCGCTTAAATGGTTCAATGTGAGCCCTTTATAAATAAATTTAAATAAATTATCTTTAGAATGGGCTTACTTTCGAATTGAAATGGAGAAGAACTTAATTTTTTTTTTACTCCTCCTCGGCCCACGTTTGGGAGGGAGCCCCAGCCCCATCCCCCCAACATCTACCGGCCGATGCCGACCATCTTCCCCTAGGGCTTAGCCCCATAATCGGGTTGGCGGGGGTACCCCAGGCCCCCACCGAAAACCGGATCCCACTTCTGGTTGGCGCTGCAGCTGGTCGGGAGCGGGACCTGCCTGCCCCTCCTTCGTCCAGCTGTGGGAGCTCTTTTTCTCTGGTTTTCCTCTCTCAGAGGTAGGGCATGCAATGATGCCAATGATGGTGCCATGCATGCTCCCATGCATGTCCTGTTGGGCATCTGCCCTGCCTCTGCCCACCATTGACAGCATCGGTGTGCCAGACCCTCACCTCCACTTGGGGCCAGGCAAGCACCAATCACTGAACACCCCACTCCCTGGAGAAGGAGAGCTGTCCCTGAGACGCTCAATCTTCTTCCTCCCCTGCCAACCCCAGATGATCCACTCACATGGTGAACACGGGTCACCAGCATGGAAGGAAGTAAGGCAGGATGCCTCAGCCCTCCATACCACCAGGTCGGCCCTTTAATTTTTTTTTTTTTAAATAAAAGCTTGGTGTCAAGTAGACATGAATGTGGCATGTTAGTACAGTATTTATTTATCAATATGCCTGTACTAAGCTTTACATCAATGTATTGTGTTTATTGCAAAATGACAATGCACGTCACAAGCTGATACCTCTTGGACCATATGTGCTTCAACTGTTGGAAAGGTCTGATTCTCACCTTTCCAACAGTGTATAGCATTAGCTTATAGCATGTACCATTACAAAGATACTGGTCTCTAAAGTTACATGAATATGTAAGTTTATGGGTCTGGTTGGAGGGCCTTTTACAGATATGAGTGTCGCCTCACACGCTCTTAGAACCAGAGGGCTGCAAATCAAAGGTGAGCAGTTCTGTGGTCCTGAGGATGCAAGAGGCGACACTCTTAGATCCATAAGAGGCCCTCCGAAAGAGCCATAACATTTTTATTATCGCTAACTTTATTGAATAAAACAAATCCTTTTTTTGTAACAAAGTATTTCTCCATCAAACGAAATAAAGCAGTTCAATTTGTTGGCAGTGTGGAAAAGAGGAAAACATTTGCATTTGAATGCTTTGTGAGTGCGTTTTATCAGTCTGATAATGTCTAGGGAGCAAGTGAAAGCAGGCAGTTGGAGGTCAAGAGAATGAAAGTAAAAGTTTGCAGAAGAAGTGCCGACAGGAAGGAGAATGACTGATGGCAAGGTGTTCAATAAATAAGGGATATGCAATGGAAATGAGTGGAATAAATGATTTATCTGCACAAGAACAGTTAGACCCCGGGAAACCTCATGAGTTGCATAAGAAACGAGTGAGGTGTCCAAGGTCAAACTGCTCGAGGAGATAAATCATTTATTCCACAAGTTTTCCATTGCATATTCCATTTACGCAATAGGAGAGGAGTTTTTTGAATGTTTTTTTTTTTGTTTATGTTTAGTGTAGTTTATGTTTTATTTTTGATAAATGTTTCTCAGTGTAGCTCCACTTAAGATAGTGGTCGCTAAGCGGTTACTATGGACACTCCAACTTTACATTATGGTCAGTACATAATGCAAAAGTTTGATACGCAATTCTTTTGTTTTTGCTTTTGGAGGGCGCATTTGTTAGTCAAAAAAGTGAATAAAAATTTAATTTTCTGCCATTTTTTGTTGATTATAGAAAATCTAAAAGGTATCTATAAATGAAAAATCTCTCATTTTGTAGATATTTTTGTGGTGAACAACTTTTGTGCTCAATGTACCATGCTGTCAGTTTTGTTTTAAATTTATTTGTATTTGCTTGACGAAAAAGTGCGCAGAAATGGAATTTTCTGCTTTTTTTGCTAAATATGAAAAAGCTAAATGATATCTATAAATGAAATACCGCTCATTTTATAGATAGTTCAGTGCTGGATAAGCTTTGCACTCACAGTGACATGCTATTATTTTTCATTTTAAAGTTATTTACATTTGTTTGTTGACAAAATGAAAAAGAACTGAATTTTCTGCATTTTTTTTTGCAAATTATAAAATAATCTAAAAAGTATCAATAAAAGAAAAACACCACTCATTTTGTAGATATTTTGTGCTGAAAAACTTTCATGCTCACAGTACCATGCTATAATTTTAAATTTTAAAGTTATTCGCATTTGAATATGGTTTATACCGCTACTGAGGCTGAACATTCTAAATGACATAAGCACTGTATAAATAAATCGCTGATGACATAAGCACTGTGTGGATAAACGGCTGATGACAGAAGCACTGTGTGGATAAATGAAATTTATCCACAGTCGCTCAGATAAATGGATTTATTTCATTCTGTTTATCTCCACCACTATTGTATTAATGGATATATATTATACTGGTACTGGAGCGCCAATATAATTAGAATTGAGTGCAAGCTTCTATGTTAAAGTCAAATCTTTGAACCTTAATAACTTTGAAACCATTCAACAGATTTGGATGCAATTTGACATGCATAATCTCTGGATGTAGGTCTCTTGAACTTGTAAATTCTGTGTTAATCTGTTGTGTTACTTTTGAGATACAGAGTATCAAAAAATCCTAAATTTACTGGGGGTGCCAGTTTTTTTCCACAGCTGTATCTCAGAAACTGCTTTAGGTTGTGGTCTGATATTATCAGGAAAGGAATCCTTTGCCTCACAGATGTGCCTTTGAAGATTTGGTGAAAAAATATTAATCCATTTCAAAGTTATAACATTTTTAATTTTCCCATGATTTCCTATGGGAAAAGTTAGACGTTTCACACAAAAATACTTTTGTTTTCGCAGGAGGTACTGTATATTTACATGTAGGGTTACACAGAACCTATTGTATTTTTGCAGAGCTCTGTTGTGTCTGCCATCTTGTTTTCTCATTGTGAGAGACAGAAAATAAAGAAAATGATGTAAAAATGAATGTGATACAAGAAGCAAAAATCAGAAACAGGATCTGGCTTGCTTACTAGTCTCTTATGTGGCCAGAAACACCTCTCCTGGGTACCCAAAATCCCAAGTGCCAAGGTTAGTGAGAGGACCGGTTCTGCCGTGTTCTTTCTATGAAAACAGCGGGATTTTGTTGACTTCTGCAGCTACAGCTGGAACTTGTGCTGCCAGCTGCAGGTTACTCTTTCACCCGCTATTTTTCCTGGTGTTTAGTGGCACCCCCCACCTGCTGATCATTGCCCTAATGGCACTCCCCTCCCATGTGTTGCCCTGGTGTCTAGTGGCACCCCCCACTCTCCGATTCTGTTATTTGTTTATTTACTTAATCTGACACCGGGATGCCCACCCGACCCTCTCACTGAGCACCCACCACCCCACATACACCCCTTACCCTATACTTACTTCAGGAGGTCATCGCTGTGATCTTCTGTGGACCAGAACACATCTGCACTCCTCAAAGCCAAACCGCAAACTGAGGAATCAAGGTAAGTGCCGTATAATGTATTTCAATGGCAATTTGAAAGTAAGTTGTTAACTTTGCCATCTGTAGGACTTTTGTCACCAAATTTTTAACATGGCCTTTTTGGGACCCCACCTCATGAACACTGTCACTGTCATTTCGTTGATCGGGCTCTATTGCTCACCCAATTCTTCTGTGTTGCACCCATCTCAGCTTAGTTACTTATGGAATGGGGTATATATATATATATATATATATACATGAACATACGAAGAAGCCAGCAGAAGAAGGCCATTTGGTCTATCAAGTCTGCTCACATTGCAGGGTCCACAGATTGAGCTAATGTCCCTGCCCTCCCTCCCCACTCCTCCCATCCTCCCTACCCATGATCCTTACTTTCCCCTATGCCTATTCCAGGTTCTCTTAAAGCTGTCCACTGTCTTCAACAAGACGACCTCTTCCAGCAGTGCATTCCAAGTTTCCACCACCCTCTCTGTGAAGAAGTGCTTCCTGACTGCCCTCCTAAACCTCCCACGCTACAGCTTAAGACTGTGCCCCCTAGTGTTATGGTTGCCACTCAGTTTAAAGAGAATCTCCTTATCAACCTTATTTATCTCTTACAAGTACTTGAAGGTCCCAATCATGTCCCCTCTCTCTCTCCTGCTTCCAGGGAGTACATGTTCAGTGCCCTCAACCTCTCCTCGTATGTCTTACCCTGGTGACCCACTGTCATCTTTGTAGCCCTCCTCTGGACCTTCTCCAGCAGGTTAATGTCCTTTTTGAGGTGTGGGCACCAGTCTGAACTCCATACTCTAGATGTGGCCTTACCAGTGACCTGTACAAGGGCAGTATAACCTCCTGTCTCCTACTACTGATCCCCCTAGATATGCATCCCAGCATGTTGTTTGCATTTGCTGCTGCTTTCTTGCACTATGTGGATTGCTTCAGGTCACTAGTGATCATCACTCCCCGGTCCTTCTCCTCCTCTGATGCAGATACTTGGACTTCATCCAGGTAGTACTCTGTCCTGGGATTCTTGGCTCCAATATGCATAATTCTGCATTTTTTGGCATTGAATCCAAGCTGCCAGATCCTGGACCACCTCCCCAGCTTTTTCAGATCTTCATGTACATCTTGTATCCATTCAGCTGTGTCCACTCTCTTGCAGAGCTTGGTGTCATCCGTGAATAGGCACATTTTGCCCTTAATGCATCCCCAATGTCATTGATGAAGACATTGAACAACACTGGCCCCAGCACAGATCCCTGTGGGACCCCACTGGTTACCGCTCTAGTACCAGATAACTCTCCCCCCACAGCCACCCTCTGGGTTCTGTCCCTCAGCCAGTTTTCCACCCATCTGGCCATCTTTTCCCCAACCACAAGATCCACCAACTTTCTGATCAACCTTTTGTGGGGCACAGAGTCAAAGGCCTTGCTGAAATCAAGACAGAGGATATATAAACTGAATAATAATGGCATAAACTTGGGCATGCTAAAGTATTTTTAAAGTGGTCTAATTGCATTACATAAAATCTTATTGGGTAACTACCAAATCTTCCTATGCTTTCTCAGGCATAAGCTGTGAAATCATCTTAAAATAACAAATATATTAGGGGGCTATGGATGGGGGGCTATACAAGGGACAGAAGGGCACAGGGAGGCAGTGATTTACAAATTGAGGCAGTGACATGGGCAGGACAATGGACCTATAACAAAATAGCTGGCAGGGGCATGGGAAAAAAGGAGGGACTAGTTGTAGGAGCTAGTGAGAATGTGTTCATCATGGATACATAGATACATAGACAGTGTCAGCAGATAAGGGCCTATGACCCACCCAGTCTGCCCATTTGAGCTTGTAAGTTCAGTTTATTTTCCTAGAAGTCTGTTGCCCCTTACCCCTGACGTCCAGAATTCCTTTATGTCTATCCCATGCATTCTTAAATCCTGTGATTGTTTCAGCCCCCACCACTTCCTCTGGCAGGGTGTTCCACTTGTCCACCACCCGTTCTGTGAAGAAATTCTTTCTCATGTTTCCTCTGAATCGTCCTCCCTCCAACTTCATCCCATGCCCTCTAGTCCTGGAACATCTTTTGCTTAAAATATTGTTTTCCTGCACCCTGTTCCTCCCTGTAAGATACTTGTATGTCTCTATCATATCCCTCTCTCCTCCTCTCCTCCAGGGAGTACATGTTCAGTTCCTTCAACCTGTCTTCATAGGACTTGTGATGCAATCCAGTGCACCATCTTTGTTGCCCTCCTCTGAACCTTCTCTACCCTGTCTATGTCCTTACATAGGTATGGTCTCCAGAACTGTACACTGTACTCCAGGTGGGGCCTCACTAGTGTCTTGTATATGGAATTATGACCTCCCTTTTCTCTGGTGATGCTCCTGTCTATACATCCCAGCATCCTATTTGCTTTACCTGCTGCCTTGTCACACTGTTTCCTACCTTGAGGTCATCAGAGATGACAACCCCAAGATCCCTTTCCTGCTTGGTGCATGCTATATCCTCACCCCCAACTGATATATTGTGCCTGGGTTTTGTGCCCATATGCATTATCTTGCACTTTTTGCATTGAATTTCAACTGCCAAACCCCTGACCATTCTTCAAGTTTCTGCAGGTTGCTTCTCATTCTGTCTACACCCTCTGGTGTGTCTACTCTGTTACAGAGCTTTGTGTCATCAGCAAACAGTGAAATTCTGCCTTCTAGGTCCTGCGCAATGTCACTGATAAAGATGTTGAATAGGACTGGTCCCAGCACTGATCCCTGTGGTACCCCACTGGTCACTCTTCCCTCTGTGGAGTGACAGCCATTTACCACCACCCTCTGTGTTCTGCCACCCAGCCAGTTACCTATCCACCACACTACTCTCCTGCCCACACCCATATTCCCCAGTTTGTGTAATAGTCTTCTATGTGGCACAGTGTCAAATGGAGGGAGGCTTTGAATGAGGGGGAGGGAGAGGAGTGAGTAGAGGGTGAGGGGCTTTTCTAGAGATGAGGGAGATGGGAGGAGAAGGCAGACTGACCAGCAGAGGATTTGAAGTAGTTTATTATGGAAGAGTGGGCAACAGAAGTATGAAGGAGGTAAGAGGTGGGGATGGAGGGGGAGTAGAGTAAGGTGAGGCAGCATGGAAGGGAACCAAACCACTACTTAACTTGTTGCCTGTAACTGAATCTGGATCTTTGAATTGTAAATGGGCATTTTATCCTACCAGGTGCATTTAAGTTGGCTAACTATAGTCAGCTGGTATTGATGTTTTAATTGTATTTATGACTCTTAAGATACTCATTGTGTAAGCTCATAATTCTTTTTAGGATCATTGATTCAAGGCTAAAGACCCATGTAGTTATTTGGCATCATTTGTTAAGACAAAATGCTCCACGATGGGTGGATCTACCTGTAACCTGGAGTCCCATTATATGTCTCAGGAGTAGCCAATAGGAGTGGCTGGATCGAGGGTAACTCATGGGGGCATGGAGCCCCTATGGACATGCCTCAATGTCAGCATGTCTGACTGGCCATCAGGCAGGCACAGACGGGACATGGTGTGAACGGCTGGGCCCTAACTGTGACATGGAGTTCCACAACATGCCTCAATAGTAGCCGACAGGAGTGGCTAGATAGGTGGGTGTTCTCAGGGTCATGGAGCAGCATGCGCTGCATGATGTCCCAAATGGATATGTGCCCAATGTCGGCGTGTCCTACTGGCTACAAAATAGGCACATTTGGGACATGCTGTGATCAGATGGGTCCCTCTTATAACACACAGACACATTAGGCACCTCAAGAATGGCCGACAGGAGTGGCTGGTTATGAGGTAGTATGTAGGGTGTGGAGTAGCGTGCACTGCATGGTACTTCTGATTGATTTGCCCCATAGATTCAGTGTGTCCAGCTGATTACCAGGTGGATATGGATGGAACAGGATGTGATTGGGTAGGGTAAACTGTATGGGGCAGAATAATTTAGCATGGTGCCACCTTGCCTAATTTTTGTTTTTTGGCTTCACTCTTTGAATGTTAGCCTGGATTGATTCCTGTCCTGGTCTGGAGAGGTTAGAATAGGCTCTCTTCAAGTAGAAAATGAAGTAGTGGGGCCTAGTTAATTATATACTGACAATGAAGTTTAAAAATAGAGTTGAATCAAACATTTTTTATTAACAGTATTGACAATAACAAGCTAGTTGCTCTGTCTTTAATTCTGTCACAAAAATGTTTAAAATTGTTAGTTTGAAATTTATTAGTCAAGGTTGCTATATATACGAGAGTGCTAGGAATTTTTGATATTTTTGACTCAGGCACAGATAAGAGAGTTAGCTTAGTAATTGATTTGCTCTGGCTGGAAATATATATATATATATATATATATATATATATATATATATATATATGTATTTAAAGCATGTTTGTTTGTTTGATTTTATTCATTATAAAAATGAACATGGAATACACCCACTGAGTACAAAAATCGACACTCATTTACAAGGAGTACCATATAAAGATCAAGACCTGGTTACAAGGAGAACATTTTAAAAATACAGTACAATACATGTTATTGATCATAATCAAATCATTAATCAATAATCATAAAATGGAAATGCTTCTTTTACAAAATATAACACAGTCATCACACAGCATACATGTCACAACTCTGGGCCTCAATTATACAAAAGAATTATACTGAATACAGTACAATCCAACATTCAAATGAACATCATTCAACATTAAATGTGATATCAAATTTTATATTGTGCACCTGTACAGAATGTTTGTATTTGTTTTTAGTACATTGTAATGGCATTTTAGCTGAACAATAAAACCAACTTGAACTTGAACTACTTGACTAAATAGAAGAACAGTGCAAAAGACATCTATCTATAAGAGAGAGAAGAGAGGTTCAGGTAGAGGGAGCAGAGAGGACTATGACAAGGGCAGTTAAGGGAAAAGTGGCAGAAGGAGTGAAAAAGGGGGTCCAGCCTAGGAAGGGTAGATTTAGGAGTAGGACTGTTATTTGTTTAATAAAATACTGGGAGGATCATCTAAAGGATAATCTCATGGCAGACTGGGAGTGAACATGAGGACTTTTTGTGGTATAGTGTGCCAAGCTAGGGGTCAATTTTGTTACATATGGCATTATTTTGTGGGAGGAGAAATCAAGGTTTCGATCAAACCATATATAAAGATACCTGAAGTTGTGGTCTTCTGCAAAGAGGGCTTTATCGATACTCTTTTAGACTGAAATAATAGTGAGCCTAGCAAGCCTCTTCTTAGTGATAAAGGTCATGAAGACTTTCTTGGCATTAAGGGAGAGTTGGTTTGAGCAAAATCATCACTGAATGTTATCAAAATCCAACTGCAGGAATAATTCCAGTTCCAGTTTGGGAGTGGAGGCTTCAGAAGCAAAATGTCATCCATGTACCAGTGAATGTGTGCAGAGACGCAGACTGAGAGGAGGTAATTGAGGAAGATAAAGAACAATATAGGGCCCAGAATGGAGGGGCCCTGAGGGACTCCTGACCAGACATAGTAGGAAGGGGGGAATAAGGTGTCACCAACCTGGACAGACCGATAAGGATCTGAAAGATAGGAGTGAAACCATCTGATTGCAAGGTCATAAAGTCCAGTCCTCACCAGCTGATCAAGGAGACTAGGGTGTGCCGCAGTACTGAAGGCCTTGGCAACATCAACAAAAATGGCAAAGATGAATAGGCTCTGATCCATCCCCTTCTAGACAGAATCAGTGAACCTTAGTAGGTAGGAGATGTCACAAATGCACTCAGCAGGTCAGGCCCTCGGCTCCCACAGTGCCAACCTCAGAGCGCAATAGTGTGAACAGGTAACAGACAGGATAACCCTCCTGTCTGCTTTTGGGTCTGAATCACCTTTAGTCTCAAGTTCTTGGGGGATTCAGACTGTGAACCTTATGCTAGCATACCCAAAAAACAGGATCAGGTAGGTACCCTCTTTGGGGATTGCGGTACAATCTTTTGCCAGGGGCACCTAGCCAGGCTTCCAAAATTAACCCTTTTAACTCTATAAGAGACCTTAGGTATATTCTTACCTTTTTACAAGCTTAGTAACACCATCAAGCTCTTGAACAATTTTATCAGACTTAACTCCCTATAGGTCACATGCAAAAAGAACTGGCAGACACCCAGGCAGTCTTTCAAAGAAAAGGTACTTTACTAAAAGATGATAAAAATATGAAAAATGTAAACACAGAACAATATATCAAAGAGCTCACAATCACATAAAAGAACAAGGGAAAATTACAAAGCAAAACTCCTACCACAATACATTTAGATCTTTGTTATCTAAGGTATTACCTCTGGAAATGCATTTTAAAGTTAGATCAGAGAGCTGTGTCTCTCTAGAGTCCCAAGATGATATGACATTCATTTCAGACACAAGTGTCAGTTTAAACTCTGTGTCACCACACCCCTTCTGTGAGTCATCTAGTGCCTTCTTTTAGAATCAAAAAAATACAAACATAATTTCCTGTCAGGAGGTATATTAAATAATGTGACATCAGCAAAAAAAAACAGTTCCCAAATTATGAGTCTTTGATCAACCAGTTCCTTTGAGGTTTACAACCCTGCAGTCCATCACCCAGGTGTGAGATAGCCAACAGGAATCAGCTAAATGACATCCTGTCCTGATGTAATAAAATGTACATCTAGTTCCCAACTTCAAAAGCATGAAGTCATAAAAAGGCCATAAAATGCAATTTCTCAAGGAAGTTAATTACATTACAGAGATCTCCTGGTCAGTGTAATACATCCTGTGATTTCAGCTGCTGACACCTGGTAATTTAAAAGGGCCAAATCTCACAGACTGACATTTCATACACTGACCATTTATTGATACTATCAATATCATACAATCATCATAACCAGCTAGCCAAGTGTCACAATCCTCCCCACCTAGACTGAATTTGGGGGCTCTATCCCCTGTGTGGGTGAGCTTCCTAAGTCAGTTCACTCCTCATATAGACGCGGCAAGCCATCTGCCTTCTGATTGGTTGCTCCAGCCCTATGTAAGATTGTCATGTCATACCCTTGCAAGGCAAGATTCCATCTTAATAGTCTACCATTAGTTTTTCCCATTTGTGTCAGCCAAACCAGGGGGTTGTGGTCAGTTTGTACCTCAAACTTCTGCCTGTATAAGTATGGCTCTAACTTCTTTAGGGCCCACACTATGGCAAGACACTCTTTTTCCAAAGTAGAGTAAGCCTGCTCCCTGGGAAGTAACTTTTTACTCAGGTATACTACGGGGTGATCTTTCCCTTGGTTGGATGTCTGACACAGTACTGCCCCAATACCCACGTCTGAGACTTCAGTCTGGACTATAAAGGGTCTGCTATAGTCAGGACTTGTCAACACAGGAGCACTGCATAGTGCCTCCTTCAGTCTGGTAAAGGCTTTTTCACAGGCTGATTCCCAGGTAATTTTCTTAGGCATCTTTTTCTTTACCTGATCAGATAGGGGAGCAGCCAGGGCACTGTAATTGGGTACAAATGTCCTATAGTACCCTGCTGTCCCTAGAAAACTCCTGACCTGCTTCTGCATTTCTGGTCTGGGCCATGCCTTAATCACCTCTATTTTTTTTTTTGTATAATCTTTTTATTAGTTTCTTTTACCCATACATCAGTAGAGTAAGAAAAGGATATCTCCACCAGCACTTATCAGATATTACATATTGCATGCCATAAGTTCCCCACATCTCATCCAGCCAACACTGGCATATAGTACCATGATGATACTGATAAAATTTGTACTTCCAGCATCCCTCAGCCAACCTCTATATATCCTATCTAAAACACTGCTCTCAGTGGAGATGAGCAAAAGGAGGAAAAACAGAGCATGAGGGTAGAAAAGCTCAGAAAATAGAAAAGATAAAGGTATAGAAGAGCCCCCTCCTCCCACACCACCCACACCCTCCCCCCCAGCTAATCGAGAATTCACTTGTACAGATATGTCCACTCTTACTCCTCCACCTTTATCCATACATTATTAATTCCTGTTCCGAGGGCTTCATAGAATTTAGATAGGGCGTCCACATGCTTTCAAACTGCCTTTCCCTTCCTTTAATCTTATATGTCAACCTCTCTAATTGTAGCACATCCCATATAAGGTTCCTCCACTGTCGGACTGTGGGTTTGTCTCCTGAAACCCAAGTATTCAGAATACACTGTTTTGCCAGTACTAGGAGTACTCCCATCCATCTCTTCAACCTCTCCCACTCTTCCCGAGGTGCACCATCCACCCCAAACAGCAATGTGAGTGGTTCTACTTTGACCTGTTGTCCCGACATAACTGTCAACTCCTGTGCTACCTTAGCCCAAAACTCTTGGAGTATCTGGCACGACCAAAACGAGTGCAGATAGGTACCCAAAGCTGACCCACATCTTTGA
This sequence comes from Neoceratodus forsteri, assembly GCA_016271365.2. Classification (NCBI taxonomy): domain Eukaryota; kingdom Metazoa; phylum Chordata; order Ceratodontiformes; family Ceratodontidae; genus Neoceratodus; species Neoceratodus forsteri. The sequence continues at coordinate 146,051,786 of CM057453.1, read as the reverse complement.
CAAATAGCCGAGATTGCTGAGTTATATCTATTCACTGCCACAGGTGGAGTGTACATTCTGTGTACAAATTTATATGCTACCTCCCTATATTTATTACAAAACAGGAGACCTTGATACGTCCCTTTCATTAAGGCCCATTGCTCCTCAGAGAGTGAGACTCCCAAATCCCTTTCCCACAGGCATCTAGTTTTGTTTGTCATATCTGGCCCTTGGAGGTGGAGAGCAAATGTGGTTTGTCTAATCATACCTATGGGTTTCTGTTTTAGTTGCTGTAACAGATCTTCTAGGATCTGTATTTTAGCATCCGGGCCTCTTTTCTTTTCAATATCTTGCACATACTTTCTCACCTGGAAGTACCTGAACATATGATGGCAGGGAGACCCAGGTCTGCCCTCAGCTCCAAAGTCCCAAATCGCTCCTTTCCCTTAAGTCATTAAGGCACATTATCCCACTGTCTTCCCATTTCTGAAATTTGGGATCCCTATTCCGGGAATAAAAACGGATTCCTGTGAGCGCAAAATAAGTGATTCTCCCTTATGCCCAACCACTTTTTTAATTTGTTCCCAGCTGTCTACTACTTCTTTCACTAAAATATTCAAAACCCGCTTATCTCGCAACCCCCTATTATCTGCTTCTGCCAGTAGGGACGACACCTTCACCCCCAGTCCCTCCTCCTCCAAGTCCATCCAGCTAGCTTCTTTTGGCTTATATACCCGATCTTTAATAATCCTCATTTGTGCTGCCCAGAAGTACAATTTCATATCCGGGTAATTCAGCCCTCCCTTGGATTGGTCAGCCTTTAACCTATTCAAGCTAGCCCTAGGCTTCTTCCCCTGCCATATAAACCCCGAGCAGTGCTTTTCAAAGATCTTTATGTCCTTCCCTGTCAGTCCCATTGGCAGCATCTGGAGTGGGTATAGGAGTCTCGGAAGTACATTCATCTTAAGCAAATTAATACATCCCATCCAGGACAAGGGCAAATTTCTCCATCTATCCATATCTCCTTTTAACGCTTTCAATAACGGGGCATAGTTCAGCCTATAGAGTGATCTCAGGTCCCTACCTATTTTGATCCCTAAACATGTAAGGTATGTGCCCACCCTTTTAAGGCCCCATGTATCATTTGCCTCTTCTCTTTCTTCTCCCAATAATAGAATTTCAGATTTTCCCAAATTCAATTTATAGCCTGAGAATGTAGCAAATTGACCTATAATTTCCAGCAGGGCAGGCATGGAGCTTGTAAGGTTCCTCACATATAACATCATATCATCCGCATACAGGGTTATTTTATGCTGATTCCCGCTTTTCCCTCTTATCCCCTGAACTCTTGCATCTTCCCTAACAGCTATTGCTAGCGGTTCAATCGCTATTGCAAAAAGCAGCGGGGATAAGGGGCATCCCTGTCTTGTCCCTCTATGAAGTCCAAATTGTTCAGTCATGTTCCCATTAACTAAAACCGCAGCCTTAGGTGCCCGTTATAGTGCCCTTACCATTTTGATGAAGTTTTCCCCTAACCCAAACCGCCCCAGAACCGCAAACAAGTATGGCCATTCAATCCTGTCAAACGCCTTTTCTGCGTCCATGGATAGTACAGCTGTACGCCCCCCCCATTCTTTTAGCATGAGCCACCACATTAAGGATCTTCCTAATATTATGATACGAATGCCTACCCTTTATAAAACCCGTTTGATCTGGGTGAATCAATTCTGGAAGTATATTCTCTAATCTGCTAGCTAAAATTTTAGCGAATAGCTTAGCATCACTATTTAACAAAGATATAGGCCTATATGATGAAGATTCCATTGGGTCCTTGTTTGGTTTAGGGATCACACATACCAAGGCAGAACCATTTGAGTCAGGCAGTACTCCCTCCTCTCTCCCTTCCTTAAATACTTCCCACATTATTCCTTGTACTTCCTCCTTCAGTAGCTTATAGTATTCCATGGGAGACCATCTGGACCACATGCCTTCCCCACCTTCATCTTATCTATTGCCTTACTAATTTCTCTCGTAATTTCCTTCCCAAGTATCTCCTGCTGTTGTTTTGTAATTTGAGGTAGTTTATATCTAGACAAAACTCGAGCATCTGCTTCTCACTCCCCTCCACTTGCCCTGTACAATTCCTCATAGTATTCTTTAAATACATCTCTAATGTCTCTATATTTAGTGACTACCTGACTCCTTTTATTTTTAACCCCCAAGATATGCACCAGATTCTTCCTCCCTTTACCAGGCTTACCAATAGAGGGCCTGGCTTATTTCCCCATTCATATACCCTGTGTTTCAAATAAAACATTTTTTCCTAGCTTCATCCATCAATAAGGTGTTAGCGCTGTCTTTGTTATTGTCAGCTGTTGCCTCTTGTTCACCTCCTTCTCCCCTTGCTACCCTACCTCCAGTATTTCTCAGCTCCTGCTGAAGGGCCTTGTCGCTCCAATCTGCTTTTCTTATAACGCGCCATGTACCCTATAATTGCCCCCCTCATATACGCTTTCCCCGCATCCCACAGCATTTGTTTAGAAGTGGCAGTTGGTGCATTAACCTCCATATAGAATTTAAATTGCTCCTTTACGTACTCCTGAAACTCCTGCGAACCCAACATGTATGTAGGGAATCTCCATGTCCGTGTTTCTCCCCTCTCACCCGGAGAACAAAAGGACGCAACCACTCCTGCATGGTCTGAGATATGTATAGGAGTATGCAACACTTTCCTGAGCTTCTCATACCAGCCCAACGTCACATAAACATGGTCAATTCTCGACCATGTCCCATGTGGGTTTGAGTAAAAAGTGTATTCTGTATCCTGTGGGCACGCTGTTCTCCAGGTATCCACTAGATTCAATTCCGCCAAGCCCTCTCTCCATTTCTTAATACAAGGATCCCTGCGTCCCTTCCCCTCCGAATGATCCAGGACAGCATCAGGTGTACAATTAAAGTCTCCCCCCATCACCAAGTTCTCAAACTGTTCCCTCATTAATATGGATACAATATTACTATAAAACTCCGGGTCCATAATAGCCGGTGCATACACACTACCAAAAGTAACATTCAGGCCATGGATAGTCCCAGACACAAATACATATCTACACTCCGCAGGGTCTGCCAGAACCCTTGTAAGTTGGAAAGGCAAGTGTCTATGCACCAAAACTGCCACTCCTTGCTTACGTGGACTATAGGAGGCAGCGTAACATGCACCCACCCATCCCTTTTCAGTCGGTGTGCTCCCCGGTGCTAGATGGGTTTCCTGCAGGAGAGCCACCTTACATGTGCTCTCTCAGTACTGCCAGCACCACACTTCTCTTAGTCGGAGAAGAGAGACCATGTACGTTCCAAGATTGTATTACCAGATCATCTCCCGCCATTGTCTGTTCTCATTACCCTTTATCCGTCCACAACCAGTCCTTCTTATGATTCCCACCTTCCCCTCAGCCTTCCCCCTATTTTGCATAATATCAGGCTTCCCCGCTTCCTCACTCATATCTGTAACTCTTTTTCTCATATGCATCCTCTTTTCCTTATTCCTTAAACGTGAATCTCGATAGCCCATTAGTTGCCCCCAAGAACCTTACCGAACCCCCATTTACCCCCCCTACTATAACATCACTCCTATTCTCCACCATCAAACCTCGTAACTTTTCTTCCCACCACTCCAATCCCAAACATTTTCTATTACTCGCTTCTGCCATTACGGCAGCACCTTCCCAAATCTGCTAGTAGAACAGCTGCCTCCCCTTACTCACCCCCCGAAGACCTTTTCCTCTGTGGCCTATATAGGCCTAACCAAAACGCAACATATTTACATTCCAAATCTGGGTATCCCCTTCTCCCCCAATCTCTCATAGCCCAGATTAAATCACATTAATATCCCACATGTGCCCCCATTTATTTAAATCCAACATTTTAATTCCAGTCTTTTCTAAGTATGGGGTCTCTTCTTCGCCAGCCAGATCGGACTGAGGCTGGTGGAGCAGGCCGCGTGATTTCAAACATTCTCACACGCCAAGCCCAGTCCACCATGGCCTCCTTTGCACATCGTCTCTGCGGTAGCTCTTCTAGCACTGCCCCAGCTTCACCAAACCCTTTCCGTCTGCGTAGCAACAAATGTCCTTCCTCTCCATAGGCTAGCTTCAATACCAGTCTGTTTGACCCGCAGCCTTCTGGATTTTAGAAGTTGTAAAATAAAATCTGAGTGAACTAAAATGTAGCTCGAGGTACCTCCCTCTTTAAGAAGTAAAAGTTAATGTCTCACAGTCCTTCTCCATAATTTCCACAGGCTCGTCTCACCCCACTTTCTTCTTGAGTTCCTTTATAAAAGTATCTGCTTTCTCCGCTTCCCAAAACGAGTATACCGCTCCTTCATGTTTGATTTTCAAAATCGCCGGATAAATCATGTAATGTTCCACCTTCATCTCCCTCAACTGAGCCATTGACGACGCGAACATCCGCCTCTTCTTGAGCAATCTATTGAGTAGTCCTGTAACATGAATTCTCACTCCATCTAACTCCACAGGTTGATTGATCTTAAAGGCTTTTATTACTGCCTCTGTCCTGGAAATTATGATATCTGATGACGATACTTCTGGGAGGCTGGCCTGGGCCTGGTTTAGGAGTACTGCTCTGTGGGCCCTCTCGATCTTGTGTTTACCCCCTTTAGGTTGCAGGTTCAAGATTTTTGCAACTTCTCAGCACAAAATTTTAATATGTCAGAGCCCTCCTTCCCTTCGGGAAGCCCTCTTAAGCGGAGATTATTCCATCTCACATAGTTCTCCTGGTAGTCAAAAGCCTCCCTGAGCTCCTCCAGTTCTTTTTCCAATACTGAAATTTTCTCCGGTATAGGTTGCATTAGGTCCTCTACTCGAGCTGTACGCTCCTCCAACTCCGCTAGCCTTTCGCCATGTGCTGCAGTTCTTTCCGCTATTTCTTGCAGCTTTGCTTCGATTTGATTCTCCAACTTTTCAAAACGCGGGTTTAGGGCAGCCAGTACCTGCGTCGTCACCTCTCGCCCCAACACAATCACCTCTGCTGCCGAGAAGGAAATCGGGCCTGCCGGTTCTGCTAGAGGCCCAGCTGACTGCTTCTTAAGATTCTTCCCAGCATTCCTGGCTGGTTTCCCGGATCCATTTGTGAGATATTCTTCCATAGTTATGCTTCCTACGGGCAAATGCAGCACAGGAACCCAGATTTATAACTTTTAAAGCGCAAAAATGTTATTTTAAGGTCTTCGGGGTACGGAGCTCCGGGAGAATGCGTCTTGCTGCTTAGCTGCTCGTCAGCGCCCCCCAATCACCTCTATTTTTACTTGGTTAGGCCGGAGCTGTCCTCACCCTACAACATGCCCGAGGTATGCCACTTCAACTATGGCCACCCGGCACTTCTCAGCTTTGACAGTGAGCCAGGCATTCTGTATCCTGCCCAGCACTTCCCTAAGGTGGGACAGGTGTTCCTCCCAGCTGGCACTAAAGATGGCAGTATCATCCAAGTATAACACGGCTTACTCCTCAGCACCATCTAACACCTGGCTCACCAACCTTTGGAAAGTGGCCCGGGCATTCTTCATTCCGAAAGGCATTACTTTAAATTCAAATAAGCCTATCAGAGTGATGAAGGCTGACCTCTCCCTAGTTCTGTCAGTTAACTCTACCTGCCAACACCCCTTTGTTAGGTCAATAGTCATAGGGTAGGTCGCCCCTCCCAACTTGTCCAGGAGTTTGTCCGTCTCAGGCATCGGGTGGGCGTCTGACTTTGTGACTGCATTCAGTCCATGATAGTCCACACAGAAATGAGTTGAGCCATCTGGCTTGGGCACAAGGACTACTGGTGAGGCCCAGGGGCTGTGGGATCTCTGGATTACCCTTAAATCCAGCATTTCCTCCACTTCCCTCCTAATGTCCTTTTGGACAGCATCTGACACCTGATATGCTGTCCTCCGCATGGGTGTCTGTGCCCCTGTCCCTGTCTCCACATCGTGCATTGCTAAGGGGGTTAGTCCAGGTTTGGCACTAAACAATGGAGCAAAGTGTGCTAAAACCTCCCTTACTTTCTGGATCTTGTCTGGGGCCAGCTGGGGTGACAATTTAGCTGCCTCCACAGAGGACTCCCACTTGCTTTCTTCCAGCAAGTCCAGAAGGGGATCTTCTTCATCCGTCCCCTCCCCAGGACTACATACTGCAAACACCATGTCAGCCCTATTAGCATATGGCTTCATCATGTTGACATGATACATTCTTTCTGTATGTCTTCTGTCAGGTAACTGTATAATATAGTTCACGTCATTTACCTTTCTAACTACTTTGTAGGGTCCTGCCCACTCAGCCTGCAGCTTGTCTTTCCAGACTAGGATAAGGACCATGACTTCCTGAACCACCGTGTACAAGCGGTCATACCACACTTTTTGTTTTTGTTGGCCAGTTGCCAGATTGCTTTGGGCTGTCCCCATAAGCTCCTTCAGTCTTTTCCTAAACCTAAGGACATAATCCATTATGGGAGTTCCCTGGGTGGTGTGCTTGCCTTCCCAGTCCTCCCAGATGAAGTCTAGGGGCCCACATACTCGGTGTCCATATAAGAGCTCGAAGGGGGAAAATCCTGTCAACTCTTAAGGCACCTCCCTATATGCAAACAACAGGTGGGCAAGGTATTTCTCCCAGTCCCTCCCATGCTGTTCAGAAAATGCTTGGAGCATTGACTGCAGGGTACCATTAAATCTTTCCACAAGCCAATTGGCTTGTGAGTGATAAGGTGTTGTACACCTCTGCACCACCCCACACTTCTCCCACAAACATTTCATCAGGTCCGACATGAAAGAACCCCCTCGATCGGTGATAACCTCCTACGGAAACCCAACATGGGAGAAAATCCCAAGTAAGGCATCTGCCACTTTGTCTGTCCTCAGTGAGGATAGGGTGACTGTCTCTGGCATAATCCACCATATACAGGATGAACCTCTTCCCAGAGAAGCTGGGGGATTTAAAGATCCCACAATATCAATTCCCACCCTCTGGAATGACTCCTCCACTATGGGCAATGGAATTAGGGCAGCTTGGATTTTCTTACCTGCCTTCCCTATTTCTTGGCACCGGTGACAAGACCTGCAATACTCCTTCACCTGCTGGGTGAAGTTGGGCCAATAGAAATTTTGGGCCAACCGCTGCATAGTGTGAGCAATTCCCAGATGACCAGACAAGGGAATACCGTGTGCAGTCTTGAGCAACTGCTCACGGTATCCCTGGGGAATGACAAGCTGCCTGCCTATCACCCCTCCCTCTGTCTTCACATCCTGAGTATACATCAGTCCATTTTCCCAATAAACTTTATGTTTTCCATCACCTTCCTATGCTCCATCAGAGTCTGCCCAAGCTCTCAGCTTCTCTAGACTAGGGTCACTTTTCTGAGCAGCTGCAAGCTCCTTACACATTCCCAAGGCATGGGACAGGTCCCTGTCAGTATCTAAACTATGGTCTCTAGCTCAATAGCATCAGGGCACTCAGGATCACTGTCATTCCCTAACCCTCTGGCAATGGATCACCTCTCCTTCTTCAGAGTAACCCTCCATAGCTGTGTGGTTAACTGCTACTGGGGAAATTTCTACCCCCTTTTCATTAGTCTCCATATCAGGAGACACAGGCTGGGGAACCAGCCTCCCAGTGGTTTCCACAGTGGCTTCTATGGGGTCCAGGGAACTACAATTTTCCCTTGCCGCTTGGCTATGGGTAACTGCACACACCATCCCCTGTTCGAGATTGTTGCCCAGAATGACGTCAACTGCTAAAGTTTTGGCTATAGCCACCTGTTGCACAGTTCCCCCTGTTTCACCCCAGTCTAGGAGAACACTAGCGAGTGGCAATGTTTTCTCCTCACCAGTGAACCCTTGTAAAGTTACAAATTTATTGGGTATAAGCTGACCAGGCTCTACCAGATCTCCTTTTACCAATGTCAGGGATGCCCCTGTGTCTCTTAACCCTTGTTTCTGTACACCATTCACAGTGACTGGATGCATGTGCTCCCTCATGTTCACAGGCATGCTTCCAGGGATGCACAAACAACCCACTTCTTTCCTAGCCCTATTTTGCATATTGCTCATCCTTTTGGGACACTGTCTGGCAATATGCCCAGTTTCTTTGCAAACCCAACATTCATTTCTTTTCTCAGAAAAATATTTTCTTTGAAACCTGGGGCTAACTGGTTTTGGTGGAGGCAGTGAGGGTTTTAGCTGCCCTGAAGGCATGCTTTTCCCTTTCTGCACTGCCATGCCTGCCCCATTCGCTCTCAGAGCAGGTCTGCTCTTGGCATAGTGGTCTGAGAGTTCAGCAGCCTCTTGCACTGTTTTGGGATCTCATTCCTCCAGCTAGGTTTTCAGCTCTGCTGGGCATGCCTCAAAAAACTGCTCTAACAATATAGCATTTTCAATTTTATCTACAGAATTTGCCTCAATTCCCTCCCACCAATGTTTTAAACACTGACGTTGTTTCGTGGCTAGCTCCTCATAGCTCATTTCAGGGTTTCTCCTGAGCTTATGGAATTTAGCTCTGTATGCTTCTGCAGTTAAATCAAACTTTTTTAAAAGTGCAGCTTTAAGTTTGCAGTAATCATTACTGTCCTCATTGTCCATTTTACCCACTGCATTCTGAGCTTTCCCAGTTAGTAGCGGGGATAGCTGGAAGATCCAGAACCCTCTAGGAATCTTTGCCTGAATACAAACTTTTTCAAAGAAATTTAAAAAGGCATCCATATCCTCCCCCTCTTTCAATTCAGCTATCAATTTGGAATTTAATTTGTAACCCAGTCCTGTAGTTCCAGTTAAACCCAAGCCACTTACCTGCTCTGGTGCTGGTGGTTGGATTCGTAGCTTCTCCAGTTCGTGTTGCCTCTGGTGCTCACACTCTTCATGGTCTGCTTCTCGCTGTTCACACTCCGTTTCTCACCATTCTCACTCCACCTCCCTCTGGAACTCCAGCTCCATTCGGCAAAACTCAGTCGGCAGCCTGACTGCTTCTGGCTCCAGAATGCTGGTGACCTTCCCCTGCTGCTGTGGACCTTCACTTGAACTGCCTCTGCTGTTCTCCTCACTGGATCTGGACACTGCACTGGCCGCTGGCCCCTCCACATCCAAGGTTTGCTCCTTTACAGTCACAGTCTGTGACTTGATGCTCTGGGCATCCGCTGCCATCAGGGCATCTGAGGTTCTGCTTGTTGGCCTTCCCTCATACACGTACCCTCTTTGGGGACTGCGGTACAGTCTTTCACCGGGAGCACCTATCCAGGCTTCCAAAATGAACCCTTTTAATTCTATAAGAGACCTTTTGTATATTCTTACCTTTTTCCAAGCTTAGTAACACCATCAAGTTGTTGAACAGTTTTGTCAGACATAACCCCTTATACGTCACATGCAAAAAAAACTGGCAGACACCCAGACAGTCTTTCAAAGAAAAGGTACTTTACTAAAAGATGATAAAAATGTGAAAAATTTAAACACAGAACAATATATCAAAGCGCTCACAATCACATAAAAGAACAAGGGAAAATTACAAAGCAAAACTCCTACCACAATACATTTAGATCTTTGCTATCTAAGGTATTACCTCTGGAAATGCGTTTTAAAGTTAGACCAGAGAGCTGTGTCTCTCTAGAGTTCCAAGATGATATGGCATTCATTTCAGACACAAGTATCAGTTTAAACTCTGTGTCTCCACCCCCTTCTATGAGTCATCTAGCTCCTTCTTTTAGAATAACAAAAAATACAAACATGATTTCCTACCAGGAGGTGTATTAAATAATGTGACATCAGCAAAAATCTATTTCCAAAATTATGAGTCTTTGATCAACCAGTTCCTTTGAGGTTTACAACCCTGCAGTCTGCACCCAGGTGTGAGATAGCCAACAGGAATCAGCTAAATGACGTCCTGTCCTGATGTAATAAAATGTATATTTAGTTTCCTACTTCAAAAGCATGAGGTCATAAAAGGCTATAAAATGCAATTTCTCAAGGAAGTTAATCACATTATAGAGATCTCCTGGTCAGTGTAATACATCCTGTGATTTCAGCTGCTGACACCTGGTAATTTAAAAGGGCCAAATCTCACAGACTGACATTTCATACATTGACCATTTATTTATACTACCATTATCATACAATAATCATAACCAGCTGACCAAGCATCACAGGAGACAGTATGGTATGTGTGGAAGCCAGACTGGTAAAGGGAGAAGAAGGTGGAAGAGTTGAGGAAGGACGAGAGTTAGGAGAGGATGAGCTTTTCTTGCACTGTAGCCAGTGCAGGGAAAAGAGAGATGGGGTAATGATCTCTGGGGCAGAAGAACAGTCACCCCTTTTGTGAAGGGGAGGACTTTTAGCTTGCTTTCTGCCTTGGGGACTGTAGCAAGTTAAAAGAAGAGATTAAGAAGGGAGGCAATAGAAGCAGCTATAGAAGGAGCAGACAGGTGCAAATGTTTGGGGTCAAGCCCATTCGGACTGTAACTTTAGAAGATATTTAGAGAGTCCAGTTCCCAGAGAGTAGCTCCTGGAGAGATATGTAAGAAAGAGAAGGAGGACTGGGATATTTTTTTATTTAAAGGTAAAGTCCCCTCAACTTATTTTCTGTATACCTGTTTAGTCTGTAGGCATGAACAATGGTTCCGTCTCTTGCATCCCCCTAATGTTACCCTAATTTAAATATAAATGAGGTTGCTGCACTCTACCCCCCTCTAGTTATACTGTATTAGTCAGTTCTGTGGTTGTCCTCTGAAGTCCCAATGTTCTTGTCTTATGCTGACCATGAAACTTTTCAAGGCATAGTAAGTGACCAGCTGATTTCTGCAGTATAAAGTGTATCTGAATTAGAATAAAAGTTGCTTTTAGTAAACACAGGGACTTCACAAGACATATAACAGAAGTGAATGAGAGTATGACTTCTGCTGGTTTATGCAGGTACACATCATAAACTTCCTTGATGCCTTGCATGAGTGGCAAGGGCCAACAGAATGCTGGGTTGCATCGCAAGGGGAATAACGTTGAGGAGCGGGGAGGTGATTCTGCCGCTGTATAGATCATTAGTTAGACCTCATCTCGAATACTGTGTGCAGTACTGGTGCCCGTACCCGAAAAGGGACATTAAATTACTGGAAGGGGTGCAGCACAGAACAACTAGCATGATCCAGGGACTGGAAGACTTACCTTATGAGAGTAGGCTACAGGAGTTGAACATGTACTCGCTGGAGGAAAGGAGGGACAGAGGGGATATGATCGAGACATTCAAGTACATGAGAGGGATAAACAAGACTAGTATGGAGGGGCTATTCAGGGTAAGGGTGGGGAGGGACACTCGAGACCATGACATGAGATTGGAGGGGGGAGGGTTCAGGAGGGAAATGAAGAGACAGTTTTTTACAGAAAGGGTGGTGGCAGGGTGGAACATATTACCAGCAGAGGTGGTAGCCTCTAAAACAGTGGGCTGATTCAAAAGTGGCTGGGACAGGGCAAGAGGGAGGATAAAGGGAGGGGGTGAGGAGGGAAGGGCAGCTGCAGAATAGGGCTGCTAGCTACAGAATTGAGCAGACTTGGTAGACCAAATGGCCTTTTTCTGCTGACAAATTTTGTATGTTCCTATGATCTTTGCAATGGAGACAAATGGGTTTTCACACCAGGGCAGAACAGAGTGAAGCAACCTCATTTATATTTAAATTAGGATGACAGTAGGAGGATTCAAGACAGAGAATCATTGTTCATGCCTACAAACTACATAGGTGTACAGAAAATAGATTCTGGGGACTTTCCCTTAAAAATGTTTGTCCTGAAAAGGCACACTGGGTCAGAGCTCATTACCAAGTGCAACCTGGGGGAGGGGGTTACTGGGGATAGAAAATACAAATACACAGGAAGGTACAGTACACCATTATAGTAAATGGTAAGCCTTGATTCTCCACTGATTTTGGCAGCTGCTGAAATGCTGTTGTAGGACAGTTCAAAGGTCAAAAATGTTGTTGTACTATCGTTCTGACATCACATCGATAGTACAGCAACATTTCTGACATTTGAACGGGCACACGCTGTCACCGTTGCTTCAGCGCTCACAGAAACCTATCTGTCACAGATTCGACCTTCTGACTGGAAAAAATAGAGAAATAGCAGCAGCAGCATTTTTCAAGCCACACACGGAAAGGGAACAGTTAATAGAGGAACAAGAAAACACCTGCACAATTCAAAAAACATTGGCAGATATGAAAATAGTCACAAATTACCTGGAGAAAGCAGGCGAGCACCGACCGACACATAGCATTCCTGTGGAAGAGCTGGACATCCTCATCGCAGACTTCATCTTTGCTGTTAAAAGAATAGATGGTTCTGATTACGAACTGAGTATTATCAGGGGGATATTAGGAAGCGTTGACAGATACCTAATAAAACATAGCTACAGGCATTCAATCTATCATGGCAAAAACAGTCCTTTTGTCCAAACACTCAGAACAATGACAGCAAAATAAAAAAAATTAAAAAAACAGGGGAAGGGGAATAAGCCGAACAGAGCAGCAGCTCTCACAGAAGCCAACATCAACCAGCTGTACAGCTCTGGCACCCTTGGACTAGGAAATCCAACCAGCCTCCTGAACATGATTTTTTTCAATATTGGACTCTGTTTTGCTGTACATACAATGGAGCAATATAGGCTGAAGTGGGGAGACCTCACACTGATAACAGACACCAACGGACAAAAATACTTGCAATATAATGAACGGCAGACAAAAATGTGGACTGGTGAAAATCCGATGGATATCAGGCCAGCCAAACCTCGGGTGTACGAGCATACAAATATGAACAGAGACCCAATAACTGCCTATTTAAAATATGCATCTCAGAGACCCCAAGCCATGAACACCTCTGAATCACCTTTTTATCTGGTGCCAAATATTAATTATAAGCCTGGAGTATACCTATGGTACAGATCAGTGCCCATAGGTGAGAATAAAATAAGAAACCTGATGAAAGCAATGAAAATGTTGGCTGGCTTGCCAGGCACCAAAAAAATCAGCAATTACTCCACACGAAAAACATCAATCCAAGTCCTGGTTGATCACAATGTGCCTCCAACTGAAGTGGTACAAGTCCCTGGGCATCGCAGTATCCAAAGTATTAATGCTTACAGCGTTATCTCAGAGTCCAAGCAGCAGAGAAACTCCTCCATTTTCTCCAGCCTAACTGCCGAAAATCAAGCAAGAAGTACTTTCTCTAATGAATCTGAACAGGATTGGCCAACAACAACTGCCTCATCAGTTCCTGTCCAGCACAGAAATAACTGCCCATCTGCAACTCTGCCTCTTCAAATCTTCGGCTCTCACTGTGTTTTCCAGCAAGGAGTGCAAATCTCTATCACATACTATGCAAAATCGGTGAAGCATAGATAGATAACCATGATTTCTGACTCCAGCGACTCTGACTAAGTGAGTCCCCACTAGTTTTAATTTAATCTTGCAGTCATCGGTGAGTAGAGTGTGGGGGGTGCACGTTACACGGAACCGCTGACACTCATTTTTGTTTGTTTTTACTCACAGGAACTTCACACAGAAACCGTGAAAAACATTGTATCCTTTAAACTGGTTAAACAATAACATTACACCGTTAATGTTTGTATTTCTGTGCCGGAAAAAAACAACTATTTTATTTATTTAAGTTTTGGTAACTGGGTAGGACCACTGAGACAATGCAGTCCCATTTTCAGGGTCAATCTGGGTTTGCAAACAAGCAAACAGAACATGACATAAACATATATAAGCAGGTAAAGATAACAATAATTGAATATACAATGTGAGTTCATATAGCAAATATACAAGGCAATAAAAATATAAAACATTTCAGAAGATACAGTATATACACTTCAGCAGTAGTAAACATGAGTTACAGGTAAATGTTCCAACTACGACTACAGGCCGCAGAGACCAAAATAGCAAGATGAAGGGGGGTGGGAGTAGGGGGTGGAGATAACAAAGAAGGGAAGCATATAAATGTAGGTATGGGGGAGAGCTTAGGCATGGTAGGAAGAAAGAGAAAAGTGCATTGACAGAAGTAGAACAAATAGCAGAGGCAGAGAGGGAGGCAAGGAGATGGGTTTGGAACTTGGGGCTAGTGCAACAGGACAGTATGGAGGAGGGAAGGGAGTTCCAGTTGGATTGCATGGATGAAGTTAGTGAGGAGGGGGGAATTCACCTGAAACAGGAGCATGTAACAGAGTATGATAGAGTGGAGTGCAGGTTAGATTGGAACAGAGGTAGGGAGGTGCAAGACAACACTGAGGAGGGCAGAGAGTTCCATTCTGACACGGCAGCGAATGAGAATGATTTGCAAGTGGCAGCCAGTCTCAGTTTTGGTTTTATGAGGAGTGGGGGAGAGGCAGACCTAAGAGCTCTGGGAGCTTGCCTCAGGTGAACAACTTCAGATAGGCAGGGAGGAGTAATTTTGTGCACTAGCTTATGTAAGAAGCTCAGAGAGGTATACCTAAGTTTAGATTCATATGGCAGCCAATGTAGGGATATGAGGACATCGCAGTGGTGGTGTCTTGCTCTTACCCCCAGTGCGAACCTGCCTACCCTGTGGTAGGCCTGGATAAGGAGAGTCATAGAAAAGGCATTAGTGGAGAGCAGCAGAGGCACTCCATAGGTTGGGGTAGGGAGAAGGGATGCAGAGGCAATCTTAATGCAGGAGGCAGAGGTTACGAAGGGATGGATGCAGTAGAAGAGACCAATCTTTTGATTCAGAGATGTGATCAGGTTAGATACATGGGCCTTAAAAGAGAGTTGTAAACTGTTCCCTGGTTCAGTATGAATACAAGTTTGAAAACATTCAACTATGTGTCAGTGTGTTCTTGCATTTACTTTTTTTTCAGTGGAGAATCAAGGCTTACCATATACTATTTTATTTAGTTTTTGTTTACCGTGGAAGTACCATAGCCAAGGCATGACTATTTTCAGGCATGACCCGGGAGATTACAATGAAGTGGGATAAACAAGGAATACATTTTTGTGTACAGGGAGAAAACGACAATACAGAGATAAACCAGAGTAATCAAATACATAAGCATTTACGGATAGTTAAGAGTTCACAAGCAATACAAAGTTCAATGACAACAACACATTTAGCAAACAGCAATTTAGTTTAAGAGCATAAGAAACATAGTCAGTTTACACATAAGTGCATGATAACAAAACTAGATGGGCAGGATAAGTAGAGATCAGTTTGCAGCAAGGGGGAAGTGAGACATCAGAGCAGTAGAAACAGGATGTCATATTCAGGGAGTTTGAAGCAGGTACAGGAGACCTGGCTAAAGAGGAAGGAGCAACATTTGTTTTTGAATTGGACATGACTGGGAGCTAGGCGGACCTCAAGAGGTAGGGAGTTCCTCAGTTTGGCTGCCGAGTGCGAGAAAACTAAGGTTCCTTTGTTAGGTTTACATCTAGTTATAAGCAGCAGGGATTTATCAGATGATCGAAGACCATGCGAGGAAGCAGTGGAGATAGCAAGGAGGCAAGCGAGACAGGGATACCTGCTCTAAGAATATTGTCAGTCAGGGAGCCAAGGGCCAGAGCATGAGTAGAAGTGGGGGGTAGCCAATTCAGATCAGCATAGAGCTGACAGTGGTGTTTTGACCAGGGGGAGGCAGAGTCATACCTGCAGATGCTGTTGTAGGTGGTATCCCACTTCCTGAGGAGAGATAGGGATGCATAGAGATAAGTGAATACCCCATAGGATAGCAACGGGAGCAATATCCTGTGGGCAATGGCTAATCTAGCTGACTGT
Source organism: Neoceratodus forsteri (assembly GCA_016271365.2). Lineage (NCBI taxonomy): Eukaryota > Metazoa > Chordata > Ceratodontiformes > Ceratodontidae > Neoceratodus > Neoceratodus forsteri. The sequence goes on along the minus strand of CM057453.1, from coordinate 146,036,008 downwards.
GTAAGGACATAGCTTGTTTTGTAGGCTACTCCAATTTTAGCATTAACTGATTTACAGGTAGACGTTATGTGCTTATCAAAGTTGAGGTTTTCGTCAAGGAGGACTCCAAGATACTTGAAAGAGCATACCGATTCAAGGACCAGCCACCCTGACCAGACACGTTAAATAGGTCCCAGTTGTGTTTTAATTTGACTGCAGTCCCAAACAACATAGTTTGCATTTTACTAGCATTAAGGATTAACTTATGGTGGAAGAGCCAAGATTGAATAGACATAAAAGCAGAACAAAGTGTCTGGTTTATGTGGTATATATTCTTATCACTGCAGTACAGGACCAGGTCATCTGCATAAAGGATCACAGAGCAATTAGGGATATCTGACAAGATGCTATTAATAAAAATAGAGAAAAGAAGGGGGCCTAATATCGATCCCTGAGCAACACTAGGTTAATTGCCATGGGGCTGGACATAGCAGAATTGAATCTGACAAGCTGGGTTCTGTTTGATAGATAGCTATTAAACCAGGCCACCGAGTTAAGAGAGAAACCCAGGGCTAGGAGGATGATCAACAAGGTCAAATGCCGTAGTGAGGTCGATAAAAACTGCCCCAGTAAGGTGGCCATTGTCCATTGCAGCAACAGTGTCATTTGTAAGGTGAAGCAAGGCAGTGGAGGTGCTATGACCTTTACGAAAGCCATATTGAATTGGTGAGAGGAGGTTATATTTGGTCAGGAATTCAGTAACTTGGATAGATACTAACTTTTCCATTTTTTTGCATAAGACTGATAGTACAGCTATTGGACGATAGTTAGTCATATCCCTTTTATCTCCTTCCTTAGGGAGTGGGGTGACTTTGGCCACTTTCTAGATATCAGGGACAAATTCGTTACAAAGAGAGAGGGTAAAAATCCTAGACAAAGGCTGGGCAATGAATGGTGCAGCCAGTTTTAAAAGTTTGGGCTCAATGCCATCAGAGCCTACTCTAGTATTATCAGAAATGGTGTTCAGTAAGCCGAGGATTTCTGATTTAGATACTGCCTTAAAGTAAAAAGAAGGAGGGAATGCAGAAGGGGTGAGTGGAGTGGATTTGGGTAAGGGCTGCGTGGGGAGGAACACAGATGTGAAGCTGGGCAGGTCTGAGAATTGCTTATTAAATGCTTTGGCAATGGTCCTGGGGTTGTTGCAGTATATGAGTATATAAAACAGTATATGAGTCAGCATACACAGCAAGGTTGTGTTTCCATCTCTGGTTTGTGATGACATCATGGGACCTCTCAAGCTTCGCTCTCAGGATCCATATAATGTCATCACAAACCTCGATGAAACAGTCTTGTTGTATATACTCACCCACAGTGCCGTGAGGAAGGGTAGTGTGGTGAAAGCGCCTCAGGTGCAAGCCTCTGAGTGGCGCAGTTTTCAAGTCTAAAGCTCACTTTTTAATTCACTTGCGCTGTCGCTTTAAGGTTTCTTTTTTTTTTTTTATATATTTTGCATTTGTAATTACAACTGTCTGTCAGCAGGGGCGCAACTGTGGACCAAAGATCAGCAAATCGGAGGGGGGTCACATGGTTGTACCGTCTGCTGCAGACAATATAATCATGTGGTGGTGGTACAGAGAAAGAGAAACTTTGGGTGGGCCACCGCCACCCAACCCATTAGTATAAAAGGTACTTGGTGGAGTGCCGTGAACATGTGGCACTGAGAGGCGGTTAAATAGAGACTGGAGATACAGTAGTTTGTTGAGACGAGACAGAAAGAGACTAGCAGCAAAAAACAGCAATAAACTATAGAGTGTAGAGAGGAGAGATGAGACCAAGAGACAGAGATATTGGATTTGCGTAAGCAATGCACTACTGTCTTCTGTGATGTCTATAATGTAGTAGTCTGACTGGACTGCATTAAGTAAAAGCAACAGCAAGCATTTTTCATTTCCATCCACGTCCATCCTGTGTGTGACCCAAAATGATTTTTTTTTAAATGAGAACTTGTGTCATATTGTGTGTCAGTGAGATGAATTATGGTGTATGTGGCAGCAGTGGCACCAGGTGGGGGTACTAGATTGGAAAAAATGCAAACTCAGGAAATCTGCTTTGAATTTGATTACTGGGCTGGCTCAGCTGACTGGCTGGTGGCTGCTGTGTATTATTTCATGATCGAGGAGTGCATTCAGTTCACTTTTATGACCGTCTGTGTGAAAGAAGTTTTAACTTGTACTGTCCACAGTGAATTTTTTTGCTCAGCATGTTGTTAAGCTAAGTTTTATAATCACACTCCCATACAGTGCTTACTTGTGAGTTTCTTTTGGGAGTGACTGGGAGTGAAGAACAGAAGTCGTTGCCTTCCTGAATTGGGCTGACTTCCGTGGCACAGGCCGAGGGGCACCATCCTCCCGCCCACACATTATACGTTTTAATTTTTCTTCTCCTCTTGACCCATCCCTTGCACTCCCATTCCATTGCCATTTTTTTTTTCATGTCTTCCATTATCCCCACCCCACCCACACCAGTCTTGCTGTAGAAAATGAAGCATTGCCTTGGCATGGATGGAAGTTGTTAGTTGGCCTGCTGGCAGGCCTGGCGCTGGCTGTTCCAGTTACAGGGCAGACCAGCTCCCGCACTGCTTTCCTAATACTCCAGGTAGGTGGCTGTTGGCAGTGAGCCTTCTCATCCCAGACTCAGGGCAGACAGAGCCTGCAGACCTGAGACAGTTCTTCATTCTGACTCCACTGCCCTGATTCCCCCTCAACCAGGGACCCCTAGTACTACCCTAGCACTCAGTACCTGCTAGGCTGCTACTGAATGAAGAATCAGCTGCAGCAGGCCAGGGACCCCTAGTACTACCCTAGTACTCAGTACCTGCTAGGCTGCTACTGAATGAAGAATCAGCTGCAGCAGGCCCGGCAGCCAGCACTGGGAAGTAGCACTTATAGGTACTGCAGTCAGTTGTATTTAAGACGAGCATAGATATACAATACCCAATACATACAATACAACTAAATCAATCAAGATTTGTTTCTTCTTATTCAGTTAGCCTCCCTCTGCCACCTTAGCTGGCGTCAGGCAAGTGTAGACTAGTACATTTTATTTGTTGGTTGATCAGCAAAAGAGAACTTAATTTTATAGCTCACACTCTGATGCCAGCCAGCCAGAGTCTCACACACCTCAGATTCCATGGGAGCAACATTTTCCCTGAAATCAGGGGTAGGGAACATATACCAAAACTATGTTTTTACCTCATGAAAAGCCCCAAAACTCACCACAGAGCATGTAAACCCCACAGGACTTCTGGGGGCCTTGGGGCCCCCAAACCCCCGGCTGTTTTCTGGACGAGGGCACTAAATTAGTCTCTTGCCCAGGGCACCTAAATGCCTTCCTACAGTTCTGCTTACCCATACACTATTTTATATATAGTGCAGTAGAACACCCAAGGCAAAAACTTGGCAGTAGCAAATCAGACTTTGAAAAGTGCAGAAAATACAATACTAATAAAATTGGACTATGATAATGCTACAGTGCAACTCAGGAGCTAGGAACTGGTAGAAAGTGGGCTAGGAAAGCAAGGAGAACACAGTGAGTAGCAAACAGAAGGCCTGGGGTGGGAGTAGCAGAAGGTCACAAGGGTGGAGGAAAGCAGGGGGATAATAATGTGAGAAAAATGGAGGGAGAAACAGTGGAGGGGAAGGGAAGGCCAGAAGCAGTCACAGGAGGCTGCAAAGTGATCCCTCAGGATGACTTAAAGGTAGGAAAAAGGACGGAGAGGAATGATGATTGAATCATCATTGGCAGGAGATGGGGAGGGGGTATAGCAAGGTAAGAGAAAGAGTAAGGCTTATCTCATTATGCTGCACCAATATTAATGCTCCTAGGACCCTGCTTCCAGGCATCCCTGAGAATTAAGAAATAAAATGTTTCTGGCTGTGGCTAGGACCAAGGATAATTTGTTGCCAGATATATGAGATCTGCTCTACCTATTTCCAAGCCTCAACTTTGCTACTTGGGAACAGAGGCACTCATTTGATGCTGTCATGGGAGACCTTAGAGAACTAGGAGCATTTCATCCTCTCCAGTTTTCTGCAAACATGAATTTCTTATGTGGGGGAAAAACTACCTGTGTGGAGAACCTAAAGAAGTGGGGTGGCTACTCAGGAAGACTGCTCAAGAAGATAACGAAGGAATTTTGGTCTAGAGAAGAGCACATGGATTTGGACATAGCTATGGGAGTAATATACTGACTATTTTTATTTTTCTGACTTTTGTTTAGGCTGGGGTCAAAGTTCTGTTATGAACATCTTTCAAAGTTCATTCTTTTATGTGATTTCTTTGGTAATTCAAACAACTGGCTGTCATCTGACTCTGAAAAAGCTCATTTGAACAAATTGTCTGGTGACCACTGGTTTTCCAGCTTATTTTGGCTCACTGTGTTTTTCCACAATTTTTGCTGCCCCTCATGTGAATTACTGAAGATGCTGCTGTAACTTTCTGATCCCCCGGGGGGGGGGTCCTGTTTAGAGTACAAGGCTGCCTAGGTGCCTAAGGGTTAAACAGTAGACTCCTGCTGGTACCCCTGTTATGTGACAAGAGCATTAGTGAAATGGGTGGAGTCAGACTGACAGTCTCCTGAGGGGGAGGGAGACAGGATAGCAGAGTCAGTCTGGAAATCTGTCTGGAAGGGAGTCAGAGTGAGTCAGGAGTAGACAGAGATGGAGAGCTCTGGCAGTGAGAAAGTGTCTCTCTGGCCTTCCTGCAGAGGCCTATTATTTCTTGAGAAGTATGGCAGCTAATCTGTAGTTGAAGTGGCAGAGGCTACTTTAGAATGACGCCTAAAAAATAACCTCCCCCTTACTCAGGGATGAGTGGACCTTAGCCTTGGGGCTACTAGTTTAGCAGAAGCATTAGCAGTCAAGTAGCATGAAAGTGACTTAGCAGGTTTTTGTTGTCACAGGTTTTCATGTCCCTAGTGGGTCCCGGCATGGGTACAGATCAAACCACCCACAAAGTGAAGTTTAAAAACCCTAAAAAAACGAGTTATTTAGTAAAATCACACTATTGCTGTCTCTAGCTTTTTTTTTTCTTCGTTGAATTGCAGCTCATGCGCATTGTGTGGGCAAGCGCTGATGATGTGAGCTCAGGGAAGGCAGTCCTACGGCTCCTCATGGTCCTCCAGCATTTGCTTTGTGTAGCGCTCCTGACAAACACCTGTGGCTCAAGCTCTTCATTTTTGTGTGTTTTCACATTTATTTTTGCGCTTATTTAAGCACACATTAATGCAACTTGTGCTGATTTAGTGTCCAGAGCAAGATACTCGTTATCAGGGTTCCAGCACTATATGGCTATTGTAGCTAACTGAATCAGGGCTGTTGTGGCCAAGTGACTCTGTGCTCTGATTCCCTTGCTCCCTTTGTGCTGCCACGCTATCATGTCCATCCCCTTGATCCCTCCTCTCCTCCAGTGAATACATATTGATGTCCTTTAATCTGATACTGTGCATGGCCATGTGATATGAGTGTGCGGTGCCACACAGGCTGTCACATATGCAGAGGTGGCACAAGATGACATCAACATAAAATGGAGCACCTAAATGAAGTCAGCTGTATGGTAATTGTGCAGGCTGCACAGATGCCAGCAGGCTAACTTTTGGACTTGCCACTAGGTACATGCACTTCATGTGCACTTGATGCCAGGGACCGACAGAGAAGAGCAGATGAATTAATACATAGTAAAGTTACATGACAGCACAGTAGAGATGCTGATCACCATCAAATTAATTTTATTGGTTTGTTTTGTTGCACGAGTCAAGCTTAGAGGTGTGTCACTTATGATCAGCAGGTCGGGAAATTGCAATATGCTATGTAATGGTCCACAGACAACACTGAGGGTGCTGTGCATCAGTGTGCGGGAGTGCCATGCAGACAGCAGTGGAAAGTCTATATATTTTGCACTCACGTTGATGTGGCACTCCAGGAAAGGTGAATGCAGGAATGCAGGAGCAGGCACCTTTACAAGACCCCTCCCCCCAAACTCCTCTATGCAGAACTTTGGGCAGTAATGCGATAGATGGTGTGAGAGCTACATAGCAAGTAAAATAACTATAAAAAGCAAGGATATAGAGTTGCACAGGGGTGGGACAACAGGCATGCCAATATAACAGGAAGCTGAGTTGCCCCACACAGGGTATGTGGTATGCAGAGGTGCCGCAGTGAAAAGAAACACAGCACGGCTCACCCAAATGAAGGTAACTGTGCAGTAATTCCTGCTTGCTGAACATATTACAAACTGCTGACTATGGGATCCAGTGCATCCAGTGGCACACATAAACCAACAAGTTCATCGCTTTTTGTTGTTCAGGGACACTGAACACCTTTGCACATTGGCTCACCTGACTTGAAGCAGAGTCACACATGCCGCTAGGTCAATGCAGGCTATTCATGGGGACATCACACCGAACCCCCCACTGCCAGCTGATCAGCAAGCGGCACTACTAAACAGTAGCCTCCATAGTGGGTGATAGGATTCTGTTTGTAGGGACACGCATCACCTTGGCATAATTAACAGAGGTCAGTTGACATACACAGATAGAAGTAAACTTCACAGATGAATGCACAGGCTAAAGTACTACCACAACGCACAATAGCCACAAACTTTGTCTGTTGCAAGGACCGGAGCCATAGGTGTGCATAGATCAAATGAAAAAAGACACAATTACCAGCTATTGTGCCCGACTTGGTGCACACTGCTGTACTTCAAAGGATTGGGACTGCTGGCACAACTCCTGGAGCTGCTCCCCACTTTGCTGTCACTGGTGGCATAGGGGTCATCCTGACATGGGTCCAACACAGAGACAGTTACTGCAGTACTGGCCCCTTTTCACTGTCTGAATATTTGTTCTCACTAGAGCAGTCACTGACACTGTCCTGTTCTGGACCAGAATAATCACTTTCTGCCATTGCAAACTCGAACCAGGGACAGCTGCAGCAACACAAAGAATGAATGAAATTGTGCAAGCTGATAGACCTGATCCCCCTGAGGTGACGTGGCAAAGGGGAGGCAGGGTTAATGTGAGCAATTGCTGATCTAAATAAACACACAGACACTTCCAGGTTTGCGACTGGGTAAATAACGTTTATTTTCAATATCAGGCGTTTCAACATATATAATACATTGCGGTTTCACTCAGTAAGCCACAAGCTACACAATGCTGCTTTCACATAGGGAAACTTGGGGAATCTCTTTAAGAATTCGGAGGGAGGAGACAGACATAGGTGGCAGGAAAGGAAGTGAGATAGCACAAAGGGAAGAGTTAGGGGACTATTCCTTGAGAGAGCGGATAAGAAGCAGCTTCCAGAAGAAACAGAATGATTTCACTTAGGGACGAGAAGTATACAGCCTATGGGTGAAGTAGTGCTACCTGCCCCTTCCCTCCTATCCATGCCTTTTCTCTATGACCCCATGTCACATGCTCCCAAAGGCAACATATCGCACTTATGCATGTTATGTATCTAATGCCACAGTCCTGCCTGACCTCCTGGCTAATTCTTGGACTGACCCAGTGTCCTCGCTTCCAACTGCTTTAGCTTACACTGTCTCTACCTGTAATTACCCCCTCAACACTGACAGGTGTTAATGAACCCTGCAACAGGTTTTCAGAGAGAACAGTGCATCTGGGGAAAGAGAAGGGTAGCTCACGCTGTGCAGAGGAAAAAAAACCTCCAAAATTCAGTCACACTCTTACATTTTTTCAAAGATTCATGTATTTTGTTTGATATTCAAAAAAAGGCCCTAGGTCCTGTCCAACAATTCACTACACTGGCTTCATCAGGGTAATTTGGCCTACATTAAAAATGAATAATATATACTGTACATATAAATAACAGCTATACTAAGAAATGTTATTAGATCCGTTCTATAACCACATTTTACATGTTATGAATATCACAAACTTCACTACTACAGTCCTTATCTCCACCTGTGTCCAGTAAATGTAAAGAGATATGATTAATGTCCCCAGTATGATTTTTGAGAGAGGTGGAAATATGAAGTTCGATGAATGAAATGCAATTATCCTGGAACGAAGCAGTCTTCCAGTAAACAGCTGGGACATGCCAGTCAACATGACAGTGGATGGCAACTGGATGTCTACCTTCAGACCAGCCCCTTTAGTGAGGTGATTATGCATGTTAATAGTGTTGTAATAAGGCAGTTGTTAAACATGTTAAAAGTGTTGTAATAAGCTGCATATTTTGTGTCTGTGCTCGTAATTGTTTATCAATAAGTTATTACATTATAATAAGGTTGTGTAGTTTCATTAGTAGTGTATATAGTAGCTATTTACTATCAGATATGCAGAACTATCTGATGGTTGTTCCTATGGGGAAAAGTACCATCTTTTTTAATAGCCATCCATGTAATATTTGCCACTGTCCTATCATGGATATCACACAAGCTCCTCCTCAATGCCAAAAAACAGTCACCATGCTCTTTGGCTCAGCTCCCAGACTCAGAGGATGCCCTTCTTCACTCACTATCAGGGGATCTGGAGTCTCCTCTCTTGACATGGTGGACTCCTTCAAGTACCTGGGCATCACACTCAACCCATCTCTTGATTTCAGCCTCCATATATCAACTGTATGCAAATCTGTCCACATTAAGCTGGACATTGTGTATAAAACTCATCACAACCTTGCCACCGCTGCTAGACTCACCGTCGCTCAGAATGTACTAAGGCCTGGCTTCACATATGGTCTCCTATCCTACATGGATGCAAATAAAGCTGTTCTAAGCAAATGGGAGATCTGTTACAACAGCATCTGTCACTTTGCTTTATCTAGCCCAAGGCGTACCCATTGCATAGTGCTGTACACCAACCTTGGCTGTCTCTCTCCCTCCTCTTACCGGTCATACGTTGCTGGCTGCTCCATGGACAAAATAATCAGAGAAGGCCTCCTCAAGTCTATTGCTTGCTGGTTTAAACCTTCCTCACAGACCTACTCACCACACTCAATAGACAGTTCTATACTTGATATTCTCAAATGCAGCACTAGGATGGGAGAATACGCCTTTGTGGTGTTTGGACCAAAACTCTTGAACTCTCTCCCAAAGGAGCTGAAACACGCTCAGTCTCACCAAATCTTTAAAAATTGCCTTAAAAGCCATCCACTAATCAAGGACAAGTGCTCTTGCCCCTAAATTACATGGAGTTTCCGATCTGGCCCTTGTCTTTCCCCAAGGCCCCTCTAGCACTTCTGGAGCTCTCCTGTCCCAGCTCACTGCTCTTAGACCCAAGCTGCTGTTTGCCCCCGACTCCCCTTTTAGTCCTTTGGGTAAATTTTCTCCCTCCTTTTGCTCCTACTATGCACTTAGTACTTACATGTGATAGTTTTTCCTTCTGTGATGATTGCCTGTTTTTAATTCTTTGTACTCTCTGTGTAAACCTAGTTCACTGGTCTGACCATTGTATACAATGTAATTATCTTGTAACTCCACTGATTTTGTTGTGTTTCTTGCTGACTAATTTCTCCTGTTATGATGTGCTTGTCTTGTCTGTAACTCTCCCGGGTCTTGCCTGAAAATGGACAGTGCTTGTTGTCTAGTGCACTTACCCGGTCAACAAAAACTAAATAAATAAGTATGTTACACATGCACGGTAGTACATATATATTAGGCTTGAGCAGAGTGTTCAATACGAACATACGAACATACAAATGTGCCAGCAGAAACAGACCACCCCGGTCTATCTAAGTCTGCTCGAGTGTGCAGATAGCACCCCTATTTTGCAGCTGCCCCACCCCCCTCCCATTTGTCATCCCATTGCCACCCCCACCTCCCACCAAGACCTTTCCCTCTGTTCCCTGACCCATGCCCTTTTAAAGCTGTTCACAGAGTTACATGATACCACCCATTCTGGTAGTGCATTCCATTTTGCTGCCACCCTCTCCATGAAATAGTGTCTCCTCATTTCCCTCCTAAATCTTCCTCCCTCTTTTCTTAGCCCGTGCCCCCTGATGTCCCTCACCCTCCTTAGCTTTAAGACCCCATCTGCCCCATCCTTATTGATTCCCCTCAGATACTTGAATGTCTCTATGTCCCCCCTGTCCCTTCTATCCTCCAGGGTGTACATAGTCAGGTCTCCCAGCCTGCTCTGATAGTCCCTCCCCTCCATTCCACATATCATCTTCGTTGCCCTCTTCTGCACCCCCTCCAGTAGCCTGATATCACACTCCAGGTATGGCCACCAAAACTGCACACAATGGTCCAAGTGCGGCCTTACCAGCGACCTGTAGAGGAGCAAGATCACCTCTCTTCTCCTGGATGAAACCCCCCTCGCTAGGCATCCCAGCATTTTGTTCACTTCTACAGCAGCTCTCCTGCACTGGGCAGTGTTGTTCCAAGGAGGAGTCTTGTGATCTGGTAAGTTTCATGATTGTCATTTATCTGGATTCAATGTTAAACTGCAATCTTTGTACCCTAATGACTGTGGCAGCATTTGACAAAATTGCACAAAATTTGGCACGCATGGTCCAGGTTGCATGTTCTTGAGACTTGGGAAGTTTCATGATTGGCACTTTATTGCATTCCGAGATCTACCAACATCGAAAATACATAAAAAGCAATTTTTTTTGGCCACTTGTTTGCTGTCACCTACAGCCAAGATAGTATGTACTGTATATTTTTTTGTGAAACTTTCAAGGCTGAAAAGGGGCTTATGCATAGGTGTGCCCTTCAAAGGTTTCATGGAAAAATATGAATCTGTTCCAGAGTTATAAGGTTTTGAAATTTGGCTTCTGTGCATTCTCAGTAGGTTTTTTGAGATAATTCTCAGATATGAAAGAAGAAATTTACTTTTGCAGCTATTTTACTTTCCTGAGAAAATATGTTTTACTTTCCTAAGAAAAATTTACTGTTGTGAATTTGATCCTTAATAACTTTGGCACAGTTTGACAAAATTGTGACATTTTGCATACTTGGTCAGGTGCCAGAGTCTTATGATCTGGCAAGTTTTGTGATTGTTACTTATGTGGATTCCAAGACAGAGGGAGTGTAAAAATAAGAAAAAAAATGCCCTTTTTTGGCCATTTTTATGTTCATATCTAGAGCAAACACAGTTTGGAATTTTTTTTGTTCCAACATTTTTAGGGTAGAAGCTGCTTGATCCAAGGAGGTGCCTTTTGAACATTTCATGAAACAATATTATCAATTCTTGAGTCATAAGGTTTTAAAAATATAGCTTCTGAGCATGGGTTGATTAGGCACTTTAATGTTAAACCCAATTTTTGCATCTTAGTAACTATGGCAGCGTTAAACACAATTATGTGAAATTTGGGATGCATAGTCAGGGTGGCAGTTCTCAAGATGTGGGAAGAGATGTGTTGGGTGCTTTACTGGCTTCCGAGATCTGGAAATGTCAAAAATGCATAACAAGGAACAGTTTTTGACTGTTTTATTTTCTGTCACCTACAGCCAAGATGGTATGAAATTTTGTTCCAAAACTTTCAGGGCTGAAGGGGCTTGTGGTATGGATGTGCCTCTTGAAGGTTTCATGAAAAAGTATTAATCAGTTTCAGAGTTATAAGGTTTTGAAATTTGGCTTCTAACATGCTTAAAATGGTTTTCGCGTTTCCATACCAGTGACCAGGGTTCAGAAGCAAGCCTGGATCTGCACGGGTTGGGCAGCCAGGCTGGGGAGCAGGGTTGTAGCCAGGGATTTCAGATCTGCACACCAAGTGAACTCACTGCTACCCACCCCCCCTTAGGGTGAGCTCCCCGTGTAGCCTGACAATATACAAATGTACACCAGGGCCATGTTTGTTGCCTCATTTGGAATAATGAATACAACTTTGTATCTCACGACAGTGGTTGTTGCCATACATGGTAAATACACATGCTATGCATTGTTCCCTCAAGACACCCACATACCAGCCCAGAGCCTGTAAAGTTGTATTGTCCTTGGGATGCAAAGAGAGTATTAGTGACCAGTCCTTCCAGTTTCAACTCCCATGAATAAAATTACAGAAAGGTTCGGTATTTTCTTTGTTGGTTTTCATGGAAAAAGGAAGCAGTTCAGAGCTTATTTGCTACCCTCTTATATAAAATTGCACACCATGGAGTGCTTGGAGTATGCCTGCCTACACCCATGCTGGGGAGGGCTGCCAAGGGGAGCACTACCCCGCTGAGGAGTGAGATGGCCCAGCTCCGGTGCAGTAGCAGCCCCTTGTGCTGTGCCAGGTAGCTTGTTCCTTCGCAAGGGGTGACACATGCCTAGAGTGTGCTGCTGCAGTTGAGGCCAACAGAGGCTGCACCGGCCATCTGGGGTGGTGGGAGAGACCATGGGAGAAAAGAGGAGGAGGGAAACAGTGGAGTCTGGGCTACTTGAAGCCCTGCTCACTCTCTGTGGGCCTGCTGTGTCACTCTGGTGCACCTGGCCAAGAGCTGGATACATGCCTGAGGACGGGAGGACAGCCCTCCCCTCCATCCTGCCACAGAAGGGCAGTTTGTGGGGAACACAGCCAGGCAAGCACTGGGGGGCAGATGGGTGCAGGTAGTGCGGGGAGAATGGGGACTGGAGGTGCAGGAGCAGAGCAAGGGTGTAAGTAGCTGCCCTGGTGTCCCCAAGGAGGATAAACAAATGATGAAAAAAAGTGAAAATATATAAAAATGAGTTATTAAAGAAAAAACACATGGGCCCAGATATTCAAAAGGGTTGCACATGGCGCAACCATGTTGCACCATGCAAAATCCACTGATGCGCCCCCGCGCAATATTAAAAAGGGAAAAGTGCACGGCACAAATCCCGATGTGCCGGAGCGCATCAGTAAGGTATGCAGGCGCAGGTGGGGGGGGCGTGTCCATGCATACCCTGCACAGCCTGATATTCAGCCTGGGATGTGCAGAGCCATGCATGTGCAACCCCTGCCTGCGCCAGCACAAAGTTGATCCAAAAAAAAAAGGAACAACGGATGGTCACCCACAGGTGAGCTGCCACATTGCAGGGCGCAACACGGCAGCTGCCACCTGTGGGTGGCCACCCGAGCTCCGGCTGCACCTGGTGGCACACCCCCATGCCCGATCGTGGGCATTTGTAAAAAAAAAAAGAACAATTCCATCCAATATCCCTGGTTGTCCAGTGCACCGCTGTCTGCCTGATTGTGGGCATTTGTAAAAAAAAGAAGAAATATGTCCAATATCCCTGGTGGTCCAGTGGACCGCTGTCTGCCTGATCGAACATACGAACATATGAAATTTGCCAGCAGATAAAGGCCTAGAGGTCTATCAAGTCTGCTCGAATGTGCAGCTAGCACCCCTTATTCTGCAGCTGCCCCTCCCTTCCCCTTCATTAACCCTCCCCCTTGTCCTGTCCCATCTCCTTTTGAAGCAGTCCACTGTTCTACTGCATACCACTTCAGCAGGTAACGCATTCCACCCAGCCACCACCCTCTCTGTAAAAAAGTGTCTCCTCATCTCCCTCCTGAACCTTCCTCCCTCCAGTCTCATATCATGGCCCCTGGTGGCCCTCCCCTCCCTTACTTTGAACAGCCGCTCTGTACCCGTCTTGTTTATTCCTTTCATGTATTTAAAGGTTTCAATCATGTCACCCCTGTCCCTCCTCTCCTCCAGTGAGTACATGTTCAATTCTTTCAACCTCCTCTCGTATGATAAGTCCCCCAGCCCCTTGATCATCTTTGTCACCCTGCGCTGTACCCCCTCCAGTAACTTAATGTCCCTCTTCAGATACGGGTGCCAGTACTGCACGCAGTACTCCAGGTGTGGTCTAACTAATGACCTATACAGTGGCAGAATCACCTCCTCCCTCCTCGAGGATATACCCTTTGCAATACAACCCAGCATTTTGTTGGCCTTGCAGCTGCCTTCCTACATTGTGCTGAGTTGTTCATTGACCCTGTAATGAGCACACCCAGATCCTTCTCCTCCTCTGTCTGGGCTAGCTGCACTTCCAGCTGGTAACTCCTCCTGTTCTTCATCCCAAAATGCAGCACTTTGCACTTTTTGGCATTAAACCCCAGTTGCCAGGTGTCTGACCAGGTTTCAAGCTTTGCCAGATCATCCTGCAACCCCTGCCATCCCCCTAGGTCATCCACCACCGCGCCTACCTTGTTATCATCAGCAAACAGACTGATCTTGCTCTTGATGTCCCATGATATGTCTGCAATGAATATCCCAAACAACATTGGTCCCAACACCGAGCCCTGTGGAACACCGCTCGTCACTGCCCTTGGGTGTGAGAGCTCCCCACCCACCACCACCCTCTGTTGCCTTCCCTGAAGCCAGTTCCCTACCCAGCTCACCAGCTTTGCACCCGCCCCTGTGCCTACTAACTTCCTTCCCAGCCTTCCATGTGGCACTGAGTCGAATGCCTTACTGAAGTCCAGATACAGGACATCCACTGCATGGCCCCTGTCCAGTTGCCTAGTTACCCAGTCATAGAACTTGACCAGGTTGGTTTGGCAGGATCTGCCATGTATGAAGCCATGCTGTCTGCTGTCCTGTAGTCCTTAGGCCTCTATGTGATATCTGGAATGCGTAGTATGGTACGGGCTGCACGCCCATTGGCTCATGCTGTGGACCAATGGGCATACAGCCCTACCGATGGTGTCAGTTGGCGGGTGGTGGGGCGGCAGGCAGGTGGGGTGCTGCCGCCCGCCGGCTGACTGGGGGGGAACGGGGTGGTGGGTGGGGAGGGGGGTACCGCTAGATCACCAGGGATATTAGTATTATTTATTTTTTTTCTTATAAATGCCCGCGATCGGGTAGACAGCGGTCCACTGGACCACCAGGGATATTGGACATATTTCTTGTTTCTTTTGCAAATGCCCATGATCGGGCAGACAGCGGTCCACTGGACCACCAGGGATATTGGACATATTTCTTCTTTCTTTTACAAATGTCCACGATTGGACAGACAGTGGTCCACTGGACCACCAGGGATATTGGACATATTTCTTCTTTCTTTTACAAATGCCCATGATCGGGCAGACAGCAGTCCACTGGACCACCAGGGATATTGGACATATTTCTTCTTTCTTTTACAAATGCCCATGATCGGGCAGACAGCGGTTCACTGGACCACCAGGGATTTATGCTTTTCCATTTTTTTACTGCAGCCTGCGATCGGGCTGTGGAGCACATTGCCGGCTGCAGGGGGTGTCGGTCCCCGACGGCTGCTGCCTGGCAGGGCACCAGGCACAAGTCGTCGGGGATCAGCACACCTGCATGCAATAAATATAATGACATGCAATGGCCCCATTTGCACCTTTGCATATTATGGCTCCATTTGCATGTCAAGTTTTGAATATTGCAGTTGCTGTGCATAGTGCAATGGAACTTGCGCTAGCGCATCCCCATGCTCCACTCTGGCCATTTGTGCAGGTGCAGTGCCACTGCGCCATGCACACTGCGGGTGACCAGGGTGCGATATTCAACAATGCTGTGCCATGGCACAGCTCTGTTGAATATTGCCCAGTCCACACCCCTGTGCAGCCAAGTTGCACTGCAACCAGGCTTGTGCCACAGCCTGGTGCAGTTTGAATATCTGGGCCATTGAATCTTGCTAAATGGGACACAGTAAGCTAGGTTCTAATATTTGTTTTTTTCCAAAAATAGGCCAGAAACACCTTATTTGGACTTTGGTAAGTTCTGTGGCTATAAGCCCACCAAGATGGCTGATTCTTGGGTTGTACTTTTATGTGTGACCCAATTTGATGGGAATTTTCAAATACAGGTTGAAAGGTGATTTTGCAATCACTCTGCACCACATTTTGGGTGGGATTTAACATTTTATTGACCAAGTTCATTTCATGGAGTCAAAGTATACAAAAAAAAAGTTATGAATAAATGTTATGTGGAAGGCCGGCCTTTGGCCTAGCAGGTAATGCTTTGTGATCTTGTGCCGGTGAGCTGAATTTGGGGACAAGTTCAGTGAGCCAGCTGTATAGGCTGAAGCTGGGGGATGATGCTGCCATGTGGCAACATTCCCCACCTTGGGAGGGACAGTGTAGCATTGGCTGCATGGGCAACAATTAATAATATAGTGAAGAGAAGTCTTCTCATGGCATAGGGCCCAGATGGTCCAGCATCTCTGCACCCATAGTGGCACGGAAGCACAGGGCCCCAAGGCCCTGCACTTCTACAGCCAGAAGGACTCTTATCCCTGTGCATCTGCATTCCCCAAGGACTCTGTGTTTCTTTAGCCCCCCCCAGACAACTCCACAAATTCTTTGCATGCATGGCCACACAAAACTGCACAGCCTGGAAGGCCCTGGACTTCTATAGCCAGACAGATTCTTCCCTTGGCACAAGCGCAGAAGGCCCTGCACATCTGCATCTATAGCTGCAAGGAAGCACATTGGCCAGAGGGCCCTGTGTTTCAGCAGCTTTGGCATACGATTCTGCTTTTACAAAAATAAGGGATATTCATTGCAAAAAAACAAGTTCATGCAATGGTTAAGGTTCCTAAAATGTTAAAGTGCACAAAGTAGGGAAACAAAAACATTAGGGCTTGGAGTCTCAGGACTCTTGGTAAATCGGTGGTGTGGTGTTCTGGGAGGTTTTCAACCCTAATGACCACCCCTGCCCTGAGCAAACAAAGTTATACAGGATCTCTTGCTTCACGCATGGCCTGTAGGGCCCTGTGTGAAGACAGTTACAGCTGATTTTGATTACCACATGTGGCAAACCATACTTCTCTACCTCCAAACAGTATATGACTATGAGGCATGGGCTTGGACCTGTACCTTGTGCTTAGGTAAAGGGCTAGGGGGTTGGGAGAGGGGCATTAGGGTCAACAATCCCAAGGAGCACCACACCACCGATTCGCCAAGACTCCTGAGACTCCAAACACTAATGTTTTCATTTCCCTACTTTGTGCGCTTTGACATTTTGGGAACCCTAATCTCTGCATTATCATAGGTTATGCAATGAATATATATATATATATATATATATATATATATATATATAGCAAAATTGACTATTTTCAGGCACGACCCGAAAGAGTATAGAGACATAGTTAAACAAATACAGTTAACAGTTTAAGCAGGTACAATTCCAAGGTAGCAAAACATAGTACAGAAAGTGCGAAAACATTAGCACTAACAAGGGTGCAGAAAATAGAGGCAACCTGTAATACAAATACAGTTTCATGCAATTTCACATTCATGTAGAGCCTGAAAATAAAGCTGGTGAATGTGCAGTGAGATAGTAGTGAGGAGAAAAGTACAATTCATCGAACAATACAGAAATCCATATAGTTACCTAGCATTATAACATTATAGAAAAAAGAGCATAGGTAAGTAGGGAGAAATATCAGGTCAGAGACAGGTAGAGATAATTAAGCCAGGCAGAGAGGGATAAAGAACAGGAGGATAGGTAGGAGTGGAGGTGGCAGGGGCAGAAACGAAGAAAGAGGTAGAGAGTGGATAAAAGAAACACAAAATAGAGACACATGAGTGGCAAGAAGAGAAAAGGAGAGAAATAGTGAGGAGAAGTAGAGGCCCAAAGAAACAAATAAGTACAAGTCAGGAACAAAAGGTACAAAGATGGAAATCAGGCAGGGCAGCAAGTGCAGGTGTCATAACTAAGGAGTAGGCAAGAGTATATGCTAAATCAGGTGGGGTCAAAACAAGCACAGGAGTCAGTACTCAATAGATAACCCCTAAGTTCACTCTTGAATTTTTTATGGGCCTTGGCCTGCCTGAGCACCAATGAAAGAGTATTCCAAAGCTTGGGTGCCATATGCTCAAAAGCACTAGTCCCTTTAGAGTTATGACATCTAGGGACTTTTAGAAGCAACTTGTCCACTGACCGAAGCCCAAGAGCAGAGGTTATAGGAGTGAGAAGCGCGTCAACAGATTTTAGTACATTTAGCCTAAGGATAGAATCAGTCAGGGAGCCCAGGAAGTACAGCCTAGATGCAGAGGGGGAGAGCCACCAAGGTCAGCATATAGCTGGCAACAGTGCTTTAGTCTTGTGGTCGAGGATGCGTATCGGCATATGTTATTGTAAGTAACATCCCACTTCAGAAGGGATGATTTCTGAGCAGCTGCAAGGACAGGAACACAGTAGGTGAGGGAAGGAATAAGGATCTCCTTGGCAATGACAAGTTTATATATAAAATAAGCACCTACATCCATGTAATATATCTATATACTGTATGTAATATATAGAGATATGAGGAATATGCAGGGGGACCTGTGTGATAAATGATTCATCCATGCAAGTGCTGTTTGAGCTCAGGTGACCTCATGAGTGCCATATACTTAGGATGGCAGAGAAAGGGGAGATACTGTTGATGGGGGACCTTAACATCCCAGATGTTAACTGGAGCACCTTTGTGGCAGCTATATCCAAAAGCAGGGCCATTCTTGATACCCTTCAGGTGGCATGCCTCAAACAGCTAGTTTTGGAACCCACTCATGAGGGAGCAATCTTAGACCTCATACTCTCAAATGGGGAGAGTGAGAGGATCTCAGATCTAGAAGTGGGTAGCCATTTGGGAACAAGTGACCACCAAACAGTGTGGTTCACGATAAACTGCTACAGAGTCAAGCCATACAAAAGTGAGGGTTCTGGACTTCAGGAGGGCTGACTTTGGCAAGATGGGAGAGTGCCTTAGAAAGGCACTAGCAAACAGGCTAGAAGGAGGGGTGGAGCAACAATGGGCAAATATCAAAACTGCCATCACAGAGGCAACAAGCATTTGTGTGAAGTAAATAAACAAATCAAAGTGAAAGAAAAAACCACTATGGTTCTCAAAAGAGGTGGCAGTGAAGGCTAGGGAGAAAAAGATAGCATTTAGGAAGTATAAGGAAACACAGAAGGAGCAGGACCGAGAACTGTACCAGTTAAGGCAGAAGGAAGCAGGGAGGGTAGTCAGAATAGCAAAGGCACAAACTGAGGAAAAGATCGCTAACTCGGTTATGAAGGGGGATAAAACCTTTTATAGGTATATCAGCGAGCGTAGAAAGACAAAGGGAGGGATAGTGAGGCTGAATAGAATGGATGGTGGGTGGGCAGAAAGCGACAGTGATAAAGCAGGGATACTGAATGAATACTTCTGTTCAGTATTCACAAAAGAGGAAGTGGGGGAGGTGCCTAATCCAATTAACAGAAGCACTCTGGAGAGGGGGGTTGATCCCAGTCCTTTCACAGAAGAAAGGGTTCTGAAAGAACTCCTAAAACTGAAGGTGGACAAAGCAATGGGGCCAGATGGAATTCACCCCAGAATTCTGAAAGAATTAAGCAGAGAACTAGTGACACCACTGACTAAGCTTTTTAACAAATCATGGGAGGATGGTGTGGTACCTGAGGACTGGAAGAAGGCAGATGTGATTCCCCTTCACAAAAGTGGGACCAATACGGAGGCAGGAAACTACAGACTTGTCAGTTTGACCTCTGTGGTAGGGAAAGTGATGGAATCACTTCTGAAGGAAAGAATTGTTGAGTACCTAGAGGCCAGTGGGGCACAGGACCCAAGGCAGCATGGTCTCACAGTGGGAAGGTCATGTCAGACGAATCTAATTGCTTTCTTTGACTGGGTGACCAAAATAGTAGACCAGGGAGGGGCTGTGGACATGGCCTACTTAGACTTTAGCAAGGCATTTGACACAGTCCCACACAAAAGGTTAGTAGTCAAATTAACCAGCCTGGGAGTGGGTCCCAAGGTGGTAGCCTGGGTAAAACATTGGCTGAACAACAGGACACAGAACATAATTGTAAATGGAGTCCACTCTGAAGAAAGAGGGGTTACTAGTGGGGTACCGCAGGGTTCAGTACTGGGTCCAGTCCTTTTTAATGTCTTTATAAGTGACATTGCAGAGGGACTGGAAGGAATAGTATGCCTCTTTGCAGATGACACAAAGATCTGCAACAGGGTTGATACACAAGGAGGCGTGGAAAGGATGAGAAGGGACTTGGCAAGGTTGGAGGAATGGTCAGAAGTATGGCAGCTTGGATTCAATGCAAAGAAGTGCAAAGTAATGCACCTGGGAAACAAAAACCCAGGGTAAGATTACACAATGAGGGGGAGGTAGTAACAACAACAAAAATAGAAAGAGACCTAGGGGTAATCATATTAGATGACCTTAAGGTTGGCAAGCAATGTGAGAAGGCGGTAGGGAGGGCTGGGTGTATACTGGGATGTATAGGAAGAGGTATCACCAGCAGAAAACAGGAAGTTGTTATCCCTCTGTACAGCCGGTTGGTGAGACCCCATCTGGAGTACTGCGTCCAGTTCTGGAGACCCCATCTCTGTAAGGACATAGACAGGATGGAGGCAGTTCAGAGGAGGGCAACTAAAATGGTGCAGGGTCTGCAAGAGAAGCCATACGAGGAGAGACTAAAGGAGCTTAATATGTATACCCTTGAGGAAAGGAGGGAGAGGGGGGACATGATAGAAACGTTTAAGTACCTCAGTGGAATCAACAAAGTCCAAGGGGGTAGCATCTTTTAGAAATAGAGATGTGCAAGAACAAGGGGACACAATTTGAAGATAGAGGGGGGACGGCTCAGGGGCAATGTGAGGAAGTATTTTTTCACAGAGAGGGTGGTGGACGCATGGAACAGCCTTCCTGAGGAGGTTCTGGGGTCTAAAACTGTGGGAGAATTCAAGAATGCATGGGACAGACATAAGGCAATTTTTGTGGGGGGTAGGAAGAAATAGGCTGTTGGTTAAATAGGATCTGCAGCTTATCCTCTAGGTAGGGAAATGGGCAGACTAGGTGGGCCAAGCAGTCCTTATCTGCTGTCAAACTTTATGTTTCTATGTTTCTATAATCCATGAGTGAGGTGTCTGAGGTCAAACTGTGCAAGTTTAGGTACATCATGTATCACACAAGGTACCCCCTGCCTGTTACATTTATGCGATAGGGCAGGACCTTGTGACATCATTTAATTAAAAAAAAAGATTTTTTTTTTCATTTTATTTAGCAGAGTTTGTGGATTTCTCTTGTGAAATCATGCTGCTGCCTGCTGTTTCTGCTTGGTAACTAAAGGCATTGGTAAGGACGCGGTGTGAGGATGCTCGTTGATGTGGTTGACATTGCTACTGATTGCTGCAGTGAACAGTTAAGCAAATTTAAAAATTAAAAATGTCAACCATGTTTAGTGGCATCCATGGGAGACATAGTTTGTGCTAGAAAGCATATTCGTTAGAAGCTGGTGCAGAAGATTTGCTGTTTTCAGGGGCGTAACCAGGATTGTTTTTCGGGGGGTGTTTAGATAGGACATTCTGTAAATAGGATAAACAAAAGCTGGAGGTCTGGGGGCCACCAGGCCCCCTGAAGCTCTGGGGGGTGTACATGCTCTGTGGTGAGTTTTGGGGGTTTTCTTGAAGAAAACACACTCTTTTGTTATATGTTCCCCACCCCTAATTTATTTGGGCCCCCCCCGAATCAGGGTTGTGGAAGTTAGACTCTGGCTGGCTTTACAGTCTGCAGAACCTCCAATGGTTGTGAACAACTGGCTATCCAACAGTGTGATCAGCCACCCACCCCATATGCAGTTTTTGTAATATTACTGTTGTCTCTGAAAGATTTCTACATAAAGGCTGTGGTCCGGTAGCGGCCCCAGAAGATCTGTGGGGTTTACATGCTCTGTGGTGAGTTTGAGGGCCTTTTTTGAAGAAAACACACACTTTTGTTACATGTTCCCCACCCCTAATTTTATGGGAAATGTTTTTTTTTACATGGAATCAGGGCTGTGGGAGTCAAACTTTGACTGACATTACAGTCTGCAGAACCCCCAATGGTTGTGAACAACTGGCTATCTAACTGATCAACCACCCACCCCATATGTAGTTTTTGTACTGTGATGTCTGAAAAACTTCTACATTAAGGCTGTGGCCAGGGGCATGTTCTGTGGTGAGTTTTGGGGCTTTTTTGAAGGAAACACACACTTTTGTTGCATGTACCCCACCCCTAAATTCAGGGGAATTGTTTTTCCCCATGGAATGAGGGGTGTGGGTCTGGGAGTATAGACTCTTGTTGGCATTACAGTCTGCAGAACCTCCAATGGCTGTGGACAACTGGCTGTCCAACAGTGCCATCAGCCACCCGCCCCATATGCAATACGATATGCAGCTGTGCCACAAGTAACTGTGGTGAGCAACTGACTGACCAACAATGCCATGATCAACCACACCACCAACACAAACCCTTATAGCTTGTGAGAGGCATTTGGGGTAAAGTGAATATCTGGGGAAAAAATGTTAAACATGTTGATGTGAGTGTTAAATAAACATTTTACTTACCATTTTGTGTCTTATTGTCTTCTTTTTCATCCTGGACAATTGCTTCAATGACAGTTACTGCAGTCACAGAGGTAGGGCCCTCCCCAACAGACCACAGTCCAGATGTTCCCCAAGGACCATCGGCAGTGCAGCCAAGGGAAATAGACTGGGGCCCCATTAAGTGCACCCTCCTTCCATTTTCCATTGTTCTCCCAAGTACCTCCCTGGCTGCAGTGGCACAGTAGTGTATGTACATAGGCATGCACACACTGCATAACTGCAGCTTACCCCTGCTCCCTTTGAAACCCTTTGGGAGTCTCCACTACCCACGGGCCTCCACCCAGTGGCAGTCAATGGACAAGACCACTTTGGCAACTCTCCCTGGGAGATGAGAGCAGTCCTTGGGACCCTCAATCATGTCCCCCACCTGCCCACTAACAACCTGGAGTCATTACCAAATCTGGGTCACCCTAATAGAACAGCAGGTGATACTTTAATGCCACAGTCTTCTTCCGCACCACAGTGCCAGACATGAATTCTAC
The DNA here is from genome assembly GCA_016271365.2 of Neoceratodus forsteri. NCBI lineage: Eukaryota > Metazoa > Chordata > Ceratodontiformes > Ceratodontidae > Neoceratodus > Neoceratodus forsteri. The sequence goes on along the minus strand of CM057453.1, from coordinate 146,013,235 downwards.
CATTAACTAGATAAATAGAACAGTGTCATAGGAACAGCATTCATCTGATGTTGTTTTAATACATTAAAGAGATTCACGGAGTGATGAAGATGAGCCCTTGCACCTGAGTTATTAATCTGTGACTTGCTGCCACAGGAATCCAAAATTGTAAAGCTTTCCAAATGATAATGCAGCATTAAAAAAGGCAAAAGCTATATCCTCTGTAAAATGAATGATACCGGGTCCCAATATAAATTAATGGCCGACGGCTTTACAATAAATTTTTAATAATATCACAGCCACTGGGTAATAAAATGTGGGTACTGGTGGACTATCAAGGGCCTTGCTGCATTATCTTTGGAAAACTTTACAATTTTTGACTCCTGTGGCGATAAGTCACAGATTACTCAGGTGCTGCAAGGGCTGATCACTCAAGATATATTGGTGGATCTCTTTAACCTCTGAAAAACACAAGAAATGTCCTATTAAGTTGCAGGAACCCCAATCTTCTACATGACATACACACATACAGTGGTCAACCTTACTGTTTTTGCACTAGCCACAACACCAGTTGATTACAAATTGTTCTAGCCCACAGGTGATTGTACTACTAGGCCACAATTTTAATGGTGAATTTTTATCATCACCACAACCCAAGGGGCTTGGGAAACAGAAAACTTCATGACATTTTCATCTATAAAATTTTTGATTGAAACATGTTCTGCCACAACAATAGCATTTAAAACAAAACATCTTCCTTTCATCAGTACCAAGAGAAAAAGTACACAGGTCTAATCCTGTACAACCTCTTTTTCTATATAGAATGAACAATGCACACCAGGAAAGGCAGGAATGCCTATTTTTGTCCTTTAGATTACGTATGGATGGTGTTGGCTGGCATGGTCCATTAAGAAGGGTTGGGGACCCCATACACTTGCCAGTGATGGCAGGCTGGCAACTATGGATCGATGGATGATCATGTCAGAGTTTGGTCTGAAGTGGTGCCCAGGGAAAGTACAGAGCTGAGAGGTTTGGAGGAGAGAGGAAGCAGCTATGGTGATGCTGGGAATCGGAATAAAATCCACCACCTGCAGGGCAGACCCTGTACCTCTTAGCATTTTGTCACTGAAATGTTAGATACAAGCACTCAAAATGTAGGGAAATATTGTCAGACACAGAGACACATTCATAAAAATGGGAGCTGGTGTCTTAACAGCACTCTACCCTTCTACCCTTGATCACACTGTGGACACTAGCTGAATGTTCTAACAGTAGAGTAGTGGTTTTTTTTTTAATTTAGTATACTTTTTGGCTGCAGGTTGCTCTTCCCCTCGGCCCCTTCACCAGCGACCTGCCTCGCTCTCCTATAGTAGCCGCCACAGACACTACCTGGCTTGCCCCCCCAGGGTGGGGCCATGGCACCACGTCATGCCCATCTCCGATGGGGAAAGGTGTCAGCAGTAGCTGATATTGCCTCCCCTGGCTTCCTCCAGGGCAGGGTTCAGGGAATCGGTGGTGCCGTGAAACTGGGACTTAGTCTGTGGTGCTGCGGAGAGCCATAGAGGCTAGGTGCCAGGGTGGCGTCATTCTGAGCAGCTGGCGGAAGTTTCTTCTGCCATTTTTCCTGGAGCAGTGACATGCTATGATGTCCAGTGTTTACCCCACCCCTGAAACATTCAAGTGCCGGTAGTTGTGGCGCCCCTGGCCTCTGCCAGGGGTCCATCAAACGCTAGACACTTGCCCCCCCCCCCCGGAGAAGGAGAGCAGTCGTTAGATGCTCCATCCTTCTCCACCCGGCCTGGCCCTCCGATGACCTGGGTCTGTTCCTGAACCCAGGTCATGGGAAGCGGATAACCAACTGCTGCTCAGACGGGCCGGCGTTAGAGTGGTGTTTTTTGTGTGAAGCCCCCCTCTTCAACTGCCATAATTGTTGCTCTTAATGAGCTGTTAATTTCAGACTCACACCAGGCCATCTGGAACATTAAGAGGGATTAGCTTGAGGGGTAGAGCCTACTAATGTAGGGACTTTTATTAACAGCAATGAAAAAACTGCACTACTCAAAACTGCCAAGTAGAGCGTTATCTGCACTAGCCGTGGCCAGTTTCCACTAGGGCTAGTAAAACAATATTAAAATCAAACCCCGACATATAAATATACAAAAAAGAGGCACATGCTTGCACACTTAGTAACTTGGGGGGGGGGAGACAACTAGGAATCCATGACAGAAAACATGGGTGAGTTATGGAGGGTGACCTGGTGCTGGCAGCATGACATTCCACCATCATCCATGTACGTCGTGGTACAATGCTTTGTTACCAGGCATTACTAACACAGCAGGTAGAAGAGGAGACTAACCACTTGTAAGGGGGGGGTACATTCTATTCATTTCACAATAGTGTCTGTGTATAAATGGGCAACCCTCCCCCAGTGCAGGACAGACAGACAGACACCATACATGGCGCCCTACAGTCATACGGGGCATACTGGGATTTTGGAGTTTTGTCCAGCTACACTTTTTTAAGCACATATTTGCAGGCACCATCAGAGACAGGAGTGCACTTTCTCTTGTTTAACAAGAGAAAGTGCACTCCTATGTCAGATGGTGCCTGCAAATGTTCCAGTAAGTAACTACCACATCCATAAGCATGAGATATTATGTGGATTAACACAAGACATTATTCTCATATGCCTGCTCCTTTTTTGAGAATACAGTTCTATATAGTGTATGGAGATCCCTGGATTGTTCCACACCAAAATCCATTGTAGTCAAAATGTTGTTGTGCCACAGTTCAGAGTTTATGGAACGTGGTTACACCACACTATGGTACAGCAACATCTTGGCTGTTTTTTAGTGGGCACAAGACAGCACTTTCAGATGTAATGGAAAAACTGCCACACACACACACACACACACACACACACACACACACACACACACACACATATATCTCAGTATTCAAACAGTCAATACTGTGACAGGATGGCCCCGGCTTTTTCCAAGGTGGCTGAGGAGTGCTTGAAATTCATTGATGAGCAGCAAAATAAGCGATCAAGGGGCCGAGGCGATCAAGGTGTCTCCATACACTATATATAATAATACAGGCTGGGTTACTGTACCCAGGCAGCTTGTGCTGCCACCTCGAGATTCTGATTCTGTAAGACCTCGAGAGCGAATCAGAACCACTCGGTAGCACTGTGGCAGCACAGGCTGGTTATGCACAGTGGCTTAGCCAGTATTCTCTATACTTATTTTTTTAACATAATCTAACATAATTTTACGGACTGCATACCATTCGCTTTGGACAACATTCTGTTTGCAAAAGGAAAGATAGAGGATAATGTATGGTCACCAATTGTTAACCAGTTTGTTAACAATTGAGAGGTTGCATGGGCGACCATGTAAACCTCAAAAGCGAATCTCAAGAGGTTTACATCACCATGGCAACCTCAAGATGGGTTAAAAAACTGGTTGACGATCAATGTAACACGTTATATATTATAGTGTATGGTACTGTTTATGTTTAAAAAAAAAGAAAGCAGTTCCTTACTGAATTTTTTTTTTTATGTTATCGCTGCTCAGCTCCAGGTCATGCTTTCATGGCTGCAGCTGTTTCAAGGCCACCCTATCAAGTTCCACCCATGTGCAGACTACTCCAGGTTGTTAACCCATTGATGTGATGTACAGTCGAAGGGTTAACAACATCATAACCTCGCATCAATGGTATATAGGGAGGCAGTATAGTGCAGTGGTTTAAGGCTCTGAGCTGCAAATCTGGAGACATGGGTTTGAATTCCACAGCTCCCACTTGCATACTGTGTGACTCTGAGCAAGTCACTTAACTTCCCTGTGCTCCCAGGTCGCACCTGTAAACAAGCTTTCAACTTAACATGCTACTTCTGGTTAAGCAATTGGAAACAAAAAAATAACGTTGTTATAAAAAGGTAGATTTCTACTTACAGTATAACAATGTTCTACCATACATTATAAGCCATTTTAGTCACAATTAGTATTATTAATACTAATTGTTACTAAATGGCTTCTTTCCTTTTGCAAATACATATAATGTGGACATTATTCTGGAAGCAATCCTGTCACAGTGCCAGGATTGCTTCCAGAATAATGTCCATATTATATGTTTGCAAATGGCACACTCTTAATGGTGATAAGGTTAAACTGCCCAGTACCTCACTCACTCAGTATCTTAATGTAAAGAAAGCAAAATACTATACTAATTGTGATTCTGGTCTCTACTGTCTTCCAAGAAGGTTATTTGTTGTAGAAGACATATACATTTCAAATGCATTATGCAATTGGCACCCACTTGGTCTGCCCAGCCCCCACCACTCGGTGTCAAATTTAATTTAATTCCTTACTTCCACCTCCAGTCTTCTGTCTGAGATGACAGGAGAGATCTGGATTAATTTCATTCCACTTCTTCAGATGATTCTGAAGACAAATCAGAAGGCAACAGGTCTTCATGTAGTGCTTGCTAACAAGTCTGTGTGGGGGGGACCCTACCCGACGATGCGCGAAGGGAGACTGACAGTAACAGGCTGGCCAGGCATCTGGCCTCTAGATGGCTAGTCTAAGTAATCCCTCTTTCTTCTCCAGGTGTTGTGCTCTCTCTCTCTCTCTCTCTCCCTCCCCTCTTCTCCTGCAGCTGGCTCTGACTCACGAGCGACTCTCAGACAGTACAAATAATACTGGCGGTTAAAATTAATTTCTCTCCCGACTCCCGTTTCTCTCGACTCGATGACGCATTCAGTTAGACCTCCACTCCTCCTCGTATCCTCGCTCTCTCTCTCTCTCTCAACTACATGAATGAGGCGCAGTGCGTGTGGTGGTGCGCCAAGCCACCAATTCCACGTCAGGCAGCTTAATTGGCTGCTGCTGTGCTGAGAGGAGGAACCGAGCCGAAGAGGAGCAAATGGCAGTGGAGCATGGAGCCTCAGCAGACTAGCAGTGCAGAGAGACACCAATGGATTCGATTAATGCTGGTGAGTGAGAGTGAGCCCACACATTACCCGGCCCCCCCTCTTCCGTAGCAGCCTAAGCAGGCTAGCAGACACACCAGCCCCAGCACACTACACAGACAGCACTACCTTGGAATGTGGAAATGCGCATTTAAAGTATCAGCGTGCTCAGCCCTGCTCTGTCAAATTCCTCAAATTCCATTTTTTTTTATTTCGGAGGTCATTTCAAGGGTTGTTTGAACACCCTAAACACCCCCCTGCCTATGCCCCTGGCTGTTTTTGACAATTTTTTTTTTATTATTCATTTATTGTGTTTGCCGGTATTGTAATGAGGTGGAGGGTGTGGCATTTTATTTGTGGTAAGAGAGTTGGGACTGGGAGCGAGTGGAGTGAGGCGTGAGAGCAAAGTGGCAGCGAGAGGGCAAAGTGACTGGCATGGAAATTAAGTAAACGAAAATGGAGATTAAGGTATTCTGTTCTGTTTGGTAAATGTTAGGGTGCAGCAGTGGCAGACAGACCAGAAAAATGAGCAGGTGGGTGGGGTAGTGGTGGAGAAAATGAAAGTGTCAAAGCCCAGCTTGTTGTCTGAAATTTTACAGGGAAAAAGTAATGTGTTAATAAACAAAAACATGTGTTTAAGTAAAGGAAATTATTTGTCTGGTACAGTGGGAAATTGCTTAGAGCGGTATACCTTTTTGTGAATTCTACTTTGGGTTCTTGTGATGGATCTATATGCAGGACGACTCTCTGATTTGAAATGCTTGAAGAAATAAAACTAAAGAAAATAGTGCTGGCCAGCCGCTAGGGTGGGGTATGTGATTTACTGATGTTGAGTTTACTATATGTATAAGTCTGTGATGACAAGTTTACTAAATGTATAAATCTAAGATTTTAGATTTATACACACAGTAGCTCAAATAAACAGGTTTATATAATGGCTTTTGTGTCCTCACCCATTGGATAGATAGATAGATAGATAGATAGATAGATAGATAGATAGATAGATAGATAGATAGATAGATAGATAGACAGACAGACAGACAGACAGACAGATAATGTATAACATGCTGACATAGTTCCCCTTTTTGTCCTTCCAGATTTTTGTGCACGTGTGATCTCTCTACATATATTATTTACAAAAAACTGCATTAATGCACCAGTTAGGGTTCAACTGAATTCTGCAAACGTAGGAAAATGTGATGTTAGGACTTCCAACCCTAACATCCCCCCCCCAAGCAGAAAAGGACACGACTACACAAGCAACCACAAACAGCCATCATCAGCTAAGATAAACAACATACAATTGTTTCCAGATGACACAGATGCAGTGGCACTGATGTGTTACCGTCGTGGATCTGTATCTGTGGCATGCACACTGCAAGACATACACACTCACGTGTAGCTGCAGATAAAAATCCATGACACTCAAATCACAACACTGCTTTTGTGTGCAGAAGCACAGGACCCTGCAGCCACAGATACTGTACAAATCTGTGATATTTAAATTACATGAAGTCTTTTGTCTGCAGATGCACAGGCCCCTATGGGGCCAGCGCTTCTGTATCCTCAGGTACTCATGCACACTGTAAGACATACACACAATTGATGGCCTTGCACTTCTGCAGCCACAGGTGTAAGACATACTATACACAGACTTCTGGCTGCAGAAGCACAGCCTGCAGGGTCAAGATGGGGTAACTCACCTGGAAAGTGCATACAGGGGCCCGCCTGATAAATAAATAGGGGAGGACCTCATATCAGTATTCTACTTAAATCTGATATATTAGCTCTGTGTTTGCAGCTTACATTTACCTACAGTTCCCCCAAATGCTCCCTTTAATTAGAAAAAAGATGTTGATGCAGGGAATGTCAGAATTTAGAAGGTGTCCAGGTACCCAACTGAGGGAGCCTGCCTGGAAATTTCCAGGTATCCTGGTGGGCAAGTCCAACTCAGATTGATGCCACAAAATCCATGGTATCAAAATTGCAACAGTACTCCTGTTGACAGAAGCACAGGCCCCAGAGGGGCCTGCACTGCCTCTTCAGCCACAGGGGTAAGATATACACATCGACTTCTAGCTCCACAAGGGGAGACCATCGTGGGACCTGCACTTACATAGACAGAAGTACTGTAGCAATGTGGATATCATGGTTTCAGCAGCAGATCTAGAAATTTTTCAAGGGGGTATCAGTTTTAAGTTATGCATCAGCATATAGCAAACCATGCAGTAGCAGATCATGCTATCTAGTGAGCTACCTCATATAGTGTGCATGAGTATGTGTGGCTGCAGAGTTGCAGACCTCATGGGGACTTCTTTCAGTTACACATACTCATGCACTCTGTATAACATAACACATTCAGGTGTGGCTGCAAAAGCACAGGCCTCTGTGCTGCTTGTGCTTTGCAGTCACGGATACAAATCCACAAGGGTAGCAAATAAGTGCTACTGCATTTGTGTAATCTGAAAACAGTTGCATGTTGTTTGTCTTACCTGATGATGGCTGCCTGTGGTTGCTTGTGTGGTCTTGTCCTTTTGCTGCTTGAGGGGAGGGTGTTAGGGGTGGAAACTCTAATGCCACATATCCCTACTTTAGGGCATTAAATTGAACCCTAACTGGTGCATTAATGCAGTATTTTACAAATAATTTCCTTTCTTTTTGAGGTAGTGGAATTGTATCCTCATTCATGCATATCCCTCTGGGCCCTACATCAAAGGAAGACTCCATCCACCTAGTAGAAATGGATGTCAAGAATTCATGGGGCTGTCTGGTGGGCTGCAGAAGCATAAGGTCCTCTGTGCCCTGTGCTTCCATGTGGCCACTAATACAGTTAAACAGGGTAAAAATATTTTTCTCAGCCAAAGCACAGGGCTCTCTGGCACCAAGGTTCAGAGCCCTATGCCAAGAGAAGACTTGTCTTTCTCAACATGGTACTTGGACCTGTAGGGACAACCCTGTACTGTCCACATGTCATCCCCCTAGCCTGGGCCCATCCGGCTGATTCACTGAGGTGACCTCCACACTCACCTCACTGGCACAGAATCATGAAGCATTACCACAGAGGTAAAGCCCGGCTCTATGTACAATGAGCCCTATGCACGAAGGTGTGGAGTGGGTATGCACTGCGTAACCCTGGTGCATAGCCCACTCTGCATCTGCTCAAGCCCACTATGCCCCCTGCATGGCATTCACCTTTGGAGGTACACCCCCCTTCGCACTGGATCCTCGGTGGAGCACAGACCTACACACAGGGGGGTGGACTGGGGGAGGTGCAGGGTGCATGCCGGCACTCCATGGGATGCATGACCGTGCGGATGCCAGGTGCAGGTACCAGTGCTGCGACCATGTTGGGGCAGCCGTAAAGGTGGGGGGCCAGTTACATGACCCCCCTCCTTGAGAGCTACAGCCACAGGCTGCAATGATGAGGTGGGGTCATGGGCACACCCACCTAGGAAGCCCCAGCATTTGTGGCACACTAGGGGCCAGTGGATGGATACCTGGGCACCCAACCCACAGACCACATGTGGCACAGTATGCATCGGCTGTAGTCCTAGCACCCACAGGCGCAAGTGATCCACTGTGGGATCTGGGTTGGGCAGCAGATTGGCTGCCCCGCCCAGATCTGCAGCTCCGCACCTGCCTGCCCCTGTGGGCCTGTGTGCCAGGGGGGCAGGGGCACGTATGGGAGTCTCACAGTAGCCACTGTTTATGCATGTGGCCACCCGAAGAGCTCCCATGGGTGCATAGCTGCATGGGTGGGGTATGCACCTCAGGCATGTATTACCTGCCCCTTTGTGCATAGGGGACATCATTTCTTCATAATTTTTGTTTTGTTTTTATTTTGATCCCAGATATTCAAGATAGTCATTTTAAGACTCCCCCTTATACACATGACATGTGACATTTGTAGAATACTGGCCAAAAATGTCATTTTGTACCACAAGAGCAAAAACACATCTTGTACAGGATTTGAAAAATGACACCTGTCATGTTTAAGAGATGGTCTGAAAAAATGGCTATGTTGAAAGTTTGGAGTCAAAATATTGCAACCTCACAAATAACTGGAAACTACCAAAAAAAAGAGGTACAAAATGTTGGAGAAATTGCGCCCAACAGCGACACACACACACACACACACACACACACACACACACACACACACACACGTGCGTGCATGCACGCACAAACACACACATATTCTGGGACTGCCCCATAATACACCCAGACTGGCAAGCAACTGAGACAGCAATTTCAGAATTACTCCCTGCCCTAAGTTCGCTTCTACCTCAAATGGCAATCCTACTGATGATGCTGGAACATGTTACAGTTAAACATCATCAAACACAAATTGGCATCTGGCTAGCAGCAGACAAAAAGGCCATCTCTTAGTCAGCCCAGTGGCATGGAGAGCTGAGGCACTGAGCACCTCACCTTCTGCCATGCCTGTGATCCATGTTAAGAAATGGACATAGGCTGCTCGGGGGCTGGCCAGTGAAGGAGGATCAAGTGTACTTAGGACTGCACTCCTTCCTCGGTGGGGGGTTTGCTATGACTCACTGTGTGACTGCCACCTGGAGGTGTTTGGGTGGCAGCACAAATGAACCGCACACGCTCAGAAGGGGACCCCTCATTCAGGGTGCTCGGAGCGGGGGCGTCTCCACGGAGGTGAAGCATGCACATCACACACATTGCACATTCTCTGGACCCAGGGACAAAATCAGAGGAAAAACATCCACGGCTACAGGAGGATAACTGACCTTTTGCAGTCCCCATACCAGCTATTGAGCACCCCCTCACAGTCCTGTGGCACAGTACGATGGAGGAAGGTAGGCCCTAGAGAGGCTGGGTGATTGGGCTGGGAGGTCGGTCAGAATGGGGCAGTCAGAGGCAGCATAGGAGTATACAGCCTCTAAAGAAAAAAAAAGACCATGTCTAGAAAATGGCTACACCTAGAACCCCCACCACCAAGAAAGAATGGTAAGACACAGTTCAAGAAATTGATTTAATAGAAAAATTAACAGCAGGCATGATGTCAAAGATGGACAAGTTCACAAAACTCTGGAACTCTTGGATAATCTGGTTAATGGAACCTCCATCAGATATAATTCCATGAATACTATCCTAGGGAACAAAAAGGGAAAAACATACACCATTGGGGAGATTATACACAGGAAGACTATGACTTAGTAATTAAACAAATAGCACTGGTGAGAGATTTATTTTGATGTATGTAACTCGACAGATGTAATTGTACCTACATGTTGTTGTGCCATGTACATATATGATGCAATGCTCCTGAAAAACTGAACAAATTTTAAATTAAAATAAAAAAAGACTGAGAAGTAGTGAAGTTATGAGTGAACATTGAAATATTTCAGCGTTCATGCATAACAGTTATTACATTTGCAACATTTCAACACTGCTTCTTATGACCTCACCTCATAAACCTGGTAGGTGAAAATGTTTAAATCCTATGTAAAAGGTGATTTCACAGTGCAACCGTGAAATCACATTTTGAGATGGATTTGGAAAAATGTCACCTACCTTGCTTATGAGATAGGGTCCCAAAAAGGCCATGTTGAAAATTTGGTGTATAAATATTGAAAACTGACAAAGTTATGAGTAAAAGGTCAAATCCCATTGAAATACATGTTTTACCTGCAACATATTTGTTGTTTTTTTTTCTCTACTTTATTGAAATACATTAAACCAGACTTACCTTACTTTCTCATGTCGCAGTCACTGATTCCAGCAGCAAGACATGTTTTCCATGGGAGAGTGGATTTACATCGTGGGACATGTTCAGATGAGTAAGGGTGTGTGGGAACGTTGGGGCAGATCAGTGAGAGACTGTTTTCTTTTTTACAGGTTGATTAGTTTAAAAAAAGATCAACAAAGGATTTTTTTTTATTTAATGGGAGGACCTAGCTGACACTGGGGATTGGGTACCCCAGTGTCGGGGTGCAGTTTGGCAGCACCAGAGGTGGGTACAGTAGTGCTGCCACCTATATTTTGGGGAGGGACCTGGAGGGGATGGGGTAGAATAAAGCAGTACTGGAGGTAGGCACCCAGTCTGCTTGCTACGGTACATATACAGTATCAACAAACATTGCAAACGGAGGCAGGTAACCGGGAAGGGGTGAGCAGGTGGTATGGGTGGTGGTGAGCAACCGAGTCTGCTTTTATAATATACAAGGGATTAGTGAAGAACAAAGGAGTGCTCACTGAGCTAGGAGGGGGTGGGAATAAAACTAAAAAAGCAAATAAAGATAGAGATAGACAGACAGACAGATTAGATAGATAGATAGATAGATAGATAGATAGATAGATAGATAGATAGATAGATAGGTAGGTAGACAGACAGACAGACAGATGGATGGATACTGTAGACAGATAAATAGAGAAATGTGCTCTTCATATGAAGATATGTTTCTGATTTCAGCTCCGGCTTTAATGCTACACTTGGCTATTGTGATGTCATTGGCATTGTTAAATGTGCTCCGTGATTGGTTCAGAATGCATTGTGACATACCCTACTGTACAGGATAATATTCTCTTGCTATGTTGGCTCAAGATAACACTTACTCTATTTACATGCAGGCTCGGAATAGTTTATAAGGTATTTCATTGCTGTGTAACTGATTGCGCTCCTGCATGTAAATGACAGCATTGAGGATTAAAGGATTGATCCAGGAACTAATTGAAGTGCACTGAATAAGTGCACCAATTCCAGAGAGTTCAATTTTCAAATTTCATACAGATGTGATCTGAGCTGAAACCGGTCCAGCACACACACACTCAGTAAACTTGTACCCCATTTACATGCTGGATAAAATCGATTACATAGTAATCAATTACCTTGTAATTGAATATTACCCTACATGTAAACCCGTTCTCTTCTGGGTGGGCTGATTGATGCCCTTCTTGTAAACATGAACAGGGTCGGTAATTGATTACCTAGAATCGAGGACTAGGTAATTGATCAGCAACTCATGTAAGCATAGTAACTTTTTATCTTGCTATTTAGCATTACATACATGTTATATAAATATTTATAAAATAGGTAGAACATTTCCTGGCTTTTGATTAGCTAAGAAGTATTATTTGCCATGTCTTTATCAGGACATATGCTGGCAACTGGTACTACTTATTCCAGCCAAAACATAGCACACCCAGAGATCAATGCCTGCAGAAAGTTTTGAAAACATAATGTTATGGCAGTCAAGTTAGTACTGTAAAACCAGTACTTGCCCTAACAGTAAAAATACATTTTTAAGATCACAAACATTGCCAAGCACTTAAATTAATGGAAATTAATGGATACAGCCCCAGTTTCCTGTTCTAGCTGCTTAAAGTTAGAAACTAACCTTTGTTACCATTTCTGTTCAAAAATGTTTGTGCATACCACTGATCCACAGCTGTCCCGCTGCAGCTCCACACCTCCATCTCCCGCTGTGCACACCAATCCATTACACACTTCAGCATTGACCATAAGTATGATTTCCAGTCCTCCCTGTCCCCCAATTTGCCATTATAATAAAACAATTCTAGACAGCATGTTAGAGAGAGTGGCCCAATCAAGAAAATGTCAATGATCGGGAAGCTGCACACTCATACTGCAGTGCTGTACTGCTGTGATCATAAAAGCACAAAGAGGAAATGCTTACTACAGTGGCTGCTGAGGGACATGCTCACTCCCGATCAAGCTGGTTGCTTGCTCACTTTTTTAATGATAGCGAAGAAAAAATTAGAAAAAAAGTACACAAAAAAGATTGTGTCTGTGTGTATGTATGTGTGTGTATGTGTATGAGTGTGTATAGGGGGGCAGAGGAACATCATGAGACATGCTGACTACCATTAAAACTGGGTACACTGTTGCTCCCCACCAAGAACACCCTGAAAAAACAGAAACAAAACACAACAATTTGTTGTTTTTATGCATGCAGTTGTGGGGGACAGGGAAAGACATCATCTCCCTGAAATGTTGAAATAACTTTAAAAATGTTCTGTAGTTCTGCAGTAAAATAAACTATTTTCTTCAAACCTTAACAAAAAGTGAAACTAAAAAAGATAAATTGCATTTTAGTTTTAAAACTGCACTAACTTGTTTACTCTATGTTGAAAATGTTCCGCCCAATTATATGCTATGACATTTTGAGATGTGGTTTATGAGCTGATAAGAGCACTTTCCAGGCACTAAAGGCACTTGGCATGCACCTAGGGCAAGCTGTTATCAGCCCATAAACCACACCTTGTCATGTGTTAATCTTTACATATTCTTTACAAAAGAAAAACTGTGTTAATGCACCAGATAGGGTTAAACTTAATGCCACAAAAGTAGGGAAATGTGGTTCTAGGGTTTCATGTGCCAAGGAAAGAGTCCATCTGCCTGCGGAAGTTCAGAGCCCTCCAGGCTCTGCACTTCCATGTAGCAACAGATGTTAAGAATTTGTGGGGCTGTCTAGCAGGCTACGGAAGTGCAAGGCCTTCTGGGCCCTGCATTTCCATGTCATTACACATACTGACACATAGGGCAGAGTCCATCTGTCAGCTAAAGTGCAGGACTATCTGGCATTCAGGGGTTCAGATGTGCAGGACCTTATGCCATGAGAAGATTTCTCATCACTATATGGTACTTGGGCCTGTGAAGGCAGGTCTGCACCTTTCCTTCCCGGTCTGGGGGGGGGGTTAGTGCTAAATGACAACGTCATCCCCCCAGCCTCAGCCCATCTAGCTGGCTCAATGAGCTTGGCCTCAAACTCAGCTCAGTGGCACGCGATCACAAAGCACTGCTCACTGGGAGAAAAACTGGCACTATTCACAATGTTTCTTAATACTTCTTTTGGGGCATTACACACAATGTTTCTTAATAATTATTTTTATCTGACCTCAAATGTTCAAGATAGTTCATTTTATGACTTTCCCTTGTAAGCATGACATGTGTCATTTATAAAATAGTGGTTGAAGTGTCATTCAGCACCAGAAGTGCCAAAACATGATTTATCCAGGATTGAAAAAGGCACCTGTAACATTTATGAGGTGGTGTGAAAAAATGACTATGTTGAAAGTTTGGAGTGAAAATATAGATAATTACCAAAGTTATGGGCAACCATTTCAACATACATTCATAACTTTGTTGTTTTTTTAATATTTTGACCCAAAATGTTGAACATTTTCTTCTTATGCCCCGTATCATGAACCCAGTAGGTAAAAATGCTCAGATCCCACTCGAAACATGATTTTGAAGAGTGCCTGTGAAATCACCTTTCAACCCAGAGATGGGGTCCCAAAAAGGTCATGTTTAAAGTTTCATTGATAAATATTGAAAATTAGTAAAGTTAGGAGTGAACGTTAAAATATTTCAACATTCACTCATGACGTGGTCATTTTGTCATATTTTTCCACCAAATTTTCTACATTCAGTAGTCTTCTTGTGACCCCACCTCATGAACCCAGTAGGTGTAAATTTTTAAATCCTGCCTGAAAGGTGATTTTGTGGAGTGGCTATGAAATCACCTTTTTGGATTTGAAACACTTCACCTACCTTGTTCATGAGGTGGGGTACCAAAAAGGCCATGTTGAAAATTTGGTGTAAATGTTTAAAAATTACAAAGTTACTGTATGAGTAAAAGTTCAAAATACATTGAAAACCTTAGCTGGACTTACAGTACCTTATTTTCTCATGTGGAGTATGGTGGAATGCAGTTGTGTATGGAAATCCATACACTGTATTGCAATAGTGACATCCTCACGAATGCAGAATGACTTTTCATTCTGCGTTAGAGAGGACATCATAATGCAAGGGACTCCAGCAGACATTGTGGTTCATCTCTTGCTGTGTGACAGTGGCGGGCGCATGTGCTGGCCAATGGCAGTTGTTAATCAAGGGCAGTCGGCAGAGGTGATGTAAAATGTGGAAAAGTGAGTGTTTTTTTTTTATTTTGCAGTCACCATACACTTTATAATCAAATGAAATCAAACTTTTTTTTCATTTAGTTTTTGTTGACTATGTAAGTGCACTAGACAAATCCTGCCTATTTTCTGGAATGACCCGGGGGGAAGAGGATACAGATGAATGCCAACTGACCTTGAATCAGATTAAGCTGTTGGTGGTATTTTTAGTGAATGAGGGAAATTTGGCCAGGACACCAGGGAAATTCCCCATCTCTTTTTGAGAAGTGCCATGAGATCTTTAACATCCACCTGAACTACCACCAATCCAGGCAGATGGGACCTCGGTTTAACGTCTCATCTGAAAGATGGCACCTCAGAAATGCAGCACCCCTCTCATGCTGCACTACAGTGTCAGTACTGGGATATTAACCCAAGTGCCAGATGTGGGACTTTACTTACAATGCACTTTTTCAATATCAAAGTGCGAATACAAAAACACATATAAATAATCAATTAAATAAAACATAATTAAATATATAAAATAGGCAACAGTCTCATAAATTAAATATTATCCCCAAAGGCTAGACTAAATAAATATGTCTTCAGGGAAGACTTAAAAGTCTCAGTGGACAGGCACTCTCTAATCCAACGAAGTAGAGAATTCCACAGGGTCAGGCCTGCAAATGAAAATGCCCTAGCACCCGAAGTCTGAAGATGGACCCTGGGAACCTCTAACAATCCCTCATAAGTGGAGTGGAGAGGGTGGAGGGGACAGTAGGGCTGAAGGAGGTATTGCAAGTAACCTGGTCCCTGTCCGTGTAAGGCCTTATAGGTCAGCAACATGACCTTGAAGGTGATCCTCCATTGCACAGGCAGCCAGTGCAGTTCACAGAGCACAGAGGTGACATGACTAGTTCTAGACAGGCCAGGCAGTAACCTGGCTGCAGGCGATGGAGGTCTACCCCCGGTAAACCTAGGTATAGAGCATTGCAGTAGTCAAGGCAGGAAGACACAAAGGCATGGACCAGCATAGGAAGGTCCTCGGGTAGAACAAGGTGTTTTATCTGGGTGATGTTCCTCAGATGATAAAATGAGGACTTAACGACTGCCGACACCTGGGCTTGTAGCATCAGCTTGCCATCAAGCACAATGCCCAGATTCCACACCTGTTCAGAGGGTCTCAACTGATTGCCCCCTAGCACAATGCCAGACAGTTGGTCAGGAGTCAACCTCTCTACCCGATGACTAGGGTCCACCACCAGCACCTCAGTCTTATCCAGATTCAATTGCAACCAGCTAGCACTCATCCAATCCTGAATTTCGGCAGGGCAGTTGTTAAAGACTGAGACCGCGTTGTTCTGTTCGGGTACAAAGGACAAGTACAGCTGAGTATCATCAGCATAG
Organism: Neoceratodus forsteri; assembly: GCA_016271365.2. Lineage (NCBI taxonomy): Eukaryota > Metazoa > Chordata > Ceratodontiformes > Ceratodontidae > Neoceratodus > Neoceratodus forsteri. Next base: position 145,996,983 of record CM057453.1, on the reverse strand, counting down.
CAATGAAAACTCAACCTGAACTGCCTTATAATGTCTCCTAATGGCAGCATATACACCTTGAACAGCAAGGGGGACAGCACGGAACCCTGAGGCACCCTACAGGGCAGGCAGACAGGAGCAGAGGAACAAATCCCCGATACCACCTTCTGTGTCCTGCCTATTACCCATACACTACTCAGCTATTATTTCACCTCATGGATACAATGCTGACTTGGGGACCTCTCAAGCTTGGCTCTTGAGGTCATCAGTTGGCATTGTATCCACTTGGTGGCAGAATAGCCTTGTATTGTATGGTTACCCATACACTATCTTATATATCACAGACATGGTTCAAGCAGGAGGATGTCTTTTCAGTTGGAGAGTGGATCTATGCCTTGGGATGATGTTTAGGTGAGTGAGAGTGTGTGTGTTGGGGTATGGGAGTGTGTGGGGTCATGGGTGCTGAGTTGGTGGTCAAGGTGAGGTGTGTGGTGGGCTGAGTTTGACAAGGAGCTGCTTTGTTCTTTGCAGGTTAAATGTTAAACAAAAGGCTCAATGAGGGATGGTTTTCTGTTTTTACTGGGGTACTGTAGCCGACACTGTGGATTGGGCACACCAGTGTGGGGATAATCTTCTGCAGCACTGGGGGTGAGCACCCTGGTGCTGCCACTTATACATTGGGGGAGCAGGCAATCTGAAGGAGAGAAGGGTATAATGAAGTGGTACCGGGGTGGTTACCCTGGTCTGCTTACAAATTACACATGGAAGGCTTTAGGGACATTTGTGCATCTGTTACAGGTTCATAGGTTCATAGGATTGGTTCAAGTTTGACAAGGCCATAGGCCTAGAGTGAACTTGCCACCATTTACCCTCTGATGGTGGAAAGAGTATTTTTTTTATCCCTCATATATTTGTCCAATCTGTTCTTAAACATAGTCATGTTTTCACTTTCTATCACATATGTTGGCAGGGTGTTCCAAATGATGAGTACTCTCTTGGTGAACCAGTTACATCTTTTAATTGTTTTATTTATTTCACCTTTAAATGGATGCATTCATGTACAGTGGCAGACATAGTTTGAAAGCCAATGAAAAAGTTATTTTAATTGAGGTATTGGGAATACCTGTAGCTGGAAGCAGTCCAGAGATATAGATGACTGAGTTTGTGCAATATAAATACTACATTAGAACCTTTCTTAGAACCTTATGATATCAGTGACAATCAAGCAGTGCCTAACTGCATTGAGTTAAGCACTACTTGATCATCACTGACATCATAGGGTTCAAAGAATGGCTCTAATGTAGTATTTATATTACACAGACTCAATCATCTATATGTCTGGACTGCTACCAGCTACAGGTATTCCCAATACCTCAATTAAAATAACTTTTCATGGGCTTTCAAACTATGTCTGCCACTGTACCTGAATGTGTCATTTTAAGTTTTTGATTGTGCGATCTAGTGTTATTATTACCAGAGTGCTTAACCAACCCAATTGTTTCCAGAGTTAACGCATCATGCATGGCAGTAAAAGTTAAACATAAATCCCATCGAAGCCTTCTATATTCCATTGAATAAAGCCCTGTTATTCTTATTCTATCATTGGAGTTTAGATTTGGTAGGTTATGTAGTTTTTTGGACATTTTCCTCTGTACTGATTCAATATTTTTCATTCCTGCTATTGTTGCTGGAGCACAGAAAGGGGAACAGTACTCCAAATGGGGTCTATTTAGGCTTGAATATAATGGGACAATAATTTCAGTTTTCCTGCTTTTAATGTTATGAAGAATGCAGCCTAAGATCCACTGGTATTTTAATACAGTATGTTTAGTGTGTGATTCAAAAGTGAGTTTATTACTAATACTGACTCCCCAGTCTCTTTCATTTTCAGTGATTTGTAGTTCAGTATTGTTTAGTTTATATGTTTTCATTGGATTATTATGGCCAAAGTGCATCACCTTACATCTATTGATGTTGAAAGACATTTTGTTTTTGTTAGCCCAATCTGCTAATTTGTTTATATTTTTGGGGTATTCCACAGCAGAGGAGCTGTCATTTACTATTCCACCCGTCTTACAATCGTCTGCATACTTACTGATCCATGCATTATCAGGTGTCCACATTGATGAGATGACAATGTTAAATAGCGTTGACCCTAGTACCCAGCCTTGTGGCACACCACTAGTCACATCTCCCCATGGTGATTCAATGTCTCTTATTGCACCTTTTTATTTTCTGTTGCCCAGCCATGAGATGACCCATTTAATTATTAATGGATGTAGCTTTAAATCAATGAGTTGATCAATTGTTATTTTATGGGATACCATATCAAATGCCTTTGAGTAAACCAGTTACAATATGTCCACTGGCATATTTTTATCAAGAGATGCACTGACTGACTCAAAGAATCCCGATAAGTTAAACATGACCTGCCTTTAAATAAACCATGCTGTGTGCTGTCAATGTAACCAGTTTGTTGTAAGTGACTGTTAATCCTGTGTTGCAAGTCTTTCTAGCAGTTTGCCAATAACTGAAGTTACGCTAATAGGTCTGTAATTTTTGACTTCTTGTTTTTTTCCACCTTTCTGTATGGGCATTACTGCAGCTATGTTCCATTCAGGTATTGTCTTCCCTTCTCTTACTGGTGTATTAAACAAGAGTGTCAGTGGGCCTGAGAGATGTTGGGCTAACTCTTTGATAGAAAATGGGCACAATACCATCTGGGCCTGCTGAACCATTGTTTTTTATCACTGCAATAACATTTAAGGTTTCTTGTTTAGTGAATGGATCAAAGGAGTCACACTGAGTAACATTTACTTCCTGAATAGTTCCTTTTTTTGCCCCTGTATATTCTTTATCCTCGTATAGAGCCAATGTAATTGTAGAACTGTTTTTTGTAAACTTTAGCTGATATTGGTAGTCAAGCTTCTAATTTCTATTTTGTCTTTCTGATTAGTTTTTTTTGTGGCTTTAACTATTTTTTTAATTTTTGCTATTTATCTGATGTAGTTTTTTTTATATAACTAGCATATGCTTTCTTTCTTTACTTATTTATTTTTGAATGTTTTTATTCCACCATAATGGAATTCTTCCAGTTTATTTTATTCTTTAGTCATTCGGGAACCCACCAAGTAATACAGTGATTGATTTTATGATTTAGGATACCCCATATTTTAGTAAGACTTAAGTCTTTTAATTCCCTTTCCCATTTCCATGATGTAAGGTAATCCTTGATACTGGGATAGTCAACTTCGTGGAAGTGTTTCATATTAGTTTTGCCTTGGATTTGAGGTTTTATTGTTTGAATTTCAAGTTCTACCATTTTAGGGTCACTATCTCCCAGCGGATAAGTCACCTTAGGTTCTGTTAATCCACTATCTATGTTAGTAAATATGTCAAGGATGTTATTTTCTCTGGTGCCTTGAGTGACTAGTTGATGTAAGTTTTTTGAAATGGTAATATCTATGAATCTTTTTCAGTGTAGTTAGTACCTCCTAACTTAGACCAGTTGATAGATGATAAATTAAAATCACCCATTAAAAATTATTCACCATTATGAGTGACTTTTTATTTAGCTGCAGTTAAAAGTCAAACCATTTCCAGAGGTGTTTTATACAAATTCTCCCATACCATTCCAGAAAGGTCACTGGCTCCAGCAGTATCCCCTATGGAAGTATTCTTATTTGTTTGTAATTTTTTTACTTTAGTGAGTATGGAGAAGCATAATATACTACAAGTGCAGTGCCTTCTTTTGCCAGTATTTTCCATCTTTGGATCAGTTTTATAATGGGAAATTTCCAGTATGCTATAATGTAATCACTACCCTTGATGTTTATGGATAGAACAAGGTATGGTGCTCTGCTGCCCCCATGCTGTGTGTGAACTGAAAAATGGCCCCTCTCACTAAGCTGAGCACCTAGGATTTTGGTGTGCCCAGAAAATATATTTTGAGGCCAAATTTAAAAAAAACAAAGACCATAATCTATTTAGGTGTTTATTTTTTCAAAAGTCATCAGTTTTAGTTATTTTCCATGCTTTTTAGTTTTTAGTTTAAAAAGAAAAAAAACAAGATGGAGGCTGTCGTAACCCAAAAAACTGTTTTTCAGGTCATGACAACTAAGTGGTGTGAACACAAAATGCTCTTGCAATCCCAACATTTTGGGGTCATATTAGAGGGTTATCCAAAAACTGTACTGAGCATGCTCAGAAAAAAACTTAAAATCCTTATAACTCGTGCCGGCCCGGTGGTGCTGAGGATTGAGGCACTGGACAGTACACCTCACGCCATGCTGATAACTCAGAGTTGGGAGTGACCTTGGGTGTCGGAGGTCTGCCAGAGAGGAGGATTGAGCATCCTAGGGACTGCTTCTCCTCTGGGAGGGTGGGGTGGGATTACTGTGGTTGTGCTGGCTCATGGTGGTGACTGGGGTTGGTGCAGGCAGGTGGTTCATTATGGGGATGGCACGGATGGCGTCGGACGTGCAGTGCATGGAACCATGTACGTCAGTGTCATTGATGTCTTGCATGTCCTTGCCATGGGGTGGGGAGCCAAGTATTGAAAAAATCCTCTGGCACATTTGATGAAGTCCATCGGCACTGCACTGCTCTGACTGGAGACCCTCCTCCTAGATCCGGACTTTCGGCTTTCCATGGTGGTGGGGTAAGTACCCACCATGATGCAGCGGTGAGGGGAATGGAGGAGGGGGTCGAACACAGATACTGGGAGCCGGTGGGGCCACTGGTCTAGACAGATGGTGGAACCATAGGTAACCACCTCCCCAGCTGAGGAAGGAATAAATAAAGTAACTTAAAAAAATCCTTATAAGTCTGTAACTCATTAATATCTTTTCTACTAATCCTTCAAAAGGTACTACCTTGGCCACTTCTGCACTAAAAGTCTTGGGGAAAAAACTTCTGTACCATCTAGGCTGTACATGAAAGCAAAAAAACATGTAATAAGTATGGGAAAAAAGTTCCCTTTTCATTAAAAATTGATAGTCCATATCTTGGAAACTGCACAACTGGGGAATTTCATTGAATGAAAGGAATGTAATTAAGGTGCAAAAAATTGGGGTTCAGCATTAAACACTTTACTGAATCCTAACTACACTGGCGCTACTGTTCCAATTTAGTGTGTGTGTATGTGTGTGTGTGTGTGTGTGTGTATATATATATATATATATATATATGTATTCTTTGCAAAAAATTTCATTAATGTACTAGTTAGGGTTCCAGCATCAAAAGCAGGGAAATGTGGAAGACTAGGTTTGCAGGCCAAGGCACCTAGCTTCACCTGAGCACTTTTCTTCTAGGTTGCTTGAAAGACAGAGCAAATAACCTTACCAGAGCAAGGAAAATGATTAAGGTTTATTTTGGCTAAGCAGATTTACTGTGTGTTGTTATTTTTATTTTGTACTCACAGGGATTGTTAATGTTTGTTGCTAACATTTTATTGGCTTTATTTTTCTCTGAATCAAATTGTTGTTGCTGGGTATACCTTCTGCGGCATTATTACAGGGAGTGCCTACAGGTGTGTGCTTACAGATTACTGCTGTAATCTTCTGATTCAAATTGTCTTTTGCAAGGTATATCTTCTGTTACTGCTTTATTTTTCTCTGTAGCAAAGTGTTTCTTACAGGGTTTGTCTTCTGTGAACTTATTACAGGTGGTGTTTTACAGGTTTTACAGTTATATCTATCATTAGGATAAGCTTTCAGAGCTACTGCATTTATTGCTGGCTGATTGTTTCTGCCCTTACCTCCTTGTTTCTTTCATCCGTGGTTCTTCTTTTTTGGCAGGGGAAGGGCCTGGCCACCCACCATCATTCCCAACCATCCCACACTACACTCCTTTTATAGGGTAGCACAGTTGTGACATTTTCTGTAGCAAAGCAGGAAGGGGCAGATCAGAGGGGTATGCACACAGTGATCTCATTTACAGGGGCGCTAGTAATTTAACTTGTTATAACAAGTTATACAAAAACAAACAAACAAAACACAAAATCAAACTTTTGCTTTCATTTTCTTCTTTCTAATTTTTCTGACCAGGTTATAAACCCAGCAACTTATCTGGAATGGATATCATGAACTGTAGGTACTGTGGAACACTTTTCAGAAGGGCAGTTTTACAGGATTTAGGACACTGTCCTATATGCTGGGTCAGTGGAGATCTAAGGGCTCAGCTCCAGGCAGCATGGGCAGAGATTGCGCACCTCAAATTGCGTATTCAAGAGGAAATCTGTTATAAGAACTGCCTGCCATTTCCCCAACATCCAACAGAAGCACCTCGACTGCAGAGGGTAATTGGTCTGGGAGGTTAGCAGGTGGTTTGGGGGGCAAATTGGGTGCCCCATCACTCAGTGCTTTCCAACATATCACCTCCATAAACCATATAAAAACTACAACCAGGTATCTGCCTCTATCTCAGAAAGCAAACAAAGGAGCAGAGGACACTGCAGAGCAGGACACAGCAGCACAGAAGGTAGCACAACAAAAATCACCCAAAACAGGAGCCAAAAATTAAAAAACAAAAAGGAAATCCAAAAAAGTTCTGATCATAGGAGACTCCATGATTCGGGGAGTTGATACCTATCTCCAGCCAGGGGTAATAGTCAGATGTCTCCCAGGTACATCAACATGGAGAGACACAGACCGCATTGCTAAAATTGTTCAGGAAGCAGGAGAAAACATTGACGTCCTGGTACACATAGGGACTAATGATCTCGCCAGCTGGTCAGTTGTGGAGACCAAGGAACACCTGACCAGGCTGGGTGACAAACTGTCATCCATTTCATCTGGCATCTCCTTCTCTGAGATCCTGCCAGTCTGGGAGAGGGGGACAGATGGACGGAAGGTCAGGGAAGGGGAGATAGGGGAGATAAACATATGGCTCAAGGGCAGGTGCCAGGAAAAAGGACACAGATTTGTAGAAAACTGGTAACAGTTTTGGGAGTGAAAGTTCTTTAAATTTGATGGACTGCCTCTGACTAAGGAAGGAGTCAGTGCATTGGGGCAGAAGTTTGATGTCTTTGCAGAATATTTAAACTAGCAAATGGGGAAAGGGGTGCAGCACCCCATGCATCGAATGGAAAGAACAACCCCCTCCTCAGCTAGTGGTCAAACAGGAGTTCAGCATGTTTGCAGTTCATTTGCATCACCAGGTAAGGAAAAAGGTCTGGCTCCCCATACAATGTAGAAGGGAAACGCCAGACCTCGCCCAACAACTAACACACTGAAATCTGTCCAATGGAAAATCATGTACACAAATGCTCGCAGTCTGGGAAACAAAATCCCAGACCTGCAGGTAATAATGACAGAGGCTAAATTGGACATAGTAGCCATTAGCGAGACATGGTTTACCAGTAACCACACTTGGGAGACTTCAGTACCTGGCTATGTACTGTTCAGAAGAGATCGAGGTGCAAAAAGTGGGGGGTGGAGTGGCTCTTTATGTCAATAAAAATATCAAAGCTACAGAAATTCAGAATGCACATAAGGAGACAGAAGAACTGTGGATCACCCTGGAAACAGAAAATGGGACAGCCATATGAACTGGGGTTGTGTACAGGCCTCCAGACTAGGGGGAGGATATAGGCACATTACTGTTAGAAGATATACAAAACATGACAGCTAAAGGGGAGGTTCTGATAATGGGAGACTTCAACATGCCAGATACAGATTGATCAATACCAGCAGGAACATCTGCCAGAACTAGGCACAAGGTGGATTCCCTGTAGGGGGATGGCCTTAAACAACTGGTACAACAACCCACAAGGGACAGGGCTATCCTAGATCTAGTGCTGACTAACAGGGAAAGGATCACAGATCTCCAGGTAGAAGGTAACCCGGGGGCCAGTAACCATCACATGGTATGGTTCAATTTGGCCACTAGAACTAAATCTTCTCATTCCAAGGCAAAAATATGGGACTTCAGAGGAGCTGATTTTGATAAGATGGCCAACAGAGTTAAGCTAGCCCTGGCAAAAAGAAATACATATGACGGGGTACAGGCAAAGTGGGCAAGCATTAAAGATGTAATACTTGAAGCAACATCCCATTGTGTTAGAGAGAAAAGGAAGTGCAAAAGAAGAAGGAAACCACTTTGGTTCTCAAAAACAGTAACAGCAGGATGAAGATAGGGAAGCATATCAAACTTCCCTAAGGGAAGCAGGGAAGGCAGAAGGCAGGCAAAGGCCCAAACTGAGGAAACACTAGCACAAACAGTAAAAGAAGGTGACAAGACTTTCTATAGATACATTAGTGAAAGGAGAAAGTCCAGAGGGGGTATTGCTAGGATCAAATGGGATAAGGGGGCGTGTGAGGAGAGGACCACGTAAAAGCATCTATCCTAAATAAATACTTCCACGCAGTATTTACTGAAGAGAAAGTAGGGCAGGGCCCACAACTCAGCACCATGGACACAGGGGGAGGGAGGTGTGACCTTGCCCCTTCACAAAAGAAAGGGTCCTACAAGAGCTTGATAAGCTCAGGGTGGACAAGGCAATGGGATCTGATGGCATACATCCCAGGGTACTAAAGGAGATAAGGGTGGAACTAGCAGAGCCATTATCAGAACTGTTTAGTGAGTCTTTGAGCACAGAAGAGGTCCCAGAAGACTGGAGAAGGGCTCATCTGATCCCACTCAACAAGACTGATAGCAGGGAGGAGGCAGGGAACTACAGACTAGTCAGTTTTACCCCAGTAGTGGGCAAGATTATGGAGGCACTCTTTAAGGAAAGGATAGTGCAACATCTGGAATTCACAGGAGCACAAGATCCAAGACAGCATGGGTTTACAAAAGGTCGGTCCTGTCAAACTAATCTCATAGATTTCTTTGACTGGGTAACCAAAGTGGTGGGCCAAGGGGGAGCAGTTGATGTCGCCTACCTTGACTTCAGCAAAGCTTTCGATACTGTTCCACATAGAAGATTGATTAATAAGCTGGGTAGGCTCGGGGTGGGTCAGAAGTTGGTCAACTGGGTGACAAACTGGTTGACGGGCAGAAAACAGAGAGTGGTGGTAAATGGTATACAGTCGGAAGAGATGCAAGTCACAAGTGGGGTACCTCAGGGATCAGTCCTGGGGCCAGTCCTCTTCAATATCTTCATCAGTGACATTGCAGATGGACTGGAGGGTAAGGTTTGTCTGTTTGCAGATGACACCAAGATCTACAACAGAGTAGATGATCCAGATGGGGTGGGCAGAATGAGAAGATATCTGTATAAATTAGCAAAATGGTTGGAAGAGTGACAACTGGAGTTTAATGCAAAGAAGTGCAAGATCATGCACATAGGGAAGAGAAACCCAGAAGCCACCTATAGGCTGGGAGGGGAGTTGGTGGCAGTTACAAGACAAGAAAGAGATTTGGGTGTCATCATCACCGATGACCTGAAATCATCCAAGCAGACCACTAAAGCAGTAGGTAAGGCTAGAGGGATGTTGGGGTGTATTAGTAGGGGTATCACAAGTTAGAAGAGGGAGGTAATAATCCCTCTTTACAAGACACTGGTTAGGCCCCATCTGGGGTACTGCGTTCAGTACTGGAGGCCACACCTTCACAAGGACATTAACTAAACTGAGGCAGTCCAGAGGAGGGCAACCAAAGTGGTGCAGGGACTGCATCAGAAAACATATGAGGACAGATTAACAGAGCTCAATATGTATACCCAAAGGAGGGAGAGAGCTGATATGATCAAAACATTCAAACACCTTAAGGGCATTAACATGGTGAACGAGTCTAACGTTTCAATATAAGAAAAATAGCAGGACAAGAGGACACAACATGAGGTTAGAGGGAGGATGATTAAGGGGTAATGTGAGGAAGTTCTTTTTCACAGAAAGGGTAGTGGATGCATGGAACAGCCTACCTCAGGAAATGATGGATATGAATACAGTGCAGGGCTTCAGATAGGCATGGGATAGGCATAAGGGAGCAATACAGATGAGTATGAATAGACAGGCCATTGACAGAGCAAAGGCCGATGGCACATTCATAATGCAGAAAAAGAAATGGACAGACTGGATGGGCCTTGCGGTCCTTATCTGCCATCATCTTCTATGTTTCTATGTTTCTATGTTGTGCTAGGGTTTCCAATCCTAACACCCCACCTGCACCCTGCAGGCAGCAAAAGGTGTGGGGTGTGCTTTGGGGTTGTCAACCCTAATGCTCACCCAATTCCATGAATAAATAAGCTGAGATAGGTACAGCATTTAAGAATGGGGTGAGCGTTAGGGTTGACAACGCCATCCGCAATACCTGTTGCTGCCTGGTGTGGGTGAGGTGTTAGGGTTGGAAATCCTAACACAATATTTTCCTACTTTTGATGCTGAAGCTTTAACCAGTGCATCAACAAAGTTGTTTGCAAAGAATTTCCTTACTTTTTGAGATAGTATAATCATATCTTTATTTGCCTGAGGGCCCTGCACTGCCATCCATGCATATTTTTTGAGATATTGTAATGGTATTCTTATTTTCCTGTGGAAGCACAGGGCTCTCTGGGACCTGCACTCACAACAGTCCATAATGATATCCATACTTGATTCTCACAAAAAAGTAGACTAATAAAATGGAAGCATACAACCCTCCCAAGCTTATGAAACCTGGTTGAACTATATGACTGACACTATGAAATTAGAAAGAATTCATTATCTACATATTTGAGTGTGGGAGAGCAGAGCCTTCTGGACCCTGTGCTAGTATCCATCCATAATAATTTTTCAGATATTGTAAATTTATTCTTTTTTCTGTGTGTGAGCCCTGCCCTCTGATCAGTGCAAAATAGTATCCATATTTGTGTGTGGGAGCACAGGGCCCTCTGGGACCTGTGCTCCCATCTGTTAATAATTTTAAAGATACTGTAGTCATCTCCCATCACATGCTGCGCAGCACCAAAGAAAGATCTTATGTCGCAGTGTTATCCTATGGGAATCACAGGAAAATTTGAAATCTGTATAACTCCACACCAAATGAATATCTTTTCACCAAACCACCAAAAGGCACATCTGTAGGGTAAGCCCTTTGTACCCTGAAATTTTCATACAAAAATTGGAAGCCATTTCTTAACAGCGGAGTGACAAAGAAACAACTGGTAACCCTTACATTACAATGTTATCCTATGGGAAATGAAGGAAAATTTAAACCCCCAGAACTCCAGAGCAAAGTAATCTGCTTTCACCAAACCAGCAAAATGCACATCTATGGAGCAAGCCCTTTGTACCCTGAAAATTTCAGACTAAAATTCCAAACCATTTCTTCAGTGTGAAGTGACAAAAAAGTGACAAAAAAACCAACTGTATAAAAATAATTTTTTCCCAAATTGCGAAACAGGATCTTGTTTGGAGCTTTCTTTTTTCACAATTTGTGAAAAAGAAAAATTATTTTTTGCAAATTGTGAAACACAGTCCTGTTTCATGTTCTTTTTTCACAATTTGCAAAATAAGAACAATTATTTTTCACAAATTGTGAAACAGGATCCTGTTTTTCGTGATTTTTGTTCACAAAAGGATTTCAGCATGTTAAAAAAACACATTTGCAGGTGACTTATGAAAAAAACTAACACCAGAATCTGATAGAACGGGTCCTGATTAGCAGAACACATGTTGGTTACTTCAAAAACATAATTGTTTTCTGTTTTTTAACTTTGTTTGCCTCACTAAGAAAAAACAAGATGGCAGCAGCACAAAGAAAATTCCCCATCTGCAACAAAGGATTATTTATTTGCAACACAGATTTGCCTGTTTGTGACATAGAATCCTGTTTTGAGGCTCACTTCTAACTTTTCCAATTGAAAATATTGGGACCTTTTTAAATGTAATAACTTTTGAACGGATTAATATTTTTTCACCAAATCTTCAAAAAGCACATCTGTGACCCAAGATCTTTCTACCCTAAACATTTCAGACCAAAATCCTAAGCTGTTTTTCTACAGCGATGTGACAACGAATTTTACAAAAAACAGTAATTGTCACATTTTCTGACACTCTGTCTTCGCACTCACACATCGGACCAGAATGAAACTTGTCACATCGAGAGATCATTGATCCCTAATGGTGCATGCAAAATGCCATGCAAATCAATTGAAGGATTGCAAAGTTATGAAAGTGCAAAAATTCAAGTTTAGCATAGAAGTTAAGATTGAACTCTGACTTTAGGGGCACAACCGTGCCCCTATAATAACATTCTATATTTCCACACCCACACATCTGACCCGAACATAACTTGACACATCAATAGATCTTCGGACCCTGATTATGCTTGCAAAATTTCATGCAAATCAGTTAAACAGTTGTGGAGTTACTAAAGTGCAAAAACCACGAAAAAGATTCCCCATTTGTGACAAAAGGATTACACAGGTTTGCCCATTTGCAACACAGAATCCTGTTTTGAAACTCACATCTAAATTTTCCCATTGTAAATAATGGGAAATTTTAAAATGTAATAACGTTTGAATGGCTTAATATTTTTATTCACCAAATCTTCAAATGGCAAATCTGTGATCAAAGACCTTTCTACCCTAAAAATTTCAGACCAGAATCTCAAGCCATTTTTGTGCAGTGACATGATAAAGAATTTTACCCCAAAACTGTAAAATTCATGTTTTGTGACACTCCATAGCTCCGCACCCACACATCCAACCAGAATGGAACTTGGTACATCAAGAGATCTTTGGTCCCTGATGGTGTGTGCAAAACATCATGCAAATCTGTTGAATGGCTGCAAAGTTATTAAAGTGCAAAAGTTCAAGTTTAACATGGAACTGAAGGTTGAACCCTAACTATAGGGACATGACCGCGCCTTATAATATCTATGTTTTATATATATATATATATATATATATATATATATATATATATATATATATATATATATATATTCAATCTATGGAGATAAGGGCAGGGATTTTCAACATGCTAGTTTTCATTAATATTGTACATTTCAGTACTTAAGGTCTTGCAACCTCTTTTTTGTCAAATGTGTTGATATTTACCTGTGGTTTATTTGTTTAGTTTTTGTTGACTGGGAAAGGAAGGCCAGACAATGCTTAAGCAATAAGGCATGACAGGGTGTGCACTGTGGTGGGATAACAGCACACCTAGGGTGGGTGGAAGCATGAGGCTAAAGACTGAGTGCTTCCACCGCCCTAAGGGTGCCATGATCCCAACACAGCACACACCCTGGAATGCCTTGTTGTGATTATAAAATGGGTATATAAAAGCCTACCAGATCTGAGAAATTAAGAAATGCATAGCAGAAAAAAAATCTGAAGTTATAACATTATTGCAATTAATTTAGACATGAAACAGAGATAAAATAGTCCATTCAAAGTTTTACTGTATCACTCTAGATTGTTTACATTTACTTTTTTATAGCCGCTTTTATTACATTGAGCTTAGCAATATTTTTTATACTCCTGCTTTTATCTCATTTTTCACTTTGTAGAACTATACACATTCATATTGAGTGTCCCACTTAGTGTTCCTACAGAGACCAATCACCAGTCAAGAGGTGCTACTTCACTGAGAGGGTGGTGGAGCCATGGAATGCACTACCTAGGGGGCTGGTGGAGGCAGAGACAGTGGAGGGGTTCAAGAGGGGGTGGGACAGGTACAGGGGAAGGGTTCAGGAAGCAAAATCCAATGCAGCAAGAATATCCGGAACTGGGAAGGGAGAAGCCAGAGAAGGCGAGGGGGACAGCAAGGTCAGCACCCAGGGTGGGGGCTGACAAAACGAGCAGACACGAAAGACCGTTAGGCCTATTCTGCTGGCATTTTAGTATGTTAGTAAGTTGCTGCAGAAGCATACATATGGTTATTGTCTGTGTTTACTTGGTTGTTAGGACAGTATTCACTGCTATTAAAAAAATAAACAGAAAAAAACAATTTAGCAATAAGACATGACAGGATATGCATTGTGGTTGGATAACAGCACACCTTGGGTATGCTGTGAGGCATGAGGCATTGCTGAGTGCCTTCAGACACCTGAGAAGTGCTGTTACCCCACCACAATGTACACCCTGGAGTATCGTATTGCAGTTATAAAATGGGTCCAAGATTTATTTTGGGGGGGGGATGAAGAAATGCACCAAATCAAGAAAGAAACATTTCTATGACTTAAATAGTCCCAGCACTAACATACCATCTCAGGGTCAGATATTATGCACAGCAAAATATATATATATATTTTTTCAATTAGCTCTTTAACCCTCTATTTCCCCAACCCAACCCCATTTACCCATTTCCTCACCTTTCTTTCTTCTTCTTTATAATATTCCCTCCCTTTTCACTGTCTTGTTTATTTTCTGTCTTGCTAACATTCAAGAGATGGAATGTTTACTACAGGAGGAGTACAAGAATTCAGACATCTGCTCAGTTCTGCTGACAGAATGTTTACTCCCACTAGCACACAACAGAAGGCCTCAGCTGGAAGCAAGGCTTTTGTTTTACCTGTAACTGGTTAAACAACACAGATTTCCCTAGTAAGCAGGTGAGGATAGGAGGGGGATTTTTCATGGTCAGCAAAGAAATGTCATAAACTAAAATTGTAAGAACTACAGTACTTCATTTTTTAGGACACTGTATGTGTGTGTAAGAAGAGGATTATGAGGGCAAATAACATTTAATTATTATGTTTTTAAAATTTAAAGTAGTTTAATTCTTGGGGTCTAGTTGAAGGCTTTTAGTCAGTAAAAGTGACAGCCACATTTGTGATGGAATTCAAGGATGCGTGGTACTACTGATTTTATTGTGAAGAGGCTGCTGGTTCTTCTTCCAGTGCTGTTGTGCTGGGATATCAGCACAGGGTTCTGAATTTGGCAGCCAATCAGGTTTCTGGATTTGTATACCCATTTTATAATGCCTATTTTCAACCTTGTGCAGGGGGGACACAGATACAAAGTAACTGAAACTGATCTAGATTAAGCTGTTGTAGGTATTTTAGTGAGGGGGCGGGGATTTGGCCAGTACACTGGGATAATTCCCCTACTCTTCTTAAGAAGTGCCATGGGAACTTTAATATCCACCTGAACCACCAGAAAAGGCAAATGGTACCATGCTCTAACATCTCATCTGAAGGATGGCACACCAGACAGTACAGCATCCCACTAGTACTGTACTTGGGTGCCAGAGTTTGTATGGTATGATCCCAGTCTTGGTGTGGGACTAGAGCCCATGACCCTCTGGCCCAGTGGCGGATGTGGTACCAACATAGTCATGCTGATATTAGCATAAATTAAGCTACAATAAACTCAACAGAGAGGATAAAAGCAGTTTAAATGCCTTTGCAATTCATGATAACCAAAGTAAAACAGGACAAAAAACATATAGTGTTTCTGTAAAACTACACAACAGAGCAGTTAATAATTAATTTGTCAAACTGGCCTCAAGTAATACAAAAGGCTCTGTTCTATGACATTGTGCAATTTGTCATTACTTGACATGAAGAAAAAGAACACAATCAAGAAGAAAAAAAATGTCCAGCCGGCTCCTTCCGATCAATTCTTTAGCAGCGATGGATCTCCATTCAATTGGGTCAGGTTTTCTTTTTGAGTGATTGGTAAGAAGTTGGGTCATTGTACCCATTTATTATAACTGATTTTGTCAACAACTATTCATCTCAGATGGGTGTCTAAGTTGTTAAGAAAACTGCAACAGTGCAAGGAAACCATGACATGTGTGTCTAAAGAAATCAGAATTTTGCTTTGAATAAGTTTGTTTTACTTTGGGTGTAAAAAGCTATGTTACTAAAGAACAAAATAGCATTTTGTTTTTAGACTAAATATAGTGTTGCAAGCTTTATTCAGGAAGAAATAAGAAAATCAATCAAATTATTTAGGGGTAATATGTTAATAACACCTCATTTGTAATTTGGATACTCTTTTAATGTTTAACAGTTTGTCACAGAACAAATGCCTGCCTAGAATTTCTAGCGTGCAGTACCAACAGAATTTACACTACTTGTAAGTTATGAGGACTGACTTAGATTAGAACTTAAAGGGAGGCATGTGTTCTGGCCCACAAAAAGTGTCAAATTTGCAGCAGCAACCAGATAACAGGTGCAAAGGTTTTGAACCTCTTTGGTCTATAATTTTATATGGAAGGAAATGCATATTTTAAAGTACCAACGTTGTGTAAATAAGTTAGTTTAGGCAGTATGTTTATGTTCTGTTCAGTATTATCAGCTTGTTCTTGTGCAAGGGATTTAAATTAAAGTTGAGTCTGCTGTTCTGCCTTACCTCTCACCATAAGAACTGTTTCATGAATTTTCTTAAGCAGCGTTTCTTTGGGTGACATTAATGACAGAATACTATTTTATAGAAGAACATATGAAACAATATACTTAAAAGGACGGTGGGTCCATCATGTTCATCTTCTGCCATCCAAGCAGCTCCAGTATTTATAATATTATTACAGACAGCTGAAGTTTTACCTGTGAACTTTGATACTATGGCGAGGAAAACGGACAGTGGCTAAAACCTCTAAGAAACTGAGGTCAAGTAATGTGCCTTAGTAGTGTTTACACTTGAGTGATATTTTCTGGTTGTTTGCACACTAGATTATCTGAGTCGTCGAAGAGAAGGTTTAGGAAATGACAAAGCTGAGCCCGCCTATCTTGCTGGAGTTCAATAGTTGCCAGCCATTTTTCAGTGTTGCTCAGTCTGAGCTCAATGTGAATTGTGAACACAAGTTTGTCTCTAGAACTTTACCACTGACCTGGTAGAACTGTGGGCTCACCGATTCTGGTGCAAACAAATCTCTCAAAGACTGGTAGGGGCCCCTGTACTTTCATGGAAGGTTGTCTACTCAAGTGAAGACTGCACAGATTCTAAGTTTGTCAGCAAGCATTAAAGGCTTCCAAAATTCCAAGTGTTTGCTTAAAGGATAAATTAAACATTTATTTTCCTCTTGTCTCCTTCCTTACATTTGCCATTGCAGTAATCCCTTTTAAGTGTTTTGAATGGATTAAAACAATTCACGCTCTGTAGTGTAAAAAAAAAACACTTTTCAAAAGCTAGTCTTAATGGATGTTAAATACAGATAATGACATTTGATACAGGACATAGACTGACCTGAGTCAGGGATGACCCAATTATATCAATACTGGGCACCAAAAGTGATATGTTAGAAAATGTCAAAGTATTTAAATTCTTGGGAATTAGGACCTCATGGTAATCATCTGGCTCTTACAATGAAAAAAATTAAACCTAAAACTATGTAGGTTTCCAGATAGGAACATAAATTCCTTAACTAACAGGCACACAGATTAAACAAGTATTACTATCAGCTCTACATTTTGGCAACCTTCTTTTTTTACAGAGCACCAGAGTCGACAATAAAAAATATAAAATTGTAACCAACAGTATTTGTTGTTTTCCCCTAAGGGTTCCATTTCATAACTATCATTATACGTTTTCTAGACAGAGACCTATATAGCCTTAATATGGATGTAAAACTTATATTCAGCATATACAGGTTACATTTTAACAGTGACAAGAGTGTCATCTTACTGTCTGGCCAAATCTCTACCAGAAACTCATGTACACCAGACAAGGCAGACTGCCGCTCAAGACAATACAAAGTGAAACTCTGTTAGTCCAAATCTTAAAAATATTGCCAGACTTCATCCCTTTCTTGATGCTGGCCACCTTTGTTCCTGAGTACAGGCCTCTGTCTTCTCCAGGCTTGACTACTGTAAAGCTTTCCATTAACATCTGTCTTGTGGTCAAATGCGTCACCTGCAACTCATTTGGCAGCAAGGCTTCTACCTTCAATTCAGAAGACACAACACATTACTCTGTCATTCTGGTCACCTATAAAGTGATGTGTTGATTACTTGATTACTTAATATTGTTGGTGTACAAAGTCCTGAAAGAACTGGGCCCCTGCTACCTCAATGAGCTCCTGACCCCCATATCTCTTCCACAGAGTTGCTATCTAGAGACCAGGGATTATTAAGGGTTCCACCCTCCAAACTTAAGTTTGCAGAAGAGTGTTCATTTATGATGCAAATTGGAACCCTCTTCCTATTGGGCTCCGTAGCTCCAAATCGCTGGCTATTTTTAAGATTAAGCAGACATTTTTTTTACTTATATTGTATGCTCAGCATGTTATTTTATTTTGTATGCAAAATGCAGTGCATCAGGTTGGTGTCCAAAGGGAAAAGAAGGAGGAAGTCACTATGGTTCTCAAAAGAGGTGGCAGACAAAGTAAGGGCTAAAAGGGTGTTTCAGGAAATATAAAGAGGCCCAAAGGGAAGAAGACTAGGAACTGTGCCTAGAGTGTGTAAGGGAAGCAAGGAAGGCTATTAGGAGTGCAAAGCCATGGACTGAAGAGGGATTAATGCAGGCAGTGAAGTAAGGGGACAAGACATTGTATAGATACATCAGTGAAAGAAGAAAAGCCAGAGGGGGGGTTGTGAGGCTCAAAGGAGATGAAAGAGAGTGTAAGAAGGGAGACCTATACAAGGCAGAAATACTGAATAAATATTTCTGTTCAGTAGTCACTGAATAGGGAGAGGGTCAGGGACAACAGCTGGGCAACAGATACAAAGGGGGAGGATATGGACACCTGTCCATTCACAGTGGAGGGAATCCTGGAGGAGCTCACCAAACTGAAGATGGACAAAGCAATGGGGCCAGATGGCATATACTCAAGGATATTAAGGGAGCTATGAAGGGAACTAGCGGTGCATCTGGCAGCCATGTGCACTGAGTCACTAATCACAGGAGATGTTCCAGAGAACTGGAAGAGGGCACATGTAGTCCCTCTACACAAAAGTGGTAGTAGGGAGGAGGCGGGGAACTATAGGCTGGTCAGCCTCACCTCAGTAGTGGGAAATATCATGGAGGCACTGCTGAAAGAAAGAATCTGGAATCCAACGGTGCCCAGGATCTGAGGCAACATGGATTCACAGTAGGAAGGTCATGTCAAATGAATCTGATAATTTTATTTGACTGGGTGACAAAGGAAGTAAATCGGGGGGGGGCAATGGATGTCCCCTACCTTGATTTCAGCAAGGCCTTCAACACCATCCCACATAAAAGGCTGGTTAACAAGATGGGTAGTCTGGGCATGGGGCACAAGGTGGTAAACTGGGTTAAGAACTGGTTAATGGACAGGAGGCAGAGGGTTGTGGTAAATGGGATCCAATCCGGGGATAGGGGGTGACCAGTGCGGTACCTCAGGGATCAGTCCTTGGACCAGTCCTGTTCAGTGTCTTCATTAGTGACATTGCAGAAGGGTTGGAGGGGAAAAGTCTGCCTGTTTGCAGATGACACCAAAATCTGCAACAGTGTGGCTACTCCAGATGGGATGGAGAAATTGAGGAGGGACCTGGGGAAACTTGAAACATGGTCTGAGGTATGGCAATTGAAGTTCAGTGCAAAGAAGTTCAAAATAATGCACCCGGGATGAGAGAACCCTGGGGAGAGCTACAGGATGGGGGGGAGTTGCTGACAATCATCAAGGAAGAAAGGGACCTGGGGGTATCATTTCAGATGACCTAAAGGAGTCTAGGCAGAGTACAAAGGCTACAGGGCAGGCTGGTGGCATGCTGGGGTGCATAGGCAGGGATATCACTAGCAGAAGGCAGGAGGTAGTCATGCAATTGTATAAAGCACTGGTGAGGCCTCACCTAGAGTGCTGTGTGCGGTTCTGGAGACCACACCTTTGTAAGGACATTGATAGGGTGGAGACGGTCCAGAGAAGGGCAACTCAGATGGAACAGGGCTTGCACCATAAGACATATAAGGACAGATTAAAGGACCTCAATATGTACTTGCTGGAGGAGGGGAGGAATCAGGGGACATGATAGAAACATTCAAGTTCCTTAAGGACATAAACAAGATGCAGGGGGGAGACATCTTCCAATACAGGAGGAGTACAAGAATGAGGGGGCATGATATGAGGTTGGAGGGAGGCAGGCTGAGGGGAAATTCAAGGAAGGAAGTTTTTCTTCATGGAGAGGGTGGTGGACACATGGAATGGTCTGCCACAGGAGATGGTGGGAGCAAGCATGGTGGAAGGATTTAAAAATGCCTGGGACAGACATAAGGGAACCTTAGAGGTGGGAAGGAGGGATGAAATACCAGTGACTAAGTGGGGTCAGAGGCCACAAACTAGTGTAGGGCTTACGGGCAGACTAGATGGGCCTAGCGGTCCTTATCTGCTGACAAGTTCTGTGTTTCTATGTTTCTACTTATGAAATGCTGCTATTGTATTCCTTCTGTTATGTGAAAGCACTGAGCTAAGGAAAGGTGCTGTATAAAAGTAAAAACCAAAACAAATTAGGGGAATGATCACTTGCCTCAATGAGTACCACTCAGTTAATTTGTCTACGATTTTCTATGAATACATATTACTTTTTCAAGTTTCGAATGCAAGCTCCAAGATTTCCTAAGAACTAAATATGAATGCAGCTATTCAGATTTTGATAATGTTCAAGGTTAAATGTTCCATGTTATATAGTAGGGGTATTCAGATTTGCCAAAATACTTTCCGATAGTATTTTTTAAGATTTCAGAAAATCCAGTTCCAAATTGGAATCCAAAATCCTAAAAGTCGTAGCACACAAGAAACATAAGTTTGCACTTCTAACCCATAGAGTCCCTCACTTAAATGTCTACACTTTATGCAGTCATCTCAGTTGGGAGTGACACCTAGCGATTAGAACCTATGTACATTTTTGAATCTGGAATGTAGACTCAAACTCTGCACCAGCGCACCACTGTGGCTCTTGCTCAGATCTGTTTCTCTGCCTGAAGAGAACAGTCATCTCCTAATGAACTCCGGTAATGGCTGGTTCTCCAGTAGGTTTGCTATTGTAATTTATTTAAAAAGTGTTACTATTAGTTTTCGATTACTCTGTGTTAGCTATGGGTTTTTCTGTAATTTATGGTCCATCCGGTTTCTGATTGATTCCCATGAACCAGAGACTTTCCTAGCTGATTACCATTTTATTTGTTGGCTACTAAACCACTTTTTGGAACACTTCACTTTCTGTTTCTGTCTGTGCCCTTTCACCTTAATTAATTGATTCCTGTTACAGGAACTGCAGTTTGACCTTTGGCACAACCTACTCAGTACAAAGTTGTTTTTTACTACTGGGCTCCTGTACTGCATCATTTTTTGGGAATCATTTTTAATTTTTTTAATGTACTCTCAAATCGGTATGTCTGAGAGACCTTGTGGAACTTCGAAAAATTGTAAAAATTGTTTCCAGCTCCTATCAAGGGCAGACTGCCACAAGCTTAGTGTCTGAGTCCAAAACACAACTTTATATATTTTAAGTCATGTATTTTTCCAAGCAGGGAGAAACAAGATTCTCAAAACTGTATACAGAGGCAATGCGGATCTGGGTCCTGACATATTGCTTTCAAGGAAACATATTTGCAGTGCATCTGCCAGGCAAAGACGATGTCCTGACAGATTCCCTAAGCAGAATCAACTAGGGAAGTCATGAATGGGCCTTAAACCAACAGGTTCTGGCTATGGTGTTCGGAAGGCTGGGCACACCCAATATAGACCTGTTTGCCTCTTGGGAGAACTATCAGCTCCCACAGTTTTGTTGCAGACCACCAGCCAGATGGACAGTCCTAGAGGATGTCCTGGTGCTGGACTGGACAGGGAAGTTTCTGTATGCCTTCCCACCATTTCCTCTCTTTCAAAGAGTACTCCTGAAACTTCAGACTGAACCTGCAAATATGATCCTGATAGCTCCAGACTGGGCTAGACAGGCTTGGTACTCAGTGTTTATGGTCCTGTCCAGCAAGAAACCAATCAGCCTGCCGCTAAGGCACAATCTGTTGACTTTGTCCCAGGGCAGAATAACATTTCTGAACCTCAAGATCCTACGCCTGAAGGCATAGTTCTTGAGAAGTTAGAATTTTCTGGATTAACTCTCTCAGAGGAAGTCCTGAAGGTGCTTAGGATTTCAACTAAACCCGCTGCCAGGAAAGCACATCCCGCTGAGTGGGAAACGTTTTATTACTGGTGTGCCCCCAGAAAAAATATACCCAATAGAAGCACATGAACATAAAACATACAAAGAAGGCAGCAGAATATTTTATAAATTTTAAGTCATGTCGTTTTCTTTTGCCCCAAAACCTCATTAAAAAGGGTCAAAATTTTAAAAAGAAGCATGCCTTCTCAGTCTGCCTCTGTGTCACCTAAAAATTATATAAAAGGCTCTGAGGGAGTTCCCAACAACTGTAGAAAGCTGTAACTGAAGGGTCCATATCCTCATGTTCAGTAGCAATTAATGTTAAAGGTGACAAGACAAAAGTTAAAGCTGCACAGCCATCAGAAAGGCTTGGTAAAGATGGTTCAGACATCGGGGTGTCCAAAAGGGTGAACCCTTAATCCAGTGATGGCAAAAACATAAATAAAAGAGCCTCAGAGTAAACACTGGAAACGGTGTTTGACAAAAAGAAATTTAAAGAGAAGAGTGTCACTCCTATTCCTCCTGAATGGAGAAAGGAGCAGGCAGATGGCACAGATAAAATGTCCTTATCAGAGGACATATCAAAAATGTGACAATTTTTCCAGAGAATCCAGGCCATAGAACTGTTAATAAGATACCTGTCAGCACCCCCCCCACCAGCTTAGGCTCAGGCTGCAACCTATCTGCCCGTGGAGGAGGAAGAATATTATGTACAAATGGAGGAAGGTGACTCCATAGAATTAAAGGGTGCAACTGTGCAAGATGTCGAACCTCCTCCAAGGCATAATGAGGACTACTTATCTTTTTCCTCATTTGTCAGACAAACGGTTAATGGCCTCAACATCCCCCACACCCTCCCCAGAGACAGATGAGGGATGAAGAGGATGCTGATGTTATGGACATTTTGGGAGTAGCTCCACCAAGAAGAATGCTATTTCCTGTACATAAACCACTTAAGAAGGCTATATCAAAAATCATGCCTGCACTCACCTCAGCTTCAGCTATAGATAATAAAATGAAAGAAAACATCGGGTGGACAAGCAGGGAGTGGAATACCTGTATGCCTGTTGATCATCATAGAGTAGTCCAGGCTGTTGCTTATGAAAGAGCAAAAGCCCCTCTATCTGTGCAGCCTCTGAAAAGGATTCTAAACAATTAGATACTGTGGCCAAAAAGGTTTATGCTACAGCTTCCCTGCTTATCAGGCAGGCAGCTTACTCATCATGTATAGCACAGTGCCAGAAAGCACTTTGGATCACCAATTTTGGCACTGGTAGAGAGTGGATGGTGAACTGGCACATACTTGATTGCCACATCAAGCTGAGCCCTGGATGCCACAAAACATTTCCACACTGTGGTGGACACTAATGATGCTACTGTTGCTAGAGTTTGGGCTCAGGAAGTGTCCTTAAGAAGGTCTTCCTGTCTGAAGACTACCATCCTTTCTCCGGATACTCAAAACAAGGCCATGGATTTTTTCTTTTTAGGGAAGTTCATTACTTGAAATCAAAACAGAGACCTATATGAAAAAAGTGGATGTGGATGAATACAAAATTACTTTCAAAAGTAACAATGAGAAGGAAAAGGCCTCTGCCTCCTACAGGTCCTATGAAAAGGGAGTTAGAGGCAAGGGATACTTTCGAAGAGCCTATGTCTCTCATGCCCCCATGAGTACCAATCACAGAGATGTTACTATAGGGGAAGGAGAAGAAGGGCTTCCAGCTGTAATGCTGCAGTTCCAGCTCCAACCAAAAGAAAATCCCTGACTATTTTGCCCAGGCCACCCAGCCATTGCCAATGGAAGGAAGACTGGCACACTACTTCCAGGAATGGGTAAACATTACCAAAGACAAGTGGATATTGGAAGTAGTGGGCTGGGTTGTGTCTGCAGTTCAAACACTTTCTAAACCTGCAGATGCACTGAAGATTTCTGGCTCACTATCCCACAGAAAGAAGTCTACTGGAACTGGAAGTAAAAAATTTGTTAATATCAAAAGTCGTAGGAAAAGTCCTTACCTCACAATGGGGCATGGGCTTATTCTCAAGATACTTCCAGGCCCACAAGAAACATGGGGAGTAGTGACCTATTTTAGATCTCAGGTTTCTGAACAAACATTTGAAAAAAGTGAAATTCAAGACGGTCACACTAAGGACAGTGGTACCACCTTTGCAAGTAGGCTATTGGCTGGGATCCCTGGATCTGAAAGATGCATGTTTTTATATCCCAGTCAAGCTATCCCAGAGAAAATATCTTTGATTCAAACGGGAACTCCTAATACCAGTTCACAGCTCTTCCATTTGGTCTTACCTTAGCTCCAAGGGTTTTTACAAAGGGTTTGGATGTGGTGGCAGCACATCTGAGAAAACAAGGCATGGTGGTTTTCACCTACCTGAATGACTGACTAGTCTTAGGTAAATCACAAGAGCCAAGGTGCTCAGTTCAGTTGTTAAACTGCACCTTGGAGAAACTGAGATTCTTGATAAGCCCACAGAAGTCCCAGCTAGTGCCTGTTCAATTACTGGCCTTCATAGGAACGAGTTAAACACCCTGCAGATAAATGCTTTCCTTCCTCAGGCTGGAGATGCAGATTTGATAGCAATGGCAGAGTCTTTCACAGTAGGTCAGCCAAGAGCTGCAAGAAACCTTTGCAGTTACTAGGGCACATGGCTGCATCCATAGCTGTGGTTCCATGGGTCAGGTTCCAAATGACAGATATCCCATACCACTCAAGAGACAACTGGTCTCAAAGATAGGATCTGCTTTCATAGCTAGCACAGGTGACAAAAGCACCAGTGGAGTTATTAGAGTGGTGGAAGGAATAAAGCAACATCAGAGAGGGCATTCCCTTCCTTCAGTAGTCACCAACAAGCATTCTTACTACAGATGCCTCTCTTCTGGGGTGGGGCGCCCACCTGCAGGACCTTACAGAGAGTGGCACATGGAAGTCATAGGAGTCCATAGAACACATAAACCTCCTGGAGCTCAGAGCAGTACTGCTATCAATGTGGCCTTCTCCTCCTCCCAGCTACAGGGTCAGACCGTCCAAATCATGACAGAAAATACCACAACAATGTACTACATAAACAAGCAGGGAGAAACAAGATCCTCAAAACTGTATACAGAGGCAATGCGGATCTGGGTCCTGGCATATTGCTTTGAAGCAAACATATTTGCAGTGCATCTGCCAGGCAAAGATGATGTCTTGACAGATTCCCTAAGCAGAATCAGCTAGGGAAGTCATGAATGGGCCTTAAACCAACAGGTTCTGGCTATGGTGTTCAGAAGGTTGGGCACACCCAATATAGACCTGTTTGTCTTTTGGGAGAACTATCAGCTCCCACAGTTTTGTTGCAGACCACCAGCCAGATGAACAGTCCTAGATGATGTCATGGTGCTGGACTGGACAAGGAAGTTCCTGTATGCCTTCCCACCATTTCCACTCTTTCAAAAAGTTCTCCTGAAACTTAGGACTGACCTGCAAAAATGATCCTGATAGCTCCAGACTGGGCCAGACAGGCCTGGTACTCAATGTTTCTGGTCCTGCCCAGCAAGAAACCAATCAGTCTGCCACTCAGTCACAACCTGTTGACTTTGTCCCAGGGCAGAATAACATTTCTGAACCTCAAGATCCTACGACTGAGGGCATGGCTCTTGAGAACTTAGAATTTTCTGGATTGACTCTCTTAGAGGAAGTCTTGAAGGTGCTTAGGGTTTCAAGGAAACCCGCTGCCAGGAAAGCACATTCTGCCGAGTGGGAAATGTTTTATTACTGGTGTGCCCCCAGAAAAATAAACCCAATAGAAGCACACGAACATACAAATATACGAAGAAGCCAGCAGAAGAAGGTCATTTGGTCTTCAAGTCTGCTTGCATTGCAGGGTCCACAGCTTAAGCTACTGTCCCTGCCCCACCTCCCCACTCCTCCCATCCTCCCTACCCATGATCCTTACCCTTCCCCATACCTGTCCCAACCTCTCTTAAAGCTGCCCACTGTCTTCAATGAGATCACCTCTTCTGGCAGTGCATTCCAAGTGTCCACCACCCTCTCTGTGAAGAAGTGCTTCCTGACCTCCCTCCAAAACCTCCCACTCTCCAGATTAAGACTGTGCCCCCTCGTGTTATGGTTGCCACTCAGCTTAAAGAGACTCTCCTTATCAACCTTATTTATCCCTTTCAAGAACTTGAAGGTCCCAATCATGTCCCTTCTCTCTCCTGCCTTCCAGGGAGTACATGTTCAGTGCCCTCAACCTCTCTCATATGCCTTACCCTGCTGACCAGCTATCATCTTTGTATCCCTCCTCTGGGCCTTCTCCAGCAAGTTAATGTCCTTTTTGTGGTGTGGGCACCAGTACTGAACTCCATACTCTAGATGCGGCCTTACCAGTGACCTGTACAAGGGCAGTATAACCTCTTCTCTCCTACTACTGATCCCCCTAGATATGCATCCCAGCATTTTTTTTTTTGCCTTTGCTGCTGCTTTCTTGTATTGTCAGCGTGGCTCAGTTGGTAGCACATCCGCCTCTGGACCAGAAGGTCATGAATTCTCATCCCACATCGGGATTGAACATGCACCTAAAATGCTGGCATCTGAGTGCAGTATTAGGGGGGTGCTGTACTGCTATGGTGTGCCGTCCTTTGGATGAGACGTTAAACCGAGGTCCCTTCTACCCATCCTGATGTTGTCCTGATGGGTATCCAGGTGGAAGTAAAAGAACCCAGGGCACTCTTCGCAAAGAGTAGGGGACAATTCTGGTGTCCTGGCCAACATTCCCCTTCCCATAAGCCGGTTCATGCAATTATCCAGACTGTGTGTGGGTGTTGATGTGCGATATGGCCACAAATACACATTCAGTCACTTCACTACCAGTCTAGCACTGCTTGTAAAGCACTTTGGGATACACTGTGTATGAAAAGTGCTATATAAATGCAGATTCTTCTTCTACTGTGTGGCGTGCTTCAGGTCACTAGTGATCATCACTCCCAGGTCCTTCTCCTCCTCTAATGAAGATACTCGGACTCCACCCAGGTAGTACTCTGTCCTGGGATTCTTGGTTCCAATATGCATAAAGAAAAAATTACTGACCTTAGTAATGTTGTTTCTTCTAATGGAGTCTTGCTGTATTCTGACAATTTGCAGTGAGTCCCAACCTTTGAACTGCCCCGGAGATGAAAGAGTTAACTTTCCATGCCAGGTATGGAACGCTGAGCTCAAGCTCGGTTAAGACTCTGTCTGTTGCTGTTTGAACTCAAACTGTCAGATCTTTACGAGCTAAACTCACTGAGGTCCTGTGTGGAAGCTCTAAACCTACACTAGCCAACTGGCTACTAACATAATAACAAATTTTTGGTCCCAAAAACAAAGACTCAAGCCAGGAGACCCCAAAATGAAATAACACAACACCCACTCACCCAAAGAAAGGGTGATGACAAAAAAGGTGGGGCACCTCCTGAGTGCCAACACTGCCACTGCCCACCCACATCCCAAAAAACAAAGGTTCTGAGAGGGGAAGGCGGGGGAAGAGGTCAGAATACAGCAAGACTCCATTAGAAGAAATAACATTACTAAGGTGAGTAATGTTTTCTTCAAACAACATGAAGTCTTGCTGTATTCTGACAATTTTCAGACTACCAAGCAGTACATCCATGGAGGAGGGACAGAACCTACTTAGGAAATAAGCACTGAAGCACAGCTGTGCCAAACCGAACATCACTCCTAGTCTGGATATCCAGGGAGTAATGCTTGCTGAAAGTGTGAACTGTTTTCCAGGTAGCTGCTTGACACATTTCTAGAATAGGGATATCCCTGGCAGCAGCCAGGGAAGCAGCTGTACCTCTAGTAGAGTGAGCCCTCAGGCCTGAGGGTGGAACCTTACCTAATTTTCCATAGCAAAACTGTATGCAAGAGACAATCCACCTGGCAATGTATCTTTAGTGGCAGGTTTTCCTTTGCCTACCTCACCATAAGTGAGGAACAGTTGTAGGGAGTCAAACCTATGACCCTTGGTGCATTCTATATAGTAGCTAATGGCTCTTTTCACATCTAGGCTGTGCAGCCTCCTCTCACCAAAGGAGGAATGGTCAGTGAAGTACACAGGAAGAGACATAGATTGGTTAAGGTGGAAGTCTGAAACCACCTTAGGCAAAAACTTCCTGTTAGTCCTTAGGACCACCTTATCCCTATGAAAGGAAATAAAGTCAGGCTCCATTTACAGGGCTTGCAGCTCACTTATGCACCTGGCAGAAGTGATGGCCACCAGAAACACAGTTTTCCAAGTCAAGTACTTAAGCTCTGCTGAGGACAAAGGTTCAAAAGGGGGTTGCATAAGCTGAGCAATGCAAACATTAAGATCTCAAGCAGGGACAGGATCCCTGAATGGAGGATTGGTATGAAGCAATCCCTTGAAAAACTTGGAGAAAACAGGGTGAGCTGAAAGAGAAGAGGGCTTACCTGCTGAAATGAAAGCAGAAATCACTGCCAGGTGCACCCTTAGTGTAGCTGGTCTAAGACCCAAGCTATTGAGATGAACCATGTAGTCAAGTACTGTGGGTAGATCAGCAGACTCTGGGGAAATATGCTTCCCAGAGCACCATATGGAAAATCTTTTCCACTTGGAATTATAAGTAGTTCTGGTGGAAGGCTTCCTAGAAGCCTTCAGAATATCCATAACCCCTTGGGAGAGGTGTAAATCAGCAAACTTTAACTCTTCAAGAGCCAGGCCTTGAGATTGAGAGATTTGAGATTCGGGTACCAAACCCTCCCCTGAGCACACGTTAACAGGTTGCAATTCCTGGGAAGAGCCAGGGGAAGATGGACTGATAAGGACAATAGGAGAGGATACCATGTCTGTCTGGCCCAGTCTGGAGCAATCAGGATCACTTTGCAGGGTTGAGACCTGATTTTAACTAGCACTTTGAACGGGGAAGCATACAGGAACTCTCCTTCCCAATTGAGAACTAAGGCATCCAGGGGACTGAGCCCGACACTGGGGCCTGCAGCAAAAAAGAGGAAGTTGGTGATTGTCTGGGGCTGCAAAAAGATCTATCTGTGGGGTGCCCCATCTGGAGAATATCACCTCCAAAACCAAGGGATCCAGAGACCATTCGTGATGGCCCTGAGATATGCTGCTGAGAGCATCTGCCAGGACATTGTCCTTGCCTGGGAGGGGTACTGCTGAGAGGAAGGTGTTCAGAGAATAAGCCAGGGACCACAAATTCATTGCTTCTGTGCACAAGGCCGTAGACCAAGTGCCTCCTTGTTTGCTGATGTACCACATTGTGGTGGTATTGTCTGTTCTGATCTGAATAACTTTGTTCTGAACAGACTTGGAAAAAACTTGAAGTACTAGAAATACTGCTCTGATCTCCAACAGATTGATGTGGAGCAGAGATTCCTGAGTGGACCACAACCCCTGAGTGGTCAGGTCGCCCAAGTGATCCTCCCACCCCAAGAGGGAGGCATCTGTAGTAAGGATTAGAGAGTGAGACTGAGTGACAAAGGGAACTCCTTGTCTCAGATTGTTCAGGTCCTGCCACCAGTGCAAGGCCTGGATCAGGGTTCGAGTCACTGGGATCAGTTTGGTTAGAGGTCCTTCTTCTGAGACGAAGGCTCTCAAATGGAACTGAATGTCCCTCATCTGAAATCTTGCTCCCTGCACCACTGCTGTAGAAGCAGCCATGTGCCCTAGGAGCTGTAGAAAATGCCTTGCTGGTTGAGAGACACCTGTAGGGTGAAAGAGGAGGCCAGAGTGATAAGGGTCCTTGCCCTGTCCAGGGAAGGAAGGCTCTGCCCTTTCTGTATCTAGCTCTGCACCTATGAAGGTGAGGAGCTGAACAGGCTCTAGAACTGACTTTGACAGATTCAGAAGGAAACCTAGAGAAGTGAGCAGTTGCTGGGTTATCTGTAAGTGTAACTTGACCTGGTCTGGGGACTGGCCTACTATGAGCCAGTCGTCTAGGTATGGGAAGATTGCAATCCTTTGCCTTCTTAGAGGAGCAACTACTACTGCCAGGCATTTTGTGAACACCCTTGGAGCAGAGGTTAGTCCGAAGGGCATTGCTCTGAACTGGTAATGGCCTGAGGGCAGCTCGAACCTGAGATACCTTCAATGGGAGCTTCTGATAAGAATATGGAAGTAGGCATCCTTGAGGTCCAGGGACACTAGCCAGTCCCCTGGCATTAGAGAGGGTAGAATTATTCCCAGAGTCACCATTTTTAATTTTGTCTTTAAAAGGTGCTTGTTTAAATATCTGAGATCCAGGATGGGCCGCCATTCTCCTGTCTTTTTTGGGGTAAGAAAGTACCTGGAGTACAATCCTTTGCCCTGGTGTAGGGGTGAAACCCGTTCCATGACTCTGAGAGCCAGAAGGGAAGAGACCTCTGCCTCTAAGGCAAGGGCCTCTGAGGGATTTGCAGGTAGAAAAGATCTGGCTCTCAGCGTTGGAAATTTTTTGAAGCTGAGAACCAGTCCCTGGCTTACTACTTCCAGGACCCACTTGTCTGATGTTAGAGACTTCCAGTCCTGGACCAGTAAGCCAGCCTGCCCACAGGTGGTGGAGATCGGCCTGGCAAACCCATCAGGGTGCCTGTTTGGCAGGGGTTTTGGCTGGGGGTGGAAGCAGGTCTGCTTGTAGCCCTTCTCCTCTCATTCTAAAGAACCCCTCTGAGCATAGGCAGAGAGAGGCCTGGGCTTGGTAGAAGGCCTGTGAAAAGGCCTGCCCCTGCCCCTGGGATGCTGCCTTTGAGGAGTGGCCTGTCTTTCCTTGGCCTGGGCACTCCTATAGGTGGTCCTATATTCGTCCATTTTCTTCATGTAATTCTCTGTTTGCTCCCCAAACAGAGAATTACCCACAACAGTAAAATCCATGGCCTTAGTCTGGGTATCCTGTGACAGGCTAGTACATCTGAGCCAAGCCATTCTGCGAAGTGCCACAGATGTAGCCATGACTCTAGATGACACATTATTGGAGTCCACTGCAGCATGGAATTGCACCTTGGATGCCTCAATACCATCAGCAGCCACCTGCTCCAGCTCCTTGGCAAGCTGGACAGGGACCTGTTTTGCTAAAGCCATGACAGTGTCCCATCTAGATTTCTGATACCTAGCAATATAAGCCATATAATTGGCCTGTCTGAGTCCCAAGGATGCTGCCATGTATTGTTTCTTTGCCATGGCATCAGTCCTCCTGGAGTCCTTGTCTGGGGGGTGTGAAGCCAAGGGAATATTTGCCTTGTCACAGGCTGCAGCCTGCACTATCCCAACATGGCTGCATTGTTGTGTAAGGAACTCCATATCTGAGCCTGACAATGTATACCTCTTGTCCATTCTTTTATCCATGAGGTATGGTGTTGGAGTCTTTAAAATCTTAAATGTCTGTTTCCCAAAGATTTGTGTAAGGAATAGACAGCCTCCTAGACTCTGGGATATCCATCATTTCCACATAGTCAGGCTCCTCCTGGTCATCACAGCTTCTTCCACAGGAAGCTGGAGGGTTTCAACCACTTTTTTATAAAACATGAAGCGGGAGGGGACTCAGAAAGTCTAGGAGGAACACTCCTGAAGGTCTGTCTGGGGAGATGTCCGGGTCAATGGGTACATCCAGACTTTCAAAACCACATTCACTTTCCTCATACTCCTCTTCCTCCTCCTCCAATTCATAAAATTCCTCTAAATCATACTCTTGAACCGGGGGAACCGGCCGAACCGAGCGCCTCCCTGATGGTGCCGGTTCATTTGGAACCGGGGAAAGCGACTGCACAATTTTTATCGCTTTGGCTATTTCTTCAGCGGTTGGAGAAGAAAGTTTTGGATCCATATCAGCTGATTTTTCCTTTCTTGTTCTCTTAGCTGGAACCGACTCCTCAGAATTGGATCTCCTTTTGCCCGAAGAAGTCTTGTCCTGGTCAGAGGGCACTCCTTCTGGTTTGGTTTGAACAGAACCGGGCTGGCCATCCGGTTCAGCGCACATTTTGGCCTCCCTTTCCCTGAGCCTACCAACTCATTTTTCTAGGGTAGCTGCAGGAAAATTTTTACAAATCTGGCAGTCTGCATTGAGGTGGTCAAACCCCAGACAATAAATACAGGTGGTGTGGGGATCAGCCTTGGCAAAGTCTTCCCCACACGCACTGCAGTGTTGAAACCCAGTGGGCCTGGTTTTTCTTTTGGGTTTCTCAGACATTGTGCCAGTCCTAACCAAACTTACCCTTTTAATGGCAATCCGTCAGGCAAGACCCTGTTATCGGTTCCTGACCGTGTCACGGGTTGTGGAAAAAAACATAATCAAATCTGTTTTTTTTAGAACCGATAAGAACCGGTAACCACACTCTAGAAATCAAACAAAGATTTTTTATCAACTCGATTGGTTCAAACCGAACCGATGAACCGTTTACAAGTTCCACACAGAATAGAAACAAATTAAACCTATCTAGTACTCACGAATACCACAGACAGAGACTGAACCGACCAGTTGCAGTTTAAATTTGGTCAAAAACTGAGAAAAACGGTACTTTAACCGACAAATTGAACCGAGCCGAAGGAGAAATCTCCGGGGCGACTGTTCAGTGAGGCGGAGTAAAGAATCTGATGGTTTGAGTTCAAACAGCAACAGACAGAGTCTCAACCGAGCTCGAGCTCAGCGTTCCGTGCCTGGCATGGAAAGTTAACTCTTTCATCTCCGGGGCAGTTGGAAGGTTGAGACTCACTGCAAATTGTCAGAATACAGCAAGACTTCATGTTGTTTGAATTTGTATTTCTTAGCATTGAAGCCAAGCTGCCAGATCCTGGACCACCTCCCTAGCTTTTCCAGCTCTTCCTGTAGGTCCTGTATCCCTTCAGCTGTGTCCACTCTCCCACAGAGCTTGGTGTCATCCATGAATAGGCACATTTTGCCCTTAATGTCATCGCCAATGTCCTTGATGCAGACATTGAACAACACCGGCCCCAGCACCGAGCCCTGTGGGACCCCACTGGTTATCTGTCTTGTGCCAGATAACTCTCCCCCCACAACCACCCTCTGGGTTCTGTCCTTCAGCTAGTTTTCCACCCATCTGGCCATCTTTCCCCAACCCTGACATCCACTAACTTCCTGATCAACCTTTTGTGGAGCACAGAGTCAAAGGACTTGCTGAAATCAAGATTGAGGATGTCTACCGCTTGGCCTCTGTCTACCGTCTTAGTGACACAGTCAAAGAAGTCAATCAGATTTGTTTGACACGATCTCCCCCCCCATGAACCCATGCTGCCTTGCATCCTGGAGACCATGCTCCTCTAGATATTCCACCAACCTTTCCTTTAGTATGGTCTCCATGAGCTTGCCCACAATGGAGGTCAGACTGACCTGGTCTGTAGGTCTGTAATTCCCTGGGTCATCCTTGGGACCGCATTTGTGGAGTGGCACTACATGTGCTGTTCTCAAGTAAGTGGTTCTGTGCCTGTCTCTAGTGAACTGTTAAATAGGTCTACCAGTGGCCCTGCCAGCTCCTCAGCCAGTTCCTTTAGTACCCTTGGATGTACTCCATCTGGGCCTGGTGATTTGTCCACCTTCAATGCCAGCAGCTCCTCCCTCACTCTATCCTCCTCTATTACTACATCTGTGTCCCCCCCCCGCTCCTCTTTTCCCTCCTGAAGGCACTGGTCCGTCCTTCTCCTGGTGAAGACAGAACAGAAGTATTCATTTAGTATCTCTGCTTTTCCCCATTATCCTCCACCCGCTCCACCCCTTTCTTAAGCCTAACAATCCCTTCCTTCTTCTCCCTTTTCTCACTTACATATCGAAAGAAAACCTTCTCCCCTTCATAATTCCTTCAGCTGTCTGCAGCTGCTTCTGTGCCTTTGCTTGCCTGACTTTCTTACTTGCCTCACTAGCCAACCTTAAGTAATTTTCCCTATCCATCTTTCTCTTGGTCTTCCTGAATTTTCTGTAGGCCAACCTCTTTTCCCTTACTGCCTGGGCAACCCCAGAACTGAACCAGCTGGGCGCTTTGGCCCATGTGTTCTTACCCCTGAGCTTAATGCAGTCATCTGTGGCAACCAGTATTCCTTTAATGATGGACCACCTTTGCTCACCCCCATATCTGCTCTGATGCCCACCACATGGCTCTTAGCACTTCACCCATTTTCCTGAAGTCTGCCCTCCTGAAATCCAAGATTTTGGTCTTAGTTGGAATGCTTTCCCTGCCCATATCTAATTGGAATCACACTGTGCAATGGTCACTTCCTCCCAGTGGCTCCCTGACCATTATTTCCTGTACATGCTCCCCATTTGTGAACACCAGATCAAGAATTGCCTCAGCTCTTGTTGGTTCAGTGACACCCAGAGTCAAGAACCCACTCTGCAGTCCTGCCAGGATCATCTGACTCCTAGCACATGTTGTGGATGATATGCTCCAGTCCACCTTGGGCAGGTTGAAGTCCCCCACAATTACCACCTCTCCTTTCCCCACAGCTTTCAGTTTTCCCTCCCGTCTTCCTTTCCTTTTCTCTCTCCCCCCTTGCTCCACTCCATTTTGCCTGCCTCTTCTTTGCTACTCACCCTGATTAGTTCTTTCCCCCCTCCCCTGTACTCCTACTCTCAACCCCGGCTCAACCTGACCTCCTACTTCACAATTACCACCTCTCCTTTCACACAGTTCCCAATGTTTGTGAGCTCAGTTCCCTGTCCCTTTCCTCATCCTGACTGGGTGGTCTGTAAACCACTCCCAACTTCACCTTTCTCCCTCTATTGGACCTTAGCTGAACCCATAATGCCTCCACCTCCCCTTCCTCCAACTCCTCCCTTGTGTAAGTTACTCCCTCCCTGATATAAATTGCTACCCCTCCTCCTTTCATGACTACCCTGTCCCTCCTGTATAGTTTATATCCAGGGACTGCAAGGTCCCAGTCATGGTGTGATGTTGCCCAAGTCTTGGTTACTGCAGCTATATCCACCCTCCTGTCCGCTAATAGTGCCTACACATCTTCCATTTTGTTTCCAAGACTGTGCATTCAGAGACACCACCCTCCACCTAGAATCTGACCTTCCTTCTCTTCCCTGTATTCTTCTATTCACATTTATCCCCTCTGTGTGCACCCCTCCATGTGCCTTTGTTATGTGTTCCTCACCCCCTCCACCCTTTGCTAACTGTGTTCTTGCCCCTTCCACCTCCTCCCTCCAGACCTCTTCCATCACTGTGGGGGGAGGGGGTCACTGACCTCCTTCTCTCAGAGTCTGTGGGCCTGCACATCCACTGCCCCCCCCCCAGTAGTTTAAATTAAGTGTAGTGGTTATGTATTCCCCCAGTTTGTCCCTGAGTACCCTCAAACCCTCCCTACTGAGGTGTAGTCTGTCTGGTGAAAAAAGTGCTTTGTTTGACCAGGTCTCCTCCCAGTCCGCAATACAGATGAACATCTCCTCCCTGCACAAATTCCTCAGCCAGTCATTGAAATCTTCTATTCTTCTTTTCCTGGCTGTGCTGGCCCTTGGTACTGGTATCCTCTCTGAGAAGCCCAGTGAACTTCGTTCCTCCTTGCAGATCTTTCCTAACTCCCTGAATGTACTTTGCACTACCTCTACCTCCTCCCCAGCTAGGTCGTTGGTTCCCAAATGTATAACTAAATTAGGTTTTCTTCCAACCTTCCTTACTATTTCCCTTATTCTTGGTCCCACCTTCCCCACTTTCATCCCTGGCATACAAACCACCCTTCTGCTTGTATTTGGGTCCCCTTTCTTTCCCCCAGTGAATACCCCTAATTATGGAGTCCCCTTTGATTGCCACCCTTCCATCCCCTGCACCCATGCTCCCTGTCCTTACTTTCTTACCTTTGGTACTAGTTGCTTCTCCACCTAACTGCTCCCTCTGCACCCTGGTAAACTTATCTCGACATCCGCAATTTATCCCCTTCACTGTTTTTCCATCTTCCAGTCTCTGCCCCTTCCCTTCTGACTGTCTGTATCTGCTTTCAGTTTTCCCTTCCCTTTTCCTTTCCTTTTCTCTCCCCTCTTGCTCCACTCCATTTTGCCTGCTTCTTCTTCCCTGCTCACCCTGATTAGTTCCCTTCCCCTCCCCTGTACTCCTACCCTCAACCATGGCTCAACCTGACCTCCTACCTCACCTCCTGCTGCCCTCTCCCTCCTTCCAGACAGTGGTGCAAATTTGCTCAATAAAGGCAAGCCTTTAGAATTTCCCACCCCTGATTCTACTCTAACATTCCCACCCCTTCCACTCACCACTTGCCATTCCTCCACCTTGGGCTCCCTATTCTTCTGAGGGAGAGATGCTCCTGTATACTGGGTGCTCCTCCCCACTCCCATCCCCTGCCTGCTTCCGTCACTCCCCTGGGCATCACCCCTCTATGTTTCCCTCCACCGCTCTGCTCTTCTGACTTCCAATCAATCAATCAATCAATCAAATCTTTATTTATTCAGGCAAGCATCATTGAGCAAGGCTTATTTACAAGATGGACCTGATAAGGTCAAGGTTCTATAGTTGTTACACAACATATGCATCAATGCACTATATATGCATAACAGATACAGAAAAAAAACACATAAATACAATGATCAAGGGTAAGAAGTTGATTCAGACATACATGACAAGGTAGGTTATAGGAACATTATACAAAAGATAAAGTATTTACATATCCCAATAGAGGAGTCAAGGCACACACACAGCATAATGTAATACTAGGATGAATGGGGAGCATTTAGGAATGATGTAAGGGCCAGAAATTAGTGGGAGAAGGATTAGGTAGGTAGTAGGTATTTAGGTAGAATGAAATGGAACTGGGGTACTATAAAAAAGGTGGCTGCCCGGGAAGGAGAACTGTGGAACAAAAATATGCCATATATGGTGGCTGTCTGGAAGGGGGGTTGTGAAATGGCAAGTCTAGCTCTTGTGGTAGCAGTTGCATTTCTCTGCAAAAAAACTTGTGCAAGCTGTTTAAAGGATGCTATAGGTATAAGAGTGGACAGCTTTAGGGATTTCTGTAGAGCATTCCAAGCCATAGCTAGAGAATAGCTGATTGCCGCCCTCCCTAGCCGGGTGTTGACTTTAGGTATTTTGAGCATGATGAGGTTGTTGCTTCTTAGGGCATAGGAGCTAGCTATGGCCTGGGTGAAGCAGTCTAGAATATAGTTTGGAAGTTTTTTAGACAATGCTCTGTAGATCCATAGTGCTGCATTTCCGTTCCTTCTGAGATGTAGAGAAACCCATCCAACTGCAGCATAGAGAGAGCAATGATGAGTGTTAGCTGGAAGATCTGTTATGAGTCTTATTGCTCTATGGTACAGGGTATCCAGCTTGCTTAGGTAGGAGATGGGGCAGTGACTATAAAGGAAGTCTGCATAGTTAACAACTGAAAGAAAAGTGGCCTGGACTAACCTCATCTTTGATTCTCTTGTTAGGAAGTGTTTTATTCTATAGAATAGGCCAAGCCTTTGGCGAAGTTTTTTCAGCAGTTCTTCAATATGATGTGTGAAGTCAAGTCTGTTATCAATCCACACACCTAAGTATTTGAATTTTTCTACATACTCCAGATTTTCTCCAAGGATAGTGCATAGCTGGGGGAGACTGCTTAGTGGGGAGGTGTTGGTGGAACTTTGATTGGAGAAAAGCATTGCTTTTGTTTTTTTTTTTGCATTTAAAAGAAGCTTTTTCTCAAGTAGTTGATATTGCAGCAAGGAGAATTCTGCCTGTAAGATTTCACGGGCAACTGCAGGTGATGGATTGCTGACATACAAAACAGTGTCATCAGCAAAGAGGTGAACAGTGGCTTTGGTGAGATTTGAATCAATATTATTAATGTAAATGGCAAAAAGGATAGGGTCCAGGATAGATCCTTGTGGAACTCCTCTTAGCAGCGGTTTTAAAGGGGATAGATCACCTTCAGCTTTCACCTGCTGTGACCTATCCATAAGGTAACACCTGAACCATTTAAGGGAGGGTGGATCTAGGCCAATGGAATGCAAGGAAGATAGTAGCAGCTCGTGGTCCACAGTGTCAAATGCCTTACTTAGGTCAAGAAATACTGCACAGACACTATTCTTTTTATCTAATTCGGTTTGCCAGTCATTTGTAACTTTGGCCAGTGTAGAGATAGTGCTGTGCCTGGCCCTAAACCCAGATTGAGCTTGATTCAAGAGCTTAGCATCCTCAAGGTACTCTCTTAGCTGGATGCTCACTATTTTCTCTAGCATTTTGGCTATCACTGGAAGAATGGAAATGGGCCTGTAGTTATTAAGGTCCATAGGGTCCCCTGATTTTAGAAGGGGAACCACTTGGGCTGTCTTCCACACTGTAGGAATAGAACCAGAGGTTAAAGATAGGTTAAAGAGATGTGTTAGGAGAACTGTAACTACATGAAATGAAAGCACTTCCCACACCATCCTCCCCAGCACCCACCTGAGCAGCCTTATTTCAGTCCTTAGCAGCTCCAGGCTCTTACACACAGGACATCCCCCTTTACTCTACATCCCCCCCAGAAAGACTGCTGCCCACAGCTATTGCAGTTTACCACTCTCCTGCTTCCTATACATGTACCTATTCCCCCACTTCCTCCAAGTCCAGCTTCTCCTACCCTACAGTTATACAGAGCTATAAAATAACTATAACATTCAAAAATATATGTTTCTATCTCACTTTGCCATCAAAAGGTATCGACAATCACAATAATCTATCTTCTACTAATACAGATTTTATCACAGAACCAGAACACAATGCAAAAACATTTGCTACTTAGCAACAAACAGGTGACAACATACCAAGCTGATGTAACTTTAACAAACAATAGAAAAAAATGTAACCTTTTAAACCAGTAGAAATCAGCAGTCTCAAAAGCACCTTGAACTACAAGAGAGAACATAGTACCACACCACTGCCACAGTAACTAAACAGCTCTAAAAGATTGGAGAAAGAAGAAAAAAATCAGAAACAGCACAAAAAGATGGAGGCCTGGATATTCAGAAATGCGCCAAAGTCCGGCGCAGCGCAAATCCGATGCACCATGGTGCAACTGGAACTATATTCAGAGGCCAAGCAGCCAAACTACGCCAGCGTAATCCGGCTAAATATGGCAGAGTTGCGGCATGGTGCAAACAGTTGCTCCAGCACAACTGTGGAGCAGAGCAGCACAGCAACAGAGGGGGGCAGGGCATAGAGAGCAGACCCAGGGACAGAGCCAAGGAAGCACAGTGACAGGCCACAGGAGGCCGCCACCAGCAGGGCACAGCAGGGCACACACAGGCACCCCAGAACACAACAGTGGCACAGATAGCAGGTGACAGGAGGTGCCAATGGCCAATGGAGGGCCACCAAGGGAGCCCCCACTGCAGGCCGCTGGCCATGCCCCCCTCTCAGACCATAGCAGACCACACCCAGGACCATGTAGCCAAGCACACACACGCCACATAGGCACACAGGAAGCCCACACAGTGGGCACTGAAGGGGCGGGGTTGCAGGCAGCATGGCAGACCACACGGGACAGGCCACACAACGCCAAGCAGAGGACCCCAACACAATGTGCGGACAGTACCCGATCAATGACCATGGCCATGTGCCATCACCATGCACATAAAACTGCCACACACCCCTGACAGCCGCCCCTTGGGCACCCCAAGGCACAGCCACCGACCCAGGGGATGGACACGACCACGGTGGGATACCACAGCACACAACAGGGAACCATGGAAGCACAACACGTGCCCCCTCTCATGCACACCACATGGACAGACACTGAGCCACTGCAGCATGGCTCCTCATGCCACCTGCGAAGGAGACACAGACACAGTCAGGTATGTCAGAATATATATATCTATATATATAGATATATATATATTTACAAAAATATTTACAGAAAAACAGGGTCTGAGAAAGGGTAGGTACAGCGAGGGAAGGGGACAGGGAACTGGGACGGTACAGTGGGAGGGGGGACTGTAGGGGAAGGTTCAACAGGGGACACAGGGGAAAACAGGGGCAACACTATTGATGGCCCCGGCCACCCTGGCGAGCCGTCTCTCCCTCCTCTCCACCGCCATCATCCTCCTCATTGCCACCACCACCTCAAAGATGCATGACACCACTAGCAATGTCTCCCTCATCAGCCTGCTCAACATCATTCTCGGGGGGTCTCCGCACTGGCTGCCAGACACCTATAGCAAGGGACAGGACAGATGATCAGTGCAATGGCCAAAGAAACCATGCCCACCCACAGTGCACAATGGGCAGTGGCACCATATACCCCTGGAGGGCCCATGACGGCCACCCACAGGGGTGTGGGCCAATGCCAGCCAGCAACATGGTGCACCACGACGTTGCACAGAGGTGGTCCTCACTGCACAATGGCCACACGACTGCACAGTGACAGTCACATGGCACAGTGCACCAACAGCACCACAGCTACAACAGTGGCAGTCGGGCGCATGCCCACCCTACCAACAGCCGGCACATGTGTCCAATAGATCCGCCACAATGGCTTGCACCACGCACAGGTGTGACACACACAGCTGCCACGGCACATGGCACAGGCAGCCATGCCCACACCCACTCCCCCCGGCCACCCCCCCCATGTACAGTGCGAAGGACCATGACAGTGCTTACCTGCCCCCTGTGGCCCTGCTGGTGCTGGTCCACCGCCATCATGGCACACCACCCGGTCTTGTGCTGCCACAGTCCTGGCCTGCCTGCAGTCCTCTGGCCCTGGGAATGGAAAGAGGACAGGTGCACATCAATAACTGATCACAGCAGCCTCCTCCCCCAGACCCCTGTGCACAGGGTGTGCCCCTGCCCAACACGTTCCACATGCCGGCACGGCTGCATCACAACACAAGCAGAAACTGGCAATGCCACTCCGTGATGCGCATGACGACAGTGTACCCCCCTGCAGGGCATGCCAGGCAGCCAAGCCAACACCACAGTACAGCACCAGGGCAGACATGCAACATGGGATGACTTACCTGGCTGTG
Organism: Neoceratodus forsteri; assembly: GCA_016271365.2. Lineage (NCBI taxonomy): Eukaryota > Metazoa > Chordata > Ceratodontiformes > Ceratodontidae > Neoceratodus > Neoceratodus forsteri. Next base: position 145,956,137 of record CM057453.1, on the reverse strand, counting down.
GCACTGCCCCACACCTGGCACATGCCTGAAGCCTCCTCAGCCGGTCAGGGTCCTGTCTCACCAGGTTACCATACCAGTGCCTGCACTGTTCCCCTGTTCTGGGCACCCTGGTCCTTTGCTCCAGGCTGGCAGCAATAGCCTGCCACACAATGCTCCTGGCCTACTGCAAGGTCACCTGCCCAAAGAGCTGTGGGGTGTGGGGCTCCACACATGCCACAAGGTTGGCCAGTTCAACGTGGGACCAGTTCAGTGTGTGTCTCCGTCTAGCCTGCACCATTGCTCCGTAGCAGGTTCAGTGACATCAGGCACACGTGTTCAGTACAAGTGCCAGAGGCAAGATTCATGGTTGTCTGTGCAGTGCCTGTGCATCATGCAGTGCTGGACATGTGCAGTGGGGCATGGCTGGTGGGGTCACAGGGTCATGGAAAGGACCCAGAGGTCAGAGGTTAGTGCACAGGATCATGATAGGGAACATGCCATCATGTGTGAAGTGCACATTGCCGGCCATGCACAGCTTGCACAGTGCGGATACATCGCGCTGTTCGTGCGTCTTGCATGACTGACACCAAGACATCGCAGTGCGCATGCGCACTGCAGGCCCAAGCACCGCAATGCATGGGCATTGCACTGCCACTTGCAGCAGCGCAATACCATTGCGCATGGCACAATATCTCAATATTCAGATGCCGCTTGCAAATGAGCTCATCAGCCAGTGTGTGGTGCAGTGGGGGTGCATTAGCATGTCATTATTGTTGTGCTCAACCTCATTTGCATGCGTTGCATCTCATAAGCGCCACAGCATAGCACAGGCCATAGACCGGTATTGCAACCTTGATAGGTAAGTGATGGATGCCGCTGCAGCACACTGGGAGCAGACAGCACTGCAGGGTGGGATGGACCAGGGAGATGCTGCCACTGACACAGTGTGCTGTCCATGTCCACAGGAGGTAACATTTCGGCACAGGAGAAGGACGAGGAATGGGGGCCTGCATGAAAGCACAGTCCTAACTTCACTAAGGCTAAGACAGGTGCCCTGTTTGAGGCCTACCTCAACAGGGAGGCCCTGTTGAGTGGTGCCACGGGCACACCAGAGGCCAGGACTGCTGCATGGGTGGAGATGGTGACCTATGTGAACCAGCACAGCAGCCACCAGTGGCCGGCACAGGAGTGCTGCAGAAAGGTTGGGACTGACAGGTTGTGGATTAAGGAGAAGGTGGCCACCATCAGAGCATCCTGCAGTGCCACTGCAGGAAGGCCAGTGGATGCACCCACACTGACACCGACAGAAGAGTTGGTGGCAGTCACCATGTGTTGCACCATGGTGGAGGGTGTGCCTGGAGGAGGCTTCCAGATGGGTGGCAGCCCATCACTGCACTGTATGTATGTCAGACATGCACAGCTGGCAACCCAGAGGGTGCGTACACGGGCATGCTGACGTGCATGTGCATGTGTGCACACCCACACACATGCCATGCTGCAGGACACATGCAGTGACAGTGTACAGGGGGGCACATGTGGGCATTGCCTTACTGACACACCTTTATTCTCTTGCAGCACTAGCACACCTCCATGTAGAAGATGGTGCACTGGCAGCAGCAGTGGCACCTATGGCTGCTGGTATGGCCCCGGAAGATGAACCTTCCACATCCAATGTCATCCGGGAGCCCGGCAGGCTGCAGTTCAGCACCACGGTGCCAATGGATGTCCTAGACCTAGGGTCAGATGAGGTTCTGGATGTGATCCTGCAGGATGCCAGCCTTGGTGTCCTGCATGCGGAGACACAGATCGGGGTGGGCTCTGACACTGATGATGACTACTCACAGCTCCTGGACAGCATGGGCAACATTGTGGGCATGCCACCCCTGCTGGCATCACAGGCAGGTCCCGTACCCATCGCTCTGCCAGTGGCGGAACAGCTGTCTGACACCACTGCAGGTGTGTCGGTGTGCTGTGCATGGATGTGCCCTGCGGTGGTGGTAGTGCAGCCACACAGGTGCAGGGCAGCATACAGCGGCCGGATGGGTGACAGCAGCAGGCTGCAGGTGCCACCGGGCAGCCGGCCACAGGGTCCACCACCGGTGCACCTGCTGTGCCCATTCCTCCTGCAGACCCCACTGTGCAGCATCCACTGGAGAGGGGGGCTTGGCAGCGTGGCAGGTCACCACCAGAGGAATGACATCCCACCCAGGAGCCTCAGGATGCCAACTGTTTGGCTGAGCACAACCGGCTGCTGCAGGCATCTGTTCAGCAACAGGTGCTGCTCACCACTGGGGTGCATGCACTGTGTGTGGAGGTGCACCAGTTAGCTTAGCAACAGGAAAGGGGCACTGCACAGCTCCTGCCAGGAATGGAATGCATGCAGGAGGCCATGACTACATCCTTGGATCGCATTGCCAATGTGATTTCGGATGACTTTGTGCTGCTGGGTGCCACAGGGCATGTCCATGCACAGAAGACCCCCCCACAGTGTGCTGTTCACCCTATGAATCTGGTGTCGGGTGATCCCAACACAGTCAACGCCAGGCTCTGATGTAGGCATCCCAGGCATGCCCGGGGCTAGCCTGTTTGGGAAACTGCACACCTCCGTGAGGACACGGTCACGGTCCCACCCCTTGGGGGCTGTTGCACACACCCCTGGCTGATGCGCAGCCTGTGGCTGCTGATTGGCCCTGGCATGGCTGTCCCCATGGCCGTGGTGGTCATGGTTCTGTGCAGCAGCCCTGATCTGCGGGCTGCCCTGTGCACACATAGGCAGTGTGTGTGTGTGCCTTACCACTGGTGTCACACCTGCATGTCATGCTGCACGTTCCTGTGTGTATCATGCCTCTGTGCGTCCATGCCCCTCACCGTGCATGTCCCCGTATGTGTACTTTACCTGTGTGGCCCATGCATGTGTACTGCACCACCTACCTGTGTTTACCGCAGTGTTCCTGTGTGACAATGTCGTGGTGGCGTTAAGCCTGCTGCATCAGCTGGGGGCCTCTCCGCCCAGGGGGTGGCTGTCCACCACCCTCCAGCCCATTGTCCCCATTGTCCCCACTACTGTTGCCCTCATCAGCCTTGAAAGCTATCCCATGGTCAATGGCCATGTTGTGCAGTATGTAGCAGGCCAGGAATAGATCACATGCTTTCGAGGAGCTGTACTGAAGGCACCACCTGACCTGTCTAGGCAACGGAAATGTACCTTCAGCATACCAAATTCACGCTCAATGATGTTGCGCATGACATGTGTCTCATTGTAGCATTCCTCTGCTGGAGATGACGGGCACTGGTAGGAGGTGAGCAGCCAGAGCCTCAGCAGGTATGCACTGTTACCTGTGTGGAGAATGGCATGGTTAGCCCTCTGCTATGCTGTGCAGTGCCCCTTGCCTGTCCCTAGCACCCCCGCCACCTAGAACTCCCTGCCCACCTCCCATCCCCAGGTCTGCTCTGCTCATTACACCTTGCCCGTGCCATACTCACCCACTAGGTGGCCTATGGGGATGTCCCCACATTCAAATCTGTGGCACAGCGCAGAGCTGTACCAGATGAATGCGTCATGTGCACCCCCAGGGTGTGCGGCGCAGACATTGGTGATGTGCCCTGTGGCATCACACACCACCTGGCAGTTGATACTCGGGCTCCCCTTCCTGTTTATATACACCAGTCCCTCAGGGTCAGGTGGCATATGGATGCCCACATGGGTGCAGTCAATGGCCCCAATCACACCAGGCATGTGTGGCACCCTGTGGAAGTCTTGCATAGTTGCTGTATGCTCCTACTATGTGCTGGGGAAATGGATGAATTCTGAAGCACATGGCAGCAGAGCATTCAGGAACTGTGTGAGGAGGCGGGACGTGACCAACTGGGTGATGCCCATGATGTCCCCCATTGGTCTTTGGAAGGTGTCCATGGTGAGCAGGCACATGATGGTGGTCACCATCATCTCCACGGACATGGTGTGGCTCCGTCTGGTGGGTGCCTGCTTCTCCTCACTGCACAGCTCACAGAGCTGCCTCAGAATGGCCACGATCTCAGTGTCACTATAGTTGACAAAGGTGACGCGGGCTCGGTATCACCTGTATCAGGCATACCACTGACAGGCCCTTCTTCGGCCATGTAGCAGTTCCTCCTACCCCCTCACACCCCTTATTACTGCTTCCATCAAGAAGGGCATACTATCCATGGTCCGTGCTGTCCACTGTCCTCCTGGGCGGTTGGCTGCTGCCTGTGTGCCACCATGGTACACAGGTTGTGTGTGTGTGTGTGTGTGTGTGTCTCTCTCTCTGCCCCCTCTCTCTCTCTCTCCCCCACACCATGTCTCTATCCCTCTCCCTCTGTGTCTGGTCTGTTGTCTATCTATCTATCTGTCTGTCTGTCTCTCTATTTCTATCTGTCCCTCTCACTTTTACCCCGGGTGCAACTGTTGCCTGTGAGTTTGCACCTTGTATTTAGAGGAACAAGTCTGGTCAGAGCAACTTCAATTTGCTCCACACTTGTGCCATGGTTTCATGGTTGAATGTGCCAGTGCACCGGATATTCATGGAAACGCCCCCTCCACTTGCGCTGCATACATTATAATTGTACATTGGCACAATGGATTTTGTGCTGCGCAATGGCTCCCGCTGAATATGGCTCCTCAGCGCAATTCCACACTTGCGCTGGTGCAACTCAGTTGTGCCATGCGCAACTGCTCTGAATATCCAGGCCATAATGTACTGTAAAGTATTAGGCAATAGATATACTCAGTTGTTATACAGAGAAAATAAATTATCTACCAAAACAGACAGAATACCCACAAATGACACTTAGATTCTCAATATCAGACACCACCAAAGGCACGTACAGAAAGGGTTTAAACTACAGTATTAAAATTAACCACATGAGAGTAGAAAGATCACACTAAATAAATGTGGTGATCCTTCTGACTTCCAACCAATATCTACCACACAAATGTTATATCTTCCCGGAGTCTACAGGGTTATCTTTCACAATCACCTAAATTTACATAAAACAAAATTTTCAAACTGAAAAATATAGTACAAAGCACTTCACTTTTGGAGCTCTTTTCAAACAGAGCCACTCAGCTCAGAGTTCTAGAGGGTTGCCTATAATCCTGGAGTACCTAGTACACCTACAGTCATTAGTCCTACAGTATGGCCTTCAATTTTAAAGGTGCACTAAGCAGCAGTATCAGCATATATATCAGCTGGAAAAGAAAAGTCCTTGGCCTCATAACCCATTTTCAGAAAGCCTTTTAAAGGCCTAAGCCATTTGTACCCACCAGTGAGGAACTCTGTCCCACCTTGGGACTTCAATTTATGCCTTGTCCAGCTTAAGGAGGCTCACTTTGAGACTCTGAAAACAGCTGACCTGAAGCAGGTTGGTGTCCAGTGAACACAGCGACCATGATTGAGCGACTGCAAGAAGGGCAACTCAATCATGGCACCTGTGTTCTGAGCTACCTGGCAGGGCAGTGACAGGATACGGGTGTAGGCAAATACTATGACAGGATGTCACTATGTATACCTGTGCGGGGAGGGGGGGATCCATGCCATGTGATGGGTGGAAAGGGAGGGAGGGTATGTGGGGGTGTAGTGCGGTGGTCAGCTGCCAAGCTGGCCATGTGGCATTGTGAGTAAGATGGCAGGCTGGGGTTGGGAGGATGCTGGGTTTGGTTCTGAGACGTGATCGCGTTTTGTGTCAGGTCCTTTTTTTTTAATTTTTTTAAGTTTTACAGCACCCCCTGACATGCATCCCCCTGGAACTGAGAATCTTTAAGAAAGGGGGTGCTGGGGTACAGCTCCCCACATAACATAGAAAACCGTTGGCGGTTTTGTAGTCGCTGTGAGTGTACATTGCCATTATTTATTTTCGGCGATGTGCACTCGCCCAAATGGCGATCGCTATTCCGTGATCGCTGTTATGACATAGACTCAAGATGTCACATGGAAAACCATATTCCTTGTTGCAATGACCTAGGAGGGTAAGTGAATTCCAAGCCCTCTGCACAGAGCCGCATTACATAATCCCCCACAAGGATAAAGTAGTTCTTATAACCAACAGAAGATTATTTCTTAAGGTGGTATCTGAATTTCACCTGAATCAGTTAGTGACCCTCCCTGTACTCTGTCTAGAGCATTCCAGTCCAGGTGAGGAAACGTTGGATAGCCTGGACCAAAAGTGAGTCCCGACTATCTGCGTGGACCAGACAAAAGATGTAAGGCCCCAGAGTACACAGCTTTTCGCTATCTATGGTGAGTTTGGCAAAGGTAGACCAGCTACAAAGAGATCTATCTCTCACTGGATAGATTCTTGCATTCAGTTCTGCTATGAAAATTATGGAAAATGCCACCAAGAGCTTAAGGGTATACTCCACAAGGGGTACCTCTGATTCTGTTGTATCCTCATTGGGTATCCCATAGTTAGACATTTGCAAAGCAGCTACCTAAAAACACTGCCCACCTTCACAAAGCACTACTGTTTATACATACAGTCCAGAATGGATGCCAGCTTTGGAACTGCTGTCTTGTAAACCCTTTTTCCCATCTAGGTTCTGGACCCAGCCTCCCAAGGTACTGTTACTGAGTCTGCATAAAATGTAAACATTTAAGTAAGGAATTCCTGGAGTTAGAAGAAAAAATTACTCACCATAGCAATGTTATTTCTTGTTAAGAGATCCCTCACAATGTTAACACTCCATAACCCTGCCTCTCCTTCCAGAACCTGAAATAGGTTCACACAAGAATATGTTCCTTTTTCCTTTAAGGTTGCTTAAACATTATTATTGTTGATGTTGTTGATGTTCTTACAACTGTAAGTTTGTTCTTGTGGTTTATGACAATTTTTTCTCAGATCTGCTTTCAACTTGTTTGTTGTTTTTAAAATTCTATAACATTAAAAAAAAATTGGTAGCCTTTTTAACTAGTTCCACTAGCCACTGCTCCACTCTGGCTTGGAAACAGATATGAACAATGGCAGATGCAGAGTTTGAACCTACATTCCAAATTCAAAAATTTGCATAGGTTCTAATCTCTGGGCACCACTAAGTTTAAATAACAATGTCCTAGTGAATGTGATTTTTCTTGACTTTACTTAAGTATTTGACAGGGTACCTCACCTGCAGCTGATCAGATCCAGAAGCAAATGGTTTGATACCTTTTATTTGACCAACTTAGATGTTAAAAAAAGAACAAAGTGCCTAAGCTTTTGGACCAACCAAGTCCTTCCTCAGAAGCTTATGACAGTTATTTAGAAAATCCCATATGTTAACACCCAGATCATACATAAAAAAAAATACAGAAAGAATTTCCATTGGTTTAAAATATTAATGTAAACCATAACAGCAGTTTAAATTAGAGGAATAACATTTCACCAGTTTGTTTTAAACTATGGAGCCTTTCAAGGTCAAATGTCACCAAACTGAGATAAGGACTCTTCAAGCAGAAAGCTCCACTAACATAAATTATGAATGTCTCAGTGTGCTTTGTGATTACAGTCTAATGAAAAACAAGAACTTTAGATTCAATACTAATTTAAGTACATGTTAAAATGTAGGCTTATATTCAGGTACATGACGTAATGATGTTGCAGTGTGTTAGGACTCTTAGTTCACACATAAAGTAAATATTTACTTTCTTCTAACCAGTTTTTTCCTGGGTGTGGGGGTGGCGGGGTTAATTCCATTGCTATTTTATTCAGATTTCTTAGACTGTTGCTTTACATATAGCAGTTTGATTACATACTGTCACTTTTTTGCTCTCTGAACATATCAGGATGCATGATCTCACTCACCTGAGGGTCCTTGATAGGTTTAATTCCATTGGGTAAATATTGTAGTGACTGGTGTAAATGATGATGTGTTAGGACTCTTGGCTCACATTCATAGTGAATATTTACTCCCTTCTAACCAATTATCTTCCCCCGGGGTGTGTGTGGGGGGGTATTTCCATTGTGTTTTTATTCAGATTCCTTAGACTGTTACTGTACATATAATAGTTTGATTACACACTGTTACATTTTTGAACTCTGTACATATTGGGATGCATGATTCCATTTACTTGGGAGTCTTTGACAGGTTGAATTCCATTTGGTTATATTACAGTGATTGGTGCACATTGAACCCTTAACATGTTAGAATGCATGGTCTCATTTTCTTTGGGGTCCTTGACAGGTTTGTTTTTTAATCTGGCTCTTATACTGACAATTGATATTATCTTGTATAATATCATGTTACAGCACTAAAGATCTTAAGGCTTACAGAATATAATAACTAGCCAAGTGTATAATTGGGAAATGTCTCCAGATTGGTTGTATACTGTATACAAATGTGAAACAATTGCTTACACTAGGGAAACTCTACTTTAAACCTTCTTTATGCCATATATAGACAATTTATGTTATATATCTTTTTTGCTTGTTTTAAAGTACGTTAATATTACATTTTAACATGTACTTAAGTTAGTATTGAATCTAAAGTTCTTGCTTTTCATTAGACTATATTCAAAAAGCACACTGAGACATTCATAATTTATGTTAGTGGAGCTTTCTGCTTGAAGAGTCCTTATCTCATTTTGGTGACATTTGACCTTGAAAGACTCCTTAGTTTGAAACAAACTGGTGAAATGTGATTCCTCTGAATTAAACTGCTGTTATGGTTTAAATGAGTATTTTAAACCAATGAGACTTCTTTCTGTTTTTTTTTATGTATGATCTGAATGTTAATAGTACAGGATTTTCTAAATAACTGTCATAAGCTTCTGAGGAATGAGTTGGTTGGTCCAAAAGCTTAGGCACTTTGTTCTTTTAGTAACATCTAAGCTGGTCCAATAAAAGGTATCAAACGATTTGCTTCTAGATCTGTTCTTACAAGGATCAACACAGCAGCTAAACTAAATCTGAAACTGATCCAAAAGTTGGAACAAATGAATATAGATAGCAAAATAATATTATGGGTAAATACATGGTTACACAATAGAACTCAGCAGGTTAGAATAAAGAATACGCTATCGGATGTGGGGACACCACTAGTTGAGTGCCACATGGGTTTGTCTTGGGGCCAACTCTCTTTTCCTTATACATTAGTGACATGCACAACAACATTGATAATTGGATTAAGAAATAAATCTGCAGACAGCACCAAGCTTGAGGGTGAAGTAGATATGGACAGTAAGTATGAATCGTTAAAGAGGGATTTAAAGACATCCGAACAATGGAAAAATGAACATAAAATGGTATTTAATGTAGATTAATGTGTTGTTCTGCATTTGAGAAGAACTAATCCTAGGAGGGACTACTACATAGAGGGGAAGATGCTGAAGAAGGTGGGCTCCGAGAGGTACTTGGGTGTATTAATAAACGAATATCTGTCAAATGAAAAGCAAAATGTAAGAAAGTAAGTATAACAGAAAATAAAACACTTGGTTGCATAAGGAAGGCCTTTATTACAAGAAATGAGCATTGGATGATGATGTTGTACAGGGCATACGTAAGGCTACATGTAGATAATGGAACTCCTGTCTGGTATCTATCAGTGTCTTCTCTCCCTGAGTGAGGACTAGTGACTTATCTGACAATTCCTGTCAGTATTTGGGAAATACTATGGGCAGCGATTGCCCTAAAAGTCTGGATATTGTCTGCTGGCACCAGACAGATGCACTCTGTGGGTAGAGTGTTACAGTTTCAAAGTCCTGTGTCTGTGGGAAATTGTCAAATGAATAGACTCTGTTCAAGACTTCTGTGACAGGATCCATAAAGTGCTGCATAGCTTGCCAGCCCGTTGGAACAGCAGTTGGATTTCCGCTTGCGATGCCAGTGACCCGGGTTCTGGAACAGACTTAGGGCATTGGAGGCCAGCTGGAGGAAGAAGGATGGAGTATCCTGAGGACTGCTCTCCTTCTCTGGGGGGAGGGAGGGGAGTGTGTCCAGTGCTTGATGGACCCCTGGCGGAGGCCGGGGGTACCGCAGCAACCAGCGGAAGAACGTCCAGGGGGGCCGGGCGGATGCTGGACATCATTGCACATCCCCACCCCCAGGAAAAACCCAACAAAAAAATGCCATCCCCCAGCATGACAGCCATTCCTGTTCTGCCACCCACTGCCACCAATGCCCATGGGGGGCCCGCTGTCATGGCCCCAACCTCGGGGGTAATCCGGGGCTTACCCACAATGTCTGTTAGGGAGTGGGAAGCCCCTTCAGTGGCCCCACCCAGGGGGGTAAGCATGGGCATGGGGGCGGTGAACAGACAGACCTGAAGGGGAAATGGGAAAAGGCTGGTCCAAAAAATATGAAAAAAAAAAAGTGCTGCACAGCGGTAAGCACTGGAACTGTTTAATCTGCCAAGTTTGGGGTAAATGGCAGAGATGGACTAGAATATGCCCAGGGAGTCCACACCTGTGCTGCCTGGGTGGTGGACTATGAGAGCTTCTGTGTGCCTCCACTGGGTCTAGGAAAATGTAATTAAATGTACCCCACCAGGGTTGAAGCCAACCCAGGAGTGACCAAGTTCCACCCCATGGTGAAACTGTGTACAGACTATGCCAGCTGAAAATACAAGGTTTAGAAGAATGAGTTTTACTGCCAGTACCAGTGAGCTCATGTTGGAGGCAAATAAAAGAGCCTGCTTGTGTTTATAACCTTGTTTAGACATTTAACTTTGTTCTGCTCCAAGTTCTGCTAATTCCGTGTATTGCAGCTTGTGACCATCCTGCCCTGTGCCTGTGGAGCCCTGAAAGTAAACTTCAGCTCGGGAGGTCAAGTAAATGTTTTTGTGTGGGTCCCCTTCCTGAAAACATGTTGCCATCATTTTTACTCCTAGACCAGGGATGAGGGTTTACAAGTGAGAATACTATCCCAGATATAAGAAATATCTTAAAAATAATAAAGGCCTTTGTTTACTGCAGTTAAGCAAATCAATTTTACAATTAAACTCACCATTCCTTTAAATCAGTTTCTGTAAGTACTCATAGGAATAAAGAATTCTGACTAGATAACAGTCCGCAATTCAATGAGATCTTGTGCCACTGGGTTCAATAAAATTTATAAAATAAAAAAAAGAGATCTTGTGCTATTTGATTTCGTAAATTTTGATAGCTAATGGCACAAGTATCAAAGCAGTTTAATGTAATTTTTTCTTGTCCTGTAAGCATCTGCTCTGTATCTTACTATAAAAGCTAGAGGATAGAAGTCAGGGAATAGCGCAGACCACTGAGATGAGATATGCCTCTACTAGCTTTCAGAAACTCTGGAGGAAATAATGCCACATGGTGGCCTGGGCTGAGACAGCAAGGATTACAGCCTTAGAGTTATAGAATTTTTTTCATAATACTTTATGTGGACTGAGATTCACAGGGAGTGCAGTGGCAATCACCTCAGGGAATATGACTACTCATACCTGCCATCATCCTCCACTGAGCCTTGACTCTACCCCCCCCCCACGAGGCATGGATCGGTATTGGGGATATTTGAGCCCTCGTCCTTATGCCTCATCAGGGGGTGTTGCTTGTGATGCTGTGGCATCCAGATGTACTGGGGTCCATTGTCTGCTCTGCTGGGGCCTTTTTCCTGTTTCAGCATGCAAGGAGCTCAAGGTGGGGTTTGCACAATGTCGCGCCACCCATGAGCCCAGCGGACATCCACCCTCCCACTCCGCCTTCCACTGCGCTTCCACCTGTGGTCACACAGGTGGCAGCACTGCCTCAGTGGCAGTGACCCTGCTGCAAAAGAGGAAGAGGTCATCCTCTGGGATGCTCAGTCCTCCTCCTGCCTCCAGCCTTCCCCCCAGTGGCCTGGGCTCATTCCTGCATCCATGTCTCCAGTGTTGCGAGTGGTAGCTCTACCTCTGTACCCATGGACCAGCTTGTTGGTTATTTTCTTCCATTTTTATTTATTAATTGAATGATTGATTAATTTTGTTAAACAGGTAGGTATTTTAGACAAATAAATGCCCATTTTCAGGTACTACCTTGGAGGTTAGATTACAGAGAAAAACATCACATTATAGTAAAGGTCAAAAAAGCAAAATATTAATTAATGTGTTCATTGCATGGTGGCTTGCAGTTTTGTGGTGGTTAAAATCTTTTTCTTATCCAGGGATGAGATTTTCCTGGATTTCAATATATCGTATATCTTCACCTAATTACAAATAGGGGAGCTGGGCAAGACTGGGAGAAATTAGCTATTATTGTGCTCACCCAGTAGGATATAAATCCAACTTTCCTATCTAAGATGTTAGCAATAAAGAGTAAAGTACGCCTGAGTACCAGCAAAATAATGCAGAAACCTAATGCATAACATTGCCATCTCTTTGTAACCCCCCCCAATTTGGAGCCTACCTTCAAGGCTCCCTGCTGCTTGCACTCAAAAGGCTCCAACCACTGCTGATGAAGTGAGTTCACAACAGTTAACTGAGTCAGAAATCTTCCAGCTGTTGCCCCGACTGAACTGGACACTTAAGCACACCAGTGCAGGATATTTCTGGGGCACCACACGTTGCCCAAGGGCTGGAGTGTTATGAGTAAAGACATTTTAGGAAAGACAGCCTGTGGACTACAATTTCAGCAGCCAACCTCCTTACCTCCGACCACGGCACTGTGGCAGAATGAGCAAAAAAAGAACTCATGGACTTGCAAAGGACCTCATCAATTCAGGCATCCCTGAATTAGCTGATTGCCTGTGAAGTGATGGACCTCCAGCCTTGCTAGAAGTGATTGACAGCTTAGTAAACCAACTGAAAGCTGAATTTTCCCAGTGAATAGCACAGGCTGTTCCAGAATGTTTTAGTCTGTGCGGAGCTGTTGAGAGAGACAGACCATATAGGTGAGTGTGGAGACAGACCATTCGTCTACTAGAGTAAGCAGATTCCCTGCAACCGCAGAAGTGCAGGTAATACATGCTTGTACAGTGTGGAGTGTGAGACTAACAAAGGTAGCCAGGGAAAGTTAGCGAAGGTAAGCCATCCCATGATTACTCTCTAAGCACTCAGAGAGGCTTTTGCTGCATCACAGCACAGATCGGCAACAGAGAGCACCTCTCTGTCTGGAAAGCCAAACAGCCAGCACCACAGCCGGGGGCTGGCATCACAGCACACTAGGGTCTGTATGCCAGGAAGTGGCATGTTGCTCTAACATGGTCTGGTTTCACAGGCTGAAGCTATTCCTGTGATTTTCAGAGGAAGATCATCTGCTGCATGTGGAGAGGAGGAGGAGGAGAGGCCTGACTGATGCTGCAGAAGTGAGTTTTGCACACTGACACAGAGGCCTAAGACCAAGAGAGAATGGAACCCATTAGAGGAGCAACTCACTGCTACTGCACCACTTCACCCTGCACAGCAAGGGAGATCCCACTGGTCAGGGGACATCGTGAGTAAATTAAGGCCTTGCCTTATCATCACTGTTAGTTAATTTGGGGAATCATTAAATGGACTGGACCATCATGCCTGGAATACAAATACCTGCTTTGGGTTTGCTTTGAGTTTGTTGCTACTAATTACCACTACAACATCCTCGGTGACAAAGGACTATGGGTCTGCACTGATTCTATGGCTGAGTACCCAGTAACTATAATATTAAGGGAGCTAATCTCAATGAAACAGCCCTTGTACCAGTCCACCACCCTTGCAATAAGAAAATGAGATAAAATATCAAACAAAGCCGTACTTTAATGCAAAAGCTTGACATGTGCAGTATCAAACAAGGCAATCCTCCACTAGAACCCAATGTTTTGTGCCATCACCCCAACACTTCCTCAGGAGTACCGCCTATCTGTAACCATCATGCTTAAGTAGCACACAATTTGAAGACACAGTACAGATGGCAATAGTGGAAATGAAAGTTGCTTAATTTGCTAAAGTGCCTTACTATATACAACATCAGGACACAAAAAAACAAACAAAAAAAAAACAGTTAAGAACTGCACAACCAGATTAGTTTGGTACAAAAAAAAGGGTGCAATAGCTATAAGCTGGAATTATTACACAAAGCCTCTTCTGAAATTTCCTAAATGTTGCAGTTAGCTTTTTTATCTGTAGAAAAATTAAAAGATTACATAAATATTAATAAATAGCATTCAAATTGCACATACCCCACTAATGCAAAGCATCATGGGAAGCATATGCAAATGCCCATGCATTAATTTGGGCTGGCTCAGCTTTAAGCAGAATTGCATGGTGCCGAAAGGCCTCACAATACAATCAGCAAAGGCTGAGAACAGCAGACACAGACACGTGTTTCATCCTCATTTGGACTCAACAGTATGCCATATCTGTACCTCAGCCCAGGAAGGGGAAGCCCACCATCCTATAGGGGATCTTATTTGGTTGGGTTATGGGCACCCAAAGTAGAGAGAGAAAAGAACCAAAAAAGAACCCCAGAGCAAATGCACTGGGGTATGGGTTATCCCAGAGGATATTGGCAGGATAACCCATAACCCAGTTTATAAAATGGGCTCAAGAAATCCTGTAACCTGATTGGCTACAACATCTTCTGAGCCACGTCCTTATCAGAAAATATTGTAGCCAACTGGCACTACCCTCCACTCCCAAGCCCCAGTACACCAACAAATCAGTGAGCTGTGCCAGCCCTAGATGAAAACACAGGCTGGCACAACTCACAGCAGGGAAACGTCCTCTCAGCACCGCGCACACAGATAATCTCTCATGTTTCAGTTGCAGAGCTACCATATAGCCGAAGTAAAAGCACGGTCACCAAAGCACAAATAACCATATTCAGAGTGTTCCCCCTTCATGTTTCACAGTAAAGTAAGAAAATTAACATACTATAGATGTCTTTTCTACTAAACAGTGGCCGTTGTCCGCTTCTCCCACATCAACTCCTCATGTCCCCGTACCGTTATTCCCACCATCGTCGTAGAAACTCTCCTTTACTGTCCTAACCTGTCACAACTCCATCACTGCATGTGCACTCCTTCATGGCGTTAGTCTGCCAGCTCTCTCCTCTAAAACAATGATTTTATTCTCCGTACCATAGTGCAATACCATCCCAATTTCACAACCCCAAATGAAGTAACGACTCTGTATGGTGGCCGGTAAGTGATTCACTTGCTCCCGATTCTGTTACTCGCTTCACTACCTACATTTAAAAATAAGAAAACCTCCATAAAAACAAACAAAATACATAGTCTACTTCCACCACTTTGTGATTCTGAGGGGGCCAGACTGAGGCGCAGCAATATCGAACCAACTTTACCTGTCACTGAAACTGCACACACGGTGTCCACAAAATAATCGCTCTCGCCCATTTAAACATTTGCAGAAAAGAAAAGCACAAGAAGCATAATGTAACAAGGGAGATCTAAAGTACTAAAACAACACAAACACACGGATAATCTCAAGACCACATAAGGACCCCGCACTGCCAATAAAATACATTTCAAATTAACTTAATGGGGGGACAATTTTTACTATTTCAAGTATTGAAACCTATATATATATATATATATATATATATATATATATTTGACTTTTTATTTTTAATGGCAAAAAAAAATACTTAAATGGGCCCCATTTCATAAGCGCAATAACACACTCCAAGGTGTGGGTTATTTTCTGATAAGAGCACGCCCAGGTGCAAAAGGCACTTGGCACAAGCACCTCGTTCCTAACAACACACCTGGGCGTGCTTTTATCAGGAGAGAACTCACACCTTGTCATGTGTTATTGCTTGCATATTTGCTCTGGGGTTCTTTTGTAGTTCTTTTCTCTCTCTACTTTGGGCTGCCCATGACTCAACCAGTTAAGATCCCCTATAGGGTGGCTGGGCTGAGGTACAGATATGGCATACTGTTGAGTCCAAATGAGGACAAAACATGTGTCTGTGTCTGCTGTTCTCAGCCTTTGCTAATTGTATTGTGAGGCTTTTCAGCACTATGCAATTCTGCTTAAAGTTGAGCCAGTCCAAATTAATTCATGTGCATTTGCATATGCTTCCCATGATGCTTTGCATTATTGAGATATGTGCAATTTGAGTTTTCTTTAAAATGTGGCTGTAAGGCTAGTATCCTCTGGGATAACCCATACCCCAGTGCATTTGCTCTGGGGCTCTTTAGTAGTTAATAAATAACATACTACTTTATAACTTCATATTGAAGCAAGACATTCAGATTACCAACCAGTGACAAATGGATTTCGTGTAGTTAGTAATTACATTTTTGATACCTCGAAACCTTATGACAGTAATCAAATTAATCACAAAAGCAAAGTTCCAGAAAGACATTTCAATCAGAAAAGAGGGACTCGGGGGTTGAGGGAGGGAGGCAGGGTGTGGGGGAGCAATGAGTGTGGGAAAGATCAGGAAAAATATGAAGAAATGGAAGAACAAGGAAAGAAGGAATGGGGAAATGAGGGGGAAGTACAGCTGAGAGTAAAATGGAACTATGGCCAGTATGTTTATATGTATATATACACACATATACATATAATGCATGGAGAAGAGTGGTTTATGGGGATTTTATGCACCCCCGAGGTATGTGATGCCCCATAAACCCTGAGGGCAAGGCCCGAGGGGTTTATATGGGCTTCACACACTGAGGGGTTGCATAAAATCCCCACAGAACCACATTTCTCTGTGTTTTATTTTTTATATTTACTGTTTTTTGTTGTTTTTTGGCTTACATTGTTTTTTTTGCCACTTTGTGAGGGTAACTGTTACTGCCACCAACAAGCTTGTCTCACGCTGAGTGACCAATTGTGTAGCGCTTGTGAACATCCAGCATGAGGACAGTTTGTTTGGTGGTTTTTCTGGTGATGCTGCGGTACTGTTCTGCCCATGGTTTACAGAGCTCCATAAACCACATATGTGGTTTATGGAGCTGTTGAGCACTCGCTGGCAGTGGTTTATAGCCACTAACCAGTAAATATATAAATATATGTGGTTTCCAACAAAATACTTTACAGTATCATGGTCATGAGCCAAAAGTTACCTACCCCTATAAACCAATCATTATAATTAAGTCCATATAATAATACCCTGATGTGACATTACAAGACTTTTTAACATGTCAGATTAATTACCCACCTGTAGAGCAAAAACATGAGTAAAGAACAGTTTGAAAAAAGGGAAATATCTTAATACAGTAACTAAGCCATTTTTGTTGGGCTTGGTTCCTTGTTTGTCTCTGGCATATCCATTTCTTGCAGCAGCCCTCCCTCCTCTGTTTACAGGAACTGGATCATTGAAAGGAGTAACATACAAAACACAGTAAAATGGCAGCAAAATAAACTTATGATTTTATTTTCAGATGGAAAACAAGTCAGGAATTAAAAGAGCTTCAGAAAATCCAGCTAACTATTACCATTTCTAGGTAAAGAGAACATAACATTTAGAACACCTTTTTCTGGTACATTTACTTCATGTTGGGGAATCTCTAGGTACGCAGTGTTTTCTGAATTCGTCTGGCTTTAACTTGTAACTGTGAAAGGGTGTTAAGTCACAATAGTGAGAGGAAAATGATGAGAGTAAAAACAGTGACAGCAAAATAGCGAGAGGCAGAAAAGTGCAATGGAATTATAGCAGATGGCATTTCAGTGAATGGTGGAAGCATGTAGTTATGAATGTGTCCGCAGCAATCATCCTGGCTTTGTAGCCTAGCGGACTAGGTCATTGTATTTGGTGCCATAGACCTTGGTTCGACACTTGTGGGAGGTATTTTTTTTCTGTTATCGCCCAGTGCACTTTGTCCTCCTCCCTGACAGGCATACCCCCCACAGAATCAAAATATATTGAATGTTACCCCCCTCCTTGACTATTACTTTTGGGTGATGACTGCACCATACTGGAGGATGTTTATATTTATGTTAGGGGTTGCGGGGGTGTTAATATCTGGTACATTTGTTGTTTCTCTGCCCCTTCCAGTGGGTTTCTGCAGTGTTACCTTTTAGGGTGTTAACTTGGTTTTCCTCGCTGACATTGTCAGCGTTGTTTTTACTGTCATTATTTTGCCCTCGATATTATGACCTAGTATCCTGTGAAGGTATCAATCAGCCAGGGATTTCAATAGCTGCTATATTTTCTGTTTCCTTGGCTACTGTATTTTCTGCTGCCATCACTCCCCCCACCCCCCCAATGTACTAATGCCACAGATAAGTTTCTAAGCAATGGCCTTGCTTACATGTGGGTAAATTTCAGCCACAGCTCACTAGTGAAAAGTGATCCTTCACAAATGAAAATACTGCCCTGTCTTTCAAATAGATACGCAATAACCTCTATTCATGGTTTTATATGCCTCCAGAGGGACATATACTGTACAACTGGCAACCAATCTGATTATGGAAGAAGTACCCAGTCCCCCCCCAGAAAAAAAAGGAAGGAAGACACAGATGAAAGGGCATGCAGATATGCTAATTTGGTTTTCAGGCCAAAATATTTATATTAAGTTTGAAATTAGATGCTATGTAATATAAAACAGGAAAATGCTTGACTAGATCAGTACTCTATACTGCTAACAATATAAAGTATTCAGCACTCTTAGTTTGTCTTCAGGTGGGGAACTCTAAAATACTATACACTGACTAACATGACCAAGATAAGTTAGCTTTAAAATTCTAGGAGACAGGATAAAAGAATGGTGCATCAGCATAAATATTAGATATGGAATGGGCCTAATAAGAATATGCCTGATATTTTATGAGTGGTCTTTGACCACATGGCATCATGAGTGGTGAAGCCACATGTGATATTACAGGGATCACAGTTCACAAAAAAAATATCAGGCATATTTTCTTCAGCCATTGCCATATCTGATATATGAAATGGCATGGATATGTTGGTAAAACTGTTTAATTTACTGCTGTATCAAGTGAGCTACAGTTAAAAGTATATAAGGAGAACCTTCTGAATATGATCAAGTCCCAGAATGAAGTGATGTCAGGTTTCTATACAGAAGAACCTGTAGTGAGAATACTGGTTTTGTCATCCACCTAGAGTGAGAATATCATGATCTTCTCATTGTAGGTCCATGGCAAGCAAACATGTAAGGGCTATTTGGTGCAGTCTTGTCATGGGCATTGCATAAAAGCACCTTACACTCATTAGCTAACCAGGCTTCTCTTGAGCTGGAGAATGCTTGTCGTCTAACTTGTCCTTCGTCCTTTATTGATGTGGAACCTTTGGAAAGGCGCACTTGTGCTTAAATGTATTCTCTGAATCACAAATAAACAAATAAGTTAGCTTTATTAGAAGGGCCCAGGTTAAAACAGAAAGGAGCTACAAATATGCTACAAGGTTTAGGATGAAAAGCAATTACTATAGGACTAGCGAATCCTTTGATAATTAGGTAAAATACCAGAAACTTGCTTAATAACAAGAAGGATAATAATAATAATAATAATAATACAAAGATAATAATAATAATCAGGCTCATTGGGATTCTGGTTTAAAAAGATAACTCAGGCTAGATCAACCTTAGGCAATAGATGCTGTGATAATGAACTTTTGGCTGTCCCCAAGATTAGAACCTGTATCAGGAGATCGTTCTTTGCCTATGCAGCTCCTAATCTCTAGAACTCCATCCCACTTGATGTACGCCGCTGTCCCTCTGTGCCGCTGTACCTAGTTTTCAACTCCAGTATAGTGAACACCTCCTCAGCTTGGCTCACTATGCATGTCCTTGAGCCTGTACAATCTCTGTAATGTACTTATCATGTCTATATTTATTATTGGGCAGTACTGTAATTTCTCTCAGCGCTGATGTATGTTTCAGGTTACCCATAGGTAATACTGTTTCTTTTCCCCACATAAGATCCTCAAGATCCTTAATGTTCAATGTATATTTCCCCGTTGGTACAGCTGCTTGCTATTGTATGTAATCTCATCCTGTACTGTACCTGCCTGTGTAACTCTCCCGGGTCATGCCTGAAAATAGGCAATGTTTGCCCAGCGCACTTAACCTGGTTAACAAAAATGAAATAAACAAATAAATAAATGCAAACCAGTAAACTTAATTAATTTACCAGCTGCATGGTAGGTATAGAATAAAGGATGGGGAAATGTGTGATATGAGAATTTAATGCACACCGAGCTGTGGGATGCTACATAAAACCAGAGGTTGAAGCCCAAAGGGTTTATTAAAGCATCTCACACCAAGGGTGTGCATTAAATTCAAGTGTCACATACTTCCCCATCTTTCATTTTATGTAATTGCTGGTGAGCAAATTTTTTCCAGCCTGACTCACTCCTGTGTCTCTTTGTGTCACACACACACACACACACACACACACACACACGCAGTCTCTCTATCTTGCTTTTGTTCTTTATTTATTTGATTTTTTTGCCTGGTCCCCCCAGAAGCTCAACCAGCTCCATCCACCATCCCACCATGCCCAGAATTACCCCCCTGGGCAGAGCCGCCGGGCGGGCACGCCCCATATGGACACTGGGTAGGTGAAACCCGGCTTACCCCCCAGGTCAGGGCTATGGGAGCAGACACGGGTAGGCAGCGGGAATGGTGAAGAAGCTGGCATCGTGCATGGGGGTCATCAGTTTTTCCTTTGCAGCAATGATGACCGGCGTCCACCCCAACCCCCTGACATGTGGCACTGGCCACGGCAGTACTTCCAGCCTCAACCAGAGGTCTGCAATGCACTGGACACTCCCCACCCCAGAGAAGGAGCGCAGTCCCTTGGACTCTCAGTCCTCCCCGGCAGAGTCCTCTGACTCCGAGTCTGTCCACGAACCCGGCATGTTGGCACCACAATAGAAGCCTTGCTGCTGCACCAGTGCCGGCTATTATTTTTTCCCCAAAAGTTACAGCTAGCATCATGATTGTGCTTGCCTCTGACTGTATGCAGTCAGCCACGAACCCGTTGCCACTCGCCAAGTGTATTGCTTGGAGCTGGGAAACCGTAGGATCAATCAGATATGTTTTGTTTGTTTTTTTAATTTAAAGGCAGGACCAACCAGATAGATAAAAAAAAATGATTATCTGAAGTTGAGGAGTCTTGTTGTGGCAGCTCCAAGCTAATGGAGTTACAGAGCTGCCATGTTTGAGGATGTGTTCAGCCTGCCCACACACAGGACGAGAGCCAATGACGGAGCACTCAATTTTGACTGACAGAGCACGTGTTTGCCATAATAATCCGTGGGTTATTACAGTGAATATCAACTAGCTGAGCCCTAAGGAAAAATTGCTTGCCAGTAATTAGAAATATATAAACATCACAGAACACATCAAAACATAATTGCCTACTATCATGTCTAGTCTCTCTTGTTGTTAAAAGTGCAGAGTATAGTAGCAAATAAATGAAAAAATAAATCCAGTCTCCAAAATCCTTTCCAAGGATTACCTTTTCCTTTTCTCCTTCTTTCACCACTTTTCTTCTTTTTCTAAGCGGGCTAGTTGCCATGAGTTTAAATTTGGATGTGAGGTGCACACAGTACTATCAACACCTGTCTTCTCCCATCAAGACATAGATGGCATTCATGTTTGTAGTTTGAAAGCATATATATATATATATATATAAAATGGGGGACAAATCACTATCCAAATCCAAAGCTCTGATTGTATAAAACACATCACATGACCGTGCATATATCAGAGCACGACTGCACACCTGCACGTTTACCCCCTCCAAAACAATTTTGCCATTTTATATGATAGATAACCCACTGTATGGTGTGCTGTTGCACTCTGATATATGCACGCCTTGGGTGCATGATGCACACCAAGGCATGCGTATGTCAGAGCATGACCACACATCTAAGAGTGGGTTATCTATTACATATATTATAGTGGCATGGTAGTGTCACTATAGTTAGGGTTGAGTAACCACTTTAATGCAAAACCTCAAATTTTGCACCTCAATAACTTTGCCACCGTACAACGAATTTGCCTGAAATTTTGCATGCGTGGTCTGGTACCATAGATCTCTGGATGTGGCAAGTTGCTTTACAGTTGGATATATGGTTCAGAGCTACAGAATGACAAAAAATGCCCACACGCTTTGTCCGTTTGGTCCAAAATCTTCTGGGAAGATGTGCCTTTCAAAGATTTGGTGAAAAAATATTAAACCGTTCAAAAGTTATTCAAAAAACAAATTTCCCAGTATAGTCAATGGGAAAAGTTAGCAAAAATCATGAAACTTTTGTGAGAAACCATTTTTACTGTCACCAATGGCCCTTTACTTTCATGAGGTGGCCATCTTGTTTCAGTTTGTGACACAGAAAAATGCCTGGCATTTAAAATTGGGACCCTCTAGGTGAACACTGATTGTTGTGTTTACCTAGTTGGGTCCTGAGGATGCTAGCCATATCTTTTTGGGGAGGTTTAAACCCCCCAGAAATGCATTTTTTTAATTTTTTGAAAAATACTTCCACAAATGTGAAGGTTTCATGAGGGTTTCTCACGAAACTTTCGTGATTTGTGAAAGTAATTTGTGAAAGTACTCCCAAAATACCTGTAAATATTTGACACCCTCTTGCAACAAAACGGTTAGGTCTTTCGGGCTGAAATTTGCAGGGTAGTAAGCCCTGGTCCCACAGATGTGCCTTTTGGCATTTTGGTGCCAAAACAGTGCAGAGGCCCAAAGTTACAGCATTCCAAAGTTCAGAAATGTTCCCATAGGATAACATTGTGGCATCCGTGATGCCTTTCGGGGCCTGTATCTCGAAAACAGTTCGAGATATGAACTTTTTATCACAAAATTTCTTAGTCCCCCATGAAGGGGGACTAACCTAAGGAGTGGGGTGGAAAGCCATGAAACCCATGCAATTTGAATTTTTTTTCTACCTTGTACGGTTCCTGAGATATTTGCAAATTAGTATTCCAACTGCTCATTTTCATGTCTGTAGGTCAGCATTATGCCCTCAGAGTTAGCACACACAGTGCCTTTTGGTGCCCACTATCTTGGAAATGATACGAGATACAGATTTGATCGACTTTATGTTGCGAGACATATTCACTCTCATGATACGGCACTTGAATTTTTTTTTTCTACCTGCTATGGTTCTTGAGATATGGGCAAATCAGTGTTACATGGGTTCCTTGCCCGATAGGGCTGCTGTATGGCTCTGTGCTTATGTGTAAGTGGGAGCACAGGGCCCGGAGGGCCCACGCTCTCACAAACACATATCATTATGCACAAATGGGCAGCTTGGTGGGAGCGTGGGGCCAACACATACACATTTACTATTCATATTACACTTTCTCAAAAAGAAGGGAAATTCATTGCAAAAAACTTTGTTAATGCATCAGTTAAGGTTGTTTCCACAGCGGCAAAAGTTTGGAAATTTGGTGTTAGGGTTAATACCCCACCACCTCACCCCCACAACCTCATCCTCAAACCCCTAACTATGCATTTCCCCACCCCTACTCCCCCCCCACACACACACACATGCAAGACACGTGCGCGATTGTAAGACACTATACCAGTTAGTCACATCTGTAATCACAATAATCAGGACACTGTACTCCTTTCACATACCACTATGTAATGAAAAATACATACAGTATGATCAACTCTATACTGCCAGCAGAGTATAAGGACACATTATTGCTGGCATATCTTTTTCACACAGTGAAACTTAGTCTGCACAAACGTTCGAAATACTGCTTTTTATTTGTCATAATTCAAGGAATGGCTTGCTGTAGGTATCGCTGCCACCACATAGGCATGTGGTAGCAGGACAGACACACCTGACAAATACATAGTACTTTTCACATATTGCTCAGGTATGAAACTAGCACCATGATGTGTTGTAATACTGCTGCACTAACTGGAAATACTCATAAGCAGCATGTTATGGTTAGCTTTGGATGTTACTGCACTCTGATGGCAGCAGAACTCATACAGTTACCTCATAAAACTGGACACGCTGTACCACAGAGCTCTGAGATTCATCACAGGTCTCCCCTTTTCTACTCACCACTGCTCCCTATATGCAGCCATGGGCTGGTTTTCCCTCCAACATAGACGGAATAGAAATGCTGCCATATGGACCCTCAGAGCAATTTCAAACCAACTTCCACAATACATTGCTGACTGCCTCCCTTTAAACCAGATAGGCAAGTATGCCCTGAGAAGCCTTACATCATCTCATTGAGAGTCCCCAAAGTCAAGTCTCACTTTGGTAGAGCATCAATAAGTGCTGTGTTGCCCTTTCTATGGAACAAACTTCAGAAAACATTGAAGCTGAGTACTGTGGTCAGTGTCGCTACCTTCAAGACCCTTTACTCTCATCTCTTCAAGGAGCCCTGCAATTGCTTTCCATGATCCCAGCCTAGGTTCTTTTTATCCTACCCACTTCTAACCCTTAATCTTTGGTAATCTCATTCATCATGTGGATCTCATTCCTATCCTCTGCCTTCACTTACGTATTCATGGCCCATTGTCATTCTTTTGCCCTTACTCCTACCTCTCAAAGTTCCTAGTATCCATCTTAGTCATTCTTTGGCTACCCAGTCCTTATCCCAGCTCCTCTACCACCCTTTCATTTCCTTACCTTGATTCCTGAAAAGTGACCCCTGCGATCCAAACATTATACACTTACCTGGGTTCCTACCCTCCCACCTGGTTCTTCCCTTCCCTTCCCTGCTCACTGCTGTACTTTTCTGGCAGTTTTTTAAATTTGTTACCCAAGTTAAGCTCCCGCACTATAACTGCACATGGGGGCTGCAATCTTTATATGGTTCTCCCGCAATAGGTTATCTAGTGAATGGCCCATCACTTATTGCTTCACAACTATATATGGTTCTTTTGTAATATGTTCTCTTGTGTATGTCCTTCATATATTGTACCTTACTCCTATGTATCATTATTGCCTCTGTATACATATATATTTTGTATATTGTGTATATATATTTGTGTATGTGAGTATATATATATAATGATTTTCCTTGTGTACCTGACCTTGTTATCCCCAAGTCCATCTTGCAAATGAGCTTTGCTCAATGATGTCCGCCTGGATAAATAAAGATTTTGATTGATTGATTGATTGATTGATTGATTGATTGAGTTGCTGCACCATGATGATGGATGTATCATGTACTGCTTGCATGTGTCTGTGTGTGGGGGTGGGTGGGTCGGGGAATGCATAGTTAGGGGTTTGAGGATGGGGTGGTGGGGGTGGGGTGGGGTGTTAGCCCAACACTCGAATTCCAAACTTTGTCGGTGTGGAAACAACCCTAACTGATGCATTAACGGATTTTTTTGCAATTTATACAATAGGGGTGAGCTGATATCCCCTGTGATAAAAATGGTTATTTCTCACCCCAGTGAGATAAATCCTGCTGATGTAGGTACTGTGATAATATCAGACATTTATACACACAGTGCCTATGTCAGCAGTCGATATTATCACAGTGGTTATGTCAGTGGCATGACTCATGTTTTTTTTTCCTGGCAGAACTACTTTCAAATCTCCTCAACATGTTCCTATGCTGCAGTCAGATAGTAAAGTCTGACTAACTTCGGAAATACTGCATCCACAAAGACCTCCCAGTGACACCCCGATACACAGCACCAAGCTACAGAAAATATTACCATTGCAAATCAGACCCCTTCTGTTAGTTATCCCGAGATGCCATCTCAAAATCAGCAAACAATTCCTTTAAGGTGCCGGTGATGAAAACGGAATGGAAATAGAAAAAAAGAGTTAAGAACCACCTGATTCACCAAGCTCTTCCATACACAGTATAAATATATAAAACTTATTTCACCGCTTAAAAAAAAGTGCAACCATAAAAAAAAAAAACTACCGAACACGCAGGTCTCACCAGAAAACTCTCACCATTTTGTCCGACGATACCCACCCTCAGTCTCATGTGGACTGATCACACATAACACAGTTCATGCAAGACAGCAACAACCACTGAAATAACACTCATTCACCATGCTAACCAATGGAAATACACAGACACCATCCATTCGTACACACATTGGCCAAATCCATTCAGACAACCTAACTACACCTGTGGAAGGCATTCAGCCTACAAAAGAATGCCAGGGACAAACAAATAAAATATAGCAGTACCAATATTAGAGGCTCCTATGATGCCCTACAGGTGGCAGGCATTAGACAGCTAGTTTCGGAACCCACTCGTGAGGGAGCAATCTTAGACCTCATACTCTCAAACGGGGGCAGTGAGAGGATCTCAGATCTAGAAGTGGGTTGCCATCTGGGGACAAGTGACCATCAAACAGTGTGGTTCACGTTAAACTCAGCTACAGAGTCAAGCCATAAAAAGTGAGGGTACTGAACTTATAGGAGGGCTGACTTTGGCAAGATGGGAGAGTGCCTCAGAAAAGCACTAGCAAACAGGCTAGAAGGAGGTGTGGAGCAACAATGGGGAATTATCAAAACTGCCATCACAGAGGCAACAAGCCTTTGTGTGAAGCAAATAAACAAATCAAAGCGAAAGAAAAAGCCACTATGGTTCTCAAGAGAGGTGGCTGTGAAAGTCAGGAAGAAAAGATAGCATTCCAGAAGTATAAGGAAACACAGAAGGAGCAGGACAGAGAGCTGTACCAGTTAAGGCAGAAAGAAGCAGGAGGGAAGTCAGAATAGCAAGGCCCAAACTGAGAAAAGATAGCCAACTCAGTTAAGAAGGGGGATAAAACCTTTTATAGCTACATCAGCGAGCGTAGAAAGACAAAGGGAGGGATAGTGAGGCTGAATAGAATGAACGGTGGGTGGGCAGAGGGGGACAGTGAAAAAGCAGGAATACTGAATGAATATTTCTGCTCAGTATTCACAAAAGAGGAGGGGGAAGTGCCTAATCCAATTAACAGAAGCACTCTTGATAGGGGGGTCGATCCCAGTCCTTTCACAGAAGAAAGGGTTCTGCAAGAACTCCTAAAACTGAAGGTGGACAAAGCAATGGGTCCTGATGGAATTCACCCCAGAATTCTAAAAGAATTAAGGAAGGAAGGAACTAGTGAAACCACTGGCTACTCTTTTTAATAAATCATGGGAGGATGGTGTGGTACCCGAGGACTGGAGGAAGGCGGATGTGATTCCCCTTCACAAAAGTGGGACCAAGACAGAGGCAGGAAACTACAGACCTGTCAGTCTGACCTCTGTGGTAGGGAAAGTGATGGAGTCACTTCTGAAGGAAAGAATAGTTGAGTACCTAGAGGTCAGTGGAGCACAGGATCCAAGGCAGCATGGGTTCACAGCGGGAAGGTCATGTCAGGCAGATCTAATAGATTTCTTTGCTGGGTGACCAAAGTAGTAGACCAGGGAGGGGCTGTGGACATGGCCTACCTAGACTTTAGCAAGGCATTTGACACAGTCCCACACAAAGATTATTAGTCAAATTAACCAGCCTGGGGAATGGGTCCCAGGGTGGTAACCTAGGTAAAACATTGGCTGGACAACAGGACACAGAAGGTAATTGTAAATGGAGTCCACTCTGAAGAAAGGGCGGTTACTAGTGGGGTACCGCAGGGTTCAGTATTGGGTCCAGTCCTTTTTAATGTCTTCATTAGTGGCATTGCGGAGGGACTGGAAGGAAAAGTATGCCTTTTTGCAGATGACACAAAGATCTGCAACAGGGTTGATACACAAGGAGGCGTGGAAAGGATGAAAAGGGACTTGGCAAGGTTGGAGGAATGGTCTGATGTATGGCAGCTAGGATTCAATGCAAAAAAGTGCAAAATAATGCACCTGGAAACAAGAACCCAGGGAAGGATACACAATGGGTGGGAGGTAGTAACAACAACAAAACGGAAAGGGACCTGGGGGTAATCATATCAGATGACCTTAAGGTTAGCAAGCAATGTGAGAAGGCAGTAGGGAGGCGCGGGGGTATACTGGGATGTATAGGGAGAGGCATCACAGCAGAAAACAGGAAATTGTTATCCCTCTGTAAAGACAGTTGGTGAGACCCCATCTGGAGTACTGCGTCCAGTTCTGGAGACCCCATCTCCACAAGGACAAAGACAGGATAGAGGCAGTCCAGAGGAGGGCAACTAAAATGGTGCAGGGTCTGCAAGAGAAGCCGTATGAGGAGAGACTAAAGGAGCTTAATATGTATACCCTTGAGAAAGAAGGAGAGGGGACATGATAGAAACTTTCAAGTACCTCAAGGAATCAACAAAGTCCAGAGGGTAGCATCTTTCAGAAAAAAGAGACTTGCAAGAACAAGGGGACACAATTTAAAGATAGAAGGAGGGCGGTTCAGGGGCAATGTGAGGAAGTATTATTTCACAGAGAGGGTAGTGGATGCATGGAACTCCACTACAGGTAAGAAGCAATATACAAGTGCAAGAAATATGCAGATAGCTTGCAATGTGTAGTTATCCCAAGTTATAATTACTAAGAATTTTCCTGGCACAGGGTTTTTGACTTTTTCAAGACTGTTCTATATTATTATTACGACAGAAGTTCATGAGCTACTAAAGATTGTACATTTAAACTCCAAATATACTGTTAATTATGCTGCAGCAATATTTCTGTAGAAGTGAACAGTTACATACTGTTACCATCCCTTCTGATCTACTGCTGTCTAAGCAACTGTGGGTGCAATGCATTGTGGATGACTGAATAACATTATCTGGCCTGGCCTTTTAAAGATAAGCATGCAGCTTCTAGAACCAAAAGCAAAAATAACAGACACTGAGAAAAACAAAGCAAAATCAAAGAAGAGAGAGGATACTTTTGTGGGTGAAAAGAAAATTAAATTGAGAGAGAAAAAAAGAAATCAAAGAAACAGACTAACAATAGTAGTCAAAACAAGTATTTGAAAGATGAAAGCAGTAAACGTTATGTTGTTCTATGTCCTGCTGAGTGAGGTAGTTTAGAGGGAAAAAAAGTTGAAAGTAATATTCCACAAAATAGTAGTTGTTCAATAAAGTGTTTTTCAGATTGGCTTAGTTCAGTACATTTGGAGAAAAGGTGCTTGTGCTACTAGGATTGTGTGACAGCCACCTATTGGTCTGCAAAGGAACTGGAGAAAGAAAACTAAAATGTACCATAGCACACTCCCATCATGCAGTGCAGCCCATATCTTCTAATACATAGAGAGGAAAATCAAAGCACCTAGAATAGAAAGTGAATTGCAAGGTTTTGAAAAGTTGTAAAATATGTTTTGATGTTAGAAAGCTTAAAGTTTGTAATGAAAGTTATTGTAACAAAAGTGAAGTATAAGCCACAATATTTCCAATCAGTTTGTTCAAATTGTTTTCAAGTATATGTACATCATGTTTAATAGTTCAATTTATAGTATTCTGAAAGTAAATCAGTGTGATTGTACTCATTTATTCAAAAACTATTAGTCATACAGTCATTGCCATGTTACAAGCGGATTAAGCCACTCGAAAAGATGGGTCTACAGTGGAATTAATCCATGGTTGGTTGTTGGACCCACTCAGCCTTCAGCCTCGTGGTCCAACCCCCAACCATGGATTAATACCACAATGAACCCATGCTCTTAATGGCTTAATCATATATATATATATATATATATATATATATATATATATATATACATATACATACAGTATATATATGTACCAGCAGTTCCACTCACAGACTTGAACTACTGTTACTGTACAGCACCACACCATCCGGGTCACCAACAATAGGGCAAAAAGAAACTGGGCGATGAAAAGTGGGTCCCAGGAAAGCATTCGACAGCAAGGTGTGCAATAAGCAATTGCGTTGGGCACCCAGCTAACCGCACCACATGTTGACCCCATTACAGAGGGGCAGTGACTCTCCACCCCCCAAACAAATATAAACATACCCTACCCAGCACACAATGGGGGGAGAAGACCACAGTTAGGTCCCCATGTTCCCAATGCTCTATTTGCTGGTGCCCCAATATCCCATGTGCCCAAAACACATTCACCCTAACTGCTTCACCTACTTTCCCCCGCTCTGTTTCCTGCATTCAATTAATGGTACTGTATACAAGATAAACTGACGACAACAACAAAGGTTATGAAAAGTGCATTGTAGAGCCAGGTCTGCACTGGGATACCGAGCCTGCAAGCAGTTTCTACTAATTACTGCATGGAAAGATCAAGACAGACAGTTAGATGGAAATGGTCCTGCAAAGTTCTTAATTAAGGAAGATAGGTAATGCCAAAATAAGTTATAGTGATATTAATTATAGGAAATAAATTTGAAAGTATAAAGCCTATAAAAATAGGTGCAGGCTTCCACTGGTTTGTGATGCAAACAACTACAAGCCTCAATGATTTATTTTTTGAAAGAGTTTTACCAGGAAAGGCCTATTGACTCATAGTAGCTTGTTTTCAGAGGTGTCCTGGGGGGAGGAGGAACATGGAAAGGATATAGCAGGAAAGCAGCATTAGTACAGAAATGGTGATAGGACTAGGCACAGACACCCTGAAAATGTATAAACAATTTACGTTGTACAATTCACAGTATACCACCACAACTAGGTACAGCTCACATAAATGAGTTACCGCAAGGTCTGCACAGGCAAACTGCTACAATTGTAAATTCAGCATTCTTGTTGGGCTACTAACATCATGTATCTGACTTCTAGAGGGCTCCTAGTACATGACAGAATGTTGCACACACCTTTGCTAATATCTGTTTTCATTACAGTAAATCTGATAATCTTTGTTATTAATTAAAACAATAAAGATTTTGAATGTGGGAATATCATTACAAATTGTGAGATGTTGATTTCATGAATAACAAATTGCTGACTGTCTATGTGGGTGCCCCAAACCCCAGCCTTACCCTAGGTACTGCAAACATCTGTGCATGGTTCAAACTGTTGTTTCAGTACTATCTAATTTGTACCGGTAAAAATGAAACAAAGTCGCAAAACATGTTACCACAAACATGCTGTGCATAGACATTTATATTCCATGTATACATTGCCTTTTATTTCTCCTGTCTTGTCAGATCCCCCTATTTTGAGTACGCTTAGAATTTTTTAATTTAAAATATTCTCCAACTAATCATTAAAACTACAAACAAGTAAATTGTGGCTACCAATGCCTAAAACACCTGGTAACATCCTAATGAATTGTATGGCTCTTTTTACCGTTCTTTTGCATTTTGTAGTGTATAAACCCTGATCTAAACACTCTCAACCTGACAATTCAATCTGTTTTTAATATGAATTAAAAGCAATGCCATTTTTTGTACTACTGTGAAAGTGTTCTCAGTCATTTAGTCCTTTGCCAGAAACCTATGATTTACTGTGTAATACAATAGTATATATACCACTGAAACTACCTTTTCCAAACCAAATGCTAAGAACAGTCAGTGTTTCTGATTCTGACACAGAGAGACGAGGTCAGGTTTACAGAGTCCAATCTGGTGGGCTAAATGAAGCAGAAAGGCTTTGTTTTGGACATTCTCACAGTCTCAGAAAAGGAGCAATGTTCCCACCCAGCTGGGCTTTAATAAAGAAGTTGCAAGCTGATCCCTTCCACAATCCTCACTCCTTTTTGTTTTCCTGTATGCAAGGTTTCAGTAAAAAGGAGTGGAAAAACACTAATACGATTAGGGAGGAAGGAGGATGAGGATCTGCGAGTTCCTGTAAGCACTCGCAGTGACAGCTGTTGCACTTCCCATTAGAGAAGCAAGTCTGCTCTTTCTTTAAGATGCGTCTGAAGTTATGGAAACATATCACACGTGGATTTTATGGACCCCGACCAGCAGCAGTATGACCGTACAGGTAGGTGACCTGTGAGAGCTAGACTGCATGGATTTAGCAACAAGGACTGGGGACCCACCTGGGTGAGAGCCTTACATAGTATATTGCACTATTCATGGTGATCAGCTGCTGTGGGATATAGGACATTGTAATTCTGGAGTGAAGCACCGCAGAGCAGAGACTGTGTAGTTAGAGCAGATTGTCAAAGTGGTCAGTTTTCTCTTGTTTTCAAAGTACCTGATTGTCATTATTTAAAAAGACAAGGCTTTACACTTTATGTGTTGTCTTCCTTACTGCATCACTAAGGTAATGATTTCCTGATTATGTTATTTACCATGTTATACTGATGTAAAATGACTCTGGCAAATGCTTTCATGGAGTGGACTGCATTTGTTTTGTTTTTTACTAAAAGACTTAGGGATAAAGATGTGCTTTTCCAATAACCTAATGTGTTTTTAGTAATAATGTTCCCATTGTGGAAATGAATTACCTTTGCACAAAGAAACATTAAATTCACTGAAACATGAATCAGAGAGACTGCTGCATGGTATAATGTTTAAGTACAAGCAACTTTCCAATTTTAAGCATGTACAGGTTTTGGCAGAAAATTAGGTTGCTAACATTTCACAGAGGCATTTGAAATTTAGCTATTGCTATAATAAATGTCTTATATTTTAATAGTACAGTTACAATTATTTATTTATTTACTGAAATAATGCTCTTTGAGATTAACACCTTGAGATGCAGCATCTGGTTTGCAAGGGGGTCCTGTGAGACAGTATCAACATTAGTTACACTTATGAGACTGTTGTTATGCTTAGGAGATTTATTTACAATGTAAACTGAGCAGCAAACCATACAATGATTGATATTGCTCACATACATACTGTATATACATTACTGCTCACATACGTATATACATTACTGCTCACACACGTATATACATTACTGCTCACATATGTATATATATTACTGCTCACACACGTATATACATTACTGCTCACACACGTATACACATTACTGCTCACACACGTATATACATTACTGCTCACATACGTATATACATTACTGTGTAACATGAAGTCTGACAATAAAACTATTGAGTTGGGGACAGAGAAAATGTTCCTAGTTTTCAAACAGGGTGGACTCAGAGGCAGGTGCTGCTGTGCTCGGGGTTTGCCTCGGTGTGTGTCTGAATTTGCATCACAAATTGTGCCCAAAATGTTCACCTAAATTGACTGTATGAGACCGTTTGCAACAAAAAGTTGCAATTTGCATTGAAATAGATGCAAATTCAGTCTGTGCCTGATTTGTAGACACATTTTGCTGGCTGGATGGAAATGTTAGATCCTCTAAAAGATGGTTTTGTTTTTCAATTCAAATACAGATGCAAGTCTGTGGTTAGGAATAAAGGCAGATGAAAACTGGACAGGTCACTTTGGAAATGCTGCCCAGTATGTTTAGTTGATTGAACCTACATGTACAGAATGAGCAAATCAACTGTTGGTTGCTATACATTATACAACGGACATAAAAAATCTTGTAACCTGATTGGTCAGCTAAGGTCCTTACCCATGAGTAAATCCTGCAATTAACCACAGCAGAGAAAGGGCATTCATACAAAAGGAAAAAGAAAAAACACAGTTAAACACATATCTAAATGTATTAACATATAGGTCCATTGTATAATAACAATATGGCATTCCTATAAATGGGTAACTGAGGAATTTTAAAAAGGGGAGGGATTTCAGCTATACTGATTGGTTGTTAGCTATGTGTTAGAAGTGTCTAATGCACGGCTAAAACCAGAAACCCCATGAAGAATGCACAGTCCCATTTTATAAGTACAATAAGCTACTCCAGGGATGCGTGTTACAGTTCTAATGCACAGTTAGGGGATTGAACGCACTCGGCTTGCAGTCTCATGCCTCACTACATCCCCTAGCCGTGCATTAGAACTCTCTGAAGCACACCCCATCATGTTTTATTGCTTACTTATCCATTTGTCATGTGATTAAGTTAGTCAGCTGTGCCTCATGAAACACCATATGCGAGATGGGTAAAGCCCCCAATAATAACCCACACCCTGTCATGTCTTATTGTTTAAGTAATAGATATTATGCAGGTACAGTACAACGGGTCTCAAATTTTAAAGCAGCAGCTCTTGTTAGAGGTCAGAATATTTCATCATATATTTTTTTAGGAATTATGTATTTCTGACATCCTGCACATCAATATATATTTACTTCCCTCAGATATTTTTAAAACAGCTTTTATTACTAGTTTAGTAATTAATGACTTGAGTCTGTAAATATGGCCACCACTAGACACCTCTAAAAATCCCTTCTGAGGTTACTTCTTGACTACACAAACTAGATTCATATGGGTGATCTATTGGGGAAGTAGTGCCAGCACATGTTGCTGATGTTAACAGCTGAAAACCCCACATACAGATGCTTGATTTTTTTCAGTGTGTGTGGCAAGAGAGCAGAAACTTTTACAAACTTCAATCCCATATAACTCAGTTCTGGAAGGAAATAAAATGGAAAGAAACAAGCATTTGTCAATGCTGAGCATGTTTTCTTGCACACTGTTACTGGTGAGTAATAATACTGAAATTGTAATGCTTGGGAAATGGACAGGTTCACAAATAACACTGCTGTTTTCTTATACTGTGACCTTGAGTTTTCCAGATGTTATGCATAAACGTTGAAAAATGTCAATGTTTATTCATAAGTTTGATTTTTTTTTTCAATTTTGATCCCAAAAGTTCAGCATAATTTTTTACTACACCACCTTATGAATTTGACAGGTGTCAATTACGAAATCCTGTTCAACACATCATTTTGCGGCACAAGTGTGAAAAGACATTTTGGACAAGATTTGAAAAATGACGTCATGTTTATGAGGTGGGGTAAAAAATGGTTGTGTTGAAAATGTGGGTTCAAAATTTGGAAAAATAGCAAAGTGATGAGTAAACATTGAAGAATTTCGGCATCTCACCTTAACTTTCTTGTTTTGTTTAGAGAATTTGACACCAAATTTCAGCATAGTTTTTTTATTACCTCACCTTGTGGCCAAGACAGGTGGAACTTTGTCAATTTCATCTGAAGGGTGCTTCTGTGAAGAGCTGTGAAAATATATTTTAGAGGGGATTTGAAAAATTATACTTGCCTTGTTCATGAAGTGGAGTAAAAAAGACTATGTTGAAAATGTGGCATAAAAATTTGGAAAAATAGCAAAGTTATGAGTAAACATTGAAGAATTTCAATGTTTCTTTATAGTTTTGTTGTTTTTTGAGATTTTGACTCCAAATGTCTATACAGTCTTTTTATTAACTCACTGTGGGGCTTATTCATGACAGTTCAGATTGCCTATAAGCCACATATCTGAGGTACGTAGGCAATCCTACATTGCAATGCTGCACAGCAGAGGTTCAGTGGACCCCCTGTGGCATTCGCTACAGGTGCACTAGCTCCTTGCACACAGGATCCCCTGGCCACCCGCATAGCTACATGACACAGGCAGTCCAGGGATATGCCAGGAGGTGTTCCTGCACTCCACGCTATTCAGTAAGGTGCAGAGTTCCAAATCTGAGGGGCACAAGTTACACAAGGGGGGATCCTGCTGTGATTTTTCCATGCCCCCCAACAGACACCCTCCAGCTGTGGCAGCAAAGGGACCCCCTCCACACTGTTGCCCCAACCAACTGGGCTGCCAGGGAGGGCTAGGGCAACCATTTGGGCATTCTCCTATTGGAGTAAGCTTGCTGGGGTCCATGCCTTCCCAGGATCCTCTACATGCATGCAGCAGGGGATCCACTTTGGGACCAAGGATGGACATCTGATTGGATGCCTATATGAGTCCTGAGATCTGCCCCAGTGCAGCTGTGTGCCGGGGTGGTGGGGCCACAGACAGGTGCTCTGCAGGTGCTC
Organism: Neoceratodus forsteri; assembly: GCA_016271365.2. Lineage (NCBI taxonomy): Eukaryota > Metazoa > Chordata > Ceratodontiformes > Ceratodontidae > Neoceratodus > Neoceratodus forsteri. The sequence continues at coordinate 145,920,630 of CM057453.1, read as the reverse complement.
ATTGTAGTGAATACCATGCACACTGCACCAGTTTGGGGCTGCATAGTTATGCAGGCCAGGTACATGCGAATAGCATGTACTGAGCTTGCTTTCATGAATAGACCCCTGTTTGATCAAGACAGGTGAAATTTTGTAGATCCTGTCTGATACGTGATATCGCAGAGTGACTACAAAACCATGTTTGGTGGGATTTGAGCATTTTCACCTACGTGATGCATGAGGTGGGGCACAAAAAGGCCATGTTGAAAATTGGGGTAAGAAAATAAAAACGACAAAGTTATGAGTAAAATTTTAAAATGCATTAACCAGACTTAAGTTGTTTTCTTTGTTCCAGTTCCTTCATTGGTGCTCCCTTGTTATTTATGACAGCATTAGTAGTGTATTCGGTCATTGCTGTGGGTGAGAAGGGGGATGGTGTGAAGCTACAGGAAGGTCAGTCAGGAATCCGAGATCCAAGACACAAGGGGTGGTTAGCCACAAGAAGTAGACAATATATTTGAAACATGTTGGTGGCGGGGTAATGCAGAGAGGGGAGGGAAGCCACGGGAAGTGTCTAATTTAATCAAATGGGGCCACTGGGTGAGAAGCTGCACACAGTGGAACAGGGCAACAGAGTATTTAAATGTGGAGGCACAGGGAGCAACTAATGTATTTGAAAGGGTGGGTGGCCTGGAAGCTATGGGGGGCTGAGTGGCAAGGTGAAGGGGAAGCCACAGGAGCGGCAGTTTTTGAACCAGGTGGAGGATGGGGAGCTGCAGGGAGTGGCTACTGTAGTTGAATTGGGGGCAGGATGGGAAACTGAGTAGGGGAACCAGGCAGCAGACTAACTAAATGCTTGGGGGGGGCACAGGGAGCAGAGTGGCTGCTTCATGTGCAGGGGAGCCACAGGGAACAGCTAGTGAAATGAAAGTGGTCGGGCAAGAGGGAAGCTGCAGGGAGAAGAGTGGCTGTATGACGTGCTTTGGGGGGGGGCTGCAGGGAGCAGCTAACAAAATGGAACCTGCTGGGCAGGAGGGAAGCCACAGAGAGGAGAGTAACTGCTTGATGGGCTCCAATGGGGGGAGAGGGAAGCCGCAGAAAGCAGAAAAGAAACTAAGCAGGAGCAAGTGAAGCCAAGGGGAGAGAGGGAAGCTGAGTGGGGCAGAGCAGCTGGTTACTGTTCAGTGGGGTGCAGAGCAGGCGGGAGGAATTCAAAGCCTGTGAAGACGTCTATTAGCTGGTTAATGGGTAGAAAACCAGTATGATACATGCAGCTGCATCCTGTGAACTACACAAAGTTTACACCCATCAGCTAACTCAACACCGTCATCATCATCCTTCTCTGCATTGGCTTTTGAGCAGCATGCCTCCTGCATTTTTACATCAGTTGGTTTATACAGCACACATCTCCCCACCCCCTACACTGCCTGAGCAGCACCAGTATGTTTGTTTGTGCGTGCACACCAGCAAACATAAAAATGACTGTTTTTATGCTTTTTCCAGAAATACGTGACTACTAAACAACTATATGATGACACTGTTTTCCAATTAACAAATACCTCTGCTTTACGTTTTTCTGGAACATTCCTAGGGTTTCACAGCACAGCAATTTTAATTGAGGAGTTTTTTTTAATACCTTATTTGCTAAATTATTTCAAAAATCTCATCACAAGGCTGTATAAGGAGATTAGTCGCTCTGATTTTTTTTATTAATTTACCAAGAATATCTTATTTTCCGTGGGGTCTTGCTTTTGTTTAATTTTCACAGCTGATCGGACTAAAGAATGGAGAGGTTAAGTGACTTCCTCATGCTTAAAGTAAGTTTAGTTTAGTTTAGTTTTGTCAACCAGGTAAATCCACTGCAATTCAAAATCCTATTTTCAGGGGCCATGTATGTCTCAAAGAAGTAGAAAACAACACCTAACATGACAGAAGGAGGCTCCATTGGCTAACCTTTTCTTGCAAATGTGCCCAGGGGGGCAGCTTCCAGATTATTTGACGGAGCATATTATACCCCATAAAATTAATCTTTCCTTGTGTAATGCCCACCTTTTTGAATGAGAAGTTCCTTGAATGAAAACTGTATGGTTCACATACTTTTTTTAGTAACTTTGTGCCTATTGTGTGGAACTCATTACCATCTCATTTTCGTGGTCTGGACACAAAACATCCAGCAATTCCTGGTTGAAAAAAGGTTTTTCCACTTTGCACAATTGTTCATATTTTTTAACTTTTACGAAGTATATGTTGGTGTTTATTGCAGAGTTGTATGTATTATTATTACTATGTAATCACTCATTCTTATTTATTTTATAATATTTTGTATGCTGTGTGATGTGTATACAGTATTTGTGTAACTTGTACTGCTTTTGACCTGGGTCCCCATTGCAAATAAACTTCATTCAATAGGTCTTAACCCTGAAATAAAATGAAATTAAATGGAATGTATTAGACAGCAGGTTACAAGTGACAACATACATCAAGGACTGATGCTAAAAATTAGTAAAGTGTACCAATATTTTACAAAAGTACACCTCACCCAAGCATTTGTACAAAACAATCATATAAAAATCTTGCCTTTAGTATAATTTAAACAGAAACATTCAGCACTAAGAGCCCAGTACCCAAGTGTGAGGCTGGTCCCAATTTCACTCTGTGTGCAAAGACATTTTTATGTTGCTTGCACGCATGTGCAAGAAACATAGTGCCATCATCGGAGATTTCGGAGGTGTGTCACCTCCTCCTCCAATTCAGTCAGTGAGCTGGCAGGCGCGGCCCCTGTAAGCCAATGCATTTTGGAGCTGTCTATGACACGCTCCAAAATGCAGTGGCATACAGTTGAAAGGGGGAGCTACGCTTCAGTGATTACCGATAAGCCGAGCTCCCCCATGCAGGCGTGCGCGCCCCCGCACGTCCTGTGTAGCCGACGGGGTGCCCAATCCCCGCCGGCTGAGCTGCTGTCGTCCCCCTCCCCTCGTAGCTGGTGCCACGCTGGGAGCCCACCCCAGCGTGGCAATCAGTTATTTGGCTGACGGGGGTGCCCAATCCCCGTCGGCTGAATGGCTCCCCCATCCTTGTGCCACGCTGGGAGCCCACCCCAGCATGGCAAACGTCCCTCGTAGTCACTTTTTTTGTTTTAAACCTGTAAAACAAAAGCGGTCCCATGGCGGCGTCTCCCGACCCCTCCACAACCGCACCTACCCTGCGCGCGCCTCCCCACCCCCTCACCCCATACTTAACTCAGGACTCGGCGCGATGATCTTGGAGGACCGGGAACACGTCTGCACTCTTCAAAGCCGACCACGAACTGTGGAAATGCCGGTAAGCTGTATAATGGGCTAGATAGGAGGGGTTCAACTTTATTGCATATCTCAGGCATTTTGGAATTTTTGCACCAAATTTTCAACATGGGGTTTTTAGGACCCCTTCTCATGAATGATGTCACTGTCATGGTGTTATTCAGGCCCGAAGGGTGATTTCCTGCAGTGACTGCGCAGTGACTGCGAAATCACCCTTCGGGCCTGAATACCACCATGACAGTGACATCATTCATGAGAAGGGGTCCCAAAAACCCCATGTTGAAAATTTGGTCCAAAATTTCAAAATGACTGCTTCTACGTGCGTTATGCAGTTCCTACGCAGGCTCGAGAGATTCATGAAATTTCAATATTTTCACTCAGATTTTCAACATTGCCAATTTACCACACCTTCTTATGAGTAGTACAGCTGTCATTTTTCACATCTCACCCAAAATGTGTTTCTGCCCTTGTAGCGCACAATGGCGCAGTCGGTGTGCAAACTCAATGTATGGGACACATTAACAAAATCACACTGACACTGTTCATGACCAGAGGTCTTAAAATGGCTATGTTGAACATTTCGTGAAAAATTTCCTAACAATGACTGTTTTACGAGCGTGCATTGCGCAGTTCCTACGCACGTTCGTAAGTTCGCTAATTTTCAATATTTGCACTCCAATGACTTCCAAATACCTAAACAGCACATAGAAGCAAGCAACATTCGGCATTGACAAATGCTTGTTTTACTTACTGTTTACTGCAGTTTAATATATGGATCTTCAATTTAACAGGTCTGTAAAGCATGCAAAAAAAAATCCAGTAATACCCTCAAAGGTTCAGTGATAATAGTATTGTTAATCACTGGTAATAGTACTGTCAATCATGTTTAATAGTATACTTTTGTGGTGATAATAGTATCGTTGCAAGCTTCTGAAAAAATACCTTCTGCCCCCACATCCTAAGCATGCCTCCTCATTGGCCATTTTTCCTGTGTGGGCAGGCAGAACAGTTTAAAAAACATGGCGGCGCTTCTCTCGCTTACCGAGACAGAACTCGGTCATCGCGCTTCTTGGTTTTTATTTGATATTTTCCCCTCAGAAAATGAAAATATCTGGTTGATCCAGCTGTTCCAGTCCTGAAGAACAGGTAGGATCTGAATAATGAAAAAAAAAATGGGCAGGGGCGGGAACCATCACGAGCAAGCACACAGCTCAAACGCACAGCGTAGAACAGTGCGGCGGTCAACTAGTACAAAGTCAGTTCACTGAAACGGTTGACCACCCAGTAGGAAAAAACATTGCATCCATATATTAAATAAAATAACTGATAGGTTTGTGTGTCCATTATTAGGGAGTACTGGCATCTTGAGGTTCTGGACACATTGGAACCTCTCAAGCTTCGATCTCGAGGTTCATGTGTCCAGAACCTCTCAATGCTATTACTCCCTGGTAATAGACACAAACCTATCGGTTATTCTCTATATAACGAATTGTGTCAGATTCATTCTGCTGATTTGCAAGCTGACATTTTCTGTAACTACAGCTCACAGAATCCCATAAAGCTGACATCAGAGGACGGCTGCAACAGTTGGAGATTGAATAGTCTGCAGTGCATGTTAGAGTTTTTATAAGCTCTGATCAGATGTTTGCCAGTCCCACTGCTCTCCCTGCACTAAGTACAGTCCTCTGTGACTATATTTAGCTCAGGGAGGACAGTGGGACCAGAAAACAAAGGATCTTAGTGCTGAGTGTTCCCCTTTAAACATACAGTGCCTCTACAAGTTTGACTAATCCCTAAAACAGACACAACTTTATCTCTAAAAAAAAAAACCTGTTTGATCCTTTTATAAGATTTTTAATTTACATTTTGTTTCATTAATTACATGTTGCTATCTGACACAGCCATGACTCGCTTGCTCACACACACCTACTTGCCCTACCGATCGACTCCTGGTCCTTGCTTTCATTGCCATGCGGATTGCCCCATGGGCAGAGCCCTGATATTCGGCCCCTGTGCTGCCAAGCACCAAGGAACAGCCATGGTCTTCATGGAGAAGAGCCTTCCCAAGTGTTCTGTGGTATGTGAGTGGTGGGCCATTCTGTATCATCATCCATGCTGCCACTGATGTTCCCCATGTTCTCTGCTCACCCTCCATGTCTAGCAACAGCCAGTGGCATCCCACAGCATCACAGCATCGCTCATCTGGTGGGTGCTGGTCGACACAGTGTTGTCACCCACTACATCAGTGTCAAGATTGCTTACCAGCAGAGGAGGCACTAAGTGACCAGGACACTCATCACCCTCCTCTCGTGGTCAGCAGACGATGCCTCCACATCATGTCCTACGCCATATTGATCCAGGGCAGGGTGGTTGGCTTGGGTTTCAAAACCGGGCTCCCACCATCCAGTGTCACCAGGATGGGCATCTTTCAAACATTCTGAAGTTGCATTCACCCCTTAAAATTCTGGTAGGTTATTCCCAGGTTGTGGGTAAGAATAATAAAATGCGGATTGGCCACCACTATTCTCATTTTTTTTTTTATAGAATGTTTTACTTTCCCCATCCCCCATCTGACCCCTATTGTGCCAGCCACCCCAGCCCCATCACTCTGACTTCTCCTAGGGCTTACCTTTTTGCCACCACATTCTGGTGCTGTCTGAGTTTCCAAGTGTGGGGCCTGTAGGCAGCCAGAATCATCCTGTCAGCCTCAAGGGTGCTTTTCCTCCTCGATTTTCATCTTTGTCACCCAAGAGTATACATGTAATTGCATAAGCATGCAGCTTAAACATGCCACACATACTCAAACACCTGTGTTCAGCCATCAGAGAAGCACCTGCATGCTGTTCTACCACCTACCCTCTGCTAGGTGGCAGCCAAGCAGTCACATACTGTCCCACCACCCTAAAGGAGGAGCGCTGTCTCTGGACACTCAATCCTCCTTCACTTGGCCAGCCCCCAAGGGACCCTGGTGTGTTCCCACCACACACCACTGAACCAGCTCACTGTCTCCATATTTACTCGTAGGGATCAAATGTTCTTTCTTAATGATCAGTAACAGTAGGTTCCAGGGATTATAAGGAACTTGGGCAGACTGGATGGACCTATGGTCTTTTTCTGCCATCATTGTCTATGTTTCTAAGTAATTTATAAAAGCAAATAAATAGCTTATTTTGTAAAATGTATATGCATCATCAAGTTTGTAGCATATTCAAATGTAGCTTCTATTGGAAACCAGTCATCTTGTTTGTATAACAAAAATTGTATGTGACTGTTATGCAATATGATTCTGGGTCGCCTGGTTCATAAGCTTGTGCTCTAGCCACTAGACCATACTGCCCCTGTGATCATGTGATAATTTTTTTATCCTTTCATGGTGCTATTAGATAAGTAGACAGACAGACAGCTTCACATACATAAAGAAAGAGAGAGAGAGAGAGAGAAGAGAGAGAGAGAGAGAGAGAAAGCGAGCGAGAGAGAGACATACAGCTACAGTGTATAGATGCTTTATACAAATATTGTATTTTTAGTACAAGTATCGCACCAGTGGTATTTAGGTTGTTTCAGTCTAGAAGATCTCTGTAGTCAAAGGCCTTTTTTTGCACTACTTAAATTAATATTGTATTACTGTATATTCCTTGCAGTGTAATTATCTTTGCAAGTGATCACTAAATTTTTAATTAAGCTTTTTTGGAAATATTCATGATGCAATTGTAACGCTTTGCAAATGGATTATTATGAAAACTAATAGAAACTGTTTACTTTGAATGTAAATAAAGAATCTGAAATGTTAAAAAAAATTTAATTAAAAAATGTTGAAAGATCATGCACAAATTATCAATAAACTTTCAAAATTATTGATCATTTATAAACAAACATATAAGTAGAACTGTATTGACATAACTGATCTTTATTGCTCTGACTCCAAACTTTCATTTAAAATAATTCAAGGCCCAGTTCCCAGTTGCAGTTTTATGGGCTGCAAAACAGGGTGCAAAGAGGCACCCATTGTGTCGGCCCATGAAATTGCTATGTTTAGAAGAATGTATCTGCCCTGGGGGAGGCAGAGACCCCCTAATACAGATCCTACTATTTAAATGAAGGTACCTAGATGTAACTGTGTGCAGACATGGTATGTGGCCAAATACCACCACAGACATGTAACCCCCTACAAATGGGGGTTCCCAAAAAGTCTTCCTTGAGCTTGCCTAAATGCTCACTGCCAGGCTGGTGTCCTGCGTTTTAGCAATTTAAATGTGATTACCAGAGCTTGTATAGCCTCTGTGTACTGTCTCTTTAAGAGATGCCTAATTGCAGTTTAAGTAATCTGAGATGGAGCTCTGTTGAAAGATGTAACTATTTACTGAAAACCATTTAGAATGATAATGACAATGTAGTTTGTCTAACCTGCTTTCTTTGAAGCAAGGACTGTTTCGTTTGTCTCCACTATCTTGGTCCTGGACTGCAAATTGGACCAATCAGTTCTGGTGGGACCTAAAATGTAGCCGGACTGCAGGAGCTGTCTGAATTCAAAATCTATAGTAACTGCAGTTTGAACTTTTTGTGTCTTTTGTGCAACTGAAGGGGGAGCTCTCGCTTTGACTGACAGCCAAATCAACCAACCAAATCTTTTGGATCTTGGGGAAGTCCCGGGCTGCTTGCAGTTTTTCAGTTAGAACTAAGCTAGAAGCTGAGCAAGAAGGAGCTGAAGTGTTTCTGAGCAGCTATCCTGAGTGGATTCGCATGGGAGAACTCTGAAAAGGCTAAGGTTTTGGCCTGCATGCCGGTATGCTGCTTCTGAGGGGGAGAGAAGAGAATTATTTTAGACTAAATCCAAGTTTGTGTGACTAAAGTAAGCTACTGAAGTGGGCCAGGCTCAACATGAAGAAGACTGAATATTTTTGCTGAATGCGATCGGCCTGTCAGGAGTTCCAGCTACCCCTAAGCTCCCAGTGTGTGCAGAGACTTTGTGATTGTGCCCGGGGAGTGCTTTGCCTGGTACAGTAGAATATCCATACATGTAAATGTGCTATGAGCTGCTAGAGGGTTGTGAGTTAGTTCCCCACTGTGTGAACTGTGTTCTGCTGGCTGGAAGCTGTATCCAGCCCAAAACGGACTGCTTCCAAACTTGTCTCCATGCGGTCTGGGCTTTGCCAGACTGGCCCAGCCAGACTTCCCACTGCACAGAGAAGCCATCGATGAGAGACCTGCCTGGGGATCAGCCCCATGCTCCAAGCTTGAACAGGAACGACGCCTCTACAACTTGTGCGGGCCCTGCTTCTCCTGGCATTCCAGATCAACCACCTGCAGTCTTGATTTTCGTCCAGCCTGTGTCCAGTCTTGGGTATCGTGAGTAAATACCAGGGTAGCTCCCTACAACAACAGCTTAATCTGAGTGTGTCATCCGATTGTCTTGTTGTTTCATTTCCTTTATGAACTGAGCCCTCTGACTCCGGATTACAGATATTGTGTACTGTGCATGTTGTGTTTTCCATCACAGGGCCCCAACCAGCTGCAACCCCGGGCAACTGTCCTGGCTAGTCCATCTCTTCTCTACCTGGGTACCCAGAGGTGGACTGTGTGGGAGGACTCAAAGCACATGCATAACTGCTTGATTGATATAACTTTTAAGCTAATTAACCTGATTTTGCCCCTCCCTTGTTCAAGTCCCCTGAATAAATCAGTTCTACCTTTTTCTGCATGTAATCTGACTTTGATTCCAGTTTGTGCTCAAAGTACTGTACTGTTGCTATTTGCTGTGCCTAACCTTGTTTTACAGGGGGTCTCCAGGGTCGAGCCAAAGGAACCAGGATCCCTGGACAGAAGCGCTCCCTCCTGGAGCGAATAAACACAAGGGCAAGGGCACAAGGAGGTAATAAACCACCTCCAACCCTTGTGAGGGGGGACAGCCCGTCAACATGCTGTGCACGTCAACTGCTCTGCCCACCCACCCTAGCTATGCATTTCCTTTATAGGCGATGTCTAGTGACATCACTTCCTGTCGCTCATATAACTAAGTCCCTACTTTGCCATTTCCAGGTTATACCTGCCAGCCACCAGAGGGACCCACAGACTCCCACCTCAGGTTCCACTACCTGTCTTCCTCCCCCACAACTTCCTGGAACCCCTCTAACCTCCTGTGCTACTTCTCTCCTCTGTAACTCACACCTACCTCTGCCCACCCCCCAGCACCCAGCCCCACAAACTAGCCCACATCCTGACTCAATACTGCTCCGCTGAACCCACACCCAGTGACCACTAGGAGTCACTATTTCTCACCCTGTTTTCTGACCCAACCCAGACTACATCAGACCCCCAGAACGTGGATCACTGCCCTCACCCAGGCACTTCACTAGCTGCCCTGGCAGAGACTTGAACCTTGTACCCTATCCACCAGAGTCCGTGTCACTACCACTAATCCAAAGTGGTAACCACATTTTCTAGAAGTCAACCTAGATACTTCTACCTTTCTACCCGACTACCACCATAAGAGCCATGTTAGTCCACCTCCTCCTAAAATGCCTCCCCCTTATTTACTTTCTAGTACTCTCGTCCCACCAGCCAGCCATCTCCCCTGGATCACTGGTACCAGCACCAACAATTCTCCCAGACATAGCTCGCACTCACCCCACACTTACCACGTACACTGGCCTACAACACCCATCCCCCATGTACCACCCCACCGCCTTCCCAGGCTACCCTTGGCGGCTAATCATTCTTGCCCTCCCAACCTAGCAATCTCCACCCATTCCCCTGTTCCCCGAAGGTCCCTCCCCATCCCCTCATACCCGTAGGAAACATACATATCACCACATCCTGGCCAGAGCCGTGGTCCTCCTTCTACTCTTAACAGGCAATATACATCCTAACCCAGGCCCCACTCAGACCAGCCCACCATGTGGGTCCCCCAGTCTGAGTGTTGCCTCCATGAATATATGCAGCATATTGAAAAAATTTGATACCCTCCAATGCTGGGTCATGCTGCACAAACCAGACGTCATTGCGCTGGTGGAAACCTGGGTATCAAAATGTACCCCTGACTCCTTTGTCACCCTCCCTGGCTACACCCTATACCGGGAGGATCGTGTAGGCAAATGCAGGGGTGGCTATGTGATCTATACCAGGGATTCTCTCACTGGTCAAGTACTCCCTGCCCTGGTCCTTGCAAGTGGGACACAGGCTCTTAACCTTAAACTTACTCTGGACCCTTTCAGGGGCCCCCTTTATCTCACCGCTGCCTACATTCCACCAAAGAACCAAAACCCGGCACTATTATCCTTAGCTGATTATCTTGCCACCCTCCCTCACAAGGCTGAACAAGTCCTTGTGGGGGACCTTAAGGTGAACTGGCTCAGCCCCACCTCCACCACCACCCGGGACTCCTTTGCTGCCATAGATATGACACAACTAATCTCCCAACCCACAAGAGTAAACCCTAAGAGAGGTACCAGCACCCTCCTAGATGTTATCATCACCAACCGCCCCAAAAAAATTCTGGACATCCAAGTCCTCCCTGACTCACTCAGTGACCATTCCCCTATCCTATTCTGCTGGGTGTCCACCTCGCCACGACCCACAGCCCAGCACACACTCCGCCAGCGTTTCAGACAAGGTGGGCTGAAAAACCTTAGGCAATTTCTTGCCCAAACAAACTGGTCCCCCATTCACCACGCTCCTGATATAGACACTGCCCTTGCCTTCTTTTCCCAAACCTTTAACAAAGCCTGCGACCTCTTCGCACCCCTCACGGCTGCCGAACCAAAAAACATAATGTGCCCTGGATTACTCCTGCCCTATTACAGTTGCTCAGGCTTAGGGATAACTTATGGCAGCTTGCAACAGAAACAGGCCAGCCGGCTGATAGACAGGCCTACAACGCTGCATGGAATAAGTGCACTTGGGCCATCAGGAAAGCCAAGGCCGACCACTATCAGGCCACCCTCACCTCCTCCTGGGGGTGTGCCCGAACTTTTTTGGATAATGTTAAACAATTGAATGGGAGCACACGCTCCCCTTCCCCATCCCAGATCACCATTGACGGCACTACCGTTACGGACCTTACAAACATTGCAAACTACCTCAACACATCCTTTACGGACCTCAGCTCTATCCTCCCAAGTAATTTATTTGATCCACCACCCTCCCTACCGGCCCCAGCCCTCCAACACTCTAGCTTCTACCTATGTAGGGTAACTGCCCAGGAAGCTAGACCCCACCTGATCCGTGCACTAAAAAGCAATAGTCCCGGCGATGACTCCCTGGACTCCAGCATTCTCTGGCTGGTACTGGATCAGGTCCTTGCCCCACTCACCAGCCTTTTCAACAAATCCCTCTGCCTGGCAATTCCTACAGCATGGAAACCGCCATTGTTACTCCCATTCACAAAGGGGGTGACAGGTCCTCAGCCAGGAACTACCGGCCTATCTCCATACTCCCGCCCCTCTCCAAAGCCCTTGAAAAACTGGTTGCCACGCAAATCACTGAGTACATGACCAAACACAACATCCTCTGCCCTGAACAGCATGGTTTCCGTGCACTGCACTAGTTGAATTTTCAACATTCCTACACTCCTCCCAGGATTCTGGCTCCCTAGCCAGGGCAGTGTTCATCGACCTCTCAAAGGCTTTTGACACTGTTTCCCACTCCCTCCTGCTGGATGGCCTCTGCCACACTGGCTTCACTACTGGGCCACTCACCTGGTGCACCAGCTACCTATCTGCTTGCTCCCAACGTGTCAAAATTAATGGGACACTTTCCAAAACTTGTCCCATCCGCTCAGGGGTTCCTCAGGGCTCCATCCTGGGACCCCTACTCTTCTCACTCTACCTTAACACCCTGCCCAGTGCATGCACTTGGAAAATTCTGCTGTATGCAGATGACGCCATCATCTTTGCCACCCACCGTAACCCTACCTCCCTCCAGGACTCCCTGCAACTTTCCTATAATGATGCCAAAACCTGCTTTAAAGAGCACAGACTGGTCATAAATCTCAAAAAAACAAAAACAATGCTCTTTGTCCACCCCCAAAACAAAGCCAGCAACTTCCCACTCCATATCCTCCCCTGCTCCAAACAGCCACTAGAGCAAGTCCACTCCTACAAGTACCTTGGGGTCACCTTTGACTCAGCCCTCACCTACCACACCCACATTGATGCACTTGCCTCAGCTACCAATGTGCGGCTAGGTATCTTATACGCTACAAAAACTGTCTCACCCCCGCTGCCCTCTGGCTTGCGGTGACGTCCTCTGTATTATCCCTGGTTGACTATGGACTACCGGTCTACAGTGCTGCCAACACAACTGCCCTCAATAAAATTCACCTTATCCTAAATAAGGCATGCAGGCTAATCACTGGGACCCCTAGGCTCACACTTTCGTTCCAGCTCTATGATATGGCAACATTGCTGAACCTAGACGAACGACTGTGATATCAAACATGCCTAATAGCAAAAAAAGCTCTTCTAGGGCTATCCCCACCTGGGCTGACAGCCTCCCTCCACCTAGCCCAACCTTTGGTCTATACACGGACCTCCTGCAAGGCCACTTTTCTGGTACCAAGATCTAGGACCTCCCATGGACAGAGGTCATTCCGCCGTAGAGCCCCATCCTGGTACAACTCCCCTGTCCCCATCTCGGATGCCCCCACGATTTCCAAATTCAAAACTGCACTCAGAAGCGAACTATTCAACACGCGTAGTTGCACCTGCCTATAATCTGAGGTGCAACACTCTGTACCCTGACAATGCCTGCTGGGCAGCATCCTTACCACACCTCTTTAAATCCTACCCCTTTTCTGTTTGTACTGCCATTATTCCTGTTGCTTGCCCTTTCTCCATGCAAGTATGTACCACTTCTGATTAAACTGCTATTACTCTGTTGCCTGCTCTTACTGTCGTACTAGTATGTGCCATTGTAACCAAACTGGCTTATCTGTATAATTGTCTTTATCACATGTGCTTCCTATCTATGTAACCCATATCCTGGAACCTATAATGCTTGTATAAATATTTGTCATGTACATTATCACATGAGCCTGCAAACTATGTAACTTATATCCTGGAACCGAGAATGATTGTATTTGTATTTGTTCTCTATATGACGAAGTACTTTTGGAAATGAGCCTCTGGCTCAAAGGTTGTAAACTGATGTGCAAAATAAAATAAAAAAAAATAAGTGCAAACAGTGTGGGTACTTGTGTGGTGTACCAGGGGTATTGTGAAAGTTATTATTGTACAGTGTTCAGGCCACTAGAATGGAAAGAGGGGGGTTACAGTGTCCCAGAGGGCTGTGCCACGGTTAGCTTGACCACCACCAACTCTGACCTCCGGGTCGAGGCACCCATTTCAGAACTCAGGCCCCTTAACCTGCTACTAGCCAGGCAGGCAGGGGTAGTAGCCCTTGGGATAACGCCACCTAGGGGTTCCATTTTGGAGGCACCACTGGGATTTTGTGTCTTCTAGTGGCCAAATTTGTGAATTGCTGTAAATATAAATGGCTACCCCAACAGAAGTGGCTGTACACCAGTTGGTGGGGGTGGTGTACTGGGCAGGAGATTGACCCTCAAAATGCTATACTTATCCTGGATATTCCCTGGGTACCAATAAGGACACTGTAGAGGGAGTACTTTCCAAGGTTGAATGTTTACAAAACCCTGTGGTGGTGGGTCAACAGGTTAATCTGCTCACCCAAAGTTTCATGGCATTAGTAAAGTGTAAGGACCCAGTAGACAGTTCCAAAGTGCCACGAACTATCATCCCCGAAGGAGCCCTCACTGCCTGGAGGGAGTAACTAAAGACAATAAAGACCGGGAGAATAGCCCCCCCACTATCTATGAGACTTTTGAGGAGAAATTTGCTAAGTCGTTGCTGGAGAGGAAAACTGTGAGGACTTAAAGAACTATTCCTGTCACCTGGGGTGTTCCTCCCCCAACACCCCTCCACTCCAGCACCCACTATTGCCTTCTTCTGTGCCCGTGACAATGCTGGCTCCTACGTCTGTACCTGCCATTAGTCACGACTCTTACCGAAGGTTGAGAATCTTCTCCGATGCCCTCCCCACCTCCCCAAGGGGAAGATGATTGGGAGACCTGGATAGATTGTGTTGCCCCTTTGGTACCTGAATGGCAGTGTGTGGAGGTTGAGAAATGGAAAAGGATCATAGAAAGTTTGAGGGGTCCCTCCCTAGAGGCCATTACATTTCTGAGGTCCACAAACCCTGATGCATCTGCCCAGAAGTACTTATCTTCACTCAAAGGCAATTTTGGGAGCACTGAGTCGGGGAGAACTTGATGTGGAAATTTCAAGGTACAAAACAATGGCCAGGGAAAAGTTTGTCTGCATATGTTACTTGTCTGGAAAGAGCGCTGCAGAAGGCTTACCAAAAAGGTGCGGTAGCCGCCAGTGACTTAAACCATGTGAGGTTGGGGCCATGCTGCAACATGCAAAGCATTCTAAATGCAGCTCCTTCAATTAAGGCTCCCAGATAGAAGGGTAACCCACGGACTATTGTGACTTGATAAAGAACTCCGGAGGTTGAAGATGAAGAGGGGATTGTAATTCTAGGATGAGCACATCCCAAGTGATCACGGCATCGGAAGGCCCTTCCGAAGTGGGGACCAATGAGGGTGTGCCACCATGGGATGAACTGCTGAGGGAGTTCAGGGAAACAAAAAACAGTCTCTTTATGAAGGCCACTCCTGCAAGTATAGGCACCGACCCTTATCCAACTGCATCTGCTATGTGGGTGGGGGTGTTCACCCAGGCATCTCCTGCTGACAGCAGCTCAAAACTCAATGTCTTGACCATGAAAGTAAGAGAATTGAAGAGATGTCTCCAAATGCTCACCACACAGCAGACAGAGATGGCACCAAGGTTCTCGGTTGGTAGTACCACTGCCCCAGCTTCCAGTGTGATGCCTCGGCCACCCCAAATCCCAGAAAACATATTTTGCCATAATTGTGGGAAGGATGGGCACATGAAGAGAAAATGCAGGTCCACAAAATACCTACATAAAGTTGTATATAGACTTCAAGGTGAGCTTCGGAGAAAGAATCAGTGGCCGAGGAGTGCCCAAAATGACCACAGTGAGGGTTCAAGAAGTAGTAACTCAAATCTCTATGTGGCTAAATCATCTGTCCAGGCCCGTGCTGCTGTCCCTCCAGACTCGTCCAAAATAGTGGGCCCTTCAATGAAGACTACCATGGTTGTGAATGGTAATCCTACTCGGGCTGTGCTGGACAGTGAGTTGCAAGTGACCATTGTATTTAAGGACAGGTATGACAAACACTTATCTGCTGTGCCCTTACAATCCCTGGATGGCCTACATGTGTGGCGGCTGAGCGACAAGTCTTATCCCTACCTAGGATATGTCCACCTCTTGTTGTCATTTCCTGTAGCTGTAACTGGTGTAGAGGAGCAAGTCGAGACACTGGCCTTAGTGTGTCCCCCTACTGGACTGTATGATGGGGTTCCCCTGTTAATTGGGACCAACGCCCATATGTTTGGGAGATTGGCACAACTCTGTCGCGAGAAACAAGGGCGACGGACTGGGAGAGCCCTAAGAATTCCCGCTCTGATCAAGAGGGCCTATGATTTGCAACTGAACCCCAAGGGAGTGGACCAGGATGAACCAGTAGAGGTCGTGTGGAAGAAGGATCCCGATTCAATGGTACTGGCCCCTAACACCCAGTGTACAGTTCAAGGGGAGGTCTGCCTCCGCAAAGATGTCAAGAACAAAATACTGATGTTGGACATGCCAGGTGATGGAAAATTGCTGGAAGGATTATTGGTTAAGCCCAGCATCTTGCCAGCTCATGCTCATGCCTATGCATGATGAGTGATGATCCAGATTCGTAGTCTGTCAGATCGAGAGATCTGGGTGAACAGAGGATGCACCCTAACTATGGTACACTGTGCAAACAACAAGCACCCTGGCAAGACAGATAAAGTGACTTCCGACTTGTTTGATTTTGGTGACTCCCCATTGCCAGCTGAATGGAAGACTAGAATTAGCCAGAAACTTGCCCAGACAGATCAAGTGATTTCGTTGAAGGAATGGGACGTGGGATGTGTCCAGGGTGCAGAGCATCACATACGCCTGCACAATGAATGGCTATTTCGCGAGAGGTCTCGACACCTAGCCCCTGCAGACATAGATGATGTGAGAAGACACTTGCAGGAAATGCTCGCGGCTGGTGTGATACAAGAATCCAGGAGCCCATATGCTTCTCCCATTGTGGCTGTGCATAAGAACGGATCTGTGAGAATGTGCATTGATTATCAAACTCTGAATTGGTGGACCATCCCCAACCAATACACTATGCCCCATGTACAAGATGCTCTGGATTGTTTGAATGGGAGCAAATGTTTCTCGGTGTTGGATCTCCACAGTGGATATTACCAGAGTCCGATGGCTCTGGAGGACCATGAGAAGACAGCCTTCCTCTGTCCTTTGGGGTTCTATGAATTCCGAGAATGCCACAGGGGATATCAGGTGCCCCAGCCACCTTCCAGCAACTGATGGAATGAGCGGTGGGAGACATGAATTTGCTGGAATGCCTGGTATACTTGGACAATGTCATTGTGTGTGGGAGCTCCCTAGAGGAACAGGAGAGTTGCCTGTTCAAAGTACTAGACTGACTGGAAGATTTCGGCCTCAAGCTGTCCATCGACAAGTGCCAGTTTTTCCAAACCTCTGTGATGTATGTGGGGCACGTAGTGTCTACAGAGGGGATAGAGATTGACCCTAGTAAAGTTGAAGCCTTGACTACTTGGCCCCAGCCCCACAATTTGAAAGAACTATAACGTTTCCTGGGATTCTGTGGCTACTACCATTCGTTCATAAAGGACTATTCCAAAGTGATTCGGCCACTCTTGAATCTTACCCAGGGTTACCCTCCTACCAATCGGGAATACAGGAAAGGGGCCATCAAGGAACCAGACAAAGCATATTTCTGCACAGGTGAACTTTTCGGGTCCCATTGGATACCTGACTGTGAAACAGCTTTCCACGAAGTCATATACCAGCTCACCCATACCCCCATCCTCGCTTATGCAGATCCCACCAAACCCTATGTTCTGTATACTGACACCAGTCTGCAGGGTCTAGGAGCTGTACTGTATCAAGACCATGAGGATGGTTTGAGACCAGTGACATTCACCAGTAGGAGCTTGACCCTGTCAGAGCGAAACCACCCTGCTGCAAGTTGGAGTTCCTTGTGTTAAAATGGGCCATTGTTGACCAGTTTCATGATTACCTCTATGGGGCAAAAATATTGGTGAGGACGACAATACCGATGACCTATGTACAGACTTCAGCTAAGTTAGACGCCACAGAGCACCGGTGGCTTTCTGCATTGTCAACATATGATTAAGCTGTCGAATACAGACTGGGCCTGAATCATATTGATGCTGATGCCCTATCCTGGAGGTCCATTTCCAAGAGCAACTGAGTCAGACTATCTGAACCTGGCATCCGAGCATTGTGCCAAAAGTTTGATAGAAATGAACTGATGTCTACGGACACAGTGGACTGCTTAGCAGATTGCTTGGGCTCCTCTGACACCTGCATACCGGCTGCATATTGCTACTTTTCTGCTCTAGATATTAGTGCACTACCTCAGTTTAACAATGACAGCATTCAACAGGCTCAATCTTGAGATCCTATGATTCAGCCAGCACTCGACACCCTTTGTGTAGGAAAAGATGTGTCCAAGTTGCGTTCCTCTGATCTGAGAACCAATTTATTGTTTAAAGAAGGCCCCAGGTTGAATCTGCTTAATCAGTTATTGTATAGACTGTAGATCAGGGTGGCCAAATAGACAAGCAACAATTTGTCCTGCCCACAGCCTTCAAAGATTTGGTACTGAGGTCCCTCCACAATCATATGGGCCACCTTGGTATCGACTGGACCCTTGACCTAGTACGATCTCGATTCTACTGGCCCAAGATGGGGGCCGACATTGAGCACCATGTAGTCACTGCCTGCAGAGAAAAGCCCTGCCTCAGAGGGCTGCCCCCATTGTCAACATTACTACCAGCACCCCAGTGGAACTAGTCTGCATAGACTTCTTGAGTTTACAGCCTGATCAGCGAAACACTGGCAATGTGTTAGTGGGTACGGACCATTTCACATGGTATGCACAAGCTTTTCCCACAAGATCAAAAGCATCTACCGTAGCCAAGGTGCTAGTGGAAGATTTCTTAAGTCACTATGGTGCCCCAGTGAATTCACTCTGATCGGGGCCGGGACTTATGAGTGACTAATCAAAGAATGCTGTCTCTATGGGGTGCAAAGTCAAGAACCACCCCTTATCACCCACAGGGGGATCCTCAACCTGAACACTTTAACCGCACCCTACTAGACATGCTAGACACCCTCCACCCGAAAGATGAGCATAAATGGAGCCAGCAGATTAGCACCTTGGTACACGCATACAATTGCACAAAGAATGTTGCTACCGGGTTCTCTCCATAACGCCTCATGTTCGGGAGAGAGGCCCAGCTGCCTGTTGATGTCTGTTTTGGGGTTTCTCCCAATGGGGTCCGAGCCAAAGATTGCCTGCAATATGTACAAAAACTTAAAAGCTCAATTGAACCATGCCTATCAACTGGCCCAGACAATGGCAGCCAAAAATCTAGCCAACAAAGAGACATGATAGAAAAGTAAAGGCACAAGAGCTTAGGCCTGGAGACCATGTGTTGTTGTGAAATTTAGGATTGCATGGTAAACACAAAATTACTGATCGATGGCACCATCTTCCCCATGTCATAGTTGGAAAGCTGGATGATTTGCCAGTGTACAAAGTGCACCCAGAGATTAACTCCAAAGCTGTCAAAACCATGCACTGTAACCACTTGCTATCTATTGGTCAAGTTATAATTGAGACTGAACCCACCAAGATTGATTCCCCTGGACCAGTGACTCGTGCTGCTGCAAGAAAGAAACAGAGTCAGCCTGCCCCCGTGGTTGCCGATTTAAGACTTCCCCCGCAGCAGGCCCAAAATGATAGTGACTGTCAGTCTAACTCAGATGACAGTGAGTGCGATAATGCCAATTACCCCTCATATGGACTAACATATTAACATACTAAAATGCCAGCAGAATAGGCCTAACGGTCTTTTGCGTCTGCTTGTTTGGTCAGCCCCCACCCTGGGAGCTGACCTTGCTGCTCTCCTCGCCTTCTCTGGCTTCTCCCTTCCCAGTTCCGGATATTCTCGATGCATTGGATTTTGCTTTCCAGAACCCTTCCCTGTACCTGTCCCACCCTCTTGAGCCCCTCCACCGTCTCTGCCTCCACCAGCCCCTAGGCAGCACATTCCATGGCTCCACCACCCTCTCAGTGAAGTAGCACCTCCTCCTTTCTCCCTGAATCTTCCCCTCCAAGCTTCCACCCATGCCTCTAGTGCCCCTCCTCCTTCCTTTGAAGCACCCTGCTGCTTCTCCCTATTTACCCCTCCATATACAAGACCTCTATCATGTCCCCTGGTCCCTTCTCTCTTCCAATATGGCACATATTTAGCTCTTTGAGCCTCTCCTCATAGGTCCTGTACCCCAAGCCCCAAATCATTTGGATGCCCTCCTCTGGACCCTCTCAGGAGTTTAATGTCCCTCTTTAAGTGTGGCCTCCAAAACTGCCCGCAGTACTCAGGTCTTGACCTCACCAAGCAGTTATACAGAGAGAGTATCACTTCCCTCCTACTGGAAGTGATCCCCCTAGCAATGAATCCCAGTATCCTGTTGGCCGTGGCTGCTGCCCTCCTACAAGTCTCCGAGATGTTCATCTTGACATCCACCACCACCACCAGGTCTCTCTAGAGCCATCGAGACTTGTAGCATTCCCTCCCCAGGTGTACACTTGGCCTGGGTCTCTGGCCCCCAGGTGCAGTACCTTGCATTTCCCTGCATTGAACCTCAGCTTCCACTTTCTAGACCATCTTTCCAGAGCCTCCAGGTCCCCCTGTAGGGCCACCCTCCCTCCTCCCATCCACCACCGCCCCCAGTTTGAGTCATCCATAAAGAGACTCATCTCCTCCTGATACCTGTCCTTATGTCAGAGCGTAGGCATTGAACAGGAGGGGCCCAAGGACCTGTCCTGTGGGACCCCACTAATGACCCTCCTTGGGGATGAGACTATCCCACCAACTCGACCCTCTGGGTCCGTTCCTGGAGCCAATTGCCTATCCATCTGATCATCTGGTTCCACCCCATTTCTCACAGCTTATTCAACAGGCCCTCGTGAGGAACAGGAGTCAAATGCCTTGCTGAAGTCTAGAAAGAGGATGTCCACTGGGTGCACGGTCCAGGCACTCGTCACCCAGTCATAGAACTCCTGAGAGGTTTGTCTGGCTTCATTTCCCAGGAAGACCATACTGTCTATCGTCCAGGCACCTGACTTTTTCCAGGTTCCCCCCTAGCCTCCTCCTTGACAATGCCCTCCATCAGCTTGCCCACCACCAGTATCAGGCTGACAGGCCCTGTAGTTCCTGCCACCTCCCTTGAGTCCTCCTTGTGGATAGGCTGTAGCCCACCCCAGCCTTCAGTCCTGGGGCACCCACTGTCCTCAGAGAGATGGTGAAAGCTCCTTCAGGGTTTCACCAGGACATCCCAAGTTCCCTTCAGCACTCTGGGATGTAATTTATCCAGCCCAGTGCTTTCTCCATGTTAAGGGACCTGAGGGCTTCCCTCCTCTCTCTCTGCTGTGATTTCCACTTCGCTACCTCTTCTCCTGCTTAGCCTTCCCCCCTCCTGCAAGTGATGCTCACCTCTCCCCAGACCCGCCCGATCGGTGGGGTCCCCCTCCTCAATCTGTCTCTCCCATGTGTGATGCAGCACCCCATTTTCCTTGGTGAAACTGAGGTGAAGTACTCATTTAGTACCTCAGCCTGCTCCCGGGTCTTGCCCATCTCTCCTCTGTTTAAATCCTGCTAATCTGCCCTCTTCACCCTTTGTTTTCCCCAATGTATCAAAGAACTCCTTGTTCCCTCTCCTAATTTCCCTGGTCAGGTTCTCCTTCCTTGCCTTAGCCGCCTCTACCACCCTAGTGGCCTTCTAGCCATCAGCTCGTGCTCCCCTCGATCCCTTTCCTCCTTGAGCACCTGAATTGCCTATAGGCTGCCTTCTTTCCCCGCACCACCTCCTGGACCTTCCTGGTCCACCAGCAGGGTTTTCAGGCCCTACCGCATTTTCGTCTTACTCTTGCACAGGTGTTGGTAGCATCCTGCACCCCTCTCCTGATGATTTCCCACCTATAGTACTATCAGTGTCCATATCTGAGCCAATCACATCCAAATGCTTCTTAAGGATCCTTCCCATTTCCTTAAAATCTGCTCCCCTGAAGTCAGTTACCTCCGATTTTGTGCAGCCTTCTACCCCTCCTAGGTCCAGGCTGAACCAGACCGTCGCATGGTCACTCCCCGTCAACGGGTCTCTTACCTCCAGGCCCCCAATCTGGTCACCGTCTGCCAGGACCACATCCAGTATCCGTGCCTCCCTGGTCAGTTCCCCCACCTGCTGAGTTAGGAAAGCATCTTGAAAGACATCCAACAACCTCTGTTCCCTGGCCACCGAGGATGTCATAGTCTCCCACTCTGTTCCTGGCATGTTTAAGTCCCCCAGCACCACCACCCTTCCCTGCCCAATCTGCAGTGTCTCCAACATCTGCCACAGACTCTCCTCCAGCTCCTCCACCAGTGCAGGGGAGTCTATACCCACTCTATTTTACTCTCTTGCTCCCCTTGTTATCAAGGTGATCCAAATCCCTCCATGGTTCCCTCCGCCTCCTCTACTCCCCTATGCCAATACAGTTTTGACTATCATTTCTACCCCACCTCCCCTCCCTCCCCGTCCTTCCTGAACATAGTGTAACCCTCAGGTTCAGGTCCAGTTGTATCCTCTTGTGTGGCCAGGTCTCAGTGACCACTCCACATCCACCGCTCCCTCAGTTAGCATCACCTGGAGCTCAGGCATTTTATTGCCCAAGCCCCTGGCATTTAGCAGGACTACCTTCCACCCTTTCCCTATACTTCCATTTCCCCTCCTCGTTTTCCCATGGGGATTCCATTTTCCCCTGGTCTGCACTTTACCAGTTGGCCTTTTCCTGCATTCCTCCAGCTCCCCGGGGGGGGGGAGACAGAGTCCCTGAGTCAGTTGTTTCTTGGAAATCCTATGTTGAATTATGGAGATGACGCTGGGCCTTTTGGACTGCCTAACGCCCTGGCGTCATCCTTGGAGCCAATGCTCCCTGAAGGTGAAATGCAAAGTATCACATTTGAGGATGGTGAGTCTTTGTGTATCATGGAACTGTATGATTTGCCTGAAGGAGAGGCTGATGGTATGAGTCTTTCTGGTGACATGCCAGAACTTGAGGAACACTATGAGACTATGAGAGTGCTGCAAACTCTCCTTCAGTGCCAGCGTGTCTTCAAAATGAGCCAAGTGTTGTAGAAACAGAGACTACAGAGCAAGGGGCTGACAGTGCCCCCAGCTTGGACATTCCCCTTCATGCAGAGGCACTCCTCACAAGTGATTAAAGCTCCAAGACCATTGCTGAAAGTACAGACTGTGGTTGTTCACCCCAGAAAGACTGGCCGAGCTGTCAAGCCAGTGGTGCGCTTCACTGCGATTCCCGGGAGGCCAGTGAATTTGCCCTCTCAATGTAGTCCACAAGGTGTTTATGTCTCTCAGAGCTCACTGCCCAAATTGGAGCTTGATGGCCCATTCCAGGTTACTTGTCTCTGTCTCACCATGGTGCCCCTGCCCCATCCAGCCCCAAGTTAGCTGATAGGGAAGGGCCCTCTCTTGCATTGTTTAGAGTACAAGAAGTTATTACATGATTCTGTATAGTAATGTTCAATTTACCTGTGTGAAATATGCATAATGTATTGTCAAAATGGAAATGATATAGTGGAGTACGTTGAAATGTATAGTAAAGTGACAAGTTATGCCAAGTGATGAATCAGATAGTACTTGTAGAGCATGCTAATAGTATAAATGTCTTGTATATGTTATATTTTCAATGTTATGATGGTACAGACTTGATGCGGATGCCAAGTTTGGCCAGGCAGGGAAGGGTGTAATCCCCCTACAAATGGGGGTTCCCAAAAAGTCTTCCTTGAGCTTGCCTAAATGCTCACTGCCAGGCTGGTGTCCTGCATTTTAGCAGTTTAAATTTGATTACCAGAGCTTGTATAGCCTCTGTGTACTGTCTCTTTAAGAGATGTCTAATTGCAGCTTAAGTAATCTGAGAGGGAGCTCTGTTGAAAGATGTAACTATTTACTGAAAACCATTTAGCATGATAATTATAATGTAGTTTGTCTAACCTGCCTTCTTTGTAGCAAGGACTGTTTTGTCTGTCTCCACTATCTTGGTCCCGGACTGCAAATTGGACCAGTCAGTTCTGGTGGGACCTAAAATGTAGCTAGACTGCAGGAGCTGTCTGAATTCAAAATCTATAGTAACTGCAGTTTGAACTTTTTGTGCCTTTTGTGCAACTGAAGGGGGGAGCTCTCGCTTTGACTGACAGCCAAATCAGCCAACCAACTCTTTTGGATCTTGGGGAAGTCCTGGGCTGCTTGCAGTTTTTCAGTTAGAACCAAGCTGGAAGCTGAGCAAGAAGGAGCTGGAGTGTTTCTAAGCAGCTATCCTGAGTGGATTCACATGGGAGAACTCTGAAAAGGCTAAAGTTTTGGCCTGCATGCCGGTATGCTGCTCCTAAGAGGGAGAGAAGAGAATTATTTTGGACTAAATCGAGTTTGTGTGACTAAAGTAAGCTACTGAAGTGGGCCAGGCTCAACCTGAAGAAGACCGAATATTTTTGCTGAATGCGATTGGCCTGTCAGGAGTTCCAGCTACCCCTAAGCTCCCGGTGTGTGCAGAGACTTTGCAATTGTGCCCGGGGAGCGCTTTGCCTGGTACAGTAGAATTCCCGTACATGTAAATGTGCTATGAGCTGCTAGTGGGTTGTGAGTTAGTTCCCCCACTGTGTGAACTGTGTTCTGCTTGCTGGAAGCTGTATCCAGCCCAAAACGGACTGCTTCCAAACTTGTCTCCATGCAGTCTGGGCTTTGCCAGACTGGCCCAGCCAGAATACCCACTGCACAGAGAAGCCATCGACGAGAGACCTGCCTGGGGATCAGCCCCCTGTTCCACGCTTGAACAGGAATGATGCCTCTGCAACTTGTGTGGGCTCTGCTTCTCCTGGCAGTCCAGATCAACCACCTGCAGTCTCGATCTTCGTCCAGCCTGTGTCCAGTCTTGGGTATCGTGAGTAAATACCTGGGTAGCTCCCTACAACAACAGCTTAATCTGAGTGTGTCATCCGATTGTCTTGTTGTTTAGTTTCCTTTACGAACTGAGCCCTCTGGCTCTGGGTTACAAATATTGTGTACTGTGCATGTTGTGTTTTCCATCACAGGGCCCCAACCAGCTGCAACCCCGGGCAACTGTTCTGGCTAGCCCATCTCTTCTTACCTGGGTATCCAGAGGTGGACTGTGTGGGGGACTCAAAGCGCATGCATAACTGCTTGATTGATATAACCTTTAAGCTAATTAACCTGATTTTGCCCCTTCCTTGTTCAAGTCCCCTGAATAAATCAGATCTAACTTTTTCTGCATGTAATCTGACTGTGGTTCCAGTCTGTGCTCAAAGTACTGTACTGTACTGTTGCTATTTGCTGTGCTTAACCTTGTTTTACAGGGGGTTCCCAGGGTAGAGCCAGAAGAACCAGCCCTGGTGGTAAGTGCAAACAGTGTGTGTACTTGTGTGGTGTACCAGGGGTATTGTGAAAGTGATTATTGTACAGTGTTTAGGCCACTAGAAGGGAAAGAGGGGGATTACAGTGTCCCGGAGGGCTGTGCCCAGGTTAGCTTGACCACTACCAACTCTGACCTCTGGGTGGAGGCACCCGTTTCAGAACTCAGGCCCCTTAACCTGCTACTAGCCAAGTAGGCTGGGGTAGTAGCCCTTGGGATAACGCCACCTAGGAGTACAGACATATATGCAGATGGCATAATATCTTGCATATACACGTGGGAGGTGGTACCTAATGTAAATGTGCTCTCCTGTCTCATACCTTTGGGCTGCTTGTGGCCTGAATATAAAATCCTGATGTATGTCTCAAGGCATGGTCCCTGGTAGTCTATTGGACCCCCAGTCTGCACTGCAAACCTTATAGTATGTTCCTGGTAGTCCAGTGGACCCTTCTTCCAATCCCATGTCACGCGCATGAGTGCCTAAATGATTTCTGTCCCTCACTGTTCTCAGTCCCCGATACAAGTGTACACCTGGCATAGAACTCTGACCTCCTTATCACCAGTTTTTCTGGGCAGAAGGTAGGACCCAACTCACAGCTGCTGCACTGGGTGTGAATAGACAGTGGTTGGCATCATGAATGGTACAGTGTGTCATTTACATACTAACTCCACCCCTTGGTTGCACCAGCACTGTGATGTACTTCAGTGCATAAGGGCTCTCGACCACCTCTGATCATAGCTCAAGGGGGTCTCAAGCAATGGACTGTAATTAAATCACTTCAGACTAATTTAGTGACAGTCCACTGCAACTGAAAATTAGAACCTAAGTTTCTAACCCTAACAGTTCCAAATGTAGCCCTTTCTAAAGATCATTTCTTTAAAGAGGACTAGCTTTGAAACCATTAGGGCTAAAACTTATTTTCTTTTGTATGAAAGCAAAGATTCATGTTAGCATAAATAAGTTATGTTGATAGAGCTTTCATGGATTAATAAATTAAAATATTATAAATATTTTTAACATATTTTAAAATGATCAATATTTGAATATAGACATATGAAAACTGTATCAAATAAATTGCCTGACCGAAAGCTTTTATTAAAAAAATAATAAGTTCCTTACCCTTATTGCGGGCTATGCACTATTCTAGGCCAGGTACATGCAAGAGGCATATACCTGGCCTGTGCAGCTCCGCACCCACGGACAGGGATGTGGTGGCCAGCATTCATAATCACCAGCCAGGTGGCTCAGAGGACATAGGTGGGCATTCAGTTGGATGCCTGACTTGGCCCAGTAGTAGGTCCCCTGCTCTACATGGGGCAGGGAAGTGTGGGATAGCATGAATCCAGAATATGTAAAGTGTTGGGCAGCTGCCCAAGTGGCTCCCCCCAGCCCTTCCATCCTGACTGGAGTTCTGGGGCAGAATAGTAGGGGGGTGTTTCATCCCACCACAGCCAGTGGATGTACTCTGTGGGGGTGCAGAATTGATATCGCAGGGTGCCCACTACTGTATCTTGCAACCCCCTTGCCCAGCACTTCACGCCTTTGTAAATGGTGCAGAGTGTGGGCACACCCCTGACACTCCCCCAGCTTGTCCATGCACATAGGGGCACAAATGCCCAAGAGAATCCAGTGTGGGCATGTACCCCTTTTGTATTTGTCACCAGGGGTCCGCAGGCATGAAGACAGTTCTGTTTTTTGAGCATAGGGCCCATTGTTACTGGCAGGAATGGTTCTGAAGTTAGTTTTTTCTAAAGGCAATATCTTTGAAAAGAGCTAATCTTGGAACTGTTAGGGCTAGAAACTTAATTTTTAATGAATGATTAGAAACTTGATGACAGGTAATTTCTGTTGAGACAGTGTTTGTATCAATATATTAACATATCAACACTGTACATCTTATAAATATCATTAAGCTGCATCAATAATGTTTTAATTTTAACTATAGAGGTAAAAACTATATTGCACAAGATAAATGTGATATCTTGGCACCCAACTTATAAGATAAAATCTTATCTTACAAGTTGGGTATTTCACAATCCCTACCTTTAAGGTTAAGCACATTGCAATGGACCACTAAACCAATCAGAAAACAACTTTCTCAAAGCTGATGATATCACAATAGCCCTGTGTAGCCCTGAAACTAGCAGTTCAAATCAATGAAAAAAGCTGAATCACCACATGAACAGATTGTTTTAAAAGTTATAACTAGTAAACTGATATTGTATAAACCAAATGTGCAATGGTTTTACACAGCTTATCTTCACTATTGAAAGGACCGGACATTCATCAGTTATGGTCCTGATCCCACATACTTAAAGATAAATTGCATATTTTGAGTCAGGCCGTTGTATATCCCATATAAACTGAAGTTTGTATTGACTCTCCTATGTCTGTATTATTTCATGTACTAACCGAGGCCGACACCAAAAATGAGCTGTGCTCACTGATTTTCCTTTTCTTTATTGATCAAACATATTTATACAATGTAGGCCAACATCAAACCTTACAGGTAAATGCTTTACTTTAGACACAGAAACAGTCAGTGGAAAGACATCACTTATTTCAATATTTGGTGAGTGATCAGCATTTATTTCTACTGTAGGTTGGTCACAGAGGAGCTCTTAACCAATAGGAGAGCAGGTTGCAAATGCACAATGACCATCACCATCACCTCTGCTGCACCCAAAACAGAGCAGTGAAATCAAACAGAAGCAATTCAATCCTGATTGAAACAACTAATCTGAAAGCTCTACAGTTTAAAATTCATCATATAAATTAGACACACAATTGCCTCACTTAGAATATGACATTTGTCATCACTTGCGAGGGGGTGGGGCATTCCTAACTCATTCGTGTGTGACTCTGCTACTTGTGAGTTATGGTCCAGCCCCCCCCCCCTTACTCATGAAGATAAATGGCATTTTCTGAGTCAGACCTTTGTCTACCCCATATTGAATGAAGACTGGTGCATGAAAGAAAAGATTCCTAGCCCTGTTTCAAAGTTAGCCCTTTTCTAAAGATATTTTATACAAGTTATATTTGGAACCGTTAGGGACAAGAACTTTTACATATTTTTTAAACAAACGTTTGCAGTCATGTCAACATAGATAAGTCTTGTTGATTGCTTCCTTGTATTGATATGGTAAAAGACATTGATATTTAAAAAAATGTTCCGCATATTAACAGTATCCACAGGACTTACTTTATCTGTGTCAACCTGAATCCAAATACATTCATTTAACCCACCATTCTAGTCTAGCTTACAGATCACAATTATGCATTCCAAGTGGACATTGTAGGGATCCTGAATACTGTAGTTCATTTGCAATTTTGTTGCCTCTGCAAAATTCAAAGCACTTTACTTTTAGCAGTTCAGTACCTGCCCGATTCTTCTGGGGACATCACCATGGGCCATCCTTGACTCCCTACAAGGGGCTTTTCTCACGCAGCTAGTCAAAGAACCCACTACGGAAGGTGCAGTGCTGGACCTGGTGCTTACAAATGGGGACAGCGTTGCAGATGTCATAGTGGCCATTTCCCTAGGTACCAGTAAGCACTGTACAGTGTGAATTACAATAAAGACAGGAGAAGAGGCATCCACATAAGAACAAGGGTCCTGGACTTCAGGAGGGTGCATTTTAAAGAAATGTGAGACTGCCTCAGAAACTGCCTGATGTGTGTGTGTGTGTGTGTGTGTGTGTGTGTGAGGGGTCCAAGGAGGGATAGAGGCACAGTGGAGGAAAAATAAAGGAGGGCATAATTAAAGTAACCAGCCTCTGCATGAAGGAAGTGAGTAAAAGTAAAAGAAAAAAAGAGACTGTTATGGTTCTCTAGGGAAGTGGCCAAGGTGGTGAAGGAAAAAAGGGTGGCATTCAGGAGGTCTAAGGAAACACAGAGGGCGGAGGACAGGGAGGTATACCAAGCAAAACAGAGGGAAGCAGGAAAGGCCGTAAGGAGAGCTAAGGTACAGAGAGAGAGAAAAGGTAGCCAAAGGGGTCGCTTAAGGGGATAAGACTTTTTTCAAATACATAAGTGAGACAAGGAAAGCAAGGGGAGGGACAGTGAGGATTAGGAGCATGGAAGAAGGAGACTGCACAGAAGAGGACCAAGAAAAAGTCGCCATCTTGAGGAGGTACTTCTATTTAGTCTTCACAGTGGAGGGAGGGAGGATGGACCACAAGGGAGTAGCAGGAAAGGGGAGAGGTAGATTCAAGTCCATTTTCAGAGGAAAGAATCCTGAAATGACTTGCAGCTCTGAAGGTGGACAAGGCTATGAGCCCAGACAGGATACACTCAAGGGTACTAAAGGAACTCAGGGAGGTGATAGCTGCCTCACTGACAGCCTTATGCAACAGTTCACTTGAAACAGGTGAGGTTCCATAGAACTGGAGAAGAGTTGATGTGGTCCCTCCACATAAGAGTGGCAGCAGAGAGGAGTCTAGCAACTACAGCCCAGTTAATCTCACTTGAGTGATAGGGAAACTTAATTGAAACCCTGCTGAAGGCAATATTAGTAAAGTATCTTGTATCCAATGGACTGCAAGATCGCAGGTAGCATGGATTAAGCATGGGGGGGGGGGTCATACCAGAAGAATCTGACTTTTTTTGACTGGGTAACCAGGGAAATAGATCAGGGAAGGGCAGTGGATGTGGCCTATCTGGACGTTAGCAAGGCCTTCTACACTGTGCCGCACAGGAGACTGATTAAGAAAATGAGCAGCCTAGAGGTGGGATCCAAAGTGGTAAACTGGGTTCGACTGAAAAAGTTAATGGGTAGGCGACAGAAGATGGTGGTTAACAGCACTCACTCTTAGGATGGATGAGTGACCAGCGGGCTGCCACAGGGTTCAGTACTGGGACCAGTCATCTTTAATGTCTTCATAAGTGACATTGCATAAGAAATGGAAAGAAAGGTATGCCATTTTGCAAATGATACCAAAATCTGCAATAATTGGACACTCAGGAGGGGGTGGAGATAATGTGTAGAGATCTTGGGAAACTTGTGGAGTGGTCAAGTTGGAGTTCAGTGCCAAAAAGTGCAAAATTATGCACCTGGGGAATAGAAACCCAGGGGTTGAGTATAGGATGAGGGAGGTACTGACATTCACTAAGCAGGAAAGGGATCTTGGGGTTATCATACTGTTGACCTCAAAGTGGCGGGGCAGTATGACAAAGCAGTGGGTAGGGCTAATGGGATACTGGGGTACATAGAAAGGTATATCTCCAGCAGGAGGAGGGAGGTGATGTTGTCACTGTATCCCTCACTGGTGAAATATAACCTAGAGTACTATGTCCAGTTTTGGAGGTAACACCTCAGAAGGGACATAGACAGGGTGGAGACAGTCCAAAGGTGGGTGACAAAAATAGTGCAGGGGTCGTATGAGAGGTCCTACCAGGAGAGAGACTGAGGGATCTCAACATGTAGACCCTGGAAGAAAGGAGAGCGAGAAGGGACAGGATAGAGACTTACAGGCATGTCACTGGGGTGGACAGGCTGCAGGAGGGGAGTCTCTTTAAAAGGAGAAAATGTACCAGGGCCAGGGGGCATGTAATGAAGCTGGAAGGGGTGAGTTTAAGAGGCTTTGCCATTGTTTCTGTGAAAATATTACATAGACTGGTCATTTACAGTGACAAAATGACAGGTCACTGTGGGTTACTGTAATGGTCATGCTACAGCAGTGGGACCCCCACCACAGCTTCTCCAGGTCTTGCATCCCATCCCTGAAACACCTCCACTGTGGAGGTGATTATAGCAAAATATGGGGATCGAGGAGGGGTATAGTCCCTCTCAGAAAACATACTTCTGTTCCTGATGGCACGATGCGGACTGCGATTGCAGTCGACATTTGTTCCATTGCTGTAAAGCTCGTCGGCAGGTTTCCTGTCCAACCGGCTTGGTGGAACCATTTAAGAGGGATGTGAGGAAATATTACTTCACTGAAAGAGTGGTTGACTCCTGAAAAAGACTGGCAGCAGAAGTTGTAGAGGTTACTGTAAAACAGTGAGGGGGTTTCAAGCATAAGTGGGATAGACATAGGAATATATTAGTAAATAGGCAGAGAGGAGGGAGGGTCACCAGAGATCAGTTAGGGTCTGCAGAACAGATTAGGTAGAGAACATCTGAGCAGACTGGATGGGCCAAGTGGTCCTTTTCTGCCAACAAATTCTGTGTTTCAATGTTTCTGTATTTTACCAGAATTTAAAACAAGTTGTAAAATTATTTTATTGTCCCTAGTAATTCCAGGCAGGCATTTTTTTTTCACCAGAAAAAGCATTTTAAAATTTACAGGAGAAACTAAATTGCGTATGCAAATGTTTTTACATATCTGACCCTTAGTTTCTTTATTTATTTTATTTATTTAAATCTCATTTACCAGGTGGACCCACTGAGACTAAGAAGTCCCTTTTTCCGGGGTGACCCGGAGTAATGTTAAGGTGGAACATTAGCCAACGTGTCGTGCATGTAGTTTTCATTGAGTGAGGCAACAGTGCTTACCTATCTGAAAACAAAAACTAGTGATGGGGCTTTTCTTTGCAACAAAGACAAGAAACGTGGTGAGATGAGGGATCCATGCTCATCAGTCAAAGGCGACATGCAGCATCTCACAGCAGGGAGATCACGTAGACTTTATTAGATGGGAATAGAATGACAGTGGAGTTCAGCAAGCTGTGATAATGGACCCCACGTGTTTTCTGATCAGCTCACATTAAAAATAATATATTGGGGGTACAAATGTAATTTGTGACAGAAACAAATATAGCTGATGAGATTTAAGGATGAAAGTTGCTGGCATTTACATCTTGTTCTCAGTATTTTTCTTCTTGTTTTTGGGTTTATTTTTAATTCAAGGAGAGGGGAATTTTTTCCACCACGCATCCTATTCCCCAAACTTATAAGAACCTATAAACATGAACAAAATAAGAAAAAAGGTGAGAGAATGAGATTGGAACATAAGTGGTGGTGAGTTAGGGTGAGATGCACCTTCAAGACTATTGTGTCCATTTAAAATACTCAGACTAAAAACAAACAATTTGGATGGCTACTGGCTTGCAGTTGTCATTTTCCCCATAGAAGAAGAACAGATTTGAAAAACATTTCATTCTCAAAGTACAGCAGTTGTGTGTTTTTTTTTATTTTCTGTTGTAAACTTTATTTTAGCTGTTTGATTATAAAATAGACCGTTAATTATGTTAGTGCCTGCTAACTGCTGATTAAGTATTTACTGTTGCTGTTGTGCAATTCCACAGTAGTTGCTGTGTGATGAAATGGATGTATTTATTTAGTTATTTGTTCGCCAGGTGAGTGAACTGATCCAGGGGACCGTTTTCAGGCATGACCCAGGTCATGGAGATGGCGCATGAGAGTACATACAATGCAATTTACATGATATAATACATTAAAATGTACTGAACACAATGCATACAAGAAGGTACAGTACAAAATACATTGGGTAATACAGGAGTACAAATGAGATATGATATCAAACAGTCCAGTAATAATGGTAACAATAAAACAAGTGCAATGCCGTAACAAGTAAGTGCAAAGAGAAAGAGGAGGGTGTGAGCTGTCAAATGGCTCACTCTTCCTGGGGAAAAGACGGGTGATGTTCAGTAGTAACGGGGTGGTCTCACCTTATAAGTTACCCATATAAACAGGAACACTCAACTTTGGATTGTAGCCAGGATTTAAGATGAGTTTTAAAAGTAAGGTACAAGTCAAGTGATCGGAGTGAGGTAGGGAGTTTGTTCCACCATGTGGGAGCCACAAAGGACAGGGCTTTGCTTCCCAGAACTGTAAATATCCTTGGGACTTCCAGCAGGGGGACTGAGGATTCACAGAGACACCTGGGTGCTACTCTGCTTTTGAGTAGGGATGAATACAGAGAGAGTTTGCCACCCCTTATGGCGTTATCAATGATGCAGCCAAGGACATAGTGATACCGTCCTTGTTTCCCCCAGGTCGCACCGGGAGACGAGCATCTTTTTGCTCAGTGTGCTTTTCCTGATGAAACAATTTCAATAAATAAATAAATAGTAGTTTGAGCCATCTTAGTGACTGGTGTAATGTGCAGTGATGTGTGGCACAGGGTGCTAGGAGTACGAACTTACAGATACTGTTATAGGCAGTGGTAAGTCTGGAGCGCAGGGAAGAGACAACATGGGAGTAAATAGGGGAACAATAATCAAGTAGGGGGAGAAGGTTGCCTTGGGCAATGGCTAGGTGCACCTCGTTGGTCAGGTAGTGCTTGAGTCTAAAGCCAGCTCCAAGCTTCTGGTTGACCCTTTGCACTGTGTTGTTAATGTATTCTGAGAATAAAAGGGAAGGGTCTTGGTTTACACCCATGTATTTACAGCTGGGAAGATTCTGTGGGGGTGGGGGGGCCTTCAGGTGTGAGTACTGTGAGGGAGGAGTTAGATTTGGTGACATTAGAGAGATAAGGTTTGGATCCAAGTAGCATTGCTTTGTTTTTTTTCCATTGACTAAGAGCCTGTTAGACAGAAACCATTTGTGGGCTGCCCCATAATTATGGATAACAATTGTGGACAGATTCATGAGGGACTTGTCACTGTGATAAAGAACCCGATTGTTGATGTACAGTAGGGTCTCACAAGAGAGGCTTTTGGTGGGAAGAGAATTTATAAAGAGGGAAAACAGCAGGGGACCCAGAATGTAGCCCTAGGGGACTCCCATGGAAACTGACATGGGAGGTGAGGTGGCTGTGCTGATGTTCACAGATTGGGATCTGCCCGAGAGATAATTCCAGAACCACAAACAACTCACATCTGAACAAGCAAGGTGTAGGAGTTTTGTGTGAAGAAGGAGGTGATCAGCAAGGTCAAAGGCCCTTGTCAGATCCATGAATACTGCACCAGTGACTTTCCCCTTGTCCATGTTCATGAGGGCATGATTAGTTAAGTGAGTCAAGGCTGATGTGGTGCTGTGGTGTTTCCAGAACCCATGTTGTTGAGGGCACAGCAGGTTATAATTCCCAATATGTTCAGAGAAATGTTCATGGTTTAAATGTACAAAGAGGTGGAGTGACTTCCATGACCTGATTCTTTTCTAAAGGCTCCAAACCTGATGATGTGCATTAACTATAGATAAAACTGTTGTAACCCCCAAGGGGCACTACCCTTAGGGCTACTACCCCTGCCTGCCTCCACAGAGACCGGGTGAGGGGCCCAGATCTGTTGGCCGGTGCCTCCACCCAGAGGTCGGGGTTAATACTGTCGAGATTGCCTCGGTCACAGCCCTCTGGGTAACTGCAACCCCCCTTTTTTCCCACTAGTGGCTCACACTGGGTACCAACAAGGCTTTTCACCAATACACTTACCCCCCCCCGGGTAGTATCTCTCAGCTCACTCCAGGAACCCCCTGTAAAATAAGATACAGTTATATTACATTCACTATACAGCGGTTCAACAGGGATGCACAAACCAGCCAGGGTGTAGTTGCAACACACAAATCTGATTTATTAAGTGGGAGATAAAAAGGATGGGGGAAATCAGGCTAATTGGTTTATCGCTATAATTAACTACCTAGAGCTCTGTGCACAGGCCTATCCCTAAAAGTCACTGTCCCTGGGTACCCAAGCCCTATTGGCTAGTCCAAACGTGGCAGCTGGTTGGGGCCCTTAACACAGATAGACGCTGCAATCCTGAGCAAGTCAGCAGGGAAAGAAAATTCGATTAGGCAGTCAAAAGTACAGCAATACGATTGGAAAACCACTGTTTGCACACTTAACAGGGAGCTACCCTGATTCAGTACTCACAACCTCCAGCCAATCCCGATTCTTCCAACACTAGCAGGGCTGAGCCTGAACTTCACAAGTCTCTTTACACATTTATATGGTTATCTCAATCCAGGCAGAATCCCTCACTGGCAGCAGAATTAACTTGAACTCACAAGTCTCTTTACACATTTATATGGATCTCAGTCCAGGCAGAATCCCTCACTGGCAGCAGAATTAACTTGAACTCACAAGTCTCTTTACACATTTATATGGATCTCAATCAAGACAGAATCCCTCACTAGCAGCAGGATTAACTTGAGCTCACAAGCCTCAGAGTACATTTATATGGTAAACAGCAACAGGCAAAAGTCCTTTAATTGCAGCAGGATTTACTTAAGCTACTCACACATTTATATGGTAAACAGCAATAGCAGAGGGGTAACACACCAGGCAGCAGCAGCTGGGCTCTCCAGGCTTCTCTGTCATCAAGCACTGTAACGGCAGCTTTCTCTTCACTTTTCCCGCGGACTGAGCGCAATTCAGCAATCTTCTCCAGTCCTCCAAACAGGTCGAGCCTGGTGGGTAGCTGCACAAGCACAGCCTCCTCTGACCGCCAGCCGGCGGGTTTTCCGACTCCTTTCCTCAGGCAAACGGCCGCTAGGCCCTCACGCGCTTCCCGCGCGAACACTCCCAGTGCAGAAGCACACAGCTCCTCTCTCTTCACTGGCCACTACGAAACTGAAGCTGGCAGCACCCAGCACTCCTCTTAGTTCGGGCGCGACCCATTGTCATTGGCTGGCTGAACCTGCCAGTCACTTCTCACAGCTCCCATTGGTGCAGAACGAGCGCCATAGTCCATAATGCCTTGTTCCCTCTAAACAGCTCCTCTATTGGTCAGTCAACTCTGTGGGATCCCGAGGTACTGATTGGTCCAATTTCACAGTTCAGGACCAAAATGGAGGAAGCAATCGAAACTCTCTGTGCTGCAAAGCAAGGCAGGTTAGAACATCTACATTATCATTATTTTCACAGCTTATTTTAAGCAACCACCTACATCCGTTATTAGGGCTCCCCCTGCACTATTAGCGATGGCAGAAGGGAGCGCTACTCAGCAGCCCGGGCCGGAGTCGAGAATGACAACACTCAAACCCCCTCCCATTTTAACCAATCCCAACTGCAACAGGTAGCCTTTACAGGAACAGTATACGGAGGCCTTAAAAAGCACTCAACGGACCCCCCCTTCCGGCGGCTTTATGCCGATTACCAACCAGGCATAAGGCACATTAGGAACCCCCATTTGCAAGGGGGTTACACTGTATTTAGTTATTTATTTAAAATCTGGTAAATCTGTGAGCCAGGGCCTGTTTTCATAGGTGACCAAAACATGAACACATATAGAACATACAGACAGTAACAATATACAGTCTTAATAAACATAATACATTACATAAATATACTCTAACCTGCAAAATATTTACAGTAACAGTCTGCTCGAAGATTTTTTCCTAACGTGTATTTAAAACAGGTAACATAGTGATAATACATGTAAACTAAATGGGCAATGAACTGAAAAATTGTGGCAGTCTGTTATGCAAGTTTTTTTTGTCGAACTGTGGTCCTCATTCCGGATACGTGGATAACGTGGTGGGATGTTGATCTTATTGCCAGTGTGTTATTGTGTTATTTTATTTTTGAAAAATAACATGAAGAAGGGTTGCAACAAAATTCAAAGTTATTTTCCAAGCTAGGACCCCGAGTTTGAGAAAAAAGCTCTGGTCTTGTGATAGCCGATCAAGATTATTAAATAAAACACAATGATTTGTACAAGGTGGCAGTTCTGTAACAAAACACTCAACTTGATTATAAACAGTCTTCACCATGGACAGCAAACCCTCCCCTGCTGAAAAATAGAACAAAGTGCCGTAATTAATGATTGGGAGCAAGAAACTCTGGGCTAGCAACTTTCTAGCGGAGGGTAGCAATAAGGAATTTATCCTATACAGGATACTTATACCAAAATCTCGTGTTTCCCAAAAGTGCACGTTATAAGGAATCAAACGCATGAATTTAAGCAATCATACTTAATGGTGAGTTTATTTCCCAGTGATTTGTGAACAGTTGGAAACGTTGGCTAAGTAAGAGTACTGCAATAGCTTGTTCACCACCTCATGGGCTGAGTCCCCCTTTCCTGCTGATGACTGGCATATTTTGGCAGAGTTTCTGCATCTAGTGAACTGAGACTGGGGAAGAGACTGAGAATTCTGTGAGCCTAATCGGCATGGGTGACGTAAGAAGCCCTTTACTCTCACAACCAGAAGAATACTTTTCTTGCCTGTTTTTGCAAGCCCTCCCACCTCACTGCATTTGCAGGTTCCTGCCTGTAATATTCATGAGGGTAATAGATAGCTGGTAGTTTATGGGTACCTGTACTATCAATAACATCATGGCTATTCCAACACAGGTGTTGCTTGAGTGTCAGGATGACTGAACACTCACACTCTTAGAGTAGAAACAGATAAACATAGACTTTGATGGCAGATAAGGACTGCTTGGCCCACTTAGTCTGCCCATTTCCCTACCTATTGGATAAGCTACAGATCCTAGTTAACCAACAGCCTACTTCTTCCTACCCCCCCCATCAGAATTGTCTTATGTCTGTCCTATGCATTCTTGAATCCCCCCACTGTTTTTGACTCCACAACCTCCTCAGGAAGGCTGTTCCATGCACCCACCACCCTCTCAGTGAAAAAATGCTTCCTCACATTGCCCCAGAGCCATCCCATCTCTACCTTCAAATTGTGTCCCCTTGTTCTTGCTCATCTCTTTTTCTGAAATATGCTACCCTCTTGGACTTTGTTGATTCCCTTAAAGTACTTGAACATTTCTATCACATCTCCCCCTCTCCCTTCTTTCCTCAAGGGTATACATATTAAGCTCCTTTAGTCTCTCTTCATATGGCTTCTGTTGCAGACCCTGCACCATTTTAGTTGCCCCCCTCCGGACCGCCTCCATCCTGTCTATGTCCTTGTGGAGATGGGGTCTCCAGAACTGCATGCAGTACTCCAGATGGGGTTTCACTAACTGTCTGTACAGAGGGGATAATAACTTCTTGTTTTCTACTGGTGATGCCTCTCCCTATACATCCCAGTATCCCCCCAGCCATCCTTACTGCCTTCTCACATTGCTTGCTTACCTTTAGGTCATCTGATATGACTAGTCCCAGGTCCCTTTCCATTTTTGTAGTTGTTAATACATGAAAAATCATCAGATGCTCAGAGCCCTGTCTGCTGGCCTATTCTCTTAATGTCCCAGTCTCAGAATGTGAGCATGGATCACCAGTGTGTCGGGTAGTCCTATTCTGCTTGGCACCATGGAAACAGCAAGCAAATTAAAAAAAAAAAACACATATTATCCTCCATGCATGCCATCTATCCTCTCGGGGAATGCTACTCTAGCATTCCTTTCCTAGATGATAATGACTGGAATTGACTACTAAAGTAGTCAGTCGCATAGTGTAATTCACAATCCAATGATCTCGGATGCTTATCATTGTTCTGCACAGCACAACAAACAATCAAGCTTCAGGGTAAATTCACAAAATGGTCAATCTCATTTAGTTTTTGTGGGGGAAAAATCCTCTGGAGAATGGGTACCACCTGTGTTCATTGTTTTTTCAACAAGACAGGCTTGTATCCTGTATTGATGTGCTTCATAATACTGTATACGTAGCAGATTTTCCGTATACACCACTTCATTTTCAATTGGTCTGCACTTGTTATTATGGCAGTTCATATTGAATTAGTATATACGCAGCAATTTGAATAGTAGGTATATATTACAACAAAAAGCTCAAAACCATTATTTTCATTACAACTGAATTTCTTATCAAAATGATAATTGCACCCAAGCTCCTTTATACCCTTTGTATGCTGTCAGTGTTAGGTCTTGTGTTTTTTCCCTTGCATGCTAGATGGGCTGCTGAGAAAATTTCTCTGAAAGGGTAAGTGACCTAGTCTCAGTCTAGGTATGTTCCAGGTTCTAGTTGAGCAGAAAGGCTTGGGAGTTCTAGACTCCAAGAGGTACTGTTTGGCCATGGACTTGTATTTCTTTAACATACCACAGCCTAAGGAGGGGCAGTCAGATGACTAGGTATAAGGTTGCCTGTCAGCTTCTGTGTGCCACGATATATCTATACCACATAAGTGGAGCTGAATCCTGCACTTTTAAAGCATAAATGAGGCACAAACAAATATTGTCTGGAGTGCATCTTTCTGAGCAAATATTGGGGGTTAGTGCTGTCTCTACTGTTATTGCCCATACTATATATGCATTAGAGCAAGGCACCACACTCCTTGGAGTGAGCCATTCCATTCTGAAGTGTTTGACTAGGTGTGGTATTGAAGCTGGAGTTGGCAAGTCATTCCTCCTAGTGGCATAAGGCTACCATAATGGTGCAGAGTGTCTTGTCCTTTATTTACAAATTGAATGTGTGGCAGTAGTTAAGGTTGCTGTTGAAAGTTAATCTCTGATATACTGTACCTGCTAATCCCCTACTTTGAAAGAATCGTGAAATTAAAACAGGGTTTCCATGGTTATTTGATCTACTCCATGTAAATTTCTGGGAACCAGAAAAAACAGGTTTGCCAACATAGCACATTTAATGCAAACATGTTTGTTGCACAAATAAGACAGTTCGAGAAAAAAGCGCCCTGGCACTTTGTCCACATTTGGGTCTTTATTGGGGAGGAGGGCAGAATCTTCCAAAACTACTGTACCCATTAAATATCCTGCATTAAGTTGCTAGTGACTATTTTCATAAGTGCATTATAAATACAATAAAGTATGGGGTGATGTGCGTATCAAGACTTTTACATATACCCGAGGTGTTGGGTGCCACATAAATGCCGAGAGCGAAGTTCGAGTAGTTTATCTAGGCATCCAACACTGAGGGTGTGTGTAAAATTCGAGTTTTTAAGCCACCCCATATTTTATTTTATTTAATTTCTGGGTTTCAGTTTTTCACCACAGCAATTATATAAAATAAAGAGAAGACACCTCCCTGCAGCCATGCTCCAACCGGGTTTCAGCAGTGTCAGCGGTCGGACGCGACAACTTGAAGAAAGGCTTATTTCTTTTTAATTTTTTTAGTAGGAGGCAGCCATTTGTTTCTTTTTTTTAAGTATTGTACTTACTGCTGAGAGTGGTGGTCTGGTCTCTGGCGATTAGGTTCACTTGTGGTGATGCGGAAAAGCGGTGGCTGGTGCTAATGCATGCTCAGCAGAAGGGAAACCCGGTGCGTGTTTGCCGTAATAAACACTCCCTTATTACAGCAAGTTATGGCATGGGTTTTCCTATGGGAAAAACTGAAATCCATTAACTATATATATATATATATATATATTTAAAATGTAAATAGAAAATAGATGAAATGATAAAAGGGAATGGAAAAAGTGACAGAGAGAGGAGAGGAGGAAGAAACAAGCAAACAGTGAAGCAGAGT
Organism: Neoceratodus forsteri; assembly: GCA_016271365.2. Lineage (NCBI taxonomy): Eukaryota > Metazoa > Chordata > Ceratodontiformes > Ceratodontidae > Neoceratodus > Neoceratodus forsteri. Next base: position 145,880,369 of record CM057453.1, on the reverse strand, counting down.
CCTGTTACTGACAAAATTACATAATGCCAAAGCCAACTACATAAGGAACTCCTGAAAGGGTTCCCTGAATGTAGCCCAGACAACTAATTTAAGGCCGTTTAGAGTAATAATACACATAGTCAATATTGGCTCTAAAACAGAACAAAGCTAAAGTATCTTAAGCAATAAGCAAAATCCAGTGATCTAAACTAACAGACACTGTGGGATAAAATACGTAAACAGCAAATCATTGTTACATCTTATCAGTTTCATTAAGGAATAAAAAAAAAATAGGGACGTTGAGCAGAGACAACAAGACTGGACCTAAAAGAATCAGATAGCAACAAGAAAGGTCAAATATGTAATGCAAAGCAATGAATTTATTTAAAAAAATTACATAACCCAACTCCTAATTTAAGCCTTGTGGTTGAATAGTCCTACAATAAACTATCCACTGTGTTTCCTTCTGTAACAAGCAGTTTGCTGAGGGCCTTCTTTTTAGATACAGCACATCTTCTGATCCCATAAAGGAGATTATATCTGAACTAGAATTGTGGACTGCCTGAAAGTACACAGCCAGGGCATTATGCATATTTCAAGAAGCACACAGAGAGTCCTTGCCTTTCTTTTCTGCCTTCTCCCTTTTTCTTCTCTTTTTTTCCACTCAGTTCTTATGCATTCACTACTTTGGCCATACAATAAACTATCTAAAGATTGTGCTGTCACTTACTGTACCAGCACACCTTTGTACTTTTTCATCCATGTGATTCTCTCTTTTTCCCTCCCCACCCCAGATTTTGCTCTCCCCTCCCCCCTGCTCCCTCCCCCTTTTTATGGCTGCATGGGTTGAGCCCTGCAGGGGTTTGGGGATTACTAGAAAAGAGAGAGAGAAAGGGGATTGACAGGACACAATGACTGTATCCTTCCCCGAGTGCTTTGGAGCAGACATTACTCAAAATGCGGCCATTCTCTGGATTGATTGCAGTGGTCTGTTTGTGCTTGCCTCTTCCTTCACCAGCCATGTCTCATCCCCCCCCACACACACACACACACACTGTGACACCACTCTTCTTCAACTGCTTGTTTGAACAGGCAATGACTTTAGGGTTACAAAATTACTTGCAACTTTTAAACAAAGTAACAAGGATTATATTTTTGGCATGAGGCTGATTGGGGATATGCTGATCAAAATTCTGAATTTATAGATGCTAGACATTTTGGCTGAACTCCCTTTTTAAGAGCTTTTGCAGAATTCCTGCACTAATTGAAGCAAACAGACTCCTGTGTTCATTTGAGCTGAGTAATTGCTCATAAATAATGTCACTTAGCCTTTCTGATCAAGGAATATCCAAAAATGATTTATACCATTTTTTAACCTCTCAAGACATTATCTGATTAGCACTGCTTCAGACATAGTTTACTATAGCAGAGGACATTTGTTTAGTTAATCCCTAAGACATTTAAAGAACTGTTATCTTTTGTTGCTAAGAGACATGCAAAAAAAGTGAATATAAAAACCAAAACTGTTGTTGTCATCCTTGTGTTCAGAGAATTAGGATGAGGTGTGGGGCAGGAGAAAGGAAAGAGGTGATAGTGAGTGCTGTAATGAAGGGGAACTAAAAATGTTTCTGCTTGTGGCACTGTAACATTTGAAACTGGCCTTGATTTGAAGACATGAGCTGAGTGGAGGCACAGCACTGAAGTGACACTATGAGCTTCCATTCAGATAGTTTACTGTGTTTCAGAGTGGATCAGTAATTAGAAACAAGCACGTGTTTATGAATGCTGAATATTTGTCATATATTAGTTGTTAGTGTTATTTTATTCACCCAGGATCCTGCAAAGGTGAAGTAGAAGACCCAGAACATCAGATCAAATCCTACTACACACTGCATCTACTGATAGTGAGTCACTGTGGCATATTAGTGGTTAGAGCACTGGTTTAGAGACTGAAAGACTGCAGGTTCAAGCCCCACTAGAAGCAAACATTTACTGTGTGACCAAGTCACTTAAGTTCTCTGTGTTGCAGGCTTCCCAAATGTACAAAGGCGTATGAGCAGGACCCCACTGGAAATGAGATGTTGCATCTCAGCTGGGCTATCCTGGGTAAATAAATTGTAGTACAGGACCAAATGGAAAACAAGATGCAGCATCTCAGCTGAGATATCTCGGGTAAACAAACTGTAATGCAGAAACCCATGGGAAATGAGATGCTGCATCTCAGCTGGGCTTTCCTGGGTAAATAAATTGTAATGCAGAACCCCACTGGAAATGAGATGATGCATCTCAGCTTGGCTATCCTGGGTAAATAAATTGTAATGCAGGACCCCACCAGAAACGAGATGCTGCATCTGAGCTGGGCTTTTCTGGGTAAATAAATTGTAATGCAGGACCCCAGGGGAAACAAAATGCTGCATCGCAACTGGGGCTATATGGGTAAATAAATTGTAATGCAGGATTCCATGGGAAAAGAGATGCTACATTTCAGCTTGGCTATCCTGTGTAAGTAAATTATAACTCAGGACGCCACAGGAATTGAAGTGCTGCATTTCAGCTGGGCTACTCTGTGTATATAAATTGTAATGTTGGGCACCACTGGAAATTAGATGTTGCTATCCTGGATAAATAAATTGTAATGCAGGACCCCGTTGCTAAATGAGGTGTTGCAACTCAGCAGGATTATCCTGGGAAAATAAATTGTGATGCAGGATCCCAATGGAAATTAGGCATTGCATCTCAGCTGAGCTATCCTGGGTAAAAAAAATGTGATGCAGGACCCAACAAGAAACGAGATGCTGCATCTCAGCTGGGCTATCCTGGGTAAATAAATTATAATGCAGGACCCCACTGGAAACAAGATGCTGCATCTCAGCTGGGCTATCCTGGGTAAATAAATTATAATGCAGGACCACTCTGGAAATGAGATGTTGCGTCTCTGCTGGGCTCTCCTGGGTAAATAAATTGTAATGCAGGACGCCCCTGGAAATGACTTGCTGCATCTCAGCTGGACTATCCTGTGTAAATAAACTGTAATGCTCAACCCCCTGGAAATGACTTGCTGCGTCTCAGGTAGGATATCCTGTGTAAATAACCTGCAATGCAGGACCCCACTGGAAAAGAGGTGTTGCTTCTCAGCTGGGCTATCCTGGTTAAATCAATTGTAATGGAGGACCCTACTAGAAATGAAATGCTGCATCTCAGCTGGGCTGTCAAGGGTAAATAAATTGTAATGCAGGACCTCTCAGGAAATAAGAAGCTGCATCTCAGCTGGACTATCCTGGGTAAATAAATTGTAATGCAGGACCCCACTGGAAATGATATGCTGCATCTCAGCTGGGCTATCTTGGGTAAAAAAAAAATTTAATGCAGGACCCCACTGGAAATGAGATGCTGATTCCCAGCTTGGCTATAATCAGTAAATTAACTGTAATGCAGGATACCTCTGGAAATGAGATAGTGCATCCCAGCTGGGCTATCTTGAATAAATAAATTGTAATGCATTACCCCCACCAGAAATGAGATACTGCATCTCAGCTGGGCTATTCTGGGTAACTAAATTGTAATAAAGGCCCCAAGGAAAATGAGATGCTGCATCGTGGCTGGGCTATCATAGGATTCATAGGATTATTCAAGCCGAGGATGGAAACACCATCCTATAAGGCTCATATTCCAATTATTATTAACATAGAAATTTACTATCTCTAAAAAATAAGTCTACCCCATTCTTAAATTCGATCATAGTTGTACTATTAACAATTTCCATTGGTAAGTTATTCCAGAATCCCACAACTCTTAAGCTACACCAATGTTTCCGAAAGTTATGTTCCCAAATTTGTTAGTACAATTGTTTATTTTGTTTCTTTAAACTAGTTTTCCCTAATTTATGTGTGAACCCCAGTTCTTTTAGTAACTCGTCATCTTCCATACTCTTGTATAGGAAACATAAATCTCCTTTTGTTCTACGATAATGTAATGAATAAAGATTTAGACTAACCAGTCTATTGTAATATGTTGTATTTTCTAATCCAGTAACTTTTTTAGTAAATCTTCTCTGGACTCCCTCGATATTGGATATGTCCTCCTTATTATAGGGTGACCAAACCCTTGCACAATACTCAAGGTGGAACCTGATCAATGCGACATACAGAGGCATCAACACGTTCCTATTTCTACTCGCAATATGCTTAAAGATACAATTTAGAATCTGGTTAGCCTTTCTCAGCTGATTTCTACAGTGTACTCTGAACTTCAGGTCTTTTGTAACTGTAATTCCCAGATCTTTTTCCTCAGTTGCAACCCCTAGTGTAATGTTATCAAGTTGATAAGTTGCTGCTATGTTGTTTTTCCCCATGTGCATGACTTTACATTTGGATTTGTTTAGCTCTAACTTATTATTAATTGTCCAATCCTGTATTGAGTCCAGTGTGTGCTGTAATGCTAATATATGTTCATCTTTATTTGTGACCACACCCAATCTGCAATCATCAGCAAACTTTTGCATCCATATATTATTGTTACTGATCTTTAGTGAGGAAATATATATATTAAACAGACCGGCACCCAACACCGATCCCTGAGGCACTCCACTGGTCACCTCAGCCCAGTCAGAGTATTCCCCATTTACGACCACCCTCTGTCTTCTGTCCCTCAGCCAGTCAGAATCCACCTACATATGTTGTTGGGTAGTTTAACTCTTTCCAACACTAACAATAATTCCTTATGTGGCAATTTATCAACAGCCTTAGCAAAATCAAGGAAAACCACATCGACAGGGTTCCCAATGTCCAATTCTCTATTAACTTTTTCATAAAAGGACAATAAATTGGTCTGGCATGATCTATTCTTCACAAACCCATGCTGTATAGGATCCCTCATGTCCTGTGCCTCCAGGTGTTCTTTTATTATGTCTTTAATTATGCTCTCCATAAGTTTACCCGGTAATGATGTCAAACTTATGGGCCGAAAGTTTTCTGGTCGGGTACTAGGTTCTTTTTTTAAGATAGGTACAATATTTGCTAGCCTCCAATCATAAGGGACAGAACCAGTATTAATACATGTTTGGAATATATATGTCAAAGGATGGGTCAGTTCACATGCCAATTCCTTTAGGATTTTAGGGTGCAAACCATCTGGACCCGGGGATTTATTTGGGTTAATTCCAACTGACAGTTCAAATATGTTATCTGGGTTCAATCTTATTGTTTCTAGCTTGAGAGATTGCTTTGTGTTGTATGTATCCTTATCGTTTGAATTATACACCAAACTGAAATATTTATTTTGAATATTCGCCATTTGTTGGTTAGATGCTTGGGATCCATCATCAGTAGGGAAGGGACCTATACTATTTGAAGTTTTCCTCCGATTATTAATCGCAATGCAGAACCCCCACTGGAAATGAGATGATGCATTCATCTGGGTTACCCTGGGTAAATAAACTGTAATGCAGGACCCCACAGGAAATGAGATGCTGCATCTCATCTGGACTATACTGGGTAAATAACTTGCAATGCAGGACCCCACTAGTAAATACATTTTGAAGCATGACCCCACTGGAAATGAGATGCTGCATCTCAGCTGGGCTATCCTGTATAAATAAATTGTAATGCAGGACCTCACTGGAAATGAGATCCTGCATCTCAGCTGGGTAACCTGGGTAAATAATTGTGTAAATATATTAGTCAGAGTGTGTGTGTGTGTGTGTGTGTGTGTGTGTGTGTGTGTGTGTGTGTGTGTGTGTGTGTGTCACAGCAATTAGAAAGTGCAGGTAGTTGGCTCAGTGGTTAGTGCAAAAATTGGTACGTTACACATTTCTCACTACCCACAGTGCCATAATTTTGCAGCCATATTGGCTCTTACTTGAATTTGTTTTCCAGAAGCTTCTGAGTACTTTCCACTTTGGCCCTAAATTTAGTACTTTTAAGGTTAGGCTTTTATACCTATATATATCTATCTAGCTATCTATGTGTATATATATATATATATATATATATATATATATATGTAGATATATCTATATTTATGCAACAGGCATCAGGATAAAAACTGCTGCATAAACACGATTATTTAACACACTGTACAAATAAATCACCATGATGTAATCACTATGAGACTAACTTGAAATTATTCCCATAGTGATTACTTCGCAGCCCATTTATCTGTACAGTGACTACGTCACTACCCCCACCTCCACCCCCGGCCTGCCAGCGCTACCTTCTCCCACTGTACCACAAAACAAAACTGCACAGCTTCAGTTACTGCCACACCACTCCCAAAATGCAAGGAGCCAACAAATTCCTATACACTTATCCTTTTTTTCCTCTACATTGGGCATTTTATTTCTCCCCAATGCACCTTATGAAACCACCTCCAACATGAACTACCCCCAGTACCCCACTCCCTCTCCAGCACTCTCCGTTTCCCTCAGACACGTTACTTCCTTCAAGCCGACCCTGACAACCACACACCAACACCAGCACTTCCTTCACCACTTTCAAACAACATTTCTCTCTCCATTCTCTTCCATTTTCATACAAAACCATACCTTCTGTACTCTACTCCAGTGTGTAAAAACTAGCTTCTCCTCCTTGAATGGCATACCTTCTGTACTCCGTACCGGGAATGTAACAAACAGCTCCTCCTACTCAAACGGCAACACTTCCTATGCATTATGCCACAAAATCAGATGCGTCTTTTTTAAACAAAAAAAAAAAGTAAAAGAAAAGAAACAAATGCCAGGGAAACAAACTACCCAAGCAACGTCTACATGGCCACTCTCACTATCTACCGCTTAGCACATCCGCCATTTAAAAAAAAAATAATTTTGAAATGTCCACACTCCTCCAATCAACAAAGATATTCCCACAGCATTAACGTGGCATGAACCAAGCATACAGAAAGCAAAAAGGGGGGGGGTTAGAAAAAGTGAAAACACAAAAAATACTAAAGTTCCAACACAATCTAAAAAAAAACTGCTGCCATAATAAAAAAATAAACACCTGTTGCATAAATTAAATATGTGGGCGCCTGTGGGATAAAGCAGTTATTTGTGCAGTAGCCTGTGCCCTTGTGGCTTTGCCACTCGTGAGATTACGTGAGGTCACAGGCTACTGTACAAATAACTGCTTTATCCCACAGGTGCTCCTCCGCATATCCCTTATATACTAAGGTTCATACTAAGGTGAAAATGGAGTTAGGGGGCTGTAAGGCCCATGATTGCTCCTATAATTAATACATTTTTTTTTTTTACTCTTTGGTAACTGGGTAAGGCCCTCTAGGCACAAGTGCCTGTTTTCAAGGGCGACCTGGGAGCACTGGGTGGTTAAGTGACTTGCTCAGAGTCACACAGAAAGCAAGTGGAGGTTGTGAGAATCAAACTCAGGTCTGGTCTGCTGGCTGTACCAAGCTCGTTCACATCTTATTCCTCTAACCTCTAGGCTATACTGCCAGCCCTAAAGTTTAAGTTTGTAACCTGATAGAATGAGATTATCAAGATGGTGCTTAAATTCAGCTTTATTACTTCTAGTGATAACTTCCACAGGGAGGCTATTCCATGGGTTTACAGTTTGTAGAGTAAAGAAATATTTTTGTGTTTTTAAACTAAATTTCTTACTATAAAGCTGTAGAGGATGACCACTAATGTTATAATAGTTGTTTTTAAATTCTATACCTAATTCTGCAAACAGAGATGGGTCGTGTATAACATTATACATAAATAGAAGGTCACCTCTAAGACGTCTAGTAGATAATGTCATTAAGTTTAAGGTGTTAGATTTTGACTCATATGAGTCAGTGTATAGACCGTGAATATGCTTAGTAAATTTCCTCTGAACCCTTTCCAATGAGTTAATTTCATATTTTTTGTATAGGCACCATAACTGTGAAGCGTACTCCAAGTGAGGCCGAACACAGGCCTTGTACAGAGGCATCATTACACCGCTATTTCTGGTTTTAATGTTTCATTTGATAGACTAAATATATATATATGTCTGTATATAATATAGGATAAAGTATGAGGTGCAGTGTGTTACGAGAATTTACACACTCCTGAGTTGTTGGATAGTACATAAACCACGAGGGGGAAGCCCGAGGGGTTTATTAGCTATCCAACAATGAGGGAGTGTGTGAAATTCAAGTCAAACACACTGCACCCCATATTTTGTTACTTGTAATTGAAGGGAGATTTTTTTTCTTTTAGAGGTTTAGTTTAAACTCGGTCCCCCGTCGGCAGCACTGAAGAGCCACATCGCACCCGTATGGCTGTCCCTCGCTTCGCCAACTTCCCTTTTACTCTCTCCCACTGTGAGAATACCTCCCGACCCACTGAAGAAGCAGCCCAAGGTTTTTGTGGTCAGTAGTGTGTGAAGAGAAATGGAGCGTTTTAAGCTCGAGCTGCGTTTGCTCAGTGTCTTGAGCACATTCATAATGGAAGAGAGCGCGTGAATACCGTAACACCTACTCAGGTGTTACGGTATTTAACACACAGATTTTTACATTGAAAAAAACCGAAGTCATTAATTATTTTATATATATATATATATATACACATATATATATATAATTACTGGTGACCCCAAATATCAACCAGATTACAGTACTAATCAAATGCTGTAATAACCGTATTTCTGGTTATTACACTCCAAGAAGCTGTAATAACCCGAAATTCAGTTATTATGGCATTCCAAAGTACTTTCACTCTTCCCTGATGCCTGTAGCATGACCGAGTGGTGTCCAGGGTCATAAACAATAATGTTGAATTTATTCAAAAACACCAGTGCTGAGTGTAAAAAACATGTTTGTTTTAGTGGCTTCTGTGAAGCACACATTAAGCATGGGGCTTAATGTTAAGCTGCTGCCCCTTTAAGAGCACTTAGAACCTGCATGTATCTATTTGTTGCACTGCCTGGCAGTGCCATGTATGCCTGTCAGTCAAAGAATGTGCCAGTCTGTGGCTTGTCCTCCCGAAGAAAACATCTACAGCACTGAATAAACCTGTATTATTATATTTTATGCGTCTGTCTAGTTATTCACACGATCCAGATGGGGTCCTCACCAGCAGCAACTGAAGGGTCTGGCAGACCACAGAGAACGTAAGGGGTCCTTTAGTGGCAGTCCAAGTAACCAAAATGCCACGCATGGTGGAGAATGCGGCCCATTTTCTGTCCAGACCCCCATCTCACTTGCCTGCGTCACTGGTTACCCTAAGTCATCACCCCAGTATGCCTGAACTGTTTGAATGGTTATTTACAACACAACCTTGGCTGTAGAGAAGAGAAAAAAAAAAGAACTATATCCTGTTCGTGCAGCAGCCTGCAGCCCTCCTACTTTTACCTGCCTAGCACAGTACAAGTGTTCCAGTCCTGCTGGTTAGCAGCTCGATGCCTGCACTGGTTCAAAATAAATGTGCTACACCCTACCCCACGGAGCTATGAACTGTGCATACCCCCCAGCTCCCACCTCGTGGCAGGGCCATTTTTAAAGTGCTCTGTTTTGCCATCCAACCTCCCTCTATGCCTCCCAGCTGCAGATCTCCAGCCCAAAGCCTCTCCCACTGAGGATCAAAGCTCAACAGGAAAAAAAAAGAAACTACTAAATACAATAAAGAAACTAGACTTTGGGCTGACAGCCTCTCCATCATGAGCCGTGACTCCCCACAGATTGCTCCTGCACCAGAAGAGACTGCTGCAATTCAGTCCTGCAGCTACCCGAACAGCAACCATGGCTTCCCTCTCACCATACAGCCACATGGAGCCTCCGTGGTGTTCATCCATTGGGCTAGCAGTATAGCCTAGAGGTTAGAGTAATGAGCTGTGAACGAGCTTGGGACATCCAGCAGACCAGACCTGGGTTTGATTCTCACAACCTCCATTTGCATACTGTGAGACTCTGAGCAAGTCAGTTAACCGCCCAGTGCTCCCAGGACACCCCTGTAAACAGGCACTTGTGCCTAGTGGTCCTTAACCGGTTATCAAACACAAAAAAAGGAAAAGATCCTTCCAAACAACCGCAGCTCCCCTACAGACTGGGCCACTCCCGACCTCATGGCTTCTCCAGTACTGGACCTCGGGACTATAGATCAGTCCTGCTCCACTGCACAGCTTAGCCCTGCCGCCTAATTACTCCTCTCAATTGCGGCCCCTGACTCACAGAAGCTTCGGCCTTCTGCACCATGCAGCTCAGCTCCACAAGTCTCCTGCCCTTGCTCCCAAACTCTTCCTATCGACGAAGAAGAAAACAAAAAAAAAAGTGAATGTAAATCCATGGAGAGCGCTGCTTCAGTTAATTAGCTGCCCCCTGTATCTTTCCTCGTGGCTGAGCTCTGCCTTCCCTGCTGACCATGGCTACACTCCATGACACATCAGCAGCAAGCCGCTCTACCCTAAGCCTTGTTCTGAATGCGGCTCTGCAAATTTAGTTTTCTTCCCCCATAGCCACTCAGTACCGCAGCTCCACTCCTCCTGGACAGCCACAGCAAGCAGCAGCATTGCTCTACACCACATTCTGCCCTTCTCTGCAACAACAACTCACAGAGCAATTGTCTCCCTGCTCGGCAATGCTACAAGATGGCTTTCTTAACATAGGAGCCAAATGAGCCCAACTGGAGTAAGCAAGTTCTTAGGGCAAGATAGAAAAACCAAAACAGAGGAGCCAGAACAAATGGGTGACCAAAACACAGTCGGGGCATATCAAAATGAAACAGGAGCAATTATGAAATAGAACATAAAACACGAAGGAAGCTCAATCAGGGCTCAGTATAAATACAGAGGACATGTCTAAGACAAATAAAATAAAGCACAACCCTGAGGGATAAAGAGAAGCAAAAAGGCAGCACAATAAATAAAACAGGACACAGTCAAACAAATACAGAAATTATCATTCTCAGTTTCTGACTCACCAAAGCCACGGAAAACCTCCCGCTATTTTCAGTGGGGAAGAAGGACATCAGGGTGGCAATCGCCATTTTGACCATTGTGGAAGCAGCCAGGCAGCCTCGTGGCAAGGATCCTCCATCTTGTGCAGAGCAAAACAACAAGACAGGAAGAGAACCTTAACCCCCCTGCTGGTGGCCATCTTGCTACAGTCAGACCAGTCAAACCCAGAAGAACTGCATGTCAAAGTTCGGAGGCCATCTTGTGAAGGGCAAAAATGTACTTCAGTCCATTGAAATCAATGGCAGTCCTATTGAAATGAATGGACACTGCAACAAATAGCTGATTTTGCACTGAAACCTTTATTTAAATGACAAACAACACAGAATTGAGTGGAAATTCTTTATTAAGACGTAATTTGATGAACTTTGCTACAACAATTTGTACCATCATCTACAAAAATAATTTTTGCTCGGCACTTCATCTACGACACGACGTCCCATCTCCTGCATGACGGCAACTTCTTCTCACTCATATGACCTTTGCTCGGTGAAATGAAGCTCATCTCCAACCACAATGTCTGATGATGACATAGATATGGGTGCCGGATCGTCCAGAGTTCTACCATCACCCACCTCAAGGGCATGGAGCTACAGAATTGAAATGATATCCAGTCATCCATCTCAGCTCAAGGAGCACCAGCTATGCAAGCTATTCAAGATGACCTGGCATACATTAAAGCTATTTCACCTCAGTCCACAGTCCACACCAGCCTATAACCAATATCCTTCTCAGCCTTGTCTCACGAAGGTGCTGTTGATTGGCTGGAACAATTCCAAGCATGGATTTCTTTCAATGGTTGGACTGATCTCTTGCACATCTCCAGTGCCTTGTGATTGCTTCTGAGAGAGACTGCCATTTCTTGGTTCAATGCACTTCCAGAACAAGTCAAAGGGGACACTGCCACATTGTATACAACCTTCAAAGTCCATTTTCTCCAAGCACACCAACCCTGGTTATTAGAGCAACAGCTGTGGGAGCGCACAATGCAACCCCCTGAATCTCTTGAAGCCTTCATAGTGGACATTGAGTCTCACTGCAAACGCCTACAGAAAACAGAGAAAGATCAAATAACAGCCTTTGTTCGGGGACTGCCTCCTCAATTCTGTACCTATGTCATACAGTAAAAGCCAACCACCTGGACAGACACCATCCAAGCTGCACGGCTAGCTCAAGAGTCCATTTCAATGTTTCAGTCTGTGAGTGCTCAGACGCCCCAAACCTCACAACTGGCTGCACTCGCCATGTGTCCAACAGCAACAAGCAATGATTGACAAGGTTATCTCAACTGTCAATACCTTACACATCAGTTCAACTGCCTCCTCTGCAGATTCTAACACTACGCAATCACCTCGACAGTGACCTGATCCACCTCCACCTTCCCGAGAGCCTGTAACCTGCCAGTGGTGTGGATTTAGAGGACACACTACCACTGTCTGCTGAAAGTTAAAGTATTTCAACAGGACGCAAGAGAACCAAGGATGCTCACCACAGTACAATCAACAGGATAACCGCAACTCCTCCCAGGATCAGGGAAATGAGCACTGCCCAACAGATTAGGGGCTTTTGTTGGGCAAGGGAACATAGCAACTGACCACCCCTCTGACTCTTGCAATTCAAACAAAACGCATCATCCAACTTTGAACTCTGGCACACTCTCACTCCCAGGGGCAAAGGTACCTGTCATCTGATCACCTGTCCTAGCAAATTATATACCTATAACTATTGGAGATTGGTCCACTCATGCCTTGGTCAACACTGGAGCAGAAATATCAGTTATCAACAGCAGTATTCTAAACAACCAAGCTATTCGTCACATACCTAATGTCTCTCCAGCTGACATAAAGTACATTATCACAGCAAGTACAGCTACAGCTATAGGCAATTACAAAACCAAATAAAGAAGGAAATAAGAAGGGCAAGGAAAGAACATGAAAGAAAACTTGCAATAAAAAGTAAAGAAAAATATAAAGCATTTTATGCCTATGTAAATGAGCTAAAAGGGGGTGGACAAAAAAATAGGACCATTGAAGGGAAGAAATGGAAAAATGTCAGCTACAAATACGGAAATGGCAAACATTCAAAATGAGTATTTTTCCTTGGTATTCACTAAAGAAACTAAAATCGGGACTTACCAAATTAAAAAGGGGGATAAAATTATGGAAAACCATATTAAAATACTAACACAGGATGTACAAAGTAGGCTGGCAGCATTGAAACCAAATAAATCACCAGTATCAGACGACTTTCATCCCAGAATGTTAAAGGAGTTAGCCATTGAACTGGCTCAACCTTTAAGTCACCTATTCCGACAGTAATTAGATACAGGGGAGGTTTTAGATACCTGGAGGGGAGCTACGGTGATACCTCTTTATAAAAAAGGAAATAAGAAGGATCCATCAAATTACAGACCAGTGAGTCTGACTAGTGTCCTGGGAAAAGTGCTGGAAGGCACAATTAACGACTTCATAAATAAATGTCTTCAAGAAAACAACTTGGAGGATAAGTCACAGCACGGTTTTAGGAAGAGGTATTCCTGTCAAACAAATATGTTTCACTTTTATAACAGGGTGAGTAGGGTTTTGGATGGAGGGGGAGCTGTGGATGTGGTTTATTTGGATTTTACGAAAGCTTTTGATAAGCTCCCTCATAAACAACTTATTGAGCGGCTTCAGAAGATTTGTCTGCACTGCAGTGTGGTATCTTGGGTTGCCTCTTGGTTGGCCAATAGAGTGCAGCGTGTAAATATAAGGGGAGCTTTGTCGGATTCGGCAGAGGTCACTAGTGGAGTGCCTCAGGGGTCAGTGTTGGGACCGGTCCTTTTTAACATCTATGTGGCAACACTGGAGGAACATCAAGGGAATGTATGGCTCACCAAATTCGCTGATGATTGCTGGCTGGGGTTGGAGTTAGTAGATCCAAATGATCACTTGAAGTTACAACACAAATTTGATTATATCAGTACATGGTGTTCAACCTATAAATTACATTTAAATCCAGATAAATGTACTGTAATGCATTTGGGATTCAAAAATACAAATACCACCTACTATTTAGGTGATATTATCCTAAAAAACTGTAGATGAGGAAAAAGATCTAGGCATCTTGGTAACAAAGGATCTTCACTTTTCCACACATTGTAGAAATGTTGCCAGAAAGGCTAATGGAGTGTTAAACTGCATATTGAGAAATATCTCAAGTAGAGACAACGATGTGTTATTGCCCTTGTATTCCACCCTGGTGAGGCCCCTTATGGAATATGGTGCCTAGGTTTGGTCACCCTATTTAAAGGGTGATATTAATAGACTGGAGGGGGTACAGAAAAGGGCTACATGAGTGATCAAGGGGATGCATGGTAAAAACTACACAATGAATTCAGAAGATTAAGAAGGGTTATGTACCCCTAGCTCTGATTTACCTATGATACCTATGATACCTATGATACAGTACTTATCACAAGCGTGATCCATCTCAGGCTCCGCTTTAGCTCACAGCAAGCCAGCGTCAAGTTTGACATAGTGCCTGATCTTCAACCTGCAATAATTCTTGGCCTGGACTTCCTTAAAGCTCACAAAGCCATCCTAGACTTTGCCTCAAACAAACTGTCACTAGATCCTTGGAGGCAACTTGCAGCCATAGACCCAGTCACTGTGCCTCCTCAGTCAGAGATGGTTTTGATTGCCAAGATTCGAGGTGAACCACTTCCACAAGGTGTTGTTGGCATCATCATGGGATCCCCTGCACTGCATTCATCAGGTATCCTTCCAGGAAATACCTTATTGGTGGTGCACGATGGCGCAGTCTTCCAAAAATGCTGCAACTTCTCAGATGAGCCAGTGGTCATTTCAAAGGGTGCCCACATCGGAAAGTTGATCTGCTTGTCTTCAGGGGATCAGCTCCATCTCATGCAAGAACCTCCGCTTGGTTCTAGCTATGCTACTCCTATCAGTACTATCACTACCACTCAAGATTCAGCAGAGTTACCTCTCAGTCAGCGACTATCCTCTTTCAAACTTCCAGCATCTCCAACAGAAAAGCAACAACTTCTGAAATTCCTGGAGAATTGCCCAGATGTCTTTGTTGGTTTAGATAACAAGCTTGGATGCTGCGATATTCTGCAACACACCATCAAAGTGCAGCCCAACCAGAAACCAATACATCAGCGAGCCTACAAAGTGGGACACAAACAGAAACAAGTCCTCAAGGACATAATCAAAGACATGCTTGACCAAGACATTGTTGAAGAGTCTGCAAGTCACTGGGGTGCACCTTGCCTGCTGGTGGTAAAGAAGGACAAAGGGTATCACTTCGTGGTAGTCTACAGAAAACTCAATGCCTACACAGTACAGGATGCTCATCCCTTGTCTACCACTGAAGATGCTTTAGAGAGTCTTCGTGCAGCCAGTCCTGCTTACTTCACCACTCTAGACCTTCTGAGTGGGTTCTATCAAGTTTCAATTGATCCAGCTTCTCATCCATACACAGCATGGAGCTGCCACTTGGGACTTTTTCAGTTCAAACGTCTGCCTATGGATCTTCGGAACATTCCAGCCACATTTCAACATGTTATGGAAGCCATGCTATGTGGGTTGTCTTGGAAATCTTGCCTAGTCTACCTGGATGATGTGATTGTCTTCAGCAGAACTTTGCCAGAGCACCTCCAACATCTCAAAGAAGTGTTCGAACATCTCAGGCAAGCCAATCTGAAACTGTCCAGAAAAGTGTTGTTTTGCACAGCATAAAATTCATTACCTGGGACATGTTGTTAGTTCTCAAGGCATCTCTCTAGATCCAGACAAGCTCTCAGCAGTCAAAGACTATTCAGAGCCTAACAATCTCAAAGACCTTCGAGCTTTCCTGGGCTTGTCTGGCTACTACCAAAAGTTCATTTGCAACTACGCCAAGACTGCAGCTCCACTGTATGCCCTCACCAAAAAGGGATGTGACTATATTTGGACTTTTGAATGTAAAGAGGTCTTTGAAACCTTAAAAAAAAACCTAATCTTTTCTCCAGTATTGGCCTACCCAAGGTTTGACCAACCCTTCAAGCTCTACTCAGATGCTAGTTCCTTTGCAGTGGGCGCTGTGCTTTGTCAAATTCAAGATGGAACAGAATTAGTTGCCTCCTATGCCAGGCACTCTCTTTCCTCAGCTGAGCAGAACTATGGCATCACAGAAAAAGAATGTCTAGCCATGGCATTTGCCATAAAGAAATGTGACTGCTATCTTCACTACTCCTCCTTTATAGCTATCATTGATCACTCTGCCCTCAGATGGCCATTCAAAATGAAGGAGCCAGTAGGCAGGTTTGCCCGATGGATCACCATGCTGCAATTCTACAACTTTGAAATTCAGTACAGACCAGGTCAAGTTCACTCAAATGCCGAAGGTGAAAGCTGGAGACGATATACCTCTGCATCCTCCTCAACAGATGAAGAATACTGCTTACAAGCTCTTCCCTTCCATGCCACGGATGTGCTTCCTGTGGACACTCCTACAGCATCTCAAGTTGCTTTGCTGCTGCCAACTGCTTCTAAAGAGAGACACACAAATCCTCAGTTACTGCAAGCAGCGGAAGAGCTTCTCATCTCCTCTACTTCTGATCTGTCTCTGGTAACTGTTAAAACGCAACAAAGAACCGACACTCAATTTATGGATATAATCACATACTTAGAGTCTGGAACCTTGCCACAACAAAAGAAGCATCACCAGGATGTACTTTTCTTTGCTTCGCAGTACTTCCTCAATGACGGAGTGCTTTTCCACATTTGGACCAAGGAAGGCAAGGGCCATCGCACGGATAGAACTCGTGTACAGCTAGTCGTGCCAGCCTCTCTAATCAATCAAGTTCTTCTCTCCACTCGTGCCTCTCCACTTTCTAGAGGTCATATGGGAATCCACAAAACTCTTGAAAAGACAATGCTTCACTTCTGCTGGCCTCACATGAACAGGGACATTGTCTGATCTGTAAAATCCTGCCAGCCCTGCCCCCAAAGAAAGCCTCCTGCCAAACCAACAAAGGCACACATCATTCCAATGCCTGTAGCCACTGAACCATTCTAAAAGGTCAGCAGTGACATTATTGGGCCCTTAGCAACATGCTCTGACTCTGGCAACAAATACATCCTTGTTTTTATGGACTACCTAACAAAATATTTGGAACTAATCCCTCTAAAAGACATTAAAGCTGCCACTGTGGCAAATGCCTTTCTCAACACAGTCATTTGTAGTCATGTTACACCATCGTACCTACAATCAGACAGAGGTACTAATTACCATTCCACCATTGTCCAAGAAACATGCAAACTTCTTGACATACAAAAGACACGTACCACAAGTTACCATCCACAATGCAATGGACAGAGTTAAAGAATGATGTCTACCATTCTCAGAATACTCTCCAAATATCTGGATGAGACTCATGATACCTGGAATCATTTTGTTCCCTTTGTGCAGTTTGCCTACAATATCAGCCCTTGTGTCGACAACACAGAATACACACCATTCTTCTTAGTCCATGGATGTCACCCAAGAACTCCACTGGACAGGGATCTCTCACTGCTAGAGGTTCCTACATCAGCTTCTTCTTTCATTATCCCTCTGCTGGAACAGCTTGAACTTGCCCGACATGTTGCAATCACCACATTGGACCAGAGAAAATCAGCAATGCAAAAAATGTCTGCAGCCAAGTTGCATGAGCCTTCATTCTCTGTTGAGGACATTGTTTATTTGTACCGACCTGTTCTTGTTCTAGGCACCACCAAAAAGCTGCTTCGCCCCTAGACTGGTCCCTTCTACACTGTAGAAAATCTTCCTCCAGTCCATGTTCATCTGCGATGCAAGTCGGATGGAAAGCTGGTACACAACAAAGTCCATATAAACTGACTGAAGCAAGGGTACCTGAGTAACAGCCTTCCAGATGACCCCAGTCTACCCAGAAATTAAGCTGCCCTTGAGCCTGCCATCTTCGCTGAAGCTGAGATCCCTCCAGAAAACTTGCAACTAGTTCCTATAGATCTTCCCACTCCTGACACTCTCCAGCCGGATTCCATTTTGCCAGATGATTTGCCTGGGATTTCCTTTTCTTCTCAACCTTCTCCTTCTCAGGACTCTCTTCTACACACCACAGTGTACCAGATCGAGAAGATCTTAAGGAAGAAGTTCCCAAATGGATCCCGGACTTACAGAGTTAAATGGTGTGGATTTGATAGTGGGCAGAACTCCTGGGTTGCTTTTAACAACCTGACCCCATCCTGTCAGGAACTAGTGCAATCAACACAAGCCTCCATTCCCACTGACCGGAAAAGTCAGCGGAGGTCTTGAACTTTTGTTACCAGACTCGGTGTGTTTTGGGACTAATTTCTTTTGTCTTTAACTGTTTTGCAGTAAATGTCTTGTTGTATCCATATTATGAAACTGTTCTGATGGTACTGCATTCCTGTATATAACACTTTTTTCCCCTTAGGAATGTCTTTACATTGACAGTCCACCATTATTGTTATGCAACTGTTAATAAAGTTTTGGCCTGCATTCTGGGTATCCTCCTGCTGCTACCCTTCCCTCTCTTTCCTTTTCCTTCCCCCGCACTTCAGTACTTGTGGCATGACCAAGCCTCAAGTACTATTGTGTTCCCCCCTCTCTGGTGCTACTCTGACTGGTCACCAGTATAGTCGAGATTCTTTCCTCCCCCTTCCTGCAGTGGAGTACTGTTTTGTGAAATTAATACCTTGAAATACATGAAAATGTTTTTTTGCCTTAAAACATACTTAAAATTATCTATTTCTTAGAAACTGTTCATAGATTATTGCTTGCTTGAGTGGTGCTCACATTCACTGCTCCGGTGGTGATGTGAAGCACACATTAAGCATGGGGCTTAATGTTAAGCTGCTGCCCCTTTAAGAACACTTAGAACCTGCATGTATCTATTTGTTGCAATGCCTGACAGTGCCATGTATGTCTGTCAGTCAGAGAATTTGCTTGTCTGGGGCTGGTTCTCATGAAGAGAACATCTATAGCACTGAATAGACCTGCATTATTATATTTTATGCACCCATTTTTCGCATGGTCCAGATGGGGTCCTCACCAGCAGCAACCGAAGGGTCTGGCAGACCACAGAGAACGTAAGGGGTCCTTTAGTGGCAGACCAAGTAACCAAAATGCCACACTTCAATTTTCTGAAATTTTCAAGAGAGAAAAAGCCACCACTTGTAGAGACAGCAGAGCGAGTCACTCGGTGGCTTTGACACAAGCATTAGAGAACGTAGCCATAGCAACACTCATTAATGCTTGCATCTAGTCTTTGCAAGCCACCGAGTGATTCGCTCTGCTGTGTCTACATGCGGCGGCTTTTACTTTCTCAAAAACTCAGAAAAGTGAAGTAAACCACCAAACCTGACATGTTTTTTACACTCAGCACTGGTGTTTTTGAATAAATTCATCATTATTGTTTACGACCCCAGACACCGCTCAGTCACGCTACAGGCATCGGAGGGAAAGTACAGGCAAGCAAAACCACAAATCCAGGCACCAGCAATTATAAAAAATAAAGAATAGGTAATTGTGTATTTATGGATTTTTTTGCATGCCCTCTGTGTGTGATGACCATATAAACCTCTTGAACTTCACTCTCAAGGTTTATGGGTCATCACACACCTTGGGTGTAGAAACATAGAATTTGATGGCAGATAAGGACCGCTTGGCCCACCTAGTCTGCCCATTTCCCTTCCTAATAGATAAGCTGCAGATCCTAGTTAACTAACAGCATACTTCCTCCTATCCCCCACTAGAATTGCCTTATGTCTGTCTCACACATTCTTGAATTCCCCCACTGTTTTTGACCCCACAACCTCCTCAGAAAGGCCATTCCATGTATCCACAACCATCTCCATGAACACAATCAGGGACACTGGTTTACCGGGATTGAGAAAGGGCAATTTCCATTTTGCACATTGTAAAAAATGATATTGTCACTGGTGTCTGCTAAGACAAAATCCGTTTTTACTGGTGTTTGATTTTGTGTACTTTATTTAACAATTTTTAATTCGGCTAACATGCATTTTAGCAGCTTTGACCTCTACCATTGCACATCCTTCTATACTTGTACCAATTGAAAGTTATTTTAGGTACAAGATGTGATGGCATCAGCAGCACTACAGTCCCATCCCTAAGGTGTGATGGAAGCAGCACTATGGCCCCCATCCCTCAGGTGTGATGGCAGCAGCATCAGCACTATACCCCCCCGCCTCAGGTGTGACGGAAGGAGCAGCACTGCAGCCCCCATCACTTAGGTGTGACAGCAGCAGCACTACATTCCCCATTCCTTAAGTGTGATGGCAGTACCAGCACTATGGGTCCCATCCCGCAGATGGGATGGCAGCAGTACTACATTCCACATCCACCAGTGGTGATGGCAGAAGCACTACGGCCCCCGCCCCTCAGGTCTGATGGCAGTAGCAACAATGCAGTCCACATCCCTCAGGGGTGAGGGCAGTAGTGACAGCACTATGATCCCCTTTCTTCAACACCCACACCCCACGTGCACAAGTTACTTGGTGTCTTTGCTTGTTAGAACTCAGATGTGACTTAATCTGAACCACCACCACTAAGGTGGACCATCTTTGTTTTTTCTGAGCACGTAATTGCTGAATTGGATTTCTGCCTGTAACACCACTGACCAGGGTTCGGGAAAAGACTTGAGTGTTGGAGGGCCAGCCGGGGGGGGGGTGAAGGAATGACTGTCCAGCGACCACTCACCTTCTCCTGGGAGGAAGGCTGGGTTCATGGCTCAGCATTTGCTGGCCCCTGGTGGAGGCCAGAGGCATGGCAACACTTCAGCCCTCAATGCAAAAGAGTGTGACAGACATTGGCTTGGCCTTGACATCGTCTTGCTCCCAAGAAAATGGGAAAACACCCACTGGCCAACCAGAGGATGTCTGCTGGTCCCTCCATAAGCCCAAAGCCCCAGGCACAGGTGTCTGTTCTGACCCCTGCTGTGCCCAGGATTCACATGAAGCTCTTTGGGGTGATTCTCCTCCCCTGGTAGCCTCCCACAGGGGTTCAGGCCCACCCGATGAAGGGTTACTTCGGGTTACCTGGTAGCACAGCAGTAAGGGGCAGCGAATGATGGTCAGGATTCAGCAGCTGTGTTAGGGAGCCTCGGCAGGCCTGAAGAAGTGGATGGCCAGGGGGTAGGAGAAGCAAAAAAAACCTGCCTGAATTTGCGCCTTTGAAATAAAGTGGCTTCACCTAAAAAATCCACAAGTGATTGGTGGAGGACCTTCAGATGGAAAATCCTGCATCTTCCAAACATGTAGATGCTTTTGTTACTTGGTCTCCATGAAAAGGGTGTCTCTCAGTTTTCAAGCCTGAGCTCAGAATTGAATTGAGCACCACTATGCCCACCAGCTTCATACAGCCCCTGGGGTCTTACCTTCTGTGTGTCATTGAATGTGCTTTCAAAATCCACTGATCAAGCATAAGTACACTTATTTATTTATAAAGTATCAGTTTTACAACCTTTGAGCCAACGGCTCATTTACAAAGGTACCTCATCACAGGGAGGACAGGGGTAACAAACAGTAACAATGTACAGTGAAAACAGTTGGTTACAGATGTTTAGCCGCCATGTACAAAATACAGGCGTTGTTACAGATAATATATACATAATCATATACAGTTATTTACATCATCGGATACAGATATTACAAGCACTTAAACACTTAACATTTGCTTTTTGTTGAGCAGTCTGTCAGCAAACTTTTTGTTGTCACAGAGACGGAAATAGCAGGTGGGAGAAAAGGCGCAAATGATCCCATTCACCTAAATGGGGTGCTAACTGTAAAGTTTCTTCCTTGTGAACATACTTTCATTCAGACTAGTTTTTCTTTCAAACAATTTTGGATGGCTCTGCCGATTATAAACTTCAAAAAGCTAGCTGGTAACAGCGATCCTGTGTTTAGCAATCTACAACCTAGATGCTCACATGCAAAGAATAAAATAAAAACCTAAGTACGGTTTAAAAACAAGCTTATAAAACACATAAAATGTATTTGAACATTCATCTTTACCTATACAAATCATTGCAGTATGAATAAAACTCAGGCAAATTACATGGTACCCTGAAAACTGTATGATGTAGTAAACATGTATTGGTATTTTTTTTATATGTATTCTTTGTAAACCAAGTAAGACCCACTAGGCAGAACTGCTTGTTTTCAGGGGTGACCCAGGAGCACTGGGAAGGTTAAGTGACTTGCTTGGAGTCACACAGTATGCAAGTGGAGGTTGTGGGAATCAAACCTTCACCCAAGTTTGCTGGATGTATCCAGTTCAATCACTGTTTCGTTACTCTAATCACTAGGCTATACTCAAGGCCCCTGGAATTCTGCGGTTCTGCGGTTGAGGAATTTGCTGCAGAATTTGCATCATGCTGCAGAATATATATAGTGCCGCAGAAATCATTGTTTTTGGTGAATTTTCATATAAATATACTGAAAAGGCTGACTCACAAAAGTAAAAGACTCATTTGCGACACTAAAAACACTGTCACAATTGCTTACTTTTCCCATAGACTATAATGGGATTCAGTTTTTTTAATAACTTTTGAACCGTTTAATATTTATTCACGAAATCTTTGAAAGGCACATCGGGGACCCCGGCTGCATGTTCCCTGAAGTTTTCAGACCGATCGCACAAACCATGCTGGCTGTAGGCATGAGCAAAGAAACATGCAAAAATCTGTTATTTATTCATTCTTTTGGTGCTGGTGTACTGTAGCTCTGCAACTGTACATCCAACCATAAAGCAACTTGCCAGATCTGGAGATCTGTGGTACCAAACCATTCATTTCAAATTTCAGACAAATCCATTGTACGGTTGCAAAGTTATTAAGGTGCAGAATTTGAGATTTAACCCTAAATGGGGTACTCAACCTAACTACTGTGCCACTATCGATATATATATATATATATATATATATATATATATATTAGAGCAAAAAACTTCATTTATTGCATAGTTAGGGTTGTTCCACAGCAGAAAAAGTGAGGAAATTCGGTGTTAGGGTTGAAAGCACCCCCTTGGACCCCCAAGCCACCCCTAACCGGCATTGAGTATTGTGGTCGCCGGTGAATGTAGCGGCGGCAGGAGCACGGGGTCCAAACGCCACATGATGTCTTGTGACATAGTAACAGGAACAGCAACGCAAACAGAAGTGTGAACAGTGGCGCACATGGTAACGCAAACATAAATGGTAAAGGAAACGTTAATAGAAACGCAAACGCAAAGTGACGCCGAAGCAAACAGTGACACAAACGGACATTGAAGCACATACAAAAATGCAACTGGTAATGCAAATAGTGATGGCAGTGATATTTTAAATGGAAATGTTAAGTGTCACAGCAAAAATAATGCAAAAGGGAACAGAAATGGAAATGCAAACGCAAGCGCACATGTAAACACAAACCGTAACATGCATAGGCACGGTACCGCAATTGTAAATGCAAATGGTAAAGTTAACATGAAGAATAATGCCAAAGGAAAGAGAAATGGAAATGGGAACAGAAGCGCGTACGGAAACGCAAACCTAAAAGCGCACGGGCACAGTACCGCAATTGTAAATGCAAATTGTAAAGGTAACAGCAACAATAACAGCAAAGGAAACAGAAGCACAAAAGAAAATGCAAGCGCATATGGAAATGCAACCACAGTGCGCATGGTCACAGTAATGCAATTGCAAATACAAATGGTAACAGTAACAGCAAGGAAGACGCAAAATGAAAGAGAAACAGAAATGAAAGGTCTGCTGGAAACACAAATGGCAATGAGCACAGTGATGCAAACAAAAACACAAACAGAAACAGTAGTGGAAACGCAAATGGTAACAGTAACGAAAACGCAAGTGTGAATGACAATGCAAAGGGTAACGCACATGGTGGCATACACGGGAACAGTAATGCAAACGGGGACATAAACGCAAGTAGAAACAGTAACTGTAACAGTAATGGAAGCGCATCCCTGTTTTTGCAAAACAGGTGCATACAGAAACACAGTGTGTACAAAGAATGTATGCATTGTAATGGGGATCGAAGCTTAAAAGAAGCATTGGAAGTACTTAATTGCTAATATCTCAGCAACTGCACGACATAGAAAAAAAATTTAAATTTCACAAAAATCTTGATTTTCCTGGCTAGGTTTTTTCTGGCTATGCAACTCACAACAAAAATTCCACATCTCGCACCGTTTTTGAGATACGAGCCCCAAAAGGTGCAGCGGACACCACCATGTTAGTCTATGGGAAAAAATGTAAATTTCGGAGTACCATAACTTGGCAGCCATGCAGTATTTTTTCACCAAACCACAAAAAGGCACATCTATGAGATGTTGGCTGCCTTCCCTTCAAATTTCAGCTCACAAAACCAAACCATTCTTTCACAGCAGAGTAGCAAAGAATTCCTGTCATTTTGGGCAAGTCTGAAAAAGTAGTGTCGCAATTTGCGGCAATTTTCACAAAATTTTGCAAAAGTGTCATGAGTGCAACACTACTGGTTCCAGAAATTTGAAAAACATTTCTGGGGTGTTTTACCCCAAAATAAAGACATGGATAGCATACTCAGGGTCCGACTAGGTGAACACAAAAAGAATTGTGTCCCTAGAGGGTCACAAATTTAAATGCCAAGCATTTTTCTGATCACCGGCTGAAAACAAAATGGCAGATTTGTGACACTACTAGGGCCATTTGCAACACTAAAAAGTGCATTTGCGAAAGTGTTGAATATTTTAACTTTTCCCATTGACTTATAACGGGAACTTGTTTTTTGAATAACTTTTGAACTGTTCAATATTTTTCCATGAAATCTTCAAAAGGCACATTAGGGACACCAGCTGCACATTCCTGAAGTTTTGGGAAAATTACATAAACATAAGCCTGTAGGTGAGCAAAGAAATTGCAAAAAGCATAATTGTGTACTTAGTTTTGTTGTAATAACGCCACAGCCATATATCCAACCGCTATGAAACTTGGCAAGTTGCAAGATCTACCATGTCCAATCAAGTATACTAAATATCTGGCAAATCCGTTGAATGGTGGCAAAGTTATTAAGGTGCAAAATTTGACCCTTTAACCTTAAATGTGCTACCATAGGGTTGCGTAGCCCTTTTAAGGTTAAAGAGTCACACTTTGCACCTTAATAACTTTGCCACCATTCAACAGATTTGCCTGAAATTTGGAATGCAAAATCAAGAACCATACATCTTGGGATCTGATAACTTTCGTAGTGGTCGGATGTACGGCTGTGGAGTTATTCAGTGAGATCTGTGTGCTCATTTACTGTTTCTGGTGAATTATTTGCTCATGCCTACAGGTCGCACAGTTTGTGTGACCAGTCCAAAAACTTCAGAGAATGTGCGGCCGGGGTCCCTGATGTGCCTTTGGAAGATTTCATGAAAAAGTATTAAATGGTTCAAAAGTTATTCACTAAACAAATTCCCATTATAAATCAATGGGAAAAGTTAACAAAAAGTTTGACACTTTCACAAATGTACTTTTTAGTGTCGCAAATGGCCCTAGTAGTGTCACAAATCTACCATTTTGTTTTCAGTTAGTGATCAGAAAAATGCTTGCCATTTAAATTTGGGACCCTCTAGCAGCACAATTATTTTTGTGTTCACCTAGTCTTTATTAGCTAGCCATGTCTTTATTTTGCGGTAAAACACCCCAGAAATATGTTTTCCAAATTTTGAGTTTCAGTAGTGTCGCAAAGTGGTGTCGCACGCACGACACTGTCACAAATGTTTGCGAAAGGTGTTGCAAATCAAGACACTACTTTCCCAGACAATGGCCAAAATGACAGGAATTCTTTGCTACCCTGCTGTAAAACAAACTGTTAGATCTTTTGCTCTGAAATTTGGAGGGAAGGCAGCCAACATCTAACAGATGTGCCTTTTGCTGGTTTGGTGAAAAAATATTGCACTGCTCTAAAGTTATGGTATTCCAAAATTGCAATTTTTCCCCCACAGACTAACATGGTGGCATACGCCATGCCTTCTAGGGCTCGTATCTTGAAAACAATGCGAGATACAGATTTTTTGTTGCAAGCTAATGGCAAAAGCCTAGCCAGGAAAATCATGATTTCTGTGAAATTTTAATTTTTTTTCTATGTAGTGAGGTTGCTGAGATATTAGCATTAAGTACTTCCAATGCTTGTTTTACGCTTCGATGTCCATTACAATGCATACATTCTTTGTGCACACTGTGTTTCTCCATGTACCTGTTTGGAAAAAACAGGGTGTGCACTTCCGTTACTGTTACAGTTACTGTTTCCACTTGTGTTTATGTCTCTGTTTGCATTACCATTCCCATGTACACCACCGTGTGTTACCCTTTGCATTGTCATTTGCGCTTGTGTTTTCATTACTGTTATCATTGTTACTATGTTACAAGACATCACGTGGCGGTAGCTCCCGCCACCACATTACATTCACTATTTCTCATCATCATTCTCAAAAAAAAGGGAAATTAGAGGCAAAAACTCAGTTTAATGCATCGGTTAGTGTTGTTCTACAGCAACAAAAGAGAGGAAATTTGGTGTTAGGTTTGAAAACCCCCCTTGGACCCCCCCAACTGGCATCGGGGTGCGCGTTGGGATAGTCGGCCCTAACTCTCACCCCACCACATGTGTAAAGAAGCTGAGGTATAGGAGAATGGGGTGATAGTTAGGACCGATTTGACCCCAACGCGGTTCCTGCAATTACGACGTTTTGTGACATAGTAACGATAAGTGCATGGGAAACACAACCGCTAACAGTTGCGCACATGGTAACAGAAATGTAAATGGCAAAGCAAACGTTAATAGAAATGCAAACACAAAGTGACACAAAAGGAGATGCAAAAGCATAAGGAAACACAAATCGTGACGCGCATGGTCACGGTACGGCAATTGGAAAGACAAATGTTAATGTTAATAGCAGAAATAACGCCAAAGGAAACAGAAAAGGAAATGCGAACGCAAGCATGTACGTAAACGAGAACGCAAAGAGTAACGCACACGGTGACATACACAGTAACGGTAATGCAAACAGGTATGGAAACGCAAGTGGGAATGCTAACTGTGACAGTAACGGAAGCACACACCCTGGTTTTGCCCAACAGCTGCATAGAGAAACACAGTGTGTACAAAGAATGTATGCATAATAATGGGCCTCGGAGCAGAAAATGAGCTGTTGGAATACTAAATTGCTTATATCTCAGAAACTGCATGACGTAGAAAAATAAAAAAAAATTCACATGATTCATGAGTTTCCTGGCTATTTTTTCATTAATGGGCTATGCATTGTCACGATGAAAAATCCGTATCTCGCACCATTTCTGAGATACGAGCCCCAAAGGGCATGGTGTACGCCACCATGTTAGTCTATGGGAACAAATTTCAACTTCAGAGTACTGTAACTTGGCATCCCTGCAATATTTTCTCACCAAACCACCAGAAGGCACATCTGTGATAAGTTGGCTGACTTCCCTCTAAATTGCAGCCCAAAAGACCAAACCATTCTTTTGCAGCAGGGTGGCAAAGAATTCCTGTAATTTTGGCCATAGTCTGGAAAAGTAGTGTCATGATTTGCAGCTTACACAAAATTTGGAAAAGTGTTGCAAGTGCGACACTACTTTGCGACACTACTTTTCCCCAAAATTTTAAAAACATATTTCTGGGGTGTCTAACTCCAAAATAAAGACATGGCTATCATCCTCAGGGTCTGACTAGATGAACACAAAAAGAAGTGTGTTCCTAGAGGGTCCCAATTTTAAATGCCAAGCATTTTTCTGATCACCAACTGAAAAATAAATGGCAGATTTGCGACATTACTAGGGTCATTTGCGACACTAAAAAGTGCATTTGCGAAAGTGTTGAACTTTTTGTTAAGTTTTCCAATTGACTTATAATGGGAACTTGTTTTTTGCATAACTTTTGA